>CM066739.1:26746558-27996558 GCA_033961575.1 Aselliscus stoliczkanus
ACAGGTTCCAGGCTGGACTGTTTTGACCACATGCATTTTGCTGATTCACCACAACAAGCATCCTTTTCTGACTGTGTAGCGGGAAGGACAGAATGCTATTGGGAAGCTCTCTGGTGTGCCCTGCATGTGGGGAAGGCCACTTCCACCCAGAGGAGTGTGAGCACCTTGCTGGGGCCTTTGGTGGAGGAAGGTAAGGCCCCTGCAGGGATGGGGAGAGAGACCAAGAGGGATCTATGCCCTGGGGGAGAAAGCAGGAGGGGGATTGAATGTATGGAAGCAGCCAGGAGGGAAGAGGATGGAAAGCTCAGTGGTGGTCAGATGTGAAGAGGGGTCAGGAAGAGAGACAGAGCGAGAGGGGCAGCTGTGGGAATAGCAGAGGGCACACTGCTGAGAATAACCTATGGTAGGAAGTGGCTGATACATTTATCTGATGGCAACGCCTGACACTGAGTTTGAAGTTGTTTTCTGCTCTGTGCTGTTATTACCCTCTGCCACCCCCAAACCTTAAAAAAGAGCCTGCTCTACACAGCAACCCTGTGTTAGTGATTCTTTGGAGGAATGAGAGATGGCATGTGTTGTGTGGGTGAAGGTGGTTGACAAAAGAGGGAGGTAATCACTCGAATCTGGAAGCTGCAGTGGTGGAGAAATGGGCTACGAGACGAATTCAGGAGAAACATGGCCTCCAAATCTTCAAAGCTTTGGAGGAGGAGGGTTCTAGGTGTCATAGGAATGGCATGGCCACCCGCGGAAAGCTGTGATTCTGTTGAGACATCCCATCAGGGGACATCTAGACTTTAGCTGAATCTACTTTAGGTTTTATTTTAGGGCTCACTGCTTTGGTTCCTAAAGACATTGTGGAGATCTCCTGGGTTCCATGAAACCTCAAGAACCTAATGGAGGGGAAAAAAAAAATTGCCTGGGGAGAAATTAATGGCGACAGGGCTCTGTGGAAAGAAGGACCGCATTTGTGTTTAGAGGAAAGAAAGTGGAAAAAAATATTCTGAGCTTTCCCCAACCATTTCCTCAGTCATGACTGTGCTTATGTGGATTTTCAGGGTTTGGGTCTAAACTCTTGCTATTTAAAATGTGGTCCCGGGCCTGCCGAGTGTCGCATTGGTTAAGAGCTGGTTTGGGATGCCAGCGGCCCCGGTTCGGATCCCAGATATGAGAGCCAGTGACACTGCCCTCTACAGCTAAGATGGTGAACAACAGCTCCACCTGGAGCTGGGCTGTGTGAGCCCTGGCGACAGTGCAGGCTGTAGCCCCTGCTGCAGTGGGCTACCATAGGCTACAGTGAGTGGCCGGCAGCCAGTGTGAGTGTCTGGCAGCCAGCGTGAGCTGCCAATAGCCACAGTGAGCGATCGTCCAGAGGCCGGCGACCGATCTGCTTCACCTGAGAAGAGCACAATGACGATACCAACATGGGCCAGTGAAGGAACGTCCTCCGCAACTAGATGGAAGAACAAAAAGACAGCAAGTTGTCTGTTCCCCTTCCCCGATTCCCCAACGCTGTTCCCCTCCCCCAATTCCCTAATTAAAAAAATCTTTAAAAAACAAAATAAATTAAAAAAATGTGGTCCCAACAGGGCTGGCGGAGTGGCTCAGTTGATTAAGAGCTCGCTAAAGAGTGCAAGCTGAGCTCTGAGCAACAGCAGTTCCATGCCCAGCCCGAACTGAGCTGCCGCTGAGCTGCCAACAGGTGGCAGGAGGGCTCAGCTAAAAAACAAAACAAACAAAAAAAAGAAGCACTGTCCTAGGGAACAGCAGACGTGCCTCTGTGTCCTGGGTACCAGAAACCAGCCCATGTTGCTTTGTTTTGCTGCAGTTGGCCTCTCTTCTTTCCTGTGGGCACTCTGCTCGCCTGGAGTCCAGTCTCCCAGCACACCTTGCCCCCAGCTTCTCCTCCTGCCTCGCGGTTTCTGCTGTTCCTTCTCCTCTGCTAGATTCTTAGTTCCTGACAGTTGCTCTGAATGTCGGAGCGTCCCAGCTCTGCCCTCCCGCGCGGTCCAGTCCTGAGAGTTTACATGTCACCTCTGTGCCGATGACCTCACACTCAGGCCTCCGGCCCGACCTCTCCCTGTGAGCTCCAGACTCCTTTATGCGATTGTCCACTTGCCTGTTGGCACTGGAACATTTAATCGGCAGCTCAGGCCTAACAGCCCCGAGCGGAATTCCCGATTGTGCCCTTACACTAGCTTCCTGCCCTTGCCATTCATATTGAGCTAAGCGGTGCCACCTCCTCCCAGTTGCGTGGGCTCCAAATCTAGGATCTGACCACTTCTCAGCCTTCACTGCCACTACCGGAGTGGTGAACTGAGCAGCACTGTGTTACCCCTTCTCTTGCTTCCTCTCTGTCTCCCTGTATCTGTTCTCAACACAGCAGCAAGAGTCAGTTCTTAAAACCTAAACCAGATGTCATCCCTCCTCTGCTTAAAAACTTCCAGTGACTTCCTGTCTTACTCCAAATAAAATCCATAGTCCTACAGTGGCCTACAAGGCTGTAGAGGCCTGGCTGGTCCCCCTGCCCCCACCTTGGTCTCCATTTGCACCTCATTCCCCCACTCCATCTTGAACATGTCAGGCTTACCTATCCCTTCACTTTTGAAGTTCAGGCTGTGTGGAAAACAGGGTCATGTTTATTCTGCAATTTGCTTTTTTTTTTTCCCCCTTATTCAACAATATGTCTCATTCTAGCTTATTTTAAACTGAAGCATAGTATAAATGTATTATGCAATGATTTGCATGACTGTGTCTCCCTACCCCCCTGCGTTTCATATGCTGAAATCCTAACTCCCAAAATGATGGTATTAGGAGACGCGGCCTTTGGGAGGTGATTAGGTCACAAGGGCAGAGTTCATGAATGGGATTAGTTGCCTTATAAAAGAGGCCCCAGAGAGATGCCATACCCCATCTGCCACCGGAGGACACAATGAGAAGTCTGTGACCTGAAAGGGGATCCTTACCCACCCATGCTGGCATCCTGATCTTGGACTTCCAGCCTCCAGAACTGTGAGGAATACATTTCTGTTGTTTATAAGCCTCCCAGTCTGTGGCATTTTGTTACAGCAGCACCGACAGACTAAGACATATTACAACTTATTTATTTAGCCCTTCCTGAAACAGTGTCCATTTCAGTTATTTCCACTGGGATGAAGACCCTTGCACACATGTGTTCTTTACTGGGTTTGGTGATAAGCAAAGGAACTGCTGAGTCAGAGGGCTTATGGGTACTGACAAATTGCCAAATCGACTGTCCCACCAGTGGTACATATGAGGACACTTGGTTCCCTAGACTATTGCCAGTACTTGATAGCATCAAACTTTGCATGCAAAACTTTCAAAATAGAAAGAAAGAATGCTTGAAAACAAAAACTCTTAGGGCCAGCCGAGTGGCTCAGTTGGTTAAGAGCTCACTCAAGAGTGCGTGCTGAGCTCTGAGCAACAGCAGTTTGACGCCAGCCCGAGCTGAGCTGTCGCTGAGCTGCCAACAGGTGGCAGGATGGCTCAGCTAAGAAAAAAAAAAAAGGAAAAGAAAACTCACCTTATCCACTCCTCTTTCCTTATATATATACGGAGACATGTTGCCAAACAATAATGACAATATTTTTCTCAATAAGCTTTGGGGTGAATTTATACTTTCATCTGCATACTTTTTGCTGTTACTCAGTGTGTTAGTTTCCTGGGGCTGCCATAATGAAGTACCACCAGCTGGATGGCTTGAAACAACAGAAATTTATTTTTTCACAGTTTGGGAGGCTAGAGGTTTGAAATCAAGGAGTTGGCAAGATTAGTTCTTCCCGGAGGGTCTAGGGGACAATCTGTTTCATGCTTCTCTCCTAGCTTCGGGTGGTTACTGGCGATCTTTGCCGTTTCTTGGCTTGTAGCCACATTTCTCCAATCATTTTTATTTATTTATTTTTAAATTATTTTATTTATTTATTTATTTATTAGCTGAGGCATCCTACTACCTGTTGGCAGCTCAGCAGCTGCTCAGCTCGGGCTGGGCATCAATTTTTTTTTTTTTAAGAGGGCAGTGTTACTGGCCCTCATATGTGGGACCCGAACCAGAGCCGCTGGCATCCCAAGCCAGCTCTTAACCACCGCGCCACTTGGCCGGCCCCACATTTCTCCAATCTCTACATCTGTTTTTCCATGGCTTTCATCCCTGTGTGTCCCTGTGCCCACATTTCCTTCTTCTAAGGACACCAGACTTTGGATCAGGACCCACCTCATCAAGCATGACCTCGTCTTAGCTTGATTACATCCTCAAAGTCCCTATTTCCAAATAAGGTCACATTCACACGTTCTAGGTCAGCATGAATTTTGGGGGGACACTATTCAATCATGCACTCAGTTTTGTATTTTTCATAAACATAGGTATAAGTTTCACAAAAACAACACAGGAAAGTGGTTAAGAATGGGTCAGCAGGTGGCCAGGTCTGAATCCCAGCTACCCACTTACTGGCTATCATATCTTGGCCAAGTCACTTAAACTCTCCAAGTCTCAGTTTTCTCATCGATAAAATGGGACATGTTAATGTAAATCCACCTGATAGTTTGTTTTTTTTTTGTGAGAAAATGCATGCAAAGTGCTCAGCATAATGCCTGGAATTTAGTAATAACCTTAGCTCTCATTCTTCTTGATTTTTAAAAAGTGGCAGCTTAATAAATCTGAGGTCAGACAATTAAGTTCGTGAACTCATCCTAGAAAAAGTGCTACATACCTCATTGCTGAATATCACTATAGTCACCTTCCAAGTACTCTATGCACCTACACCTGTGCTTAGTCCACTCTTCAAAGCAATTTTGAAACTCTTTTTCTGGAATGGCCATCAGAGCTGTTGTTGTATTACCCTTGATGTCAAAATGTCTTCAAATGTCTGGCATCAAAATGTCTTCCTTTCAGGCCGGCCGAGTGGCGCGGTGGTTAAGCACTGGCTTGGGAAGCCAGCGGCCCCAGTTTGGGTCCCACATATGAGGGCCAGTGACACCGCCCTCAAAAAAAAAAAAAAAAAAGAAAATTTAAATGATTCATATTTACTGTAGAAAAATTAAAAACAGTGAAAGAATCAAAAAAAGGAAAGAAACTCAGGTGCAATCTTATTTCCTTTCCTTAAAGACAGCATTGCTATTTTTGATGTGTTTCTGTCTAGTCATTTTGTGTATATTTTTTAAAAAGTGTGATCATATTCTAGCATTTTGTATCCTAGTTTTTCTCTTAATATTATAACATATACACTTCCTTATATTGTTATAAACTTTTTATACCATAATGATACTGAATCAGCCTCTTTTGTTAGATAGTTGATCATTTCCACTATTTTTCTATTATAAATAGCACTCGGAACATTTTTGTTCTAAAGTGCTTTTTTTTTTTTTTTTTCTTAAGATTTTATTGGGGAATTGGGGGAGGAGAACAGCGTGGGGAATTGGGGAAGGGGAACAGACAAGTTGCTGTCTTTTTGTTCTTCAGTCTAGTTGCGGAAGACATTGCTTCACTGGCCCATGTTGGTATTGTCGTTGCGCTCTTCCTGGGTGAGGCAGATTGGTCGCCGGCCTCTGAATGTCGCTCACCGCGGTATTGGCAGCTCACACTGGCTGCCAGCTGCTCACGCTGGCTGCCGGCCACTCACTGTAGCCTATAGCAACCTGTTCTAAAGTGCTTTTAATGTGTTTTAATTATTTGCTAAGTATATAGTCCCAGGAAATATATTACTGATCGAAGAATACGAATATTTTAAAAGCTTTTAGTATATACCATCCAAGTGCTTTCCAAAAGGTTTTTTTTAAAAAAACAATGTATGTTCTTGTCTTCCAAGAGAGTGTTCCAGTAGAAGCTTTAAGGTAAAGATATGATGGGATCATGATTGTGGTACTTTTTTTTTTCTTTTTAAAATATTTTCAGTTCTCAGTGTTTCACACCCTTACTGCTCATTCTGCATGTATTTATTTATTTTTATTGGGGAATTGGGGAAGGAAAACAGTGCTGGGGAATTGGGGAAGGGGAACAGTCAAGTTGTCCTTCAATTTAGTTGTAGAGGGCACAGCTAGCTCAGCTCCAAGTCCAGTTGCCATCTGGCCACCTGTCTGCAGCTTGGGGCCGCTCAGCTCAAGATGCCGTGTTCAATCTTAGTTGCAGGTGGGTGTAGCCTACCATCCCATGCAGGAGTTGAACTGGAAACCTTATTGTTAGCAGCATGTGCTCTCATCAGCTGAGCTATCCTGCCACCTATTGGCAGCTCAGTGGCAGCTCAGCTTGGACACAGCTCACTGGCCCATGTGGGAATCGAACCAGTGACCCTGTTGCTCAGAGCTTGTGCTCTTAACCAACTGAGCCACTCAGCTGGCCCGATTGTGGTACTTTTAAATTGGAGAACAATTGGACGTTTCTGAGGAGGAAGGTGTGAATGCAGTGAGGGAGGACTAGGGAGCAAGAATGATTTATAGGTGTCTGTATGGACACCTGGGGGCCATTTGTTGGAATTAGAAACCTATGAGAAGAAGCAAGTTGCCTGGAATGGTGGTGTGTTTCAAGTTCTTATAGCACCTGCCTTTGTAACTTGTTGTATCTTCTGTTCTTATTTACCTGGTTAACTGTTATTCATCTGTAGAGATTCATCTTAAATGATGCCTTTTTTGAGAGGTCTTTCTGATGCCCCTGCCCTTCCACCATGAATTAGAGCATCCCTTTGACACAGCACTCACAAGCAGAAGATAGCTATTTTTGACTTTTTGAAAATCTGTCTCTTACTAGGCTACTTTAAACTGCTTGGGCAGATGGATTATTTGTTTCACTTCTGGGTCCCCTGTACCAAACACAATATTTGACATTTACTAAATGCTCATTTTACTTTTTTTCATTCCTTTCTTTGCTTGTCTCCAGGACCTACCTCTACTGTAGAACCGGGAGTTTTTTTTTCTTCAAAGAAATCTTTTCTATTGCCACCCTTAAATTCATTAAGTTTCTCTTAATCGTCTCAAATTTTAGGAAAGAAATTATTTGCCAACTGCTGGGGCGAAGCATGGAAATTCTTTAAAAAGATGACGTACAAGCTAAAATTATGTCTTTTGTGATTGTATTCGTAAGCTCTTGTGTGCCCTGGGAATATGCTTTCCATTTTGGCCTGTGTTCCTTTAAGGAATGTTCTTGTTGGGCAAACATAAATCATATTAACTTTATTGTCAGTAGTCTTTGCAAAATATGCTTTCATGTTTAGCCTCTTGACAAATGTATGTAGTAACTCCATTACCCTTTTGTTCCCCATGATCTCAAAGACCAGTTGGGAGTGACTGGGATGTAAATTGTGCGCATCACTCTTTGCTTTCCTTTAGGGCTAAGCCTTCAAGTGTCCCTGTGTAGTTAAGAGCTACCCTTCTGCCTGTGTGATTACCTTGCTTTTACTAATGAGCAAAATAATTCACCCACATGCTGATGGACCTTTAATTCCATGCATATGTCACAGGAAGGATTTTTGCCTTCTTGGATAAAGTTCCTTCTTTGATAGGTTAACTGTCCACTTTATGATTTTCAGCTTACATCAGGTTCTGGTGGATATTTAATTTCATTATCAAACCACTCCAGTGGTCCATAATAAAGGACCATTTCCAATTTCCGCTCTAATTACTGAGAAATTATTTACTTAAATCATTATCATTGGCATTAGACATGAAACGCAGATAGTGGTTTTTGTTTTGCTGTAATTTTTTTTCCCCTTTGAAGAAAAGAATCTAAAAAAATTAAAATTTATTTTCCATCTAGCCCTTCTTTCTCGATCCAGGAACATTTGAGATTATCATTAATGCTGGGTCAATTCTAACTCAGCCAACACAATTGTTGAATTTGTGGTTTTCAGCAGCTTTGCAGTTTGGCTTTTCATCTTTGACTAATGATTGCTTGTAGGCCTTTGTGGCATATTCATTTTCCTAACATTTTAAATAAATAGTGAAATGTCATGGAAACCAGTGCTCATTTCTCTCTCTCTCTCTCGGTTGTTGTTCTTCAATGATAATTTCAGCTGCTATTTAGGAGTTTGAAATATATATGTACACTTGGGTTGGCACATTATAATGAGCAGATTGACACAGGTGTCAAGAAACCTTCCAAGCAGGATTTGGTAAGATTGTAGAGAAAGAACAGTCAATTCATTTATTCATTCACTCATTTGTGTATTTCTCTGGTGAGTTTTACTGAGGCCCTACTATGTGCCAAGCACTAAGGCATATACTAGGTATACTTTGCTCACCACCATCAAAAAGGCAGTTGGGGGGTGACTGGTTAGCTCAATTGGTTAGAGCGTGGTGCTGATAACACCAAGGTTGCCAGTTCGATCCCCGCATGGGCCACTGTGAACTTCGCCCTCCTTAAAAGAGTCAATAATGCATTGTAGCATGAAAGCAATGTGTAACCAATGTCCATGGCTGTTCCCCAATTAAAAATATATATATATATATATATATATATATATATATATATATATATATGCAGTTGGATGTTTGGCTGAATGGGACACGGATTAACTGTAAGAATGTAAACGAGTGTATAATTACAAAAGGTATCTGTAGATCAGCAGTGATCATTACTATCACCACTGATCTCATCAGAAAAAGTCTTTAAGTATCAGAAAGCTGTCAAGCTTCTGGGAGTAAATACAACTTTTCTAAAATTCTAATTGGACACTCGGATTTTATCATTTTGTGACAAGTACTACCAGTTGTTTTCCTTGAAGTGACAGGCTCGCTTCGTCCATTTTTGAGAAGGTGTTTGCCAGAAATGCACATAAAGCACAGCTAGTTCAATCCTCAACACCAACAGTCACCCAAGAGCTTTCCCTCAAGAAAACCATCGTATTTGGCCAAGCAGCTGAAGCGCTGCTTGCACGCTACCCTCTGCATCACTTTCTACTGCCTCACCAGGGCGTTATTCAGTGAAACTGCATTGGAAGAACATTTTATATTTATTTATCTATTTTACACTGTGAGTGTGTGATGGTGAAGGATGCAGTGACTGCTAAGGAACTGCTACTACTTGACTCTCGCTAAGGAACCAATTTTATCCACCGATGTACACACGAGGAGGCTATACTAACACCTAATAATAATGTGTTAGTATTACTCTAAACATAGTTATGACCCCTTGGCCCCCAAGGGGAGCACAGGTCACGCTTTGAGGCCCTCTGCTTTAGTCTTCCGTTCAGCAGGAATTATTAAAAGTTTCCTGTAGACCAGTTCCTGGGGGAGATGCTCAATGCACAACCTCAAGGCATGTCCAGGTCTTCCTTATCTAATAGGAACGAGAATCAAGTGAGGAGAGCTACACAAAGAGACTTGTTGCAAAGGTGTGCTAACCACCCCTAGTCAGGAAGGGTTAAGGGGAGGCTGTGGCTCCAGAAATGGAGAGGGCAGGCCTCTAGGAACTGTGGCCCTCAGCCAACCTGCTGTGACTCCTCTGGGAGGCATCAGGGGCATAAATGCTCTGATCTCTCTCCCACCCTCTAGCCTCCTGCTACGCCTCCTTTGTCAACCCAGCTGGAAAACCCAGACGAAGGGAGTCTGTGCTTGCACTTCCTCTAGGTAGCCCTCTCCCTGCACAGGTAAAGGAGGGGAGAGAGGGGCAAATGGGAAATACCTATTTGGTACAGAACTTCATTTGTATTATTTCATTGAATCCTGGGAACCCAATGAAATATGTGCTAGTGTCACCCCCATTTTGCAGATGGGCAAATGGAGGCTGGAGTAAAGCAATATTGGCAGGGTCTGGATTGGAACCAGACTCTGGCACAGACCCTGACCAGACCTCTTAGCCTCTGCACCACATCGTCCACCAAGCAGGCAACATAGGTTCCTTCAGTGCGCTGCTTACACGGAACAGCTGAATAAGTAAAGCTACGTGCTGGGAAGTCCTTGCTCCTTATTAACAAAACTTTGTGTGGCCTTGATCCTCCCAATTACTATTCTTCTGGCCACTCTCCGGAGAAGGCCAGATAGGGCAGGATTCAGCTCAAACTCACACGCGCATCCAGCAGGCCCCCAGGAACCATTGCTGGGTCCCATGAGGAAACTTCTCACCATCCACCCCCACCTTGGCTGCCCCAGATACATCCTGCCAGGACACGGGGTACATTTTGATGAGTTAAGTAAAAACAATGATTATCAAAACATATTCAAACTGCATGGGTCCTGGGGGAAATGAAAAAAATTCAGGAAATTTGGACACTTCATAATTTATCCTTTGCACAGTTATGAAAAATATATTTTTAAATAACTATACTTAATGTAGGATGCAGATTTCCTAGAGGATTTTCTAGAAACTTAAAAATTTGAAGTTTAAAAATTGGTTCTTTATTAAAGCTTTATCAATGCCATAGGGAGGCTTCTATGATTTAGGATTTTTAATAATATCTATACATGCCAAACTAATTTAATCTTGTACAAATAATAGCAAATATGACTACTCTCTCTCAAGGTGAAACACCACTTCTCTGATTAATGCCTTGCCGCGTAGGGTTTTATATGGATCTGTTTCGTGCATACTTTGCAATGGTTCGCATCCCATAATTACAGCACCCAGACGTCTTTCAGGGCGATGTCAACAACATATATCCTCCAAGTTAAAAAGCATTCCTATCTCCATCTACTCTCTTTTGCGGAGAAACATCAAGTTCACGTGCTCACACGGGAGCTGACCCACACGGCATCTCCAGTAAGATATACAATGCAGGCCAGTTAAGTCCCTCCTCTCAGGGAGAAGTCACTGCCAAACACAGTGACTGGAGCTACGCTGGGGGAAGAGTCCAGGGAGCTCTGGGATCACAGGGAATCTGAGAAGGCCCCCTGGAGGAAGCAACATCTAAGCTGAGGCCTGAAAAGTCAGGTAGGAGTGAGACAGGAAAAAGAAGGCACACAGAAGCTCCAGGCAGAGAGAAGAGCATAAGCTCCGATAGACAAGCAAAAGCATGGCCTCTCCAGGGAGGGATTGGAGTGCACAGCTCCAGTGGGCTGATGGTGAGAGAAGAGGCTCAGGAGATGGGTGAGGCCGGATCGCAGAGAGTCCCACAAACCACATTAAGGAATTAGAACTTTCTGCAGAGCCCAGTGGGAGCCATTCAAGTATTTTAAGCGAGGAAGCAACATGAGTTGATTAAAAAACAAAACAAAACAAAACAAAACCATCACTTTGCAACAGTATCTTGCAAAGACAGACAAAGAAGCAAGAGGGATTTTTTTCACTTTCTTCTTTATTTTTACATAATTTCAAAATGGTAATATGCATCACTATTGTAATAACCATAAAACCAAGAAAGACTTTTTTTCATTTTTAATATTTAAAAAACTCACCATGGCAAAAGACCTGAACATAGACACCTCGCCAAAGAAGATGCGCAGGTGGCAAATAAGAGTATGAAAGGATGCTCCACGTCACACGTCATCAGGGAGATACAAATGAAAACAGCAATGAGGTACCACCACTTGCCTATTGCAATGCCCAAATCCGGAACACACACCACATCAAATGCTGGTGGGAATATGGCACAATAGGGTGCTCATTCTCTGCTAGGGGGAATGCAAAATGTCACTTTTTTTTTTTTAAAGATTTTATTAGGGAATTGGGGGAGGGGAACAGCGTTGGGGAATCGGGGAAGGGGGACGGATAAGTTGCTGTCTTTTTGTTTTTCAGTCTAGTTGTGGAGGACATTGCTTCACTGGCCCATGTTGGTATTATCATTGCACTCTTCCTGGGTGAGGCAGATCGGTCGCTGGCCTCTGGACGGCCGCTCACAGCAGCTCTTGGCAGCTCACACCGGCTGCCAGCTGCTCACGCTGGCTGCCGGCCACTCACTGTAGCCTATGGCAGCCCACTGCAGCAGGGGCTGCAGCTATGCTGTCCTGGGGACTCACAGCAGCCCAGCTCCAGGTGGAGCTGTTGTTCACCATCTTAGCTGTAGAGGGCAGTGTCACTGGCCCTCATATGTGGGATCCGAACTGGGGCCCCTTACGTCCTAAACCAGCTCTTAACCAACATGCCACTTGGCCAGCCTGCAAAATGTCACTTTTGAAGACAGTTCGATAGTTTCTTAAGAAACTAAACACACTCTTACCCTACAACTCACCAATTGTTCTCCTTGATATTTGCCCAGATGAGTTGAAAACTTGAAGTCCACACAAAAGCCTGCACACGGATATCTATAGCAGCTTTATCCATAATTGCTAAAACCAGGAAGAAACCAAGATGTCCTTCAGTAAGAGAATAGATAAACAAACTGTGGTCCATCCAAACAATGTATTATTATTCAGCACTAAAAAGAAATGAATGAGCTGTTAAGCCATGAAAAACCATGAAGGAAACTTAAGTGCATATTACTAAGAGAAGAAGCCAATCTTAAAAGCTGCATACTGTCTGATCCCAATGATACGACGTTCTAGAAAAGATGAAAACTTGGAGACAGTAAAAAGATCAGTGGATGGGCTGGCCGAGTGGCGTGGTGGTTAAATGCTGGCTTGAGAAGCAGCGGCCCTGGTTCAGGTCCCACATATGAGGGCCAGTGACACTGTCTTCGGAAAAAAAAAAAAAAAAAAAAAAAGATCAGTAGATCCCAGGGAGGGAGAGAGGAATGAATCGGCGGAGCACAGGGGATTTTTAGGGCAAGGAAAACATGTCTGATATTGTATGATATAATGGTGGATACGTCATTATGCATTTGTGCAATCTTGTAGAAGGTACAACACAAAGCGTGAACTTTAATGTAAACTCTGGAATTCGGGTGATGGTGTGCTAATGTGTTCACTGATTGTAAATATGTACCACTCTGGTGGGTGATGTTAACAGTGGGGAAGGATGTGCGTGTGTATGGGAACAGGGGACATGTGAGAAATCTCTGTTGTATTTTCTGCTCAATTTTGCTGTGAACCTAAAACTGCTCTAAAATAAAGTCCATTAAAAACAAACAAGCAAAAAACAAACAAACAAACAAACAAACAAAACCCAAAAAACCCTCACTCTGGCTGTGGGTGGAATGGAGAGGAAAGAGGTAAGAGGAGGGGCAGGGTGGGGATGACCAGTTAGCTCAGTTGGTTAGAGCGTGGTGCTGATAACACCAAAGTTGCCGGTTCGATCCCTGCATGGCCTCTGTGAGTTGCACCCTCCCTAAAAGAGTCAACTATGCCATTGTAGCATGAAAGCAATGTGTAACCTATGACCATGGCTGTTCCCCAATAAAGTTTAAAAAACAAAAAAAAGAGGAGAGGCAAGGAGAAGCCTCCAGAGGAAGTGGGGGAATCTCAGGTCCAGGAGCATATGGACCCGAGCATATGGACCTTGGGTCCAGGGATTTAGGGATTCCTTGGATATGGGAGTGGAAGATGAGGAAGAGGAGGGAGTCTAGCAGCATGCTGAAGCTTCTGGCTTAACTAGCCACATGGGGCTGTGATCAGATATGTGGCGAACTACTGCCGGTCGTCTCGGCCATGCCCATGGGCCACTTCTCTGCTTGTACCAGAAGACAGAGAAACAAGAGAGGAAAGGAAGAGATTCTTGTAACCAAGACAAGAGAAGTAATACTTCACTCTTATTTCATTTTTTTTAAATTTAAATTTTAATTTTTTTTATTTTTTTGAGGGCAGTGTCACTGGCCCTCATATATGGGACCCGAACCGGGGCCACTGGCTTCTCAAGCCAGCGTATAACCATCGCACCACTCGGCCGGCCTTCACTCTTATTTCAAAAGGAACCTGTTCATTTATCATGCTTCTGTATCGATGAAGAGACCTGTTCTATTTCGTGTAGTTTCTATGCATATGAGATAACGCAATGAGAAACAATACACAGAAAACTCAGCCTGAACTGGCTTTGTTGAAGACCAATGAACAGGTCAAAAGCAACCTGTTCATTTATCATGCTTCTGTATCGATGAAGAGACCTGTTCTATTTCGTGTAGTTTCTATGCATATGAGATAACGCAATGAGAAACAATACACAGAAAACTCAGCCTGAACTGGCTTTGTTGAAGACCAAGTCTTGTTAGGAAGAGAAGGCCCAGCCTAAACCTGGAAGGGACACTTACGTTGACAAAGGGCAGAGGAGGAGCAAACTGAGAGAGGAGGGGAGATACAACCACCACATGCCAAGGAAATAACTAGTCCTCTCCCTGCTGGATCAGAGTACTCAGTGGCCACTGGCTCCTCAGCAACAAACATCGGTAACATCTGTTATTTGTGCGCTCTGCCCCCTGCTTTTGGCAATAGCACACTCCTTGTGACTCATCATTCCGGTATGGCTCCTGGCTTTCTCCACTCTGTCCCCTATCCATCCTCCACCCTGCTCTGCCCAGCTCAAGAGGCTGACCGCCATGGCCCACATCACTGGGTTCCCTGACTGGCTAGCTTCTGCGTGGGCTCTGCAGGAGAGAGAGGGCAAGAGGAGAGAGAGGGTGGGGTATGTTACCCACTTCCTGCCCCTCCATGACCATGGCAGCCCCTTTCCTTTGGGCCCTGCAAGTCTAGGCATGGCCACGGCTTCCCTTTTTTGCTAGTCCTGGGTGCTGGAATGTTCTGTGGTGGTTCCCTTCACCCTGTTCACATGGCTGTCAATTAGCCCCTTTGTTAAAGACCCTTCAGGTGGACCATCTGAGGGAGAATTTGTGGTTCTACAGAGGTTCAGAGATCAACAAAGGCTGCCAGTGACAACCGTGGACCAGGGCAGGGGCGTGGGGCTTCTCTCTCCTACTGGTTACAATGACATTGTCCAGAGCCACAGGCCAAACTCAAGCGGCAGAGTTAGTTGTCACCTTCTGTTTCCTATCAGGCAGGCATGCTGGTGAAGGTGAGCAGCATTGTGGATAAGATCACTCTGTCAGGGTGGAGCAGAGATGGTGGGGGAGGTGGAAAGTGGAAGGGAGAAATGGGAGACAGAGTGACGGATGGAGGGGTGAGCAGGGGTGATAGCTTGGATGGGCGGTGATGAAGACCCGACCTACAAATGTGGCAGATGGAGGTAATGCATTTGAGATCTAGTCAGGAGGTAGACTCGAAGTCCTGATGCTCAGCCTTATGTTGGGTTTGAGGGTCAGGGGTGATGGTTGGTGTTCTGACTGGGGTTCCTGAGTAGGTGGAGATGCAGATCCGAGAGGTGGACCCCAAGGGGCAACCAACTGCTTTTGTTGTGAACATATCACTTGGGGCCAGCTCTATTTCGTAGAAATGGAATCATGCAATATGTAGTTCTTTGTGACTGGCTTCTTTCACTTAGCATAATGTTTTCAAGTTTCATTCGTGTTATGACTTATACCAGTATTTCATTCTTTTTTACGGTCAAATAATATTCCATTGTATGGACATATCACATTTTATTTACCCACTCATCCATTGATGGGCATTTGGGTCTTTTCTACTTTTTGGCTATGATGAATCATGCTGCCATGAACATCTGTGTTCAAGTTTTTGTGTGGGCATACATTTTCTTTTCGATATACAATTGCTGGATCTTATGGTAACTCTATATTTAAAATTTTGAGGAACTGTCAGCCTGTTTTTGCAAAATGCCCCTCTGTCTCGAGTAACAATTTTTTTTTTGGTTTTGTTTTGAATCTAATTTTGTTTGAAAATAGTGTGGCAACTTCAGCTTTCTTATGTTTATCCCTTGCTTTTTTTTTTTTTTTTTTTTTTAGCTGAGCCATCTTGCTACCTGTTGGCAGCTCAGAGGCAGCTCAGCTGGGCATCGAACTGCTGTTGCTTAGAGCTCAGCTCGCACTCTTGAGCGAACTCTTAACCAACTGAGCCACTCAGCTGGCTCTATACCTTACTTTTTATTTTTATTTATTTTTATTTTTTTATTTTTTATTTTTGAGGGCAGTGGCACTGGCCCTCATATGTGGGACCTGAACCGGGGCCGCTGGCTTGCCAAGCCAGAGCTTAACCACCGTGCCACTCGGCCGGCCCCGTATCCCTTGTTTTTTAAAAAGGATGATTTTATCATGCATGCATGCAGCCATAACACATACATTATTAGTTATGCATATTTTGAGCTTCACAAAAATGGTGCCACACTGTAAATGTCATCTTGTTGGACTTGCTCTTTTCACTCAACATGCTATTTCTAAGACTCACCCATGTTGTTGTATGTAGCTATAATGTTCATTTATGTTCATTGCTGTATAATGTTCCATGGTGTGACCCTATCGTAATTTATTTCTCCATCCTTCTGTCAATGGATATTTGCATGTTTCCAGTGTTTTTCTACTACAAATTTGTTGCTGCTATGAACATTCTGACACGCATCTCCTGATAGAAGAGTTTCTCTGTTCTCAAAGTGACCAACAGGATCAACACTGGCTGGGACCTTGTCAGAAAAGCAAATTCTGAGGCGCCACTCCAGACCCATTGAATCAGAAACTCTGGGGCTGAGGCCCAGCAATCTGTGTTTCCACGAGCCACCAGGTGATCCTGAGGGCTGATCAAGTTTAAGGTCCACCACTGTAGGGTATAAATGAGGAGTGAGATTTCTGGATTACAGGCAACCAAAATTGTTTTTCAAAGTGATTGTTCCAGGTTATACCCCATCAGCAGTGTATATTAGTTCCCAGGGATATACACCCTCTCTGCACTTAGGGTGCTCAGATATCCCTACTTTGTCCATCGAGTGGGTCTGTCTGATGGACTGTACAGAGAGGCACGGGCATGGCTGTTTCCACTCCCTGGGTCTGGCCATGTCCTGTCTTAGAACCACAGCCACACCGCGCACACTGGCAGCTCAGCTGTCCCTGTGGCTAAAAGCCTCTCTTCTCGGTGGGTTTGTTTTGACAGGAGTACATGCACCACCTACTCCGCCTGGAGCACCGCGCCGAGGAGCAGTTCCTGGAGCACTGGCTGAACCCTCACTGCAAGCCCCACTGTGACAGGAACCTGGTCCATCCCGTATGAGGGGCGTGGGAGCAGCCTCTGGTATGTTCCTTCCCCCAGGCTTTCTGTTTCAGGGAGGCAGCAGTGGACAACACATGCACAGGCTCAGAGGCCATTGAGAACACGGTGTTAGGGGCCCCAGCTGGTTAACTTGTTGTGGGCTGACAGGTACAAAGAGTGAGGCAGGAGAGACAGGTGGCAGCCAGGTTGAGAGGAGCCCTGGAGGACACACAAGGGAGCCTGGCCTCTATTGACTCACCAGGAGATCCCAAATAGGGGAGGGACGTGATTCTATTTGCTGTCCAGACAAGGTTATTCTGGAATACAAATCGGGAGCAGTATGGCTTGTTTCGACTCGGAGCTCAAGGTGGGGACAGCTGTCATGGGCTTGACCAGTGTGACGTTTGCCACCATCATCACTACTGGCACCAGGAGTAGCAACTTCTTGACCTTCCCACAGTCCTCCAGGCTGGGAATCTGCCAGGCTCACCCTGTCTTCCCTCTTCCTTTGGGTTTGGTTTTTCGGTACCCCCAAACTGGACTGCTCAAGGATCCCAGCATGCCTGCATCCCCCACCTCGGCTCCTTGCTCCCACCTGAAGCTGTTTGCTTCTTTCCTGCCCGTCTGTCTCTCTCCATCTCCTTCCCCCTTTTCCTAATCCTATTAGATAAAGTAGCAAATCCCTTCAGAGGTTAAACCTAGTGAATGTCATTACTCCTCTGTAATTTGTATGGATGAAGCAGGACAAGATGTAATTGGGCAGTCTGTCATCTCTGGTTAAGAGAAATCTTATCTTTTGTTGCTTATGTTGTGCTACTTTGAATTAACACAGAAAGCAGTCTTTAGAGCCTTGCTCTTTATAGCTATCACCTAAATGCTCTCTTTTGATCCTGTTAATGCCCCTATGGGATGGCAGGGCATGCATGCATTTTAACCCTGTCTTACAGAGGCCCTGGCTGAGCCTGATGAAGCTACTAACTCATGCGAGGCAGTGGTTAGTGCGTCAGTCTCTGGCCACTCGAGTCCTGCATGCTTTTACATGGACAGTATTGCTGGATCCTGGGTGCGTGTGCGTGTGTGTATGTGTGCATGTGCGTGTGTATGTGTGTATATTGGGAGGAGGGGGGTCATGGAGTTCTCTGATGGGCTTTAACAGATAGAGAAAGGAGCACCTGTTGATCTGTTGGGAGTGGAACAGAAGTTCTGCTTTTGAGGGGCAGGGGTTGGGCTGTTTTTGTTCTTCCGGCCTTGGAGCCCTGTTCTAGGTCAGAGCTTGTCCCATCCCTGCACCAGGGAACTTTGTCCTCCAGCACTAGAAGCCCTCCCTTGGCTTCTTCCAGAGAACAGAGCTGTGGAGTAGTTAGGAGCCCAGACTCTGGAATTTGGCAGGCGTGGGTTCAGTTGTGTTCCCGCTCTGTGGCCTTGGGCAAGTCGCCTAAACCTCCGCGTTTCCATTTCTGCGTCTGTCAATTGATGCAATAATGATACCTATGGAGCCTGACCCATAGTAAATGACTCCATGAATGGAGGCACTTATTACCAGTGTGCAGGCCAGGCAAGAGGAAAGTTTTGGGGGTTGAGTGAGCCCCATGGCAGCACTCTCCCAGGGCAACTGAGGTCTCTGCCTCTGGAGAGGATAGACCTTGCTGGTCAGCTGGGGGTACCGGTGAGGCTGGGGTGGCTCCTGCAAAACAGGATTCCCAGAGGCCTCACTCCAGGCATCTCCCATTTACATGAAGACAAGGAAGCAGTGGCTAGAGAGGCATCAACTTGGAATTTGGAGTCAGGTAGCATTCAGATTGTGGTTCCACTTGAGAAAAATCGCCCAATGTCTCTCTCAGTTTCCTCTTCAAAATGAGGATAGTAAGAGTTCCTCCCTCATATGGTCATTCTGAGCATTAAAAAAGTCAATGCATGGGGCCGGCCGAGTGGCGCATTGGTTAAGAGCTGGTTTTGGGATGCCAGCAGCCCCGGTTCGGATCCCACATATGAGGGCCATGACACTGCCCTCTACAGTTAACAACAGCTCCACCTGGAGCTGGGCTGTGCGAGCCCCAGCGATGGTGTGGGCTGCAGCCCCTGCTGCAGTGGGCTGCCATAGGCTACAGTGAGTGGCCGGCAGCCAGCGTGAGCAGCTGGCAGCTGGTGTGAGCTGTCAAGAGCCACCGTGAGTGGCCATCCAGAGGCCGGCGACTGATCTGCGTCATCTGGGAAGAGCGCAATGATGATACCAACATGGGCCAGTGAAGCAATGTCCTCCACAACTAGACTGAAGAACAAAAGGACAGCAACTTGTGTGTTGCCCTTCCCCGGTTCTCCAATGCTGTTCTCCTCCCCGAATTCCCCAATAAAATCTTAAAAAAAAAAAAAAAGTCAATGCATGGACAATAGTGCTGCCCTGGTACATCACATCACAGGAAGTGCTTCGGAAGCGACAGCTTGATGGCTATTTCCTTCTCCTGCCCCCAGTCTCCTCTTTTTCCTCTCCCCCTTCTCATCCTCTGCCCCCTTCTTTATCAACATCACCACCATCATGGTAACATTATTTTTCTCATTCTTTTCCAGCAAACACTGTGATCAACATCGACCCGGATAACATCAAAACAGGACGAGGCTCCTTCTTTCATTTACTTTTCAGCTGCGGAAATGGATGTCTTCAGGCCTTGTGAACTGAGGCCATGGCAAGGGTTGCCTTGGGGATTGGTGGCAAATGCATATATATGCAGCTTCATTTTACTAACCTGCATAACTCACTGAAATCAATAGCTTAAAGCACAGACACCCTCCTCCCCCCGCAAATAGCCTCCCTACCAGTTTGGTAGGGTGGGCAGAGTGAGAATCTCACCTGGGCTGGTCCTCCAGAGCACGGAAGCAGGCTGCCTGCTCTAAGGACTCAGCATAGGGAAGCACCACCTGGGGCTGCCGAGGTTTTGGGACACCTATTTTCCCCTCTCCTTTTCTGCTCTAATAAATATAGATGTTAAACCTGCTTTCTGTGGCGTCTTTTTTTCCTTTCCCTTCAAGAAGAGAGCAGAGATTTCCCCCGTCCCCCTTGCCCCAATTGTTCATCTTTGTGAATCTAGCATCAGAAAACACATTGTTCTTGGAATAAATGAACGGATGAAAAGACAAACACCCAGCAATGTTTCACAAGAGGCTTTTTTTTTTTTTTTAAAGAGATTATTTGCTCCAGGTCAGCTCTGGAAATACCCATAACTTGATACCAGGTAGCCACCTGGTCTTCTAGCCAAGGAGGTGTTTCTTGTGGAAAATGAGTGGCAGCTCCTGTATCCCAGGGCCCCTCATCTGTCTACAACCCACAGTATCAGAGACTGGACTATCCAAGACCAACAAAAGCAGAAGTTGGAATGACAATGGACAGCGGGCTGAATGGTCTTAGGGAGAACCTGACATCTTCAAAAACAGGTAAGGAGAAATGCCCATATACCCTAGGCAACAGAGGAGGGCCTGTCCCAAGGAAGCCAGGAGGTCTTGTCCAGGAGAAAGTCACTAAACTTCTCAACAATGATGACTCCACCATTTATATTATGTGTACACAGGGCCAAAGCCTGCACTAGGATTTTTACATACAGTAAATTTAATAGTTGCACCTACTCTTATGTCATAGCTGTGGTCATTATTCTCACTTTATAAACGAGGAAACTGAGGTTTACAGAATTTAGAGTATATTACTTTTCTATCTCAGCTGTAACAAATTACCAGAAATGTAGTGGCTAAGCAACATGAATTTATGATCTCATATTCTGCAGTTCAGAAGCCTAACATGAGCTGCACTGGGCTAAAATCAGGGTGTTAGCAGGGCTGCGTTCCCCTCTGGAGGTTCTAGGGGCTGAATCTGTTTCCTTGCCTTTTCCAGCTTCTAGAGGCTGTCCGGATTCCCAGCTCATGTCCCCGTTCCTCTATCTTCAAAACCAGCAAGGACTGGTTGAGACTTTCTCAGGTCTTGTCATTCTGTCTCTTTGCCTCCCTTGTCTGCTTTCATGAACCTTGATGATTATACTGGGCCCATTCAGACAACCCAGGACAATCTCCGTACCGTAAAGTTAGTTAGTTAGCAACTTTAATTCCCATTGCCATGTAAGATAACATAGGTCCCAGGGATTAAGATGTGGGAATCTTTTTTTTGCAGGGGGTTGGCGGGGAGGACATTATTCTGTCTACCACAGGCAGTTTGTTCAAGTTCGCATGGCCAGTGGGTAGAAGAGCTGGGATTTGAACCTAGGGCATTCCTCATTGCTCTGCGCCCCCCAAAAGCTCTCTGCATCTGTGCCCTACACCTGAAGTTTGTCTGCCTTGAATTAAGTGGTTTGTTCACCTAAGGTCCTTCAGGGCTCAGGATGTGTCTTTATTTGGACACCTGTGCACTGTCCCCTGAGGGAGGGGGCGTCTGTTGAGTGCCAGACCCCTTCCAATACAGTTAAATTAAAATTGATAATTTGATTTTTGTGTGGTTCAATTTTCAGATAGTTTAATAGATAACAGAGAGCAGTTATTCTCTAAGTGTGTCCCCCACCCCCACCTCCACCCTGGGGGCAGCAAGACATGCAAACTCTCAGGCTCCACTTAGACCTTCTACATCAGGAACCCTGGCATTGAGGCCCAGCAACCTGTGTTCTAGTGAGTGAGCCCTCCGGGCAATTCGGAGGCACTTGAGAGTTTTGAGAACCATTGGGTTAGAGCTTCCTGGAGCCTTTTGGTGTTGTGGATTATGGAAAAAAACTCAAGACTGGAGGCCTACTTTACTCATTTCTCCAACAAATATGTTCTTCATATCTACTGTGCACCTTGTTCTACTCTTCTAGACCCTACCCAGAGAGGAACAAGACAGACAAGACTGATTTAAGGAAAAAAAACAACTTACAAAATGTATATAACAAAACTGGCCATTTTAAATTTTATAGTATAGAATTCAGTGGCATTCAATACAGCTATGTGATGCATAATGATATTTTGGTCCACGACAGAGTTCATATATGATGGTGGGCCCCTAAGATTACAATGGAGCTGAAAAATTCCTATGGCCTGGTGATGTTATAGCGGTGGTAATGTCATAGCACAATGCAGTACTCCCCTGTTTGTGGCGATGCTGGTGTAAACAGACCTACTGCGCTGCCAATTGTATCAAAGTGTAGCAATACAATTACAGTAGTGGGCT
The DNA here is from genome assembly GCA_033961575.1 of Aselliscus stoliczkanus. Taxonomy (NCBI): domain Eukaryota; kingdom Metazoa; phylum Chordata; class Mammalia; order Chiroptera; family Hipposideridae; genus Aselliscus; species Aselliscus stoliczkanus. The sequence goes on from CM066739.1 coordinate 26,768,625, forward strand.
GTACCTTCCAGGTTCATATAAGTATGCTTTGTGATGTTCGCACAACGATGAAATCGTCTCATGATACGTTTCTCAGAAGGTATCCTTGTTATTAAGTGGCACTTGACTATACATTTACAATGCTGTGCAACCATCACCACCGTCTAGTTCCAGAACATTTATCACCCCCATGAGCAGCCATGCCTCATTTCTCCCTCCCTCCTGGCAACTACTAGCCTGTTTTCTGTTGCTATGGGTTTGTCTCTTCTGGACAGTCATATAAATCGAATGACACAGTACATGGCCTTTTGCATTCTTCTTCTTTCATTTAGCATGTTTGTAAGAGTCATCCATCTTGTAGCATGTATCGGTACGTCATTTCTTCTTATGGCTGAATAATATTCCATTATATGGCTAGACCACATTATGTTCATCCATTCATCAGTTGATAGACAATTGCGTTCTTTCCACCTGTTGGCTATTGTGAAAAGTGCTGCTGTGAATGTTTGTGAACATATTTTTAAGTCCCTGTTTTCAGTTCCTGTGGGTATATACCTAGAATGGCAGGGTCATATGGCAATTCTGTGTTTAGCCTTTTGAGAAACCACCAAACTGTTTTCTACAGCAGCTGTATCATTTTACATTCCTACCAACAATATGTGTAGATGCTAAGTTCTCCATATCCTTGCCAACACTTGATATTTTTTGTTTGATTATTTTATTTTTTTCTTATAGTCATCCGAGTGGGTGTGAAGGGGTAGCTTATTGTGGTTTTGATTGCATTTACCTAATGACTAATAATGTTGAGCATCTTTTCTTGTACTTGTTGGCCACTGTATATCTTCTTTAGAGAAATGTCTAAGTCCTTTACCCATTTAAAAATTCAATTATTTTTTTGTTGTTGAAAGGCTGATGTTTCTGGAGTGGCTAAGAGCAGAATTTACCAAAGGTAGAATCTTAGACAAGTTACTGAACCTGTTTTGCCTCAGTTTCCTCTTCTATAAAATGAGGATACTTTTATGAACTTTGCTTGGCACATGGTAAGCTAGTGTTCTGTAACTGATAGCCCTTATTATACATGAGATGAGACTAACAATAGTAACTAACCAAGAAATCACCAGATTAATAACTGCTGGGAAGAAAATAAGACAGTGATGCAAGAGAGAGTGACTGGAAGGCTATTTTAGGTTGGGTGGACAAGGAAGGCTTTTCGGAGGAGGTGACACTTGAGATGACACCGGAATGACAGGAAGGAACCAATTGCGTGAAGATCCATGTACCGGAAGAGCATTCCAGGCTGAAGGAATAGCTCGGGCACCTATTTTGGCCAGTTCAGGGAACTGTTTGAGAGGACAGGGCTGCTCGGGTGGAGACTGGGGCTCAGCTTTACCTGTGTGGGGGTCCTAGTTGGCAGTGACAGCATGAGCTTTGGAGTCAGGAAGCCTGGGTGTCCAGGTCTCTACGTATTAGCAGGGAAACTTGGGACAAATTACTTAGCCTATTTGGAAAATCCCTTTGTTTCCTCATGGTAAAAGTGGGGCTGGTTACAGCGACCTCATGGAGCTTCTCTGAAGCTCAAATGAGATAAAACACAGAGGGGGGCACACATTTTAGATGTATTAATCATAGGAGTGTGGCAGAGGAGATATTTAATTACAGTTTAGCTAATCCTCTTGCACTGGCTAAAAAAGTGTGGATGTGTTTGGAAATCATTTTACAGGGGTGGTAGTGGAGAACATGACCCGTGCTTTTCTACCTCTGAGTCGGAGCTCCTAAGCGCTTTCAGCCTCCCTCCTGCCTTCCCACCTTCCTGGAACCTTTCTTCAGGGTCCAGTCCAGTTGGGCTTTTACTGAACGCCCCCTATGTGCCAGGTACGAGACCCTGAAGGTGAATGGCATGATCTGGGACTTCAAGGAGCTCCAATGTCACCTCCTCCACAAGGCTTCTTTCTTCTGTGGCCACTAGAATAGCTGCTCTCTCTCCTGCCTTGCTGCAGCACTTTATCCCTGGGGGATGGAGTATGGAGAAGAGTGTGGGTTTGGAATCATTTTAATATAGGTGAAGTGCTGGGAGAATGTCTGGTAGATAAGCGCTATGTACATATTTGCTTATTAAAACAAATAAAATCAATAAAAACATTAGCTTTGTGACCTGGACAAGCCATTCGACACCCAGAGACTCGTTTTCCAAATCTCTATTCATTGGGGCTATTCTGAGGCTCCAGGGGCATAGCATGTGCACAGTACTTGGCATGAAGGAGTCTCTCCATAGACGCCCTATCCATTCCTCCTTCTCAGCTGTGTGTCTGTTCTTCTGGGACCCTGTTTGCCCTTTTCACAACTCCTCAAGACCAGACAAACAGGCCTTACCTGTAGGCCAGCGCCCTGAAGGTTTTTAGGGAATTTATACTCTGTGGAATTGGAAAAGGAGAGAAGAAATCGGATGGGTATGGGTGTGTGTGGGGGGGGGAAGGGGGAAGGGGAGAAACAGGCAGTAGAAGCTGGAAACATAGCCCCCGCGACCACCCCCAGCCCACACAACGCTGCTTGAAGGAAACAGCGAATCTGGCCGCAGGGGCTGTGAGGTTCAGACCCGCCACTAGAGGTCAGTGTGTATCCGCCGCAGGCGCCAGGGCCGCTTACCTGATTGGGGCAGGCGCCACTGACAGTTCCTGACAGTTTGCAACATCTCCTGCCTAACATTTAAAAAAAAAAAATTAATTAATGTATCTTTCTCCGTAGCAGAGAAGGGTGCCCAGACAACCGAAAAAACAAGCCGACTCTCTTTGCAGGAAAATGCAGAAGGTGGTTAAACCGTCCCGTCCTTCGCATTCCTGGGCTGAAGGAATAAGAATCCAATTGTGGTTTCTGCTCTGGTTATCTTGGTGCCGCCGAGGGTGCCACGGGGGAAAATCTGCTGAATTCTTCCTTTTCTATTTTCTGCCTGGGCGGTGAGGAGGAGGGCGTTAATGCCGGCTGGCAGTTACATGAAACTGAGATGGATGGTAATGGGGTGTGTTAACAAACAAGGGCAGGAAATAAAGTGTCATATTTTCTGGAGGGCGAACCGCTCCCCGGAGACAGAGCGGCAGGACTCTACCCAGGAGACACTTTGAAGGAAAAAAAGAAAAAAAAACTCTGCATAATCTTCTCTGTCTGCCTCTGTCTCTCCGTCTCTCTCTCCTTCCTTTTCTGGTGCCTGTTTGGTGAGACATAAATTCAATCTTATCTCGGGGCTGGCTAACAGGCAAATATAACTGGGCACCAGAAATAAAATAAATAAAATAATAATAATAATAATAATAACTCATTCGATTCCTGCTTAAATGTTTAGTTATCCCTTTGTCTCTGGCTGAGTCTGGAGATGAAGAAGACTTCAGAGCTTGGAGATGGACTTTATAACACCAGAGCTGCCTGCCCAGAATCCAGTTCCCATCTGCAAGCTGTCCAGCCCAGGGGCCTGTTGTAGATTGGATTCCCTGAAGCTGCCCCTTATTGGTGCTTTTACACACGTAGGAAACACCTTCACCCCATTTCCCACATTGTGTCACCCTCCTCCGTGGCACCTTCTCTGAGTCCTTCTGCAAGGACCCAAGACTCCCACCTGCCTCGCATCTTTCCTCCCCCACTGTCCCTCATATAGACCTATATCACAGCCTCTCCCAACAATATTCTCTTTGAAGGTCTGGCTGCAATCTCATTCTTTGTATGCTTAGCATCTGACGCAGCACCTGGGACACTGTTGGGGGTTGCTCCATATACGCTTGTGAAAGAATGAGTGATGATGCCCTAAACCTGTCTGCTGGAAATAACAATGGCCACCATTTACTGAACAACATCCCCTGTCCTAGATGCTTTGCATGCCTTGTCTCATTTAATTCCAACACCATCCCTGTGAGATATGAACTAGCACGTCTTTACCAGCATCTCCATTTCAGATTGGGAAGCTGAGCCTCCGATGAGGAAACTGACTGGCCCACAGACACAGAACTTGGCAACTGCAGAGAAGGGATGCAGGCCTGGTGATCAGAGGACCTCTGCCTGCCTGGATGGCCCACTCCTTGGCACCAGGAGCCCTCGAATGGCACTTCACACTTGCTGACTTGTGCTGTTGTAAGCCATGTGTGCTCCTTGAAGCCAGGGCTGTGCTTGCAGCTTCTCTTATGCCCTCAAGAGAGAAAAGACCAAATCAGGGCAGTTGGACTGAGGCTTCTGGAAGTGGGCCGCCGGGTTTGGCTTTGGTTTGGACTGAATGAGTCCCCATGGGGCCTGACTGCCTCTGGATCCTGGAGCCAGCCTGCCTGGGTTCAAATTCCAGCTCTGCTGCCTAGTAACTGGGCTCATTACTTAACTTCTCTGGGTTTCCTCATTTGCAACATGGGGATAATAGTGGTATCCACCTCTTAGAGCTGTTGGGAGGATTAAATGAGTTAACGTACTTGCATTGAATGGTGCTTGGCACAAGCATCTACTCCTTGTTTCAGACGCTGGAGACAGAATCTGTATTCTTTGCTGCCGCTTCCGAACTGTGCATTTGTCCCTATACAGTTCATCAAACGCCCGTGGGCCTCACAACGCCCTCTTTTTCATTTAATATAAGTAGTCATGCCATTAAAAACAAACAATGCACCACGCCAACAACCTTGTGCCTTTGAGATGACAGGGGAAGGCAAGCATTTGGCCTTCTGCCTTAGCCATCCACTTCATGTCACTTATTAACAACATATGAATCAACAAGGGATGCCCATATAAGGCCTGGTATTCAATACATTCGGTGTATGGCTGCTTTGGGTGGACATACGCTCACAATTAATGAAGCCAGCCGCTTCTCCGGATGGCTATAAATACTCTAGGAAGAGAAACCCAAGACCAAAGGCTCAGGACACCCCGCGCCGTCAGCACCAGCTCACGCTCTTCCTGTGCGGGATGTAGCACGACTCGATACTTACTCCTTCCTGAGAGCTGGGTGACCCCATACGGCTGCATTTTTGTCTGTGTTCCCAGTGGTGTCACCAGATACCGCGTTCACAAAGAATGCACGCTATTGAGTTTTCCTCCAAAGGTGCACCAGGACGAGTGTGGGTGGGGTCCTCAGGCTGATTGGGAATGACTCTCACAGTTATCACTCAGTCTCCAAAGATTTATGGAGAATTTGCTGTACCCTTGGACGTTGTATCAGGTGTGGGGATATTGGTGGGTCCCTGTCTCCATGGACGGTGCAGCCTAGTGGGGAACAACTAGGGGACAAGAAGTGCTGCTATGCTGATCGTTGTGAAGTTGCAAGGCCAGAGTGCTACGTATGGAGCTTGTGTGAGGGCGAGGGGGCCCTATTTTGGCCTGGAGGTGGGGAAAGGCTTCCCAGAGGAGTGCTGTCTAAGCTGAATGGTGAGGAGTGAGCAGGAGATAGCTTGGCAGAGAGAGGAGATGGCCTGCTCCAAGCTTGTGCAAGACCCTGAAGTTAGGAACAAGAAGGGAAGGCCCTGCAGGGCTGGAGTGAAGAGGACAGAGGGGCAGGGAGAGTGAGTGGAGGTGATGTGCAGGGTTCACTGTAGGGAGGGGAGGTCACACAGAGCCCTGATGGCCATGTTAAGGCTTTGAGGCTTCATTACAAGAACACTAGCGTTTTTGAAGGACTTTAAGCCAGGAAAATAAGGTAATAAGATGTACATTAATATAAAAAAAATGTTGCCTGGAGCTGCGATGTGGATTGGAGAGGGTTAAAGAGAAGCAAATGTGACTCTGGGAGGCCAATTAGGAGCCTGTGTAATGAGTAGGCTGGGGGAGAGATGTGGGTGGCCCCGAAGAGGGTGGAAGGGGTGGGGATAGATGTAGTTTCTACAAACATGTAGGTGATACAATGGATAAGATTGGGAATGGGGAAACAAAGGGCAAAGGAAAATCACAGAGGATTCCCAGGTTTTGAGTTTGAGCACAGGGGTGGATGATGGAGGGGAAACGGGTTTGGGGCAGAGCAGATTGTATGTTCAGTTTTGGACACATTGAGTTGGAGGTCCTGGTGAGACATCCAAGTGGAGGTATTGGGTAGGGTCTGGAGTGTAGCAGGTAGGCAGGGCTGCTGGTGTTATAGATTGGGAGTCCCTGGCTGTACATTGCATTTGAAGCCATAGAGTGAATGAGTGACCCACCCAGAGAGCAAGTCAGTCCTGGAGTGGAGAAAGTGAATGACGCTCATGGAAATGGAGGGGGTGGGTAAGGGGAGACGCTAGATGGTGAGGTTGGGCTCTCCTGCAGCACAAGTTGGCATTTGTCTGGGTAAGCAATCTTAGGTGGCAAGCGAGTTTTTGAATTCTTACGGATGTAAAAGAAATAGTGACATAGACCCTTGAAATTTAAGCTACACGAGAGGTCTTTACAGTTGTTTCTTAGTCTGCTTTGGGGAGCTGCCTAAACTTTGTTGGGATGTAAATGTCATGGGTCCATTGCTGCTGCTTTTCTTCATTTTCCTGAAAATTTTCCTGAAAATTTTCCCATTGATCTTGCTGGAACAAGGATGTCTGTTGGGTGCTCTTTCTGTCTCTTGGTCCATTGTAGTGCTCCCTAGGCATTCTTTGGGGTAAGGTGGGAATTCCTGATAAATGAAAGGTTGGCGGTGTGTGTGTGTGTGTGTGTGTGTGTGTGTGTGTGTGGGGGTTCCTTCTCAGCTGGTGGCCTGTCTGATTTGGTATTAACTAGTGGTTAAGAGCTGCTTGGGAGGAAGGGTGTCTCGCTAAGATCTGAGCATTTAAACTCATGACTTGGCCCTTGACTTCTCACCTTTACACCCTGTTGATTCTGTCCTTCTCAGTGTATGCATTGTTCTCTGCTGGTGGCACAGGAGATGATTTTAAGTGGCAGATGGACATGATGTTAAATAACATTAGGTCACAGAATGATAAACTTACTTCGTTTTCAGCCCTACTTATGGAAAGGAGAAAAATCCCAGGATTTTTAACCCTTATTAAACTTTCCTTTCAGCAAAGAGTGAGCAGGTATCTGGAGTTGGACAGATATCAGCCAGCTCCACTATCAAGTGACAATGCTTTATTTTCATTGATTTTTATTGTTACTTTATGGCACGCAATGCTGGTTTGCTTGTATAGTTATAGTGCGTTCACTGCATATTTCCAGCTTTCTGTTTTGTAGGGTTATTTGCCACCTCAGCTAACGTGGCTTATCTTGACTACTGCAGCAATGATGTAAAACACTTTTTGAAATAAACGTATTTGTGTAACTTCACAGTTGAAACGCATGTATGGCAAATACATATGAAGGTGATAACATGAGTGACATAGTCTAGAAAATAATGAGCAAGATTATAGTAGTTTTTTAAAGGGGCTGACCTAATTAGGGTGATCAGCTGTCCCGGTTTTCCTGCAATTGTGTTTCTGGGATGTGAAACTTTCAGTTTTAGAATAGAGAAAGTCCCAGACAAAGTGGGATGACTTGGTCAGCCTGGTCCTGAGTGAAACTAACTGATCATCTTCACCAGTCAGTCTTCTAGTAATTTTTCTTTTTTTTTTTTTTTGAGGGCATTGTCACTGGCCCTCATATGTGGGACCGAACTGGGGCCGCTGGCTTCCCAAGCCAGCGCTTAACCACTGCGCCACTCGGCTGGCCCTTTCACCAGTCAGTCTTAATCAAAGTCAGGGGGCTGGTGTACTCATCAGAGTCTCCAGGGGCACTGGGTCAGGTGTCGGAGTCAATAGGTCTTTGTCAGGCCTCCCCTACCCCACGTAGGTTTTTTTTTTTTTTTAAAGATTTTATTGGGGTTTTGGGGGAGGGGAACAGCACTGGGGAACAGACAAGTTGCTGTCCTTTTGTTCTTCAGTCTAGTTGTGGAGGACATCGTTTCACTGGCCCATGTTGGTATCGTCATTGCACTCTTCCCAGGTGAGGCAGTTGCTTGCCAGCCTCTGGACAGCTGCTCATGGCGGCTCTGGGCAGCTCACACCAGCTGCCAGCCACTCAAGCTGGCTGCTGGCCACTCACTGTAGCTTATGGCAGCCCACTGCAGCAGGGACCGCAGCGTACACCATCGCAGGCGACTCACAGCAGCCCAGCTCCAGGTAAAGCTGTTGTTCACCATCTTAGCTGTAGAGGATGCAGCGTCACTGGCCCTCATGTGAGATCTGAACCCTGGGCCCTGCTGCTCAGAGCTGGCGTCCCAAGCCAGCTCTTTACCAACGCGCCACTGGGCCAGCCTCTACCCCACGTGGTTTAATTCTCTCGCCAGACAGATGAGGAAACTGAACAGGAATAAAGTGAGCGATTTGTTCCAGGTTGCATAGATAGTAAGGCAGAATGAAGAGTAGAACCTGCCTGTTAGTTCCAGTTAATTTTCCTCCTTCTGGGTCTCCAGCTAGAACTCTTTGTTCTACTCTGTCCTTCCCTCCATAGCATCTGTTTACTTTCAGATACCTCCATAATCACATTAAAACAATGAACAATTAGATGCATTTATTAAGTGTGAGACACTGTCCTAAGAGTTTTCCACATATTAACCACTGATCTTCACAACAACCACCTGAGGGAGGTACGATTATTACCTTTTATCCCAGGAAGAAATTGAGGCATCAAGAGGTTAAGTGACTTGCTCAAGGCCATTAGCTAGTAAGGGACAGAGGCAAGCCTTAGAAGCCAGGCTGTCTGACTCAGGAGTCCCTGTGTTTAACCACCAAGCTCCCCTGCCTCTTGGGGCTGGTGAGCTTTACCAATGCTGCCTAGTTTGGATGAGGAGCTCCTTGGAGGGGGAGGTTCACGTTTATGTGGAAAGGGTTCAGGTATAGGCATCATGAGATCTGACTTTGAATCCTGGCTCCAGCAGTTACTTAAAATGCCTGGGATTCATTTAAATTGTGTGTAAAATGGGAAGATAATAATGATAGTAATAGATAACATATCTGTTTTTCTTTTCTCTGCAAGGGTCACACCCAAGTAAGTTGATGACAGGGCTTTGTGTACAGCAAGTACAAAACAGATCTAGTTAGTTTTTGTAAAACAGACAGTGGCATTATGAGATGCTTGTTAAATGCATGGTAATGATAGGAAAGTCTACTGTGAAAAGGCAATGAATGGACTAATTAAAAAGGTCCGGATTAAAAGTCTGGATGGCAATGACATACATAGTATGAGCTCCGTAACATTTGCTGAATGGACAAATGAATGATGAGAGTTGGAATTGAGAACCATGACCAAAATAAAGCATACAGGCCTGGCCAAAACAGACAAATTAAATTAAATTAAAGACTTTGTGCCATACTGCTGTTATTAGCTCCACTTCACAAGTGAGGAGCCACTGTGATGAGCACCCAGGAGATTGCATGGGACCACACCCCCACTCCTCCCAGCCCTGCCCTTACCAGCTGCAGACACAGGGGCAGGTCTGTGAGCTCTTTGAACCACATTTCCCTCCTGTCGCATTCAGGGTGAGGTGAAAGACCACCACCACATGCTCCCAGCACCGTGCCAGGCACCTGGGAACCCCTCAGTCAATATTAGCTATTATTCTTAGCAGTAGACGGACCTGTTTTAAAAGGAACCAATAGTGGCCACACGGAAGATGTGGATTTGTATTTCTCCATCTCGACTGAGATGCTGGCAAGAGTTGGGAAGGAGGTTGTGAAATCTTCCTCGGATTCCAGACGCCCCGTGGTCCTTTCTGGAGGCAGAGGGATGCCTTTCAAGACTGCGTGCAGCCTGCCTTTGATTCTAGCCCATCCTCTGGGCTTGAGTCTCTTTCAGCCAATCCTTTAACAATCTTCATGTTTGGATGAAGGGCCACCAGATCCAGGAATGAGTGTTTCCCTAGATGCCTGCTGCTAACAAAGTGTCTTTCAGATACAGAAGCACAGGACTCCCCGGTGGCTGTCCCTGAGACTGGCTTCCCATTTCTGGAGAGAGGCAATGGCAGGCTGTCTCCCTCTCCCCCCACACTCTCCCTCCCACCTCCAGCAGGTTATCTGTGGTGATTGGAAAACATTATCAAAACAGTCCCCATCTGTTCCAGAAGTCTTGGAAGAATACTTGTGTGATAAATTTACAGGGTCACTGGAAGACCCTCTAATTTTCTGGGAAATGACAAGGCGTCTGTGGCCACGTTGTATAAAATTTCCTCTTTTATACCCAAGTTACATGCCATGGACTATTTACTTGGAGTCTGAGGGTATATTTACCATTCAGGCAACATCACAAGCTGTCAAAGAAATCTACTCAGAGTAGGATGTGTTGGGTGTCTCGCTTTTCTAAAAATGACACTCGGCTCCTCTTTTTTTTTTTTTTAATAAATCTTTTTAGGCACTATGTTCACAGTGCAAATAACTCAGGAAAGACACTGGTAGGGAGTCAAAGTTTAAGTCAGGGCAGACGTCTTGCATGGAAACAAGACTCAACCCAGCAGCTTTGCCAAGAAAGGAAGCTGGCTATATACTGGATTCCGCAGTGCACTTCCAAAGAAGATTACTGATGTATCGATCTGCTGAGTAAGCACCTCATGTGTTCGAAGCCTCCATGTGTCACTCAAAGCAAACCTGGGACAACCACACAGTATGGAGAAATTGCCTCCAAAGTCAATAGGTGAAGGAATGCTTTGGGGCGAGATTGAAGAACTTGCTTTTCCAAATTTAGGACACACTCACATTTCGTGGGTTCTGACATGAATATTGAACTTGAACATAAAGTCCTGGCAAAATACAATTTCCTGATTCAGAACAAGATATTCTTGAAGGGGGCCTAAGAAGGTGCTTGAAAGTCCTCAGTCTCTTACAAAACAGCCTGTTTGAGGATTCAAGTGTGAACAAACCAGGACCAGACTGACTCCATTTCCCTGGAAATCCACATGGCTTTGGGTATCAAGCAGCAGGAGGGTGCCAGTGGGGGTGTGGGGAGTGGGAAAGAACTCTGAAAAAGTGCATTTGAGGTTTTGCTGACTTGAAGACATTTGAAAATTAGTTTGAATCCTTCTGCCAGGTTCTGACAGCCCATGAATCTTGTAGACTTTGCTTTTGGTCTGATAACAAACCCTCAAGAGGAGGTGTTGGAGAACAGAGTGGGTATGAGGCCACTTCCCTAGGGACACAGGACAGTCACCTGGGCCTCTGCCTGCCTGTCTTCCTCACGAGGCCTTGTCCTCAGGATGGACTCTGTCTGGTTTCAGACCCTTTCCCTGAGAGGCTGCTGCCTTGCCGTGATGTGGCCCTGAGCCTGAGGCTCCCACAGCATTCAGGTTGGGGTTGAGTGACCCTTATTACAGTCTCTATCATCTTATTAAATTCTCTAATCCTGTTATTTCTAGGCTAAGATCTCCCAGCAGCAGCTCTGCAATGATAGCTTCAAGTCCACAGTCCTTAGCATGGCCCGACTGATCCTTTATGGCCCCTGCCTGCCTCCATCCAGGTCTTGTCTCTTATTGCTCTTCATACTGGATTTTCCAGGCCTGCTGAACCACTTTGCTTGCCTCAAAATCACCATGCCCTGTCTGCTTTCTCTATCTTTGTCATTTGATCTGCTGGAAATATCTTCCAATCTCTCTCTTCATCTAGGAGTCCTTCCTAGAGCCCACCCCTCTTGTAGGCCACCTGGCATACGCATCTTGAAGTTGCCCCATTGTAAGTGCTCCCCCTCTCTGCATTGTACTGATCCATTTATGCGAGTTGGAACACATTATGTTCACCAGGTCCTGGGGACAGCCAACAGCCCTGTGTGTGTATATGTGGGTCCATATGTCAAAGTAGGGATTGAAGACTAGATGACACTCCCGGGGGGCTGTGCAGTGGGGAGGGTTCCATGCTAATAGCTTGGGTTTGGGGGAAATAGAGGATTATTAGTGAGAAACCAGCAAGATGGTGGAAGACTGTAGAGTGTAGGACATAACCCTTAATTGTAATGTTTTAGGTCTACAGTAAAGTCACAAAATCTGCAAAATCACCACTGGGATTTTATATTTCTTATGGAAAAATGGTAAAGGGGCCTAAGGCGTGGTCCCAGTAGATTCAAAGCCATACTAGGATGACACCCATGGACAGGAATGGAGACAGGATCTAGATGAAGAAAGTGGGAATTTGCATAAATTTTGGGGAGGAGTCTCGACTCATAGGTTGTGAAGTTGGGGGTTTGAGCTATGGGTAACACTTGCTTGTCTTTCCACTGGAGTGGGGGCTCTTTGGGAGAGGGAAGTGTGGCTTATTTAATCTCTGGCTCCCCAGTGCCTAACTTAATGCCTGGCATATAGCACACAGGCCTGCAACGACCTCTCCTACCAGATCACCCTCCTCCTGATGGTCTCTCAAAACACCGTGGATAGTTGTTGGATGGATGGATGGATGGATGGACTGTTGGAAGGAATGAAGGGTGGATGGATGGATGGATGGATGGATGGATGGATGGATGGATGGATGGATGGCAATTCCAAGGATGTGGCCAGACTAGTCATGATTTTCCCTCTGCCTCAGATGACTTTCCTCATCCTGCCCTCGTCCCTTTCTAAACTGGCTGACTTGAAGTCACCCATCATATAACACAACATCTGAAGCAGAGGAAGTAGCATAGATAAAGGCCTGGAGGCCAGAGGCAGACAATCCTAGTTGGGAAATTGCAAGGAGGTGTGTGTGGTTGGAAGCACATTTTGAAGGAGGGGACAGAGGTGGGTGGTGGAGAATTTTAATCAGGGGTCAGATCAGTCTAAACCTACATCAGTCTAAACCTTTGGAGATTTTCCTGAGAGCCATGGGACTGTTGAAGGGTTTTATGCAGCATCTTGAGCGCTTGGATTCCACTTCTTTGTCTGTATTGCTTCCAGTCAGATGCTTAGAACTGCCCGGCTACAATAACACAACCCAGAGCAAAACTGCAACCCAGAGCAGAAGCTAGCCCAGCCCTATTCCAGCAGGAAGCATCCTGGACCTGGAATTAGAAAGCCTGGGTTCATCCTGAGACTCAGTCTTTCAGTTGCTAGCTGAGTAACACTGACAAAGTCACTCTACTGTGTCTTTATTTCCTTTCCTGTAAAATGGATAAAATAGAAATTACCCAGGGCTGGCTTCGTGGACATGCAACTTGTGTGGTCACACAGGACCTCATCCTTATGATGAGCCTGTCCTTGTTTTATCCCGGCTGTCACTGTCATGACATTCTTGTTAATTTTTGAATAAAGAGCCCCATATTTTCATTTTTCACTGGGCCCCACAAATTAGATAGCTGGTCCTGAATCTACCTTACAAGGACAGTGTAAGAATAAAATCAGACCAGAAGGTGAAAGAGCTTTAGATCTTTAAAGATGATAAAGCAATAGACAATTGTAAGGCTTTATTGATATTATTTAAAGTGACATGATCATTCTGAAGTTATTGATCCTTCTCGGGACCTAAATTACACCTAGTCACTGTTCTCAAGGAACCCTGGGTTATTCAGGAAAGGGCAGAGCTGGAACTTGAACCTATTATTTTCGATACCCAAGCCCAGTGTTCCTTCTTCTACAATAAACTGCTGCTAATGTGCCGGTCGGCTCCATTGATCTGTGAGAGCCTTAGTTCCCTATCCTCACAGTGCCTGAAACAGCATTTTGTGCCTGCAGGGTGCCCAGGAAATGTTTGTTGAAGGAATTAATGCATTAGAGAGAATGACAAGATTATGTTCCAAGCGTCCCTGCTTAAACCTCCTTTAAGGCTTCCCACTATTCTCAGGATGAAACCCAAACTCCTTATCTTGGCACAAGGCTCTCAACAGTGGTCTGGCCCCTATGTATATCTCTGTCCTCCTCTCCTGTTGGGCCCCTCCCCATTGGCAGCCACTCTGGCTTCCTTTTGGTTACTCATGTCTTCCGTACCCCTGCCACCCCAGGCCCTTGGCATGTGCCTGTAATGCCGTCCGTTGCTCTTATCAATGGTCTGCTCACCCTCAGCTCATGGTTCACATTGCATCCCAAGCTTTACTTTCTCAGGGAGGCCTGCGCTGACAGGGAGGCCTGCGCTGAGCTCTCCTACCAGATCACCCTCCTTCTGATGGTCTCTGAAAACACTGTGAACCTCTCTGTCCCTTCTTGCAGTTGCATCTTTGCCGTTCTTTGTGTGGTTATGTCAGTAGTTACCTGTCTTGTGCATGAGCAGGACCCCATTTGTTTTTTCTTCCCCTTGGTATTATTCCCAGTGATTAGTGTCGTGCGTGTCACAGAATAGCTGCTCAATAAATATTTGGTGAATGTGTGAATAAGCACAGAGTGTTTGAGGTTTGCGCATTGGTGTTTTCTCCAGCACGATGGGGGAAGCTCTTTAGAATGTGAGGCCCGGGCTGTCTGAGTGGCGCGGTGGTTAAGCGCTGGCTTGGGAAGCCAGAGGCCCCGGTTCGGGTCCCATGTATGAGGGCCAGTGATACTGCCCTCAAAAAAAAAAAAAAAGAATGTGAGGCCCATGGGAGCAGGGCAGTGGGCTGTCTTGTTCATTGCTACATTTTTAGCTCTTTGGAGGAGCTTAATGAGTAGTTACTGAATGCGTTGAATGAATGAATAAATGAATGAATGAATGAATGAATGAGTGAATGAATACATGAATAGTTCTGTGCTTTCCAAAGCACTAAGGATAGGGATATAGTAGGGACAGCAGGTCAGGTAAGATCAGGGCCACTTGGTTTCACTGTCAGAAGCCCAGCACCCACCCCATAACTCATTTCCCAGGGAAATGTAAGTGCCTAATAAATAGTCATTAAATACATGAACTCATTTAACCCAGCCGGCTGCGGCATCTACCCTGGTGTGGCAATTGCTGTGCTTGCAAACCCAGTAAGAATTATCCAGGAGAAAGATCACAAACCCAGAACAACCCAGATGAAAGGGCTTTCTCCTACCCCTACCCTTCTGCCCTTCCTCTCTCTTCAACCTGAGAATGTCCGTGTCCGGCGGCCAGGAGGCACAGTCTGTTTTGAGTCTGACTATGTCACCCAGGGAGTTTTGGGGGCGTTTCCAAAGCTCCCAGAAATCCTGCTGATACGAAATCTACAGCTCTGCAGGGTTCCGAGGGCTCACATCAGATATTTGAAAATGTTCCAGGACTTGAAGAAAATGCACTCTCTGCCCCACCCCTCGCCTGCCACACCCCCTCCTCACCTCCCATCACCCACCGCCCACCACCCTGGCTTACCATTTGATACTTTAGAGTTGCCCAGGGACTGGAGAGAAACAGATTTTATTTTACACCCCACAGCTGTCGCAAAGCTGGAGTGATCTAAAATATTTAAAATAGTAAAATGGCTTCCAGGGTAAGAGTTCTTCTTCAGTATTTGAAGACCTGGAGCCTACTACCCAGCTGCCCCATCTCTGAAAAAGTAAGATGTGAAGTCTTTATCCTACACCCATCACTCCCATATACTTAAGGTACACCGTGGTGACTATAGTTAATAATACTGTGGTGCGTATTTGAAAATTGCTAAGAGAGTAGATCTTAAAAGTCCTCATCACAGGACAAAAAAATTTTTTTTTTTTGTATTTATGTATGGGGACGGATGTTAACGAGATTTGTGGTGATCATTTTGCAATATATACAAATATCAAACCACTATATTGTACACGTGGAACTAATGTAATATGTCAGTTATACCTCAACCAAAAAAAAATATGGGGATGCAAATGAGAAAAAGAGAGCAATTTAGGCAGAAATTAATATTTGCAATATTTCCTTCTCCACCTGTTTTCTGAACCAACTTTCCATCCAGAAAAGTGAGGAAAAATGTGTTCTTAGGCTGAAAGAGCCTCCTGGGGTGAGAAGAAGGGGCTTGAGAATTCATAAGATCTCTCTGCCCCTTGGCTGGCCCTCAATCCACTGCCCCAAAGAAACAAGAATCTAAAGACTCTAAGAGAAGGCGATTTCACAGTCTCTCTGGGAGTCCTTTTTCATGGTCCAATAAGCCCTTCCAGTCAGGAAGTCGTTTCTTGGTCTGACCTATGGCTCTTATGCTGCATTAAACCGTGCTGATCTTAAAGAGTCTGGGTTTCCTGGATGGCACCTATCTTGGGCTTTCCTGGGGCCCACGAAGGTAAATGAGCTGCCGTTAAAGGCACATTTTAGAGGAAATCTGTCTTCCACTGTCTAATGGTTGGAGTTTTCCTGCTGCTGGAGCCTTTGATGATTTCCTTGCTGGCCGAAGCTGCCTGCCCCACAGCAGGGAGGCCACCCCCGAGTTCCGCCTGTGTCCTGGGGATGGTCTCTGAGGCGGGGTTCAGATGAGGCTCGCTGTGATGTATTCCAATCCTTAACCCTCCTTGGAGGCCAGTGCTGAGAGCGTCCTTAATTTTGTTCCTTAATTGCTTTACTAGCCCACTGGCTCCATCACATTCTTTATGCCTCTCTTTAGGAGACCCCAGCTGGAGGGGGGTCTCAATAGAGACCCAGGCTCCAGGCTGTCCTTAATAGCATCATCATAGACCAAAAGCACTTTCCCCTTCTTCTAACCATTCTGACCACCATTCCAGGTCTGAATGAAACTGCCAGACCTGAAAGCCCTTGCACTGCAGCTGCATGCAGTGGACAGGCAATAGATATTTGTGAATGGAGAGATTAATGAATGAATGGGGTAGTGCATTACCGTGTGCCAGCCTAGACATGCTGGCATGTTGGGTTTTCAGTTGCTTCCCTGTTTAGCAGTGGGTTTTCTGCCTCCCACTAATGGAGATCACAAAGCACATTTAGTAAGTAGAGAATATGCCAGTAACCCAGGACAGGGGAGCCCCGGTTGGGAAATCTGGGAAAGAGTTTGCAAATTTTGGCTTCGGCACTCAGCCGTGAACCAGGCAGGACGCGGATCTGAGGAGACAGAACCACCTCTTGTATTGGTGGCATCCTCTCCAAGGGGCTTTTACGATACCACCTTTGGGATCCAGTAAATTCTTCTGCCTACCCCTCTCTGGCCTCACCCTTCTCTACCCACCTCTGCCTCAAACCTAACAGAGCCAAACTGAGGACAGTAGTGTCAAGTTCAAGGTCCTCTGACCTAAGACATCAGCTCAATTTCCTGGAATTCCTAATGAAGGATAGGCTATAAATATGATTTCTGCATCTCCCTGTCCTCCCTCAACAAAGCATCCCCTGGAGCTTGGAAGCCTGGCTTCTAGAATGAAGTGTAATAGTATGAACTATTGGACTGGAGGGGCTGACATTGTTTTACAAAAGCCATGAATAAGCAATGAGTTTGGTAACTGATCGTCCCAGGAACCAAATCCCACTCTACATGGTAAAAGGGAATTTCAACAAAAGAAGCTTGTTTCTTTAATATTTTCTATTATTAACATAATAACCCTCCTTCTCCAGCACACACCCTGCCCCCCAGACCAGAGGGGGCACTTACTGCCTCTTGTTCATGAAGCCCATTGGCTGAAGTGGGTGGCCTGTTCGCAAGTCTCATGTGGGAGCACCGGGAAACTCAGCTCCCCAAAACCCTCAAAAAACAAACCTCCACATTAGCTCTTGGCTGTCAGATAGAACAACAATGCCCAAAGTTGTCAGAATACAGCCAATGAATCAGCAAATTAACAAATTAAAGAACTAGTAAAATAATACATTTCTGACTTGAATGCTAGTTAATGGAGCTAATTAATTTATTATTTTCCTCAGCTTTTTGCATCTTTGAAAAAACAAGAGGGGTGGCCAGTTAGCTCAGGTGTTTGGAGCACAGGCTCATAGCACCAAAGCTGCCGGTTTGATTCCCACATGGACCAGTGAGATATGCCCTCCACAACTAGTCTGGGGACAACTACTTGACTTGGAGCTGATGGGTCCTGGAAAAGCACATTGTTCCCCAATAAACTTTAAAAACAAAACAAAAAACAACAACAAAATAAAATATAGTTAGATAAACCTTGAGTCTCTCTCTCTCTCTCTCTCTCTGTCTCTGTCTCTCTCTCTCTCTCTCTGTATTTTAAACTCCTTTGTTTTTTCCCCACCCTGACTTCCTCTCATACCCAGGAAACAGCATGCTGTCCTTGGGATATAATGCCCTTTCTTGAAGTTTATGTGAGTTCCTACACGCCCTCCTTTTTAATCTTAAGGTCATTATTGAGTTCTCAGGCCTGTGGAAAGTTGTCTTCACTGTAGGTAGTTTTCTCCATCTGAATTTTACCCTGCCTGCTGTATTTGATGGTCCCTAGGTAAAAAGCTTGTCTTCCCTAACAAAGCATCGTTTAATGCATCTCATCATCTTTTCCTTTGTGCTTTGGTTAACAAAAAACTTAGTGAAACCTATTGCTCAATTGCACTAGTTTTCCTTATTTTAAGCTTTTCGATTATGACTCTAATTCTGGTTCTTCTCCCTGAGTTTTAATCATGCTCTTATATTTGTTGAAGTTCTGCCTTCAAGTCCACTGACATCCAGAGGAAGTTCAGACAACTTGGGGATGCGGATCTGGGAGGGTTCTTGGTGAGAGCTGTTAACTGAGGAAGTTGGAAGAAGCCACATGGTGTTGGGCAGAATCATAAAGGATAGAAGAGCAAGTCAGAACCAGGAAGATAAGGCAATGTTTTATCTTTCAGCAGGGCTGGAGCCCGAGTCAGGCCCAAGGTATGAAGTTTTGTTCAGGTGGAGGGTTCAGAGTTTTGCTTATAAATTTGTTTATCCATCCATCCATCCATCCATCCATCCATCCATCCATCCATCCATCCATCCATCCATCCAACAAATATATATTAGGAGTATATTCCATGCAAGGGGCTTTTCCAGTCACTGGAAGCACAGTGAACAAAAATCCATAAATTCCCTGCCCTTATGGAGGTTACATTCTGTTGGAGGTAGACAGACAATAAACAAAAAACGTGAAATATATCATGGGGAGACAAATAATACAGGAAAGGTTGGCAGAGTGGAAGTGTTGCAATTTCATATAGAGTGGCCTAGGACAGTGGGGCCACTGAAAAGAAGGAAAAGTATATGCCAGGGAAGTCCATTCATATGGTACTGCGCATAAGCCACAGGAGTTATGATGGTCTAGTCAGTCGCTTCTGAAACTAGAAGGGATGGTACAGAAATAATAACTACTGTAAAGAGATTGCTACACCTATCCCAAGCACTCATCTGAGTTTGCACCCATGTGGAGATTACTTTCCATCGTCTCCTCTGTCTCTTGTACTAAGCTGCAGATTTTCTGAGCAAAGGGAGTGTCTGTTGCATCCTTTCAGCTGGACAAAGAAAAAAAGTCTCCTAGACTGATCTAAAACAAAATGAGACTGTTGGAGATGTCAACAAATTTCTATGTCCCTACCTTTCTTCAGGAAGGAAGCAGATGGGCACTGCTGCTTGCCAATGAGAGGCATATTCTCCAATGGACACTCCAGAAGTGGCCAAAGCTGATGGAAAGAGGGGGCCTCCAGAGGGCAGAGCCAGGGGCCCCAGGACTGGAGAGCTATTCTGAGACTGTATAACAGGGGACACATCAAATAACATTCTCTACTCCCAGGTTACTCGCTTTTCAAATCGGTATTTTTTGCTGTGTTTCTGTCCCTGTGCCACCATTGTATTTTGAGTATACCTGGGGAAAACAATTTGTCTTTTTGATTTTTAGGTTCCTGGACCAAGAGGCGCCTCAGTGAGATCTGATGTAGATCATGAATTTCTCTCGATTTCCAGGTCAGTGTTAGGATTAGGTAAGCTATTTGGAGGGTCTTTGGGATGGGGTGAATATTTGTGACCCATAGGGCAGAAGGTAGGCATTATCTGTAAATACCTGCTCTCTCCCCTTTCTGTCCATCTATACCTCTGTCCAAGTATACCTTCCTGCCCTTGCCTTTGGTCTTCCTTACTTGACCTGTTTGGGCAAATGAGGTATTAATGGCTGTGACATGAGCAAAGGCTTGAAATGTGCTTGTGCGACTGAGCTTGCTGTCTTGCACTTTTGTCATCGCCGTGAGAAGAATATGACATGGTTCCAGGAGAAAGAGAGATATGGGAGCTGCCCTGGGTGACCTGTAGACCTGTAGCCTGAAGCGAAGCCACCCCAACTGACCCTCAGACCTAGGGTGAGATATACTTATTATTGTATGCTACTGCAACATTGGTGGTTGTTACACAGCAGCCACTGACTAAGACAACTCATAATAGCAACCTGGACCTCCCGGGTTTCCTGAAGGGTAGGAAGGGAACAAATAATTGCCTAACAAATTGGGAGTGGGTCAGTGCCAACAGGAAAGAAAAATGATACTATCCTTGGGATAAATGGAGTAAGTTCTGACTGCCTTGAAAACTCAGCATGAGTGGTGGGTCCTGGGAAAGGTGGGAAGCTGTACAGAAGCAAGTGTACCTCAGAGTCTCCCATGCTGGTCCAAGGAAAGGAATAGAGTCAGTTGAGGTTGTTGAGGTGAATGGGTTTATAGACTGAGGTTGCCCAGGAATTCTCAGTGTATATATACAGAGTGCATGCTTAATGTTTGATATATTTGTTATACAGTCATTTTCTGATAATTAAACTTCTTAATATAACTTTGTGGTAAGAGTGCTTTTCCCACATTCCAGAGATTACCAGGAGACTTTTTCTTTTCTGTTTTTTTAAAAAATCTTGTTGTATTGTATGTATTTTTAGAAGGAGGTAGAGTAAAAATAAATAGATTAACCAGGAGTGTTGGGAAAAGGGATTGGGTAGGAAAGAAAAAAATGCCATTCAGAAATAGACCGTGAAATGAATTACCTGGATAAACCAACGTTAAAAAAAAAAATTATTGTTTAAGACAGAGGTCATAAAATATTTTAGGGGCCAGGCAGGTGACATAAACCAGCGAAGCAGGAAGCAGGCTGGTTGGGGATTATGTGATACGGAGTGTGTGTGCCCTATCCAAGGAGGGTAGCTGTGACTTAGTTTCCTCCAATTGTTGCCAGGTGGAAATGGAGTCTGGTGTGGCCAAGTCTTCTGAGTTTACCAGTTAGATGCTCCTTCCTAGGACCTGGAGTCTTGCGTGAGTGACAATAGCACAGAGATGGAGAGATCACAGGGCGCGGCCTCAGCTGTGTGTTTGAATGGTGTGTTTGAATGGTGATTGATACAGCACTTTTGGAAAAACTGAGCTGCCAAATAAAACTCATTGGTATGCTGACTGAGCCAGTGGGTCTCCAGCTAGCCACCTCTGGATTATTTTCTCCAAGTACAGAAAGGGATTATGAGTGTACTCACCTGTTTTTCATAACCTTTGCATGAGCGTAGGTTTCTGCATCATGAAGTTCCCCAAACTGTGTTTCACCCCAGTGGACATTACAACACTGGGCAGGGAAAAGCTCCTTTTCTCAAATGGTTTGCATTCGATCCCAGGTGTACTAGATCCTGGAGCACATGGACCAGGGCTGTGATATTGGTCAAGTTTTCAGCAGGCTGACCCTTAACTTCCTCGTCTATAAAATGGGAATTTGGATGCTGGTGCGCCTTGCCTCCCAGGATCAAATCTAATGAGATGATGTGTGAGAAAGCCCTTTGCAAGCTCTGACACACCACATAAACAGAAGGTGTTATGAGTACAGCTGCTAAAGCATGAGAATTCATGTTGCTGATGGTTTAGCCAGAGATGGGGGAATTTGGTATGGAGCAGGCCATTTGATTATTATCAAAGTGCTGATAAAAGGACTTTGCAACTCACTGCCTCCCCAGGCTACCCACACTGTCCACTGCTGCAAATCTGTACCTTTGCCATAGTAATACATTTTTGTATTGCACCTTCACATTATTTGATTTGACCCTCACAACAGTTGTATGGGGTATGGATTATTCTTCCCATTCATTGATGAGGAAACTGAGGCTCAGGGAGCCAAAGTTTATGCAGCTGCCAAGGAGCTGAATTAGAGAGTGAATTCAGGTCTTCCCATCATGGAAATTCTAGTTTACGGTGCCTCCTGGGACCTTCAGAGGCCAACCTGGAGTTCAGCGGCACCATCAATGACAGTAAAGACTCCTATGAAAGTGCTCAGGGCTCAGGAAGGGATCATCCTATGTTTGGCGAGTGAAAGAGCCTCAGCTCAGAATCCTCTTCTCTCTGTCTTCTGGAAACAGCAGCCTCTACTTCCAATTTTTGGGGAACTGCCTTCTTTTCTAGTCAGTGTCATTCTATGTTGCCAGAGAGGGGCATGTGATTTAATTTACACCAGTATGATACGTACTCCCAACCATTTGCTCTTGGAAGGTTACACACAGGGATGGAGGGAAGTTGCAGCTGGGGTCATCCCAAGGCCAAGCCTAGTATAGCAGCTCTGAGAATCACCCAGAAGGCTTGTTAAACACAGAATGCAGGATCCATCCTCAGAATAGTTGATTCAGAAGGTCTGGGATGGGGCCCGAGAATTTGCATCACTTAACAAGTTCCCAGGTGATGCTGCTGCTCAGAGGACCACAGTCAGAGCTTCTCAGAGTTTGCCTTCCAGGGGACCCATGGCAATGTCTAGAGGACCTTTTTGATTTTCACAACTGGAAGGCTGCTACTCGCATCTAGTGGGCAGAGGTCAGGGATGTTGTTAAACATCCTACATTGTACAGAACGGCCCTCCCAACAAGCAATTATCTAGCCTAAAGTGTTACTATTGCCTAGGTTGAGAAACTTTGCTCTAGAAGAATGGTCTAAATGCTTCTGCACTGGTGTCCCAGAGATGCCTGGTCCCTGTCTGTCTCCAAGTTCTTCCACTGAGTCTGTGGTTACCCCCGTATCCTTCTAAACGTTCCTTCTTTTATTTAATCAGAGTCGATTTTTGTTACCTGCAACCAAAGATTCCATAGAGATGAAGATTTAACTGTTTTAGGGGAGTCAGGTGGGTGACATATAAACCCCACGCACTTATTAGCTTTCTTCCTATGGCCCTTTTCCCTGCATTTAACTGCTGTATACTATATTCCATGTTAAATATATGTCACCATTGGTCTATCCACTCTCCTTTCCTTGAACACTTAGGCCATTTCCTTTTTTTCTTTTATTTTTCTCGCTATCCACAATGTCACAATGAATACTCATATGTATAAATACTTGTGCTTACATGTAAGAGTTTCTCTAAGGTTCATAACCAGAAGTGAATTTGCTGGGTCACGCCATTTGGATACCTTCGGTTTTACTGAATATTGATAAATTGCTCTCTAAGTTGGTTGTGTCAATTCTTCCTCCCACCAGTGATGTATCAATGTCTCCCCATGTCCTCCTTAACACTCAGTGTAGACAGATGTATTAATTTTTGCAACCTGGTGGGCGACTCATTGTTTTAATTTACATTTCCCTGATCATTAGTGTTGTTGACCATATTTTATATGCCAATTGCTCGCTTGAGTTTTCCTTTTTGGGGATTGCGATTCACATTCTTTGCTCCTCCCCATTTTACTATATTTTGTTCTTTTTTTCTTGCTTGTTTAATTTCTTAGTGATTTGTAGGTGATCTTACATATTCTGGGTCCCAGTCTATTATCCGTCATGTGAATTTGCCATTTAACTTTGTGTATGGTGTCATTTGTTGTATAGAACTTTAAAATTTTATTTTGGTCAAATGTATTGATTTTTTTTCTTTTGGCATTATTATTATTTTTTTCCATCCTGTTTTAAGGATCTTTCCATTTGCCAATATAATGAAGATCCTCTCCTCTATTTTTTTTCAAATGTAAAGCTTTATTTTTTAAAGTTAGCCTTTAATCCATCTGGAATTTATTTCTATTTGTAGAGTGGGTTAGAAATATCATTTTCATTTTTCCATATGGGTAGCTAGTTGGCCCAGCACCAATTATTGAACAATCCATCTTCTCCCTGTTGATCTATTATATAATGGCACCATTGCATGTAGTTTGTTTCCACTTATCTGTGAGTCTGTTTCTAGCTCTCCATTTGTTCTATTGGTCTATTCGTTCGTTTCTGTACCGATACCACCCTGATTATGACACTTTTAAGCTGCGTAGGTGCCGGACTCAGAAGTGGATGGGAAGCATTTATTTCCTATCCCTCCTTCTGAGGGTTCCTTGTTGTTACCACCAGGAATGTCTACTTCTTGGCTTAGTTTCCTTCAGCCCCTGACCTTGTGCCCTAAACAAGACAACAAAATAGCTGTACTGAGCTCTGCAATCCACTTTGTCACAAGCAGTTTCCTTATACGTTCTGACCCCAGCTCTGGACACATAATGGCCCTCAGTAAATATTTGCTGGAGCTGAATGAAAATGCCTAGAGAGACCAAATGCCCCAAGCAGGGTCTGTCTGTGAATTTCTCTCCTTGCAGCACCAGAAATAGCACCATGTTTATTCCCTTAGCATGGGTTTGTGCAGTTCCTGCTACGTTCCTGGTAAACCAGGGAGCCATGGCCTCATCCTTCATGGAGACAGACATTCAGTCAGTTGGTATGTAATTACACACTGCACAGGCGCTATAAAAAAGAAAGCTGGATTCTTAAGAGAGAATGACGTTATTGGAGGGTCAAGGGAGCCCTTTCTGAGGAAGTGACATATGATTTCAGAATGAGTAGGGCTGAGTTAGGCCAAGATAAAAGAGGATTGTTCTAGACAAAGGGAACAATATGTGCAAAGGTCCTGAGGTGGAAAAACACTAGGTGTGCAACAGTGGTGCTTCTCATGCCGTAATGTGTGCCTCGGGATATTAGTAAAAGGCAGGTTCTGACTCAGTAGGTCTGGAATGGGGCTCAACTCCTGAATTTCCAGCTAGCTCCCAGGTGCCACTGGTGCTGCTGGTTTGAGGCTTCCACTTAGGGTGGCACTGTGTTAGAGGAGCTGAAAGATGTCTGAAGGTGTGACAGAGCATGGTGAGGAAGGATGAGGGTGAGGAGATGGGACTGAGACCAGATTATGCAGGCTCTTGGGGGTCATCTTCCAAATGTTAGGAGGCGAGTCACACACAGTCCGATCTGGCAATTGATAAAATGCTTCTGAAAAGAATTTAAATGCTCTGTGACACTGCTGAGAATGGTAATGGTTCAATCAGACATATTCTGGGGAGTTTACAATCCTGCACTTGTTCCTTGATGCCAGAGAACCCTAAGACCTGAGGGGTTGCTAGAGGTGTCTAAAGTAGTGGCTGCCCCCCCCCATCTTCCCTCCTGTCCACCCTCAGATCTGCTGCTGTGTTTGTGAAGGAGGTAGCATGGTGTGCTGGGTAGAGGGGCCTGAACACTCAGGGGAAAAGCTTGGCCCCACTACTTGCTACCTAGGTATCTGCCTGACAGATATCTTGAATCGATTGGCACACCCTCAATTGGCCAGAGCCTCAGTTTCCTCATCCGTAAAATGGAGATACATAAACCTTCCCAACAGGCAGAACTATTGGGAAGACTGGAGAGAATGCACAGTACACACGGCCATTCAGTAAACAAGATGTGTTTTTCCTGATTCCTATTCCCAAATCCCAAGCTCACACCATGCCACCTTCTGCACAAAGTTCAATGACTTGAGACTGTCAGGCTCTTCTTTATCTTGAAATGCCACTCCACGTGGAGAGTGTCCCCTTGTCTTAAGTAAACCAGCAGTATCTTGGGTTAGTCTGGCAGAATATAGGCCACCTCCCCTGCCCCCACCCCCCAAAAAGTGAATATGTTCTTTTTAGAAAATAAAATTCTCCATAGAAAAAAAATGAGCTAGGCTCCCCTGCGCAGGTCTGTGCTGACCTTTTCCTCGCTCTCTTCTGTCTGTCTGTCTGTCTCTGTGTTTCTACTCAACAACAGGATGTCCTCCTTCTCCCCCTCCTCTGGCTGCAAACAACCCGGAGCCGCTCTGTCTGCCACGCTGCGCTCTGTTTAAAGGAACAGACACCCATTTCTCACAGAAGAACCGTTAGGTAAACAATAATATATTTTTTTAAGCCCAGAAAGTGGCTCAGCATACTCAGCGTGGAGTGAATGTCTCTCGCATTCCCTAGCTAGTTTCAGGACAAAGGTCTCCAGAGAAAGGATGCTTCTTTTCTTTTCTTTAAAAGAGTAAAAGAGGACAACAGGAAACCTTGGCGGAGAGGGGCTGGGAGGCCTGAGGCCGGCAGACGGGAGCCTTGTGTTGGGCTAAAGAGCCCCAGGAGGGCTGCTCCTGGCCACCCCTGGCCAGAGTGGGCAGGAGAAGATGGCTTTCACTCTGATACACCCTGTCCCCCACATGCACCTTCCATTGGCTGAGTATTCCAGCACTGTGCAAAGCCCCCCCTCCCCCATAATGTGACCACCTAATGACACTCAGAGCTATGCATGATTACCCCTACTTTGCAGATGAGGAAACTGAGGCCCAGAGGAACTTCCAAGATCACACAGATCAAAGCTCATGTCAGGACTCAAAGTCAAGACTCCAAAGTTCATTACTGAACCGCCCTCAACACTGACTGTCTGGATCCCAGCTTTTTGAAGAAATTGATCTCACCCCATAGTCTTGCAGGAGAGGAAAGGGCCCCTTTTCTATATCTGGGGGCAGGATCTGGAGGAATGAGCTGCTCGGGATAATCAGTGGGGTCAGGAATAGGGCCAAGGTCCCCAGGGTCCTGAATCAAATACGTAATGCTGGTAGTTTCAATAAAAGAAAAAGCCAAAGAACAAGATGCAGTCAGCACCTCATCTCCTTGCGTGGGTGCTCCACCCTGACACTTCCCAGTGGACTCTTCCCTCATGCCATGCTCTGGCTTTTGGCACCTTCTCCACAGCTGCCACCCATGGAGGCCAATGGCAGCACATTCATGTTCCCATCTGTCTGTAACAACAGAGACCTAAGTACTGGACAAATAAAGCCCCAGACTGTGTTCTTAAACCAGGTAAATGTTTTGGGCTTCTTCCAAATATAGCTACTATAGCCCAGTGGGGATCCGTCCACTGGGAGAGGCGGTGTGGGGCAAAGAGTAGAATGGCCCTGGCTTTTGGTGAAGGCAGGCCTGGATTTGAGACCAGCTCGCTGGTAGTGGGTCCATGAGAAACCCCTTCCTGGTTATTATGGTCCTGGTTTCTTCATCTGTTGCACCGGGGGCTGATGTGGGGAAGGAAGAAGAGTTTGCGATGGCTTCTCCATGCTCTGTCTTCTTTTAGCCTCATGGCAACCCACAGAGGGGCAGTATTACTATTTTTACAAGGAGGAAAGTGAGGCTCCAAGACTTTCACCCCTTTGCCCGGGGTTGGCCTGCCTCCCACAAGAATGTTCTTCACCAAACTGCTAAACTACACAAGCTATGTGACTAGAATGTACTGGGCACACCGTATGGCTAAAAATCAGCTTGATTCATTGCCTTGATTCTTTGTCTCCAAGGGACCAAGAGCATATTAAAGACGGAAGCCCCAGCTGCCGCCCATTGGAGGCTAGACCAAGGGCTCTATAAAACTTTGGTGAAGACAAGGGAGATTTCAGGGCTTCGCCCCCTGCTCTCCCCCTCCCCCCACTCCCCCATGAAATGAGACCTAGGGTGTAATCTCGTCATCAGAATGGAGCTAAAAGTTGTCATTGTTATCAATTATTCCCTCCCTAAGAAGACAGGGGATAATCAAATCCTTTCCCTGGCCTAGAGGAAGACCGGATGGGAGAACAGAGCAGGGGATGGTGTTCATGCCAGAAAAACAATGCATTGGTAGTGATGACATCATGAACTGGAGGGCATGCGGTGGGCAGGAGCTGCGCCAAGCATTTCACAGCTGTGTGCTTCTTCCAACGGAATAGTGATGCTGGGGAGAGTGTGAAGACTGTTTCCCCTCCAGAACCATTCTTTGCCCTTCTCTCTTTGTTTGGGAGACTGAACTCCTACAGACAGCATTGTTTCCAAAGCTAGCAGGACATCTGAGGCCAAGAACAGAGAGTTTGGGGTATCTCCTCCCGCTCCCTGTGTGCCAAAGCTTGGTGTCCCTTGGTAGCGATGGCTCCTGTATCTCCAGCTCTTACCTGGGCCTCGGTCCTGGGGGAAGTAACAGCCTCCTTCCTTCACTAAGTTCTCTTTCAATCTCCCTGCTGGGTATGCATGCCTTCTGTTCCCTGCAGCCCCCCTGCATGAATCTGGCCAAGTGTTTCTTTTTCCATTTCGCAGAGGAGGCCAGGGCCCAGGATTACAGGTCTTGCCAAGACCAAACTCGAGTCTTCCCGAATTCACCACCCAGAGAGGCTGGAAAGCAGGATGGACTGACCTGGATCTGGTTGGAGATCTCCTATGTTGCTTCTGCAGCAGACTCATGGGTTGGGGAGCACATGCAGTGGGAGGTCAGCTCATCTGGCCACGTGTCCTCCCTGTGCATGACCTGCACCGAGCACAGATCAAACAGCGCTGCCTGATCCATGGATTCCTGCATGAATGGGCCCAGCAGCTATTTATTTCCTTCTTGCATGAAGCAGAAGTGCTACTGGGAGCAGGGAGAGTGAACAAACACCACGTTCTGCCGCTCAACGCCATTAGTATTATCGCGCGCATTGTGAAATGGTTTTAAGCAGTGTTTCACATTTACAAAGAGTTTTCCTCTTGCTCTTCTGTCCCCCGCCCTCCTCTTCTCTTCCTTGTGGCTAAGCGGGGAGACAGCTGGGCCCTATTTCCCAATCCACTTTTCAGGTGGGGACACTGAGGCTCCAAGAGATGCAGAGCTGGCCTGGAGGGCAGCAGGTGACTCAGAGGTGTTGTTGTTCTGGGGGCTTAGCCTGAGCCGTCAGCCATGATGAAAAAATGACTCTGGCAAGAAAATACTAAAGCTTTGACAGGAACAAGAAGATGGGAAAGAGGGCAAAGGGGGAAAATTAGCAGTTTGGGGAGAAAATATAATAATAGACCACACCCTCAGTCACCTCACTGTATGTGCTTGACCACCGTATACCACTGCACCCATGGTCTAGATGAGAAAACAGAGGCTTGGAGAAGCTAAGCCCCTTGGGACTGCCATATAATATGTGCTGAATAAATATGTGTTGCCTGACTAGATTGAGTAACTTTACCCAGTTAATCAGTAATGAAGCTGGAACTGGAATTGAAGTCTGTTTGACCCCAAATCTTTGTGTATGTGTCAGAAATAAAAAAAATAAAAAAAAGGAAAGGATGGAGGACTGAGCAACTAGGTGCTAGACTAGAACTCTAGGGGAGGTGCTAGAGCATTGCATTAAGATTGTGGGTTCTGGAGGCAGGCTGGGTAGGTTCAAGTCCCCACCTCTCTACTGCCTAGCTGTGGGATATTGGGCAACTTGCTTTACTTTTCTGTGCCTCATTTCTTCATGTATAAACAGAGATGATAATAGTCCCTATGGTGGCCTGGCTGTATTTACCTTAATCCCCACTCTAGGTCTTTCCCCTGCTCTGCATCAGAGGGGGGCTGACCTTTGCAGGGTATTTGCCAAGCTCCTGTGACATCAGGTTTCCAGCAGGGTTTAGCCAATGGGAGGCATTGGCAGGAAGTTGGTGGGTGGGGCTAGGCAGAAGACAGAGTATTTCTTCTCCCTCTCTCTGCCTTGGGCCTGGTCTCTGGAAGCAGCTTCTTCTCCTTTATGGCTTTCATTCCTGTTGGACAGGGCCACCATGATTTCAGCTCCTGGATGACCCCAGAAGCCGTAACACCCACCCCCTTTGTTTGCCCAGCCTCGGTTGGGGGTGGTAGCTGCCTCCGATGCTAACCTCTGGGCTGTCTCACTAGCCGTGTTTGGCTTCTCTGTTGGTCTGTCCATCACCAAGAAAGCCAATTGTCTGTATTAAATCCCCTCGATTGAAAGGACACAGAGCGATTTCTTATTTCCTAATTGGTACCTCGTGGAGTTTATGTGAGCACTGAATAAGTTAATCAGCACCTAAGGGCTCAACCCATGTTGGCTTCTATTCTTGTCATCACCGCGGCCCCAGGTTGTCCAGCCCAACTCCTAGGTTCCAGAATCTTACGCGCCTCTGTGGCTTTTTCCACCTGGGGCAGAGCACTCCACATCCACAGTAGCAAGGAAACTGTGGCAGCTGTGATTTGCCCACCCTCCCCTAAGCACCAATGCCAATGCATCACCCCACTGCCTGCCCCTCAAATGAACCTTCAAGCAGTCGTACGGACTCAATGCCATGGTGCTGCTTGCTTGAGGTCAGGGAGTGGAAAGCAGTTTCAAACCCAGGTCTGTGAGATACAAAGCCAGTGTCCTCACCACCAAGCTGGGCTGCTGGGTCATGTTCCTGGATGCTGTTTTTAAAAGTTTCTCTCTAGATGCTGCTGGTACCAGTAGGCAGAGGTGTGTGTGTGTGTGTGTGTGTGTGTGTGTGTGTGTGTGTGTACGCATGTAGTGGGGATGTGCTCTCCTGCCCCCTTCCCCCTTGCTCCCCGACTCACAGCTACCTTTCCTGGGCCCTGCTGGAACTGACGTGACCTGTACAGTCAGGGAAATACTGGATCTTAACCTAGAGTCTTTATGGGATAGTGAAGTCTGCCCCTCCCTGAGGTGGGGGCACACAAGGGTGCTGTGCTAGGAAGGAGAAACGATAAAGGAGTGTCCCTTTTACTTGGTACGGGGCAGAGTTGGGAGGAGGGAGAGTAAATAGCAAATGAAATGTCCCATTATAGAGACTGGCTAAGCAAATTGTGTTAAGTCCATACAACGGAATCCTAGCAGCCATCCATAATGATCTGCATCCATATTTGTTGATGGGGAAAGACACCCGCAGCCTGTTTATAGTGAGGACAGATGGGTTAGAGGTCTGTACATTGACTATTACCCTATGTGTGCAGAGCGTGGCGTGTATCCACGTCTGTGAGGAGACAGACAGATTGCCTGGGAGCAGTGCAGCTACAGGTTAAACCTAGTTCTCTCTGGCAGAAGAGATTTCAAATTTGGTTTTTCAATGTTCCTGCGTGATTTGACTCTTTTGTAAATAAACAGCGCGAGCATATACCCTTTTGTTAACAGAAAGAAATACGCTCAAAGATTTTTCACTTTTAAAATTCATGAGTGGAAAATAAGGAAGACGGTGCAGTCTGGGGCCCGCTTTCAAGTTTCTCAGCCAGGATGGTAGGGGGGAAAATACGTTGCCACTATAGGAAAGGACAAAAGTCTAGGAGTTGTTGTTGCTGTTGTTGTTTTTGCAGAAGGGAGAGACATAAACATTTGTACTGAGAGAAAGGTGCCCATGGTTGGGGGAAAAGACAGAGATAACAGAGGTGGTGTGCTCCTTGGTGGGACAAAGCCCTGTGGAGGTGGGGGTGGGGTGGAATCTTGGCACAGGTGGTGGGATTAGCCCTGGACAGGTGGAGGAGCACCCCTTTCAGGCAGCAGGAAGGGCGGTGCAAATGTGCAAAGCTAGTAGGTGGAGTGGCAGGAAGGTGAGGGCGTCCTTTCCTGATTGCCTCTATTTTCTCTGCAAAGTAGGAGGTGAGGTCATTCCATGAAAGTGAGAGGTCAGTTTCCCAGGGTGGGGGCTTTGGGGGCTTATGGGACATTTGGAAGGCACTGTGGGGGATAGAAGAAGGGCTGGTGGGGACAAGTGGAGGGATGATCAATCTCTGTTGAGGCCAGCTGCTGCCCAAGTCCTTTCATTTGGCACCTGTCCATGAAGTTGAGTGTCTTTTTCTATTAGAATTCTGGTGTCCAGAGCTGGGAATGGAGATGGCACATTGTTCTGTTGACTACAAGGTTGCAAGGCTTTATGGGTGAAATGTGACTGAGGGACAAGGTGGCTGAGGGTTGGCAGTGACAGCAGGGGAGTGGGTTAAATGAGGAATCATGACCTACAGGCCAGCTAGGAAGAAAAGGAAGTCAGTATGCGGGAGAGGGAGGTCTTACTGAGAAAAAAGAGTGGGCACTGCAGGAGTAAATGAACAAGAGGACCATGGCTACCCTGGCCAGCGGGGAGATGTTGACAGTGAGACTTCAGGGGTGGACATTGGAAGGTTCCCGTTGTGATCATCCGGGAGGGAGTCTGAAATGGAGGGAAACAAGGTCATTGGATTGAGGTCAGGGTGGTGGATGGGTCATCCCCATGGTGAGGTAGAACATGGGATGGAGAGGGCAAAGTGGGAGTTAGGAGCCCTCGGTGGATACATGTCGGGAGGCACAAAGCAGTGAGCAGACATGGGGAGGCTCAGGAAGGTGAGGAGGAGACATTAAAAAAAAAGATTTTTATTAAAAAATATAGCTAACTTCTACAATGTTATATTAGTTTCAGTGGTACACCATAGTTATTCAATATTTGTATACCTAAAGAAGTGATCACCACGATAAGTCCAGCAACCATCTGACACTGTATCACGCTATCACAATATTATTGATTATATTCCCTATGCTGTATATTACATCCCCATGACTTATTTGTTTTATACCTGGAGATTTGGACTACTTATTCCCCTTCACTTTTCCCTTCTTTTTAAATTTTTCAATTACAATTGACATTCAGTATTATTTTATATTAATTTCAGGTGTACAGAATAATGGTCAGACATTTATATAATTTAAGAAATTGGGCCAGCCGAATGGCACGGTGGTTAAGAGCTGGCTTGGGACGCCAGCGGTCCCGGTTCAGATCCCACATATGAGGGCCAGTGACACTGCCCTCTGAAAAAAAAGGAATGGAGGCAAGGGCTAGATCACAGATGGGAGTTGGTTGGGGAAAGGGTGAAAAAGGTGAATGGATTAAGTACAAATTGGTAGTTACAAAATAGTCATGGGGATGTAAAGTAAAGTACAGGGAATATAGTCAATGATATGGTGATAACTATGTATAGTGACAGATGGGTTCTAGACTAGTCAGGGGTATCCCATCTATCACCCCCAAAAATCTAGTACCCATCTGACACCATACATAGTATTACAATATTATGGACTATATTCCTTATGCTACACCCTACATCCCCATAACTACTGTGTAACAACCATTTTGTACTTCTTAATTCCTTCCCCATTTTTCACCCATACCCCCAATCTCCCTCCCATCTGGCAATCATCAAAATGTTTTCTGCATCTATGAGTTTTTTTCTGTTTTGTTTGTTAATTTTGTTCTTTAGATTCCACATATAAGTGAAATTTCATTGCATCTGTCTTTCTCTGTCTGACACTTCACTCAGCACATTACTCTCCAGGTCTATCCATGCTGCCACAGATGACAAGAACCCATTCCCTTCCATGGCTGAGCAATATTCCATTGTATATATGTACTACCTTCTCTTTATCCATTCTCGCATTGACAGAAACCCAGCACTGTAAACAATGCTGTGATGAACATATGTCCCCTCAAAGTAGCATTTTGGGTTTTTTTTGGATAAATACCCAGAAGTAGGATTACTGGATCCTTTATTATCTCCTCTTATAGCTTTTGTTTTAAAGTCTGTTTTGTCTGGTATAAGTATTGCTACCCCATCTTTTTTTTTTTCATTTCCATTTTCATGAAATACCTTTTTCCATCCCTTTACTTTCCATCTGTGTGTTTCTTTCTATCTGAAATGAGTGTCTTGTAGGCAGCATATGTAAGAGTTTTGTTTTCTTATCCATTCAGCCACCCTATGTCTTGTTTTTGTTTTTGTTTTTTTTTGAAGGCAGTGTCACTGGCCCTCATATGTGGGATCCGAACCGGGGCCGCTGGCGTCCCAAGCCAGCTCTTAACCACTGCGCCACTCAGCCGGCCCATACCCTATGTCTTTTGATTGGAGCATTTAATCCATTTACATTGAAAGTAATTATTGATAGATATGTAGCTATTGCCATTTTATCATTCATAATTTTGATTTTTTTCCCCCGTCTTAAAGAAGTCCCTTTAACGTTCCTTGTAGGTTTGGTGGTGATGAACTCCTTTAGTATTTTCTTATCTGGGAAGCTATTTGTCCTTCAATTTTAAATGATATCCTTGCTGGGTAGAGTAGTCTTGGTTGTGGGTACTTGCTTTTCATCATGTTGAATATTTTGTGCAAATCCTGTTTGGTCTGAAAAGTTTCTGTTGAGAAATCAGCTGATAGTCTTATGGGAGCTCCCTTATAAGTTACTAGTTGCCTTTCTCTTGCTGCTTTTAGGATTCTCTCTTTGTCTTTAATCTTTGGCATTTTAATTATGATGTGTCTTGATGTGGGCCTGTTTGGGTTCATCCTGTTTGGAACTCTGCACTTCCTTGGCTTGTAAGTCTATTTCCTTTGCCAGGCTAGGAAAGTTTTCAGTCATTATTTCTTCAAATAGGTTTTTGATCCCTTGCTTTCTCTTTTCCTTCTGGTACCCCTATGAGTGAATATCATTACTCTTGATATTGTCCCAAAGGTCTCTTAAACTATCCTAATTGTTTTGCATTCTTTTTTTGTTTGCTGTTCCAATTGGGTGTTTTCTGCTACCTTGCTTTTCAAAGTTGATTTGATCCTCTGCTTAATCTAGTCTGCTGGTGATTCCTTCTAGTGCATTTTCGTTTCAGGTATTGTATTCATCACTTCTGACTGGTTCTTTTTTATGGTTTCTGTGTCCTTTTTTATGCTTGCTATCTCTTTGTTGAAGTTCTCACTAAGTTCCTTGAGCATCCTTATAATCTTTGTTTTCAACTCTGTCTCTGGTAGGTTGCTTGCTTCCATTTTGTTTTGTTATTTTTCTGGAGTTTTCTCCTGTTCTTTCATCTGGGATACATTTCTTTGTTTCCTCATTTTGACTGCTTCTCTGTGTTTGTTTCTATGTACTAGGTAGATCTGCTCTGTCTCCCAGTCTTGACCTTGTGGCCTTATAGTAGGTGCCCTGCAGGGCCCTGGCACAGTCTCCCTGGTCACCAGCTCTGGGTGCCCATGAGGATCCCTTCTGTTGGTTGTGTGTGCCTTTCTGTTGGTTGTGTGTGCCCTTCTGTTATAGTTGAGCCTTGATCGCTATTGGCATATCAATGGGTGGGATTGGCCCTCAGGCTGACTTGCTTTGGGGTTTGGCCACTTCCACAGCTTATGGACTGCTGTGTGTGGGGCTTACCCCACTGAATGGGATTTTCCCCAGTGGGCTCTGGTGTCTGTTGAGACTGCCCTTTGTGTATGCTACTTGTGAGGCTAATTGGGCAGTGCTCTGCTATGGTTTGAAGCCAACCTCCAAGTGTGTTGGTTCTGGGGCCTCTTGGGAGGGGCTGTGGTGCAGGCCCAGGTCAGCCGCTGCCTGTGACTGGCTGGGGCTACCTGGTAGGAGCTACAAAGCCATCCACAGTTCACTGCTTGTGCTAAACCTAGAGCTGCATGGGAGAGGCTATGCTGTGAACCAAGGATGTCTCCTACCAGTATTGGGCCTGGGGTAGATCTGTAAAAAGCCAGGACAC
This sequence comes from Aselliscus stoliczkanus, assembly GCA_033961575.1. Taxonomy (NCBI): domain Eukaryota; kingdom Metazoa; phylum Chordata; class Mammalia; order Chiroptera; family Hipposideridae; genus Aselliscus; species Aselliscus stoliczkanus. The sequence continues at coordinate 26,803,720 of CM066739.1, forward strand.
CCAGAAGTGTGCTGCCACCTGCCAGCTCATTTAAGGTTCAGCCACTGATACAGCCTCGGGCAGTACGCAAATTGGGTGACACATGGTTTAAGGGAGTCACTAGAGGAGGAAGAGTTGTGGTCACCAGGTTAATGTAGACTCTGGTTTGGTGCCAGTGCTAAGCCTGGAGCTAACTCAGCAAAAGTCTCAGAGTACACTGAGGCCATTTGCTGCCTGCCTGGGGTCCGTGAACTCTGATAGTTTTCTAAGAAAGAATGCAATGTGGGGGGGACTGGCCATTCTCAGAGAAAGTGCCTCCAGCCATGTAGGATTTGGGTCGGTCAGGTCCCAGCTGAGTCAGCAGAGTGGAGCAGCAGAGCTCATCAGGCCAATTAGATTCAGATTTGACCTATGTGGGTGGGCTCAACTAGGAAAGATGGTGCCTGGGAGGAGGACTGCTTACCAGGAGAATGCTGACTTTCCTACAGTCCTCCTCCTGAGGCCACACTTCTCAGTCTGTCTGCCGTATGTGTCTGATGCTCTGCGAGTCACCGTCCCTCCGCTGGAGCCCAAGGTGAGTGCCTGCGAGCGAGTGAGTCTGTGCACAGGCCTTTTAGGAGGACGTCTGGGTTTTCTGCAGCCTTCTGTCCCACCTGAACTGTTGGAATCCCCACTGTTTTTCACAGCCAGATGTATGGGAGCTCCTCTTTCTGTGACCAGTACTCTGGACTGGGGAGCCTGGTGTGTGGGGCTGGCGTCCCTTGCTTTTCCAGGGGGAACCTCTGAGGCCAAGGTATCCCTCCTGATTCTCAACTGCCACACGGAGGTTGGGAGCCCATTCTGCGCCTCCAGTCTGGACATAGCTTCTTTATATTTTTAGTTATAGGACTTCTGTTTGGCTAGACTTCATATGGTTTTCCAGGCTGATTGTTCTATAATTTAGTTGCAATTTTAATGTGTTCATGGAAGGATGCAGGCACAGTGTTTATCTACTCCACCATCTTGGATCTCTAGGAGGAGACATTTTTGTTCAAGGTGGAACAGCAAGAACAAATGAAGTCTAGAAAGTGAATTTATAGGAAAAAGAGCAAGTCCTGGGTTCCAGAAGGTCGTAGAGGAGCCTGGAGACCATTAAGTACACTTCATAGTTGGAGAAATTGAGGCTGGAAGAAGTGACATGAGATACTTATGGCTAATTAGCAGCAGAAACCATATTATCCTAATGCTAGGCTAGTGCTTCTTCACTGTACTGAGATCATAGAACCATGGGCCTTTAGTGGTAAAAGTCATCTTAGAAATCATCTGTAGGCCAATCCTTTCATTCTAAAGCTGAGGAAACAGAAAACTGGGATAATTAAGAGAAGTTTAGTAGAGCTGGGACCAAAACCAGGTTTCCTGACGCTTGGTGTGTTGCTGGGCATTGGTGATGGGATAGGGAAGAAAGTGTGAGAAGGGGGACACAGAAGGGTAGAGTGTGTGGATATATAGGGGTGGACATGTGTATGCACATATGCACGCATATGTGAATTCACATTCATGTGTTTGTATTTATAAGAAAGCTGGACCAAGATAGTGTTTCTCTGTCTGAAGAAAAATATGCTGTTGCCTTTGTAAAGGGTGACCATAAATGAAGGAGTGGAGATTGGAGAAATGACTCAGCCATGCCGTATCTCCTGATTCCAGTGGAGGTAGCCAATCTGTGCTACAAATATGCTTTCTTATCTTGGAGCCCACAGGAGCTAGCTACCTGGTCTTGGGCCATACCCTGCTCTAATCATTAGGCTACAGGCCCAGACTCCCCATTGTTTGTATTAGTGCCCAGATCCCTACACTGGGGGTATTTGTTTAATCAGAGCTAAACAAAAAAGGATGGCCGTAGTAAAGTACCACAAACTGGTGGCTTAAACAACTTAATTTTCTCATAGTTCTGGAAGCTAGATATCTGAGATCAAGGTGTTGACAGGTTGGTTTCCTCTGAGGCCTCTGTCTTTGGCTTATAGATGGCTATCTTTTCCATGTGTCTTTGCGTGTTCTTCCCTCTTTGTGTATCTGTCCTAATCTCTTACAAAGAGACCAATCATATTGGATTAAGACCCACTCCAATAATCTCATTTTAACTTAATCACCCCTTTAAAGACCCTATCTTTACAGTCACATTCTGAGATACTTGGGATTACAATCTCAACATTCAATTCTGAGGGACAAAATTCAGCACCAAACACAACTATTTTGGCTGCAAGGCAGGATCCCACTCAAGTTAGCCAAGTGGAAAGAAGGGTCAATGCTAAGGATGAAGCTATCTCATGAGACTTGTGAACTAGAAAGCAACTCATCCCATCTCTTTTCTCTCTGGGATGGTGGTTTTAAACAATGGTCACAGATTCTTTTACCTCTATGACCTTAAAAGGCCATGCTGGAGAGACTATAGGTAGGCACTCTGGTTTATAGCCTCAGCTGAGCCTGGCTTCCAGCTGTACCTGCCCAGGTACCAGACACATGAGTGAAACCATCTTAGACACTCCATATCAACCCATCTGATTACTATGCAGTGACTTCTGCCAGTACCACATAGAACAGAAGAATCACCCAACTGATCCCTGGCTGAATTCCTAACCCACAAATTCGTGATATAAATTAAAATGGTTGGGCTGGCCGAGTGGCGCGGTGGTTAAGTGCTGGCTTGGGAAGCCAGCAGCCCCGGTTTGGGTCCCACATATGAGGGCCAGTGACACTGCCCTCAAAAAAAAAAAAATGGTTGTCATTTTTAGCCACCAAGTTTTGGAATAGTTTCATATGCAGAAATAAATAAGCAGAATACTGGAAGTTATCTTCTTTCTGCTTTCCCCCTAACTATTGATTTTTCATTCACTCATATTTCCTGCTCCCTGTAAATTTAACCTGTACCTCCCTAAATTCAACCTGCACATGGTTATGACATGCTGTCGTTCTAGTTATTTCCATATTAGTTAGAATACTTGGGAATCTGATCAGACAATGCTAGGGGCAAGGTCACATGTTATGGGAAATGGGGCATGACTCCTGGAGGCTGGGGCTCAGCAGTCCCAGTACCTCATCTATACAGTGTCCATTTCAATGTCCCATCTGAGTTTGGCCTATGAGGGAGTGGCTATCTCAAATCTCAACCCCTTCAGAGCTGCTCCAGTATCAGTGAAGACTATTCCAACCCAGAATCACAGGGTCGGCTTTGCAATGAAAGAGGGTCATGTGATCATCCAGTTCATTTTTCTATTCTAATAGGAATTCCTTTGATGATAACAGAAAAATGAAATCCCCATCACCTCTTTTTTTTTTTTTTTTAAAGATTTTATTGGAGAATTGGTGGAGGGGAACAGCGTTGGGGAATCGGGGAAGGGGAACAGACAAGTTGCTGTCTTCTTGTTCTTCAGTTTAGTTGTGGAGGATGTTGCTTCATTGTTGGTATTGTCATTGCGCTCTTCCTGGATGAGGCAGATCATGAGGCAGATCGGTCGCTGGCCTCTGGATGTCGCTCATCGCGGCTATTGGCAGCTCACGCTTGGCTGCCAGCCGCTCACGCTGGCTGTGGGCCACTCACTGCAGCCTATGGCAGCCCACTGCAGCAGGGGCTGCAGCCCACACCATCACCGGGGCTCGCACAGCCCAGCTCCAGGTGGAGCTGTTGTTAGCTGTAGAGGGCAGTGTCACTGGCCCTCATGTGGGATCCGAACCGGGGCCGCTGGCATCCCAAAACCAGCGCTTAACCAATGCGCCACTCGGCCGGCCCTCCATCACCTCTTTTTAAGGTCCAGTGTTCATCAGGGCTTGCACATGAGGGAGCCTACTTGCCATCAGTCACTCTGCTGATTTTCACAAGAAAGCATGTCTGGCTTGGCCTTCCTTTTCTGTATTAATTTTGTAGAGCCACCATAACAAATTACCTCAAACAGGATGGTTTAAAACAACAGAAGTGCATTTTCTAACAGTGCTGGAGGCCAGAAATCTGAAATCAAGGTGTTGGCAGGGTTGGTTCCTTCTGGATGCTCTAGGGGAGAACCTGTTCTGTGCCTCTCTCTAGCTCCTGGTGGTTGCCAGTAATCCTTGGTCCTCTTTGGTTTGCAGACACATCACTCATTCTCCACCTCTGTCTTCACATGATGTTTTCCCCTGTGTCTTCTGTGTATGTCCAAATTTCTCTCTTCTTCAAGCACATCAGTCACTGGATTAGTCATCTTAATTAATTACATGTGCAAAGACCCTACTTCCAAATAAGGTTACATTCTGAGATTCCAGGTGAACATGAATTTTCGGGAAACACCTTACAGCCCAGTATACTTTACTTCCTTCCTTGTCTCCCTTACTCTCGTGCCCTTCCTCCTCCTTCCTTTTTACCCCCCCGCCATCCATAGCTCCCTCTTGGAAGGACAAAGATAAGTGTCCAGTGTTCTTGGAAGGGTTATTGTTTTTGCACTGTGCCTGGTGAAGCACCATGTATAAGTTGGTTGAAGGTCAGAAAACCTTCAGAAGTCAGGGGCCAATATGTTGCTTGTAGATGACTTGCCTCGCTCAGTCTAACATCTGGATTAGATGTTTTAACAGCTGATGCACAAGAAGAAAGAAGAGAAACATGAAGATTAGAATAAGAAAAGATACTGTTTGTGAACTGAAATAGTCTTTGCACCTTGTCTGCATGACTATAGCTCAAGTTGAGATGAAAGTTTTTCCTCTTTAGGAATAAAGATGAATCAAGTAGTGATCATGCTTCCCTCTGTTTGAGATTCAATACCACACTTAGTATCAAAGCCATTGTTTAATCCTTTTAGACTTATGCTGGTCGGTAACATAGCCACTAGCCACAATGAAATGAGAATGTGCTCAAAGCACAAAATAAACACCAGATTTCAAATACTTAGTATGAAAACAAGGAATGCAAAAATGTTTCAATAATTTTTGCATTGATTTCATGTTGAAATGATATTTTGGATGTACTGGGTTATAAAATATATATTATTTCAACTGCTTCTTTTTATTTTTTTAAAAATGTGACTACTAGAAAATTTCAAAGGATAAGCATGGCTCACATTATCTTTCTGTTGGGCAGTGCTGTTTAGAGTCCAAAGCAACATGGTCTAAATCTTGTCTGTAGGTTTTGAGACTTAGCTTTGCCACTGACAAATTGTGTGCTCTTGGATGAGAAACTTTGTCTCTGTGCGCTTCGTTTTCCCCTTCTATGAAATGGGTGTCATGTGATAATGATTTCTGCCCTACCTCCCTCTGGGAATTACTATGAGCATCAAAGGAGAGAATGTATGTGGAGAGGCTTCATGGCTGTAAAATGTAGCACAAATGTGTTTTGATCAGTATCAGTTGCAGTAGCAACAGCAACATCTGCTTACCACCACCATCACCATCACCACCATCAGTATCACCACCATCACCATCACCACGATTACCACTGTCACCACCATCACCACCACCATCATCATCACCATCAGCACTGCCCCCTCTTTCAGCCAAGAGAATTGGGCCACCAGGGCAAGAGCATCATACCAGACGCAGGGTTGAATACAGTGCCCAAGAATTTCTGCTTTCAGCTCTTCCCAGACCCTGTGGCTGAATTATAAGTGACTTACCCTCTGCCAGCTGCCAACAGTGCTTTTGTCTGCTTGGAGGGAGTGGGGTGGGGTGGGGCAGGTCTTCAAGAAAAATGTGTCTTCCACGTAGTATTTTTCAATCAATACAGTGTTTATGCATGCTTTTGGATTAGAGTAAGACATCCAGCTTTCCCTCTGCCCCACTCCCAAAGCATTTCTGTTGCATCAGACCACCAAAGCATTTCCCCTCTCTTTTTTTGGCCACCAAATATTTTTATGATTTTCCACATAAACAGCTAGGGAAAATGCTAGCAGCCACTCAGGCGGCAGTGGCAGGCACACTATGTCTCCCAGGAGAGTAAGGGATTAAAAAAAAAAAAAAAACAAGACCAATGCTGAGGGAGGAAATGGGGGTGGCAAGGGAGTGGTAATTAGTCTGAGATAGAAGGATTTCTATGAATTATTCTTGGGGATTCTGGGATAATAATCTAGAATTCACCCTGTGGCTTCAGGCAGCCAGTGCTCACTTTGGAAAGATTCAAACATTTGCAGATGAAATTAGCCATTGGTGAGGTTAGGAAGTGGGTGTGGAGCACCCTGCCCATCTGAGGGCTAAACCTGGGGTCAGCTGACTTGCCTCGTTCTGGTCCCTTCTCTTCCCAGCCAGACTTTCTATTGCCTCTCCCTCTCCTTATTAAGTGAAAATCATGATAAAGTTGGGGGCCTCCCTCTTGAAGGATACTGTGTGAAGATAGCCAAGAGCTCATGGTAACTCTTGATTATTTGGTCTTCCTTTCTTTCTTTCTTATTTCCATCCTTGGCCAGCTTTCCCAGAGACATAGCGGGGCCTCTCATAGCCAGCCAGCTGCTCTGTGCTGAGAGATTTAAAATCCTGCAATTGATTCTGACTGTGTCCAGAACAATAGGCGTCTGAATCTGATTTATTAATCTTCTGGGGAATGAGGGAGGTGGGCTTCATGTCCGGGCTGTTTACTGCAATGACAGTGGGCTGGCTTGGACTTGGGTTTATGACTGGTGGAGGTGGAGTGGCGGACAGAGGACACTTCTAACCTGAGTATCAGCTGCAGTAGCAACTCCCTCTCCCCACCCCTGCACAGAATTGGGGAGATGTGTTGAAGAAGGAGTAGGAGGGGTGTTGGTTGATTTGGGGAAGATCTCCAAATGGGTGACTGCAAGTGACATAACAGAGATGGCAGACATGGTTCCTGGTGGATGCTCAGCACAGTTTATTCCATTATTTCTGTTTTGTGGTCAAATCGCTGAGGCCTCTGAAAGATGTAAGCTGGATATACAGGGCTAATCCATTCCCTCTCCAAAGCAGGGGGCTGAATGAGACAAGTCCAGCTCAGAAAGACATGGCTTCACTGCAGCATGGGGAACTAGATTGAGTGACGGGTTGCTCGGCAGGCACATGGCCACAAAGCCAAAGCATCCTGCCTCATGAAGAAGTGGAGAATCCTTTAGTATTTGAAAGTTTGCAAATGGAAGACAAGGAGAAATCAATGAATCCTGATGCTTATGAGACATGGCTTTTGAATCTGATTGCCTGGGTCTAAATTCTAATTCTGCCACCTCTTGGCTGTGAAATATGGGGTGGGTTACCTAATCCCTCTCCATCTCAGTTTTTCCATCTTTGAAATGGGGCTAGCAAAAGGACCTTTTCTGTGTGGTTGCCATGAGGATTTATTAGACCAATGCATGCAAAGTGCTTAGTACAAAATAAGACCTGAATGACATTTGACATCATCGTTGTCATCATCCTCATCACTGTTTTCGTTTTCATTTTTGTTTATTAGTGATGAATTCTGCACTGCCCCAGAGGGCAGAAGCAGGAGCAAATGGGTGGAAACATCATGGAAGCTGATAGTGCTTCAACTCAAGAAAGAAAAGTCTAACTGTTAGAATTGTAGAGAAAGGAAATAGAAGAAGAGAGGGTAGGAAGGAGATAAGGATGGAGGAAGGGAGGTTACACATGTAGACGTTAGTGGACAAATCAGCAATGGACAATGATATGCCCAATGAAGGCAGAAGAGCCTGAGCTCAATCCCAGCCTATGTCAGGGGTGTCAGAGAGAAAAGATTAGGGGAACCTCTGCCATAGAGAACAAGTCTTATCGCCTCCTTCCCCTCTCTTTTCCCCATGGTGGTTGGACCCCACCCCAGGGATGGCCTGGAAAATTAATGAAGGAATAAGGACTTGACATTTTTTTTAAAGATTTTATTGGGGAATTGGTGGAGGGGAACAGCGTTGGGGAATCGGGGAAGGGGAACAGACAAGTTGCTGTCTTCTTGTTCTTCAGTTTAGTTGCGGAGGATGTTGCTTCACTGTTGGTATTGCATTGCGCTCTTCCCGGATGAGGCAGATCGGTCGCTGGCCTCTGGATGTCGCTCGCCTCTGGATGTCGCTCACCGCGGCTATTGGCAGCTCACGCTTGGCTGCCAGCCGCTCACGCTGGCTGCGGGCCACTCACTGTAGCCTATGGCAGCCCACTGCAGCAGGGGCTGCAGCCTACACCATCACTGGGGCTCGCACAGCCCAGCTCTAGGTGGAGCTGTTGTTAGCTGTAGAGGGCAGTGTCACTGGCCCTCATGTGGGATCCGAACCGGGGCCACTGGCATCCCAAAACCAGCGCTTAACCAATGCGCCATTCGGCCGGCCCAGAACTTGACATTCTTGAAGAATGGTCCTGGGGAGCTGTTTGGCCTGTGTCTTCAAGGGGGACTTCCAGCCCAGGTCCCTTAGGAAGCCTAGCCTGGCACTGCCTACAAGGGAGCACCCTGCCCATCCAGGATCATTCTGCGAGGGCAGAGGGTGTCTTCCTTCCACGGCCGCCTGGATGGCCTTTGTTCCATTCTCTCTTGGAAAAGGACCGACGGTCTTCCTTTTTTTTTTTTTTTTTTTTTTTTTGAGGGCAGTGTCACTGGCCCTCATATGTGGGACCCAAACCAGGGCTGCTGGCTTCCCAAGCCAGCGCTTAACCACCACGCCACTTGGCCAGCCCCCGACTGCCTTCTTTATAAATTGCTCTTTCTCTACTTGCCTTTAGTTTAGAGGTATCCTTTTCTTCCTCTTCCTCCTCCCTCATCTTTCCAAAGCTACCTGATTCTATCCCAACCATGTCTTTCCCTCTACTTGTGCCATCACTGCCCTTGTCCTGGACCTACCTTATTTCTCCTGCATGCAGTCGCCCTTCCAGCCTGATGGGTGTGGCGGCCCTGGGTCTCGTGGTGTGAACAGAACCCCGGACACCTAGGACTTCTCTGACCTCTTCAGCCTCTGGCCTTTTCACGGAGTGACCCGCCCCCTTACAGCCTTAGGTTTCTTCTTTGTAAAATCGGTCTTCCCTGCAGATTCAATGAGCTCATTACTATGAAGCGCCTAGCTCAGTGCCTAGCACAGTCAGTGGAAGGTATGATTATATGGTTATTATTATTGTCAGATAGGAGGGTGATGGAGCCAAGCCCTCCAGGCAGTCTTGAGGATAAGACCTCAGCCTTGAAAGAGACACCACAGACTGTGAGTGTAAGACAGGGCAGGGGAGGAGAGAGATTGGACGGGGTAGAGGGGGGCCCATGTTAACAAAGTTCATGCTAAAGATACTTGGCGGCAGCGAGGCCACAGGCCTGTGGCTGGGCGCCAGGCCCAACCACGAGCCTCATTTCCATATGCGGGTCAGCCTGTGGCATGTTTATAGCTCTCCTCTCTGCAGAGCTGTACCAGGAAGGTCCAGCCCCCCAGGTCCGTGGGAGGGAGGCAGGCGCTGGCTGTAGGAGGTGGGCTGCGTGCCTTTGGCTGGGAGAGCACGGTTCCCATCAGAGTCAATTACCGCGGCTGGCCCCTGACGTGAGGTCAGGAAGCAGGCCCCGGGCACCTGGGGGATGTGTGAAATGATGTAGGTGAGATCTATATGGGGGGCTGTCCACACATAGCTCTGTGGTTATAAATACACACCAACCCGCTCGTGGAGCGCTGCGGGCGTCCAAATAGCTCTGCACGCAGCTATATATGAGATGTAAACACACAGACAGGCCTGTGGTGCAGGGACTGTGGCTGAATCGAAGCTGGGGGCTCGGCCGACCTCCTCGGGAGATCTTAGCAAGTGCTTCTGTTTCTCCCGCTGCACAGGGGCTGCCAGGGCACCGGGCTCAGCCTCACACACGTACCTTGGGTTGTTAACCGAGGCTTGTTGGTGAGAAGGCACGGGGAGGAAGCACAGTGTCACGTCTTGAGTATAAAGTTCTTCATTATAAGTAGCCCTTTCTCTGGCTGGAGGTCATCCTTCTCTTTCTTGTCCTTCTTCCTCTCTCCAAAGCTACGTGGTTGAGTAGACTCTAATCCAGCCATCCCCGCCTCGCCACTTATGCCAGCACTGACGGGACACTGGCCCATCTTCCTTTACCTACACTCAGTGGTGTGCTCATAAATGCTTAACAGCTGATTCTCTGCTGGGGGTGGGGGTGGGGGACGGGGAAGGCCCTGATTTCATAGCCTGTGTCCATATCTGTGGCCAATTTCAAGCTACCAACGTGAGGACACTGAATGCAGAGTTGGGAAGAGATGCACACAGAAGCGTGTCATTATGTTGCATTTCCACTCTATGGATACACCAGATGTAAATAATCTCAAGAACAAAGATAATGGCACAATGTCATATAAAAATGAGAAAGTGATGAATTTTGTATATTTATTACCTTTGTTTTATTATTTTTTTACCTTTGTTTTAAATGTAATTTATTTAATTGTAATTTTCTATATTCTAATTTTAAATAGTGATCATGTTCAACAGCTGGCTTAGAAAAATTCTTGAATATTCAGCCATCCGCTTTTGCAGGCATATCAGCAGGATCAGAACAACTGGGCCTGCAGTAAAACTGCGATCTCTTAGCCAGCCTGCCTATCCCAGTCTCTCTTCACTCCTGAGTTATGTTCCTAAACTACAAATCTGATTATGTCTTCATTATGTGAATTTTGTAATTTGAAAGCTAAGACCCTTCTTCCTCGGACCCCATCAGCTTCTTCAGTTCCAAACCAGCCCCCAGCCCTCAGCCCCCACCCCCATCCCCAGATCAAACCTCTTTTCATTTAGTAAATAGACTATATTTTATGTGTTTTAAAGGCTTTGTGAAGGCTGTTACACTGTCGAGTCACCTTTACTCTCATCCCTAACCCATTCCTCTCTCTTTACCTGGAGTGTCTCGACTCATCCTTTAAGACAAGGGTAGGCAAACTGCAGCCTATGGGTCAAATCCACCCTGACACCTCATTTTCTATGGCTTGTGAGCCAAGCATGGTTTTTACCTTTTTAAATGGTTGAAAAAAGTATTAGGACCTTGCAGAGAAGAGAGGTGGCTGGGCCCATCCTGTGGGACCTTGCAGTGAGGTGGCTGGAACCCCTTTCTGTTGGATCTTGCCAGCCATGGTGGGGATTTTGGACTTTATTCCGAGGCAGACTTTGAGCTGAAGAGGAGCATAAGCTGAGGTATATGTAAGAGCATCACTCTGTAAAGAATGGATCTTGTTGGGGAGGAGGACAGAGTGCAAGCAGGAAGAACAGTGAAGAGACACTTGCAAAAATCCCAGCAAGAGATAGGGTGTAGCACTGGGGCTGGTGGGAAATGTCCAGATTCTGAAAGCGTTTTGAAGGGAGTGCCAGTTGGTTTTTCTGATTGTGTAATGATCCTGACAAGATGAGGCAGAATGGTCTTCATGTACCAGCCAGCATGTGGTAGCTGCCAAGCCAAGAGGCAATGAAATCTGATCAGAGGATTAGGGCTGGCTTCTTAGAGGAGGTCGCTTCTGAGGGGAAGCTAAGGGAAATGGCAAAAGATAGGACAGCGAGGAGAGCATTTGGGGTGGAAACAATAAGGTGAGTGGAGTCATGGAAGCCAAACCGTACTAGGTGAACATGGGGAGTGGACAGTGGTCCATGCAGTCGGTGGTAGGTGAATGGAGGGGTGCAGTGAGGGGCGGGCCTGGGTCGCAGAGGGCCTTATGAGCCACACGAAGGAGTTGAGACCTTTTTCTCATAGGCTGCAGGGAGCCATTGAAGGTTTTTGGTAGTGAATGACACTGTCTCTGATGATAGCATGGAGGCTGCAGACAAAGAGACAAGGTAGGAAGCCACCATCATGGTCCAGGTACAAGAGGAGGAAGACAGAGAACAGGGACTGACTGTGTGGAGGAAAGGAAGAGATGGAGTCTGGCGCATTTTCCAAAGCAGAACCTGTAGCATAACCGAATGGTTGTTGTAAACCATGAAGGTGGAGGAACGAGGGGAGTCACAACTCCTGGACGCCGTCTCAGGGTCAATGGTGATGTACAGGTTAATGGAGCCAGACAGGTTTTGGGGTAAGGTATGAGGTGTCCAGTTTAGGACAGGCTGCGTGTACATGCGTGGCACACATCAGCTTGTTAAGTGAACGAAAGAAGGACTCAAGGTCAGACTCTGAGTGCTGTGGTGAAAGAGTATGATATCCCATGGAGGCAGTTCTTGGCCTGGCCCAATCTCCAAAGACTTGGGTGAAGCTGAACCACCATCGAGGCAGGTGCTGTGAAGAATCCAGAGGTTGTAGGGGAGGGCATGTGTTGTCTTGATGACTCTTAAAAATAAACTTTTAATGGAAGTAGACATAAGGGCAGAAAACTGCACAAAGGCTAAAGGTATGTACAGCCTGAGGAATTTTCAGAAGGTCATCACGCCTTTGTAACAGCACCCAGGCCAAGAACAGAACACGGCCAGCACCTGGGTACCTGGCTTTTTGATTGACGTGGCAGAAACCATCCTGGTGACCTCCTCTCCTGTCCTGGATAAAGGCTGAGAGCTTCCTTCCGTTGGATGGAGGTTCTGTGCTCATGGTCTTCCCTCGAGAAGTCTGCCCTGGGGTAAAGCCCAGGGATCTGGGCAGGGTTGGCAGTCATGAATGGAAGCAGGCACCCCTCCCCTGAACCTGAACCCTGCCTGCCCTCCTCTGTCCCTACCCTCTCCCACAATTTGAGAACTGTCCTCTGCTCAGTGTCAAGGGACTCTGGTCCCAACCATGAAGCAGAGTGACAATTCCTTGACTGGCCTGTGGAAGTCAGGCCAGATCTCCGCAACAGTAGACCTTGCCTGAGTGGGATAAATCCGAGCCCTGAGAAGGTCTCTTTTAATCTCTAGGATGCCTGAAGTGCAGTCATGATAAGCTTCATTTTGATAAAAATATTAATAATTGCAGTTACTTACTGAACGCTCACCCCAGCCAGGACAAGTACTAGGCATCCAGCAACGCATTTAATTCTCCCATCCAACCTCTGAGGTTGCTGCTCGTGTGTTTTCAGTGGGGGTAAGAAGTGTCCTCACACTCTAATCAGCTATGCAGTGAAATTGTAAATCAAAGATAACTCTTGATAACAGATTGTGTCTCTCTTAGGACCATTCTTTTCTTCAGGAAGATAGAAAGGAAAAACATCCCTTAAGAGGTGGTTCAATGAGGTAACCTTAGTCCAAGCAGGTCTCTGAGGGCACTAACCTTCAGCTTGCATTACACAGGCACATGCTGCATTTTTCAAGATGCCTCTCCCGCTCCTTGTTCCTCTCCAAGGTGGAAGAGGACCCTGCCAGGAAGGTGGAGGGTCTGGTATTGATGTCTTTGCAAGGGGAGTGGGAGTGCTTATCACAGAGATGGGCTCCAGGCCAAACTTGATGGAAATGATTCTAAAACAGCACCTCTATCTCCAGGTCTGCCCCATAAAATGCATCTTTTTCTGGAACCAGTATTCAAGAGAGGGTAGCACCGAGGCACTGGCCACGAGTTTCCTTAGAGAAGGTTGTTGGGTCAGGGCCTCTGGGCAAGAGAGGCCAGTGGCCTAAGGGTAAAAGTGAGCCACAAGCAACAGACATCATTAGCCTCTGGACGTGCTTCCCATACACTCTGTGGCGAGAACCCATGGGCCACAAGCTCCCCTCCCCCCAGCCAGGGATGCCTGTCATACTGTCCAGACCTGGACACTGCACAGACCTGTCCTTCAGGCAGCTGAAGAGCTGGTGCCCTTCCTCTGAATCTAATGTAATTAGCAATCTGATCATTGCTAATCTAAAATTGCATCCTACCACTCAGAATCCTGCCGAACTGTGGGCCATTCTTCCCTGAAACTAAGGCCTAGGATGTAAAAAAAAAAAAGACGAAAATCCAGGTGATGCAACCCACACCTAAACATGGCCTCATCATTCTTCCCAGTCATGGGAGAGAAGCCACGTCCACCTTTCTACCTTCCCCACCAGGTATGAAACTAGGAAGATGCATGCAGTATCCCCTGAGAACCTGGATCTGAGGTTCTCTTGGTACCACTGTATCTGTTAGGGGAAGGGACAGATTTTGCCAAGGTATCAGGTAATTTTTCTGGAACTGGCAATGGAGAGAGTAGGAGCTGTCATGGTATTAGTGATATGCGTGCATTGGACTGGAAGCCCTGACCTTAGAGAAGTCAGCTGTACCTGGATGGATTGCAGCTGGAGGGCTGTTTTGGCTCCCAGGAAGGCAGTGGCTCCTATACTCTGCTGGAGGCTGGGCTCTCTCTTCACCTCTAGCCACTACCGAAGGAGGGCGACAGAGCCTCAGGCTGGGCTTGCTCCTGGCTCCTGAGTAGGCAGAGCACAGAGCACTTAAGGCTGTGCATGAAACAACCTCAGTGCATGGCTGGAGTCTGGCCATGGAATGCCAAGACACACAGGCCCCACTGTTCCAGCCCAGGTCTCCGGGGACTGGGGCTCCAGGGAATGAATGCCTGCATATTACCTCCTCCCCAACAACCTGAAAGCACTGTGCACAGGCTGGGGTTGTGGAGGGTACAACTGGGAACTGGGATGGAGTTGGCCCACGGGCTGTGGAGTATGGCTCCAAAAGACACTGCTCCAAGGCAAAGCCAGAGTCAGGAGCTACCAGATAGGGGAACAATGCATTACTGTGAAGGGGCTGAGCAGAGAAGCAACAAGGAGATATCTGGCAAGATGAGCCACAGGTTTTGGAGGAGTGGGGAGGAGTCAAAGACTGCAGTGTTCTCTGATGTGTTGAAATGAGACATGTCCCGGGGTGTGCTGGAGCTTTTAATAGGCACTGACTTGTTTGGACCATCTGTTCATCCATCCATCATCCATCCATCCATCCATCCATCCATCCATCCATCCATCCATCCATCCATCCATCCACTAAACCATTCATTCATTCAACAACACTTACAATGTGCATGGAAATGTGCTGACAACAGTGGGGGATATAGGTAAAGTAATGCCAGTTCCTCTGATGGTCTTTATCCCTAAAATACCTCTAGTCTGGGCCTGAAGGACTACCACACAGTGGTACCGCATCTTGCATTAATACCCTGCCACATGCTGCCTCTGTACCCATCTGGGTAAGTTGAGCAGTCGCTGAATTTTTGACTTTCTACCATAGATGCTGCACTAGGTGTTTTGCATACATTAGCTCATTTAATGTTCATGACAACTCTGAGAGTGAAGTAACATCTGGAAAGTTTAAAGGATTTGCTGGTTCCTTGCTCTGTTAATGAGAGATGGAGCTGGGCTATGAACTGAGACCTGACTCTGAAAGATGGCTTTTACTCTGCCCTGCTCCCTGCCTCTCTATTCATGGGACCCTGGTGGAGGCTTTTAAATGCCTAGGGGGTATGGATCACTGTCTGCATAGCAGAGTGATCTTTTTATTTCCAACCCTGAGAGTTTACAGTCAGATCTGTGGGGACAAGGAAACCAACCCTCTCGTCTATAAAAGGAACTGTGCTTTTATCTGGTTCAGATATTGGATTCTCAAGCAGATAACTCAATATTTCATGCATTTGCTTTTCTATTAGTAAGCACCTAGCTTAGAGAGTCACTGGGAGGATTAAGTGCATTGGCCCATGTGACACCCTCACTCCTATGCGTGGTATGTAGTAAGTGCTCAGTTCAGTGTGAACCATGAGCACTGCCCAAGCTTTGCTTCCACAAGGGCTTCCTTGGCTAGCATATCTGCAGAAATGATGGTACACCCTCTCCTCATAGAGATGAGGAAAGCTCCCTTAAGAAGCAGACCCCTCCCAGGGTGGCTTGGTGAGCTCTCCGATCATGGGCCCCAGCAGTCTGCAGTGTCAGAGTGTTTCTGGCCAGGGAAGCCAGGCGTGCTGGGCAGATGATGGCACAGGGCGGTGCTGAGTTCCTGCCAGGATCTGCCCCCTTCCTTCCAACTCTCCTTGGAACGATACCTGGAACAGCAGCCAGCTCCCCTTATCCAGGCGCAGGTGTCCACTTTGTGGCTAAGCTGTGGTCCCCATTTCCTTCCCTCCTCCTCTGGGCCCAGGCTGAGCTCCTGCGGTGCAAGGGGAATGTCAGCCTCTCTGAATCCACAGGGCCTGGCCCTCGTGGGTCTCTAGTAAGCCTCTTCTTGGGGAATAAGAGGGAGTGACTCTGGCACTAAAGAAGCAACGATGTGGCCTGTACACACGTGATACCAATGTAAGGTCAAACCAATAGGAACAAATTGGGGTGCCTCTAATACCTGGGGTTCTTAAACAGAGTGAATGAGCCGCCTGAGTTGTCAGAAGGAATCAACATGCTCAATGATTAACTGAGGGCTGGGTGGGACCAAGGTGTGGGGAGACTCCACAAGGACCCCAAGACCATTCGATTGAATTGTTTGTTTCTGTGCCTCTTTCTCTAGACTTGGACCTTCTTGAGGTCAGGGAGCATCATCGATTTGACTCTGTGTCCTAACAGCATAGCACAGGGCCAGGCACACGGTAGGCAGGTCCATACCTAACTGTAGTCTGGAAAACTGATGGGAGTCAGAAGTCCCCAAGCCAGTGAGGACCCCTTTATCTTCCCTGAGCTGTTGCTTTCTACCCCACCAGACAGGCTTCTTTTTTCTAATCCCATCCCTGCCATTTCATTATCTTTCACATCCTCTGCCTCTGGCCCCCTCCCCCACGATCCCTAATAGAAACACAGGGAGTCAGGGCTCTGAAGAAAGAGTGGCCTGCCCAGATTTGATCAAGACACAAGTGAGAGGCAATGATTTGTGAAGAAATCCTGGTCCCGTCTAATGGAATTTTCCCAAAATAAATTCATGTAAACAACTTCCCACAAAGAGGCAGTCAGGGGAGCTGGGTGTGTAAACAGCGTGAACAGTCGCAAGTACTATGGGCTCCAGGGGTGCCGTGTCGTCTGGAGGGGGGGCTGTGGGGAGACTCCCTTTAGCAAAACACCTTTGGCTCCAGTCCTTCTGACATCATAATGTCAGCCAATTCATTAACTTAAAAAAAAAAAAGTCCTTATTTTACTATCATCCCCAAAACATAGCAACATCACTTTGTAGCTAAAAAGACTACAGAATGAATTTTGTTTAAGTTTCTCATCTCATTTCAAAACCAATCCAACTGGGCAGGCGATGATCTTTATGCCTGGGGAAGGTGCAGGCAGGAATGGGGCTGGTGGAGGAGATGGGGACAGGAGGGGGTTGGGGGCTGGCTAGAGGAAAAGCCCTTGGAGAAATAGAAAATGGTGTCTGTGGTGCTCAGTGATGGATACAAATAAACTTCACACAGTTCCTAGAATTAAAATGAAAATCTGCTCTTCTTAAGGCCCTCGGAAGGACACTGAATTCTGTGGCTTGGAGGTCGGCTGCAAGCTAGGCTGTATATATGGCCATGCAGACCAAGCTTCCGGAGGGAAGTGTGTGCAGGGAATCTGTACGGGACACACCTTTCCCCAGACATTCTCCCGCGTCTAGCTGTTCCAAACCCCAGCCGTTTCTGGGATCTGGGTTTGGTGACTTTCCTTCCCTCCCTCTACTGAAACGACCTGTATTCAAGTTTGGATTGGGGCCCCTGTTGGGCTACAATGAGACTTTCAGCAAATCACATCACTTCTCGGAGCCTCAGTTTCCCCATCTGTACAGCGGGAAGCTGGATAGCACTCCCAGCTCTGTGTACTTAAGAGAGCTGTCAAGTTCAAGTCAGGAAATGGCTGCAAAGTGGGAGAATTTTACTTGTTATAATTTTACTTGTTATGATGAATTTGATTCCGATTTTTGCCTCAGCCCCATCTTGGCCCAACTGGATTTTGCTAACTGACTGTTGTTGCAATAGTCAGACCCAGAGAAAGAAGAAGAGTTGAAAGGAGGGTGCCTGGAGGCAGGGGGAGGAGCCAAGGTATCACTGGGAGGCGGGAAGGGGCAGAGGGAAGGGGAGACCACCAGCATGGGCGGGGCTGATGTGCTCCGAGCAGGGCCCTGGAGGATTGCAGGACTCCACTCTGCCAACCTGTCCTTGTAACCAAGCTAGAAGCCGGCTGGTAGTGATCATGAAGAAGCTGACTGTGGCCGAATGGCCCTGGGTCTTAATTTTTCACCCCCTGGAAAAAGATCGTACATCCCCATTTTTTTGCCATGTGACTTTACAGTGCCCTCCCACTGCGGGTGGGGGTCACTTCCTCAGCGCATTGATGTTAGCTTGACCAGCTGGCTTTATTTTGGCCAATGAGATGCTAAAAAGGTGTGCAGAGGCCTTAAATATGCTTGCACAGTTTGGCCTCTTGTGCTCCAAAGATCTGCCTTGAGAAGAACATACACCAGTAGCTGCTAATCCAAGAAGAAAGTGTGGACACATAAGCTAGACCTGCACGCAACCAGAGCCTAGAGCCACGTACAGCTGACCAGCAGCCTCACACGCAGAGCTGCCCCAGACAACTCACAGACCTGAGGGTGACACAAATAAATGCTTGTTGAAGGTCACTGAGTTTTGGGCAGGTTTGTGATGTGGCATTATTGCAGTCTGATACATTGATGATGGCAACGAGAATAATACGGGCAGTCCTCACTTTGCACAGTTCATGGCAGCTGAGGTTGGCAAGTGAGGACATGGTTCTGACATCCACCAAGTTTCAGTTAACGCAGCACCACACAGAGTGAGGATGGCCTGTGATAATGGATACCAGTACGTCACTGGCCCTCATATGTGGGATCTGAACCGGGGCCGCTGGCATCCCAAGCCAGCTCTTAACCAGTGTGCCACTCGGCCGGCCCACATTTTTAAGAGCATCAGATCTCCTATGTGTGTAGAACACCGGATGCTGACATGAACAGAAAATAGGATGCTGTAGGGCATAATGAGGAAGAGCTTGGCCTCTGAAGTCAGGTAGTCTTAGATTTCAATTCTGCTTTGTGACCTAGGACAAGTTACTTAGCCTCTGAGCCTTAGGTGCTTCATCTTTGCAAAGAGGATAATATTGGGTTGTCGGAAAAGTCATGATGTATTTTTCTCTGTTTTTTTTTTTTTTTTGGTTGTTGTAAAAGTACATCGTGATTTTTCTGACAACCCAATATTATTTTTTTGTGGGAGGGACATGAAAGGTATTCATATTTTTAATACAGTGCCTGCCACCTGGTAAGTGCTCAATAAATATACGAATCATTATTAGCTATTATTCTGGATGTGACATGTTCGTTTGCTTCCGTAAAGCAATGTCTCCATTAAGTGCCAAGCATCGGGAGGTATGTAAGTGATTGTGGAGAGATGTAAGGCCCATTTGCTGGGAGCCTTCTAGAGGGGAAAGTCATCTTGATCTTACATGAGGATGAGAGGTGGGCATGTGGGCTCAGCTCCATCACCTGGGTGAGGTGATGGCATCCCTTAGCCTTCTCGAGCTCTGTTCCTCCATCAAAAGCTCTGTCTCCCCCTTGTTATCTGCTACAGGGTGAGCCTAGTTGCCACTGATGAACCTCCAGGAAACAGGGCCCTTTTGCTTGAAGGAGGGGATGAGGGACAGAGAAGGAGCTATTTCTGTAAGATTAGGGCCTGAGGAGTAGGGACCTGCAGGGTTGGGATGATGGGCCTTAGCCATGGAGTGGGCACTCCTCTTTTTCCCCTTTATGCTATAACATCTCCCTGAGATGGACTCTTGAGGCTCCTTCGCCATTAACTTCGGCCAAAGGTAATGATGATGACAATGATGACAATAATGATGTCATATTTCAGAGCATTGTAGTTTCTTATGAAGTACATTATTTGAATTTGCTTCATACAGCTCTATGAGGAAGGCAGGATGGGATTTTAGCCCCATGAAATGGAGAAGCAGCAAGTAAAAATCTCAGTCTCCAAACTCAGATGTGCAAATACTCTGCTTAAATTTCATTTCAAGCTCCCCCTGTGTTGTGGGCTAGTGGATACAATTTAATTCTTGGTCAGTTCCATTTCCCTGTGGCCCCCTGCACTGCCTTGCAGAATTTCTCTTGGGTTTCGTCTAAGTTCCAAGGGGGCAGACCAGTCTCCACAGGTCTCCACTGAGATGTCCCTTGTTCTATCTGTCCCTTGATCAATGTGGTCACCATCGTGTCTGTCATTCCTTAGTCTCCATTGCAGGAGGCCTGGCTGTCTCTCAGCTAACTTCTGGGCCGCTCTCAGCTGCATGGGGAACAGGCATCAGCTTCCTTGCCACTCTGGTGATTTTGAACTCGGTGGGGCTATGCTGGGGCTCCACTGTGGGTTGGCCACCACCTCCTTCAGGGCTCCATCTAGGAAATGAGGCCCAGGTCTCCTCTATCCTCATGTCCCACAAATCTAAATAGGAAGAGCCTGTGATTTCCCCATCCCAGCCTCACCACAACCAAGGGTTTATCCATCATTAGCTTTGTCCCCCCAATTGTATTAACAAAGGCAGCATTAGATGCTAATTCCAAAAACGTATGAGAATCCAAACACTGTAAAAGTTTATTATCAGCCACATGAAATCCACAATGGTGTTCCTCATTGGTAGGTGACTGCCCAGACACCTACTCTCTGCTGCTCCCTCGACCTCAACACGTGGCTCCCAACCTTGCTAGGTATGTTGGCATCAGGCCAGCGGACAAAGCAAGTGTGTCGAAGAACTGAGATTGGAAGGTGTTTCTGGGCCAGGTCTGGAAGTGCCACTCATTGCTAGAGCTCAGTTGCATGGCTGTGCTTACCTGCTGAGGTATCTGGCAAATGTAGTCTACCTGTGTGCCCAGGACCAAGAAGGAATGGGCATGGTAAACAGCTAACCTGTCTCTGCCATACCATTTCCTCTTTATGGGGCGGGGGTGGGGGGTGGGGGAAGAGATCTTTTAATCACTCTTGGATTATTAAACAACTTAATTCTGATTCATCGTGTAATTTCTGTGTCCTGAGACCCCAGGTCTATCTATTTTTGAAACTCAAAAGACTTTTTTTTTTTTCTTTCTGATGTAGCTTTCCTTCCCTGAAGAAATAGATGCTGTAAAGTCCAGTCACCTAATGGGATAAGGGACCTAGAAACAGCAAATACCAGAGAAAAACACATCAACAAATATTTCACAATCTTAGAGGGAAAGTGACTTGTTGACAGCTGCACAGCCAGTAAATGACAGAACTGGGGCTTGATCCAGAACCCAGAGCTTCAACTTCTTTGTTGGGGATCCCCAAACCATGACATCTGACAATCCAAGAATCCAAGAGAATCCCAGGTCATCCATATGCTGGTGTGTGGTGTCTAGACCAAAGACATTTAGGCACACTTAGTAGGGATGAAATAGGTTAGCTCAAAGACCAGAGAACTTCTGGGAGCCTTATGTGGAGATCTGCCTCCCACTGGATTTATGATGAGGCTATCTTTCCTCCTTTTCCTCTCTTACCTGTCCTTCCACCCCCATTTCATCTTAGCTTACCTACTCCTTTCTGAGGGACCCCCGTCTTTATCACCAACCCCTCCTGCTCCCTAGAGCTCCATGCCCTGCTGCTGCTAAGAGATTCAAATCAATATCTCAGCTGGGTTGGGAGGTGATCTTATGCTTACAACCAACATTTCATTCAGCTAACATTTACTGAGCACTCCCTCTGTAATGAGCACTGTGTTGTGAGCTTCTCAGGGTGACAGGCCAAAGGACATGGTCTTGGGTTTGGACAAACTAGAGTTTGAATTCTGGCGTGGCCACTCAAGAAGGATGATAGGCCAAATGATTTAACTGTCCTGAGCTTCATCCCCTTCATTTGTAAAGCAGGGGAAATAAAACCAACTTCCTGGGATCTGTGTTGAAGATTAAAGGTGGAAGGGTCTTGCTGGATCCTCACTTCTCTGCAATCACTGGGCAGGCCCTTCTCCATCTGTCACCACCATCTCCTTTGTCTCCTTAAAGTCTCATTCTCCCACAGACACTCTGTACCCCAGCCCCCATGACTTCTCAGAGCCTTCTCTCTATATCTCATCTCTTGACTGTTTATCCTTTTGCCCTCCCTACTGGATGATTCCATTCAGCACGCTAACAACTGCTCAATTTTTTCAACTTTTTAAGGGAATGAAAAACATCTCTTGACCCTTCCCCTCAATCCTGCTTCAGCTATTGCTTTTCTACTCCCTATCCAGCCCAGATTCAAGCTGCTAAAAATAAGTGCCCTCATACACTGCCCCTGCACCCACCCTGTCCAATATGGCATCCACCCCACTATTCCACGAGGCTGCTTTTGCCAAGGTCACTAACCACCACCACGAGGCCATCCACAGTGGCTCCTTCTCGGTCTTCATCTTACTTAACACTAAAGTAGCGTGGGACCCTGTGGACCACTCCTTCCTTTTACAAACATTACTTTCTCCTACATTGCCCTGTTCCTCTCAATCTCTTTTGCCAGTTCTTTTTTCTCTACTTGCCTTCTAGAAGTTGGGATCCCTGGTTCTGAGCCCTCTTTTCTTCCTACTCTACAGTCTCTTTCCAAGTGATTTTTTTTCATTCCCATGACTTGATATGATGTCTATATTTTTTTACTCCCAAATGCATAGCTCCTAAAAGTATATATTTTTGGAATTCCAGATTTCCATATGGAATCGCCTGCCTGACATCTCCAAAGGGGACTCCTTGCTTGACACATTCCTTCCCCACTCTTTCCCCACCTCAGTGAAATGTTATCTTCGCCTTTTTTCTCCCCCACCTCTCACATCCATTTCATCACCAAGTCCTGTTGATTATATTTGTGGATATACATCTGATGTCCCCACACTAGCCCCAGCCACCTCCCTAATTATAGTCATTCCTTTCTGATGTCCTCAATTCTACTCTTAATGTTATCAACAGAGTGATCTCTTGAAAATGTAAATTAAATAATATCTGAACAATATACCTGCTCCCCAAACACTTCAGTAGCTTCCCACTGACTTAGAATAAAATACGCAATTCCTCATGTGGCCCCGAGGGCCTGGCAGGAGATGGCTCCTGCCGGCTTTTGCAACCATAGCTCAGGGACCTTTCTCTCCTGTGCGCTGCCCTGGCCTCTTCTTCCAGTTCCTGAGGGAACAGCATTCTTGGCCACCTCAGGGCCTTGGCACACTCTTCTCAGCTCATCACCTCATTCCTGCACATCCTTTTGGTGTCGACTTAAATGTCACTACCCCCAATCTCATTCCAGTGCCTCCTCTTAGTTCTTTTACTCTCTCCATTCACACTATTCATTTTCTGCATAGCACTCATCACAGTTGGTGATTATATAATTATTGTGTCCTTACTTGGTATTAACAGTTTACCTCCCCAGCAGACTGTAAACTCTGTGAATCAAGGACCAGGCCTCTGAGGCTCACAGCTGCAGCTTCAATCCTGGCACACGATAGCATCTCAATAAATACTTATTGTTGAATAATAGCTGATAGTTAATGAGCTCTTCCTCTGTCAAGTAGCCTTCTAAGCACTTCGTTGGAATATTTTATTTAATCCTCATAATAGCCCTATTATGAGTCTTTATTTTATCAATGAAGAAATGGAGGCACAGAGAATTTAGATAACTTGTCCAAAGCCACCCAGCTAGGAAGTGTGTAACTTGGATGTGAGCTCCAGGCTCTTCATTGCTGCCTCCACTGAAGATGGAATGAACCCAGTAGGCACTCAGGAAATGGAGCTCCTTACATGGTGTTTTCCATTTCTCTTGGGATTGAAGACAAGGGGAATTTGTAACTTGTGGGCACCCCTCATCCTACCCCATAGCACCCCTGTAGCACCTCTCACTCAGCCTCTTCTAATTGGTAGGTCAGTGGGATGCTGGAACCTCAGGCAGGTTGGGGGTTGGGAGAGGCCCAGGGCTTCAAGATACTGTGAAGGTGGGTCAGGCTGTGTTGAGAAGGTCACCTTGGAGAGGAGGACACTTTCAACGCTAATGCAGAGTGAGCAGGGACGGGGCTTGTCTGGGCATGTCCTGGGTGATGTGGCACAGGGCTCGCCTATCTGGGACCCTTGGAGAAGGGACCATAGTGGAGGATAAGCATGTTTAGAATATAACAATGAATGAAAAAATGGTATTTGCAATTCCTGAATCCCTAAGCAGGGAAAGCAGCTCAGAAGATACAGTCGGTGGGTGTGGAGAAGCCACTGGCTGACTTGGCTCTCTCTCACCTTTAAGCCTTTCTTTGCTCAGGCTGTTCCCTTTGTTTCAAGCTCCCCAAACCCACACCCCCTGCAGTCCCAAAACACATGTCATATCTTCTCTGCATCCTTCCCTTCCCTTACTAGACCACAGCCTCTTTGGAGGCGGGGCTTGAGATTTATTCTGTATCCACAGGTCCTCACATTGCGCTTGCTGCTTAGTAGGCAACTATTGAATCCATTCGACTCCTCCAGGTTGAGTCGGCTACTTTCTCCTCTGCGTTAACCTTCTTAAATGGTACATGCCTCTATCACAGTACCTGGTTCATTGCACTTAAGTATTTCTTTATTCTTCTGCCTCTACAGTTAGAATGCAAACTCCTTGAAGCCAGGAACCAAATCATCCTTGTATCTCCAATGTTCAGCACGTTTGTTAAATGAAATGAACTGATAAACAAATGATCTTCCTTTTGTAGTCTCCAAGAACCTAGCTTCTGCTGGGTGTGTCCCACGCAGGTCTGGCTTTGGAGCAGTGCCCCCCAGAGGTGGGGAGGTGAAACAGCAAGTGGAGAGCCGAGGGTCTGGCCCAGGAGAGGGCTCCCTGCTGGCTGTTTATCCTTGGAAACCTTAGGACACATATCCCAGCTGGTCTAAAGACTAGGTACAGGTTTAGGGGATCAGACATATGCAATTGCTTGCTAAATGTCAAAAATTGCCTTGAGTGTCTACTGAATGCCAGCCACTAGACCTATGTTTTATGTTTGATACCTATAAATGTCACTGTTTTCATTATACAGATGGAGATACAGAAGCTCAGAGAAGTGCAATGTCTTGCCAGTCTTGTTTTATAAGGTGGATTGAACCAGTTTTTTTTTTTTTTCTGTCAGGAGAAAATGATAGATAAATCAGGCTGTGTTCCCTTACTGACTGTGGGGCCTCTTTCAACCAAGTCCCTTTTTGAGGGTAGTCTTTTTTTTTTTTTTTTTTTTTTGGTGATGGGAGCCTTCTTATGTCCAAGCTAAGTCCGAAGATGGAGGCCAGATCTTATGGCTGACCACCAGGTGGTGCTGTTGGCCCAACATATAGTCTTACACTATTGGCCTTTTGGGGAGTGCTAAAGTTTCTCAGAAAAAAAAAAATAAAAGCATGCGTGGTTGTAGTAAGTGCTATCAATACATGAGTTCTGCTGTTTGCCTAAATCATTTCCATAAGTCACCTCAGTTGAGCCCCAAAACTGCCCAAGGAAAGTTGTCTTCCTTGGAGCTTCATTGGAGCTTCAGAGAATCTGAGTAATTGGAAATAAGGTCGGCGGGTTACACATCAAAGCTCCTGGATTTGAAACCTGGTCTGTTTGATTCCAAATTTTCAGATTCTTGGGTTACAAAGGAAGTGAGGCCTGGCCAGTGAGTTGCACAGCCACCTTCTAGCTTCTGTCTTTCCTGGCACAGCTAGAGAAGGATTGTCTGGGAGATGCCTATGTAATGTCAGGCCCCTGGGTCCAGTTTAAAAAAACCAGGGTCCACCAGGGGTTCTTGTGGGGATTGCAGGCATCTCTGCACCACTGTAGAGCTCTGAGCGATTTCTTGTCTTGAGGAGTGATGTAATTCATGGCCCTTGGCTCATCTCAGTGGGTTCTCATTGTGGTAACTAACTGCAAGTTCTCATTGTGGTAACTGCAAGTTCACCTTAGAGTTATAGGATAATTTATGTGACCCTTGGAAAATACCATTTGCACCCTCTTGTTTCTGAACTTACAAGTTCGGCATTCCTTTTTATTTTCCTCATTTTTCAAGGAGATACATGTTGATCTATACTGACAGTTGTAATTGCATGAACAGAGATACATTTGATAGAAGACAGTGCTACATAGACAAGGGGAGATATAGGAAAGGCATATATCATTCATCAGAATAAGAATATTAGTGCCTCATTAACAAAATGATTGCTTAGCCATCCATGTCCTGGGAGACTGATGAGAACATGGCCCAGGAACAGTCACCTTGGCCATGACACATGTGTTTGTGAATGGCCTTGGATGTGCTAGGGATAGTGTGTTTGTTATTTCTAATCCTCAAAACAGCCTGTGAAGAAGGTGTTTTTGTCTTTGTTTTGTAGATGAGGGAACACACGGCTTCACGGTTCAGAGTGCGGGCCCCGGAGTTGAGTACCTAGATTTAAACCTATTTCTTCCACTGAGCTACAGACCCAGTTCTGCCTGACATACCTATGCACTTTCAGGTGCCTCACTCTGCCTCCTACCCCTACAGCCCCCTGCCTTGGACCCACAGAACCCCTGAAGAAGGTACAGGTAAGAGGGGGGCAGGCCTAGCAAAGATCAGCCTTGAGCCAATCATTTCAGGGTGCCTTTGGGACCGGGGACATTTTCCACTTCTTTTTCATCCTTCACATTTCCCATCGTGGGGCTCCTCAATGCTTATCCTTCCTATGGCATGTGCACAAACGGATAATCCCTCCTTTCTCTAACCACCTGGAATCCCCATGGCTCCTTGCTCTTATATCTTTCCCTGGTGCCTCAAATAAACATCTGTTCATGTTAACTTGTCCATCCTCTTTTTGGACCCAAACCTTCTGCTAGGACTTACTCCTATTTATGAAGACACTCTTTCTCCTCCTCCATCTACTTCTCCATATTCTCTTCATCTAAATAATCAAATGGAAAATATCTTGAAAGAATCAAATGGTTTCTTGGTTTTGCGGAAGAAAGTGGACCCCAAGTTTCTTCAAAGTATGAGGAAGGAGCTGAATGCGCCAGGCCCTTAGGCCAAGACAAATGCTGCCTCCTAGTTGGGAATATTCCTGGGGTTCACTCCCTTTACAGCTGGCTCCACATCCTCAAAACTCTGCGTGTCCTATCTTTTCCACAAGTACTGAAACGACTCTGCTTAGGATTCTGAGCCAGGGAGAGGCCTGGGCTGGACTCTGTGCCTATCACCGGCGCCCAACAGGTACTGACGATGCCCTCTGTTGCCGAGTATGAGCTAAGCATTTTCTCATTATTACTTTTGATTCTCACAACAACCCTGCAAGGTAGATATTTTTGTCCCCATTTTACAGATGAGTTAACACGGGGCAGAGAGGCTAAGTAACGAGTCCAGTTTATTCAGATACTAGCCGACAGAGTCAAAGTCAGGATCTAGACTTTACAGCCCTTGTTCTTTCTACTACTCCATGAGTAGGAGCCCAGGATGTGTGTGTGTGTGTGTGTGTGTGTGTGTGTGTGTGTGTGTGTGTGGCTGGGATGGGGGGCAGGCATAGAATCATCATGCAATAAACAGTGCATTAGTTTCCCGTGGCTGCTGTCACAAGTGACCACAAGCGGAATGGCTCACAACAGAAATCAACTCTCTCACAGTTCAGGAGGCCCCAAGTCTGACATCAATTGTGTTATCAGGGCTGCCTTTCCCCAAAAGTTCTAGGGGAAAGCTTTTAGTGGCTTCAGGCATTCTTTGACTTGAGGCAGCATAACTCAAATCGCTGCCTCCGTCTTCACATGGTCTTCTTCGTGTCTCTCTTCCGTGTGTTTCTTACACGGACACCAGTCATTGTATTTGAGCCCCACTTGGATAATCCAGGATGATGTTATCTGGACATTTTTAACTTAATTACATCGGCAGAGACCCTTTTCGCAAATATGGTAGAATTCAGATGTTCTGGGAGCTGGACATGTCTTTTGGGGGCCATCCTGTGTTTTGAGCGCTGGAAGAGGGCTGCTGCCATTCCCAGCACCTTCCTTCATGCTCTGACACTTACTTGAGTGCTTTATCACTCTGGAATGAGCACTCTCACCTCAGAGGACAAAGTTCTTTTGCAAGGACACCTGTTCTGGATTGCTTAAGGATGATACTTGAGAATGGGACCCCCTGGCTGCTTGTCACTGATGGCATCTGAACAGTGCCCACTTTTTGTGGGCATTTGTTAAATGTTAAGCCATGGAAATAATGCATAAATGTCTTGGAAGAGAAGTGAAGGGACCCAGCATTTCTAGGAACGTTACGGAGTTCTTTTATTTCCACACTTGACAGTTGAGGAAAGTGGAGCTCAGAGAGGTTAAGAAACTTGCTCAAGTTTCCTGGTTAATAAGCAGTAGACACCCATCTATTGGAAGCCAGCTCTCTCTGATTCCCAAGCTGGGTATCTTTCCACTGCATGGCGCTGCCTCCAAGTTCCTGGACAGTCTGCTGCAGAAGAGAAAAAAATTACAGGATGGGAGTAGGTGGTGGGGAGGGTGGGGCTATGGTTGGGATGAAGCTTCTCATCCTGGATTTTCAGACTTCAGGGCCCAAATGTGGTTGAATTGAAAGGAAACTGACTGGGAGGTCAGCAGGCCCAAAGCCCTCATTCAGGCTGAAAGGGGAGAGACCGCAGCCCTGGGAGGTAGACACGGGGCTCGCCTGTTGCTTCTGCAGCTGGTCACTCTGTGGCCTGGGAGAAGTCACTTCCGTGCTCGGGGCTGCGGCATTCTGGTGGGTGAAACATCGGAGGTGGATGTGATCTCCAACATTCCGGGACAGGATTCCTCTGTTCTTGGCTCTTCTGCAGCTTGTCGCCCCAGCTAGCTTGGAAGCCCTTCAAGAGCCGGCAATAAATCTATTATTTTATGTCCTCAGTATCCTCTTCAGGATTATTTTTTGGCCTCACTAGGTACCACTTATTGTTTAATATGATTCTTTAAATTAACTTACTTTTTTAAAAAATGTGACTCCTATCTTAAACAATAATATTCATGAAATCATGGGCTCAGTTCATTCCTTCATTCCTTCAACAAATCTTGATTGAATGCCTATGGGATGGCAGGCTCTTCTAGATGCGGGGGACACAGCTAAGAAAAGAATAGGCAAAGTCTCTACTTTATGGAGATTGCATTCTCCTAGAGACGTTGGGGAACAAATATAGCCCACTCTCAGTATCTGCAGGGGATTGGTTCCAGGACCCTGCAGGTACCAAAACCCTCAGATGCTCAAGTCCCATATATTGTGCTTCCGTATAACCTACGCACATCCTCCCCTGTACTTTAAATCATCTCTAGATTACTTATAATACCTATTACAAAGTAAATGCTATGTAAATTGTTGTTCTGCTATATTGTTTGGGAAATAATGACAAGAAAAAACGTCTATACATGTTTAGTACAGATGCAACCCTTGTAGACCTAACTATGCAACACACATCAATAGCAACAACATTTTTTTCCCCCCCAAATATTTTTGGCCTGTGCCGTTGATTGAATTCATGGATGTGGAACCCACATATGTGAAGGGCTGACTGTACATATATGAGAATTTCTGATAATGATAATGATTCTGGAGAAAATTCAGCAAGGCGATATATCAGATCAAGACTCTTGATCTGTAGCAAGGAAGTGATGACACTGCAGCCAATATACAAACACACAAAATAGAAAATGTTTTAAGAAAAATGTTGAGAAACGGTACTTTTATGACATGTGACATGCTCTGATATTTTCTCTTTTCTCTTTTGCTTTACAATGTGCTGACTATGAGCTACTAAAGACTGATCTTTTGATCTATGAATGGATTGCAGCCTGCAGCTTGGCAAACACTCTAACATTGGGGAACTGCTGGTGGGATGCATGGCACTATTTTAAAAAGGGCAGCCAGAGAAGGAGCCCCTAAGGAAGCGAAGCTTCAGAACAGAGGTAACAGAGCTAAGAAGGAGGGAGCTATGTGAAGATCTAGGGGGAGAACATTCCTGGCAGAGGGAACAGCAAGTACAGAGACCTTGAGGTGGGAATGAGTTCAGGTTAGACGTGCTTGCACTGTGTGTGTGTGTGTGTGTGTGTGTGTGTGTGTGTGTGTGTGTGTGTGTTATGTGGCCCATGCATGCTAATACAGATGAAAATAATTATATAAGAATCTACATAGAAAGTTTCCTCTGTGGACCATGTATATTAGTTTCCTGTTGCTTCTGCAACAAATCACCACAAACAGTAGCTTAAAACAACACAGATTTATTCTCTTACAGTTCTGGAGGTCAGAAGTCCAAAATGGGTTGGCAGGGCTGTGCTCCTCTGGAAGCTCAAGGGGAGAAACCTTTCCCTGGCCTTTTCCAGCTTCTAGAGGCTGCCCACTTTTCTCGCCTCTGGCCCCATATCACTCCAACCTCTGCTTCCATCATCACAGCTCCTTCTCTGACTCCGACTCTCCTGGCTCCCTCTAAGAAGGCCCCTTGTGATCACGTTGGGCCCACCAGAAAAATCCAGAACAACTGCTGATGAAGTTGAATCACATTGAGCAAGTCCCTTTGCCATGTAAGGTAACATAGACACAGGTTCTGGGGACTAGGATATGGACATCTTTGGAGGTGGAGGGGACATTATTTAGCCTGCCACACCATGTAAAATCATCTTGTGTGGGCTATAGGTGAGCTCACCACTCTTAGGAAAATTCTCCTGCACCGTGTGCTTTGTCCAACATGCTCCATGCACTGGAAGCCTGATACTTGTTTGCCTAATGGTTAAATAAATGAGACGAACCCCACCCCCACATCCTCTGGCCACCCAACCCCTGCTTCTCTGCTATTCTGGAAATACATCTGCTCACAGGAGCCACCTGGGCCAGACACAAATGGGCCAGTACTTGTTGACTTGCGCAGGTCTGGAAACTCCCGTTCTGTTTTGCTCTCATTCATATGAGACTTCTTGCACATCAGAGCTGGGAGGAACTCGGGAGATCACAGGTTCAACCCCCTCGATTAGTAGAAGAGGAAAAGCATCCCAACCCCTTCACTTCTATAACTTCATTGGGCGTATTTAATGGACTCCCTTTGTACAGAATTGTTTTACCTCAAAAATACATGTCCCCCTTTTCTCATTTTATCCTCACATCATTGGTAAAGGGCAGCCAATCAATCCTCCTATTTTACAGGCAACACAACTGAGGCTCTGAAAGTCAGGGAGTAAATCTGGGCCTGGAATACTTGTGTCCTGACTTCTTTTCACCCCAAACTCTTTCCATTAGATGTGCCAGCTACTTTCATTTTTAAGGGTGCAAAGTATTTGTAACCCCAGAGAACTTCTAGAAGGGCTGGCTGTAAGGAAGAAGGATCCATTCTGTTTTGTGTGGTGCCAAGGGGCAGAAGTGAAAAAGCTTGACAGAGACAAAATTTAGTTCAGTATAAGGGAGGGACATTCTAAGAATCAGTATCGTTTAAACTAATAGTATTGGCTGCCTAAGGAGATACAGGAAACTCATTCCTTGTCCCTGGGTGGTTCTCAGCAAGGGCTGGACTTGGAAATTGTTGATTTTATTTAGATAATCTTTAAGTTAAAGGTGTCCTGAACTCCCCAGTCCTTCTCTCATCCATCTTGTGGCATCTAACCACAGGGCTTTGGAAGAGGAGAAGAGGGGGAGGGGGTACAAAATGGATCTTAGGATGGTGGAAGGGGGCTGATGTAAAAGGAAACCTCCAACAGGGGCCCTCCCCCATAGGAGATAACAATCGAATTATATACATTCTAAATGGCATTTTCGGGGTCTTAGTGATTTTCATATGAAAACTCAACTCGGAGTCCTTGGCATCTGTTTCTCCTTTTAGGACAGAAACCAAGAGACTATTTACATATTCTTAGGGCCCTATCACCAATTAAATCTTTTCAGAACCTCAGTCCTCCCTGTCCGCCCCCCCCTGCCCCCACCCCCTACCAACTCTCTCCACATTTGGGATTAAATTTCTTGGCAGACGGTGGTTGCTGCTCTCTTTGGTGATTTATTTATTCAGTTGGATTATTTTTCATCTCTAGCCTGGGCATTTTAGGCCTTGCCGTCCACCTTCTGATAGTCGGGAATTGACCCTGCTTGGGGAGTCTCCAGAAACTGAGCTGTGGGGCCATGCCCGGAATGCATTCCTGCAGGCACTGAGAGGCAGCCTGTCTCCGTGTCATCCCTCGGCACCCCTTCTGTCTGTCTCGCCCCCTTTCCGACTGTGACAGAGGTTCTTACGAGAGATGAGGGAGCACAGCTGGGTGACGTCATTAGGAATGCACAGGGGCCTGGAAGAAGCAGAAATAAGGTGTCACTGTGAGCAACTGGACAGTCCATTTCATCTTGCTTCAGAGCCAATCTGGTCGTACAGGGACTGAGGACTCTGCTGAAATGTCTGAGGAAATTGCATCTGGTGGAATGTGCCTCACAGCTCTTCCCTCCTCATTGCCCACCTGGCTCGTTCCTCTGCCTGGCTGCCTTCTGTTTCCAAGAGGCAGCTAGAAGAGGGGCCCGGAGCACAGCACTTTGAGCTAAGCTCCACTCCTCACTGGCCCTGCCCCTAACAGGCTCTGTGACCTTGGGCACATCATACAATCTCTGAGTCTCCTGTGAGACATCTGAAAAATGGAGCAAGCAATGGAGCAGTTTGTCTCAAGGCCCTTGCCTTATGGGGTTTAGGGCAAAAATGAATTGGTGTCCGTGGAGCCCCTGGTGGCATCCCTGGCACATCATAGGGACATAATAGGTGTGGGTCATTGTAGTAAGCTGTAATCTTAGAACTCAGAGGTAAGGGCGTACAAATAAGACACTCAGTTTAGTTTAACAGATCACTGAGTCTTGACTTTTTGTCTCAACTCTGTGCTGGCGCAGAGGGGTTGGGGATCAGAATAGGGGCAGGGGTGACTTTGGACTTGACCCTCACAATGTCTCCTAGATAAATCAGGTGATTTATCTATAAACGAAAAATGGCTGCTGAGTTGTGAAGAAGATAATGTATAGAAAGCTCAGGCCCTACAGAGACTACTCCACACATTAGAGTGGTGATTATTTCTATTTCTATTAATCTACTAGTAATAATAATAATGCATATAACATTATAATACTTATAATAATAAGACACAATTCCTGCAGTCAGGGAGCTCAGTGATAAGTGGGTAATGTGCCTGGAAATAGAGAAATGGAAGAAAGCACCAAATGGCAGTTTCTAGCACAGTGGATTCTGGAGTCAGACAGTCTCAGTTTGATGCCTTCTTGTCACTCAGGGGCCGTGTGATCTTGGGCAAGTTACTTCGCATCTGCCTGTCTCTGTTTTCTCATCTGTAAACTATGGATGATAATAATGCCTACCCTGAAGGGTTGGGGTGAGCATGAAATGAAGTAGGATATGTAAAACCATTATAATGTACAGTGCCTACCCCATGGTTAACACTATTGAAGCATTGGCTTCAACTATCATCAAAAAGCAATTAATACCGTGTGAGACATGAGGAAAATCTTCCCAGAGGCACTCCAGGGTGGGGGGAGGGGGTGGGGGCTAGGCATTCCAGGAAAAGGAAAGAGTCTGAACCTGAAAGTCAAAAGAGATAGCTTGTTTAGAAGATGAAGATCTCAGCCAATGACTAGTGCAAGGGAGACTGAGAGAGGACGGGACACGAGGGGAGGATGGGGTTTGACGGTGAAGGATCCCACCCCAAGGGTAGGGGTTGGGACCCTTCTTCTGGGAGATGGCAGCAGATCGGTGTTTTGGAGGGAGTAGTCAGGCCGCAGTGTGAAGGGTGGATTGTAGCCGGGGCTTTCCATCCTGACCGCTCCTTAGTGTCTCCTGGAGTCCTTTAAAAACATACCGATGTCAAGGTTTCTGTTCCTGACCAAGTAAGTAAGATGAGATAGAACCTGAACAAGATCCTGTTGTTCAGTCCAAGTTGGGGGATCCCTGATTTGGAGGGAGGCCTGGAGGCCATACCAATTCTGAATACAATTCAGAAGTGATACGACCTAAACCAGAATAGCAGGGTGGTTCCAGAGACAGAGAGAGAGACAGAGGTAGAGATAGTGATAGAGGGGTGATGGTGATAGCTGGGAAACTGCCTGGCTTCCCTCTGGGAGCCATTGGCCTCATCTCTGGGGTTTGGGATCCTATTCTGATGCAGAGGACAAGAGGTCTGCTGTCAAGATCCAGCAGTTGTGGGCATGTGTGCATTTTGACAAGCAGTCAGGAATGTGAGCTAAGCCAGGAATGATTCCCGAATTCTCCCCAATTGGCGAAGCTGTAACTTCATCCTTCTCCTCTATAGATAGTGCTAATTCATCATATTCACCCAGGGCAGGCTCTGATGTCCTGGGTTAGGTGGGGTGGGCTGGGCCTGTGTGCCTGCTGGCTCAGGGGCAGGCTTGCAATAGCCTTTGAAATCAGAGCTGATTGTTTTTAATAATGTCAAAAGTTAAAATTCATCTCTCATGTTGGTGCTTTGGCAAACATTTCTCAGGCAGGGTGGAGGGGGGGGGTCTCCTTTTGGGCCCCCAGGGCCAGATGGCCTAGCCCCAGAACACTGGCCTAATCCCCTTTCACTTTCAAAGCCCACAGACACCGGCCATTCACATGATGTCATGGCTCAGAGGCTCCCTCCCCTAATGACTCTTGTTATGGCTAAGTGGGGGGCTGGGCTCTGCCAGGCAGCCATGTTGTGGGTTCTGCTTGTCGCTGCTCTCACACTATCCCTGGGGGTATTGTCCTATCTCTTTCCAGTTTGTCTCAAGGCCCTTGCCTGTAAGTCTTCACAAGGACAGTCCTGAGAGCCCAGGACTGTGTGTGCATTTATGTGTGCGTGTGTATGTGTGCATTGTTTTGTGTGTGTGCTTGATGCCTAGGAAAAAAGAGAACCCCAAGTAGAAAAAACTATACTGAGGGCAGATCAAAGTGTGGCATAAGTGCTGGACTCAAAATGAGGGGAGGCAGAGTCTTATTTCTGGGTTGGTCACTCTTTCACTAGGGTCTATTGCCTCCTGTCTTTGGGCCTCAGTTTCCCCTGGTCTCCAAGATTCTGGTCTGCCCTACCATCTTATGGCCTTTTTGAGGATGAGATTTTGGCTAATGATTGGATCTAGGCTCTAAGGGCTGAGCCCTTTTATAGGATGCTTCTAGAGGTATGATGTAGGGAGGAGACTGGCTTCTTAGGAAAACACTCAAGGAACACCCCATAAAGAATGAGGGAGAGAAGGAAAACAAGCATTTGTTGATATCTAGTGTCTACCAAGTATTGCTTGAGATCTCTACATACCTGACACACTGAATACTTGGCAACAGCCCTGTGAGGCAGGTGTTAGAAGCCCCTTGGGTATAGATGGAGAAACCGAGGCTTGGAGAGATAAGAAACTTTCTCAAGTGAGAGAAATGGGATATGAGCCAATTCCACCCAACTCTGAATAGCAATAACAGCAGTAACAATAATAATGACTGTAGATGCTGAGTGTTTACTGTGTTTCAGGTTGTCCTAATTATCTTATTTACCCTGCGTTGAGACCCAGTGAAGTTGGTACGATTAGGATCATGATTTATAGAAAAGGAAGCTGAGGGTCCAAGAGGCTCCTTGCTCAAAATAAAGCAGTTAGTCAGTGGTAGTACTAGGATTCATGTCCCAGTCTTTCTAACTCTAGAGCCTATGGGCAAAGAATAATTACACCCTGAGACCACAGGAAGAAACTAATTGGAAAGTGTCAGAGTGTCCTCACATGTCAATCATGGGGCCTGCCTTTTAGAGATAGCTGCATCTCTCTTAGCCCCTGCTCAAGGGGCAGCTAAATAGCTGGCTGATGTAGTCTGTATCCTGCTCCCTATCTCCCACCCTACAGAATCAGGCCAGAGGATGGGACTCAATGACATCCAATATAGAATCTGCTAGGGCCTAGGGGGTGGCTTAGAGATAAATGATAAGTTGACTCAATCAGGTTTCCTCCTCAGGGAATTTGACCTTGGAAATGATGAGCAAATGAGGCAGCTGGCAGAGGAAGCTTATGCTGAACGTTTGTGACACACAGAGAAGGTGCCAAAGCTCACTGGGCTTTCTAGAAGCAGAAGCTACCAGATAGAGAAGAGGGACACAGAAGCAACAGAGAGGGCAGGCCAGCTGAGAGCAAGAGCACAGCACATGCAGGAAAAGCTGGATCCCATGTGCCCATGAGAGGAAAATGGTCAGTGGCCATCAAAAGGAAGACAAGCCCTCCATTCCTGGAAGGGCGCCGGCTTGGTACTGGTTTCCCACCTCCGGTTCCTGTAAGGCCTGATGCTTGCATTCCAAATAAGATCCCTCATTCCCCACTGGCGTCCATATAGCACCGACTCCTCCCACACCCACTCCTTGTATTTCTAATATTTAAAGGATTTTTATGATCCTGCAGACAAAGAAGGTTGACTAAAACAAAGGTCAGCCCAGCTGTGGAGTCTGGGAAGAACAAACTAGAGTGCTCATTTCAGTATTATACTTGTATGTTTTTTTTTTCTTTTTCTTTCTATTTTTTTTTTTTGAGGGCAGTGTCACTGGCCCTCCCTCACATATGGGACCTGAACCGGGGTCTCTGGCCTCCCAAGCCAGCGCCCAACCACCACACCACTCAGCCGGCCCTCTTTTTTTTTTTTGACATGCTGTGCTCCACGATATTGAGGTGGATTACAACTCCCTGCCACAAAAAAACTCTGAAACACGCAAACACATACTCTCTCTGCCTACCCCTCTCCTTTTCTCTGCCTCCCCCATCCCCCGCCCATGTGTGTGTGCACGCGCTCCAGGCGCATAAGAGATACTCAATACATAATATATATGTGCTCCATAAATTATATATACATATAATTTTGTTTTCACAACTGCCCTATGAGGCAAGGTGGCGATTAACCCCATTTTACAGATGAGGAAATTGAGGTTCATGGAGTTTAAGTGCCTTGCTCAAGGTCCCATGGCCTGAAGGAAAGGTGCAAAATTAGCTCAGAGCATTTTTAGTGGCTAATGCAAAATGAAGACATGATCTGTTATGTGTTTACATCGTCCTGGCCTCCAGAAGAGGTGTATTAGCAGTCTCTTGGACCTTAGCTGGGTGGTGGTGCGAGTGGGGTGCTCTTCCTGTGAGTACACAGAAAGTGGGATTTGTGGTGTGAGAGATGGCTCTCTTCCCTCCTTCCTTTCTTCCTGAGGGCAAATTAAAGAAGAAAATAACCAAACGTAGGGGCCACCTTTTGTTTTCTGTTGACCACAAAATAGCTCCATCAAGTTCCACAAGGGAATAAAAGGTGAGTTGTTCTTGGGACTTAGATCACCTGCCTTGGAGAAAAATGTTAATGAGTGAAAAACAAAAAAAAACAACCTCTAATGGTAACAATGAAACGGTTGCTATCAGCCTTTTGGAGAAGCAGTACTCATGGGTGTTGTCATTGTACGATCCATCGCACAACTCAATTTCGAGCCAATGAAATTCAAATCGGTGGACCACGTGGGCCTACGAGTGGGTTGCTCATCACGGCCTTACATATTTTGGATAGAATTCACTTAGTGACTTGGCGCTGAGTCCCTGGGAGCACCCACGCAGTCCAGCTGTTTGGAAAGTGAGAAATGAGCCTATCTGCAGACCGCTGATGCCCTAGTTCTCTCTTCCAACCAAATGAGCAGATACTGACTTCTCAGTGCCCCTACCCTCCTGGTGCCCACCATATC
The DNA here is from genome assembly GCA_033961575.1 of Aselliscus stoliczkanus. Lineage (NCBI taxonomy): Eukaryota > Metazoa > Chordata > Mammalia > Chiroptera > Hipposideridae > Aselliscus > Aselliscus stoliczkanus. The sequence continues at coordinate 26,841,090 of CM066739.1, forward strand.
ACCATGAGCGTGGCAGAGCCCACCGTGGACAGCTGCCCAGGGCCCAGGCCCTAGCCGGGCGGCTTCCCCTGCTCCTTCAACCTGCACTCGGCGTCTGGGCCCTGGCTACAGGCTCCCGTCTCTGTCCGCTCTGGCCGGCTGCCTCGGGCCAGCAGCCCGTTCCTCCCTTTCTGGCTCCCTGATTGGCGCCTGGCCCTGAGTGCTGCCTTGATCTTACCGTCACTGTGGCTTCTGATAAGAGACGTGCTCCCGCCTGATACAGGCCCAGCCAGGGTGTCACCAGTGCAGGGATTCAGGACACGAGCTTCGCAGTTGGGGTAAGCTGGGTTTGTATGCCAGCCGACCATTTGTTAGCCCCATGACCTTAGGCAAGCCATGCCTACTTTCTGGACCTCAGTTTTTTTGTCTGTAAAATAGGGGTGATAAGACCTATCCCACGGAGGTGTGGAGAGGGTGAAATGCTGGTTTTCTTGGTATGACAATGTGGGATTCTGAGTCCATCTGTATATGGGGCGTTAGGAGTAATACATAAAAACCATGTCTCTATAGCATGGTGCATTCTTAATGCTGTTTTCAAAGGTGCAGCCTCGTACCAATCATTCTGAAGCGTTGCAATACTGCGGATTACAGATGAAGAAAAGGAGGCATGGAGGGAGATGGGAGGACACACAAGGTCACAGCTAGCATGTGGGGGAAGCCTGGATTCGAACCCAGGCCTCCTGACCCCCAGTTCCGGAAAGCAGCACCGGCGGCGGCTTTGATCTCCCAAAGCTGCTGTCCAACAACGTGCCAAGGGGAAGGGAAGACAAGGAGAGGAGCTGCTCCCCATTGCCCCTCCTCCGAATGCCAGCTGGCGGCAGGGCAGGAGGAATTCGAGAGGCTGGCTTGTGCTCAGGCTTGAGGAATGTCTTGAGAAGTCGTGCCTAAGCCCTCTGTATCTGACTCATCATCTCCCCGTCTCCAGGAGTGTCAGAGAAGAGCTCTCTTAATCCCTCCTGTCCTCGGTCCCAGGCTTTCATTTGTCAAACTAAAAATATTCCCTCCGGGAACCTCCTTTTGCCAGAGGCTGGAGGAGGTAGAAGGGGAATGCGGTTCAGTGTCACTTCCTGACAGCTCCTCCTTATTGTTCCTGGGCCAGGGAAACAGAGATAGGGCAGCAGGAGCTAGGGGGCCTCTGTCATTCTTGGGCCAGGGCCAGCCAGTTCACCTTTCTCCTGCAGGCTGACTTCCCTGTTCCCCTCTCTCAAGACCCCAGACAACAGCCCATCAGCCTGACACCCAGCCTTGGCCCAGTCCCTTGGGCCTGCGGCTGCCTCTTGATTCATGCCAGGTGAAGGCTATAAAATGCCAAGTTTATTTCCTTTGCAGCCTGAGGGGAGGGTGGGCTGGCACGTACTTGTCTGCAAGGTTAGTTTACCGATACAGGGATGTAGAGCTTGAAGGTAAAGGGGAAAAAAAAAAATTAGTCTTGGCTCCCTAGGTAAAACAGACAGAACTGAAAAATCCTGAAGTATAGGACAATGGCACTGTTGGGACAAGGCCACCAAGGCTTGTCTCCTGTTTCTCTCCTTCCTTTCTTTTTCTTTCATTTTGTCACTCCTGGCAGCCTCTTGGTCCTCAGGGCTGATCCTGAGGGGCCATGACCTTGACTTGGCTCCAAACCTTGGCTCATGGCCACCAGGCTACCTACCTGCTCAGTGGAAGTAGAGGGAAATGGAACCAGAGGAGCACAGACTTTGGATCCAGACTTGGGTTTAAACGGGCACCACCCAGCAATGGTCTGTGTGAGCTTGAGGAAAGTATCTCATTGCTGAGCCTCAGTTTCCTCATCTGTATCAGTGGAGCGTCATACCCACTATACGGGGCTGTTGTGAAGATTAATAAGGTGGTGTAGACAAAGTGGATCATACAATGCTTGCCACACAGTAGGAGCTCCAATTATTGTCATCATCATTATTTCTTTGAGACCCAGCAACAAATGTCCCTATACCATTGAAAAATTGGAAGACCTGGTTCCCATTCAGCGCCCATTCAGCTCATTAACTAGCTGTGTGGCCCCAGGCAAATTCCCTACCATCTCTGAGTCATGTGTACTCACTTGTAAAATGAGGAGTTTGGGCTTGATTTCCTCTGGGATTCTTCTCATATCTAAAATTCTGGGGATACCTAGGGGTAGATGTTCATGGAAAATTTCATTCCTTAACACAGGAATAATGTAACTGCTTGTTGTGGACTGAATTGTGCACCCCCCCCATTCATATGTTGAAGGCTTAACCACCAATGTGACCTCCCTCCCTCTCCCTTTCCCTCTCCATCCCTCCTTTTCTTCCAACCTCTCTCCCTTTCCTTCTTTCCCTTCGTCTCCCTTTCTCCCTTTTCCTCCTTTCATGTGAAGACACAGGAAGGCAGCCATCTGCAAGCCAGGGAGAGAGCACTTACCAGAAACCAAACCCTGCTCATACTTTGGTCTTGGACTTTCCAGTTGAGAAAATAAATTTCTGTTTAAGCTGCACAGTGTCCAGTATTTTGTTATGGTAGCCCCAGCTGACTAAGACTGCTGAAGGAGGAGCGTCTGAAAGAGGAGCACTGAGGCAGAGAACAGAGTCCACAGCAAGCCCTTGATAAAGTTTATTGAGCTAAAGAGGAGCTACGGACTTTCTGCTGGGAGAGAGAGAAGCCACACCCACCTAGTGGACTTTGCAATCTGGAATCAACTGGAATACTGCCCTTAAAAGAAGAAGCTCACAAATAGTGGTTAATCCAGGTTCTGCAGTCAGACAAGTTGAGTTGGAACCTGAACTCTGCTGCATGCCAGCTGTGTGACCATAGAGAAGTTAATTGACCTCTCTGGCTTCATTTCCTTGTGGTTAACTGAATCACTGGTGCCACTTCCCACCTGTGTAGAGTGGGAAATGTGAAATGTACTTATGTTGCATAGCCCAGTGCTTTGCACATAGTAGGCACTTGTTACCTGTTGGCTGCTGCTAGTAATAATGTCATATTACCAATAATAATTATTAATCCATAATAATTTTGCTCATATGCCTTGCTTTACCTGCTTTAACTAAAAATCAGGCCATGCTTCTCCTGTTATTGGAATTGAAACTGGCTGCAAGCCCTGTCTCTCCTATCAGAAGGCCTTCCTCTCCTTTGTGTATACCCTCCCACGGTAAGCCACAATTCCCCAAATGCTTCTTTGTATCAACCCCAGCCCCACTGGCGATTCTATTAGATGCAGCTGTGTCACCTGGAGGAGGGTGGCAGCCCTGGCTGCCCTCAGCCCACCTCTGCCACATAAGGTACTTGTCTTCCCCTGACAGTCTCAGCTCTGGCTCTAGTTGGGGTAACAGCCCTCCTCTCCTCTCCCATTGAAGAGCTCCTTCTTGGGAGGCCTGTCATATCCTTTCTGCTCAGATAACATCACTGCTCAATCTCAATTCTTGAGTGTTCGCATAATCTTGAATACAAAAAAGATAGATCTCTATCTGGATCTGCTTGTTGCCTATGCAGATTTGCCCAAATTTTCACCAGGAACTGAGTTCCGTAAACAAGGAGTATTAGGCAGTGTGACCTGTGACAAACCTCCAAAGCTCCTCCAGTGACCCTGAGGGGCCTACCTGCTTTAATATCTTTATACCTATAGATTACTTCAATAATCCTTCTTACAACAATAAGATCTGCCCCAATAACAATTTCACATATCACTGAATCTAATATGCTACAGATTTTTAAAAAATCCTTAGTTAATGCATCATCAAGAAAGAAAAAAAATGCTCCAATTACCTATGACATGCCATCCTCCAAAAGTCACATCATGATTTCAGAGAGGTTAAAAATGTGAAATCATGGTGTATCTCAGAATCGGTGAAATTATTAACAATAATAGCTCACATTTCTTGAATACTTATCATGTTCTGAGCACTTGCTCTATGAGTGTCCTCAAAATAGCTCTATGAAGTAGAGGCTATTATAATCACCCCCACTTTACAGATGAGAAAGATGAGGCACATGTAGGTTATGTAACTTGATGTCACACAGCTAGGGAGTAGCTAGATTCAAGCTTCGGCGGTTGAATGCTCCTCTTCCTAGACACGAAGCAATAGCAACTTTAAAATAAGATCTCTCTCTCTGTCTCTCTGTCTGTCTGTCTGTCTGTCTGTCTGTCTGTCTCTCTCTCTCTCTCTCTCTCTCTCTCTCTCTCTCACACACACACACACACACACACACACACACACACACACACACACACACACGATTTAAAGTCCCATTTTACCGGTTCCTCCGAACGCAATTTTAATACCAACTTACATTGAAAGGCAAGAAATTGGGTTGGAATGATCTGGTAAGTCCTCTTGGAAAGGAGTTTTGGTGTTGAAGTCCCTCCGGGGAGAACGAGGTGTCCCCCACCATTCATACTCTCAGTGCTTAATAGAATACAGGCTGCCCGGGAGAGCAGTCTATCTAAAAAAGAAGTTTAGTTGAACCCTTCATTTCCTGGCTCTTCCCAGTGGCCTTCCCTGGGGCTGGGACCTATTTATCCTCTTCAACGTGGCTCTCTCCTGATGGTAGTGACAACATCCTCTCTCTGACCCTTTTGGAATACCCTCAGCTGCCGGTAACAGAAAACCCAATTACAAGCAGCTTCAACAAATTGGACTTCTTTTTTTTTTTCCTCACCTGATGAGTGCCTCGAGGAATGTCACCCAGCTCTGCTGCAGTGGCTCACTGATGCCAGCTATTACTCAAGTTCTTTGTCCTGTCATCTTAGCTTGTTGACACACTGCCTTATGGTTTTCAAAGGGTGTCTACACTTCTAGGCACTTGGTCTGTCTTCCAGTAGGAAGATGGGGGAAAGGGCAGAAGGGCTTTGTCTTTTTATTGGGGAAAAGAATCCCTCTCTAGGAGAGCTCTTATAACTAGACTTGGGTCACAGATCTCTCTGTATGCTTAGATCAGTCACTGGCCAAGGGTATTGAGATAATTGTGCCTGGTTTAGGCCTGTCATGGTGTATCCCCTGGGACTGGGGAAGGCATTTCCTCTCCCCAAGATCAAGGGATTCCCTGACTGCTACCTGAGCAAGAACAAAATCGGAAAGTATGGATGATGGCTGGGTAGGCAGCCGCCAGTGTATGCCACGTATCTCCTTGCCCCTTACTCTCCTTCTCTAACCATCTCTTCCCAATTCTACCTCCCACTCTTTTCTACTTAGGCTCAAAAAAAGAGGGTGCAGAGCCTCCATGCCTATTTGCTGTAGAGCCACTGGGATGCAAGTGCTGTGGAGGTAGGGACCACCTCTGCTGTGCTCCCATGTTATCCCCAGAGCTTATCACATGCCTGGTGCATCCTAGGCACTCATTAAATACTGAAGGGAATGGATGAATGAATACTGGCCAGGAGCCCACATGCCTTGGGCACTCTCTCAGGAATCAACGCAGAAAGATCAGGCCTCCTCCCACCACTGATCTGAGGAGGCAATGTGTGCGTGTGTGCGCCAGTGTGCGAGCGTGTGCGTGCACACACACTTGCAGCTCCTCCCTGACTCAGATTGAATTACTTATAAACAGGCCTATGCCAACCTGGCAGAGCCTGCATTTCAACACAACGGTTCTCATAATTTCCCAAATTCTTTTGATTTGGTAAAATCCAAAAATAAAATAGAAGCTGCCCCTCCCCTCCCCCACATATTCTGCTCTGCATGTCTCTGTGGAGCCTGGTGTCCTGCTCCTGCAATGGGGTCCGGATGTTTTGGATGCATCTTCAGAGCCTGCTAATCTGCTTTTCCTTGCTCCGCACACTCGCACACTCGTTCCTCCTGGCCTCTCCCTGGACCTCGGTGGGCAAGGCTGCGACTCAGAGCTCTACTGTTCTTCACGGGCTCTGTCCCATTCTGCATTTCGGGTTTCTCCATCCAGGACATCTATTGCTGTAATTCTTTTGACAAAGGAATTGAGAGCATTTTCCCTCTGATTTCAAGAATCCCACTGACCCCAAGGTAGTTGCTGTTAAAACGTCTCCAGCCTCTGGACTCTTAGGAAGCAGCTGTATGGTTGGCTAATTTCATTTAACTTGATTCTTAGAGACCAGGATGTGTGAACAACCTTTTGCTATTACCTCACACGTGTCTAGGATTTCATACACATGAATTTGTAAGCTCCTTATCTATCAAAGGAAGGGTGAACTTAGACTCTCAGAGGTTTCTGCCCACATGGACTAGGTAGGCTAGCAAATGATACTATTTTTCATATAACTGAGGAAACAGGCTCAGAGAGGTTAAGGGAGAGGCTCAAGTTCACACAGCATGTAAGAAGCAGAAGTGCATCTCAGTACGATGGCTTTTCCATGACACCATCCTGCCTTTCATGTTAGTTTCCCCATGAATCCCCAGTGGACCTTGACATAGAAACCAGTCTTTCTCCAGGACGTTTCCAGCCTTCTCCCAGCCCCTCGAATGTTAGCCAGGCAAAATATCTTCTCCAGCCAATGCAGCGGTGACAGATGTCATGTGGATGGGCCCCTATGACAAAGAGCATCTGGCACTTGGAGTTGGCATAGGCAGGGGCCTGGAACTCCCTCACCCACCCACCCCATCCATTTGCCTCTTCTGTGTTAATTAAAGCGATCCGTTCCCAATGCCTGTTTTTTTTTTTTGTTTGTTTTGCTTTCAAATGCGCAGGCAAAGACCAAGTATAGTACTCTATTGCTAGGAGGGAAAGAACAAAAGCCTGAAAGTGGAGAGAAAAGGGTTCGAAGCCTGGCATGGCCACTCAAGAGATACGGAGCTTTCTCACATCTTTGAGACTTTGAAGATCTCAATGTTTTCTTCTATTAAATGGGTATAGCAGGGATGGCCTCAGGGATTCCTTCTATCCTCGATATGCTCTACTATGTCTTTGTGATGCTATTTAATGTAGACATGGCACAGACATACATGGAACCCAGAGCAGAACATTATACAGCTGTTTGTTTTCATGTAGTCTGGAAACCTGGAAACACAGAAGGTATCTATGAGGTGCAATCTGTGTGTATGATCAGCATTGTTAGTGGATGCCGAGAGAACTACCAGTTACGGAGTGCTTACTATGTGCTGGGCACGTCACACTCCTTTGTCTTGTGTAACCCTTGCAGTCATCCTCCACCTTGCACGGTAGAACTCGGTCCCTGACTCTCTCTAACTCCTCATTTCATGTTCTTTCTGTAATGCCACACTGCTATTAATGGCATCTTTCACTTACTGAGCGTTTATGATGCATCAAAGACCATTCTGAAGTCATTTAAATATACTGTTTAACTGAATCCTCACAATAATCCTAAGGAAGTTAATAATAGATCACCATTCTATGGGTGTGGAGATGGAGGCACAGAGAAAGGAAGCTCATTAACTGGCAGAACCTGACCCACTTCTGGTGAATTGCAACCCTCATGCTGTTGCCTTCACTTCACCTTGCTGGTAGCTAGTGTCTCTCAGCAGCTTGGCCACTATGTATTTGCCCAGGTTCTCAAAGTGTGGTCTGAAGACTAATTGCATCAGCATCTCCTGGTGCTCTTATTAAAACTGCAGATTCCTAAACCTCTCTCCAGACCTCCTGAAGCCGACTCTCTGGGGGTGGGACCTGGGACTGTCTAATATCAGACTCTCCAGTGAGTCTTATGCCCATTAAAGTTTGAGAACCACTCAGCTAGGGAATGAATAGGTCTTACTTTCATTACACAAACTTTTCCATGAGCATAGGAGATCCAGGGTGTTGTGAAAGTTTCCAGCAGGGAGCTAAGCATTATTATTACCTTTCTGAGACACCTATAAAATCGAGTTACTTTGCAGTGGTTTTCTGGATATGGGATTTATTTGTGCTTTAGTATGAGGTAAAGCCTCGTATTTCAGTTAGCCAAGACGAGGTTATGCTGTAGTTACAAGCAACTCCCAAATATCAGTTGTTTAGAACAATAAAGATTTATTTCTTTTTCATACTATGTGTCCAATGTGGATCTGAAAGGTGAAGGATGAGGGGCATTTATTATCTCACAGTTTCTGTGGGTGAGGAATTCAGGAGTGACTTAGCTGGGTAATTCTGGTCCAGGGTCTCTCATGAGGTTGTGGTCAGGGTATCAGTAAGATATGCAGCCATCTGAAGGCTTGACTAGGGCTGGAGTATACACTTCCAAAATGGCCCACTCACATGAGTGCTGGCAGGAGGCTTTAGTTCCTTATCTTGCAGGCATCTCCATAAGTTGCCTGAGAGTCCTCATGACATCATAGCTGGCTTCTTCCAGAGCAAAGGCTCTAACGGAATGAGCAAGCAGGAAGCAGTGGTGCTTTTCATGGCCTACTATTCAAAGTTGTGTACCATCATTTCCATTTTATCCTATTAATTAAAATTGAGTCACTAAATCCAGTCTTCGCTCAAGGGGCGCGAAATTAGTTTCCAATTATTGAAGGGAAGAGTATAAACAATCTGCAGACGTTTAAAAACCAGCACAGTCCACCCTCTGGCCACAAATGATTTATATGCTTCTTACATGCAAAATACACTCACTCTTGCCCAAGTCCTCCAAGGTATCATTCCATCAGAATGCATTTGAATTTCAGAATTTTGTCATATAAATCAGGAGCTGATGAGGGTGCTCAGATGTAATTCTTTCAATTCAGTTCCCTGAGTATATAGTTCCTTTCAGACAGGAAAACCTGTGAATACACGCACTCAACAGTGAAGTATGACAATTAAGTTCTAACGATGTTGCTAACCTTCTTTGATATCAGAGGGATTATTCATTATGAATTTGTACCAACTGGACAGTTAACCAAGTTTACTATTTGCAAGTGCTGAAAAGGCTGTGTGAAAAAGTTAGATGACCTGAACTTGTTGCCAACAATTCATAGCTCTTGCATCATGACAATGCACCAGCTCACACGGCACTGTCTGTGAGGGAGTTTTTAGCCAGTAAACAAATAACCATATAGGAACACTCACCCTACTCATCTGATCTGGCCCCCAATGAGTTTTCTCTTTACCTGAAGATAAAGAAAATATTTAAAGGAAGATATTTTGATGACATTCAGAACATCAAGGTTAATATGACGACAGCTCTGATGGCTATTCCAGAAAAAGAGTTCCAAAATTGCTTTGAAGGGTGGACTACGTGCTGGCATCTTTGGTGCATAGCTTCCCAAAGGGGAGTACTTCGAAGGTGACAGTAGTGATACCCAGCAATGAGGTATGTAGCACTTTTTCTAGGATGAGTTCGTGAACTTAATTGTCTGACCACGTATAGTGATGGGATAGGCACAGGATAACCACTATAGACATTTCTGTTCAAAAACGGGGAGAATAGAAGACACAAAGAACTTACTGGTCCATGGTGAGTCTGAAATTTAGTTAGACAAATGCTGAATGTTCTTTGATTAGGATTTGGTCTTACTCCTGACTGGGAATAATTCTCCATGGCTCTTTGCCCTGCCTTCTGGGGTCTTGGTTCTTCCTCTGAGTCATCCTTTGGTTTCCATGAAAGTTGTCTTGTTTACAGCTGTGTAGTTTTCTCAGCCTGTCTCCTGCCAGAATTTTGGGAGAGAGGTTCAAAGATCATTTTCATTTTGTATTGTTTTTGTCTCTTTCAAGTCTAAGCTGGCTGTGTTCCTGCAACTATAATTTTCTTAAAAGCTTTCTGAGTCTCCTGTGAATAATATTGGGTTCACTCCACTAGGCAAAGGTCACACCTAGAAATCCCTTTGAGATAAACCCATGGGTGTCTGCTGAAATGGCTGAGGGACAAAATCCTTAAGTTTCTTAGGAACTCTGTTGTTCAACTGAGAGTAACTTCAAGGCATATATTTAAGCTTAGAATGATTTTTGTCTGATTGAACAGTCCTCTGAGATACCACCTTGAGGCCTTCTGAAGTCTTAATAAAAGGCTTTATGGCCACACCATTGGCTGTTTCTTCTGCATATTTTCCTTGCAGTGCCCTGCAATTGATTATTGTATGGAAGACATTTCTTAACATTAGCATTGTTTGCCACCTTGAGAGGTTAAAACATTTCAAGACTATCAAGTCCAGTTCCTTTCATGCTTAATAATCCTTCTTTTAACATATCTGTCTTCCCTTACATTTTATTATAAACGGCAAGAAGAAACTAGGTGGCACCTTTAACACATAGCTTAAAAATCTCCTTAGTGAAACCCAGTGAATTGAGTATATTTTATTTCCACATAGCTGCAGGTGACAGTGTTGCTAAACTTTCTACCACTATATGACAAGGAGCTCCCTTTCCTCCACTTTCCAATAAGACTATTCTCACTTTTCTTTTTCCCTCATCTGCAATCTCTTCAAAGGTCATCATGCACCTGCAAACAGTTTTGTCCAGCTCTTCAAATTTTTACTAACACTCTCCTCACAATCTTTCCACCTATGTTTCTGCTTGATTCTAAGCCTCTCCTACATTTTTAGATATTTATTATGGCAACATCTCACTTCTGGTACCAAAATCTATATTAGTTATCTTTTGCTGTATAACAAATTACTCCAAAACTTCACAGCTTCAAAGAACATTATTTCACTATTTACTGAGGGCCAGGAATCCAGAAATGGCTTAGCTGAATGGCTCTGGCCCAAGGCCTTCCAGGAGGTTCCAGGGTTGGAGGAACCACTTCCAAGATGGGCTCATTCACATGGCTCTTGGTTGGAGGCCTCTGTTCCTCATCACATGGACTTCTCTACAGAGTTTCAAAAGTGTCCTCATAACATGGCAGCTGGTTTCCCTGAGATTGAGTGACCAGAGAGAGAAAGAGAGCAAAAAAGAAAATGCAGTGTCTTTTAGCTTTGGATATGCTATACTTCTGTCACATTCTATCAGTCACACAGACCAACCCCTATACAATGTGGGAGGGGACTCAAAGGTGTGAATATCAGGAAGTGGGGGGGAATCATTGGGAGCCATCTTGAAGCTGGCTACCATATGCCTCCACTGAATCATCTCTCTGGGTATGCAAAATACTGCTGTGTGTTGCACTATGAGAAGGGGAGGGGCATCTATTTTTGTTATGTTTTGTGACAGGGACCCTGATTTCATACAGAATTTCAGCAACATTAGTTCTTTTTATTTTTACTCATAGTCTGTCATTTCCTAGGATCTAGGCATGAGGCTATGAGGGAGGCAGGCCAGGAGACACATCCAAGAGGCAGATGCTATTCAGAACCACCCTTCCTCTGAGCATGAGGATTTGTTTAAACTCTGCTTTTCTGCCCAACTCCCTGTTGTCTTAGGGTGAATTATTTCTTAGGAGTCCCTCTAAGCTTCTCATGTGAATAAATAAACTCTGGTGGGACTCCTGAGCATCCTGGAGACATATCTGAGGTACCTAGGTAAGCAGCATAGCTTAGGCTCTGCCTGGGACTTTGCTAAAAAGGTCAAGAATCAGGATAGTGTAAGAAAGTGACCCAGGGGAGAAAGAGGTATAGAAACTGCCCTGGAAATGCTCTACACAGACCCATGATCCCTCAGCTGACAGAGGCTCTGAGGTGTATCCCGTGGGTACAGAAGCGATGACATTCACAGTTAGCCAACAAGAACCCACTCTGGCAGCAGCAGCGAATTTGATCAGATTCTCTGGGCTGCCCTGTACTGATCCCCTGCACCTGGATCCAATCCTTGGATCCTCATTTCTTTGCAACCTCCTCCTTCAGACTTAAGGTTTCTGATTTCTTTCCCAGCCCAACCATCTCTGGAATGATCCACTCTTTGTGAATGAATATGCCTGTTAATGACCCTATGGCCCACCTGTTGTGCTGTTTTTTGGATCTTGACCTAAGTTTACTATCTACCATGATAAAATCTGCCCACACTGTACCAGCTCAGCCTCAGATTGCCTCTCTACCAGTGCCTCTGTAGCATGAAAAAGGGTAATTCTAGGTGTTCTGAAGAAAACTCAAATGCCACCCACCACCACACTAACAGGTATAAGCAAATAGAAGGGGTCTACTCATCTTTCCAAGAAGGGAGAGATCACTGTTCTCCTGAGACATCATATGGGATTTTATGAATAGAGCTGGCATGACTTAAGTGGTAAATATTCTGTCTAGAACATATGTATATCAGGTGTGACGAAGAACCCACTAATAGGCATCAGAACTGCCTGTCACTGCCTACTTTTTTTGAGTCCTCTGGAAATTACTCATGGACTGAGCAGATGTCTGGACTACTGTAACTATTTGTTTATTTATTTTTTTGAGGGCAGTGTTACTGGCCCTCATATGTGGGACCGAACCAGGGCCGCAGGCTTCTCAAGCCAGCACTTAACCACCACGCCACTCGGCCAGCCCTACTATTTGGATTTTTAATACCATAGGTAAGAAACTGAATAACTTGAAGGCATAGGAGGTATATTCATCTCTATTTCTCTCATTTTCTTTTCTCTCCTGAAATTAGGGTTTTCAACTAGAAGGGCCCTTTACATTTAGTGAAATAAAATAAGATCTTGTATCTCGGACCATGGCTTATGATAACAGGAGGAGGATCTGGGTGTGGAGTGCCTGTCATAAAAACCAAGAAGAATATGCATGAAGGAGGCTTGCCTACTTGATCAAAATACTTCAAATCGAGGGAGAAAAAACAACTTTGAAAAAACGGTATAAATTATATAAGTGAAGGAAATAATTCTTATGACTTGAACCAGAAGTCCTCTTAAGAAAGGAATTATTTTAGTCAGGAACATGCCTAGATAAGCAGTTTGGGATTGAAGACAGGACCCCTTAGGCATAATATAACATGAGTGAAGGAAAGAAAAGAATCAGTGAAAACTTCTGTATATTAGTAGAGAATTAAAATATGGCACAAGTGGGAGAGAGTAGAAGGTAGAGAGAAGACAAGGTAGAGCATTATGGCAGGTAGATGAAGGAGGGATGCATCATGTTTGTTTGGAGCTGCAATTTTGCTGTGCTCATAAATGCCTTGTGCGAGTGCTTTCTTGTAGAAACCAAGGATAAGAACTTGGCTTTGAAATCGGGTCAACATGATGTGACAAGGGAAAAAGCAAACAAGAAGGCAAGATGATACATAAATTAAATGCATGAGACATGAGCAAAAGCTCAGAGCCAGCCACTCAGGCAAAGGTAACAGGAAGCAGAGGTACAGAGAAGGAAGCAGAGATGCTCAGGGGTCTGGGCACCAACATATGGCACAGAGAAATGAGGCCAAGTTGACACGTAACGTGAAAGGGCAACAATGATTTCAGAGAGTTGGATACCTGGTGAGATGGTGCTTGTCTAGCAGTGGAAGGATATGGCTGGTTTAAAATAAGAGTTCTAACAAAGGCAGGAGAGAGTGACCCAATAGATGAGGAGTGTGAAAATTGACTAACTGGAGGGTGTGCAGAGCAGAAAATTTGGATGATGAAAAAAGAAAAATGATAAAGATTTCTTCTAATAGTTATTGTATTTTTCTAGTGGTAGGTACCATCCAAGCACTTTGCATGGAATATCTCATTAATTTTCACTGTAATCTTAAACGACAAGACTATTGTTATTACTTAGATAACATGGATGGGAAAAAAAATGATCAGAAAGGTTGAGCAAGTTGTCCAAAGCTACCCAGACAGAAAATGGAGTAAGAATCCAGACCCAGGAAGTCTTCGGAGTCTAAGCTTTTATGGGCGTATGATTAACTTGGACTAACAGAAGATATAGGTTTTCTGTTGTTGTTTTTAAAATTCTGATTCTCTAGCACAGACACAAGGCAAAGGAATCGTGAGGATTTCTAACTTTCCAGTCCCCTGCTGAGGTGGGGGTCTTATATCCTAAACGTCCAGTGTTCTGCAAAAGCCTGTTCACTTGCATAGCTAATAATATTGTCTCTGAAAAGACAAGGAAGAGAACTCTCCCTGTGCATTTGGTTCACTGATGATGAACTTGCTGTTCCTATGGAAATTATGGGAAGCTTGAAAGAGAGATTGTCATATTGGAAGCTGTGGTTATAAAGAAGGAAGGTGCTGGCTACAGTTCAACATGTGTTGTGGACATTAGGACAGTAAAAACATTAGTCAGGATACTTAAGCTGGTATTTGAAAGAAGGGAATGAATTGGCCCTTGTGTCTGGGGAGCCCCAGGGTGATGGGCTTAGGTGGCACTTCTGTTGTCAGGAGCCGAAACAAGGCAGTTAAGGCTACTTTTATCTCTCTTGCCTCATTCCTTGGTTCCAAGTATTGACATCTGCAGACAGATGGAAAGGCATTTGCCTATAATTTCAGGTGTATAACCCATGTGGAAAAGTGCCCTTTATTTCTCTCAATCTCTATTTTGCAACCCGAGCTAGATCTCTAGTTGGCCTTGCTGGTTTGTACACCCCCTTCTGGATTAATCACTATTGCAAGATGAAATCACACACTGTGATGACACAGCTTGGGTCACTGTTTCTCCCAGTGATGGAGGTTGGGGTGGGGATGATGGGTAAGGAGTGGTTCCACAAAGAAAATAGGATCCCTTGGGCAACATAGTGATGTCCATCATAGCACATTTAAAAAATTTTTTCAATCACAGTTCACATTTCAATATTATATTTGTTTCAGGGGTACAACACAGTGGTTAGATATTTTTTATAACTTACAAAGTGATCCCCCTGATTAGTCTAGTACCCACCTGGCGCTATACATAGTTATTACCATATTATTGACTACATTCCCTATGTTGTATTTTACATTCCTGTAAAGTACAATTTTGTAACTGACAATCTGTACTTCCTAGTCCCTTCACCTTTTTCACTAGCCTCCCAACCCCCCTCCCATCTGGCAGCCATCAGTTTGTTCTCTGTATCTATGAGTTTGTTTCTGTTTTGTTTGTTTATTCTGTTCTTTAGACTCCACATATAAGTGGAATCATATGGTATTTGTCTTTCTTTGACTTGTTTCACTTATCGTAATACCCTCTGGGTCCACCCATGTTGTTACAAATGGTAAGATTTCATTCTTTTTTTTTTTTTTAATGGCCGAGTAGTATTTCATAGTATATATGTAGCCATCTTCTTTACCCAATCATCTATCAATGGCGACTTAGTTTGCTTCCATATCTTTGCTATTGTATAGGAAATGTCCTCTTTGTGTCTTGTTATAACCTTTGTTTTAAAGTCTATTTTGTCTGATGTAAGTACTGCTACCCCCACTTTTTTTTCAGTTCATTTGCATGAAATATCTTATTCCATCCCTTTACTTACAATCTGAAGTGGGTCTCTCGCAGGCAGCTTAGGTATGGGTCTCGTTTTCATAACCATTCAGTCACCCTATGTCTTTTTTTTTTTTTTTGAGGGCAGTGTTACTGGCCCTCATATGTGGGACCTGAACCGGGGCTGCTGGCTTCCCTAACCAGCGCTTAACCACCGCACCACTCGGCCAGCCCCACCCTATGTCTTTTGATTGGATCATTTAATCCATTTACATTTAAAGTAATTGTTGATAGGTATGTCATTATTGCCATTCATATTTTTTATCTTTTTTTTCTTCTTCTTAAAGAAGGTCCCTTAGCATTTCTTGTAATACTGATTTGATGGTGATGAACTCCTATAGCTTTTTCTTGTCTGGGACGTCATAACACATTTTGAATGTTCATAGAGAAGTGTGTGGTCCAGTAGCCAAGGACCTCATAAAGGAAAGTAGAAAGTTCCTAGAAAACACATTCTAACACTACGGTCAGATCCCAGTGAGGAGAAAAAGTGGAGAGAAAAGTGATGAAAGCCACAATGGAGCCGTGCAGGTTGCTTTATGTTGAGTCCTGACTTAAAAAATCAACAAACAAAAATGTGACTTGCAAGGCCTTGGGGATGAGCAACAAAGAGTAGAATGGGCCTGTGGGTATAGTGATACAAGGCTAAGGCTCAAAAGAAACTCATATTTGAAGAGGGAGACATTCTGAGGACAATAAGAGGTCTTTGGGCTCTGTTTAGTAAAAGAAGAATAGTGTAAGTGTACACCCACTGCTTCGGCAAAAGGGAATAATGTTAGATTTAAAAAAAACAGGGAAAGTAAAATGTAAGTTGGAAACAGAATTGTTCCATCACGGATGTCAAACCAAAAAAAGGAAGAACAAACACTATATAGAGGCAGTGACAGCCTATTTGGCAGTCACCTCCTCCCTCGTTGTTGACAGACAACTGTTTTTTTTTTAGGTGTCAACACCCCTCTACCATGTCTGAGGGATAAATTCTGTGTAGTTCAAGGCAATTGTTGTGGTTCCATTGCCCCCATCATTGACTGGTAATAGATAGGCAAGGGACTTATTTCTGACCAATGAGATGTGAGGACTGGTCTGCGGGGGGGGGGGGGGGGGTTCTGAAACTGTGTCCTTGCTTCTAAAAAGAGATATCTGGAACCAACAGTCTTTGTTTTACTGCTGGAAATTATTGTATTTGCATGGGGTTGTTGGAAAATGCAACAACCTCTTGTGACGTGAGAGAATTAGATTGACAACCTGAGGACGGCAGAGTAGAAGGGTAGAGAAGTTTCCCTGAAGCAGTAATCAAACTACTGAAGCAACCAATCCTGGAGTCCCTCCATCTAGCACTTTGAATTTTATGAGGTAATCAGCTCTCCTTATTGTTTAAGCCAGTTGAACCTGGGGTTTCTGCTCCCTGAAGTCCAAAGGCATCCTGACTGGCTCAGAGCTCAAGTCAGATGAGGAGATTAGATAGGAAGGGGGCAAGAAACTGATTTGAATGGGCCCAAGTATCTGACCCAATGACTCATATCCCGAGGTGTGGAAAGAACTTTCCAGTGGGATTGGGGAGCCACTGTCAGTAACTTTTAAGTAACTATGGAGAATGGAAGGTGGTGCCAGAAGTAGGAACTGGGCAGAGATTATCCTGATTTTCATAAAGGGGAAAAAAGATTGTTTCTGGAAACTCCAGACAAGTAAGTTTGAGGTAGATCCTTGACAACAGCGCAGCAGAATGGATTAAGAAGCAGATGGTGGGTGAGCATTTAGGAAGGAATGCGGTGGTCAGTTGAAAGCAAAATGACTTCACTGAGTACAAGTTATTCCAAACTAACCTCATTTCCTCTTTTGATAAGGTTACTATGTTTGCAAGTCAGGTGTATGCCGTAAACATGGCAGGTTTGATTTCAGCTTAGGGTTAACAGTTCCCCTTATGGTTTCCTTGTGGCTAAGATGGTGAAATGTGGGTTGGATGAGAGCAGTGATTTTATGTATTTGCAGCTGGCTCAACAGCTGAGTCCAAAGAGTGTTGAGTATTGGATGGATGTCATAGCCCATGTGCGAAACTCAGTCTGGGTGGCAGGGAAAGAAGTCACACATTGGCCTGAGCTTGGCTGGGAGTGAAAGTCTGACACTCTGGGTGAGACAGCCCTGGGATGGGCAGAGCAAGTGCCAGCAAAACCTTGAGCTTGTTGCCCAGAAACCCTGGATAAAGCTGGGAGGATCAGGTAGATAGATACAGGAAGGGGCAGACATGAAAATAAAGGGCATCAGGAAGACCTAGGAAGGTGGATGTAGACAAAGAGGCAGGTTTCAGGAGGGAGGAACAGGAGATAGAAAGAAGTAGCTGGGGTAGTAAGTACAGAGAGAGTCAGGCAGTCCCATGGGTGGGTCATATATGGAGACTGCTCTGTGCTCCATTTCCTCACTTCTTAGAGGGGCTGTGTCCAACTCATGACAATAGATGTCCACCTTCAGAGAGGTTTCTTGCAGAGTTCTCAGGGCTCTATCCTTGATCCTGTCTGATTTATCACTGGATGAAAACTCAGGAGGCATACTGATCAAAGGTGTAGATGTCACAAATCTGGGAGGGAGAGTTAATACCAGAGGTGACAGAATGAAGACCCAAAGTGATCCTGACAGGTTGGAATGCTGGGTCAGAAACAATAAGATACAATGTAACAAGCCTAAATGTAAAGTCTGGCATTTATGTGCAAAAAACAAATGGCAAAAACATAGAGTGGGGGAGATTTGCCTTGGCAGGAAATCATGTGAAAAATATCCGAGGCTTTTAAATGACCACCAGCTCAGGGTAAGCCAACAGTGTGATGTGATTGCTAACAATCCAACACAATGTGAGATAGAAAAATTAATAGAAATCTAGTACTCTTGGGAAGGAGTGGCCTCATTAGATTCTTAGTCAAATGACATCTGGGGAATCATGTTCAATTTTGGGCACTGGATTTTGAGAAGGGCATTGACAAATTAGAGTGTACTCAGAGAGGGGTGGTGGTTTAAGATGAGAAAGTTCCAGAAATTATTTGATGTGAGGAGAGGCTGAAAGATCAGAGAACATTCTGCCTAGAGAAGCAAAACCAAGAGCATTCGTGAGAAAGATGCATATCATCGAGAAAAAAGTTGGTCCATTCTCTGAGGTAGGACTAAAACCAAAGGGTAGAAGATAGAGGGAAGCCAATTTATATACATATAAAGAAAACTTTTCTGATCATTACGATCAAGAGAAATAAAAACATGAGCTCCTTTGTGTGGTGAGCCATTGTTTCCATGTCATCGATAAGTTAATAGTTTGAAATGATCAAGAAATTATATATGGATGTGTTCCCCAGTGCCTAGAACATTGCCTGGTAAATATTTGTTGAATGAGTGAGATATTAAAGAGGCTGAATGCCTTTCCTGATGGCTTCCCAACTCCATGACACGCCTTGGAGCAACTCTCAGATGCCATAGGCTTCCTTGGAAAGTCAAGCCATTTTTGCCAGCTGTGAATATTGGTAGTGAACATTAGCAGGCGTGCAGTAGAGGGCTTTCTGGCATGGAGTGATAGGGTAGGGGTGAGGGACAGAGGACCTCAGTAGCCCTTCCAATTCAAAGGTTTCACCCAGAATATCCCTAACCCAAAGAACTCTAAATTGCTCTTGAGAGCATATGCAGAGTGTGGGATCTGTCTTCACACACACCCAGCCGGCTGCTGCTGTTGATGGTATCCTCCCCTGGAATCTTTTCAGCGCTCTCCCTGTAGATCCCTATCTTGAGCGCGGGTGTGTATATCCGGTGCATCTATATCCAGACACTCAGGATAAAACGTACACACACAAAAAGGCTCAGGGAAGATGGAATTTCAGCTCACTAACTGCTTGAGGTATGCTTTCCATTTCTGTATATGTTGCCATTTCTGAAAAGCATGTGAGTCTCCTGTTCTGCTTTGGTACAGTAGGAAAGGCCTTTTCTGCAGACTGTGAGCTTGCAGAAATGGAGGCCCATGATCATCTTAAGCGAGTTCAAATATGGGCTCTTTCTATACTGACCCTAGGGATGGACCAAGGAAGTGTTTTTTTTCCCCTCCTCTTCCTTTCAGTATAAATTATGACATACCTAGAAGGTCCTCACCCCCTTTTATTATGATGGGGATGAGGTGATTGGGCTGAGAGTCATAAAATCGACACCACCTGCTTATGTTTGTGTTAAGTTATTTTTTTCCTTGAAAGACAAGTGCAAAGGAGGTCTCTGGTTAACCGCGGTCCTGGGCACCCTCCTTCCGGGTGGCGGAGGCTTTGCTGTATGTCTTCTGGCCTGCACTACTCCGTGGTGTCTCCACTAGGTGGAGAAAAAGATCGGTTACGAAATGTACAAAGCCCCAAATCAAAAACACAGTCCAAAGAGTAAAATCCAATTCTAAATGGAACTCGAAAACTTGAGAAGTAATTTAAGGGAACCACATTAAATACTAGAATGTTTAATGGGGCCCATGTGTCCTGAGCAGAGAAAGAGAGTGCGAGAAATGGAACAGAGGAAATCAGGGAGACAATATGTCTGTGCGACTTGTTCTAATTAGGACACAGCGCTGCTGAGGATCATTCATAATAATTTGGTTAAGTCTTCATGGCCAAGGCACCTCTGCCGAGGGGTGTAAAACAAAGGGCTCCATCGTAAATAGGGCGAGCGCCTCTCCATTGGAGGTTAGTGTCAGTCAGTCGGGAGGGCCAGCGCTGTCCATCACTTTGCTGCCAGTTCTTTATGACTCCAGCACTGGGCTCCAGCTAGCAGATGTCAGCAAATTTCGGGGAGGAGAGCAGGGAGAGGGAGGGGGGCAGGGAGAGGGAGCCCCGCCCCCCGCCCCCCTCCCTCCTCGCTCATTGTCTCCAACTTGTCTGTCGCTTAATTCAGTATCTCTGTCTGCCGCTGGAGCGGGATGAGAAGAGTTCAAAGGAGGAAATCAAAACAATCCATAGATCAGAGGTTGGGACTGATCTGTGTGGCACCCAGAAATCACCGGCACTCCTCCGGCTCCCCTTTGAAATGTGGACCCAGGCGATGATTTAGTGGGCTGCCTGGCTCTCACACCAGCAGCACGTGGAACGGTTACTGGG
Organism: Aselliscus stoliczkanus; assembly: GCA_033961575.1. NCBI lineage: Eukaryota > Metazoa > Chordata > Mammalia > Chiroptera > Hipposideridae > Aselliscus > Aselliscus stoliczkanus. The sequence goes on from CM066739.1 coordinate 26,861,383, forward strand.
GGCTATTTTTGAAAAAGGAGAAGGTAGCTAGAGGTTTGAAGGGGTGTGGGTGGTGTGGGGTCAGGTTCAGGTTTGTCGCAGGGGCATTGTTTTTAGTTCAGAGCTCAAGGTGGTGTGGGAGAGATAAGAAGGACCTGAGATGAGGTTGACACCCCACCCCAAACACAACTGCTTTGGGCGTGGGCATATCCATTGGGCGTGGGCATATCACCCCAGTCTTCTGCCAAGCTCTCAAACTCGGGAGGGTGCCCTTTGTTTGTTTTATATTCTTTCCTTGTACTCCATCACCCAGCCAACCAGCTGGCTTGCTGTGGCCTGGACAGGGCCTCTTTGGCCCATAGGGCATCTTTAAGAACAAGGTGCCCCCTGGAGATAAAAGCAGAGTGTGGCCAGGCCCATGGTGTTTTCCTCTAGGTTGCCAGCTTTGAGCTCAGCACACAGCTTGTTGGTTAAAACACAGGTTCAATTTCTTCTCCCGCTTGACCCTCCCACCAGGTGTCCCTGTGCAAAACACAAACTGCACATCCTTAGGCACCAGCCTGAGCATGGACAAATCACTAGTCCATTACCTTATCTAGCCATGCACCCGGGGTTGAGCCCCAAATTAATTTACAAACAAACCTTCCTGTATGTTAGGCCCTATGTTGGTCATCAGCTGGGCCTGCTTCATGCTGGTGAGGAAAAGCTGCATTTCCTTTCCACCATCAGGTGGTCCACGTGTCATTGGATGCTATTGGCCAGGGTGGGGACCAAGGCAGAGAGTGATGAGTTGAAGTGCCCTGCCCCATGACTAGCAAACAACAAAGACACAATAATTCCTTAAGAGTAGAGTATATGCTTCACTCTGTTTCTACCTCCCTAATTGCGCTAGATGCCTCTGCCCTGGTGTTGCATATTTCTCTGTTTACTTGTCCAATACCCCCACTAGACTGTTAACTCTGCAAAGGCTGGGGCCGTGTAGCTTCTGTGCGCTTTTTTTTTTTTTTTAAGGGCAGTGTCACTGGCCCTCACATGTGGGATCCAAACCCAGGCCACTGGTGTCCCAAGCCGGCTCTTAACCACCACGCCGGCCCACTTCTGTTCTTTTTACCCCGGTACCCTACTGAGTGCCAGATTCCATAAATCCATGCCTCTTCACATACAAAGGAAAGCACCTTCTACTGCCTCAGCTCTGATTTAGCTGAGTAGTTGTAATTGAATTCATTGACCTTTTATTGAGCATCTGTTATGCTGGCACTGTGCTATGTGCTAGGGATATAAAGATGATTCAAATCAGTGCCTGACCCTCAAGCATTCACACTCACTGGTAAAGTGACATGAGGGCTGGGTGGGGAGAACAGACAAGGACCCTGCTAAGCTGTAAGGTGGTAAATCCAAGAATGCATATGCACTAGCTGCAGGGGTGTCCCAAACAAGGGGGTGATCCAGTTTGAGGCAGCCCTAGCAGCAGCCCTGTGTTTGAGCATGGAGAGGCAGCCTGCTTAGAAAATTGTGTGGACTAGCATACATGCTGCCGTCAGGCCAAGGCTGCAAACCCAAAGGCTCTGCCAGGATGACTTGTGTGCTTTTTCTGAAGAGTCTCAGAGGTTTTCTCTGTTAACCAAATCTAAAAAGCCACCCTGGTTCTCTAAAGGCAACACCAAAATATAAACCACTGGGTGCCAGTTTAGTGAGAAGGCCTGATTTACAGATCCCTTCAGGTTGGAACAGGGTGTTTTCCTGCTACTCCAGGTGAGAGCATCGACATAAAGACCTTGCCTATTCCATCTTCCACCTTTCAAAGGCCTCCAGTTGGTCCAGTCTTGGGCTTCTTCTGAGAGAATGAACATGAGACTAACGGAACGAACAAGCTGTAGATGTTCCTATAAAACTGCATACAGAACTGCAGAGAGGCCAAGGAACAGAAGTCTTCTCTTCTGCAAAATGAAGGGGTTTAAAGAGACAAGGTGGTGTCAATCAGGGAAGTTTTCCTAGAGGAAGTGAGTGCTGACCTGTGTCTTGATGGAGAACATTCTGGCTCTGGTGAGCTAGGGCATCATGTTGGGGGGTTCTCAGATGCAAACGCTGTCTCTCAGCACATGCGCATTCACACCTATACTCTGAGCCTTTATTGACCCATATACTTGGCTGCAAGTCATTATAATCAGCCCTTACCAGCTCTGATTTCATTTCTCACACCTTAGGGTGAAGGGATTCACCCACACAGTCTTGTAGCATTTATTTAGCACCACTGTATGCTAGGCAAAATGTTCAGCATGAAGTCAACAAAGATGAGTGAGACATGGTCTCTACCCTGTACAAACCCTAGTCCTGGGAATGAGATAGTCAACAGAGAGGCAAGAACTTTCACCCAGTTGCATTTGACTTGTCACATCTCATTGTGAATTTCCCAAGGATAGATAGGGATTAGGAGAGTTAAGGACACTGGCTCCAGAGTCATGCTATCTGCACCCGTATCCCAGCATCACCTCTTGTTGCTGAACGAGCTTGGACAATATACATTCATCTCGCTAAGCCTCAGTTCCTTCGACCATAAATTGGGGCGAATAATTATGTCTTCCTTAAAGGGTTGGTATGAGCATTAAATGAAATAATGCATGAAAGACACCTCATATACAACACAGGCTCAATAATTTGATAGCAAATATTATTTTTCTGGCTCCTCGATGCCTCTCTTGTAGCACCTCCAAAGGTTCTCTGAATTAAACGGTGGAGAGACGAATTCAGAAGTAAAATTTGGTTGGAAAGGCACCCAGAGTCCTATAATTCTTGTAGCACTTAGAAATTATACTACACAGTGTAGCTCCATGCATAGCAATTCTACAAACATTTAATGAGCATCTACTCAGGTTCCATGCTAAATAGTGGAGACACAGAGAAGGGAAAACCCCAAATCACATGGTCCCTTGCTCTTAAGGAACTCAACGTTTGGAAGGGAAGCAGGTGAGCAGGATTTAATGTCCTGCAGTAGCTGCCATGATAGATACCCATGTATCAATGGTGGGGACACCAAGGGAGTGACCCACCTGCTGGAGTGGGGCCAGAGGGGGCTTCCCGCATGGGAGCCACTGAGCTGCACCCTGAAGATGGAGGAGAAGGTGGGTTGTTTCATGCCCTGACTCAGTCATAGAACGGGAAGCTCCTACTTTTCATGGCTATCTCCCAGCTCTGCCGGCCAGGAGGCAGTGCACAGTAGTGTAAAAAGATCCAAGAGAGCTGGATTCTACTGCAGCTCTGAGTGTGACTTGCTGGGGCTTTGGGCAAGTCACTTCTCTCTGCGACTGAGGTAACTCCTTGGCCTAGCTGGTAGGAGCCTCTCAGGTTGGATTTATTTGTTCGATATCCAAGAAATATTTATTATGTGCCCATCATAGGCCATACACAGTTAGATGCCAGGGAATCGGCAGTGAGCTGGCTATGACCACAGGATCCAGCCCCTGTCAGTCATCGGCTGAGAGCTGCTGGGGTGAGGTATGGTGGGTAAGGCAGTTAAATTCTATGCCCCACACATAGTCAGACCATGATGATCCATATTGATGGGGGGCACTGACAGCTTCTATTACAGGTAGAAACTGTGATACTTGCCCTGGAGGTAAGAAACTTGTTGATGAGAGGGAAAAAAGCTTTGTAAATGCAAAAATCCTATCCAAGGGTAAGAAAGTCTTACTGCACCACCAATAACTATTTTTGGACTTGACTTTCTGAGAGAGCTCCCTGGTGTAAGTGGCCCATTTGTTTAGACTCATGGTTCTTAACGGAGAGTGATCTTGTGCTTGGGGAACATTTGTCTGGAGATATTTTCGACTGTCATGACTTATGGGGGGTGAAGGTAGGGCTGCTACTGATATTCAGCGTATAGAGGCTAAGGATGCTGCTAAGCATCTTACAAATGCACAGGACAGCCTCCCCCCAACCCCCCTCCCCCATCCACTTCCCAACAAAGAATGATCTGTTTCAGTTGTCAACAGTGGCCCAGACCTAGCCTAGACTTCCAGTTATAGCTTATTCTGGTCAACCTGGCAGAGAGGGAAGATGCCTGTAATAATGATAAGAGGTAGGAGGGAGGGGGAGGGAGGGAGGGGGGGAAGAGAGAGAGAGAGAGAGAGAGAGAGAGAGAGAGAGAGAGAGAGAGAGAGAGAAGAGGAGGAGGGGAGGGATAGAGATAGAGATATATAGACAGAGACAGAGATAGAGATGACAGACATGGAGATAGAGATGGTAGAGATAGATGTATTAGAGAGAGTTATCTGTCTGTGGGTGGAGGAGGAAACGTAGTTTCTGTTCCTAATGCAGCCTGCAGCATCCCATGATTTTGCTGTAAGAAACAAGTCACCATTGGAGGAGGAATTGAGTATCTACTTTTTGTCACCTGGGACATGTGATTCCTGAATGTGCTTATAATCTGCAATGACTCCTGGGAGAGGGAAGGGTGCATGTTTACCCACTGAATCAAAGGGCCATGAAACTGTCTCACTGTCCCTCTTCCAGAGCCGACACACAGAGGTGTGAGATTTGCAGGCAGTTATTCTGGGTTCCTCCAGGATGGAGCGGGTTGCCATGCATGTGGGGTGAAAGTCCCACAGCGGCTGGGTCTAGAGGAGCCATTCAACAAGTGTCCCCGTGCTCCTAGGCAGCAGAGTACAGGTCTTGGGTCCATTTTCTGGGTCTGAATCCCTGTGTCACCACTTAGTCACTGTGTGTGTGTGACCTTGAGCAGATTACTTAATTTCTCTAAACTGTAGTTTGTCCTCATCTGTAAAATGGCAGGAATCATGGGGTTACTGCTGAGTGTTGAAGGTGATAATCCATTGTGTGTGTGTGATGTTTAGAACACAATTGGCCCTTGAACAACACGGATTTGAACTGCACAGGTCCACTTTTATTTATTTATTTATTTATTTTTTTGAGGGCAGCGTCACCGGCCCTCATATGCGGGATCTGAACCGGTGTCGCTGGCGTCCCAAGCCAGCTCTTAACCACCATGCCACTCGGCCGGCCCCGGTTCACTTTTATGTGAATGTTTTTATAATAAATATATAGTAGGTCCTCTGTATCCTTGGGTTTTTGCATTTGCGTGTTCAACCAACCATGGATCAAAAAAAAAGTATTTTTGATCCGTGATTGGGAATCCACAGATGCAGAAGGCTGACTATATGCATTGTTCTACCCCATTTTATATAAGGGACTTGAGCATCTGCAGATGTGGGTATTTGCGGGGGTCCTGTAACCAATCCCTGACAATACCAAGGGATAATTACACATATATGTTGGCTGCTAGCACCTTGGCTAAGTTGAGGCTTGACATGAGTTCTTCACAAAAGAAACTGTCATTGTACCTAGTCTTTAGATAGGTACACTGACACCGAGCATTGTTAAGGAACGTGGCATAAGATCTGAAAGTAGAATGGTCTTTCCTAATTCTATCTTTTGCAAACATCTGGTTTTCAAGGGAAAGAGCCTTAGAGATTCCTTATGAATAGAATACAGAGGAAGTGATGCTGCGAGCCTAGGTCATAAAAGGTAACATGGCCTCGCCTGGCTCTCTCTTGGGATTCTCCATCTTGGAATCTAGTCACCATGTTGCAAGGAAGCCCAGGTCTTATCGCTGGGTTTCTTAGACTTTTCAACCAAAGAACTAGAAGGCAAAAACTTGAAATGGGGACTCTCCATGGAGGGTGGTTGGGGAGAGGTGTAGTGCAAAGATCTCACCACAAACACATGAAGTGTCTGAAGTCTCATTTATTTTCTTAAAAATTAATGTGGGGTTTTCATCTGACTCTGTAATAAACCTCTTTTAACATAAAAATAATGTTTAAATGACATACTATCAAGTAAATTTGATTCTCTATGATGTGCCCCATTTATTCTGTGGCTTTAATTAATCTTGGCATACTGGCATATACCTTGGGGCCACATGCACCGCAGTTTGGGAAGCAGGGTGCCCTGCACACATCCTTTTTCCTGCTTTATTTACCTTCTCCATCTTCCTCCTTCTTTTCCCCAGATTACCTTTTCTTTTCTCCCCTGTCAGCACCAGGGACATTGTTGATGTTGCTTACCCATGCTGTGGTGTTCAGAGAGGAAGAGAGAAGTGGCTGACCCCACTGAGAAGTGACATTCCTCCTTCCGTCTCATTCCTTCATACTGATGAAGAAATCACATAAGGGGTCAGCCAGTTAGCTCAGTTGGTTAGAGCACAGTGCTTATAACACCAAGGTTGCTGGTTCGATTCCCACATGGGCCACAGAGCTGCACCCTCCACAACTAGATTGAAACAACTACTTGACTTGGAACTGATGGGTCCTGGAAAAACACACTGTTCCCCAATAAAGTTTTTAAAAAATTGAAAAAAAGAAAAGAACTCACATGAGCCCTGCCCTCACCAAGCTTCCAGTGTGGGGAGAGGGCAGCCAACTATTAACCAAGTAATTACAGTAACACATGCAGAGAGTTATAAGAGGGAAGTGCAGTGTGCAAAGAACACGTAAAACAGAGATAACTAGCATCATCTAAGAGTCAGGGAAGGCTGCCCTGAAAAGTGCCTTCAAAACTGAGATCTGCAGGTTGAGGAGAAAGGGGTAGAGAGGGAAGAGTATGAACACTAGCTGTGTAAGAGGGAACATGGAGCATTTAAGGAATGGAAGGAAGCTCAGCCTGTTTTGATATGAGAGAGGAGCCAGAGGTGAAGCTGGACCCCCAGACAGGTGGGCTTCAGAGCCCTTCATAAGGCAGGTTAAGGAGTTTGGGTTTTATCCTGAGGCAATGAGAAGTCAGCAGAGGGAGTGTGTGTGTGTGTGTGTGTGTGTGTGTGTGTGTGTGAGAGAGAGAGAGAGAGAGAGAGAGAGAGAGAGAGAGAGAGAGAGAGATAACAGGGAGGTGCTCTCTTACTGGCTGCCCCTTGAGCTCTGTGGTATAAACAGGACACTCCTGACCAGTGGGAACATAATGAAAAAATAAAGAGGCTGATATTTCATCACCGTTGCAGGATGCAATTAAGGACAACACAGACCTAATGAGTCAGAGAGCAAATGCTGATGAATCAGAAGGGATGTGTGGAAAAAATATGGTTTGGGGCAAGAGGGTTAATGTTCTTTGGATGATTCCTGCAGTGAACTGCATTACTTATTGACCTTTACATTTGACCTTCAAGTGGTCTCTGGGAACTCCTCAAAATTCCCCAGTTTCTCTTTACCAGTTTCTAGAACAATAGCAGGTTCATGATGCCAGGTTCACAATGAACTAATTAAGACCAGAAGGTTACCCTTCTATACCTGGGGGTTTACCCATCACTAAATATTAAGGAGAGGAAAGTGACAGGCGACAGAGTATAGGGAGAGGAATGGATGGTGTGGAGGGAAAGGATTTCACCTTTTCAAAGGCCAGGTGTCTGCACTGGCTGAAGCATGTGAAAGGCTTATCAATCACCCCCCCACCCCACCCATACAGGCACCTGCTCCCAGGCCCAAATATGGTCCATTCTTCTCTCTGGGGTTCCCAGGAGTTGACCTTCTATATATGTTAGCTGTAGAAGAGGGGTAGTCTTCTACAACTTAAGAGGAGGTCCCTAGGGCTGGCCGAATGACGCATTGGTTAAGAGCTGGTTTGGGACGCTAGTGGCCCTGGTTCGGATCCCACATATGAGGGCCAGTGACACTGCCCTCTACAGCTAACAATAGCTCCACCTGGAGCTGGGCTGCGAGCCCAGGTGACAGTGTAGGCTGCAGCCCCTGCTGCAGTGGGCTGCCACAGGCTACAGTGAGTGGCCGGCAGCCAGCGTGAGCGCCTGGCACCCGGTGTGAGCTGCCAATAGCCGCTGTGAGCAGCCGTTCAGAGGCCAGCAACCGATCTGCCTCACCTGGGAATGAGCGCAATGACGATACCAACATGGGCCAGTGAAGCAACATCCTCCGCAATTAGACTGAAGAACAAAAAGACAGCAACTTGTCTATTCCCCTTCCCCAATTCCCCAACGCTGTTTCCCTCCCCAATTCCCCAATAAAATCTTTAAAAAAAAAAGAAAAGAAAAGAAAAAAGAGGAGGTCCCTAGCTAAGCCAGTGTCAGGAATTAGTTTATCTATTAATCTATCATCCCCACTCTTGCAAAAAGCAGGGCGATGAGAGATTGAGATGAGGGTGGGTAACTTTTAACAGAGGAAGAAAGTTAGGCAAGACCTACAGTCTGGAGCTGTGCTAAGGGTCCCTTGCCTAGGGAGTCTTGAGTAATGATGAAAGGCACTAAGGAAAGGTTCATTCATTCAGAAAAATGTATCCAGTATGGTAGCAGATGGAAGTCTCCAAAAATGGCCACAGCAGTATTTCCAAGCCCACATATTGTTCCAGAACATTGCACTTCCCATCAAAAAGCAGAGTCTAGTTCCCCCACCCTTGAGCCTTTACCAGTACTTACTTAATAGACTACAGAGATGTGACGCCGCAAGGCTAGGTCATAAAAGGCAATATGGCTTTGCCTGTCTCTCTCGCAGGATACTCCATTAAATTAGACTAAGTTACCATGTTGCAAGAAGCCCAGGCCCAGTGGAGATGCTACATGGGGATGTTATGGCTCACAGCCCCACTGAGATCTCAGCTGACAGCTAGCATCAACTGGCAGACCTGTGAGAGAGCAGGGCTCCATACGCTCCTTGGAGCTGTCCCAGTAGACACTGAGTGGAGCAGAGATGAACTACCCCGGCTGAGTCCTGACGGATTGCAGATTATTGAGCAAAATAATGTCATTATTGTTTTGAGACACTAAGTTTTGGGGGTAATTTATTATGCAGCCACAGTAACTGGAAAAAGTATCCATTTCAAAACACTTGAGAATGATAGCTAACATTTGTAAAACACTTTAGAGTTTACAAAAGACCTCTCAGCCAGACCTCTGAAGGACCCTGTGAGACTGGGTTTGTGTCAATTTCGCAGAAGGAAGCCAAGGCTTACAGGGATTAAGTGAATGGCTCAGAGGCAGTGGGCTAGTAACTAGTGAAGGAGCCCAGTGGAGTCCAAGTTCTGCACTTCTGCTAGTTCACCTGACCAAGGTCCAGTAGGAGGCTGTGAGGGCTACCTGGAAGCAGCAGACAAGAGCCCGGCACGAAAGCATCTTCCAGATGGTAGAGGTGCATTATGCCCAGAAATGACCACACCACACTATAGGAGACAAGGTAATAAGTTTCTCAAGAGATGAATTCATCCATCCATCCATCCATCCATCCATCCATCCATCCATCCATCCATCCATATAATAGTTATTGAGTCCCTGTCATGTACCAGGCACAAATCCCTGCCCTTCCTGGACTTTCATTCCAGTAATTACGGTAAAACGAGGTGATATGGGTGGATCCTAATCCAAAATGACTGATATTCTCATGAAAAGAGGAGACTGAGACATAGGCATATACAGAAGAAAGACTATGTGAAGACACAGGGACAAGATGGCCATCTACAAGCCAAGGAGAGAGGCCTCAGGGGAGACCAACCCTGCCAACATCTTGATCTCGGGCTTTTTTTTTTTTGAGGGCAGTGTCACTGGCCCTCATACGTGAGACCTGAACTGGGGCCGCTGGCTTCCCAAGCCAGCGCTTAACCACCATGCCACTCAGCCAGCCCTGATCGCGGGCTTTTAGCCTCCTGAACAGTGAGGATTAAATATATTTGTGTTGTTTAAGCCACCCAGTCGGTGGCACTTTGTTACAGCCACCCTAGCAAAGTCATATCATTGCTGAGGTACTTTGGAGTTAGTCGGAGTTACATCTTCCAGGACAACAGTGGAGGTGACATTTCAATTGACTTTAAAAAGATGGCTCTGGTGATACTAGACTTGGGTTAGACAGGTCTGGAAGCATTAGCTATAGGTGTGTGTGTGTGTGTGTGTGTGTGTGTGTTTTCACGGAATTAAGGGCATTGAAAAACCACAATATTATATAACCCTGTTGTGCAATCCTGTTAAAGTAGAGGTGTGGGTACTTAGAAATTATGCCAGCCTGCCCTAAATCTATTCCTAGGTTTTGCAAATCATTTTGGCTCAGACCATCACTATTTTAGTGGATTGACACTTGAAAGTCCCTTCTCCTCAGTTATACATGTATTCTGAGACAAGGGAATAGTAAGACTTGGGGTTTTGTTGTATGCAGATCTGATTGCTGAGAGAAGAGAGAACAATTTCCTAAGAAGTTCACTGCCTTCTGAAAGGAAAAATTGTCATGCCATCCCTATTCCCCTAAGTTCAAAATAAAGCAGTCCCAACCAAGACAGGTGGCAAACTCTCTAAAAGTAAAACTATTTTAAGGAAACAGAGAGTCTTTCCTGGAGCCCTGGGTCACCACATGGCTTCAGGGTTCCCAGGGAGGGCTAGTCCAGCAAAGCTTGTGGCTGGCCCCGCTGGAAGCACCCCTGACCCAGCTTTCCCAGCACGGTGATTAGCTCTGCATAATACAGGCTGGGGAGGGAGTGAGAACTGCAAATAATTATTTTGGAGGTCACCCTGGACATCACCATGGTATGGGCAGGGACCGGGACCAGCAAAGACATCCCATTAACCATGGGCCTATCTGCAGTAATCACTCCATAGGGCAGAGGGAACTAACAGTGACAGTGGACTGGCAAATTCCAGAGCTCGTCTGCTTGCTAGTTTAGATGGGAACCAGGCCCTCTGGGCTGAGTAAATTCCCACTGTTCTCAGACAAATTGGAGCAGGATTTCAAGAAAAAGATGCTGGACTCCTATTGTGGCATCAGATGCTTGAGCTCTTAATTGTAAAAAACAAGCTAAAACAAATGAATACGAGCTGTATCTTTGTATGTACCTTGATTATGTGGAGCAAGACATAGACATATATAGATCAGGGCTGGGAAGGACTGTTGGGTCCCTCCCTTTTTTTTCTTTTTTCCAGAGAGCACTAAAATTGAACTCTAGGCATTTCCCACTGCACTGGGGGTTCCTGGAGGGCAGGCTGATGTCTTGCTCACGTGGGCAACCCCCATAGCCCATGTACCTAGTAGGAGCTGGGATATGCTGTCCAAATGGCACTGGTCAGTTCCCCCCAAACCCCCATCATGTTGCCTTATCTTGAAATGGCTCCTCTTCTGCCACCAAAGACTGAGCTCCAGGATCACGTCAGAGTGATTCTCAGAATCTCCCAGGCAGGACTAGCCTTTCCTGGACACTTGCTCTTCACTGTCCAGATGGCAGGGGCCATGGCAGTGCTGGAAACAGAAAGCCAGGTGGTACAAATGCTCTGCATGGTGTGTGTGTGTGTGTGTGTGTGTGTGTGTGTGTGTGTGTGTGTGGTGTGTATTTCATCGTTTGCTTAAATTCTCTCTTGGCTTCAACCTGATTCCTTTGTTGGCAAGTCTCTGTCCCCCAGACTCAGGTGAGGCCTCTGTGAGTGGGAGCTGGGAGCTGGGGGAGGTGGGCTCTGTGTTTGCTTCCTTCGCAGGGTTATGGCCCTGGGTTTGGGTTAGTTCCCTTGGCAGGGTTAGGATGCTGGGAATCACCTCCACGTTTCCAAGAACTCAGGGCTTATTCAAACAAACCCATGTCTTGCCACGTTGTAGGCAGAGAAGGAAAGAAATGTTCCGGGGGTGGGACAGGCCGAAGATGATGTGGCCCCAAGAATGACAGTTCTTGCCATGGGCTGACATTTATTATCTCACAGTTTTTTATTCTTTTTGTATGCTCTCTTGAATGGAGTTTTTTGATTTTAACCAATGCGGCATCAAAAGAGTGGTGAATTTCACCTACTTTTGGCAAGTCCTGTGTCCTTTCCTGCAGTGACCATTTTCCTCCCCTGGGACATTACACTATGATGTTGGGGGCTTGCTGGCCCCTCAGTCCCCTCCCCCACCTCTTTACTCAGCAATTTCTTGCCTGTATCTGGTCTGGATGGAGCTGGGTGAAGGGGTGTCTGTTCTGGCTACCCTACATTTTACATGTACCACCTCATCAAATTCTCCAAACAGCTTACACAATTGGATTTTTACAGAAGAGACTGAGGGAGGTTAAATAACATGTCCGAGTTCATAGACGGGTGGATATGTATCAACCTGGATCTGTTAGGTATGGGAACCTAGATTCAAGCCAAGGTGACGGCTACTCCAGTGTCTGTGTTCCTAACCCCTCAACTCCATAGCCTGACTGGGCATCAGACTGTGGGGGCGGTGGTGTTGTGGGAAGGATGCAGAAGATACAGTGCTCGGGATCTTTGTCTCTCACTGAAGAGATGGAATGCCATCCCATATCTCTGCAAAGCAATGGTGCATGCCTGGTTTCTCTTGTAGCCTTTGTGCTGGGCCAGACCCAGGCCCTGCACACCTGGTACGGATGGCCTGGTTGTCAAAATGTGCATGGGAGGGAAGAATGAGTCACCGTAGTCTTCCCCCCTGCCCCAACCCCCTCTGCCTGCGCAGACCCTTAATTCTCTCCCCCCTCCCCCCTCCCTTCTCTCCCGTGGCCTTTCTGCCTGCACTTGTGATGCTCACCTTCCTGGTGCAAATTGAGGCAATGGAATCAGCAGCTGAGTCAGAGGTTGGGAGGTTAGAAACCTCACAATTGCATCTCCCTTCTCTTTTTTTTGGATTTTGGTATATTTTTATGGGAACCAGGCTGGGCAATTTGTCATGCCCTGGCTGGAGAGATGGAGAACTTCCTTCTCAGGACTGCTCAGAGCCATTTGCTGTTGTCACCTGATTTTGGCCAAGGTTCCAGAAGGGAGAAGATTAGCATCCAAAGCCGACCTGGAGGAGAACAGCTGGATGGGAGTGGCAACCCTGGCCTCCTTTGCTGGTCAGGGCCTCTCGGGAGTCCTGCAGTGGCTGGTTTTGGTTTAAGTGGCCAGTGGAGTGGAGCAGCCCTGGGTAACCATCTACTCTGCACATCTCTGGGGAGTTCAGAGGGCAGGACCTGGGACAGCTGAGATCCAGAGAGGGGAATGCCTTTGCCAAGGCCACACAGCAGGCTGAGGACCACGCCCAGGCCCCGGGGTGCCTGGCTCAGTGTTGCCTCCTCACACCTCACTGCCTGCTGGGCCCTGCTGAAGAGCGCACCCCCTGAGGAGGAGGACAATGGATTCGGGCCTCCTGTGTTCTCCTTGGCTTCCAGCTCATGCCTGGCTCCATGGAGGAGCCAGGAGCTGGGTGTTCTGGGAACATGACAGTTAAAGAGGGGAGTCCCTGCCTTCCAGGGCATGACAGTCTCCCAGACTGACCGGATCTGGGTGGAAATCATTTACTAAGTAACTGGGCAATTGAGAAATAATTAATCTAGGCCACTTCAGCTCAGTGCCCCAGTTGGGTTAGCCCTGAAGCAAAATCTGAAATTAGGCCAAGGGCTTACCTGCTTTCACACCTGTGGAAACACCCTCAGTGCATTTAAGTTTTCAGCGACACATTGTGGGGAGATGGAGGATAAATGGGGTTTTGGCGCTGGCTCCTTGGGCAAGTGGCTGACCTTCCCTATGTCTTCCTTTTCTCCTCTGTAAAATGAGGGTACGCACTTCTCTGTCAGGGGCAATCTGTAAAGTGCTTACCAACATGGCTGCGTATAACAAGGTCCCCACCTTGTTGGCATATATGATTAGGACCCTAAGGCTGACGTGAAATAGAAGACAGGTGGAGTAGCTGATACGATGCATGGAACGCAGTGCCAACAGCCTCCCCTTTCCTTTCATCCGCTCCTTTTCCAGCACCCCTCTTTCTGCCCTGACCCCTTTCACATTGTCAGCCTCACACCCTGCATACCTCGCCTTACTTTGCTGCCTGTGGGACTGATCCTGCCTTTCATAGGGCACTTGGAAGCCTAAAAGACCTACCTCAGAGACATGAACGACTAACCCCTGATCTCCTAGGTAGGGCGGAGGACTTCCTGTGCCCCCAAATCCTACCCCAGATCCACAAAACTCCTACAGATAAACTGACAGGTCCTAACCAGAGATGGTTTTGCTGTCCCGCCACCCCACCCCTGGGGACATTTTTAGTTGTCACAATGGAAGAGTGCTATTGGCATCTAGTGAGTAGAGGCCAGATGCTGCTAAACATCCTACAATGCACAGGATGCAAAGGGTTATCTGGACCAACCTGTCAGGGGTGCTGAGGGTGAGACACCCTGAGATAGACAATAAAAGAAAGCTCACCTACAGGTATAGAAACCCTGCTAGAAGCTCATAAGCTCATACCAGGTGGCATGGGGTAATGAAAAGAGGGCTGAGCACAAAGCGTCATTTCTACTGGGGAAAGGGTTGGGAGTGGCCAGGATAGGTGGTGATGAGAGAAGATGCTAGAGCTGAATCTTGAGGGTTATGGGCTCTCTAAGCAGAGAAGCCTTGGGGCATGGGATGGGGAGGGTCCCCACTTCCAGCTTGGGCCAATACAATCAGTTCCTGGGGCAGTACTTTGTGTTATTGGTAATGGCTGGCCCCAAACAGCCAGGCCACTGGTCAGGATGTGGAAGTTTGCTTGGCTGAGTGACTGGCTTCTCTAACGTTGAGGCTTTGTAGACATAGCAGAGTTAATCAATCATTGTTTGGTGTGGGTGTGACTCTGCTTGTGAGTGCTTTTGTTGTTTTTGAAAATCCACTAGAGGGCATATCAATGCTAAGATCTTCTGGCAGGCTGGACAAATGACGTTTTGTGTGAGCTTAGCCTGCTAAAGCTCCTGACCCTGGGTGGTGATGGGAGTGAGGAGGGGGTGGGTGACAGAAAATGGGGTTATTGATTTCTGGCCCTCCTTAGGGCCACCCCCCCGACCCATGCAAAGTGATGACAGGAAGGTGATTTGTGAATTCATAGAGACAGCTAGCTGTGATTCTCCCAGTGATGACAGACACTGTTCGGGAAGCTGAGCTGGGAGAAGGACCAGGAAGGCAGGAACAGATTCCAGGAATGGAATCTGACAATAACGTGACCCTCTGGGAAGGACGATTTCCCCAGGAGTTCACCTGCCACGATGGCCTGGCCTGGCGTAGTCAGGTGGCCTTCACCCCCGGGAGCGAGCAGAGCAGAGTGTGGCTGCTCTGAGCCCCTGGAGGTGTCCAAAGGTTCTAAGTGTAGGAGCCAAGACTGCTTCCCAAAACCCCCATTTTGCACTGTCGACTCCTCACCCCTGCCTTCCTTTATGTGCATACCAGTCTGCATAGCGTGGTTATGAAGGCCCAAAGAAAGGGGGGACTGACCTAGAAGTGGTCCAGGGTAAAGGGGAATGAAATTGTGTTGTGGTCCTACTTGATGTCAGGAAGGCTAAGGGGATGCCATGGGGGTGGGGTGAATGATGTGGGGAGCTGGGAGGGGGGAGGCAGTGGGGAGAAGAAAGGGCATTGGGTCTACCTTCAGGAGAGGGAATCATGGTTGGTCTGGGGCTCATGCAAGAGAAGCAACACCCCTCTGAAGGCAATCACTCTGGCCCGAGTCAGGAACCAAACTTGCTATTTTTAGTTTGGATGATAATCAGGTAGGAAATTCAAGGGAGAATTTGCCCTCAAATTCATATTCAGAACTATTAGGCTTTTTCCTTTTTCCCACTGACACTACCCAGAGGGATGTAAACATTGGACCATATATTTGTACATGAAGAGACCTGAGTCCAAAGCTGAGCTCAGCATCTGGCTTGCTCTGTGACCTTGGGCAAGTCACTTAACCTCTCTGAGCTTCAGTTTTCTCATCAAAGTATCTCAAAGGATTATTGTGCAGAATAACTGAGATAACGCATGAAAATGCCCATCTGAGAGCATAGTTCAAAATAAGTGCCCAGTAAATGTTCGTTCCCTCTTATTAGCAATCTTGAGTCTATACAGAAGTGGCTTGATTGCCAGGGAAAAGATAAGAGACCAAACCAGGCTCAAGGATGAAAGCAGAACCAGCAACCAGCAAGGTTGTCTTGGTGTCTAATAATAATAGCTCTGGTACTACAAGTGGTGGTAGATGTTTCTTGAAAATCGACTATTTTATTTCCTTTGATCCTTGACAACACACAAATGGTGAAACTGAATCTCAGAGAGGTTCGGAAATTTTCTCAAAATCACACAGGCAGGGATTTTAGGGAGAGAGAGAGAGAGAGAGAGAGAGAGAGAGAGAGAGAGAGAGAGAGAGAGAGAGAGAGAAAGTCCCCCAGAGTGATGGCTGCTCTGAGCTATATTGAGACCTGAGACAAATAGAAAAATCAGTAATACCGATTCTGTCTTTGTTTGAAATTTTGATATTCTGTTCATCATGGGTTTTTTTTTTTTTTTGCTTTAATTTTGATTTTTAAAAATATTGCATTCGGGGCTGGCTGAGTGGTTCATTGGTTAAGAGCTGGTTTGGGACGCCAGCGGCCCCGGTTCAGATCCCACATATGAAGGCCAGTGACACTGCCCTCTACAGCTAAGATGGTGAACAACAGCTCCACCTGGAGCTGGGCTGCGTGAGCCCCGGCGGTGGTGTAGGCTGCAGCGTCTGCTGCAGTGGGCGGCCATAGGCTACAGTGAGTGGCCGGCAACCAGCGTGACTGGCTGGCAGCCAGCGTGAGCTGTCAATAGCCGCGGTGAGCAGCCATCCAGAGGCTGGTGACCGAGCGCAATGATAATGCCAACATGGGCCAGTGAAGCAATGTCCTCCGCAACTAGACTGAAGAACAAAAGGATAGCAACTTGTCTGTTCCCCTTCCCCAATTCCCCAATAAAATCTTAAAAAAAAAAAATTGCATTCAATCCTATTTATCTTGGTTGCTAAGTTTGTTAGCACCCCTGAGATGAGTGCCTCACTCTCTTACCCCTCACGTACCACAGCTGTTTCACTTCAACACTCCTGGGTGATATGACCTAAGTATTATGACTCTCAAAGATGCAGTGCAGAGCTAGAGGCCACTGTTCACTAAAAGAAATAAAAAGCTCCCCTGTCAGTATTGAAAGAGGTCTGCCTGGAGGGCCCAGGGCCTGTGAGCTAATGGGCACAATGGTGGAATTTGCTGGCAAGAATAGAGGTTCATCCTTCTCTATAAACAGGAAATTACATGAGGTGCCTTCATAATAAGTAAACATTATATGTTCATTATCATAAGATGCTTCAATCTATGTCATCACACTCATCAGGAGAAAAAGTGCAAAAAGGAGAGAAACTTATGTACTATTGGTGTGAATCTTAAGTTGGTATGGCTTCTTTGGAGAACAATTTGGCTGTGTCTTTTATTTATTGTTTTACGTTTTATAACATTAAAAAATATTATTGGGGAACAGCCAAGGTCATTGGTTACACACACTGCTTTCACGCTACAATGACATAGTTGACTCTTTTAAGAAAGGCACAGCTCTCCGTGGCCCATGCGGGGATCAAACCAGCAACCTTGGTGTTATCAACACGACGCTCTAACCAACTGAGCTAACCGGTCACTCCCTGGCTGTGTCTATTAAAACTAAAAATATGCATACCCTTTGACCCAGATAGCACCCTTCCAGGTACCCATCCTAGAGAAATGCTGGCCTGTGTACACCAAGAGGCATTTCAAGCATGTCCATTACAGCTGCAAATCACCAGGTATATCCATCAATAGGGAGATGATTATATAAATTATAGTACCTCCATACTTTGGAGAACAATGTAGCAATGAAAAGGCACTAAGTTGGACAAATTTGTTGAAAAATATCAAAAGTCAAAAAGTAAAAAAAGAAAAGTAAAAAAAAAAAAAATCCAGAAAAACAGCATAGAACAATACCTACTATTTGGCCAATGTGTGTTTTAAGACCAAAAATATATCAAAGGCCCAAAGCAAAGCTATGTTCCTTTATATGTATGTAAATGCATAGAACAGCCTGGAAGGATGCAAAAAGATGGTGCAGTGTGGTTAAGTGGAGTATGGGGTTAACAAGGGACTTTCCCTGACTCTTTGGTTTCATATCTATCTATCTATCTATCTATCTATCTATCTATCTATCTATCTGTCTGTCTGTCTGTCTGTCTGTCTGTCTGTCTGTCTATCTATCTATCTATCTATCATCTATCTATCTAGAAGGTAATATTAATCTATTATATTTTTATAATGAAGACTTTATTTTTTAGAGCAGTTTTAGGTTTACAACCAAATTGAGATGAAGGCACCGAGAATTCTCATATACCCCTGCCCTCATGTGTGCACAGCCTCTTCCAGTATCCCCATCCCCCACCAGAGGGGCACTTTTGTTCCAATGAAGAGCCTCCACTGACACATCATCACCCAAAGTCCACAGTTTACCTCAGGGTTCACGCTTTGTCTTGTGCATTCTATGGGTCTGGACAAATGTATAATGACATGTATCCACCATTGTAATATCATACAGCTATTCTCACTGCCCTAAAAATCCTCTGTGCTCTGTCTAGTCATCTCCCCCCAATCCCGTGACCACTGATTTTTTTATTGTCTCCATAGTTTTGCCTTTCCCAGAATGTCACGTGAGAATCATACGGTATGTAGGCTTCTCAGATTGGCTTTTTTCACTTAGTCATATGCATTGAAGGTTCCTCCTTGTCTTTTCCTGGCTTGATAGTTCAGTTCTGTTTAGTACTGATTAATCCTTTGTTTGGATGTACCACAGTTTATTTACCCATTGCTTATATCTGTGTTTTTTAAAAAAATGGCATAATTTATTTTCTTGGAAGTCCTTTTTGGATGTGACAGAGCAGATGGGATAAAGGGCTTACCCTCTCCGTTCTGTTGTATGAAAACTCAAGCAGTCTGTGGTTAGTCTGTGGTCAGTCTGTGGGAGACTCCAAGGGAGGCCATAGATTCTCTTTCCCTGCCTCCAGGACCAGTAGGTCTGTTTTCACAGAAGGAAGAGGACTGATTTCTTTTGGGATTTGTAGACTGCAAATGATTGAGAGGCAGCCTGTCGCTAGCTTCATCTAGGTTTCCACTACCCCCAAATCAATCACTCCCATCCTCTGTGTAGCTATTTCAGAATTTGAAGCAAGAAAGCTAAGTTATGGTAACAAATAAAGCCCCCACACTCATTGGCTTAACCCTATCAAGGTTTATCTCTCCCATCCCCCCAACATCCCAATATGAGTTGAGTGAATCTCTACATCCCATTGGTCAGAACTAGTCACATGGCTCCAATGTAACTGAAGGGGAATCTGGGAAAGGTGGAGGAGCACATGGCTGTTCCGTGAGAATTTAACATCTCTGTCACAAGGGTAGAAAATGAAAAATATAAATTAAACGTTTAAGTAAGTGTTTTCTCTGTAAACATAGTCAATGTAGAAGTCTGTTTAGTCGTTCATGGGTTATGAGCTCGAGGGCAGGGAGTCTCTTGTTAATTTTTTTTTTCTTTTTAGAGGGCAGTGTCACTGGTCCTCATGTGTGGGATCTGAACCGGGGCCGCTGGCATCCCAGGCCAGCTCTTAACCACCGCGCCACTCGGCCGGCCCATCTCTTGTTAATTTTTACCTGCGTCTCAATCCTGTTGATTAAAACAATGACATATCTTTGCAGAGTCTTTATTTAATTTTAGCCAAATGGAGCTCCTACCCTTACTCAAAACTTTTAATTGTAACTTCTCTCTGGAAACGTCCCGTTCATTCAGTTTACAAATTACACAGGCATTCAATTGCATTTTTTTTCCTTTTCATATTTTTGTCCCCTGTACCTCCAAGCTAGATTTTTTGAGACAACTTCAAATATAAGACAAACTGGCAATATTGGTCAAGACAAAATGAGTAACGTTACAACTAAATAAATGAAGACTAGGACATCACTATAAAATTTCCAAAGATAATAAGAAAACACTCTCACTTTATCTCAATACATTTCTGTGAAGCCTCACTTTGTTGTTGTTCATTTTAACCCAAAGAACCATTACCCAGCTTGAGTGATCATCTTACTCTCTACCAGATTTGACCTGTGACCACTTCTTTAAAAAAAATTAATTTCTCTGTTAAAAGAAGATACTGAGATTCAGATGGATATATTGCAGACTCTGAAGGCAGTCTCCAGGGTATGGGGACTTGATTCTTTGATATGTCATGGAAACATAACCTTCTTGGGGTTCCAGTTTGAAAGATGACCTTGCTCTTGGAGGCTTAAGAACCCATACGTTTGCTAAAAATTCTGAATGCCTGTAGACACCGTCCCCGCTACACATGCATAGACTTTAAATGGCAAACCTGGGATCCATTCATTGTGTAAAGTCAAGTATTCCTATGACGTGGACCTAAGGCCGCATTCCAGGCTGGAATAATCTTTGATTATAACTTGAACAACATTGGATTTATCCTGTTTGTTAACCTGATAACATGGAGTTTTAGAAACTGGAAAAATAGTTGGAGAGGTACTTAAGATCTAAGAAGAGATAACTCTGAAGAAATAAGAAGCACCACTGTTCTGAAGGTGGGAAGACTTGCAGTAAAATCTGGGCTGTGATGAACATACTCGGGTGTGCTCTCTTCCTTTAGAAATATGTTTCATATGGAAACAGACCATCCGGTCCTCTTGCCTCCCTCTGGTTCAGGCCACTCTCCCCTCAGAGTTTCATGGCTGTGACAATCCCCTAGCTGCTATCCCTGCCTCCAGTCCATCCTCAGATACACCTATCAGATTCATCATCGTAAAACTCCTCCCTGATCATGCTACTCTTGGAGGAAAAACCCTTGGAAGCTCTCTATTGTCTAACAATTCAAGTTCAAACGCCTCAGTGTAGCTTTCAAAGCCTGCTAAAATGGCCCCACCCTACCCTGGCCAATTTTATTTTCTTCTGCTTCCTTACACACACCCTCTTCTCCAGGCATGTCTGTCTCGTCCATATCCCATTAACATGCCATACTTGTTTTGTTCTCTGTGTACATTTGTTCATGTTACTCCTCCAGCCTGGAATGCAGCCTTAGGTCCGCGTCATAGGAATACTTGACTTTACACAATGAATGGATCCCAGGTTTGCCATTTAAAG
The DNA here is from genome assembly GCA_033961575.1 of Aselliscus stoliczkanus. NCBI lineage: Eukaryota > Metazoa > Chordata > Mammalia > Chiroptera > Hipposideridae > Aselliscus > Aselliscus stoliczkanus. The sequence continues at coordinate 26,882,261 of CM066739.1, forward strand.
TCTATGCATGTGTAGCGGGGACGGTGTCTACAGACATTCAGAATGGTCCAGCATTTGACATACTATCGGAGGCTGTTCTACAATACAGCCTCTAACAAAACTAGGCTGTCCCGAACCTCTAGTAATAGAACTGTATCTTTATATCAAGAAGCCTGGGAACACACCAAAATGTGCAACGTGGCGTGTGCCCAGGCTGACTTCATGGAGTTTGTGCTGTGAGACCTAAAGTTCTAATGAGGTTGTCTAAAACGAAACAACATGTCAGCAGGGCCATGACAGGATCAAGCGTGCTTTCCTTATCGAGGAACAGAAAATTGTTGTGAAAGTGTTGAAGGCACAAGCACAGAATCAGAAAGATAAATAAAAACAAAAATGGAGCTTTTTTGAGTAATGAAAACAACTTAAAAAATAAAATTAAAAAGTAAAGTCTATGCATGTGTATAAAGCAAACCCGGCTTCCATAGCTCTGGATATTACAGCTTCAAAAGTTGGTCTTGATTTGTGATTGTTCTTTGATTGGCTGTGGGCCCAATCCTTAGTTTTATATTTTTCTGCCTCTTAGTTGCTACCAATCTAGAAACCAACATTTAAATCCATCAAAGAAGTTCCATTAATATAAAGCATCATCTTTGATAAAGTGAAGAAGTACTTTTGCATTTTTAAAATTTGTTGTTAGACCTTAGAGTTCTGACAACTGAGTTTTCTCAAAATGGGGCCTACTTGTATCTGTCAAACAATTTGGGATTCCAGAATGATATATACCAAAGCCATCTTTAGGGCTTTATGTCACCACATCCTCAGAGATTTTTTTCTTCTCACTTAACTCCTATTGTACAGGCTTGAGCCTCAGCCAACTTATACATACTTGGTATACCTTGGGAGGCTGGCCAGGTGAATTTATTAGGGTGTTTATTTTGTTTTGTGCTGATGAGAAAGTCTATGTGACTGAACATTTTGGACTGACAATTAGCCCTTGGACTAATACCTCTTTCTTGGCTATTATTAACAGAAAAGTTCATCTTGTCCTCCTAAGACATTGTATTAGGTATGGAGAAGGAGAGCAACCTGGTGGGAGAGGATGTCCTAACTTCATCTGTAGCTGATTGTTGGAAACAGTTCAGGGAATTTTAGTGATACTCAGGTTCCTGGCTTGGTTCCCTCAGAACAAGTTCCACAGTCTTCTGGGGATGGGAGCTGTAAGAACAGGGAAGAAAATAAGAGTGATTCACTCTTCATGATAGCAGTGGCCTCGAGACAGCTAAGTCTTGTGACTCAGCATAAAATATCATTGAGCTGAAAAGGTACCTCTCCTTATTGATTCCAATGGAAAGGGAGTGTGGCAAATTGCATTTTCCAAAAATGGTTGCATTTTCCATCCCACGTGCTTGTCCTGGAAGGTGACTGACACTTCTCCCATCGAGAGTCATGGTCTATATTCCCTCCCTTTGAACCTGTGAGGGTTGTGAGTGACTAAAGCAGAAGCGATGGTATGTGACTTTCAAGGCTTGGTTCTTTTGAGAGACTCACTCTTGGCCCGGACGCCATATGTGAGGAAGCCTAAGTAGCCACAGGGAGAGGCTACGTGTAGATGTTTCTAGTGATGGTCGCTGCTGAAGTCACTGCCTACAGCCTGCCTCAATTACCAGACATTTGAGTGAGTGAGCTTTAAGATGATTCCAGCCCCCAGGCATTAAGTCAGCTTCAGCATAAATCTTCCCAGCTGAGGCCCTAGGCATCATGAAACAGAGTCGGGCACTGCACTGTGCCCATTTCAAATTTCTGACTAAAAGAACCTGTGGGTATAATGAAATGATTTAAAAAAATTTTTTATACCACCAACATTTTTATGTAGCAATAGCAACTGGAATAGAGAGCTACTTCTCTGAGGTGGACAGAAAGGATTCGTGGCTGGGTGAGCTCTCCAGGGAATGTGATGGGCAATTACATTGATATCTGGATTCTCTGAGCACTCCAGGTTTTTCAGGTTCTACTCTTATGACCTGGAAACCTAGAGATGAAATGAAAATAGAAGACAGCTAGAGAAATTTATGAGACCCCTATGTCTCTAACCACTGGGCCTACAGAGGGAAGTTGAATGAAGGTGGAGCTTCAATCCCCTCCCTCATGAGAGAGATCCAGTGAGAATTCTGCCTTCATGACTCCTGTGTATCCCAGGCTGGAGACCTTGTAAACCACTAATTGCATCTACTCTATACATTTAGGGTAGAGTCAAAGAGGCTAGCAGTGCTAGGACAGCCAGGGGAGTAAAGCCTTGCTAAGTATGTAAAAGTTTAGTTGACACTTGTGATTCTCTCTGGAAAATTCTAAATAGCTAACACAGTGAGAGAAAGGAAATGGCCTATACTCACTCACATGGGACTGATTTGACATGCCACTATCTATGCCTCCTTTAGTCTGGGCACTTCCCTGTATAGGAAGGACTGAAGTCTCTGCAAGCTTAGGTTGGGTGTGGGGGACAGCCAAAGCCCGTGCTCAGTGTCTCCATTGACCTCCTCTCAACTCTCCTCCTCAATCACTTCTGAATACCTCACTTAGAGTGAAGCAAGGTGAGTGTCATGAAATTAACCTCCTCCGAATAAGTTGTCACTGTTCTTAGAAGGGTGGGAAAAAGTACACCACTCTTCAAGAGTCAGCTCAGGACTAGGTCTCCCAGGTAATTTTTCCTGAGTTCTCCCTCCCCCAACCTCTCTGTCCCAGCCCCTTTTCCTTTGGTCTGTGTTGCCTGTTGACTTAACTGACTTAACCTAGTGGACCATGAGCCCCTTAAGGTGCTTTCTTCAATCTTTGGATCTCCAATGCGTATTCAGTTAGGAGCGTATCCTATTCAAGAAATGTTTGCTGAAAAAAGAAAGGAGAAAAAAACATTGTCAGCACTTGATGTATGAGTATATCTTTCAGAATTTTTCTCTCTAAGCATCTTCTTTCCTCCCTTTCTCCCTCCATCCCTCTCTTCTTTCCTTCCTTTTGCATAAATGCAATCATAGTGACCATACAATTTTACATCCTGCTTTTTTTTCTTACCATTTCAGATGCATTTTCCTTGTTGTAACATAATTTCAAACCTTAGTAATACTATTACTGCTACTACTAACAACTCCATAGATTGCATATCCTGTTGTGGGCCAGACACAGGATCAGGGGCATCTACACAGTCTCTCATGCAATCTTTTCAGATTGCAAGGTGGTTGTCAATAGCTCCATTTTATAGATTGAGAAACTGAGGCTCATAGAGCTTATGCAGCTAGTCAGCAATAACCAGCGAGGGAGACTAGATTGGTCCCTCTAATTTCAATATTCATATTTCTGCTATTTTACCATGCCTCTTCCCATCATTTTAACTGACTTCACAATGCTTACTCTTTGGGGTGGATGGGTCATAATATGCTTAACCATTGCCCTATTTTTGGTCATTTAGGATATTTACTAATTTTAGATATTATAAACAATGAGGCACTGAACATCGTTGTGCTAACAGACTTTCCCCCATTTTTGGATTATCACCTTGGAGTAGGGTCCCAGAAGTGGAATTACTGGGTTAAAGGGTAGGATTGTGTTTATGGCTTTTGATACTTGTGGCCAAATTGCTTTCCCGGAGGCCCTTGTTTAGTGTAACAGGCTTACTTTATAGGCCCAGGGGAGTCACCTCACTCCTCCAAGATGTCAGGTTGCCCTCTAACCACTAGAGGGTGTGAAAGGATATTGCACAAGTGACAAGAGCCTGGCCCCCTCTAGGAAATCCCCAAAATTTGCTTGAAGGGCCTTCTGAGTTGCCTGGGAGGGAAGGTAGGGGGATGCTTAATTAGTTAGAAGCTCAGTGCTGTAACAGGCTGCCTTGCTTGGATTTTCATTGAAGACAGGATGGTTTATAATCTAGACTCTAGAGGACAGAGCAATAACAGTACCACAAAGGCCCAGGGTTTGAGGTTGGCTATGCCACCTCCTGCTTGGAAACCCTGGGTGTCTCTGTCTATGGACTTTGAGCCTCAAATCTCAGTGTCAGTTAGACTGGCAGCAACTAATTGACAGTGGAGAGAGTGTGCCTTGCTCATCTTGTAATGTCCACAATGGCCAGCAGTTAACAAGAGCCCGGTAAATGGTGGCTGAACTGGCAGATGAAACGAGACCAGAAATTAAGAGTGGACATGGAGAGATTGGCACAGAGTACGGCACTGGCCCCCAGTCTCCACAGAAAGAGGGGTATTGGTTGCTTAATTCTAAGATGTTGAAGATGGAAGGATACTTAGAGATGATCTTGTCCACATTTCTTGTCCACGGTGAGGATGTAAAGATGATCATTAAAAGGCCTGCCTTCAAGGAGCTTCCAGTTTGTGCAGGGAGATGAGACACCTCTATTAAACTCTAACCAAAGGATGTGTGTGGTGTGGCTAAGGAAGGTGCAGAAAATTGGGAGCACTGACTCACCTCAGATGTTCCTGAGCACTTCTTAAAATGTATTCCTTGGAACATTTGTTCAATTGAACATTTCATAGATGTTAACTAAGAAATGGTTTGGTAGTTGTATCAGTCAGCTGTTGCTGCACTAATGCTGAGTAACAAACCAACCCCAATCTCAGCTGCTAACAATAACATGTAATATTCTTACTGTTTTGTTGTTGTTGTTGTTGTTGTTGTTTTTGCTGACAAGCCTGTGGGGTAGCTGGGGTGCCCCTGCTCCACAAGTCTCTTATTTTTCTGGGATCAGAAGGCTCCCCAGGGCATGTTGTCCTTATGGAGATGGAAGAACAAGGGGGCAAACCTTCATAAGTCATTTCAGGCCATTGTCCTCCATCATGTTCACTAACATCCCATTGGCCAGACCAAGTCACATGGCCACGCCCAGTGTTAATGAGGCAAGGAAATATACTCCATCTCCTGTGGCAGGAAATGTAAAGTCATAGCAAAAAGTGTGGATACAGGATGGGGTGAAGAATTGGGAACAATAATGCAATCTACCATAGTGATCATATTAATTTAGGAAACCCTGATGAATCTGGTTTCCTTATTGTAGGACTTCTCAGAGCCTATATAGATGTTTCAACCTAAAGCCTTCAATTTAAAAGAAGGAAACTTAAGCCCAGAGAGGAAGGTAATTTGACCAGGATTTGCAGCCACTTAGTAGCAGCCCTGCAGTGAGACCCCAGACCTTGGGACCATCAGGCTAGTGCTCCTTCCCTAACTCCACACGACTAATGTACCTTAGCCACAATGGGCTAGGCTGACCAGAGGGGACTGCTGGACATAGGAGAGCTAAGCAGCTGCACATACAGGAGGCTGAAGCCGTGCTCCAGGAACCTCGGAAACAAGACTCTGAGTGGGAAAGGAGAGCCACAGTCAAGCAGACCGAATGTAGGGATGTACTGGGCAGTCAGGTTGTCTGTCAAGGCAAAATTGCGCAAGCTATTTAATTGTTTCTTTATGCCTCAGTTTCCTCATTTGTGAAATAGGGGAGGTTGACATACCTACCTCATAGGGTAATTGAGTTAATACTTATGAAGTACTTGTGAGCTGAGCTCTGAGCAATAGCAGTTCGATGCCCAGCCCGAGCTGAGCTGCCGTTAAGCTGCCAACAGGTGGCAGGATGGCTCAGCTAAAACAAAACAAACAAAACAAACTTATGAAGTACTTAAAACAGGACGGAGAATACAAGTGCTCAATACAGGTTAGCTATTATTATTATTTATTACTATGATTATGTATTATTGATTATTATTATTATTATTTAGTCTGTCTTTCCTATGTCTGAATTTCCTATTCCTGGGTTTTCTGACCCAACCAGTTCTCTTCCCGATCCCCCATTCTTGATATTACAAGTTACAGCTATTCTCCACTAAGATGCGTTAGGATAAGAAGTATTATTTAATATTAAAAAGGGAACACTGGAAAAATTCAAGGTCCAAAGGAGTGACAGGGAGTGGAGATACATTTTAGAAATGGGACTCTTCTCTGATGCCATATTGAACCTCACTCCCTGACTGACCATCTGCCTCTTCAGGTATTTGGGTGGAAATAGGTTGAGTTTGACTAGGATGAGTCATTCAACTAAATCTGGTTCTCAACCCTGGGTGCAGATTAGAATCACCAGAGAGGGTGTAAAACAACAACAAATACCTTGATGCTTGATCCCACCCTAGACCAATGAAGTCTGAATATCTGGGGTGAGGCCTGTGTGTTGGTAGGACTTTAAAGCTCCGTGGGTGATTCTAACACTCAGCCAGATTTGACAAGCGTGGACGTAGGCTTTGGATGGGCCAACTGAGACTTTGGAGTCAGACACAAGTGAATTTGCATTCAAGCCATACTGCCTATTAGTTGGATGATGCTGCACAAATAATTTAGTCTCTCAGAACCTCAGTTTCCCTCCCTATAAAATGGGAATAATGATGGTCTTACTGAGATTTTATAAGAAGCTGATGAAAACCCATGTAGTTGGCATAGAGGAGGGGCTCTTAAAGTATTTGTTGATCAAATAAATGCCACTCAGTAAGAGCAGCTCTGGGGAGCAGGGTTGGTGATATCTAATCCCAGGCTGGGGCCATATGTCCTCCAACTGGTTTGTGGTTAGTGACTCCTGTGCTCTGGGGCCTAAATCCTCAGGGAAAAGGACCAAGACCTGAGGGGAGGCCTGTTCCAGGGTTACTCAGTCTATTTACTGTTCATGAACACCAGATCTGGGGGGAAGTGAGGGCTGAAACTCAGCCCTTCTTCTGATGACCAAGTCTTGTGCCCACAGAGCTGGGCAGCCTGGGGAAGCCACCTCTCCTAATTATTCCTCCCAGAAGTGGCATCTTATCCTACATCACACAACAGTGCTGGGCAGACTAGCTGTGGCCCTGCCTGCTCCCTCTCAGGCTGAGGACAAAGATTCCAGGAGGAACTCATCCTGTCTGCCATGCCAACTTGTCATTCTACCCCTGACCATGGCTGCCAGTAAGCCACTGGGAGGAAAGCAGGGATGCAGTGAGCAAGGATGGGGTAGCTATTTTGAGCAAGGGGGTCAGGCAATGTCTAAGTGGTGGTCTAGTAGGCTCCTGCAGGTAGCCAGAGGCCCAGATTTTGGCTAGGTTCATGCTTAGCATTTGACAGTATCCATGCTTTTGTTCTGAGCGTTTATTAATAACTTGGGATCTTTGATGAAACAACTGGGTTTCTTTGATCTCATAGCCTCCCATTCAAAGGTAGACGACAGGGAAATGGCCATGGGGATAGACACTTTAAATCATTGTTATCACAGGAGTTAAGAAACCTTTTTAAAAAAACCCTCCAACTACCTTCTCACTCTATCTTCTGCTTAGCGCCATCAGTCTAGAAGATTTGGTAGGTTGGACTCTTTGTAGTTTGTATTATGGAAACAATAGGTCGACTGAAATGTGTTCTGAGATATTGATATGTCCCACTGGGGGGTGTGGCTCGGATGAGAATCCTGGCCTGACTCATGTAATCCCTTGGACCAGTGTGAGGTAGGTGTTGTCATGCTGCTTCATCAGACAAAAAAGCCAAGGCTCGGAAACATGACTTAGCAACAGTTAGAGAAGGCAGCACCTAAATTCTAGCCCCAGCCTTTTATTTATTTATTTATTTATTTTTTGAGGGCAGTGCCACTGGCCCTCATATGTGGGACCCAAACCGGGGCCACTGGCTTCCCAAGCCAGTGCTTAACCACCACGCCACTTGGCCGGCCCATAGCCTCAGCCCTTTGAATCCAGTTTGTGAACTTTCTATTTTTAATAGGGAACAAAAGGAATCAGTGTTAAATTAGTTTTAGAAAAACAAAATATAATTTGAATTTTCTAAGTACAGTTTTCCAACAGGAGGAGGTGAAATTTAAGATTTGAGAGCAGAAAGTCAAAGTATATTTCTTATAAGCCAGATCGACAATACTTTTTTCGTATGAGAGTGCAATGCGTACCTACCTTACTAAGTTATCTAATGAAAGAAAGACTTGAAAAGATTTTGTAAAGCAAAGGGCTATGCAAGCGTTTGTTCCTTACATAAGACAGACATAAACTGGGGTTCATAGACCCTGGGGAAATCCAAGCATGAGTAATTCACCATGTGAGCTGCTTATATTTGCAAGCAAAATTTTGCATGTGTGCACATATCTGACTTTCTCAAGGGAGAGAGTGCATAGCTTTCATCAAATTCTCAAAGATATGTGTGACTCAAAAATGATTAAAAACCACGATTCCCTCCCAACCCTTATGTAATTTGGTAGTGAGAAGAACAAAGTAATAATTTCAGAATCTAAAGTTCACTTACACTGTTTTCAAACATCTTTCCATGTCACGGAAACCCAGGCAAGAGGTAAAAGAAAATTTTCCATGGGAGGGAAGATTAAGTAGAGATAACCTTCTTCCCAGTGGCCATGGGCCTTGGACTCACCCTGGGGTTCAGATAGCCAGCTGGAGAAAGACAGAGAGACGTCTCATTTTCATGAAGGCATCGCTGCTTGAGCAGATGGCAGAAACTCCAATCCTTTCCAAGTGATGAAGTGAGATTGCTCAGACAAATGCTTTCAAAGTCTTGAACCTGTGAGGTTTTGCTCCCGAGTTCAGGAAATAACAGGATATAAATCTGCCTGAATCATCTCAGCTCACGCAAATTCAATGCTGGGCCATGGTGGCTCTGGCAACATCTTGTTCTTTTTGTGTAATGACTTTTGATGCTATGGATTTAGACGGATTAGGCCATTTAGGGCAAAGAGGGGACTATTAATATACAAAATTGTTAAATGTCAAATAAAATCCCTTAATAATGTGTGTATTTAAGATGAGTATACAGGCACTTTGAAAACTCAGTTCTAGCACCAGCTCAAACATTTGAGAAATCCATTTTGCAAGTTCAAACAAATAAGTCTACACCAATTATGTTGTGCCTGTGTTGAGTCTAATGGGTAATTCTGTAGTCTCAGTCGGGAACGAAGGCCCACCCTCTTATTGTTGTCAGTCACACTGGCACACCTAATTCTTCACCCAACTGGTTGAATGCTTAAATCCCATAGATCAGTGTACAGCTTGCAACCAAGACTCGGCTTTCATATTTCCTGCAAATTAATTACCTAAGTTGTTGATTTGATTAGTTTTAAAGGCCAATGTGTATTTGAAGATCTGGGCAGTTCCCACCCTGAAGGTCCCTACATTTTGGTCTTATAAATGCTTGCAAATAATGGCCTGGAATTTGGAATAATTTTCGGGGTGGGAGGGGCAGAAACGGAGAGGAGTCACATAAAAAGTTGAAAGTAAAAGTGGGAATGTAAAGATTTATTCCATATCCTATCAAACTGAAAACATGGCCATTCTTTCATTTATTGATTCAAAAATAATTTCCTTTTAGCATAAAGCTAAAGGTGTGTGTAAATCATCTATGATTCAGTATAGATCCTGATAACTCCTTTAAGAAAGGCAGTAATGAGAGATCATGGAACACAGAGGGGAAGTCCTGTGTCTTATGGGGACAATGGAGGCGGGTAGTCAGGGAAGGCATCTTGGAGATGATAACATTTGAACCGAACTCTGATGAAGGTGTAAGGTTTAAAAGTAGCTTAATTACCATCCTATAGTAGAAGCTGGTTTAGTGTAAAAATTTCATTATAAAAACAACAGAATGAGGGCCGACCAAGTGGCGTGATGGTTGGGAGCTGGCTTGGGACGCCGGTGGCCTGGGTTTGGATCCCACATATGAGGGCCAGTGACACTGCCCTTAAAAAAATAAAATAAAATGAAAAAGAAAAACAAAAATGAAAAAAACAAAAAACAACAGAACTACATTAAAAACTATTTAGAAAATAAAGACGAAATCTCTCTCATGGTTCCATACCACCAACACAACTTTCATTGGCATTTTGTTGCATTTCTTGCCAGCCTTTTCCCCAGGGTACAGCTTCTCCATAGCTGTTGTCATGTCATATGTTATCATATTAAGCATACATTCTTGCATTCATTGTTAAAATGAATCATTAATTAGAAGCATTTTTTCCATGTTCTCACAAGAATGGACAGCTTTAAACTAGGTAGAGATGGGGGAATGAGCATTCTTAGGGAAGGAGAGAATGCAGACCACATACCAGTAATAGGAAGTGGCATGTTTGCATGCCCTCTGTGGCTGCACCTTGGATTTCATGGAAGGTCTGGACTGCCCTGCTAAGGCACTGGAGTTTTATCATGTGGACGATGGTGCACTATTGGAGGTTCTAGATGAGGTGGTGACATAATTAGAGTTTGACTTTCTCTAGGGCTGACTTTGGAAATTTGGGGATTCCCTGGGAACTTGGGCATTTTAGGGGGCTTCTTGTAGAGATGAGTAAGCAATTCATCCATCAGTATATATATACTGAACAAAATCATTAACTAGCAGCTGAATGAAAATGTTAATGTATTTGTAAGTACTGCTCGGTATTAGTTACAATGGTTTATCATAAGACTTTGTCTTAGACGCATTTTGTCTGATCATTTGATCTCAATGATCTATTGGAACCTAACCATTGCTTCTCTTTACCAAGCTTGATCTTCTAGTCGTGGGTGGCAAATAAGCTTCACCGTAACTAACGTCTCCAGCAGTTGGTTGCAAATATCCTAGACCCTATGCTGAGAAGGACTCTGAGGGCATGTCTGGACTTAGCAGAAAAGAGTGTGGAAGTGAGAAGCATTGGCTTGTCTCCCTCAAATGTTCACTTTAGATATCTTATATTTAATTTCAGTATGGCCCAAATTGATATACAAGTCAAACCAGATTGGGCTCAAAGAAAAAAGCAGATAGAAGAAAATCCCTATTAGTCAATATCTCCATAAAGTAAAGTACTTGACTCATTCATCTACAGGTATGTCCATCCATCTATCATCCATCCATCCATCCATCCATCCATCCATCCATCCATCCATCCATCCAACCACCCATCCACCCACCCACCCATCCATCCATCCACTATTCAACAAATATTTATTCTACATCTACAATGGACCAGGCAATGTGCTAAGTTATGGGGATATAGAAATGATTCTTGTTTCCAGAATTCAGAATCTAGTAAGGAAGCAACTGAAGAGGTGGGTAAATATACTACACTGTGTTCCAAGCTAGGCCAGAGATCATGGCACAGAGGCAGAACTTATTGACTCCAATTGACGCAGGAGAGATGGTGGGGGCAAAGGTGGGGCTGGGACTTACTCATTAAGCTCAGACCTCCATGAGGACAGGGGCTAAATATCTTATCGTAACATCCCCAGTACCCAGCATAAGGCACATAGTAGGTACTCAGTATATTTTTGTTGAATGAATGAGGTATCCAAGGAGTAGAAGGAACTCCCAAAAGTCATCTAGTCCATCCACCTGCCTCTGGGCTGAGCCACACCTAAATCACCCCAAGTGCTATTTCGGGTGCAGTTATTCTTAGCTGGCCTCTCTGACAGCTGGAAAGAGTCACAGAAGCAGCCTCCCCTCTGAGGCTTTAGTGCTACAGGCCACATTCAGGAGGAGCTGTTTGATTGAAACAAGAGCTGGGAAGAGAGAGAGAGAGAGGCAAGTGGGTCCCAAGCCTGAAGATTGTCAGGAGGTAACTTTCAAGGTGGGCAGCCTCCTTTTACTGGGCAATCAGAAGCTGAAACTGAGAAGCTCATCTTCAGGCGAGGCTTGGAGACTTGGGAATGGAGGCTCCTGAAGGCCTGGGGCATGGTGGGGCTCTAGTCTGGGGACCTGCCTAGCGGAAGGATAAATTGTCAAGGGCTTCATCCGAGTTGCCCCACAAGTAGCCTCCATTAGGGCAGAGGACTCCTGAAATGTGCAGATTCTCCTCCTTCCATGTCCACTCAGTCCCTGTACTCCCTGCCCCCACCTCTGCCAAGTACTTCAATGAAAGAGAAGTTTGAGGCTGCAGCTCCTTAAGAAGATCTTTTCTTCCAAGACCTGTTTTTCCCAGGGCATTTCACAGTGGCTGGGGAGTGTCGGGGCCTAACACAGTCAGGCTGTACCAGGAGCCAGAGCCCAGAGCATTCTAATCTCATGGGGAGATAGGAAGAAATGATTAGTGCGTACTGAATGGCCCTGCTGTGAGCTGGACCGGTCCTGGGGCATAATCAAGGGCAAGTTCTAATCTCATTTTCAGGTAGGGGAAGGGTAGAGAGGTGACTTTCTGGGGGCAGTCTCTTGAAAAACAGGCATAAACAGGGAACAATGGTACCATTCCTTTCTGACTTATTCAACCTGGTGTTTGATATGAAATGAGTATGTGTGTGTGTGTGAGTGTGTGTGTGTGTGTGTGTGTGTGTGTGTGTGTGTGAGAGAGAGAGAGAGAGAGAGAGAGAGAGAGAGAGAGAGAGAGACTAAGTATAACCTTGTGAACCCTCTTAGGAGGCTAATGCTTGCTCCCAAATCCCCCCAGCATAGGGATGGATTTGCCCCATTTTTTCTTATAAAAAAACCTGTGTTTTCTAAATGCAACACAAAAACTGGCTCAGTGGAGCCACCCTTGAGCTTCAGGGTCCCCTGATGGCTACACAGTCGCCAACTCTACTCCTCTCTGCTTCACCTCCAGCTATCCAAAGCTCTTTATGTAAAAATAAAAGTCACAGAACAAGACTTGGAGGCTTCTTCTGACCCTGGGGGAGTAGGAGACAGAGGGGTGATCATTGGCTGAAGTCCCACGGCTTTGGATCTACAAACAGTACTGAACAGTGTCCCTGAACCTGGAATTGTGCCAAGACCCATACACACCACACTTAAGAGGCAAATGCTGTCTCTGCCCAGGAGGATTTTCCAAGACTCTGCTCACCTTATGTCTACTTGCAGAAGGCCTTTAAAGACAAAGTCAGATGCACCTGCTTTAATGATGATGGACCTAACATTAAGTACTTTCTTTACTAGGAGCCTGACAGTATACACACAGTAAAATCCTCCAAGATCAGCATTTCTGAAGATCTAAAATGTTCCTTACCAAACCTACCCTGATGGGAACTCTTCACAGAAGAAGCTTAAAATTGTTGCCTTTGTCCTTTCTTTGCTCTTGAAGCAGCACTGGACATGTCTGGGCTTTACCCCTCACTGTCTCTGTGCCTGTGGAAAGAGCCCTCTCCCTCTTGGGGTTCAGGTCCCCTTTTGGTATTAGGTTGAACCATATGAAATTACTATTAAACAATTAATTTTTAAAAAATGACCTAAAATAAAATGAAGGGGCTGAACTCCTCTCAAAAGTCCTTTCAATCTTTGACATTTTAGATTCCTTAAATAATGCCATTTCCTACCTACTCTGCCCTCTGCAAGGTGAGTTTACCCCCACTTGTCACTTACCTATCTGTGCTCCTGGGCCTGGCTGCCCAGCACACCCCTGAGAGGCATTTACTGTCCTAACAGCTTTGAGGCAAGTTCCACCACTGGATTAGTGGCCTTATTCTGTTTTCTGGATCTAAAATGCTCTTATATTCCTCTCCTAGAAGACTTTATTCTTCAATGCCAGTGCCATGCTACCTGCCTTTAGATGCTTCCTTGGGCTCGATCAGCCAGAAATAATTTCTCTTTCCTTCATGCTCCAAGAGCTCTTCTCATATTTTTTGGTAACATTTTCCCCCTTTATTTTAAATGTAAACATGCTCGTTGTAGTCTATTTGGAGATAGAAAAAAATTTAAAGAGGGAAATAAAAATGATGTGCAATCCACCATCATCCAGTGTCACCATTTGATATAATTCCTTCCAGTCTTTTTTTTTCTTTTTTTGTTGAGGGCAGTGTCACTGGCCCTCATATGTGGGACCCGAACCACCGGGGCCGCTGGCATCTCAAGCCAGCTCTTAATCACTGCACCATTGGGCCGGCCCCTTTCCAGTCTTTTAATACATATACTAAATGTATTTTTTTTTCTAAACTGCCATATGTATTTATAGTAGATTGTATTTATAATAGACTTTATTTTTTAGAGCAGCTTCAGGTTCACAGCAAAACTGAATAGAAGGTACAGAGATTTCCCATGTCCCCTGCCCCCAAACATGGAAAGTCTCCCTCATTGTCAACATCCTGCACCAGAGGGGTACATTTGTTATAATCAGTGAACCTACATTGATATGTCCTCATCATCCAGAGTCTACAGCTTACGTGAAAGTTCACTCTTGGTACATTCAATGGGTCTGGACAGACGTGTGACATGCATCTACCATTATAATATCATACAGAGCAGTTTCACTGCCCTCAAAATACTGCATGTTATACCCATTCATCCCTCCCTCTCTCCTAACACCTGGCAACCACTGGTCTTTTTACTGTCTCCATAGTTTTACCTTTTTGAGAATGTCATATAATGGGAATCATACAGTATGTACCCTTCTTAGATTGGCTTCTTTCACTTAGTCATATGCATTGAAGTTTTCCTTAATATGTCTTTTCATGACAGTAGATTGTATGGTTGGTCCTAATTCCTTATCGCTTCCTGAATTTACATCCTGTGTCACGTTATCCCACTACTGGGGATGGAGTATATTTCCCATCCCCTTAACTTTGTGTTTGGCTAGGTGACTTGCCTTGATCAATGGACTTTTATTGTTTGTTTATTCTGTCAATGTATAATAACTTTATTATGCTATTTATTTAAGTGAATTATAATGATCTGTTTTTACTAGCTGACTCACAGATTGAGACTATCTAGAGGATACGGAGTAGATCTTACTCCTCTTTTTTCCCTTAAAACCTTTGGCAAAGAGCAGGTGTTAAATAGGATGTCAGATAACTGTATTAATTATCTATCCAAGTGTAATAAATTACTCTTAACCTTAGTGGTCAACGTGACACATATTTGTTATCTCACGCTTCTGTGGAGCAGGAATCTGGGTGTGGCCTCACTGAGCTCCCTGGCCCCAGGGTCTCTGGGGCTGGGGCTACACCTGGGACTAGACTCATCACAGGGGGTGGGTCTGCTTCCAGTCTCGCTCAGGAGGCTGTTGGCAGAACTCTGTTCCTCACTGACTGATGGCCAGAGGCTGCCCTTCTCCACAGGGCAGTTCATAAAATGGCAGCTGGCTTCCATAAGAGTGAGCGATCAAATGAGCAAAAGAGGGTGAACAAGACGGAAGCCAGGGTCTTTTGTAACCTAATCTTGGAAGGGACATCCAGATTCTACTTGATGAAGAAAGTCACTGGGTCCAGTTCACATTCGAAGGGAGGGAAGTAGACAAGGACATGAATTCTAGGAGGCGAGGACCCTCAGGAGCCATCTTATGAGCTGCTTATCACACTCACAGAGGGTATACAGTCCGTGTATGTAACTTTGTGGAGCCCCGGCATATACCTTATTGATTAATTGTTTGGCAGTGGAAAGAGAAATGGGAGCAGAATTAACCACTTTGGATCAGTCACATACTAGATACCTGGAATATGAAGAGTTGACACAAAAAACAGTGAATTCCACAACACGATGAATGAAGTCAGGGGTCTGTGTAGACATAATTTTATGTTTGTGTGTATTTCATGTACGGAGCAGAATATGTTAGCTCTCATCAAATTCTCTTAGGGTTCCTGGACCTCCAAAAGGGCACTACCCTTGAGAGTTGAAATAAAGGGTGGGATGGGGCAGGTCAGGGGGAGGGTGTGTGTCAAGGCTCTAAGTGCAAACACAGAATCAGGTTACAGAGAGCTGACAACTCACTGGGACATTTCTCTCCTGTGATTTGGTTTTGTGTCAGAGGGACTTCATACCCTGCCTGACCCAGCCTGGTCAGTTCATCTCTGAGAGATGGGAGGTGTTGGTTGGAATATTCCAACAAACAAACAAACAAACAAACAACAAGTGATGCATCAAGGATCCTGGATGAATTAGAAAATATTAGAAAAGATGTTGAGTGTGTCTGTGTCCTTGAGGCAGGAGCAAGGGATGGGGCCCAGAGGTTCAGGGTTAAGGGTACACAGAAAATGCTGCAGAAAGGGTACACAGAAAATGCCCAGGTACACAGAAAACCCTGGGCGCGTGGCCAGCCTCTTCAGTATGCTAGTGCTGGGGAGAAAGCTTTGAGTTGACTCAGGCAGACTGAGATTTGGATCCTGACAGGGCCTTTCTAGCTACAGAAGAGGTGACCTTGAACAATATTTAACCCACAGAGCTGATGAGTTATTTTACTTGTTTAAAGCTCTCTTTTGTTCAAAGAGGATTCAAGGCAGTGTTTGGAGAATAAAATGACATAGACACAAAAGGATCTACCACAGGACCTACTAGCATTTCACCCACCCTCCAAACCATCTCTCTGCCCATTCATCCATTACCCCACACGTCTATCCAACTGCTCACCACCCTTTCATCCACCTATCCACTCTCTGTCTGTCTGTCCATCCATCCATCCATCCATCCATCCATCCATCCATCCATCCATCCATCTGTAATACTTATTGAATACCAACAGTATATCAGACACTGTACTGGCTGCTTGGTTGTCTTCGGCTCTGGAGGAACAAGACAGCTCTGGGTCCCTGTTCTCATGAATCTTACAATCAATTAAAAGCAAAATCAATTTTTTTCCTTTCTTCTTTTCCCGTTCCTTCCCTCCCATCTGTCCTCTATCCTATTGTCTCCTCCTCTCTCCTTTCTTCTTCAGGTCTTGTTTCGGGGAAGAACTGACTCCACCATGAGTTTGGGGGAAAAACCAAAGTCATGGTGGACCCAGTTTCCTGTAAAGGGATTTTTAGCCTTGATGGAGAGTACAATGGTGAGCCACAGTGAGCCCCATGTGATGAAAATTAAGTGCTTATTTGAGCCATTGTGAGAGGCTAGAAGGGGTCCCTACGATCCATCACCAAATCTTCCTATGCATTGCCCTTGTGAGATTGGCTTGTAGGTGGGCAGGTAGGTGCCTTCTTTCTGTCCCCAGTACCACCTCCCCATCCACTCTTTGATGCCTGAAAGGCCACCAAGTGAAGTGTGTTTCCTGAGTTTAAGGCTTTGATCCCTGTGAAAATGAAAATCTCTGTGGGAGGGTCACAGTTTAAACTGATACTGGTTATTTACACTTGGTTGTGAATGAGTATCACTTCTTTTTTCAATGGAAATAAATCAACAGGTATTCATGAAGTCTGCTTGAGCCCAGATTTGGGGTGGGAGCTGCCAGCAGCTATGACATATTTGGAGAGAAGCCTGGGTGTGGAATCAGGAGATGGTGATGGTTCCTGCTGGGCCACTTATGGGCTACTGAGCCTTGTCCCAGCAGCTTCTGCTCTGGGCTTCTGGAACTAGATATCCCAGTCCTCTGATGGGTCCTGAAAGGGGTCACTGAGGGCTGGCTTCATGCACATGTGACCCCTGCCTTTGCATAGGGCCCTGTGTTGGTTTAATGCTCTCCTGTTGCCATCTTATGAAGAATAATTTTTGAACACCAGGCCCACATTTTCATTTTGCACTGTGGCTGCAAACTGTGCAGCTGGTCTTGGTGGGGAAGGGGGACTCACGGAAGGGGACCCAAGGACACGCACTGCTCACTGGAGAAGCTTGCCTCCAGCTGCTGCTGCTCCTGGTACTTCACAGTCAGGTTTAGGACTTGCCTCCTAGAGAAAGCCATTTCTGAATAAGCCCACTTGGCCGGATCACTCAACTCCTCCCGGGAAAGTCTACAGATAACAGGCTCTGCTTGGTACATCTTCTGCTTGTTGACAATGCTCAGCGGGGAGCTGGGTGGTTTCAAGGGCATGGATCCACTTCCTTGCTAGCACCTCTTAAGGTGCCTCTCCTTTCAACCCATGTCCTTCCACATGGTGGGGAAAAAAATGGCTTTGGAATCGCATGGTCCTGGGTTTGAGTTATGACTTTGCCCCTTATGAAGTGTGTGATGAAGGGAAGATGCCCTATGAGGGTCACAGGGCCTCAGGGTGCCCAACCTCCCGCCCTCCTCCTTGGGTT
This sequence comes from Aselliscus stoliczkanus, assembly GCA_033961575.1. Lineage (NCBI taxonomy): Eukaryota > Metazoa > Chordata > Mammalia > Chiroptera > Hipposideridae > Aselliscus > Aselliscus stoliczkanus. The sequence goes on from CM066739.1 coordinate 26,900,129, forward strand.
GCTGTGAAGGCGGAGTGATATCAGATGGAAGGCACTCCGCACGAAGTTGGCACCAAATAAATGGCTCTTGATTCTCAGAGCCTCGCTTCCTCGCCTGTAAAGTGGAGAAATCACTCCTACCTCTAGGTGGTCAGGCACTGGGCATTTAGATACATTATCAGCTAAAAAATACTCAGACCTCCCAGCATCACACCCTTCCTGGCAGACTGAGAGCGGTACCCAGCCGGAGCCCTGTCGACAGAGCTGGCGCCTCTTGGGGATCATGCCTCGTGAGTTGCTAGCCTCTATCAAGCCCTTTGGAGTTTGAGTTACATATTCATTTGGCAGAGTCTAGTTCTCTGATTCAAAGAGTAAAGCTGAGGTGGGGGGGAGAGAGGGAGAGGGAGGGAGAAGGAGGGAGGGAGGGAGAGAGTGGGAGAGGGAGAGGGAGAGAGAGAGAGAGAGAGAGAGAGAGAGAGAGAGAGAGAGAGAGAGAGAGGAAGAGGAGGAGGAAGAGGAGGAGGACAGGGGTGGGGGGTGGGGGGGAGGAGGAGAAGAAAAAGGAGAATGAGGAGGAGGAAAAGAAGGGAGTGTGTAAGAAACAAAAAACTGATCCCAGGGCTTCTGGGACTTTGAGTGGCTCTGTGGAGACTAGGGGGGCATGCATGCGAATCAGAAACATGTGCACGAGGTTTTCCCCCCAGTACACAGGCTCTGGAATGGAGGTGCCATGCCCTAATGTGCTGTTTTAGGACAGGCCAGGATTGGGCTGGAGAGGACGACATGGAGACGGAGTCTGCACCTGTGCCCTCTTGACTCATCCTGGGTGAAAGGGGAGAAGACAGGAGCATTGGCTGGTTCTAGAGCTCTACTCTTGGACTCTGGAAGTTCTTGAGACCTCCTGGATCAAGAGACCAGGGAAGCTTTATGGCACTGCGGAATATCTGGCAGCACAAGGCAGTAGAAAGGTCACGAAGCTTTCAAGTCAGGCAGACTTGGTTAGCATGCTGCCTATGCCCCTCACTAGCTGTGTGACTTTGGATAAGTTACTTAAGCTCTCTGTGCCTGGATTTTCTCATTCCAGATATGAGGATTATGATCTCTAGGCTTCTGTGAGGATGAAACCAGATTTTGCATTTTGTTTATTTATTAAACAATGGATTGATTAGGTCCCCTATACTTATTTTCTTTCCAGAAAATACACGACAGCTCCCTAAAAGAGATGTAGTGCATTAAAGAAATCATGGAAAAAAGAGAAAATAAGAATTGGACAGAAATATGAAACTAGGACGGTGTTAGTATACAAACCTGCACAGCATAGAGTCTTGCTCAGTTATTAAAATTTGTCAGTACATTTGTGTCTGAATTTCTGGTTGGTCAAAATAAAGCAAAAAAACATCATTTATAAGATTCATGTTGTCTGTTTAAAACATGCTTTCTCAGGAGAGCAGCTTTCCTTAGCACTGTCATTTTTCTCTGGGTTCCTCTTAAAGGGATCACATTTGGGAACACATGGGCAGTGGCTCTTTGTTGCATTAGCCTGTCATGGAGGGCAGCGGGGAGAAAACAATGCACCTGCTTTGGGTCTCGGGCACATAAGAGGTGCTACCTCTCTATGAGGGGCTGTGCATAGTGTTTGGGGGAGCTCGTCTCATTGTGAAGGGCTGGTGACCTAGTGACACTTTGATCCCACTTCCTGTTGCCTGTGACTTGATTTTACCTTCTGCAAACCCAACCTGCTCCTCTCTCCCTGACAGGCTGAAGCCTTTGTGGGGGCACCTCTCAGTGCCTCTGAAATGGGAGACCCTTCTGGCTGCTCTCAGGAAGCCCGAACCCTGCTCCTGGAACTCTGCATGCTTTGGCTCAGTGACATTCCATCTCTCTGGGTTGTGTCCCAGGGAGGAACATGTGGCCATTCTCTAATAACTCCCTCCTGCCTTCCTCCCTTTGTCTTTCCTTCCTGGGCCAGTGAAAGGCGGAGTGAATGAACGTTTCCCTTCTGATGGGAAAACTCTCTCTGGCCCTGTAATGAACTAGAATAATTGATTTGTCGATGAAAACCGAGGCTGTGGAATTGATGCTTCGTGTCAAAACAGTCCGGATCACTTTGGTACCAATTCATTGTCACGGGCGGGGAGCCGTTCGGCGGGAGCCTGGTGAGAAAGGAGCAGTCTTGAGTGGAAACATGAAAAGATTTGATTGTGCTCAAGCTCCCCAGCATGGCACCGCCCTGTTGGGATCTGATTTCACTGCTCCAGATCGAAGGTCCTGGCTAATATTTGCTTTCTCCTCTTTCTCATGAGGGTAGAAATAACTTGGCAATTGCCTCATTGCAGCTACTATTTGAATGTGGATATTAATTTAATCTGGAGTTCTGTTACTCTTTAAATATTTAGGGGTTTGGCTGAGGCCTTTGTGTGTGCTTAGGATGCGATAGACAGTGAAAAATGGAATTGGAATGTTTCTACGGGTTTCAGAAGGAAAAAGGATTCTCGGCCTCCTTTCCCCCACCCCACCCCCCACTTTTATTCTCTCATCTGACTGCAGCATCTGATGAGAAGGGAGTTATTTTGACATCTATAGACAGATGCCATGGGGTAGAGGAGAAAGAGGATATATGTTGGAATCAGACAGGTCCTGGGGAGGATGTTCAAATCCTGGCTCCCTTCCCAGGAGCCACGTAAATCTGAGTGAGTGTTTAAGAGCTCCATCTCCCCGTCTGTGAAATGGGGCCAATGGACACCTACTCCACAGGGCTGATATAAAGATTCAATGAGATATAATGTGTGTGTAAAGCCACTGTCATAGTACTATTACTATTATTTTATGAAAATGCCATGGACCTAAAACAGTATACACTCAAAGCATTCCCAAAGAACTCTGAGAGGGTATTCTTCCTGTGGGATGAACCTAGTTACTCCTTGGGTGACCTGGGTCCTTTCATCTTGATGAGTTTCTTGCAAAACTAGAGAAGACGAAAGAGCTTCTCGGCTCTGTCGTGTTGTCCAGAGAAAGGGCTTGAGAAGAGAGATGCTTGAGCCAATCTATGGGCCACAGGCCACCATTTAATTCTCTCATTTCATCCCTCCAATAACACAAGGAGGTAGGGGGCATATTTTCATTTGAAAGATGAGGAAAAACTCAGATACACTGAGCCACTTGTCCTAGGTCACACAGTGAGTGACCCATCCCAGTTCCCTTCTCATAGCCTCCATATTTCAAGTTCTTTCGACTTGACTAAGATGCCGCTCCTTATAGTGATGGGAGAAGGGTCAGGGGCCTCCCTCCCCATCTCCTCCTGGAGGCCCATCCTTGAGACTTCCATGCTTTCATTGTTGGCTTATTTCTCAGATATCTATTAAGTGTCTACTTTGTGCCACACACTGTGGGAGGTAAAAAGGAGCAAGGCAGAGCCTCTGTCCTTAAGATGCTCACAGTTTATTTAGAAGGACAGACAGATATGTGAACAATTTTTCAAAACGAAGAAAAAAAGAAAAGTTTGGGAAGGGGTGATGAGTACTTCTTTTTTGTCACTTAGCTGTAATGGCTCTACCAAGCACACGGATGGGACTATGCACAGAGTAGGTGTGCAGAAAACATCATCTGAATGAATACAATCTCTCTCCCTCATAATTGTTCCCCAAATGCCAGAAATCCCATTTTGGTTTCCCTGGATTTAAGATATCATGTCTTCACTGCACAGTCAGACCTCGGATTGATGATCTAGGAGCCCGCTTCAGAATAAAAGTCTTAGCCGTGAGAGTCAGAGGAGGCAGATTCAGCCTAGGTCACAATAAGAACAACTGCTACGAGGAGCTGTTGAGGCTGACTCAGGGCCAAGATGTGTCTGCACAGTCATTTAAAATTCACAACTACTGATGAGGTGGGTATTCTTACTGTGCTAATATACAGATGAGGAAACCGAGGCACAGTGAGGTTGCCAGTCCGTATCTCCAGGCATAAAAAGGGGTGGGAAGGCCCACCTGAGGTCAGGCCCAAGGGAAAACTTGGTGATGCCCATGAGGCCACCAGGGGCCTGGGTCATAGGCTGCCCTGAGCAGCTTCAAGAAAGAGGGTATGAGCAGGAAAAGATCCAGTGTTCCCGAGGCTGGACCTGGCACGCTCCTCCCTCCATCTGCGCCACGCCTGCCCGCTCTTCCCTTGTCCTCCTGGCACGTACAAGGAAGGGTCTCAGAACGTGGATGCTGAGACAAGGCAGGCTCTGAGGAGCCCTCACTGGCCAAAAACATACTTCTTGGGCCAAGGAGCAGCCTGAAAATTTCTGGCAAGTTAATGGCCTGAGTGGCGCGGCTATTTATTTTGCTGAGAAGAGATGTCTTCGTCTCTGCTTTCTCTGTTTCCTCTTCCGGCGATTCTTCCACTCACCCATCCTTTTCTTCTTTGGATTCCTCTGATTTTTCTATCTCCTTTTCCTGCTCTTCCTCCTTCACACCCTATTCCTCTTCCTCTTACACATTCTCTGTTCCTTTTCCCCCTTCCTCTCTTGTGGATTTCAAAAGAATCGTGTTTTCTATACACACACAAGTATATAAATACATATATGTAAGTATATATATATATATATATATATATATATATATATATATATTTGATGTAAGATTACTTTCCCTATGTATTATATAAGTGTGTATATATTGCATATATACATGCATATATACAAACATGATATATGTATGTGTATATACATATATGTGTGTATGTACATATACACACACACATACATATATAAAACCAGTGTAATTGCACTTCTGAATATGTCCTTCTGTTAAGAAAGTAGGAGACCCAGAAGGTCTGGGATCAAAGTCTGGCCAGGGCCCCACTGGGAGATTCAAGGGTAGGCAGCAGGATGGGCAGGGAAATCACAGTTTCACAAAAGCACAGGCTTTTGGTGTTAGAGATCAGGCAAGTAGCTTCTTTCTGATGCTAAGTTGCTGTGTGATCCTGGGGAAATGACCTTATCTCTCTGTTTCTTCTTCAGGTGGAAAATAAACCTATAATATCATATATGAATGCATTGATGCTCATATAAGAGAAGAGCATTAGGAGAAAAATACACGTGAACCATTATTTTAATTATGAGTTTTTATTCACCCCATTTGAAACAACTGCAGAGCAATTGTGTGTGTGCACGTGTGTGTGTGTGTGTGTGTGTGTGTGTGTGTGTGTGAAGAAGGGTCAGGGAGAGGAGAGAAGGGTGGGGAAGCTTTCTCTTCATACAAAAGGAGAGTGGTTTTCCATAATTCTTGTTGGACTGCTCACTCTTACTGTCTAAGGCACTATTTCTTAATTTTCTTTTAACTCATGCCCAACCGAACATTTGTGTAACTTTTAGTAATTTGCATAATTAAAACAAAGCCTATTTCTCTTTTTTCTGAGTATAATATTATTTTGCGACATCCAGTATGCTTTCTCAAACTCCCCCTCCTGGACATGTGGATCTGCCCGGAATGGTTGGAGGATAGAGAATTTATCTGGAATGGTTGCTCAACCTTGGCTTGGTTGCTCACTTTTTCCAAGCCTCAGTTTCCCCTTCTGTGAGATGAGGGACAACGATGCCTCCTCAGCACCTACGGGGCCTGTGGCGAGAGCTGAGGTGCCCGGAGTCAAGCATCCCTCATCCCAGAGGTGTGTCCTGCCCTGGGGCTCAGGTCAGACCCACAGCACAAGGCAGGCACCCCCTTGGTGAGAACAGCTTCTCTCTGGGGGCTGTCTCCTGGAGATTTAGTGTGATATTTTTTCTCACCCTCAGGAATCTGGCCAAACTCCAGGGCCGCCTATCATGAGCAGTCTTGTTTGCTTGCAATTTGCGGGAGTCATGAGGGGTAAAGGACTGGCTTTGACTATTCAATCAGTGGGGTGGGGGTGGGGAGCTGTCTTAGGCCAGAGGCTGGACTTTTCCCTTTAGGAATCAGGGCATTCACCTATGGGACTCTGGGGAAGTGTGTGTGTGTGTGTGTGTGTGTGTGTGTAATACTTTTTTGGTTGACTATTTAGTGCCAGCCACTGTCTTGGTAGATGCCCCCTTATTTAGTATTTGATCATGCTCTGTAAAGGCATGATTATCCCCATCTTACAGATGGGGCCACTGAGGCTCCAAAAGGGTATATAATTATTCCCAGTCCTGCGCCTAGCAGTACTTACAGCTAGATCTGTGGCCCCTGAAGAACAGGTGGTAATATGGGAGGGAGGAAGACATTTCTCCAGTGGGTAACAGGGCACATTTCTGAGGGTCGAAGTGACTTCCCCCCTGTTCACCCATTCCTGAGCAGAATGAACTTGAGGAGGTGTTGACAACAGTGGCCTGACTTCAGATGGTACCCTTCAAGCATCCTGGGATTTTGGAGCCTGCTGTATAGAAAGCCAGCCATTCAGGATGACGTTTCCCCTCCCCAAGTGATGGATTACCATCCCTCTTAAGTACCAAGCGTTTGGAGAGGTAGATTATGGCCTGTGCTCGTCTTCTCCCCTGACTTTTCACAGGCCTTGGTTCCTTGTTCTGGGTTATCCAACACAATGGCCATCAGAGGACGGAGTGAGAAGTGCTGCCTTTTAGTGATTTCCACTGAGCTTCTGAGATTGTCCTTTTCTGCTGTTTCTCTCAGAAGACCCAATTGTTTTTTGTTTTTTTTTTTAAAGATTGCTAAATGGGGGAGGGGAACAGCGTTGGGGAACCGGGGAAGGGGAACAGACAAGTTGCTGTCCTTTTGTTCTTCGGTCTAGTTGCGGAAGACGTTGCTTCACTGGCCCATGTTGGTATCGTCATTGCGCTCTTCCCGGATGAGGCAGATGAGTGGCCGGCCTCTGGATGGTCACTCACCACGGCTATTGGCAGCTCATGCTGGCTGCCGGCCACTCATGCTGGCTGCTGGCCACTTACTGTAGCCTATGGCAGCCCACTGCAGCAGGGGCTGCAGCCTACACCATGGCCGGGGCTCGCACAGCCCAGCTCTAGGTGGAGCTGTTGTTAGCTGTAGAGGGCAGTGTCACTGGCCCTCATATGTGGGATCCGAACCGGGGCCGTTGGCATCCCCAAACCAGCTCTTAACCAATGCGCCACTCGGCCGGCCCAGAAAGTGCTGCCTTTTAGAGTCTGCCACATCTAGTCTTAAATCTTGTCCTGCCACCTCCCAACTACATGGTTTCAGGCAAAACATGGCAGAACTTTGAGCCTCAGTTTATGCATCCTTAAGATGGAGATGATAAGTCTCCTACACCATTAGATGAGCCAAGATGAGGCATGGAGTCTGGCGCAGAGCAGGAACTCAGCAGATGCCAGGGTTTTTCCCTGTGGGAGAGATGTGTGCTCTGGAGACCCTTTAGCAAAGCGAAGTACAACCTTTCCCTGATCCCAGCTGTTCAGGCTTAATAGCAAGAGACATACATTTCATAAGCACTAAACTTCACTGGGAGGGAGGGAAAACAAGAAAGAGAAAAAGGAAGAGAGATCTGTAAACAGTTAGTCATCACCAGAGTGATGCTCAGAGCCATCCTCACGAAATGGCTTCTTGGTGAAGAGGCTAGGCCTTGGTGACAGATCAGGCCCAGAGATGTGGACAGACTCTGCCCGTCACCCCGAGCTCTGTCTGCACTGGCCGCAGGGACACTGTTTTGATGAGGGGAAGTGAGGCCCTGGCTTTGCTGGCTCCAGGCACAGGAAGGGCCACCAGGCTGCAGCTCCCTGCCCGCCATCTGGAGTTGAGGGACAGGGCCCAGTGGGTGTTCCAGAGCCAAAGAAACAGAAACTCTCCAAGTTCACAACTGTGAAGAAACACTTCTCCAGTTTGTTTTTAATCAAACTCTCCACTCTGACACTTGGGCTCCAGTCAACGATTTAAAAAGTTCCACTAGCAAATAAACACTTAGCCAAATATTTGCCTTTATGTGTTTTCAATAGTAAATACCAGCTATATTGCTCATCTTCTTATATCATCCCAACTAGGCCCACCCCCTTGATGCTTTGAGCTGAGTGGCTTCTCCAAAGATGGGTGGGAACCACTTCCCTACCTCTCACTATGGGACCAAGAGCAGAGGACCCAGCCTTGGTGAAAAAAAAAATCTACCCACCCCCCCCACCCTCCCCCGCCCCCAAGAGCAGACCTGCTTAAGATCTTTGTGAGGAATGGCCCTGTGGCATGGCCCCTAGGCCCTGGAAATGGGAAATGTATTCCCGTTTCCACCTTCTTTTTTTTTTTTTAATAGCTCTCATTTGAATTCTCTTTCTTTTTTTTAAATTAAATTTATTGGGGTGACCATGGTTAGTAAAATTATGTAGGTTTCAAGTGTATATTTCTATAACACGTCATCTGTAAATCACATTGTGTGCTCACCACCCAGAGTCAGTGGTCCTCCTGTCACCACCTCCTCTTGTTGGCCCTGCTCCTACCTTCCTCAGTGCCCAGTAGCCAGCCTGCAATCACCAGCCCACCTCAGGGCAGGGTTCAGGGCTGCCTCCCACCCAGTCTTCTGATCTGAGAGGACTTTGGGGGAAGAGTTTAGGGATTGGAGGGGCAGAATGGGAATGAGAATAAGAGAGCAAAGAAGGGCTTCAGCTTTCACAGGTATAAGAGGGTGTTTGGGACCTCAGTTACACAAAGCTCAATTATACACAGATGTACATACATACATGCACACAAACACACACCGTCCCATATAGCAACCAGGGTATTGGTTAGCATACCTTGGTTGTAAGCAACAGATTCCCCTATTGAAGAAAGTAAGGGGAGCTCATAAGAGAAAAGGTTGAAAACCCAGGTTGGGAAAAGGCAGGGCTGCCACTGGCAGAATGGGCTCCTACCACTTTCAGAGAGGAATCTGCTGGTTAGCTGGATAGGGCCCTGTACCTCCCTGTTAACCAGAGGAGGATAGGACACCTTCGTCAACAGTCCCTCAAGGTTCAATTGCATTGTTTCTCAACTTTTTTCACATCCCAACACATAAGTGACATTTGTAAGATATAATGGGGTGAAAGGACGAGGCTAGTTATGTTTTTAAGTCACTGCTAGACTAAAGGACTCAACATCTCAGCACTCTTGTACCCATTCATAGCCATTGTTGGGAAGCTCAGCTATTTCCCAAAGGGAGAGGTAATTCCTCAAAAGACAACTGGGATGCTATCAGCAGGAGCAAATGGCATGCAGACTGAGCACCCACCCCTTCCCCAAAGCATCATCAGTCATCAGAGCGGCTCCTCTGCCTAGGCCTATATCTCAGCTCCTCTCTTCTCATTCTGGCCACAACATATTAAATTTTCCACCTAATTCCCCTCTCAGTAAATGCAAATAAGTGTATTTACATCTCTGCTTACACATCACCAATCTCTCCTTCAGAAGACTATGGACACTTGAGGACTCAGGCTCTGATTGGTTGGTTTTCATTGGCACCTAGAGTAGAGCACAAGTCAGTCTTCAAAAGCAGACCCCGGGGCGGCCAAGTGGCGCATTGGTTAAGAGCTGGTTTGGGGATGCCAGCGGCCCCGGTTCGGATCCCACATATGAGGGCCAGTGACACTGCCCTCTACAGCTAACAACAGCTCCACCTGGAGCTGGGCTGTGCGAGCCCTGGCGACGGTGTAGGCTGCAGCCCCTGCTGCAGTGGGCTGCCGTGGGCTACAGTGAATGGCCGGCAGCCAGTGTAAGCTGCCAATAGCCACGGTGAGCGACCATCCAGAGGCTGGCGACCAATCTGCCTCATCTGGGAAGAGCGCAATGACGATACCAACATGGGCCAGTGAAGCAACATCCTCCGCAACTAGACTGAAGAACAAAAAGACAGCAACTTGTCTGTTCCCCTTCCCTGATTCCCCAATGCTGTTCCCCTCCCCAAATCCCCAATAAAATCTTAAAAAAAAAAAAAAAAAAGCAGACCCTGAACTTAGCTGCAACCCATGCTCCAGACATACCACCATACCACCCCCACAGCTCCAAATACACTCTGCTGTTTACAGGTCTACATGGGGACCCTTCTTTACTAGTAACTGAAGGAGACTCTTGATGTATATTTATAAAATGAATGAAGAGAGGGGTAGGGTAGTTTCTCCCCAAATAGTAATCAGGCCAAAGCATCAGATAATTCAAAGAGATTTGTGGTATTCTTTGTTTTTCAAGGCCTGGTATCCAGAATCTCTTATGAAAACTTGATCCAGTCTATCATATTCTTGGCTGACACAACTATAATGTTGACAGTTTCTGCCAGCTGATAACCTATGAGAAATCAAGGCAGAACTGCTCTGAGATGACTTACGCTGGTGGAGAGAAGAAATTTGATTTATAAGACATTGTGATGAAGTCTCAGGAAATCTCAGGAACAGAGAAAATTAACTTCAGGGGAGACCTTACCTGTCCTAGGTAATTGTACTTGTATGATTATTTCATTAAATCTTTTTAGCAGACCTTTGAGGTAGACATTATAAAACACATTTTGCACATGAAAATACTGAGGAATGATTTAGAGCTATACCTGGGTTTGTTTTTAAATAACTGGTGTGAGGTAGAGCTGGGACTCGAACTCAGGTGTTTTACACTTTCTACTCTTTCTGTAGAGTCATTGATTTTATAGGGGAGATTTTTTTTTTTTTATGCTGGCTGGTACCAAAATTAATTGACATGACATCATACTTCTTGCTATCAGAAAAAGAAGCTCCAATTTGGTTAAGCTGCTGTTATGTGTGGCTATTGTAATCTCATCAAATACAGCCACTGTCTCCCTGCGTGCTCACATGGCTTTTCCTCAGTGTGTGCTCATGGCGAGAGCAAGAACTCTTGTGTCTCTTCTTTTTCTTATTAAGGGCACTAATCCCATCATGAGAGCCCCATCCTCATGACCTCATCTAACTCTAAATACAAACCTAACCCCAAAGGTCCCACCTTCAGATACCAACACATTAGGGGTTAGGGTTTTAGCATAAAAATTTTGGTGGCAGAGGATACAAACATTCAGTGTATAACACAATGAATGCTACAAAATAGATAACCCAGGGCGTAAATACTTGCAAGTATTTCCAGGTGATAGATTCCTAGAAGTGGAAATGCTGAGTAAAGTGGTATTTCAAATTTTGAAAGCTGCAACCAAAGCACCCTTCAAAAGTTTCACATCTGTTCGTATTCCCACCAACAGCACAGAAGGATATAATGGTAGACACTTTACATTAGAATTATTTGCAGCATTTCTTTAAATAGCCAGCTCTCTTGATACATATGATTTTTTCATGTTAGATTGACCTGCCATTTTCCAGCAGCTGGTTTACCCACTAGATCCAGATGCTGGCTGAAGCAGCGGTGCTGCCGCTTGGGTCAGTCCTTTCCCTGCTGTGGAGCTAAACTGGACAGTGGTTACTCTGGTTTTCTCTACAGACCTGGAGGGGGTCTGGTTGGAAATGGGGAGCCAGGCACTCTGAAAGGCTATGCCATGGGTCAGTATTTCGTCATTGCTCTCCAATCTCTCCAAAGGTCGGTATAAGATCATACGAGTCCTAAGGGATATTGGGAGGCGGCAGCTGTAAGGATCAGGAGTTGGTTAAATCTCAATCTTTACATTTTGGAAGCAAATAACTTGATGGGGAATAGTGCGCCACTTTAGCAAAGATGCAGCATGCTGGACCTGGTGACTATTTCAGAGTCTTGATATTTTCCTCCTTGTCCCTCCTCCTACACTTTCCCTACAATTCTGGATGTCAGTTCCTGTCCATCCACCTTCTAAATCAGAAGTTAGCAAACTCTAGCCCATAGGTCACGGCTGGCCTGTGACCTCCTTTTGTAACAAAGTTTTTTCGGAACACAGCCATGCTCACTTGCAGATTATCTATGGCTGCTTTTGCAACTGTGGTGGTTGTGACAGATTGTGTGGCCTACAAAACCAGAAATATTTATTATCTGGCCTTTTATAGACAAAGCATGCTGACTTCTTCTCTGAATATCTTTTGATTTTGTCCCCTCTTTTTCCCTGTTGGTTTATCTCACCTTGCCTGGACGGTTGCAGTAGCCACCAAGCTGGTCATAACCAGATTAAGCCTTCTTAAATGCAGATGTAAGGTTGGCAGGCTGTCAATTGCCTCCATTTCTCCTCATGCTTGTGATGTGAGTGGCTTGCCGTCTAAGGCTTTCTAAGTCTGAAGGTCATTTACAGCCATCTCTATTCTCATTTATGTGTGTGCCCCACAAATACTCAAATCTCAGTCAGCTGATCTGTAAAATGGAGCAAATTAACATCTTGCTGGGGTTTCAGTCCCTATGGGCCATTGAGTTTCCTAAGCAGCCCACTCACTGTCTTGGCCCTTTGCCCTTCACCCATGTTGGGGCCCCTTGTCCAGGGAACCCTTCTCGTGCATCTGGTGAACTGCTGCTTCTTCAGTGATGCATTCCTGACTCCATCATTAGCAAAGATATTTGCTCCTACCTCTTTGTTCCCAGTAAACCACTCAGGGCCTGCCTCCATTGTAGCACTTACATGGCATTATTTGTATTTATGTGTGTCTTTCCCTGTCTCTCCCACCAATCTGTGAACTCAAGCAGGCAAGTAGCTTGTCTCATTCTTGTCAGCATCTAACAGTGCCTGGCCCCTACAGGTACTAAATAAATGTTTGTGGAATGAACAAACACCAGTATTCACTGAGCTATTGCTCTGTATCAGTAGTATCTCTCAAAATCCTCACACTGCCCTGTGGCACAGACACTGTTATATTCCCACTTTACAGATGTGGCAACTAAGGGCATAGAGAAATCACTTGCCCAAGGTCACAGAGCTTGCCAGGATTTGAACCTGGCAGCTGGACTCCAGAGCTCAATATGCTAATAGTGAGCAAATGAATGAATGAATTCAGTGAGATTCTAGGAACTGAAGACAAGAAAGGTAAATGCTACATGACTTTATGAAACCCATTATTAAGGTTTATAAAAGAAAAACACAGAGATTCCAGGAGATCTGGCAGGGAGGAGGCTATGGGATCAACAGCCCACAGAGTTCAGGAAGAGTTTAAAGTGAGTGAAAAGTCAGGCCATCCTATGAATTCCTGGGAACGTGTGAAGGCTCTATGGGAACACAGTTAAACAAACAAGGCTCACCCCTCTGCATGTCAGGCAAAGGACAAAAAGTCACCAACCTTCACAGTTATTGTGTGCCTTCGGTATGCCTAACACCATGCCATTAAGTTTCCCATACTCTAGCTCACAGAATGAAAATTGCTGTCTTCCCCTCACCCAAAACATTCTGATTCAATAAATATTCCTTGAGCAGCTATTACATGCCAAGCCCTTGAAGTGGATGCCAAGAGAACAAAAATGAATGAAACTCTAGGGGTCCCCAGCCTAGTCGGGGAGACAGATGACTATATAATTCTAACAGTGTGTTCAGTGTTATCAGACTGATATAGCCAGGACACACGGGGACCTAACTCTGCCTGGAGACGTGGAGGAAAAATTTAAGACAACAGTAATTGAGCTGGGTTTTGAGGGATGAATAGAAGTTTGCCAGGTAGACCAGGCAGGGAAAGATTTCCAGAGAGAAAGCAGAGTTAGGGCCAAGACACAGAGGCAAGAATGTCAGGAATATATCAGCCAATCCCTGGGGAGTAATGGCAAGTGGGAGCCAATCAGAGAGGGTCTCTTGGGCACACTGTGGAGCTTGGCTTTCTCCTGTGAGGTGGTGGAACTTTACAGCAAAGGGGTTTATCAACAGATTATATATATATATATATATATATATATATATATATATATATATATTTTTTTTTAAATGAGATGGTAGTGGCATGGCAGTCATGTGAGGAAATGAAGAGATGCACAACTTGAAGTGGGGAAACTAGCTAGGAGGCTGTTGGGAAAATAGTCTAGGAGGAAAATAATGAGGGTCTGAGCTGAGGACGTGAGAAGGGGAGGTGAAATGTGAGCCAAAAAACCAAGGAATCCCTGGGCCTGCCGAGTGGCGCATTGGTTAAGAGCTGGTTTGGGATGCCAGCGGCCCCGGTTCGGATCCCACATATGAGGGCCAGTGACACTGCCCTCTACAGCTAACAACAGCTCCACCTGGAGCTGGGCTGTGCGAGCCCCGGCAACAGTGTAGGCTCAGTGGGCTGCCATAGGCTACAGTGAGTGGCCAGCAGCCAGCGTGAGCTGCCAATAGCCGCGGTGAGTGACCATCCAGAGGCCGGCAACCGATCTGCCTCATCCGGGAAGAGCGCAATGACGATACCAACATGGGCCAGTGAAGCGATGTCCTCCACAACTAAACAGAAGAACAAATAGACAGCAACTTGTCTGTTCCCCTTCTCCGATTCCCCAACGCTGCCCCTCCCCCAATTCCCTAATAAAATCTTTAAGAAACAAAACAAAACAAAACAAAACAAGGAGTCTTGGTTTTGAAATGTTAAAATATGTACTAACCACTTGTGGTTTGGTTATTAGGATCCTCATTTGAAGAGGCTGCACACGCACACGAAGGGGATTGTGTGTGCAGGAGCACACACACACACACTCTTTGAAGACAAGTAGTAAAATAAACATATACAAAAAGGAACAAATAGGTATAACAACTACAGTACTGGTCTGGTGTGAAATAAGGGCTGGTGCTGTGTAGGATGGAAGGAGGCAGGGGAGGGAAGAGTGAAGGTGCAGCTGGGCAGGGCCGAGCACGATGGATGGTGTGTTAGTTATCTATTGCCGTGTAACAAAATTATCCCAGAGTTATCAGCTTAAAACAGCAAACACTTATTATCTCACAGTTTCTGGGGGTCAGGAATTTGGGAGTGGCTTCCCCAGGTGGTTTAGCTCAGGATCCCTCATGAGGTTGCAGCCAGGACGATGTAGAAGTCTTGACTGGGGCTGGAGAATCTGATTCCAAGATGGTCCTCTCATCTGGCTGGCAAGTTAATGCTGGCTTTTGGCAGAACGCCTTGGCTTAGTTCTTCACCACAAGGACCCCTCCTAAGGCTGCTTGAGTTTCTCCATGACATGGCAACTAGCTTCCTCCATGGGGAGTGGTCTGAGAGAACAATGTAGAAGTGGTGATATATTTTATGACCTAGCCTCGGCAGTCATTTCTACAACATCTACTGGTTCTGCAGGTCTGCCCTAGTCACGTGGGAGGGGACTGTACAAAGACGTGAGTGTGAGATTGTTGGGAGCCATCTTGGAGGCCCAAAGCGGGCTCCAGCTCACTGGAGGCAGGCTGGGTGTGTTGTGAAGGAAAGGGAGCAAGGCTTGCAGAGAAAAGTCAGTTAACAGATAATCAGTTTGCCTATGCTCTGAGACGAGCCTCAGTTCCTCATCTAGAACATCCAATCCTGATGGTCATTGAGAGGAGATTTATAAAATGCTTCTTTGAACTCCTACAGCACTAGAGTATGGTGTTGTATGAAGTGACTGCACAACAGAAGGGGTCATTGTGAACTTCTATGTTTTATCTGGATGGGAAGTTTAGACTTGATGAATCTAGGAGGACTACATGAAAGACACTTCATCCTTTATTTCTGTGGCCACAGAACTCCAGTGAATCATGTTTATTGATCTTCTACATCTACATGCCAGGAGAGGCACAATCCTTTCATTTTATTCTTTCAATGACACTGGGAAGTGGGATCCATAAACCGCACTTTACAGAGAGGAAACTGAGGCTCCATGAGTTTAAATAGCTTGATCTGAAAATGGGGGACCTGGGAATACAGGCCCAGGCCTGTCCGACCCCAGTAGATGACAGTGAGGCAAATGAGAGATGGGCTTGCAGGCCTGAGCAGCATCCCTTCATCCATTTCTGGGACCTGGGATGTCCTCAGAGTTGGGATTTCCAGGTCCGCGGCAACAGAAGGGTGACCAGGGAGTAACAGGGCCTCTTCCAACCTCACATCCTAAAGTCATTAGCTCTGAACTGATGAAGGGTCTTCGTGTGTGTGTGTGTGTGTGTGTGTGTGTGTGTGTGTGTGTGTGAGTGTGTGTCTCCAGCCCAGCAGCTGCTGCCATTCCAAAGCTGGGGATTAGGGTGACGAGGCCCACAGGACCCTCTGGAGCTGGCTGCAGGCCAGAGCCACATGGGGCTGTGGGCTCCTGGGAGTTTGGCTCCCAGGCCATTCTCGGAAAAGCATCTGCAGAGAGGCCACTCCAGGTGCCAGGCCCAGCCATCAATCCTTCACTCTTCGGAGCAGCAAGTTTATAAAGTAGCAATTAAATAAGAGCTCTGTAAGTGCTTCTGGGAACTGCCCTGAATGCATTTTCCAAACATAAATAACGGGGACCTCCAGTCCGCGCAGAGCACATGCGGAGCAGAGAGGCAGCCACACTGAAAAGAAGGGAGCCCTGTTGTGCTGACAGCCAGGCTACGTGCCCCGGGTGTGCATGCGTGCTCCGGGTAGGTGGCAAGTCCATTTGTCTTGCCTGCCTGGGTGGCATGTCAGCCTGCCTGGACATGTCACAGTGAAGGGATGATGGCCGTGACTCACACTTTGCTGGGGAAGGCAGAAGATCACTGGGTTGTTCTAGAGATAGTGATAATGATAGCGAAGCAACAATGACAGTGTCTATTCATTGAGCACCTACTATCTGCAAGGAGCCCCACAAATCTTATATTATTGGCAGGTTGGGAGACTTTTCCAAGGTGACAGAGTCTATGAGGTAGAGGGACCCAAACGAAAACTCTTCCGCTGCTTACATTTCTTAGGCCCTCCTTATAAGATGGGGACTGTTCTTAACAGTTTTACACAAATGAACTGACTTAAGTCTCCCAACAAACCTGTGACATCCCTACTACTATTATCCAACTTTGTAAAGGAGAAGCTGAGGCACAGAGGAGTTAAGTGTCTCGCCCAGAGCCAGCATTTGGGCCCAGGCAGGCTGGGCTAGAGCTCCTGCTCTGAAACCCTGAGGCTGCTGCATGAGAGCATCAGACCTGAGCCCTGCTACCAGGGGCCACTCTGGTTTGATGACTGTCAGCTCTCTGTTCCAACCCGAGGCACGAGGCATGAGCAGCTCAGTCTGAATCAGAGACCTGTACAGACTGAGTCTACCCCGCCTGCTCCATGCCCCTCTGTGGGCCCTCCCGGCCCATTTCTAGTCTCATACACCCACCCTGCATCCTCTCATGCGCGCTGGTGCCCCCCAGTAGTGTTGGAAACCTACTGGCCATGCTCCCTTCGCTCTCCCACCGTCACGCCTTTGCTTGTTCTCCTAGATGCTCTTTCCTCACCATCCACTAGGTAATTTAAAATGCCGAGGTATTTTACGTCACAGATGAAGGGTCACTGGCTCTTAGGAGTATTTCCTGACCACCTCCCTCTGTCCCCACAGGGAAGATTGGGTGCCCTGCCTCTGAATACCTCGATCAGAACACATAGCACACTCTCATTCTTGTTTTTCTTGTCTGTGGAGATGTTGGCGGGTAGATAGGTGGAGCCATTTTCCAGAAATGGCTCAGATTATGCCTGATCCTGGGTCCCCGCCCCCCCCCCCCCCCCGGCTCTGGCCATGACCAATTCTGCCCCATCAGACCAGTGTGCAAGTAAGAGGACTGATTGGAACTCACTTTGCTCTGCCATGACCTCACTGTGTGACCTTGGCCAATTCACTCCACTTCTCTGGGTCTGTTTTCTCATCTGTAAAACATCTTCCTGATAGGGTTCCTCTGAGAGTTCAATGGGATTCAGAAAGCAAAGGCCCCCCAGAACATAATGGGTACTAAATAAATATTAGTTTCCCTCCCCCTTCCTCTTACCTGTGAAATGGGCTTTCAGGAGAGCAGAGGATGGGGATAATCAGGATGGCACCACGAACAGCCCTTTGCAATGCACGTCTCTGTGGATTTATGATTTTTCCTCCACCCTTGCAAGGCTGGATCTCATTGCTTTCTGCAGAAGACCCCAATTACCCTGAGGTTCCTTTCCCTGCCTCTCTCAGGGTCATAAAGCAGGCTTTGCCACCAACTCTTTGTCACATCACAATGAAACACAGCATTTCTTGAATGCTCCTTTCCCAGCAGCTTCTCACCCCAGGATCCCATCCTAAAATCCCCATCGAGAATCTGGCCCCTGCTCATTCCTGAGCAGGGAGTCAGTGATTTCCCTGTCTCAGACTCCATCGAAGTTGCCAGTGATTAAGAAACTCATATATTTTCACACTCATTAAAAGAAACATGATGTTCACTTTTCCAAGAAAAGCCATCCTTGTTTGTAGACCCTGTAATATATTGGGAACGCCTCTTAATTGGCTTCTAGGACTCAGTGTCAGAAGTCAGACCCAAGTTTGTTTATTGACACAAGGAAAAAAATAAAACGTCGTATAATTAGTTGAGTGACTGACTCTAAATTCAGTAACTCCCATCGGTATGTGGCCTTGTCAGGGTTTAAGATTCCATTTTGGGTTATGAAAGAGGCCGGGTCCTAGGTAGCCCAGACGCGGGCTGCGCTGCACCATAGCTATTGTACAAATGGTCTCAGTGTGCTGTTTGTGTTAAGATGGAAAACTTTTACATGTTTGATTTTTATGCAAGTCAATTAACTTGTTTTTTATAACTGTAAGGGCTTGCTTTGCAAATAAGATTACTTACCACTATAAATTATGGGAACATAGGGGCCTATTCAGACAAAATGTTACACACCCCTAACCCGTGCACCAGGCTGCATGCCGGCCTACTGCAGGGGGGACAGACGAGGCAAATGGACAGGGAGGTGAAGGAGGAGGGAGGGGTTATTTTGGTGCATTCTGAGGGGCCCTTCCAAGAGGGATGCAAAGGGGGAGTGAGGGGAGGTCTGGGGGTGGGGACTAGGGAGCGAACCAGAATACCCTTCTCTGTGCTGCTCACCCCCACCCCAACTCTCCCAGGTTGCACAGAGCTGGCCAAGGCCTTCCCTTACATGGTAACAGAGGAATCTCGTTTGAGAATTTTCTTTCTTTCTTTCTTTCTTTTTTAATGTTTGCTTCTTGGTGACAGCACATCTCCCTGAAATTTGAAGGGTAGGGCAGGGCAAAGTCTGGGCCTTATCCTCACTGTCGTCTTGTCGCCCTTCCTGCAATAATGGCCCCATGTCTATCCCTGCATCCAGTGGGCAACCCCCTCCCACAACACAGATGGAAGGGGTGAGGGCAGGGCAGAGGGAGGGAGAGGAGCAGGCATTCCTACAGGGATGAGGAGGGGTGTGGAGGGTCTAGGCAGGGTTGAGTAAGAGGAGACTCAGTCTTCAGTCTCTGGGACTGACCCCCTCCCCGCATCTCCTTCCTGGAGGGCACTGCAGTTCTACATGCAGTGTTCTGGAAAGAGGTATTGGGACTTGGCTCTTAGGCTCCTTTGTGAGCTTGGATGGCTTCCTCCCTGTTCTGGGCTTCAGGTGATTCCTCATCTGTGACATGCAGGTAGAAACTCCAGCCTGGCATACCTCCGAGGGGTGTGTTGTCATGTGTGATTCTCAACAGGGGCAATTTTGCCCCCGAGCTCTGCGGACACTTAGCAATTTTCAGAGATATTTTAGCTGTTACAACTGGTGGTAGGTACTGGCATCTAGGAGTTAGAGACTAAATATCCTACAAGGCACAGGGAAGACCTCCACACAAAAACTGTCTGGCCCCAAATGTCCATAATATCAAGTTTGAAAAACCCTGAGTATTGGAATTGCATTCCTTCTCTGAGGCTCATGAGGGAAAAGGAGACTTTCTGGAGGCTGACCCGTCCTCGGGACAAGATTTAATTTACTGAAGAATCAATATAGAGTATCTAATCACTCAGGAATAAAAGGACAGGTTTTCAATAGAAAACAACAACAATATAAACTTCCACACGTACACAAGAGGTTGCAGCTGATTCAGTGTTTTGGGATGTATGTGACGCCATGAGGGCCCATGGCGATCTCTGGGGGTCGCTAGGGAAATGACAATAATTACAATAATCCTAATAAGGATTAGGATGATCAGTTTTCCTATTCTGCCGATAAAGAAACTGGGGCTTAAAAGGATGAGTCACTTGTCTAAAATCACACAGCCAGGACTCCAGGTGCCAGATCCTTCTCAGAGACACATGAAGGGATCAGGATGCCTATTATCATATTATCGTGAAACCATGCATCTGAGGAACAGTCAAATGTCATTGTCAAATGTCATTGCAGGCATGACTTCACCCGCATTTGCAAATACTTCCCAAAAGGGGGGCCTTCCTTCTTAAGATAATCCCAAGATCCTCCACATACCTTGAGTACTTTGTACCCACTCTCATTGGGTCATAGGTTGGGGCCTCAGTGTCTGTCACCTCTATTGAATTGAGGCTCTTTGAGGGACGGGACCATATCTTAATCACCTTGACAGGCCTCTTTGAGCTGCAGTTTCCTCTTCTGGAATACAGGAACAATGCCTTCTACCTCACCAGGTAGACCTTTATTAAATATTTGTGGAACACCTGGATGACGTAAGTGTGCTGACTTCCTCTTGTGCCCCTAGCCTCTGGCCCCCACCCCTTCATGCTTCCCCCTGCTGGCCTGATGTCACCTTCGGAGGTCAAATTGTAGAGAAAGCAAAAGATCTTTGAAGACCGTGAGAAGTGTCATTGAACTCTGAGGATTTTATCTTATTTTTCAATAGAAAAATAGAAATCATAGAAATTATAGAAAATATAGAAAACCAGGGATTATTGGCACCAAGGGGAATTGGCCTTTGAGCATCCAATTTTCATAATTAAATGGAAATCTTTGGTGAGATTTCAACTTGCAAATAAATTTCTGCTCTGGCTCTTTGGGGTCATGAAAGATGCAAATGTCATCAAAGAAGTGAAAATTTAGGGAGCCACTTGGCAGACCTGGAACCCACAGAACTAACTGTTAGTGTCCAGCCACTACACTTGCAGATGCGAAAATTCACACCTGGCCTGATGTACTCCCCTCTGTGCCACTCATGATGCATGTCCATTGGGTAGAGGTGTAAGACAATTCATCTGACATCTTGGCCATAACTCTACCTAAGTCTGCTTCTGATGTCATTATGCAATCAGTTCTATTTTATTTTATATTTATTTATTTATTTATTTACTTACTTATTTATTTATTTATTTATTTATTTTTTTTTGAGGGCAGTGTCACTGGCCCTCACATGTGGGACCGAACCGGGGCCGCTGGCTTCCTAAGCCAGCGCTTAACCACCGCGCCACTCGGCCAGCCCGCAATCAGTTCTATTTTAGATGCTGTGAGGTCTGAGCATAAAAGACAAGACCTTTGTTCTCCATATTATCAATGATTTTGAGGACATGCCACTCATTCATTCATTCATTCATTCATTCATTCATTCATTCATCCTACAAACATTTTCTTTTTTAGTGTTTTCCATGCAAACAGCTGTGTGCCTCTGTGAGCCTCAGTTTGCTCTTTTATATCAGAGGAGTAATATAACACTCTTCATAAGGGTAAGTGCCCAGTAGTCACTCAGGAAATGATAGTTATGTATTATTATTAGAGTCTCATAAGATGTAAATCTCACAGTATCAGCAAGGCATAGAAGATATTTAAATCAATTAAATTAGGAACATACGAACACATGTTATCTGATACTCCAGTGCATGTTAAGGACTCTAAACACAGCCCCTGAGTAATCTCAGAAGGCTCCCCAAAGGGGGTGACACATAAGTCTCAAGTAAAGAGCATCTTAGATCTTAGAACTAGAATCAAGACTGAGAAAGGGGCTACCCTTTGCCTCCAGTCTGACACAGTATAATTGTTATTTTCTCATTTTTGAGTTGAAGAAATTGGGAGTAAGTGAGATGAAGAGTCTTACACCCTTGAGTTAGATATTATTAATATGTTCTTTTCACACCCTTGAGTTAGATTTTATTAATATGTTCTTTTCATTATTAATATGAGACCTAGAAAAGATAACTCTCCCCCAAGAATATAACCTTAATCAGCGGTAGACCTCAAATGGGTCTGCAGGTAGCCTCGCTCCAGAGGCTAGGATTGTAACCCCTAGACTCCATGGGAACAGAGGCTATTGTGGGAAGAATATTGAATCTGGAGTCAGACCAACCAACCTGGTTTGTAATCTCTGCTCCAGCACATACTATCTTGTGAAACTGGGAAAGGCACTTAACCTCCTGGGCTCTGTTTCCTTATCTGGTAACTGGAAATGATGATATCCACCCTGTAGGGAACTCAAAAATGATAAATACATGTATGAAGAATTTCCCATAGTTCCTTAAAATAAATTATGACGTCTGACAATTAAGTTCGAGAACTCTACCTAGGAAAAGTGCTACATACCTCATTGCTGAATATCACTATGGTCACCTTTGAAGTACTCTCCTTGGGAAGCTATGCACTGATGCCAGCACTTAGTCCACCCTTCAAAGCAATTTTGGAACTCTTTTTCTGGAATGGCCTTCAGAGCTGTCATCTAATTACCCTTGATGTCCTGAATGTCATCAAAATGTCTTCCTTTCAATATTTCCTTTGTCTTTGGGTAAAGAAAGAAGTGATTGGGGGCCAGATCATGTGAATAGGGGGAGTTTCCAATACAGTTATTTGTTCACTGGCTAAAAACTGCCTCACAGACAGTGCCATGTGAGCTGGTGCATTGTCGTGATACAAAAACCATGAATCGTTGGCGAAAAGTTCAGGTTGTCTAACTTTTTCACGCAGCCTTTTCAGCACTTCCAAATAGTAAACTTGGTTAACTGTTTGTCCAGTTGGTACAAAATCATAATGAATAACCTCTCTGATATCAAAAAAGGTTAGCAATAGTGTGGCAACAAGTTCGCGAACTTAATTGTCAGTCATATACCTTAGGTCTTCCTAGGTTCTTAAAGTTTATAAGTACTTTTTCAGACATGACTGTATGGGAATTGCTCAGATGCCCAATGAGATATGCAGGGAAGAGCTATTTATCTCCCTTCTATAGATGAGGAAAGTCAGCCAATGAGGGAGAGAGGAGTGAAGGGAATTCTTTTAAATTGCCCATTTATTCAACAAATATCAGTTCAGCATCTCTTGTATTCCAGAATCACATTATCTTGAGGGGGTATAAGGATGGTCTCCATTTTTCTGGATGAGGACCCAAGGATGAAAGAAATTGTATAACTTGCATGTGGTCATAGAACCAATCATAAGCAGTGTTGGGATTTAAATGAGGGTATGTGTGGACCCCAGACAGGCCTATGGTAGAGTGATTTGCTCCAGGGTCACTAGGCGGTAAGGGGCACAGCCAAGGAAGGCTCCAGCCCTAGTCTTTCAGTTCAGATCCAGGTCTCTTTAACCCCAACATGTGGGCTAGGCTTTCAAGTGAATTGGATTCCAAATTCTAAGCAAGCATTGACTTATGCAAAAAGGTTAAAAAGTCAGAACCCCAGAGCCAGGAAATATCACCTTCCTTGATTAAACGTGGGCAATCTTCCCATTATAACATTTGCTGTCTACAGGAAACCTTCCCAGACATAAACCGATCCTATCTTCTAGCCAAAGTGATTTGGAGATGGCTTAACTAAAGAGATTTAAGAAGCAGACCCACCTACAAGGTAATCAATGAAAGGGGATCGCTGACTTTGGCAAGTGCAGTCTACCATGAAAGTCTGTGAGATTGATGGGTGTGGCTCTATGATAAGTACAATCGGAGGTCTGTATGGGTTTTGGAAAAGCGAGGGTGACCTGGAGCCAGAGACATGGGGTTCAAGTCTTGGTTTCTCCACTTGGCTGAACCACTCAACTTCTTTTTGTCTAACCATCTTCCTTTGCAAAATTAGGATAATAATATCTTTTTTTTTTTTGCCACCACAGGATTGTTTGAGACTGTAAAGACATAATGAATGATTCCACTGTATTGTACAATATATCTAATATTCTTTTTTTAAAAGAAAAAGTAATGGAGAATAGTAAAAAGAATTGGTGAGTGAAAATATTTCTCTGTATCATCATAGAATGTAATCTAGAGAAGAGAAGAGAAGAACAGAATCTGGTGGGTTTGGACAACCTGGTCATTAGAAAAGTGAAGTGCATCCTATTTGTGGTGTGTTTCATGAGATTACCTTATGAATGTGATGATGATAATAATAATAATATAGTACGTTGCTGTTTACAACACACTTTCATATAAGGTTCTTCTTTTCAATCCTCCAAGTTGATCATGCACTCTCTACCTCCTGACCTTTGTACGATGTTGTTACTGCTTCCTGGAACATCTCTCCCCTCTTGTTGCCAGATTAACTATTTATCCTGCAATATTAATTTAGGTATCTCATTCTCAGGGAAATAGTTCCTGACCCACTCTACTCCCAACCTGGGTGAAGAGCCTTTCTGAGTGTTTTCTGATTTCATAGCTCATGTTGTCACTGCTTGTTATTTGTCTGTATCTTCCCATCTTCTTTCCATGATTATTGGTGTTAGCTCTTGTTCATCTTTGGACTCCCAGAACCTAGAATAGGGCTAAGCATATGGATAGTACTCAATGGATATTGCTGTATGAATGAATGAATGAATGAATGAATGAATGAATGAATTTGGCCTTCATGACAATTGCATGAGGAATTGCATAGGGCTGGAAGGTACCCGAGAGATGGTGAGCCAACTCGCCCCATCAAATGAATGGACCAAAACACAAAAATTAAATAACAGTCCTGAAGGCACCTGGTCTATTGGAGGCAGAGCCACAGTAAACACAGCCCAACTGATTCAAGACTATTCTTTCTGTTTGTTCTGAGCCTGTAATCTCCAAGCAACCCCGGCTATATGTTTAGGTCCCTTGGTCTTGGTCTGGGAAGACTCCAGGCAGTAGTTAAGGTTATGTAATAGAAAGGACCCTGGGGGTATCCTTGACTATTACCCACCATATTCCCTTGATCACCAAGACCTGTCAATTTTACCTCTCAAGAAGACTTGCATCCATTCCTTCCTCTCCATCCCTAATCTTCCATGCCAATACATGGCCCAATCTTGAGCCCAGACATTGCAAAGTTTCACTAATTGATCTCTTCTTCTGATCTACCCTCTACATGAAGCACACTTCAGTAGCTTCATATGAACACTTCAGTGATTTTACATGAGAGTCCCCTCCACATGAACCCTTCAGTAACTCCCAATGGCCTTGAAGATAAAGTCTAAATTCCTAAATGTCGATCACAAGGCCCTCCACTGCAAGTGCCCGGACTTCCACCATAATTTTTATTTTCCCACCATTCTCAGGCCCATGCTCTATATTATAACTGAATTGTATAGAGTTCCCAGTTCACACTAAGCTGCAGACTTCCAGGCATGTGGTCATGCCATTTCCCCCACCAGGAATGCTTCTCTTCTCTTCTCGGCCTCCCCATTTTGCCTGACTCATTCTTGCTCATCCTTCGACTTGTTGAAGCTCCAGGGCTGAACCAAGAGCTCACATAGCAACACTTGCCCACCTCAGGGTCAGGAACCAGTTCTGTTGCACATCTATAGCTCGGACACTTGGCTTAACAAGGGCTTAGCAAATGTATGTTGAATTAGACTCTACTAGGACTTAAGATAGGAGTCTTAATCCTATCCTGTTAAAAGCTGTCATCTTGAGAAGATCACTTCCCCTTTAGACTTCAATAGATCTATATTGTGCAACTGCTATGTGTATACATGATATAAGGTTCAATTCCCCCACTGTGAAGTGGAGGAGAATGGAGAATTACTTTACATAATCTTTAAGGTCCCCTCAAATTCTAAATGTCATAGTTCCCACATCAATTCCATGGGCATAGTATTACCTCATTGTAACAGGGTGTCATACGTTCGTAAATGGTGGTTTTGGGGAAGGACCGGGTGTAGCATGGTGTTCAGGAAACCAGACTTGACATCCGATGAAGAGGTTGTGTGCAATTGATTGGTGTTTCCTTAGATACTCAGTTCCCTTGCTTCAAAAACTGGCAGTCATAATAAGGCTCAACTTGGATTGACGGGAAGACCAAGTGAGATGCTGTGGGTGATGTGGTGTGTGGACCCTCCCGCTCAGGGTAACTGTAGAGAGTGACCTGTCTCACACGAGAGGGAATCACATGAGCTGCGCGGTGCAGCAGCTGATAGGTGGTGCCAAGTATGGGTTCTGCGACTCCAGGCTTATAGGAACTGGGCTTGGATTTTCTACCCAGAGAAGCCCACCGTTCAAAAAGGCTGGAAATAGCTAGCCACCCGTAGTCACAGCACACCACAGGGGCCAAAGTCCTCAGCACCCATGCTTGAGAAAGGCTTGTCTGGTATATCCAGGGGCTTAGGTCTTTCTCCATCCTAAAGAGAAGGTTGTTTTGTTGGTTTGTTTTCATGTTTATTTAATTTTTAAAAAAGATTTTATTGGGGAATTGGGAAAAGGAAACAGTGTTGAGGAATTGGGGAAGGGGAACAGCCAAGTTATTGTCCTTCAATCTTAGATGTGGAGGGCGCAGCTAGCTCAGCTCCAAGTGTAGTTGCCATCTAGCCGCCCAGCGGCAGCTCACAGCCATTCAGCTCAAGGTGTTGTGTTCCATCTTAGTTGCGGTGGGTGTAGCCCATCATTCCATGTGGGAGTCGAACTGGAAACCTTGTTGCCAAGAGTGCATGCTCTAACCACTGAGCCATCTGGTGGCCCGGCAGCAGCTCAGGGCAGCTCAGCTCAAGATGCCACGTTCTATCTTAGTTGCTGGTAGGTGCAGCCCACCATCCCATGCAGGAGTCAAACTGGCAACCTTGTTGTTAGGAGCACGTGCTCTCGCCAGCTGAGCCATCCTGCCACCTATTGGCAGCTCAGTGGCAGCTCAGCTCAGGCGCAGCTCACTGGTCCATGTGGGAATTGAACCCGCAACCTTGTTGCTCAGAGCTCCTGTTTTTAACCAACTGAGCCACTCGGCCAGTCCTGTTGGTTTGTTTTTAAAGTGGAGGTTCCCTACCCTCTTCCCCTTTGCCCCTTCCCTTGGGAAAATGTCCCATGGCCTTTTGGGTAAGGCTAGCCCAGTTTTCTGAACAATACTTTGAGTTAGATGGACAGCTTTGATCAGCAGGATGGGGACTAGAAGGAACAGCCACTATGCCACCTCCTCATTGCGGCTGGGATGTGTTGCCATGGATACCAAATGCAGGGAAGCAGAAGAAGCAGAAGAAAAAGAGAAGCCATAGTTTGTGTATATTTATGTGTCCGTGCTTGTGCATATGCGTGCTTGCAAACTCCTGGATGAGAGCTGGAGTAAAAGGAAACATGGTCATTTCTGAGGAGGCCTGACAATTTAACAAGTAGATTGAAATTGTCAAGGTGGACTGACATTCCCTTTCACTGTATTAGGTGACCCTCTACATGATGCTGCATGATCAGGACAAACTCCAGAATTTTGGTCTCTGTCCCTCCCCTTCTTGTTCCTTGGCTATTTGCCTCAATCCTCATAGGTGACAGAGAATTTGCTTCTTAATCTCCACATGTGTCAGGCATTGTGCTGGGCTCCTACTTTCTGACCTGCTTTGATCCTTGCAATAACCCTGAAGAGTAGATAGTGCTACCCCTATTGCAAGGATGGGGAGAATGAAGGACCATAGGGGCACAAGCTGTGAAGTCAGAAGGGTTGCATGAATTCCAGCTCTGCCATTTCCTAGCTGTATACCTTTCAGCCGTGGCTGTGTGTCCCAGTTTCCTCGCCTGTAAATAATAGTATCACCTCCCAGCATTGTGAGGGGTGAGTTGAGACACATAAAATGCTTAGTGCTGTGCTTGGCACATGATAGGTGCCCAAGCAATGATTGCTGCTATTACTGATTTTCCCCAAGGATAAACAGTGAGAAAAGAATGAATTCCTAATTCGTTGTTACCACACAATACCTGCCATGGGATAAATGCTCAACCCAGCGTTTGGAAGGATAATATTACCATGGTTTCGCCACTTTCAGGGTCAGAGAAGGACGGACTATAAGACTATGGTGAGGTTCTCAGAGGGGGCCGCCAATCCAGATCTCTCTTACTCCAAAACTTGAGCTCTCTCTACCCTCCATGTTCACCTGACTCAGATGCTGGGCTGACTTTCCCAGCCTGAGGAAAGTCCTGCCCTTGAAGATGTACAGGGCTAGGAGCGGAGGTGGCCTCTCTCTGAGATCCAGACTATATGTCCTCTGGCAGGGAGCATCCTGTGAACTTGCTGAGCACTGGCCTTTTCATTGCCCCTGTGTCCCTCTTACACACCTCTCGGGGCTTTGGAGACTGTAGAAGTGACATCGTGAGATAATAGGTCTAATCGGCACGTTCTTTTTTTTTTTTTTTTGAGGGCAGTGTCACTGGCCCTCATATGTGGGATCCGAACCGGGGCCACTGATGTCCCAAGCCAGCTCTTAACCATTGCGCCACTCGGCTGGCCCGCGGCACGTTCTTTAAATAAATGCTTCATTCAGGGACACAGAGAAAAGATACTCATATTGATTATCTTTTAAAGATTAAAAAAGTGATTTTAATCTTAGGAGGATTGTAGCCTGGCATTTCATGGGCATTGCTAGGATCTAGTCCCGGCTGCAGTGCTAACCAGCTTTGTTACTGTGGGCAAGTCTCTGCCCCTCTCTGGGTCTTGGTTTCCTCACCTGTAAGGTGAGCGGGCAGGAATAAATGGCCGTTACACTGTTCAGCATGTCCTGCTCTCTTAAGCCATCAGCATCTACGGAAGAGCATCTCTTATCTGGTGATCACAGGCCTTTTCAGTGACACTCCAGTGATCTCTGTGGCTATCTCTCTCTGTGTTCCCTCTCTGTCTGGGTGCGGACAGCCTGAGTGCTCTTTGGAGTAGTCCATATTATTAACAACAGTGACTGGTGTTTGCTCAGGGTTTTAGAGCTTAGAAAGGCATTAATATTATCAGTCATACAGAGGGGATGGAGTAGAGCAAAGAG
This sequence comes from Aselliscus stoliczkanus, assembly GCA_033961575.1. Lineage (NCBI taxonomy): Eukaryota > Metazoa > Chordata > Mammalia > Chiroptera > Hipposideridae > Aselliscus > Aselliscus stoliczkanus. The sequence goes on from CM066739.1 coordinate 26,928,906, forward strand.
CTTCGGTTCAACTTCAAAGTCTCTACTTCTAACAACCCCACATTACCTATGTGGGGTCTCCTTAAGTGGAAGTTACAATGAACTGATGTTCATTAAACAAACTAACAAAGTCTTCTGGATTTGGGTTAAAAAGAAAAAAAAAAAGTTGGAGCCCCTTCTTGTATCCCGTCACTCAGTTACTCATTCACCACATATTTATTAAATGCCTATGATGTATCAGACACCATTTTTGGATACTATGGCAGGAAATCAGAAACAAATACAGTAGCTGCCATCAAAGGGCTTTGAGATCCAAATAGCCAAGTATGGGTCCATACACATTTAGTGCAGTGTTATAAGGGCTGGACTAATGTGACAAGATGCAGTATACATGATGGGAAAAAGTATGGGTTTTGGAGTTTGAATCCTGGTTTTGAGTCCTGGCTTTGCCCTTAACTAAGTAAGAGTCCTTGGGTATGCCACCAAATCTCTCTGAACCTATTACATAGCAATAGTAATACCACATGGATTATTGCTGGAGTTTAAATGATATAATGCACATAAAGTACCTAGGACAGTGCCTGTCACCTCTGGGCAGTTAAGATCTATTATTTATTATTATTATTATTATTATTATTGTTAATCATCAGCACTGTGGGAGGGCAAAGTATGGCTTAATTAATTCTGCCCTGGCAAGGGCTAAGGAGGTACCATGTAGGCTAGGCCCTGAAGTATGAGCAGGTCTCCCCTCGGTGGAATCCTAGTTTGGGGTGATGGAGCAAGGATGGGGCAGGGGGCATTTCAGATGCAGCACTTATTGTAAGCAAAAGCATCACAGTGGTGGCAAGTTTAGGCAGCCATGAGCAAGAGCAGAAAATGATGGTAGATTATAATGGAAGGTCATTGGGGTCATAAAAGGTGAAAGACCTTGGGCGCCATGCTAAGGAAGTTAATCATGGTTCTAGAGTAAAGAGGAGACACTGGAAGTTTGGAGCGTGTGCTAGGGAAATGGGAATGCAAGTGGCAATGTTGAAGATGAGACAAGGCTAGAGGTGAAGACGTTGACTGTTAGGCTACTCAAAGGTGAACACAAGAGATGACGAGGGCCTGACCTATAGCGCATGGCGAGAATGAGAATGCGAGGGTGGGCTGAAAGGTAATTCAGGAGGTGTGGGTGGGTACTTTGTTAGTGAGGACAGGATGCTCACAAGAGGTAGAGCAGAGATTTTGTGGGGTCTGTGTACCTGGGTGCATGGTTGAGCCATTACTCAATAATGAGAAAACTGAAAACAGTCAGATTAGAACATTGAGGAATAAGCTTGGAATTCAACTTTGAACTTGTGTTTGATGTGGTGAAGTCAGGAGGCAGTTGGCACTACAAGTACGGCGCTCAGGACAGACGTCTGCCCTTGGGCAAAGATTTGGGTGGTGGCCTTTCATGCATGACAGCTCCCACTGTGGGACACTCAGAGTTTCCCCTCAGGCAGAGGATATGAAAAGAAAAGAGGAGAGCTGACCCGAATTCTGGAGAGCATCAATCTCCAAGGGTCTAGCCAGAAAGAGGAACCACATACACATGTCTCCAGGATCTGAGTGGCTGGAGCCATAGCGTAGGGCTTGCCCATGGTGCTTGCTTTTGCAGAGAAGAAGGAAGACAGGGGCAGAAGCCTGGATACTGGGGCAGCCTGCCTTGGAATGTGGCTTTCAGGGGAAGTTGTCCAACCTTGGGGGTGAGAGGCATTTGAGTCCATAGGTTACTTACCAGCAGCCCCATCAAAATTTCTCTATTAGTCTTGGTCTCCACCTCGAGGTTTGACATTGCCCAGGTCACTTCCCCTCTTTGGGCCTGAGTTTCCTTATTTTTCACAGTGGTGGTCCTGAATAGATAGATGCCCTCTAAAGCTTCCATTGCTGATACTGCATGTCGACCCTCTTTGGAGGCCTTGGCCCTACCTGGATGTGATTGTCTCTCTCATAACCAGGTCTCTGCCCCTGAAGTGAGATGAGAAGGATACCACTCAAGACTGTTTCTGGGAGTCACTTCTGGGTGACTCCTGGTAAAGGGCCAAGAACTAGAAATGAGGAATTTCTAGAATTAGAACAAATTAAGGCTAATTACCTGAGCTGGATTCCTGCCTCTGTTCACATAAAACAAACTCCCTAGTTTCCCAATTTCCCTCCATCCTGATTTAACCTTTTTTTTTCTCAGCTCTGCCTTTGTCATTAGTTTTCCGACTCTCATCCATTCTATGGCCTATCCTTTAAAAAACAACAACAAACCCAAAACAACAACTGGCACTAACTACAAAACTTTTTTTGTCAGCTAGCAGAGACTATCACAATATCAAACTCCTTTCCTCTTAGAAAGGTTTTTGCCTCCGGGGCAAGTTATTCTTCAAGCCTCAATTTCCTTATCTTCTCTTTACAATGATAATCAAAATTCTGGCCATAAGCTCTTGTGTTGGTTTAAAAGGGACAATGGATGTGAAAGTGGTTTTAAACTATAAAGCATTAGGCATGAGTTTGTCATTGATTAATTGTATTATTCCCTGGGCAGGAAAGATCAAGTCTTAATTGTCCAGCAGATAAGATAATTTCTCCTATTTTTAAGGATTTTAGATGTAGGGAAAGGTGAATCTTTCACTCACACATGGAAAATCTTCTCAGAATTTTCTTCGTGGAATCACTCCATGCTATCTAGCTTTTGATGGGAAGTCTTCTCTAAGTGGTGAATTCCCTTCCTTGATTTGCTAAAAAGAGTTTATCTGGCAACTCAGCCACTCCCCCATCCCCCCATCCCCCTGGCTCCCCCAACGCAGACAGGGAGCTTCAGAGTCAGTAACCTGAAAGTCACTATAATCCCCAGAAGCGATAGTCTCTTTAGGGTCATCTGAACAGTCCTGGCTCTGTGCTTTGTGTCACATATTCGGGCACATTCTTAAAATTTCCCTGGATCATTGTTTACCGGGGGATGGACTCTGAACTCCTGGTATCCTCAGAGCCCCAGATAGACCCTGGATGATACCAGAAAGGTGATCAATGAATATTTCTTCATTTATTCAGTCATCTTTATATATATGTAAATATAAAGATGAGAGAGAGAGGGAGAGCGAGACTGTGTACCCGAAACTGTACCAATGCCCAGGGATACTATGATGAGCAAAATGGAGGGAGGTGACAGTCTATTGGAAGAGACAGAACCCACAAATAACTGAAAATTATAAATACCAACTACAAACTGTGATACATCCAATGAAGAAAAGTCCTGAGAATCAAAAGAGCATGGGTTAGGAGGAGCCTGACCTGATTTCCTTAGGAATGGGACTTGAAAGACAGGAGGGCATTTAGGGGTGCTTGGTGGCAGAGAAGATATCCCAGCTTGACAGTATGGCATGTGCAAAGGCCCTGAAGCAGTGGGGAGCTGGGTACATGAGAGAGCCTGAACTGTGGGGCTTGAGCCCAGAGGTATGTGGAAGGGGGGCACTCTGTCTAGTAAAGATTCTGGCCTTTATCCTCAAAGCCATGGGAAGCCAAGGAAAAGTTTTCTGCAGGGGAGTGACAAGACCACATGTGTGTCTTAAGGTCACTCAGCCTACAGCGTGGAGAATGGATTGGAACTGGGGTGAGCATGGAATCAAGGAGACTGGCTGGGATTAGAGACTCAGGGAGCTCTAAACCTTTCTGCTTCTCCCCAAAGCCTAGCAGAGAGCTAGTGTTGCTTCAGTCTTGCCCCCCGCCCCCCCCCCCCCAATTAGCTGTGCACTCTTGGGTGAGTCACTTAAGCTCCCTATTTCCACAAGTGTCTAACATCTGTAAAATGGGGGAAGAATGATTAACCTTGCTTGACTAACTTTTCCCCCTTAATTCAATAAGTTGAACACCGGTCAAGAGTCCTTTACAGTACGGTCTGGGAAGAGGCTGCCAAACCACAGGCTGTAGGGCCTGTTTCACTTGGCAGGTGCAGACTACTGCTATCTTCCTTCTTCTTATTCCACAGACTCATGGAGCAGCCTGTCGATGTGTGGTTGGTTTTCTGAGCCCAACCCTGGCCATAGAGAAATCCAGCCATAGCAGCAGCTGGGTCTCCCATTACTGGTGGCACCAGCCACTCCTGCCTCCACCATCTGGAATGAGATCTGTGACATCCGTCCTTTATTAAGCATCTGTGAGCTTCAGCTTTCCTATCTGTAAAACAAACTGATGTATACTTATCCTTCCTGTCAATATTTGTTAGGTGCTCCTCTGGGTCAGACACTGTGCATAGGGCTCGGGGGACATAAGACAGACCTATTTCCTGCCCTGGGGAGTTTTCATGTCTCATGGTTTGTAAAGTTATGTTCATGAAAGTGCTTTTTACATTCTAACCCTACTTATAACGGCTGTACAGGGAGGATTGAGCTGAAAAAAAAAATGCAAATGTTGCCTTTGGTGCCAGTTCTATGCCAAAGTGACTAGAACCGAGACAAGCCTATTGGCTTTGACAAGGCTTAGTTTCTGCAGTCAAATGAAAGGGTGAAGAACTCTAAGGCCATCCCAGTGTGAATGTAATTCTATCACCTTTCCCTCGAAACCTGGATCTTTTTCCAAAATTCTGTATATGGTTTCCTTTTGGACTTCCTTTTTTCCTGATCTCAAAGAATCAACATGTGCTGTTTACTTTCAGTCCCCTCTTTCTATCTAATCCAGGGGTCTCAACGGCAAATGCCTACAAGAGTTCTGGTAGGTGATATAATGAGTGAAGCATGAGAGGTGGGGACTGTGGCAAAGGGAAGGGAGTGTGTTCGATTTAAAGGGGATAGCATCTTCTTAGCACCAGCAAATTCCCGCTTTATACAAAGCATGCAGGCTGGATCTAACTTCTGTTTTCCTTTCGAACATCTCTCAGTTCTGTCCTTTTCTCTCCCTTTCCCCTGATCACAGTGCTCTCCACAACCGGATGACAGCCACAGTCTCTAATGTGCCTCGCAGCCTGCAGTTTTTTTCTAATTTTTTTCCCCACACAAATCTAATCCCGAAGAATCTTCCCATCTCATCTCTTCCTCAAGAACCTCCAGTGGCTCCCTGTGGACCTCCCAGTCAGCTCACTTCATTTTACCTCGTATTTACCGAACACTTACCGTGTCAAGCATGGCACTGTGTGCTGTGAAGGCTTAACAAACAAGTTACAATAAAAAAATTCTGTTGCTTAAAAATTCTCACTCACAGCCTAGGACAGGGTGTAACCTTTGTGTTACAGGCCTTAGAATCTGATGAAAACAGCAGACTCTCTTCCTGGAAAACAATACATGCAAATATCTTTTATACATACTCAGCAAAGCCCACCTTGACACCCGCTTTCAAGCACAACAAGCTAAGAATTCCCTCCCTTAAGAAGGTGTGACCCTTACGGCTTAATGTAAATGAATGAGTACAAAGGGAAGTGACTCATTCCAGCCAGGAGAAGCCTCATGGAGAAGGTCTGCTGTGACTTGGACATCAGACAGGCCTGGATTTGAACCCAGGTGCTTCTGCTTACCAAATGTGTGTCCTTGGGCCAGTCACTTAACCTCTCTGAGCCTCCTTTTCCTCATCTGCATAATGGTGATGATGTGCCTCATTTCACAGGAGAAGCACCAGGCTGGTAGCATCACTCAGGCAGTGTCAGCACCAGTCTTTGCCCCACGGCTTCTCCAGGCCTCCCTGTACTTCCATCTTCATACCATCCCCAGTGCAAATACATTTGTTATCATCAGGACCCTTCTGGTCTGCTGGGGGGAAAATCTTGCTGCTCTCCCATCTCAGAGTGCTTATTTATCCCTGCCCTCCTTCTTTTGCTGTCCCTACCATCCATCCATCCATCCATCCATCCATCCATCCATCCATCCATCCAGCCAGCCAGCCAGCCATCCAGCCATCCATCCATCCAACGATTCATTCATTCCAAAGCAATTCTAAACTGAAATCTCCAGGATCCTCAGATTCCTCCCTCCTATGGACAAGACTGGAATCAACCTCTCTCTCTCTGTCTCAAGAAGGGGTGGTAGAGTGCTGAAGGAAGCTGTTTTATCTGAGATTCCTCTTCAGCTCATGGTCCCTGCAGGCCTGAAACATCGGGAGCACCTTTGACCTCTCCCTCAGTCTTTGCATCAGTCACCAAGTCCTCTCCAGTCTGGTGGGAACTGATCTTTGTGTCCATTGGCATCGATACTCCTCAAGTACTGACTTTTACTGACTTTCTGGACCACAGCAAAGTCCTCCTTACCTAATCTACCAGCAGCCACTATTCCATTGCCCATCCATCCTGGACACTGGCTCCAAACTTAAATTGCAAAAGATTGTAACTTCTCATTTTGGTGTTCTGGGCATACAATACAGAGCCCAGCCTACAGAAAGTGCTTGTAATAGATGAAAGATGACCCCTAATTCTTTGCTATTGCTCCCACTGAGAGGTGATGTCTAAATTCCTTCCCTTGGGTCTTGACTGGTCTTAGAGTCTTGCTTAACTAACAGACCACAGCAGAGACAATGTTATAGGACTTTTGAAGCAATAAGAGGCCTTGCGGCTTCCATCCTGGTCTCTGGAACACTTTCTCTTAGAGCCATGAGATGCCATGTAGGAAATCCAGCTATTCTGAAGTCACCAGGCTGTGAGAAAACCCAAGCCATTTGGAGAAGCCACTTGCAGGGGCTCTAGCCAGCAGGTCAGCTGGACTCCTGAAATGGCTAGAAACCATTTTAGAAGTGGATCCTCCAGCCCTCAGCTGATGCTATGAGTATCAGAGATGAATTGTTTGGCTGAGCCCTTCCCAGATTCCTGACCCACAGACTCAGGAGCAAAATAACATGGTTGTTTTAAGATTGTTAGTTTTGGTGTAGCTTGTTATACACACCAACAGATAACCAGACCAGTGCTCAAAAACTGTGGGATGAATAAATGATTCTTTTACAGTAGTGCTCTAATGGTGTCCCTGCCCATGAAAGAGCTTCCAAAGTCTCCCTATTGCCTGAGATATAAAGTTAAGTGTCCTTAGTTGGCATTCAAGGTCTTCCATCATCTGGCTTCTGACTTCTTCTCAGATCTTATTTCCTGCTCTCACTCGGCATAGTTCCATCCTATGCTAAAGTTTGTTTGAGCTTTTTCCCAAACACACGAATTTTTTTTCAACATCATGTCTTTATTTGTATATACTGCTTTCTTCATCTAAATGCCTGCCTCAGTAGGTTGATATTCAACTTGTCCTTTGAGACTTTGGTCAGATGCCTTCTCTGGCTGCCCAGTCCAGTGAGCCCTCTTCTGTCTGGCCCAAGTTTGTTGGATAGTTTGCTGGTCTCTACTTTCATCATTTATACTGTTCTTTATTTCTTACCTCCGCTATTGCACTGTAAAGTCCTTGGGGTGGGTAGGGGGGGTAGTGGAGGGGGTGAGAGAGAGGGGTCTTGGCATGTAACAGGGTGCCAAGTTGTCCTACAGGATTCGAGTTGTGACTTGCCAGCACATGATATGGCACATTGTGTCTCTCAGGCCAGGTGCTTGAAGGGAATAAAGGTAATCAGAAGAAGCATAGGCTTAGCCTCAGCTCTGATTGTGAACCATAACTGTGTCACTTACTGTGTGGCTTTGGGCAGAATGCTGAAACTCCCTGAGCTCCAGTTTCCTCATTTGGAAACTAGAAACTTTGGATGAGTGTGTGTGTGTGTGTGTGTGTGTGTGTGTGTGTGTGTGTAGGGTCTAGCTCAGTGCTTGGCACATCACAAGCCAATTAATAACTGGCTTGTGAATAGATACAACAGAATGGTTGACCAGCTTCCAATAATTAACTATTATTATGTCAGTTTTGGAGAGAATTCTGCCACCCCCCCCTCCCAAATGTACTGATAATAAAATACAAAAACAAATAAAATAAAAAAACAAAGAAAAAGAGTACAGTGAAGAGGCACAATGGAGACCCCTTAGCCAACCCCAACCTTATTAATCTGTGTGATCTTTAGCAAGTCCCTGCTGAGATCTCAGTCTTCTCATCTGTAAATTGAGCGGTGGGCATTGGAATCTAAGCTCTGCTCCAGCTCTGACATTCCAAGAGCATTAAAGAAAAAGGATGAATCACCCCTTCAAAATACCAATATGGTCTGGGCCCTCCCCCTGCTGTCCCCATCCAACACGGCTAAGAGCTCTTAATACACAGCCAGCTTCCTCCTGCAGCTGCCACCAAATTTCAACCCCCTTTCCCAGGAGTCTCACAAGCAAGACTGATAATGGACCCCTGGCCTTCTGCATCTCAACGAGGAACCAGATCCCATTCCCAGACCCCCCCCTCCCCTGAGGGGGGCTGGCTTTCCATGGACATTTGGCCTCAGTATGCTTGTGCATGAAGTGTGGGGAGTGTTAGAAAAATGGAAGGAAGGAATAAGAGGAAGAGTTGAAAAGACAGGGTTGATGAGTGAATTCTTGCAATCAGGGCAGGAGGGCTGGGGTGATGGAAACCTTGCCATGCTCTCCCAGGATTTTGAAAAAGTTCACGTGTCTGTATCAGTAATAGTTATAAATCTCCATCCTGAGGAAGCATGGTCCCCAGCAGCTGCATAAATTCATAGACACAGGCTGTCAGAGCCTCGGAAGACACCAAGATCCATTTTCCTCCTTACAGGAGATAGGCACTAGGTGACCGCAGAGGACAGTTTTTTTTGCCTCTCTGCCCAGACCTCTCCACTCCTTTCCGCGTTGATGCTATTATTAGTATTATCAACATTAATAATAATGGAGACCTAACCGGCTGTGCATTAGTCACAATGTTCCAGGAGCCAGCACCTCCTTCGCTCTCTTCTGGGACTGCCTGGGTCCTGCTGGTTCCTCTCTCCGCGTCGGGGAGCAGCTCCTGATCTGCCCTTTTGAGTCTGTCTGTCCGGTAGTCTGTCTATTGCGGGTCACGTCTGCAGCCTGGTCCTCCTAGCTCACACCGGCTCCCGCTCTGAAAGCCGAGAAGCTGGCCGGCTGCGAGCGGGTTTTCCAAGTGGGCAGGGGTGGGGAGGAGGGGCGCGGGAGGGCGGGCGGAGGGAGGAGGGGGCGTCGCGAAGGGGAAGACCTCGCATTGTAATCCAATGACATTGCCTACGTGGGGGTGGGGGCGCTGGCCTCGGCGCGCTCTCCGAGTTTTGGCTGCCCGCCCAGCTGGGAATAACTCTCTTCGCATAATTCGCGTGTTTACCAGGCATGAAAATTCTTGCTTTCGACCCCCCGCTCCCCAAACCCCCTCCCCTCCCCCCCCACCCTACCACCTCCGCCCCTCGCAAGTGAAACTCTGTCTAAAAAAATATTGGCCCGGGGCACAGAAAGTTTTGCATAAATTCATAAGTGATGAATGGCTGATTTTAACGTTATTTGGGTATTTGTCAGACCTTAACAAATATACATGGGGACGGCGGTTCATAAACTTAAACATCTCAATATCCCCTTTCTTCTGGAAATAAATTACGTTTGTTTGCCCGGGTTGGAGTCTTAAGGTAGCCGACATTAGGAATATTTTAAAAGCCATCATCCATCGAGCATGTCTCCCAGGCGCCAGGAAGATTAAATGAAAGAATCATAAGATGGAGGTCTTTAACTTTTAATCCTTTTACAATGAAGCCTCAGATAGTCGCGGGGGCAGGGTGCCCTCTCTGGGGGGAATAATGCCGTTATTCCTCGGCCTCAGTTAATGAATACCCTAACGTCTGTCCCACGGCTGACGGAGGCAGCTCCGGGGAGGGGGTTCAGGCTCCTGGGCCAGGCTATTGAAATGAGGAGCCACCGAGGCTGCGTCGGGAGGGAAGAAAGCGCCCGGCTGGAGGGACAGGGCGGGCGGGGCCGGGGGCACTGAGACTGCGCTGGGGACCCGGCGCAGGTTTGAAATAATTAGCATAGATTCGCCGGGACTCGGAACTGGGTGGGGGGAGCCGGTGTGGGGGAGGAGAGCGACACCGGGCGGGAGGCGCTGGGAGGTAGCAGGGGGAAGGGGAGGTAGCAAAGGAGAGCGACTTTGGAGTCCAAGATAAATAAAGAGAGCGCTGAGCAGTGTCAGGAAGCGGGCCCACGTGGAGCCGCGCGGATGGGCGCCACCGCGGACGGAGGCGCAGGGACGCACGCGAGTGGAGCGCCCGCCCCAAGAAGCTGGCTTTTTAAGGGTTGGGGTGGGAGTGATGTTTTGCACGTCCCTTTAAGGGGTAACACGTCTTTTGCCCCTATGTAACCCGAAAGCTCAAAGATCCGGAAATTGTTTTCTCCTCCCTCCCCACCCCCAAGTGGAGTAAGTGTCCAGTGCAGGGGGCGCACCCCATTCCGAACGGCAGATCCCAGTGGTGGCGGTTTTCAACCCAACTCTGAAACCTTGACCCTCAGAGTCTTCTTTAGGTCTTGGGGGAGGAGGGAGGTTCGTGTCAAATCTCCCAGCTCTCCCCAGACATTTCGGCCGAAGGCCTGGGATTTGGGGGTCTCAGACCCGTAAGATCCCGGAGGCTGTGAATATTAATTCCCAGGGATCGCCTCAGCTCACACCATCGTAGCTTCCTGGCGTGCAAAGGGTTAACACAGGCTGGATATTGGGGTGGGGGGGTGCGAGGCGGGAGGGGTGGCGGGATCTGGGTGGGCGCGCTCTGATCTCCCCCCATTCCTTGGGGGTCAAGTTTCAGCGGCACTCCGCCCCCAGGGTAGGTGTGAAAGACACGTGTCCCCATTGTGAAGGGCCTGTCAGGCAGGACAAAGCAGCCGCCCACCCTTCCCCCCGCCCCTCGGGCCCAGCCTGGGGTCAGCTCCAGGGGGCCGGCTGGGTGTCGAGGTCACGACAGGCCCGAGCTTTGGTGACATAAGGAGAAAAGGCTGGGGGACTGGGCGGAGGCCACGTGATGCTCAAATGAGGGGTTTGAGAATACCCCCTCCCCCCCCCCACACACACACCATGAAAAACTGAGTCACCTCCATCACACCAGAAGAGGGGATGAGACCCTTCTCCCAACAGGCGTAGTAAGCACAGCGGCACCCCCTACCCGCTGCCCCCCGCTTCTCCCCCCCACCCCCCCATCAATCACCAACACAGAGAATCGCAGTGTCGAGCGCAGTCGATTTTAGTGGTTTTCTTTAATCCTGCTCTGCACTTCTTTCTCATTTACTACACGGGATATTATAAAGAATAAATAGCAGATACTCTTAATTTACAATGATTAGTCATTCCATTTGTTCTCTATATTTACAATAACTGTAAAATAACATTGAACTCTATAGCTTCTTCGAGGTCCAAGGAAAACCAAAACACTTTCCGAAGAATGGAAAATAGCTTTTTAAAAGTCCTTCTACAAAAGTTCTCTCCTCTCTTTGTACTTTAAGAAAAAATAACTTTTCCCCCCTGCTTCGCCACGCGAAGGGCACTGGAATATAAATAGCAGGTTAACATTATTAGCAACAACCAGAATAAGTCTCTCTTTTCTCTGTTCTTTTTTTTTTTTTGCTTATTTTTTTTAAAAATACAGTAGAAGCCGGTAACTTTTAACGTATAATACTGACCTTTTAATAAGTAAATTAAAACTGGGACCGTATATACACACACATATACATTCCTACACAGTTAAACAGTGCATTACATGAACCAGAAAGCTATGTCTCTGTAGCCAAAAAAAAAAAAAAAAAAAAAAAAAGTTCATTGAATCCCCTCGCGAGAGGGTGGTGGAACTGGTTGGAGACGGTGCGGGGGGGCATCAGTTGGGGGGGGGGTCGATCAAGTGTTCGGGTGCGGGCAGGGGGCCCCGAGTTCTAGCATGAGCACTTGCACTCGGAAATGATGGGGTACTGGATGGGAATCCAGCCGCAGCGCTGGCCCCCGCGCCGTTGACAGCGCCACCGCAGCACCGTGAGGTGCACGGACTTGGAGGGCTTGCACACCATGCCCTCGGGCACCGAGCACGAGCGCTTACTGAAGCAGCTGCCCACCTTCACGTAGCGCGGCCAGAAGCGGCTGCCCAGGTCGTTCCACGCGTACAGCACCGGGCAGAAGGTCTGCGACCACAGCCACATCTGTAACTTCCTCCGCAGCTTCTTGCTTAGGCGCTGCTTCTTGCCCGGGGCCAAGCCCTCGGAGAACTCCAGCCCTTTGATCTCGCTCGGCATGGCCCCCGACGGCCGCTGCCGCAGCAGCTGGTCCAGCTCCGCCAGGTCCTCTGCGCCCCCGGCCGCCCCCCCGCCGCCCCCGGGCCGGTCCTCGGGGGGCGAGGTGGCCATGAAGCCCGGGTCATAGTGGCCCCCGAGTAGGGAGCGCAGCAGCGTCTCGTTCAGATCCTTCTCCTTGGGGTCAAAGATAGGGTCCGGGTGTTCGATGAGGTCCACCAGGGGCAGGTTGTCGCTGGGAGCCGGGCGTATGTGGAGATAGTGCTGGCCGCCGGCCGGTGCCGCCCGCAGCCCCAGGACCACCACCAGGGCGTAGAGGGTGACCCCGAGGCTGGGGCAGCGCTCCATGCCTCCGGCGCGCGCCCGGGGCTGCTGCTTCGTCCCGCGTCCCCGGAGGAGAGCACGCCGAGCCCGCGGCGCCGCCGCGCTCCCCCGTCTCTCCGGCGGCCGCTCACCCGAGGCTGGGCAGGCGCAGGGCCGGCAGCATGAGTCGCCGGCAGAGCCCTTCGCTCACCGCCGGCTCCCACCCGGGCGGAAAAAAGGCGCAGAAGTTGGCCGCAACTCCTCTCCCGGCTCTATTCGGGGAGGCGGCCGCGGCGGGGCATCCGAAATTACTCCAGGGCGACCGCGGGCGCGGGGGGCGCCGGCTCCTCGCTGCTTTCCCCGGCCGGCGGCGGTGCAGGGCGCGTGGACGAGCTGCTCTCCCCTCCTCCTCCTCCTCCTCCTGCGGCGGCTGCTCCTGGTCCTGCTGCTCTGTGCAGCGCTGCTGGCCAAGCCGGTCCTAGGGGCGCTTCCCTCCGCCTGCTCGGGGCTCCGCGGCCGGCTCTGCCCGGCGGACTCCAGCGGCGGCGGCGGCGGCGGCGGCGTCCGCGCACGTTGGCACCGGTTTGTCTGTCTCGCAGGGTCCAAGCCTTTAAATTTCCTGCACTTTCAGCTCCATCACCATGGAAACCACTGACTCTCTCGGCGTTGCCCCCTCCCCCTTCTTCCCCCCCAACAACAACCCCACCCCCCACTTCTCCACCCCCGAGGAGCTGGAGCGGCACAGGCTCCGGGGGAAGCCTCCTGCACTCGCCGCGGCGGCGGCGGCGGCGGCTTCGGCAGCGCCCAGGGCTGTGCCCCGCCGGACCCAGATGCCCCGGGAAGCCGACAGTCCGGCTGCCCGCCGGAGCTCACAGGCGGCGGCGGCGGCGGCGGCAGCGGCGGCGGCGGCGGCGGCGGCGGCGGCGGCGGCGGCGGCGGTGGCGCTTGGCAGGTCTCCGCGCAATTTTCTCTCTCCCCCACCACCCACCCCCCTTCTCCTCCTCCTGCAAAATGCACCGCCCCCCTCCTTTCTCCTGGAGCAATGCAACTGGGGCTCTAGGCGCCCCGCCAGGGCCAGTCCTGGGGAAAGCTCGCGGCCGCGGTGGAGCCGGGCCGGAGGGTGCAGGGCCGGTTTTAGGGGGTGCTCGAGGTGGTGCAAGGAGGGTTCTCACTAGCTGGGGTGCTTTGCACAGGGAGGGGAGGTGCTGGGGGCTGGTTTCTCCGTGCAGTTCGGTGTAAGAAATTTCTCCATGTGCATGGAGCTTTTTCCCCGGGCGCGTCTCGCCTTCCTCTCTCCCGGGCTCGGGCTAAGTCCCCTCCCCCCCAGCGCGCGCTCGCGGGCGCGCGGGCGCGTACACACTCTCTCTCTCTCTCTCTCTCTCTCTCTCTCTCTCTCTCTCTCTCTCTCTCTCTCTCTCTCTCTCTCTCTCTCTCTCTCTCTCTCTCTCTCTCTCTCTTTGCGTTGGGGAGTCCGAGAGCCGCAGTGTTGCGCAGCGTGATGTAATTCCTAGGAAACACTGCTGCCAGTCTGTGACCCGGGCCCACGAGAGGGGTCCGCTCCTCACCCTCCTCTTCTTCCTTTGCCGGGTCCTGCACCCTGAGTGGCGGAGCCGCAGGGGCGCGTCCCGCTCGCCTGCGGCTCTCCTATTCCGCTGGGCTCGGCGCGGCCGCCACTCGTCTCCCTGGGGGCGGCGCGCCCTCTTCTGGCCCGCGGCAAGTCCTGCACCTGGCGCTGGCGGGGGCGGCCCTGCGAGGTGGGTTTGTCTGCTGTCCACTCTGATCAGCTCAGTTACTGCTTCTGTGTCTGCGTGTGTGTGTGTCCGCGTGTGTGTGTGTGTGTGTGTATACGCTCGCGCGCTGACGAGTCCATTCTGGTTCCGCTGTCCTCTTGAATTTCTCCAGGCCCTCAGTATAAACAGACTTCCTGAGATTAGCCCCCAAACCCCTCAAAAGTCACCAAAATAGTACTACACCTTCTGCCTCCACTACATCGGCTCCACTGGGCAAGAGCTGTGGACCAGAAAATTAAAAGATGAACTGACCCGAATCCTGGCTGGACTTCGCCCTGGTGGAACTATGTTAACCTTGAACAAATCACTTTTGTGGCATCATCTACCTCACTTTCTGCATTAGTGTCAAAACTGCATTACTATTCCAGTCCTTCCTTTCTGCGATTCTAAACAAACCTGCATGATGTTTTCTCTTCCAGGAGCACTTTCTCTGTGATAGGACATGGATATGGGAATGACACTTCTTGTTAATTTTCCCTTGGATGAAGAACTGAATCTAAGCTCCAAAACTCAAACTCAGTTTCCTTTGTAGTGGATGTGATTGGATTCTGGAAAAAGCTGGAAAAGAAACTTGGATGACTCAGTATTCACCAGCATTCCATGGAGTGGAGTTAGGTCTCATTGTGACAGCCTAAATCACTCCACTTTCTTTTCCCAAAGATCTGTTTTTTCCTTTCAACCTGTGATGCTCCCTATCCTCCCCCTAAGTTTATCATCTGTCTATGGAAGAAAAAGACATTGTTTCACTGTACAGTCTTTCTGCAAAACCTCAGCACTTGGGAAGTTTGGCCAGTTTCAGCTGAAAACATTTTCTTAAACTTCCAAGTCTAGACAGTATATCTAGAATTAAACTATTAAGGTACTGCCTAAAAGGAAATCTTGCTTTGATGACAATAAGAGCAACCCAATGGTTGTTTGAATTGAGTTGATTCTGAAATAATGTGTGGCTGCAACCTGGCACATAGTAGGCTCTTAAACAATACCCTTTATTTATTTATTTATTTTTGAGGGCAGTGTCACTGGCCCTCATATGTGGGACCCGAACCTGGGCCGCTGGCTTCCCAAGCCAGCGCTTAACCACCGCACCACTCGGCCAGCCCAATACTCCTTTATTTTTGATGTGCTTTAAGGGGTTATGCACTAGTTTATTTTCTTAGGAAGATTAAATGTTCCAGAGCAATTTTGTCACTCCTGTGGATTAACTAAGAAAATAATTTTTCAGTAAAGAGTTCCAAGGCTAAATTCTAGCCAGCGCTCCTGAGATGGTAGGTTCCAGTTAGTGACATTTTATTGTGCTGTTCTCTATTCCATCAACCTCTTCTCCTCTCCTTCAAACCACCTATTTTTGTTTGAAAACCAACCCAGATCATTCAGCCCTTTGTGTAGGCTGGGTAGATTTGACTGAAGAGCAAAAAAAATGTTCCCTCGGGAATGAAAAACAAATCATATGAGACAATGGATTAGGTCACCTGTTTGTAGAGTATCAACTGGGTGAATACCATGGGGAAAAACACAAAGGAGAAAGAACTCACCATCAGTTGCCACCTTCCAAGACTTTCATAGTCCAGTTACGGGGGACTCTGATAGGCATGTGAAGAAAACATTAAAAGAGCATGGAAAGAAATCTGTAAGTTCCCATAACGGCGTAGATCAGCAATTTCACAACCTTTAAAAACCCATGGCCACTTTTGAGAAATATTAGTTTCATGCTATGTTTTGAATGTTGTTTGAAATGTTGTAATACGTTATGATGACCCCCCGCAAAAAAAAAGTCAAAACAATTACAATATAATCTATACTATTTTCAAACTACACTTAACCTTCTTCACTGTGGGGTTCTGAAATGGTCCATTTGGGGAATCTGCAGTCAGTCCTCCACTCTATCCCATACATTTAGGTACTAAGTGAATCTGGGGACGCTGTTAGCAGAGAATAAGCAGTACTGATACTAATAAATACTAATATTAATCCTAATGCTAATGCTAATACTAATGGTGGAGCTGAGCTTTACCTCGGCTTAATGAAGAAAAGGATATATTTATTTAAGTAGGGAGAGCAGGAGATTTGAAACAAACAATTTGAGTCTGCATGAAGAGGGGAAGCACTCTGCATCGAGAATAACCAAAAGACCTGGGGGGTGGGGAATGGAGGAGGAAACATCAGAAACAGAGACACTCAACACAAAGACGCCTCTGGACCAGGTGGATCTTGGCTGCAATGCTGGCCCTGCCACTCACCAGCTGGCTTACTGTCTTCACCTGGGCCCAGGGCAGAGTATATAGCAGGCAGTAGCCTTTCAACAAATGTTAGTTCTTCCGGGAACCCCACTGCTCTCAACTGACCAACCATTTCAGGTTTGAGCCACTGAGGCTTGAAGGGGCTGGGATGCTATTGAAATTAACTCCAACACCTTCTGGCCTGCTTTCTGCCCACTCAGCGTGTGCAAGTAAGCTACTCTTCACCACTGCTGGCCATCGGGAGTTTAGGGACAGGGAACTGGAATTTTGGGGAGACTCCACAGTGGGCCCATCTCAATGCTTCTGTGGCTCTATTGAAGAGAGAGCTTGACAGGCAGGACAAAGAGGGTTGTATTTCTTCCAAAGGAAGCTGTGGGATGGGAGATGAGCCAAGGGAAGGGTGGCTATCGGCTCAGCTTTCTGATCAGGCCCTCACTGTGGGGAGTGTTTAGACTGTAGTAGAGATTGGCTAGAAACTTCAGCCTTGGCAGCCTGTGTATGGAGAGTTCAGTGAACGAGACAAATGGAGGTCCATTCTGGGCTACTGGCATCCCAAGATTTCAGTCCCTGCAAAATGGTCTGGGCAAGGAAAATTGAAGCACTCCTCTCAACAACTGTTTTGGCAACTCCAGGTCAAGGCGAGAGGAATGTGAGGGTGCTTTTATGCCTCTTTTCTTCTTTCCAGCTGATTCTAAGAACAATTCTAAGAATAACTCAACAATCTTCTTGCTTTTTTTGGCCCTGGAAAAAACAAACCTGAGGTAGCTGTGGGTGATGTGCAAAGGACATGGAGCTTGATGTTTGAACACCTGCGACCTACCAGCTATGTGACATTGGGTGAGTCACTTTACCTCTCTGGGGCTCCCCTGACACTGAGAGATGAGGGGACCATGAGGCACCATAATAGAGAAGACATGACAGCGGCCATCTTTTAGGCCCGACATCATCCCAGGTATATGAAAATCATCACGTGATTCTGACTGGCTCTCTGGTCCCATAAATGTTGAATTTGATGCAATTTTTCTTAGTGAGACCCAAAATGGCATTTTTGGGCTTGACCCAACTTAGCAAAGTGAGGAAAATCAGCCACGAAGCTTGTTGCTTTCCTCTCCTACCTGGTGGAAGAATGGGAGAGCAGAGGTAGCTCCCAAGGCCAGAGGGTGATGGACTCCGCACGGCCTGCTGGGAACGGGGGGAACCCTGGCTAGGCCAGGACTCACAGCCAGGCTAGAGGCCAGTCCAGCTTCACAATACATCCACATTTTTTTGTGTGTCCAATTGGTGATGGGATTCTAGTTAGAACAGTGAAGTTGTAACTAGCATAAGCATTGTTTGGGGTGGGGGGCATAGGAGGAGAGAAAGAAGGGAGAAGCAGAGGGAGATAACTCCAAATTTTGGGCTGGGGAGGGAAAACGAGTAAATAAATGTGAAATGCATTTCCAGGAATAGAGACAAAGCCAAAGGCCAAAGGAGAAGAGGTGCTGGTTCCAGCTCCCCCAGCGGCTTCCCTTCCCCAGTCTGTCTGCCTCCCTGCCTGCGGCCCCCTTCCCACCAGGCTCCATGCTGGGGAAGGGGAGTCAGCTCTGGAGCCCGGTGGCTCATTCATCTCCTGATAAACTGTTTATCTGAGTTTTAACGAGGGCGCCTCTCTTCCCGCCCTGGAGACAGAAGCCTCCTCATGTTTAGCCTGCCCTGATGTGGGGGGCCTGAGGGTGAGTGGGGGCGACGCCAGCATGGCAAGCGTCTGCCCTTTCAGAGTTTGCACAGGCTGCCGCCTCTGCGCGTTGCCCTCTGCTTTCTCAGTCCCACATGATGTTTCCTCCACTGGGGTCTGGGGTTAGGATGGATTCAAGGTTTTCCCCTGGAAAGGGAATCTTTTTTGCAGTCTCTCTCTCTCTCTCTCTCTCTCTCTCTCTCTCTCTCTCTCTCTCTCTCTCTCTCTCCCTCTCTCCCTCTCTCCCTCCCTCCCTCCCTTCTCCTTCTTCTTCTTCTCCTCTTTCTCTCTCCCTCCCTCCCTCCTTCTCTTTCTCTCTCTCTCAATAAATTTAACAACCAAACAAAATTTGGTTTAGAGTTGTGGACTATGTGACCCAATATTTCCAAAGGAAACTGCATGGAATGACGCGGCTCCAGTATTGCTAGCGTGCGGAAGTGTTCTCCCAAATGATGGAGCGGTTGTTCTGTGAAAAGACAACTGTCGCCAAATGAATGGAAATGTAAACTCGAGATGCTCTAAGGCCTACCTCCCCCCCCACCACCACTGACCTTTAGGGATTCACATAAGCACCCGCTTATACAGATACTGATTACTGATACATTTGTTGACCTGCGTACCTTTCTTCTATGGCAACACAGACAGGAATAGTAAATACAAGCACACCACAGTGCACACCCATGCGCGCGCGCGCGCGCACACACACACACACTCACACACTCACACTCCCTATACTTCCTGCCCCCCACACACACACTGTTACCCTTTCCCCGCCCACCCCCACCCCTTGTCATCTGGGCTATAAAGGTTTCAGGAGACAGTGCCCCTTAGCTACCTGCCTTGAGGAATTTACACATAACCTCCCCTGCCCTGCACCCAACCTCACAAACACCCATCTCAACTGAGGCTCACACTTCCCCCACATCCTCTCATCCTGCTACCTCATGAGAGATGTTTATTGAGATAATATGGTCTAGTCTCCCTTATCCTCTCAAAGACTCAAGATAACAAGGAGATAGGAGCTCAGTGAAGTGAAAAATAAAGTGGAAAACCACCCCTATGTCAAGTGGCTGGGCTGATTAACAGGTTCCAGCTACTGAATCCGCTGAATGCCAGATTCTCTCCTCTCTGAATTTTTTCTTAGCTCCTAACCCTGTCTCTTCCTCATCCAACTATCAGCACAGCCTTGGAAATGATTCATTGTGACCACCTACTGTCATCCATCAGTCTCATGCATCCATCTATTCACCAGGCATGTACCCTGATTCCAGATATTCTGCTTGCCAAGGAATACATGCAGTCCCTTTCCCTGAGGAGCTCAAAGGCTATTGGGGTGGGGGGAGGGAAAATAAATCAAATATTACAATTCAGGATGTCAATTGCCATGGAGGCATAGGAATATCGGGGAAGGACGGCGGTGGGTGGTGGAATCCAAGAAAGCACCCCAGGAAATTTGATATCCAAGTTGGATTCTGAAAGACCAATAGAAGTCACAGGCTAGAGGGGTGAGGAGGTAGCATTATCTAGATCATATTTTGGGCAATGGAGGGGACCAACTACATAATCCAAATATTGGAGACAATGTGGTAGTGTTGTGTGGGGACTAGAAGCTGGAAGACCAGGGGCCTTGTATGGTGGGGCATTAAAGGTTTTAAGCAGTTTGAAATAGAATTTGAATTTAGACTTGAGTTTAGAAATACTTGAAGGAAACCTTGGAAACCATATTAATATGACGGTTGTAGGTCCTAAATATTTTACGACAGCCCCTATTAAAAAAAACCAAACAAACTTGATTCTGATTGAAATCCAGGCTGCTCAGCCCTAGATCCCTTGTTTTTAATCTCTATGTGGGGATTATTTTATGGGCATAGAAAAATTCCTAAAAATATGTTTATAAATCATTCATTGTAACATCCCTAAAGAATGAGATAAGTACATGGGGGGAACAGGGGAGAGAAACCCATATTTTACTTTATAGTATCTTTATATAAATCTGCTTAAAAAAAGAAAACAACAAAGAGTGCCATCATTGTTGTATTTAAGGGAAAATCCATAAAAGATGAAAATATGGGAATTTAGAAAAAATAACTTGCCCCAAAGTAACTATCAGTCCGTAAAGCTGGAAACAGTGTTTCAAGTTGTATGTGTCGAGAAGAGTTTTGAAGCCAGCACCAGGTTGCAGGGTAGGGCCAAGTATATTCTTAGGTCATCTTTGTTTCAGGTTTGGTTAAATGGTTCAGCACTCCTGTATGATGATAAGGTGAGAGAAGCTCGTTTGAGGAGGTTTCGTGTGCAGAGGGGTACATTTGTGCATCCGCATACAAGCATGTGACAGACACTTTTTCATGACACTTTCATCTCCTGTCTCAGGCACCTACAGAGAAATCAGATTTCCTTCACAATAAAGTGATACTCTTGTCAAAATCCACCACTGGTCTGAGAAACAAAACTAAAAGGCACCAAGAACCAATCTCACGCTTGATCAAAACTCTGCAGTCTGGAATGAGTTTGGGGTGGGGGCTGGGTCCTGGAAGCAAGTCACCTATGTTAAGGGTGTGGAGGACCGTGTCCCCAAAGGAGTACAAAAAGGGCTTTCTCTCCCAGTTTCCAGTCTCAGAAACAAGAATGCAAGTTCAACACACCCTGGTAATTTACCACCTGCCTTACAGACACGGCCTTATCTACATGGTACATGAGGAGCTTCTGGATTCGGGACAGCTATCTCCCCATTTTACAGATAGGGAAATTGAGGCCCAGAGAGGGAGCCCACTTCCCAAGGCCATATTCTGTGACTCAAGGATCATCTCAGGAGGCAGGGCAAGGCTTCTTAGCTCAGAGCTGTGGGCCCAGAGGGCTTCTGAAGGCACTATCCTTCATTGGTGTATTACTGTTCTCTTGGTCCAAATCCATATTTGATTTATGTCAGATGTCATCGGTACCAGCAGGCTAGGGAGACTTACTTTTGGCAACCTGTTCAAGTCAGGGAGGGTTCATCTTCCCCTCCCCCACAGGGCCCGCAGTCCCACCCTCCATAATCTAGCATGACTGTAGTAAAACGAGGCTTTTGATCAAGCTTCTTCACATCACTTTCAAGACAAACAATGTCTCTGAAACCCCCAACTGTTTTTATTTTTCTTATATCTAAGGTTTCACTAAGGCCTTTAACCCAGCTTCATTAAAAAATGCCCTCAATTAAGAAAAAAAAAATCACCGCATTTCATTACAGTAATTCACAAAACATACCTATGGAAAAATGAAAGAGAGGCTTCAAAGTTATATAAACAACCTCCTTACATTTCTAAAAGGGGTTCCACAGATGAAACAAATTTCATCAGTTTCTATAAAGAAAAAAAGGTAATTTTCACAATAAGCGAAGGATGTTGACCCTGTATGAAATAAATTAAAAATACATAAAAATAAAAATAAAAGGGGCTCCTACCTTCTCTCTAACCCTTCAGGCATCCTCCACCCACCACAACAATTTTCCAGTCTTTTCTCTGGCAGAGTAAATTAAGTAAATGTATTAGTTAAAATACAAATAAAAATACATAAAACTGAGACTAATTCTTCACCAGCTTGAGTACAACACAGGATTTTTCTAAGGTATGATTCCTTATGCATAGGATTTTAGAAGAAAAAATAGTATTATAAATGATTTATATACATATACATTAGGAAAAAATTTTTTCCACCCATGATTGAGAGAATGGATAAGGTTAGAGTGGAGTCCAATGTTTGGGCCCTTTGGTCTCCTCCCCACAGAATGAATCCAGCACACTACAGTTTCAGACAAGTGTTTCGTTTCTCACACAAAGGCTTAACCACATTAACTAGTTAATGTAAAGCTTGATTAAACTCGCAAAGATAATCCCTAAAATGCTGGGAGAAGGGCCCTTAAAATGCCTGGAGGTGGTGGCAGGGAGGGGACAGGCCGGTAATGAGGCAAGGTTGTGGTTCCAACCTCATTTTCACTTTGCATTGTTTCAAAAGTGAATTATTGTGGCAGTTCAGCAAAAGACATTGAGAAAAATGCAAAGCTGCCTCGCTCACCTCCTCGAGGATTTGAGTCACCACAGATGAGCCTTTAAATGTAGTAAGAGGCACCGCCGTAATTATCATGCCACGGGGGTAAGAAAATCCTGGCAGATCACATTTTATAGAACTAGGCCCTCCTTTCAAGCCTTGGCCCAAGAGGATAAGCAGCTACATCGGAGACTAAATGTTTATATGGCTCAGGCTTCTTCAACAGTATGAATGTTTACTTCTGAGGTAGTCCTATTGTTCCGTGTGTGATTCCAATATGCTTCTTCTAAATATTTTGACAGCCAGGGAAGCCTTGGGGCACTTGGTCCTCTTAGGGATGACAGGGCCCAGTAGTTGGTGGTAGGATGGTGTTTGGTGAGACCTCTGATTTGTCCCCGATAGCAGTTCTTCATCCTACAGCTTTTAGGATCCTACCTGAGGTCCTCACCTCTCATCAAAATTTCTCCGATTTCCCCACTAAGAAGGAGGGCTTGCAGATAGTACTGGCCTGCCCAAGGCAAGATAGCTTCCTGCTGAAGGGCACTCAAGTGCCCCTCTCATTTCTCCCAAAGTCTTAGTATTCCTGAAGGAGAAACAGGCTAAAATAAACTCATATACAGAAAGGGATTTATTTACAATTGTTCAAAAACCTCTGAGGATTCTCCTGGTGACTCTCAAGATAAAGTTCTGACATCGGATGCCTTTTCCAATCTGACCACAATCTACCTTTCCCCATCACCTCTTTCCACGCTGCTGTTCACCTTATATTTAGCTTGTCTAGAACTCCTGGGAGGTCTCTACACACAGCCTGCATTCCTCACTTTTCTATGTTCTGTGTACTCACTTTCCCCCTTTTGCAAAATCATTTGTAACCTTCTAGACTCTGCTTAAATATCGCCTCTTCCATTCTTGATTCCCGCTGGGTGGACTTAGTTGCTCCGTCCCTGAGAAACATTCTAACCTTGCCTCTAGTTTACAGATGACCAGCTTGTATTCTAGGCAGTTGTCTGTCTTGACTGCTAGACAGCAAGCTCTTTATGGGCATTCATCTCTGTATTCCCAGTGCCTACTGTTGTGTTTGGTACAGAGTAGATGCCTCATGAAGGAATGTATTCCTGAAATTGTTTAATCGCTTTTGGGGACCATAATGGATCCTGGTAGTGGGTGGAAGGCAAATCATGATGGTGAAAACGATGCCCATTTCTTAATTAATGTAGCAAATCCAAATGGTAATGGCATATCGTGTTTGATCTTTCCTTAGAAATCAGATCCCTCCTAGGTATCTGGTAAATAAAGAGACCAATTTGACTGAAATAGATGCTTTGCTATTTAAATGGGTACACACCGATGACTTGCCCACGCTGAACTGGACATGACCTACTTGTGCTACCAACACCCTCCGCAGCCTGAATCCTCACAAATTGGTTGATCAGTATCTTGCTGTCCACTATCTTTGGCAGCAGAAGCAAGCCAGGGCAGGGGAGGGGGTGAGGAGTGGTTGGCTGGATCCCAGAAAGCTGCAGCTTGGGGTGGGGGTCGGGGAGTAGTTGAATGATCCCAGCTCATTCTGGGGAGGCACAGCTGCTGTGATATGTCAGGCTAAACTCAGCCCAGGCCCTTGGAGAGAAAGATGGTGGAGTCCCCACCCCCACCCCTGAGACCCCAGGACCCTTTTCTCTCCCTTGTACCCTACTACTCCCAGCCCCGGTTTGTCTTCCTGGAGAGATGGATTTAGAAGCTGTTTCCAAAAGGGCTGAAGAGCACTAATCTTTCTGAAGATGAGGCTCCTCTTGGTGTCCAGTTCCTCTTTGCATAGCCAAAGAGCCTTGCACACCATCTGGCACAGTCAGCACTCCCTGGGGGAGACTGGATCCATGGCTCGGTTCACTGTCAACACCGACTAGGTGTGCAGCTCCCTAAACATCCTTTGGGTCCTCTAAGCTGTCATTCTGCAGCCACCATTGTCCAGATAACCAGGTCAAAGGTGCCCCTCTGGGTATTCTTTTCCCAGCCAGTATGACGCAGCTCACTGCAAGAGCTTCTCAGGGGCAGCTCGACATCACTGGGGTTCTGTCCACCTGGCACGAAGGGCAACGCTTTGAAGAAGAAATGGATTAAGGTATTGGATTACAGTTTCAGTAGCCAGGCTCAGGGCCTGAGCTGAATGTTCTCCCCCAAGTAGGGTGACTTGGCAGAACAGTTCAGGCTTCCCTCCCTCCTTCCTCTTTTTCTTCCAGTCTCCACTGCCCTCTGGGCAGGGGGACGGAGGGCATAAGGGGGACCCTCACTCCCCATGGCTTAAATCAGCATTTTAGGAAAGGGTAAATGGGGCCACATTTCTTATCGTATAGCACTTTTGCACATGCTGTGTCCTATTCTGTGGCAATGTGAAGATGTGGGCAAGACTAGTCAGTGGGTATTAGGAGTGAGGGACAGCTGGGTAGAGGCAAGAGCTCAATAAGAAAATTGATGTTAACCTCTTTCTCTTCTCTTCCTCCCCCTTCTTACTAATTACCGAGTTCTAGTACAGTGCATTATATTTGTTATCTCATTTAGTCCTGAAAACATCTCAGCTCATAAGCAAGGATTCCAAACTTAAGGAGGCCAAGTGACTTGACCAAGGTCACCCAAGTAGAAAGTGGCATAGCTGTGGTTTAACTCTCTGCCTAACCTCAAAGCTTGTGGTCTATTCTTGATGGCTTCTTTTTATTTAATCTGGGATTCTACTTCTGGTGTTCCTTATACAACTTACAAATATAGAAGGTGATGGAGGGGAGAGACGCAAAAGTAGAATTCAATGTGACTCACAAAATAGTAGTATAAATTATTAATAGATGCAAATATACATGGTAAAGCTTATAATGAGTAGGAATTATAAACACTAAGAATATGGAGAAATTGAAACCCTTATGCAGTGCTGGTGGGAATGTAAAATAATGTAGCTGCTATACAAAACAGTATGGTAGTGCCTTCAAAAATTAAAAATAGAATTACCATACGATCTAGCAATCCCTTCTCTGGGTATATACCCAAAAGAGCTGAAAGCAGAGACTTGAGCAGATATTCGTGCACCCATGTTCACAGCAGTATTATTTACAATAGTCAGAAGGTGGAATGAAAGTGTTCATCAACAGATGAATGGATAAGCAAAATGTGATGGATACATACATTTAATAGAATATTATTCAGCCATAAAAAGGAAGGAAATTCAGGCATAATGTTACAACATGGATGAACCTTGAGGACATTATGCTAAATGAAATAAGCCAGTCACAAAAGGACAAACATTGTATGATTCCACTTAAATGAGGCACATAAAGTGATCAAATTCATAGAGACAGGAAGAATGGCGGTTGCCATGGGTGAGAGGAAGGGGGAATGAGGAGTTAATGTTTAATAGGTACAGAGTTTCAGTTTGGGAAGATGAAAAAAGTTCTGGAGATAGATGGTGGTGACGGCGACACAATGATGAAAATATACATAATGCCATTGAACTGTACATTTGCAAATGATTAAAATGGTAATTTTTACCTTCTGCATATTTTACAACAGTAAAAAGAAATCTTTGGTGTCCAGCGAGGGAGGAGTAGCACAGCGTTACACACAGCCCTCCTCATATGTCATTTCTCCTTGGCTTGGTCACCATCAGTGGACGTCAGACACAGAGTGAAATGAGAAGTGCTCTGCCCCTGGCGACTCTCAGCTGGCAGCTTTCTTGACTCAGGTGGGCTAGTGGCTCTGTGCAAAGCAGACTTCTCCATCCTCTCTTCTGTCACTTAGCAAGCACTGGATGCTTTTGGACTGGGAGGAAGTGCATCTGAAAATAAAAGCAGTCCTTCAAGGGTCCATGGATTGAAAGACTCCCTTCCTGGTCGTCTCTGAGGCTGAACGGTGACTGCAGCCAGCCCCTTGGGTATAGTAACAGCCCTGTCAGCCAAGGCCAATCTGCCGACCTCAGAATCCCAAATTAGCACCTGGCCCTTCGATAGGGCAACTTTGGTTTAAAGTTTAAGTGAAACCTTGACAGTCCCAGGGACTTGAAGGGAGGCCCGGGGCTGCTCTCATAGGATGCTCTTTCTTCATTGGAATGCGATGGTGTGTACAGTGTGGTGCCTGTAGTCAATTCCTACAACTGCAATTAGGGCCTTTCAATGGAGGTGTCAGCCACATTCAAAGTCTGAACGGTCTCACCCATGAAATTCATAATGGGATAAAAGTTCCATTCCGGGACTGACAACTTCAAATGGAATTTGGTGTAATCTTTTATTTATTTACAGGGTTGTGGGAATGGGGGCTGGGGGGGGGGTTGTGAAAATCCCATCTCACCCGGCACTCCCCCTTCCCCTCCTCTGACCAAGCTTCCAAGGATAAAAATGAGGGTTGGGATTACATTTGGAGGGAAGCAAGGCTATATTTAAATATGCTTTGGAAAGTGTGGCTCCATGTCTGAGGCAGTCAGTCCAGGGCGACAACTTCGTCCAGCCTGGCCTGGGACATTCCAAAGAATCATATGGAGACCTTGTGCTAATTGGTTCCATTTTCTGTGTGTACCAGGCCAGGTCCCAACGCTCACTGTTCTCGGAGAGAAGCGACACACTGGATTTCCTCCGGGAGCCAAAGAAGCCTTCCATACTTGGCCTGGTTTTTCACGGGTGAAGATGGCTGGCTGTTCAATTAACTCTCGAATGCCCCTTCTTTTTAACTTAAGCTTACCCAAGTCATTATTCCATTAGCTGCCTCTTGGTAGATCTTTCCGTAAGCTCAGTTCATCTTATTCACACAAAAGCGGAGGCTTTTTGCGTGATTGAGTGAACCAGGGGAGCCAGTGGTGGGAGTTGGGGCGGAGGACGGATTTATTTGTAATTACAGTAGGGTTCTCGCTCCCAACCGGTCCCACCGCTCTGCCCATTCACAGACTCCGACCAGGGCTGGCGCCAAGATCTCCAAGTTGCCCTGTGTTTATGTCATTGAGACGAGGACAATATTTCAGTGTGGAGCCAAGCCACAGGGATCCACTCTATAAAACCTTCACTAAAAATAGACGCTCCAACCCCTGCCCAGCCCCCTCCCCGCCTCCGCGACTCCCCCACGCCTGCCCCCAGAGCTCCAGCACCCAGCTTCAATTCGCAGGGAGACAGGCGTGCCAAATCGGCCGAAATCTCGCAGCTCTGGGGGCCCGGCGAGCCCCTTTCTTCCTCAGGAGTTTTAAAGCAGAATAAAAGGCGTCAATTAGCAGCCTTTAGAGCTGACAGGGCAATTAAAGCTAAATTGCAAGACAGAGGGAGAGCTGGAAGGAGAAGAAGGGGTGTCTCAAACTGGGGGAGGGAAGGGGGAGAGAGAGAGAGAGAGAGAGAGAGAGAGAGAGAGAGAGAGAGAGAGAGAGAGAGAGAGAGAGAGAGAGAGAGAGAGAGATTTCAAATGTATTTTTGGTGACAGCTGCATTTTTGAGGAGGGTGAGCCTCTCAAACTACAACTGGCTGTTTGGATATACTTTCACTTGTGAAGTGATATTTTCAGTGAATACTGATACTCTCAGTTTATTGCACTTTTCATGTTAGATCTGAGCTGCTTGGGAAAATTAAAACAAACACAAAGCAAAAAGATCTTGTCTTTACAAACTCCCCCAACTGGCCTGGGTCCCAGTACACCCTTTCCTTTGCAGGCTAAGTTATATGCAACATGAAATTGTGAGGGTAGAGGCATGAGTGGGTGGGGCCACTGCAATACTCAGGGATGAGCCAGGTTTTGGGGCTCCCTCCCAGAGCTTAGAGCTGATGACTTGGTCATAGCACCTTTGCACACTTTCTGTTGTCAGCTCAGGACCCCAAAGATACAATATTATTGGGAAGTAGGGTTTTTTTTTTTTTTCCTGAGTGACCTAGAGTCACAGTC
Organism: Aselliscus stoliczkanus; assembly: GCA_033961575.1. Classification (NCBI taxonomy): domain Eukaryota; kingdom Metazoa; phylum Chordata; class Mammalia; order Chiroptera; family Hipposideridae; genus Aselliscus; species Aselliscus stoliczkanus. The sequence goes on from CM066739.1 coordinate 26,956,950, forward strand.
AGGCTTTGGTTTGGAATTTGGGAGAGCCTGAGACTGTCTTATGCACATGGGACTTGTAACAAGGGCCGTATTGATTTTGATTCACTGTTGCGACACACCAGTTCAGGGGAACAGATTCAAGGAATGCTGTGCATCCAGGTGGGTACAAGAGAGAACTACAACACAATCTGAAAAGCCAGCCAAGGGAAGCTAGGAGCTCCATCAACACCTTCACAGGCATCTTGTCCTCCGCTGAACCCCAAGCCATGGAGGAAATGGTAACTACAGTTCTTGAGAGAGTGCTCTAAACATCACCCTTGCTTTGAGAAACCTCAAATTTCAGTCTCACATCCTGTCACTATAATCCTTGTCTCTTTATCCTCCCTTATTCATTAAGAAGAGTGATCATTTCTACAACACCTACCCTGCTGATGGCATTGTGTTAAGGGCTTCCCATGCATGGAATGTGAATGAGGTATGTGCATTATTGTGCCCATTTTATGTAAGGGGAAACTGAGGCTGAGAGAGCTTGAATAACTTGTTCAAGCTCATGAAGTTGGTTAGTGGTGAAGTTGGAATTGGAACCAGACCTGTCTAAAGACTGAGCTCTTAATCCTTGTGATACATAACTCCTGTACAGGGCTGCCATGAATCTTTGGGAAAACTCATTAACTTGAAATCAGTGTTCATTTGGATGGGCTTCATTTGAAGCTCTCAGTAGTGGGGACTTGCGCTTCTTAGTACACTGGTAATACTGCAAGGACAAAGTTCAGCATGTTTAGAATCAGCAGTTTTTGGCTGAAGGGACCTGAGAGTGACATTTAGTGGGGGGTGTCTCAAACTAGGTTCCAGGGCTCCTACATTTGTGAGAATCTATTCTCAGGAGCTTATTGACATTATATATTTGAGACAGTGTCTAGCTCAAGCCCCACTATTTACATTCAGCAAGGTGAAAGGCCAGAGAAGGTCACAGAGTTGGTTATGGCAGGTGAAGTCGGTACCAGGAGTACATCTCTCCAGGGCTATTTCTGCTAACCAGTAGAATTTTCTAGCACTGGATTTATAGGTCTATGGGCACAGCTTGATTGAAGCCCTTTACAGCAAGGGCTGATTCTAGGGGCTTTAATATTTGATGAGTGAATATGTAAAACCAATTTAGGAGTGGTTACAGGTAGGTAAACATTTGATATGGTAATTACAGACCAGTGTTACCTGCACTCAGAAGTATTAATATGTGGCCACAGCTCAGTCTCCTAATCTCAATTGCTTAAATCAAATAAAATTGCCTTTCTGTTTATATCCTGAGGTCTTCTCCATTTAGTCCACATTCAGTAATTTTTTTATAGAGTATGGGCTAGGCACTGTTCCACATTGTAAACAAAACAGACTGCTTCCCCATTCCTCTCCCCACTAACCTGCTCAGTACAGTATTGCTATGCCGTAATGCTATGCAATTGGGATTTGGTCTGATGAGGTTTGGATGGGGGTGAGGCCCAGTTTAATTTCTCCAATTTGGAGGCAATTACTGCATCAAATTTTTTGGTGTTTTTGTTTTGTTTTCTTATTTCCTTTTATTATGCCTAAATGAATGTGTGTGTGTGTGTTTTTAACCTTTACTATTTTTTTAATTTGAAAATTACAAGAGAATACATTGTAAGAAAATAAAATAATGCAGAAGTATTAGAAGAAAAACATGAGTCTCCCCCATCTCTTCTTAGAGTGGGCAGTATGAATGGTTTGATGGTGTATATTCTGCCCCCATCGTATGTATGTACAATAGTCATACAGTATATAATATATACACAGATATACAAGTGGGGGGTACAGGATTGGGGCAATTCATTCAAGGGGGTAGGATAGCCATACTTGTAATCTTGTAATCTGCACTGTCCACATGTTTTATAGGCCTCTTAGCATATCATTAAGAATAGATATCTTGAGATAGAATTTTAATAACATTCAGAAAAATAAGAGTCAAGGGCAGCCCCTCATAGCCTTCTCTCCTTGACTCTTACCTTCCCCCAAAATCACAGGCCCATAGCAGCCTGGGCCTCTATCTGAGGCCCAAAGGATGATGGACCTCCATGGAGTTATTATTTTTTTCCTATTCTTTTCCTTTTTTTTTTTTTTTTAAACAAAAGTGTTTGATCCTACTATGCATGTTATTTTGCATCTTTATTTGACAACATAGATATGTGTCCATGGCAGTACAAACAGAATATTTCACTCTTTTTAACGGCTGCATGCTTTTCCAGAGCATGAAGATATCATGATTTAAAAGAAAAAGAAAAAAAACAGTTTTACTAATAAGGAGCATTTTGGTTTTCTCCACTGTTTTTGTTATTATAGACAAAGCAACAGTGGAATGAACAGCTTTGATCCATGTCATCTGCTGACTCATGAATATTTTTTAGGATAGATTCCTAGAAATGAATTGTTGGATCTAATGGTTTGTGCATTATCATTTTTTTAAAAATTTATTTATTTTTTTTGTATTATTTTTTATTATTATTAATAGTTACAGATATACAAAACTGTGCAATAGTAATCTTTTTTACCCCTTACAAAGTGATTACCCCCTTCCCCTCCCCTGCCCCCTACCCTTGATATCATACCTATCTATTACAATTCCATTGACTCCATCCCCACATGATATTCCACATCCCATGACTATATATGTGTTAAATTATAGTCAACATCTAATATTAATCAGCGGCAGCTTCAGATGTGCAGCGCAGTGGTCAGGCCACTACACCGTCCATGAAGTGGTCTCCCTGTGCATTATCATTTTGATGCTGTTAATTTCCCTTAAAAAAAAAAAGTTCCAATTTGCACACCAAACCAGAAAAGTGCCACTTATCCAAATGCCCGTATGACAATGGATATTTTTTGCTACTTATGAAGCTGACTGCAGGAGTTGACCAGTGGAATGGGATCAGTGACAGATCCTATTGGGACAGGAAAGACAAACCAGGACTGTCCTAAGAATTCAGCTTTTGTTAGCTCTCCTTTAAACAACCATTTCCAGCAAACAGAGCTGAGATCATAATATTACACATAGTCATTTCTCACCCTTAAGGAGATACTTCAAAGAAGGTGACCTTGGCCTTGGACAGGTAGGGTAGCCTACCTCAGGAGAAAGGGCCCTGGGCTGAGAAGAAGGGATTGGAAGCCTGGCTCCTACCTGATTTTTGCAACTTACTAATAATAGCTGTATCACCTGGAGCAGATCACTACCTGAAGTCCATGAACCCCTTAGTTTGCCGAGCAGGATCACATTATACTCTTCAGACCTTGTGGGCTTGCTGTGAAGATAACATGTCCCAGTGTTGTATGGAAAAGTGTTTTGTAAATTGTGTGTCATTTTGATATTTACAGATTCACTGGATCTCTGCAGGGAAGACTATTGCTTCGATACAGATAACAGAGAGCAGCTTGCATAGTATTTAAGTCTGTGCCTGGATCTTAAGAGGCAACAGAAAGAGGCCCTGCTGAGTGCTTTGGGAGAGTGGGTCTTGGATTGAGTATCTAAACCCTGCTTCTTTGGGCTTCAGAGAAGCTTTTGAGGAATGTGATGAATAGGGAGGAACGTTGGGGGGATGCTTTGCAAGGTGGATAGGGGGAGGATGACAGGATGGTGTGTAATTACTGAAGACCTTGAGGATAATTTTGTATCTGCTGGACTTGGTACAGAATAGGAGTTTAAGACATATAGAGTGAATGCACAAATATTGCTCACACTTACAACCCAACAGGTTGAGTGTCTTCTTTGACCTTGAGTTGGTGACCATATGCCAGCCCCTTACGTATCGCTTTCTGGTTTAATGACATGATGTATGCCAGTGGTTACCATTGTGTGACTGACTTCTGGGAGGTGCATAGTTAATGCTTCCAGTTTGCTCCCTCCACCCTCTGTGTACCAGCCCTCTCTTCATGGCACAGCTCATTCCCCACTCCATCCCACACTTTTAAAAAAATTTGGCATAGAGGATAATTATGCATCATCATTGCAGACACAACTGTTCCAGTTTTAACTTTGCCATACACAAGTTGTATGATATTGGACAAAGTGCTTAACCTAGCGTGGCCTCAGTCTCCCCATCTGTAGAACAGAGGTCCCAGTAACTGTCTCAGAATTCTTGTAAGGTTTGGATGAAATGATGAGGCACGGTGCTGTTCCAATGTTGATGACACAGCACCAAAAGGCCTTTTAGATCATTCTCCTTCACATTATTTTAGTTGAATGTTCATAACAACAACAACAACTAACATTTTGTAATGTTCCTGCTTTCAAGCCCCTGTATCCACTAACTTTAATTCCATTCTGATAAGATGTCATGAAACTATCTCGGAGAGGGGAGGTAGCTTCCCCAACGACCCATGCTAGAAGTGTTGAAGCTACCATTTCTGCACCAGGCTGAACCCCTCAGGCTAATTCCATCGTGCCTTCCTGACTTGCCTCCTGTTCCAACTTCAGAGGCCCACCAGCCTTTGTCAAGTTCTAAAACAAATGGATCCGCTCACCTGGGTTGACATGAGAAGACCCATCCTCCTTGCTGGCCCTAATTGTGCTGCATTCTACCTGGGTTCTTTCCTTGGAGCCCTGGGAAGACCAGGGAGCTGGAAGGGTATGAGGCCCTGACGTACCACGAGTAAGGGCTGATGCCAAGTGAGCCTATCTTTTTGAATTCTGTGATGGGAGATGATCTCATGAGGGAGCAAGTCCCTGGGGGAAGAGTGAGGTTAAAGAAAGCCAGACTAGGAATGACCTCTGGACGCTCGCCCCTCTTTGCTGGCCTCCATCCATCACTGCTCCTGTCCCGTCTCCAGTCTCCTGGGGGATGGCTGTCTCCTCCTTTCTTTTTCTTTAGCATCAGGGAAGATGACTCAAACACGGCCTGAGGGCACCAAAGGCATCCACAAATTGGTCCCAATCCCAGCTAATGAGGAAGGCAAGAGAGGAGACTGGCAGGCTATGTCCTGTGGCTTTGGGCTGCAGGAGGAGGGGAGAAGGCCGCAGCCAGCTAGGCCCTCCTCTGACCCCACACAGCTCTGAGGCCCATTGCCTCCTGCCCTGGGCTTGTGGATCAGGCTTTTCTAAAATTTCTTCTGTTCCAAGCCAGTAAATAAACAGATGGCTCTCCAACTTCCCTCCCTTCTTTCCATACACACACTTTCCCACATTAGATCAAGCAGCAGAATGGGGAGGTTAAGACCATATCCTTTAGGGCCTTGAAGATATCAGTTTCTGTTCCAGCTTGTCCACCTATTGCTGTGGGACCTTGGATAAACCACTTGACCTCTCTGAGCCTCAGTTTTCTCATCTGTGATGTGGACACAGTTACACCCATTTTGGAGAGCTATGAAGAGGAGGTGAGTTCAGATGTGAATTGCCTGGAACCCAATCCTTCAGGAAGCCAGTGTCTTTTATTATTTTAAAAGCCTTCTTCCCCTGACCCCTCACTCCCACCTCCACACATGCATATGAAAGAAGGCAACTACAGCACTGACACAAACCCAAGATCCATATTTTAAAATCACTCCCTTTCTTTAAAATTGATCCTTATATGACTTCTCATAGTGTGTGTGTGTGTGTGTGTATGTGTGTGTGTGTGTGTGTGTGTGTGACCTTGCCCAAATTGCAACAGTAGCATCACTGATTAAATACTCTTACTGTCAGATTGGCTCAGTCCATTCCCTCCAACAGCATGGGTGTGGGGAAGGGAAATCGAAGCCAAGCAATGGCCAAGAGTGTTCCAAAGCCTTCCCAGCTAACTCTTTCCTCTCCCTATCGCCACGTAATCTCTTCTAATTTAAGGTGGTTTCCTCGGTTGATAAACTCAGCTGACTTTCTTTTTTTTCACACCCAGCTTGAAGTCGGAAATTATATTGGTAAGACTCAACGATGGTGGATGTTATTAATGTGCTTAATGGGCACTCAAGGCAGTTTAAAGATCTTAGCCTTTGCACCGCGCCTTTATCCCACCCTGGGGGTAAATAATGGAGATGCTAACACAGTCTGTAAAGGGGAAAGAGCAGAGGCAGCCTGCCTGCTTCACAGGGGCAGGATGCTTTGATGGCTTGTCTACAGGCAGGGTGATGAAATCAGCTTTCCTCGTTTTTATACCCCTTTCAAAAGGCCAATTCTCCCAACACAATGCACATTTCCAAGTCGTTTTTAATTTGGCATGAAAATGTCTCCTTTACCCTAGACTAGAGCCAGCGGAGTTAATGGGAAACACACATCTGGGCAGCTGTGCTCTCCGAAGTGAGGAGGTGATCAATGGGGTCAGGCCTGTGGTTAAAGACAGTACCTCAGCCCCCATCAGCCCACAGGGATTTACCCCGTCAACCCTGCAATTGTAAGTTTTCAGAGCTATCTCCCATGCGTGGCCATAGTTTCCCTCCTTTTCCTGGAAGTACTGCCTAGGGAGTGGGGGTTGTTAGTTAATGTTTTTTTGGTGGTCCTTAGTTCCTGGTCCCAGGCAATGGAGGGCATTCTCTTTGTGTTCGCTACTAAGTGAGTCTGAACTATGTCCTGGCTGGTCCTTCTTCTACTGCAGGGATTCTCCATCCCTGACCCTCTGCCTGAGGTCTGAGGATGGAGCACTGGGCAGAGGGTAATGGGGTAGGCTTTTAGCACATCCAGGGCAGGCTTTCAGGATTCCCCATGGCTTGTTTTCATCTCCTTCCTTGTCCAGATTCTTGGCTTGTGAATTCAAATTTAGAATGAATTTGTATCTAAGACCAGGACACAGTGGCAGGGACTTTGTCTCTGAATTTCCTCTGGGTCCCAGAAGACAGTTCCCCTACTTAAGCTCATCCCATCATTATTTTGGCCTCCAGTTTTAGGCATTTTTTATTTTTTTATTTTTTTACCATACTGTAGTTTGTATATTATTCTTTTAAATTGCTCTTTCAGGCTGAGATGTGTAATCTGAGGAACCCTGGGGTCTGTGAATTCCTTGGGATTGTCTGCAAAATATGTGTGTGCTCATGGTTTTCATCAGGTTCTCAAAGGGGTCTCAAAGGCTAAAATTAGGGTGGTCAAACAGCCTGATTTGCCTGGGACAGTTCCAGCTTCTACCAAATGTCCTGGTATAATTGTTAATAGAAACTCTTTTCACTCATAAAAGTGTGTTGCTGTGGATGATAAATTGTAGTCAACCCTCATTAAATGCAGGTTTCACATTTGCAAATTTGGCTATTTGCTCAAATTTATTTGTAACTCCTAAATCAGCACTCGTGGCACTTTTGTGGTCATTTGTGGACATGCACAGAGTGGCAAAAGATTGGGTCTTCTGATGTGCCCATTTTAGCGGAGGCCTAACAAGATGATACTTTGCCTTTTTGTTTCAGCTCTCAGATTGTGTTCTTTCTGTGGTCTATTTCGTGCCATGCTTTTTGCATCTGTGCCTTTCGTGGGTGATTTCACTGCTTAGAATGACCTCTGAGTGCAATGCTGCACTGCTACCTGCTGTCCCTAAGAAGGCTGTGATGTGCCTTACAGAAAAAAAAGAACATGCATTAGTAATCCTTGTCCAGGTATGAGTTAAAAGTGCTGTTGTGGGGCTGGCCGAGTGGCGCAGTGGTTAAGTGCTGGCTTGGGAAGCCAGCGGCCCCAGTTCGGGTCCCACATATGAGGGCCCGTGACACTGACCTCAAAAAAAAACAAAACTAAAAAAAAAACTAAAACTAAAAAAAGTGCTGTTGTGTGTGAGTTCAACATTAATGAGTCAACAACGTATATCAAATAAGATGTCTTAAGCAGAAACACACACAATTCCACATAAAACAGGGTTATGGATTGATTGGTGGATAGAAAACAGGCTCACAGGAATTGAACCCTGTTGTTTCCCCTCAGAGCAATGGTTCAGTCTTCGATAATTCAGGTGTTTGTACAGACCATAACTCCCGTGAATAATGAAAATCAAACTGCATTTGATAACCTTTGCTAAAATTCATTGTTTTCTAAGGTAACCAGACTTGCAGTAAGCCAGGCTTGGTTCTCAAACTGTGCTATGCTTCCTACTAGCTTTGACACCTTGAGTAGTCACTTCTTCTGGGCAGGTATCACTTTTCTTTCAGTAGGATGAGAATGGTGCACTTCTGGTGTCCTTCCCCCTTTGCCTCGAGTTGAAGAACCCGTTACTTCCTTGGAGATGTAGGCTGTCTGTGGAAGGCAGCTCCAGATAACAGTTGTAGGTACCTTCCTGTGTCTGGGATAGATTGGCCTCTGTTGAGGACCATTATGAAACTAACTAGAGTGGGCCTCTCCAGGGCCTCATTGCCCATCACAGTGGAATCCATCCCCTTCATACCTCTGCCTCCTTTCAAGGACCATCCACCAGTCTGAAGAAGTTCTCAGTCCCAAGGAGCCCAACAAATAGTCCCTCCATCCTGGGAACATCCTGGTCTGTTTTACAGGTACACCATAAAGCCACGTGAGGAGCATCTAAATGAGCCAATAAAAGCCAGGAAGACAAAGCGGGTGGGAACTGTCATGTGCTGAATGCCCACAAAGAGTTGGGCATTGTACTGTGTGCTTCAATCAGTTACCCTATTTCCCGGTAACAGCGTTGCTGGTTAGATATTATTGTGTCCATTTAAAAGCAGATGTGGAAACTGAAGTTAAGAGAGGTAAGACATTTGCTGAAGGATGCTCACTGAGTAAGTAAGTACCAGTATGGACAGCTCAAACTGAAGTCTTTCAATCCCCATCATTTTCACTTCTCCATGGTATTTTCCAAGAAAGCCTGCTTTTGGAGGGTAGGTGCTCACTTTAAAAATTTCGTGATCTCTGACTCCCCAGGCAATTCTGAGAAAGAGAGCAGATCATATTGTATAATGGAAACCCCAAGGGTATCTGTACAGTTGACACTTGATTGACAGGGCTTGGACTGTGCGGTCCACTTATACATGAATTTTTTCAATAAATACTGTGAATGTATTTTTTTCTTCCTTATGATTTCCTTAATACCACTCTCTTTTCTTTAGCTTACTTTACTGTAAGAATACAGTATACAGGGCCGGCTGAGTGGCACGGTGGTTAAGGGCTGGCTTGGGAAGCCAGCGGCCCTGGTTCGGGTCCCACATATGAGCGCCAGTTGACACTGCCCTCAAAACAAAACAAAACAAAACAAAACAAAACAAAACAAAACAAAACAAAAGAATACAGTACACAATAATACAACATACAAAATATGTCTTAATCGACAGTTTACGTTATTGGCAAAGTCAGGCTATTAACAATTAAGTTTTGGGAGAATCAAGATTTATATGTGGATTTTCAGCTGTGCCAGGGGTCTGTATCCCTAACCCCTGAATTATCCAAGAGTAATTTCTCAGGAGCCCTGAGTTTCAGGGACCCCTCTGCAGACCCTCATGTGTGAGCAGCAGCGGACCTCCAACTCAGTCGTTTCCCCGCCGGGCACCATGGCCTGTGGGCTGCTGTCTGGTGAAGGTCATTCTCTTAGCCATGCTTGCTTTTTTGCTGCTTTCGAGCACTCTTTTTCAGAACAGGAGCTCAGTTGCAACTCTTTTCTTTTGCTTGGCCCCAGGACAACTTTTCCACTGTCACCGCCCTGTAGCCTCAGCTGGCACAGAAATTCCAAAATAAATGAACATGTTGTAAATCGGGAGAAAATATTGTGTCCTTGTGGTGTTGATGTTGATTGCAGCTCAGTGGCTCAGGCAGTGATGACCACAGCTTGAGCTGCATATTTCTGTACCCAAACACGCAGAGGGCCCACCGAGGCCAGGAGCCCTGCAGACGACTCTATTCAGTATGCACTTTAGCTTCTTGAAGGTGTGCTTGCCCAGGCTGACAAAGTGCTGTTGATCTGCAGCCCCCAGCTAGGCCAGGGGCCCGACCTGTCAAAGCCAGGCTGAGACCAGTCTTCTAGCCACAAAGCCTGATGATAACACTTTGGCAGGAGAAGGCCCCCTGGAGCAGTGCTGGCCTGCAGAGTGGTCCTCAAGCTTGGGTCTGATTGGAGCTGGCCCAGCCCAGCCTGCAGCTGACTGAAGCCTTGTGGTGAAAGGCTTCTAGGGCCGAGGGAGGTGGGACCTGGGCTTGCTTTCTGGGGTCTGGCTATAGACTGAAAGTTTGACCACCTAGGGTCATGTTGGTAGGAACATGAATAAGAGAGAAACAAAAATCTCCTTTGAAAGGAGCTAGAGACATGTAGAGGAAGAAAGCGATTTGTCACAAGGATTTTTTTTTCCCCCTTTGCCCAAAGACTGGGCCTGAATTTTCCAGGGAGCAATGGAGATTCTTAGGCAGGTCATTTTCCAGAGAGTTTTGGAGAAGACATCTGTTCATTTTTTCTGTCTGTCCAGCATGCTCCACCTCTCCTTGGAGGCATTGCTCTTACTTCCTAATTATGTGATTTAGGGGTACAGCTAATCACAGTCTCTTGTATCCCTGGAAGCAGAGGCAGAACATAGTCTTGACCTGGCAATCACAGACTCCATTTCCCTAACGGACATTTGATCCAAGCTGGATGCATCGGGATCCTTCTCTGGCACTTCTTTTTTTCTTTCTCTCTAGAACTTTGGTTTTGGAGGAGAAGGTGGCTTGCCTTTAGGTCAGAGAGCTAAAAGGATGTGAACTGAAGATGAATAGTGGTCATCTTTTTCACAATTTGGGGAACAGCCATTTGTAGAATGGGAGAGAATGAGACAATACAGAGGAAGTTGTCAGTACCACGTGCCGGGGAGGAGAGAGACGGAAGGTCCAAAGGGTCAGGATGAAATTCCTGGATCTAGGTATGCTTAACGCCGCCTTAGATTTCCAGTTAAATGGGTCTATAGAGTCCCCTTGTCTCTTCTTTTTAAATCCTAAACTCGTTTGAGTTATTATTAAAAAAGTCTCTTATCCAAAACAAAGGTAGTGAGTTCTGGCTCAGCCTTGGACAAATTATGTTTCTGAGAGAGAGTAGGCAAGAGCTAGGAAAGAAGGAAAGAAATGATGGGTAATTATTTTATGAAAATCTTGCATGACAGTAGTCTTCAGTCCCACCTCTATTCATTTCCATTTATTTATTCAGCATACATCTATTGAATGCCCACTATGTGCCAGGCCTTTGCCTGCTAACATGAATAAGGCGAAATCTCTGCCCTCAAGGAGCTTACAGTCTAGGTGGAAAAACAAACAAATAAATAGGCAATGATGATACAGTATGATATAATACAGTGCAAGGATTAGAATACAACGCTAGGGTGAAAGACAGATGCTCTGGGAAAATGGAGGAAGCCGGCTAACCCAGGAATGAAGGGAGACCAGGCAGCACTTAAGCGGCAGTAGATGTTGGTGGGGTACAGATGAGCAGTAGCTAGCTAATCCCTGGCCTGGGGCTCTTATTCAGGGGCTAGGGCTGGAGGGACTGAGGATAAGACCAACACAGACATCATGGTAATACATGACTAGATGCTGAGATGATGGGGGCCATAACCGATGACCGGGTAGGAACTACAGAGACTCACAGGAGGTTCCAATATCCTTATCAGGAAATGATCTTTCCAGGCCCATCACAATTCATCTGCTTGCTTCTCATTCGGCCACCACATTCTCTCCCTTCTTTTGGCCTCTGACTTTGCTAGATCTGTCTGCTCTTTCCAACTGTGCTCTTCAGATATTTATATATTGCCCCTTATCAGCAAAATAATTTCAATGAGAAACTCACAATATTTGTATATTTACTTATGCATTGATAAGTTATATATATAGCTACAATGCAAGTATATTAACCAATTATAAAATATATTCATATGTAGGAAATTTAAAAGAATAAAAATCAAATGCACAGTGTTGTGTCTTGCTAATAGTACGAGCTAAATACATGTTAGCCAACATGCCTTTGGTGTGAGGTTAATTGTAAATGAAGTGAGCTTATAGCCATCCGTTTTGTAAATAGTCTTCTTAATGATTTGATTTTGTGACAGTTTTCTTATCATGTTTGATGATGCAACTGATGGAGAGTTCCTATTAGAAGTAGGGAAAGTGGGAGTGTCTTTTCCCATTTTATTAATAGTTGCTTGTACTTGCTTTATCAATATTGTCCTCCATTCACATTTTCTTTGCAAGAATTCTTTTAAGCCATTTGTCCATTTTGTGAAGATGAGTTTGGTAAAAATTAGGTAATGGTTTTAGTCCTTTTAGTCTACTATAACAAAATACCCCACAGACTAAGTCGCTTATGAACAACAGAATTTATTTCTAACAGCTCTGGAAGCTGGAAGTCCAAGATCAGGGGGCCAGCATGGTCAGGTTCTGGTGAAGGCTTGCTTCTGGGTTGCAGGCGGCTGGCTTCTTGCTGCATCCTCACATAGTAGAAGGGGAGAGGGAACTCTCTGGCGCCCTTTATGTCAGGGTACTAATTCCACCCTCATGACCCAATCACCTCCCAAAGGCCCCGCCTCCAAATGCCATCATGTTGGGGATAAAGATTTAAACATGAATTTTGTGTGTGTGTGGGACACAAATGTTTAGCCTATAGCAGTAATATAAAACATTAGTCTACTTACCTGGGCACGTGTAAACTGTAATACGTAGACATGCTCTGAAATCAAGCAAACCAATGAAGATATCACTGTCAACCTCTGTATTTAGGGGAACCCACTCAGGCCCCCATATGCCTTGTATACTCTTTGTGCTATTACTGTGACATATCAAACAAGGAAGATTGCAAGTGCCAATCTAGATATGAAATAGTCATACATCTTAATTAATTTTTATGTTTTATTTTTTATTGGGGAATTGGGGAAGGGAACAGTGTTGGGGAATTGGGGAAGGGGTACATTGTGTTATTCCAGGACCCATCAGCTCCAAGTTAAGTTGTTGTCCTTCAATCTTAGTTGTGAAGGACGCAAGCTCAGCTCCAAGTCCAGTCTGCTTTCAATCTAGTTGTGGGGCGGAAGGTGAGGATGGGCAGCCCACTGTCCCATGCGGGAGTCTTAACTGGCAACCTTGTTAAGAGCACCCTCATACTCTCACCAGCTGAGCCATCCAGCTACCCGTTGGCAGCTCAGCGGCAGCTGAGCTCAGGCGCAGCTCACTGGCCCATGTGGGAATCGAACCAGCAACCCTGTTGCTCAGAGCTTGTGCTCTTAACCCGCTGCGCGCCACTCAGTGAGCCCAATTAGTTAATTTTTTAAGAGACAATACATGTGCATTGAAATGCTAATATTTTCTATCAGTCCTGGGGATGGTTGTGTGTATCTTCCGGAATGCTAAAACAACTTTGAAAACAGTTTATTTACATCATGGTGAGGTAGGTTAAAGGTGGCTACAAATTTTTTTGCTCCTTGAAAGTTAGATCGTACAAAGCCTTGAAGCTTTGGACTAGACCTCTTGGGACACTCTCTTGGGGAGCCCTGAGCTGCCATGTTAGATGCATAATTACTCTAATTGTACCATGCTGAGGTTTGTCTTCTGGCAATCTCTGTGCAGGTGTTAGATGTGGAAGTGAAGCTGTCCTCTGTCTGTCTGCCAGTTGAATACCACTGAGTGCCTTTTGTTGACATTACATGGATCAGAGTAACCACCCAGTTGTGCCCTGCCCAAATTCCTGACCCACAAACATATAACAAACATATAACAAAATAGCAGTGTCTTAAGATACTGCATTTTGGAATTGTTTGTTATGAAGCAATAGAGAACCTGAACATATGCCTTCACTTTGTCAACTAGATACATATGTAGTCTCTCTTGGCTTTTAGTGATGACTTTTGTCTGCCTCATTTTTATCTCGGAATATACTTCCCAGTGGTGTTTATAGATTGTGACTGCCATCTCCAGGGCAGGGAGCATCATTAGCAAAACTCCAGATCCTCTCAGACTCACAGAGATATATGACCACTCCTGTCTTTCCCATGCCTAATGCTGCATCTGATCTGTAGCCCCTACTCTGGGTCCAGTTCCACCTGGAGATTCTCAATCCCAGGGCTTTGTCTCCTCCTCAGGGTGCTGACCATGCGCAGAGGTCCTCAGCTAGTGGACCCACTGTGTCTTTTCTTACTAGTCCCCAATCCCCTTGATCTTACCCTTGCATTGATAGAATTCCCTGGAATTGATGGAATTCCAACTTCACTTGGAATCTGGCCTTCAGTGCATCTCTCTTAAAGCCTGGAAGTTGTGTGCTTATCTCCTCCTTCCACAGGGACTTTCTTAGGTCCCTAACACTTGAATTAGGTCTGGTTTGGCCCAAGGAAGGTCATTTAAGGCCAGGTCCTTGGACAGTTGGTCTTTCCCTGAGGGAGTGGCAACCTGCTCTCTACAAGGTGTCTTTGCCAACTCCTCCTTCCCCAGGTTCCCTTTTCCTCCTACCCCAAAACAAGTTTAGCCAGGCAGGCTTTACTTCCTCCCTGAAATGAAAACCAATTAAGATACTGGCAGTGATACTATCAGTTTCCTATTGCCACAAAGATGCTGTATAAAAAGCCCACCCAAAGATGAGTGGCTTAAAATAATAAATATTTATTATTGCTCATGAATCTATGGTTTATCAGATGGATATTGTGGTCTCATCTGGGCTCACTTGTGGTCAGCTGTGCGTCTGGTAGGTGACTCTTCTGATCTTGGTCAAGCATTTTAATGTTTGGGGGTTGACTGGCTGTAGACTGACCAGGACATCTTGGCTGGGAAGATTGAAATCTCCTTATAATCCTCCAGCAGGCTAAATCAGTCTTGTTGTGAGACTATCATCATCTCATGATGATAGGAGAGAAGCAAAAGAGGAAGTAGAAACATTCAAGTATTTTTTTTTAAATTTAAGCTTCTGCTTCCCCATTGGCCAAAGCAAACTACATGGCCAAGACTGGTGTCAGAGTGGGAGGGAACTATGAAATTGTAGGGTAAATGATGGATATGGGGAGGCCATTAACTGACCATTGATGCAGTCAACTGAACAATAAGCTAAACCCTCTCTGTTATCAAACAGTTGCTGAAATCTCAGCTGGAACAATAGAAAGGCAGTCACTTGGTAGAAGCTATAGTTGTAAGGGAATGCAGTTAATGGCAGAAACACAGTGCTGACCTCCAATCTCCTACTGGTGCCTCCCAATGGCCAAACCCAACCTGAAGCCAGCCAGTGAAAAAGCCCAGAATATAGTCCATAAAGGTCAGCCTGCCTGGGCACAGAAGAGGGCAGAGAGTGGGTGTGTGTATCAAGCAGGTCATTCTAACGTATAGCTGTACACTAGGACAGAACTGAAAAATCTGTCTCATCATTCCAAGCTCAGGAATTTTGAGGGGGGCAAGTTCCAAACTTACCCATCCTGCCTCCCTTTCTCATTTCCACCCTCCCAACATTGGTTAGGTTCTCTGTGATGTAGATGCTAAGACGGTTTAGATTTATCGGGAGAAAGGACTGTAAAGAAAAAAGAGATGGGGGTCAAAGGAGTTGTTAGGCCATGATGCAGGTCTGACACCTGTGAAGGGGAGAGGAAGAAAAGTTGGATAGGTAGAGTCTCAGACTGTAGTGCAGTTCTAAAAAGGTTTTGGCCAGGCCAATGGAGAGTTCCAGAGCCAAAGTCCACAACAAAGGAATTCTATATTTTGTGGGAACTGGCTGCCTTAGTACCCCAACCATGCTTACTCTTTGGCTGAGAGCAGCTATGGGATGTATGGTCTCAGTGCACATGCACTGATACATTCAGAACTCAGCAGCTGGAGCCATCAGTCAATTAAGTACTTGGTAGCAGGATATCTGAGAGGCATGCTTCATGCTTTCTGCCCTCCTTCCCTCCTTCTCTTTTTCTCCTTCTTGCCTTCTTTTCTTCTTTCAATTAATATTTTTGGAGTGCTGTTTAGATTCTAAGCTTGGTGCCAGGTACTGGTGATATACAATGAAGAAGACAATCACCATCTCCACCTTTAGGGAGCTTCATTATTCATTTTTCTTTATGATTGTTTTTTGTATAGTTCTGTTGAATGAACTCAGCTGACAGCACTTTTGAGTGGAAGGAGAGACTTATCTAGCTTTGTGCCCTCTCTCCCCACCTTTTTACCCCATAAAGCCTAGCCAAATGCCTGGCACATCAGTAAGATAACCATGTTTTCTAAACCCAAAACCAGGCTTTTCGTGAATTTATTTACAGAAAAAAATCATAATGATCGTGAAAGTTAAATCACATTTCTTTACAGGTTTAATGAATCGTTTATTCAAGAATAAGGCAAATTCATGAAATTAGACTGATCCCTGGAAGTCCAGGGTATATGTTAAATATGGAAAGCAGGTAGACTTAATCAGACTTGTCTGGGTGCATAAACAGAGTCATTCAAATTAGTCATAGGTTCATCATAAGGATAATGTGCATGGGAACTCGAGAAAAGGCTATTCAGTTGGCCTTAGGAAGGTCAAGAGCTCGAGCAGAATCTGGGCCACACAAGAGACTGAACATGGAACTGTAAGGTCCTTTGGAATCCTAAGAGGTTTCAGGAATGTTGGACTCAGGAGAGTATGGATCAGGACACTGGTGTTCCACCATTTTTATGACTCATCTCTTCTTCATGGCTTGTTCTCCTCTTCCTACTGACTGATTTCCTCAACTTTGGTCCTTTATATTTTCTTGACTTCCTAGTTTCTGAGCCAGATGACTTCACCTTGTTCATGATGCCTCTTGGTCTCTTATCGCCTTTAGTCTTCTGCTGCTAAATATTTCACTCTCCTGGTATTTCTCAGTTCAAATTCTAGAGAGAAAAATCTGGTTGGCTCAGGTCTTGTTTAATGACAATCTATGGTAGTCAGTACTGGACTGGGGACCCTTGTTCAGAAGTCTAATTGTAGTCCAATCAATTGGGAAGGTTGGGTTGGGATTTATATAACTCCACATACTCATATGCTACCCAAGGCTTTCTCTTCTCCTGGGGCAATTGGCATGCCTGTTTCTCTTAGAAGAGAACCATGACTTCATTGTTGAAGATATGTTGTTTTAAGAGTCTTATGTTGGCTCAGCACTACAGTCATGGTGCATGAAATAATGTTGTTAAACACCTGCCATATCCCAGTCTTTTTCATATAAACGAATCTACTCTTCCTATCTCCCAGACTGTGGAGGAGGGGTGGATGTAATGTGGATCAAGTCCATACCACATACCACGGATTCTGTTCGATGTTCTGCATTCATTATTTCATTTGATAACAATAACCGTATGAGGTAGGTACTGTCCACATTTTACAGAGAGCAACACTGAGGCTCAGGGAGGTTAAGTAACTTGCCAGAGGCCATAGAAGTAGCAAGTGGCTGGCCCAGCATTCAAACCTGAGTTTTTGACTCCATGTCTGTACTATTTTTTCTTCAACAGCCTACTTCCGTGTTCTCTCAGAGCTCCACCATGTCCTGACACACAGGTTTCCTCTGTCCAGAGAGTGTGTGTGTGTGTCTGCTTCTCTTTGTCCTTTACTTAGCTCATAATCCCAGTGACTATCTAGCTCACAAGGAGGTGACCATGTGCTGTCTGCTCCCCTCTACATGTTGAGTTGGTCCTCTGCTACTCATCTACCTCTGGGGTGGTAAAAATAATTTTGGGTTAGAGGCTGTCAGAAGACCTGAATTCAAGTCTTGGCTCTAGTACTCATGAACCAAAGTCAGTTTTGGGGCCAATTTTTTCAGGTGACAGATAAGAAGAATATTTAAGCTTCTCTCAGTCTCGATAGACCATGCCCTAACTGGCATCTTTCCACTGATCTCCACTTTTGACAGCTCACTGGTTTTGGCTCAGGATCCCTCTGAAGACTCAGTCCTTCAAGGTGGATCAAGGCTGCTCTTCACAGCCTCCTGATGATAGGAGCCACCATATACGGTGTTTGGGATACTAGAGGACACGGGGTTGTAGCTAAAAAGGGCTTGAATGTTGAGTAAATGTTACTTGCCATCTGATTCAGGACCTTTCATGTAGGAGGAATGTGAAATATAACTGAGTGGGAGAGAATAATTCTCCATAGTCTGAATTCATTTTGTCCAGCTGTTTCCCAGGACCACGGTTTTGATTCACCAAAGGCCCATAGTTTCACACATTTTATCCTAGTCTTCCTGGAGCCCCAGTTGTGGGATGCAGAAGTCTACCCAATGGAGAGTCCATCACATTGGTTTTATTCATTAAACACCGAGTGCCACCATATTGTTCTGGGTGCTAGGTCTACAAGAGTGGGTAAAACAGATATGGCCCCTTCTTGCCAATTGCTTGCAATGTGGAAGGAAAGATAGTCAATAAACAAGTGATAAGTATATGATTCTTACTTCTCAGGCAGCTCCTCTTTAGAAATTTCATAGGGAGTAAATTAAATGTGGTTAGTATCTTTTTTAAAAAACAACAACAACTGCCTCTTACTCATTCAAATAAGATCCCATTGTGGAGAATTCCTCCACATATCCCAGTGGATTTATTATAGTCAAAATCAGGTATGGTGAGACATAGTAAACCACAGACCCTAGTAAACCACAGCATCACACATCTTAGAAGCTGATGTATGATACAGCTGGCACACTTTGACAATCTTCCCAGAAGTAGGAGGATATAGTCAAATATGCTTGGTTCTGTAGTCCATCAGTCCTCTTTTGATTCCCATTCCTCTATTTATTAGCTGTGTTATCATGGGCAAGTTACTTAGCCTCCTTCAGCATATATGTAATTTATCATAGTTAGGGTTATTGTGCGGCTTTACATGAGATAACAAGTCAAAATAGTTGGCACATAGCAGGTGTTCATTAAAGATCAATTTTCATTCCTGTTGCTAAGAGTGACTAAATAGGTGATAAGATGGATCCTGAATTGAGAAACTGTTATATAGACAGTTTTGAACGAAGCCTGTTATCCATTCAATTATAATTTTTCATTTATTCCTATTATCCATTAAATGCTTAATTAAGGACTCACTATGTGCCAGGGCTACTAGGTGTGTTAGCTTATAGGGTACAGTGGTAAGCAGAAAAACACAGTCCTTGCTTTTGTGGGGCTGTTTTTAAATTTTTCTTTGCCTTTTTGTTCTTCTTTCCTCCTTCCCTCCCTGCCTCTCTCCCTCCCTCCCTCCTTCTCTCTTTTTTCCCACCAGTGAGTTTCCCCATGTGCAAGCACGCTTTAGTAAGCATGATTAAGATGATGTTTGGAATTGAATGGGAAGTAATAAACAAAGAGATAGAGAAAAATCATGGCAAAATTATGGGGGAGGGGCAGTTTTTCGTTGTTTACTCTTTTTTTCTTGTATGTTGAAGAGCAGATAATAAGAATACTATTGTTATAGAGCGTGACTTACATAGAAAGGATGGAGAGAGTGTATTTTTTTGTATCGGAGCATTAATGACAATGTTGGTCAACAACGTGTAATGGAAATAACTCTGTTATTTGTGTGGCTCTTTACAGCAACAGGATGTGCCATCCTGGAATCTGACCTGCTTTGCTTTCTGCAGGGATGCAGGCCAGTGAGTAGTTACAAGTCTATATATTCGATGGCTGATCTAAACAACTGGTAACTAAGGTGATGAAGGGGCAGGGGCTTTGCATAAATAGAAAAGCAAATGTATATTTGTCGGCATTGCTCTCTTCTCCTTTGTTTTATCCTCTTTCCAAAAATAAAATGCATTGTTCTCAGAGAGTGGAATTTGAGGTGGCAGCTGTCTGCTTGGCTGACTCCTTCCCAAAGAGTGGAGCCCAAGGAAGTAACCAGGGTTAACTTGAGTTTAGGGATACTGGGATTGGAGCTGCCAAAATAGCTGCATTCACAGGGCATGTCCTGCTGAGCCCCAGGTGCCTGTCACTCACACATTTCCAAGTGATGCACAAGCTTTGCGGGTACCTTTGTCCTTAGGCTCTATGCAAGCAAGCGTTGCTCCTTGGAAAGCTTTTCCCCTAATAATACCATTTGTAAGGAATGGTATAGCACTCCTGCCTGCCACTTTCTCAGTGGTCAAATGTGGGCTGAAAAGCACCTCACTGGGTCTGGGCCAACAGCAACCCAATCCTGAGTTTGTGTGCCCGTTAACCTGAGGGGCCAGCTAAATTTAGGAAGGTGGACATGAGCACTTCGCTATGCTGGAGGGCTGGCTGTAAGACTACGTTAGGATTCACTGTGCGGCAGCCCAGGGGTGCTCATCTAAAGCTGTTTGTCCAGGAGAGGGGATATATTATTCAGGAACATTCTGTGGGCAAAATTCAGGTGTATAATCACAGTTTCTGGAATTGAGTGAAATTGAACTGACCCGAGTCAACAATTTGATTAGGCCCTTTGATGCAGTTGCTATACTCTTCATATCTGTGTAAAATAATCTACCTTTTCTTCCAACGGCTGTTCCAGTGTTTTACGTATGTTGACAGGGCTATATTCGGTTGTTGGAAAATTCATAACACATTTTTGCAATGAACAACTTAGAAAAAATAGGTCATGACTTGTCTGACAACCCAATATTAGAGGGATATCATGTTTGTGATCCCAGGAACATCAGTCTTCGGTGGTGGGAGACATATTCCCTAGGGCTTGGGAGAAACCATTCCCAGCCACATTCTGCTAGCAGGCACAAACTAAATGTGCTGGGGGTGTGGGGACTGGGGTAAAATGACAAAAATATATGTCTCTACCATAAAAAGGCACTTACTGGGTTGAATGGCAATCCTCCAAAAGATATATACACGTCCTAATCCCCAGAACCTGTGAGCGTGACCTCATTTGGAGAAAGCGTCTTTGCATATGCAATTAAGGATCTCAAGATGAGATCATTCGGAACTATCCGAGTGGGTCCTAAATCCAATGACAGGTGTCCTTATAAGAGGCACACAGGGGAGAGACACTGAGAGGAGAGACAAAGGCCATATAAAGATGCAAGCAGAGATTAGAGCTATGCAGCCACAAACCAAGGAATGTCTTCAGTCACCAGAAGCTGGAAGAGGCAAGGAGGGATTCCCTTCTAGAGCCTTCGGAGGGAATGTGGCCCTGCCGACCCCTTGATTTTAGTCTCTGGGCCTCCAGAACTGTGAAGGAATACATTACTGTTGATTTAAGCCACCGAGCTTGTAATAATTTGTGACATGAGTCCTGGGATACAAATACAGGGAATACACTAGTAATTTCTTCTGGAAAGCCGTAGCTGGAAGCCAGCTTTCTGAGCTGTGAGAGGCCTTTATAATTCATTCATTCACTCCCTCCACAAACACACAACTCAGGACTACCATGTGCTGGGCACTGTTCTTGGTGCTGAGTAAACAAAGACAAGGAAGGCTCAGCTTGGCCCTTCATGGAGCTTATGGATGCAAGCAAAGCAGTCACAACCCAACAGAGAGAGAAGGGCCCTTAGAAGCAAGCTCCATGGGAGCACTAAACAAGGCTGGGCATCTCTAAGATTTTCTGAGGGCAATCGGTAGTTTACAAAGCAATGGCACAAAGGTACGGATGTACTCAAAACCAGGGGAAATCTGCTTCCACAGAAAGCGCCTCTGTGGGCTGAGCTACAATTTCTCTACCCTAACCTTAGACTCACGTAGAGAAAAGGGAAAATGGTGGCTCATAATTTATGGGGCCCATGGGGAAGAAAACAAAAGGGTCCTTTCTTGGGGAGGCTTATGTGTGTTGAGTTTATGTGCAAAATTCCCTCCAACGTTGCTGCCTTGGCTTTGAATCCTTTTGAGCTGGGGGTGTTGGTGGTGAATGGGTGGGGCAAACAGGGCGGGGCAGGGAGTTCTGTTAGGGGAAGGACCGCCCTTTCAAGAGCTGGGCCTGAGCTACATGTACAGCGAATTTTCTCAGAGATCCTGTTTTGTCTCTCTTTCTTGTTCAAATACAGTCACTCATTTATTCATTTATGGAGCACGGATTGACTCTCGTGAGATGAACAAGGTGGTTCTGTGCCAGGGGTCATATGGGATGGTACTTACTGGGTGGCAAGAAAATTCCATCAGGAGCTGATTAGTTAGTTATATGGGGACAAAGACAGACCTTGACATTGAGGAGAAATGCAAGGCCAGGTGTGTTTGGCCCCAAATGCAAACGGTAGAGACAGACACAGCAATGCTATAGACAGTTAAAAAAGGGAGGTCATGAAGGCCAGCACGACTAGGAAAGGCTTTCTGGAAAATGAGTGGTTCAAGGTAGGTGTTGAAAGCTGGGCAGGATTTAACCCGATAAGAGAACATAGAGGGTGGCTATATCTTCCTCTCTCCCTCCCTCCACCCTTCCTTCAGCCTGGGGTAGAAAAAGGATAGCATGACTTCTACCATCAAAAACAATTGTCATCTAGGGGAAAGACCAAAACTTTTGTTAGCTGGGATATCAGATCCTGGTTAAAAAAATCATCTTGGTAAATAAAAGAAAATTATATGATTTTTTAAAAGCAGAAAATTTAATTTGTGGCCAGACTGTAGAAGCCTTGAATACCTGCTAAGGTATTTGCATGTGATCCTGAAAGCAGTGGAGCCATTGCTGTTGGGTTTTTTTTTTTTCTTTTTAAGGAGATAAAATCTATTTTCTATTCTAAAAGTAATAATGCTCATTACCAGAAGTAGAAGGATTATGGAAAAGAAGGAAAATAAATCACCAGTAATCTCCCCTTAAATAAATGATTACTGTCAACAATTTTCCTGTATGTAATTTTTTAAATAGTTGTGGAAATCACATATAGACTATTTTATATCTGTTTTTTAATCTTGCCATGACAACACAAAGCATTTCCTGATGTTATTTCAGATTTTTCAGGAACATGGTTTTCAATGCCTGCTTCTAGAAGATGTACATTCATTTACTTAACCTTTCCCCTACGGTTGAATATTTGACTTACCAGCATTTTTCAGTATTATAAATCATGCCGAGATGAGCTTTGTCGTGTAATCAACTTCTTCCGTATTTATGGTTATTTCCTTTGGCTAGATCCCTACATGGGGAATCACTGAATCAAAGGGCATGAACATCTTTAAGGTTCTTTGAACATTCTGCCAAATTGCTTCCTTGGGGGTTGTTGAGCTTTGGAAGTACACGATGAAAGATGAGTCTTGTAGCCGAGGACAGGCAGGGCCAGGCCAGAGAGAAAGAGCATTCCAAGCATTCTAGCAGGAAGAGACATTCCGGAGTCACCAAAGCTGCAGCCCTGTGATATGAGGTCCTGATATGAAAGCATTGCTGGTGGCCCTGCCAATTTTAGAAAGCCAGCTTTGAATTCTTCCCTACAAGGACAGTGGTGCTCTAGGCACCCTGGCCTTCCCTGCTGTTCCTAGAGTACAGCAAGCTCACTCCCACCTCAGGCCTTTTGGTTTGCTGTGCTCCTCTCCTGGGAAACGCTTTTCCCTCAGAACTTGTCCTGATGGGTGCTTTCTTATCCTTTATGTCTCTGTTCAAATGTCGGATGCTCAGAGAAGCCACCTCTGATGACATGCTCTAAAGAAGCAAGCATCCTCCACCTCCAGCAGCTTCTGTCAAGTGGATTTTACTCATAACACTTATTACTCCTGCCCAGTGTTAATGTTCAATAGCTACTGTAGAATGATTGCATAAAGTCATTCACTCATTCATTCCATCTACAAATATTTTCTGAGGGCCACTTTAAAATATCCCCATTGCTTTAAAGATAAAAAGCAATATATTTAACGTAGCCTATAGAAAGATGTCCAGAACTGGCCCCTACCCAATCTCTCCTGTCTTATCTTGACTTACATCCTACCTTAGTCTCTGCACTTCAGCCATACTTGCTTTATGTACTTGAATGTGCTGTAGTTCTTACTGCCGCAGAGCCTTTGCACATGCTGTTTCCTCTGCCTAGAATATACTTCTTGTCTTTACCTCATCAACTCCTACTCATCTATGAGATTTTAGATCAATGGCACTTCCTTGGAAACCTTTCCTGAAGCCTCATAGTTCTTCTATCACAGACTCTTTTGTGGGAGCTGATCTCCAAAGATGGCTGCTGATGACCACCCCTCTCAGCATTCCTGCATTTTGTAGTTCTCTTTCTTTGAATCTACTTTGGCCCTGTGACTCAATTTTTGATTAATGGAATGTGGCAGAAGTAACATTGTGCAGCTTCTGGGGTGAGGTCATAAGGAGCCTTGCGTCTCCCACCTGGGCCTCTTGGAATACTTGCTCTTCAGACACTACTCCCTCTCAGAATCCAGCTGCCGTGCTGTGAGAAGTCCAAGCCACATGGAGAGGCAATGGGTAGATGCTCCCATCACAAGGCCCAGTTGAGAGGCAGCATCAAATGACAATCATGTGAATGTGCCATCTTGGACATCTAGCCCAGCTGTGCCTTCCTATGACTTCACCTCTGGCTGCCATCTGACTACAAGTATGTGATTGAGCCCAAGTCAGAACCGCCTAGCTGAGCCAGCTCAGTCCACAGAACCATGAGAGACAAAATGACGAAAATAAATGTTTGTGGTAAACCATCAAGTTTTGGGATTGTGCGTTATACAGAAACAGGTAACTGAAACACACTTATAGCATTACATTCCTTATTGCATGTCATCCTCCCCTTCATGGTAGCCATCACAGCTGTGACTGTGTTTTCTGCCTGATTATTCAATTAATGATTCTCGTAAGTAGTCTGTAACCTTTATGTGGGTTAAAGCCACACTGAGCATGTCTTTTTTGTTTGTTTTATCTCTTTGGCTCACCATTGATAGTGGACAACTGTCACTTCATGGCCACCAAGAAGTGTCTGGGGAACCTGCGGCTGTGTGAGTTTCAGGAGAGGCAGGGTTTTACCTCTCAGCAAGAAAGCTAGAAAGCCAGATACTACCTGTTTGCTCCCTGACAGCCGGGGCACAGTCTGTACCCTGCACCCAGCCACTGGATGCTCCTGCCTGGGTTCTTCGAATCTGGGCTTAGTGATGCAGAGAAGTTGAAGGGTGTAGGGTTCATTCTGGTGGCTGGGGTAGCAGCATCTAGTGTCCAGTGGTGACAGCCTTGAAACCCTAACCATTTGTTTGGAGATGTAACTTGGGTTGGGCTTCACCTATACAGCTTCCCTTAGTCCCCATTCCCCATTTTTACAAGTTGGTTCCCCAAACTTGCTTGTGATCCTCTGGGCTACTTGATATCCCTCCAGAGATTTCATTTCTGCATAAGTGAGCTAGAGTTGCTTTCTGTTGTGTGCCACTGAAGATGCTTACTAGTTACATAGTACCCAGCATGGTAACAAATGCATGACGCGTATTTAATAAGTACTGTTAAAGGAATGAATGAGTATGTGCCAGGCACCCAGATAAACATTAGGGATGCCAGGATAAATAAAGCTCTAATTCAGGAGAGCTTATATTTTACTAAGTTATACGTAAGCAAAAATAATAATTATAGGTAAGTGCTGCAAGAGTGATAGGCACAAAATTATGAGAACAAACTATACCTAGAAGGGGTAGGGGGTGAAGATCTCCTTGACTTATATCAGTGATTATAATTAAATGGATAATAAATGTTTATTTATTTATTGAATGGATGAATAAATAAATGTAACATTGAAGTTATGTATATATAAAAGCTTTACCAATTGTAAAATGCTACATACATGGAAAGTATTATTCTTAGGCTAATGCTTGATTTCTGTATTAATTAGGACTATTTAGTTGCAATATTAGAAAACCCACGTCAAATTGACTTAAGTAAAAAGACAATTGATTGGTATATATATATATATATATATATATATATATATATATATATATATATATATATCAGAAAAGGCCAAGGTGGGTAATAACTTCAGGGTTTGAGGTGTTTTTATCAAGACCTCTTTCTCCTCTTTGATCTTATCTGCATAGGCTTCATTCTGAGGGTCTCCCCACCCTCATTCTGAGGTGGTTCCCAGACATGCAAGGCTTCTGTTTCAGGTTCATGCTCAGAAGAAACAAACAAGAAACGATTTCTGGTTGTTCAAGCATAACTCCTTGGGTTTGCACTGATTGGGCAAGATTGTCCTAGCATGGCTGATGTGCTCTTCTCTCAACCAATCACTGATGGAGGGGGTTATACAAGATGCTGTGATTGGCCAGACCTAGTTCATGGTCCTATCCCTGGCATCGGGGTGGAGGCCAGCCCTGCTGCAGCCACTAGGGTTAGGAACATGGCACTGGATACACACTACTTGGTTTTATAAATTTTGCTTCTACCCTTAAGAGCAAAGTACATATTTATTTCTGTCTGAAATGGGGGTAATAATACCTACATTGTAGAGCTGGTATAAGGATGCTAAGTGTCAGCATCAAGGGAGTTAATATATGCAAAATGCTTAGACCAGTACCTGGCACATACGCAGAGCTTACTGCACGTTAGTTACCCTTCTTAGCTATTATTGCACAGACTACGAATAAGGAAGAAATGGCTCTAAAGGAAATTCATGGACCTGTTACCAGAAGAGGGTATGAATGAATGCTCGAAAGGCAAAAACAACAAACGTCCACTACACTTCATCCCCAAGTTCTAACCAACAAACCACTGGAGGTGAGCAGCCAATTAGCTCTTGGATGGAGCCAGCTGGGATTCACAACTGCTTCCTGGTGTCAATCCTGTCCCCACCGAGGAGGAGTTCCAAAGTATGGTCCTGCTACCTGATCAACACTGCAGCAGGGCTGACCGTATCCCTGGCAATCAGTCCTCATTTTTTCCAGGCTTTACCTTTGGGGCAGTCTTAGAAAATCCATGCCCTGGCCAGCCCCAGTGCATATTAAACCATTTCAAAATGTTGGAAGAGGAAGTCTGCTTGCTTAATGTGTAATTTAGCTGAAAGAACTGGAACAACTTGCATTTTGGTATGTTCCTAATTTTACAAATGAATGTTATTTTCATAATGGACCATAATGGTTCCCTCAGAGTTATTCTGGTCTGTCATGTTAATGTGGATGGTGGTGCTTTAATAAGAGTTGACTTTTGACTCCTTGGGCATACATCACGGTTGCTTGGCTGCTCACACACCAAATCATCAGCCGTTCTTCTCCTCGTGGATTGATATTCCTTATTTCACGACTTTTATGGAATGAGCAAGAACGTGAATAATACATCAAGGAGCCCAAAGCTACATCCATGGCTTGAAGTGACAAAGGATTGTTTTTTAAGTCCCCTACAAAATTCTGGTTGAGGAAGCATAGTGTCCATATTGTCTAATTTTGTCTGAGGTTTCTGTGTCTTCAGCATTCTTTTTTTTTTTTTGAGGGCAGTGCCCTCATATGCGGGACCCGAACCGGGGCCGCTGGCTTCCCAAGCCAGAGCTTAACCACCGCGCCACTCGGCCGGCCCTATCCAGCATTCTTTATGTCTCTCTGGAGACAGATTGGAGAGATAGTCCAGGCTTCCAATTTTCCCTAGTTGGATTTGTTTCAGGATGGGGGTATTCACACCATAAAATGACGGGGTAAGGACAGTCACAGGCAAGAATTCCTGGAGAGCACTCCTGGCAGAGAAGTGGTTTTGAGTTAAGTTCCTGGAAAGAAAACATCAACCCTTTTAAAAATTTTTTCTTATTAAGAGTCCTGGAAAATCTGCAGACCCCTCTGTGCTTGGAGTCCAACACCACTGCTTGGGGACACTTGGGTGGTGACTGTGACAATCTATAGCTGTAAAGCTCCTGTGATACACCCTTGCCTCTGCCCAGAACACAGCAAAGACTCAAGATTTCCTTTGATCTCTTTGTGCAGCATTCCATGAGTTCTAGGCTCACTTCTAGAAGGTAACCGTTAGCTCCCGTCTTTCCCCAGGACCCAGCCTCCCTCCTCTTACTCTCCAGTAGGTAGTGCTTCCTTAAGTCTCCTTCTCAATGACATTTCTTATCACCTCCTGCCTGTCCTTTTGCCTCCCACCTCAGCCTTATCCTCCCATAAAGCCACCTATTGTACATATTCTGAGGAAGACCCAATATCAGATATTACATGGCTGTGTCACAATACGTGTTGAGCTCTATGTTAATTCTTGGTTTGGAATATATGGTCACACAATTCTCCCCTCATCAACTTTGTTACCAAACCATCCGAAGTTGCTGTTCCGTGGTTCCCA
Source organism: Aselliscus stoliczkanus (assembly GCA_033961575.1). Taxonomy (NCBI): domain Eukaryota; kingdom Metazoa; phylum Chordata; class Mammalia; order Chiroptera; family Hipposideridae; genus Aselliscus; species Aselliscus stoliczkanus. The sequence continues at coordinate 26,984,888 of CM066739.1, forward strand.
TCTGAACTCCACCATCTCACCAGCTGTGCAATTTGAGGCAGGTGACTTCACCTCTCTGAGCCTCAGTGTCCTCATCTGTGAAATGAACACAATCATCTGTACTCCAGAGGGCTTTATAGGAAAATTAAATGAGATCGTGTCAGTAACACACCCAACACACTGTTTGGCACACAATACTCTCAGTAAATGCTCTTGTAGTGTTAGAAGTCATTCTGGCGACAGGAGGTAGATGTGTCTTCTCTGCGGAGGATATTGGTGCCTATTCGTCTTCTCTTTCTCTAAGCTCCCCTGGACCCTCCCCTGTCTCCTTTTCCTTCCTTGTTTCTCAGCCTTTCTTCCCCTTCACCGTTTTCAATCCCACCCACAACTCTGAGAGGATGGAAGAGGATAGAGTTGTTTATTTTGAGACCAAATTCAACATTGACCCTCAGAAAAAACAACCCCTGCAATACGCTCTATTACCACATAAGCGCCACATTTAAACAAAGCCTTTCGGCCTGAACGGAAAATTACTGTCCCGTGGGGAGGCATAAACCGGAGGGGCTGCCTGTGTGAAAGAGGGACGCGCAGCTGGCAGAGCTGTGTCTGCGGGAAGGAGCCAAGCTCCTGGCTTGATGCATTGATTTCACTTGGAAAATTGCGCCCCCCCTTTTCCTTTGCACAGACAGGAAAAACAATAGCAATCTGTTAACATGTTGGAGGACAGGAAAGGAACGACTATTGTAGATTGAAATCAATAACAGCTCCATTCAGCTATCAGCTAGAGATTTCTGTTGGGGCTCAGATGATATAGCCTGAAATGGCATGTGGAGATGACCACAAAAATAATCCCCCCAACCAAAAAAACCAACCAAACCAAAAAAACAAATGACAGTGGAGCTGAGGAATTTCCCTTTGACTGGGTGATGACAATATTAATATGGATAAAAGCAGACATTTATTGAACACTTACTATGTACCAGGCACAGAGCTCAGTGGGAGCTTTCCATATGTGGATTCGTCGAATCTTCATCGCCAGCTTGTGAGGTAGGTATTATATTTATTTATGACTTTTTTAAGAGTAGTTTTAGGTTCGCGGCAAAACTGAAAGTATTGAGATTTCCCATAAACCCCGTTTCCACACATGCCCAGACTGCCCCATTATGAATACCCTCCACCAGAGTGGGTAGATACTATTTTTATTCTTATTTTTACAGATGAGGAGACTGAGGCACAGAGAGGTTCAGTAACTCCTCTAAAGTCACACAGTTGGTGGTTTGAATGCCAGCATTCTGGCTCCGGAGCCCACACTCTCAATCCCCACCTCATACTGCCTTGTTCTGTGCAAGATGCACTTAGCTGATGACACTGAACAAACCTGTACAGTTGCAAGGGCCTGCCACTATGTTACCTTTGTTGTGATTTGCGTGCCTGTCTTGTCATCCCCTGAGAGACTGTAGGATCCTTGATGACCTTTCCATTTCAGTGTCCCCTTCATGCCTGCACACTGTACCTGGTACATGGATGGGGCTCACTAAATGCTTGTTGAGCTGAGAACAGGTAGATGCTAAATGAGGTGATGCTGACTGTAAATGTGAACTAGACATTCAGAGAAGATGGAGACCAGCAAGGGACAGAGAGGCTGGAGAGAAGTCCGTGGGAGAGAAACAAAGTGAGGTAGGCCTTGAAATTTTGGGTAGAGAGAAGGCTGAAGAAAGGGTGCTCAGGGTGGGGAAGCCCCATGGAGAAAGTGCACAAGAGGGAATGAGAATAACATGGCAGATGCTAATAGGGAGATCTGGTCAACCAGAACAAGCACTTGAACTTGGTTCAGCTGGCCGTCACCTGGGTTGGCAGAGGTTCTTGAGTTGGGGGGAGCATGAACAAGGCAGTGCTTTCTGGAGCCTTGGCTCCATAAGGCCGGAGGCGTTGTCTTGTTCACCATTTATCCTCTTTACTTAGAATAGTGCCTGGCACATAGTAGGTGCTCAGTAAACATTTGTTGAATGATGAATATCCTTCTTCAAACTACACACATCCCTGGAAATTCTGCATCCCTGGCACATATCAGATATTGGTAGCTATTATTCTGACCACAGTGAACATGCTTGTTTTCCTAACCCCATTTCCCATAGCCTCGGTTCAATAGCTAGACTGTCCAGTCTTTACACTCAGTGTCCTGGGGTCTTTAGGATCTTTTAGGTCTCCTGAGTTGTGTAAGGAGCACTGCACGGATAGGTTCTCAGTCAGTGCCGAGAGACTGGTTTGTTGGAGTGGCGTGTGTGTCTGTGTGTGCACATGTGTGTGTGCAGGTGGATGAGGGTGTGGCTTCTAGACCAGCCCTTCTTCCATGGAGCTGGAGGATGTTTGCTGGTTAGTCAGTGGTTGGGATGCAGGACTCTTGGGTTCTCTTTCTGTGATTCATGGGCATTCTGGGGAAGTCTGGGAGGCCCTGAAACGGCGGCGAAAGCTGGTATTTAAAAAAGAGGATGACTTCGTTCCTCGTTCCCTTTTGTACATTTTTTCCACTAGCACACAGGCTCCTCCAGGAAATTTTGGATCTTTAGCCACCTTTAGAACAAGTTGTTAGCAGTATTTATTTTGGCCTTTTTTTTTTTTTTTTTTGGTAAGCTGTCTACTAACTAGGCATTTGTTCATAATAATTCATTCCTTCATTCCTTCATTGTTTTGACTCTTCCACTGCCCCTACTATGTGTAGGCACTGGCCAGCACTACAGAGATGAACCACTTGTGCGCCCTTGAGGAGCTCCTGGGGTGGGGAGACTGACAAGTGCCTGCGAGCAGAGATCTGGTAGAGAGGTGGGTGAGCGTGGGGAAGGATGAAGGTCAGGGGTTCAGGGAAGATTTCCACAGGCGGCAGCTCTCTCTGAATGGGGGCTCACAAGGTGCCAAGAATCATGGTAAGCACATTGCAGACATGATTTCATTCACTCCTCACTGGTCTATGAGGTAAGTGCTATTACCCGTTTTTGTGTGACCCTGGATGAGTCACTTAACTGCTCTAAGTCTCAGTTTTCTCATCTGTAAAATAGGATCTGTCACACTCCAAAGCGTTGTGGTGAGGATTCCATGCTTATAAACATATATAAGGTACTTGGCAACACGCTATGTTGGGGTTACTAGGTGGACTCATCGATGTTGTCATAACAACAAGGAGGAGATGTGGCCTGGAGTGGATGAATGACTGCTCAAGGTCCCACAGAGAGCATCAGAAGTAGGATTCGCATCCTGTTCTGGTAAGGACAGGCCATGCTGCTTTGCATGTCTGCTTGGGAGTTTGGAATAGGTTTGGAGAGTTTTTCCTGGATGGAAAGCTGCATTATTGAAAAACTTTCAGTGGGGGGTGGGGGCAGGGGGCACATCGTACTTCTGTTCTGTAACCCCATTTCTGGTAAATACACTAGTTACCTGGTCAACCTCTGAAATGGACAGGTCACCGCTCTCCTTTGTTTCCAAACACCTTAACTCTTGCTCTAAAGTCTCCCCTTTCTCTTGAATCACCAGGGAATTACCTAGAATGGAAACCACGAAGCCACTAGAAGACCAAGGATTCTCACTATAGCGCTCCTGAGTGGCAAACAGCAAAGAAGTGATTCCTCGGCAAGGACTAGGGGAAGGAAAGAAAAGAGGAGAAATGGGAAAGAAAAACAGCCTATTTCTGGCTCTGATGCTGCTAACTTAAATAATTTTTTATCCCTTTGTACAGAGTCACCACCCGACTCTTCTTGGAGCCACCTCCTGGGGCAGTTGTAAGGAGCCCTGATAAAGATTTGTGTGGTTTGTTTTCTTTCCCCAAGACTTTGAAGAGCAACAAAGGAGGTAATGTTTATGGTTGGTTGGTTAACCCTATGGCTCTCTAGGGTCTCTTTCTGTGACCCCCCAGGCTGATTTTCAAGGCAGGAGGCAGGAGGCAGGAGGCCATGGCTGCCCCATCTGGGGAGCTGGCTGTCTAAGGGCCAGGGTTGGAGAGGGTTTCAGACCCAATAGTTTTGGAGGCTTTGCTGACCACAACAGCGTCATAACAGCAGAACGCCCCCACCATCTCCAGAATAGAACCAATTCATCCCACAGGGGCGTGAACTCTAGAAAATCAGCATCAAGAGGAAAAAAAAAAGAGGTTGGGGGTGACGCTTGCAAGGTTGAGTTAAGCAAGACATGGATAGATTTGGCTCTGAAATTGTTAATTCTGGTCAGGTGAAGGCAGACTTGTCCAGGGTTCCTCGGCGTGAGGGACCTTATAGGAAGATATGTATATATATTTAAAAAAGAAATGAATCTCGGCTTTATTTTTTTTAAACTCTTAATATTTTCCTGGCACTACTGGTTAGAATTACTTGTCTGGGTGTCTTGAGCTCCATTTCTGAGACCCAGCTGAAAACCGTGGACAGCTGGCGGGAAGTAGACACCTTGGAGATTCGAAATATTTGGTATGCCTTTCTGACCTTATTAGAAAAAGAATCCTTTTTTTTTCCTCTTTTTTTTCACATGTTCCTCCACATCCTAGGATAGCTACTGGAGGAACATTGGAAAAACATGTCTTTTTGGAGTTATGTTGGTCAACTGTTCAGGGGAGGAGAAGGTCCAGCTCTTTGCGGTAGACAGGAAACTGGATTTATAGCTCCGAATCTGCCATTCCTGTTTAGGAACCAAGGAACTAGTGGATTCTAGATTCCTCCTCTGAGCAACAGTGGGACTCATTTGAGAGCTTGAGCTCAGAAGAAATGTTTATCCATGTATTGATTTTTTGGATTACTTTTGGTCAACAAACTGGCCATGTGCTACTCGACAAAATTGCAAGTCATCTCTAAAATGTCAGCTGACAGTTGCATTAAGTGTGTTCATCCCCTACTTTTTATGGCTGAAGAAACGGCGCATGGGGAGGTTGAATAACTGGGCCACACAGTGTTTCTGACTCTTTTCATTTCTTCAGGCTGCTTTCCCCAGAACCTATGGTGGAATAATCTTAAACTTGGGAGCCAGAAAGACACAAATTCAAGATACTGTGTCTTTTGCTTTCTTTGGGTAAGGCCTTAGGCAAGTTGCTTAATTTATTTAAGCCTCAGATTGTTCATCTGTAGAATGAAGATCAAAGCAACAATAACAACTTTATCAGGGTTGTAATGAGCATGGACACAGACAAGGTGTTCAGAGCCCTGTATGAATAGGTTCTCCATATGCAGCACGAATGTTGGCATTATTAGGGCAAAGTAGTGCTTCGAATTCACAGAGGAGCCTAATTGGCTTTTCAAAGGTTTATGTCCTGCCTTGGGTGCTGTGCTGTGTGTCGGGCTGAGGTGGTCTTGAGAGCAGTTAGCTTTGGTTTCTCTACCAGGAGGTAGAAATATTTAACATAACAAGGTGACCTCATCAGGGGCATACCAGATGCTATCATCCATAAACAGCCATTTATTCAGGCCAAGCAGGCCCCACATGCCATAGGTAACCTGGGGAAAGAGAGATTGAATTGTTCAGTTCGGCAGGAGTGGAGGTCGAACAGAAAAGCAACACAACCCTTACTCATAACTTCCAATTGCAGCAAGTGGCATTTTTTTCTTTTTCTTTTTTTTTTTTTTTTTTAAGCAGGTTAAACAGGTTTTCCATGGAAAGGTGCTGAACAGACCCAAAGCAGGACAATGACAAAATTTTCTTTTTCATAGAATCGTCTTCCTCCTGTTAGTCTCCAAACTCTCTCCTCATCTCAACTGATCCTGCCCCCTACCCTACATTACTCTTGCTTCCCATCCCTGAAAAAAAAACAAAAAACTGGTAAGGCACAAATTAGGCAGCCTTAACCGCATAAAGGCACTCTCTTCCCAAATGAGCAAAAATATTCCCACTTAAAAATGTATATAAAATGTTTATGAAATGAGGGAGGCGATTTAGAAGTTACTGTAGGAGCTGCCAAACGTATGTTAGAGCACCTCTGATGGGTTTCTTTGCGATTGCCATTTAAAATACATAGCCATGTTCTTGCTCCCTCCCTGGAAGTCCCCGCACTCCCCACCCCCAGGCCCAGCTGCACATGCACACAAGAACCCACATATATATATGCACGCACGCTCTGGCTGAGGGATCCAGCAAAACACGGGCTGTTCTTTAGAGGCTGGGGAGCTTGTTGTTTTAGTCTGTTGTTTTCATTTCGGTGCACCTGCACCCCTTGCCTAAGCCCCCCGCCACACTGCCCCTGCCTTGGCCAACAACACGGGGATGTGTGTTTCGGAATAAGCCATGCATTATTCAATTTGGTTTCCTCAGGAATTTGGTAGGAAAACTCTGGGTCTCAGTGAATTGAGCTTAATTGGATCCTTCAGGTCCTGAGCATGTTTCACCTGCCTTGGGTTTGTCCTCTGGGACTTCCCAGGCCCCATGGGTTCCCTCCTCCCCTCCTTCCCCCCAGGAACTGCATGGATGATGCACCTGAAGTTTACCCTTGGCAGGAGCAGGGCAATGAGCTGGGCATGTGGGTGGTAAGAACAACCTGGGCTGCTTGACTTTCTGGTGGCTCAAAGGTGGGTGGAGAGAGTGGGATCCAGGCTCTGGGCTGAGGAAGAGCTACTCCATGTATGTGATGTCCACAGGCTACAGAATCCTAGTTACAAATGCTAAGTAACCTGGTCAATATGCTACAAATGATCAATAGCAGCAGGCAGAATGTTGACTGCCACCACTTAGGCTTTGAAGAGATTATTGTGCTCTTGGTGCAATCCAGGGCCAATGATGTCTTAAATCCATTTCCATTTGGCGGGTCTCTCAATCATGTCAGAGGTGACTTTGCAAAAACAAAACCATGGCTTCATCCTGGTGAGGGCCAGCCAATCTAGACCCAAATAAGACTCAGAGGATAATCATCCCAGGGGTGTCCTGCCTTAGTAGGAAGGTGACCTTGTTTTGTTAGCCAGAGAAAGGAGTGGAGTTCAGGAAATCAACAGTGGCTGGTTGAGATATAAAGAACAAAGATAAAAAATGAAGAAGCTGGTGTCTCAGCTCCTCAGGCACGGAGTGTAGACAACACCTTTATGGTGTGAATGAGAGCCAGTGGCCCTCTTTCCAGGTGAGCTCGGGGAACTCATTACTTCAGCTTCATGTGGCACCATTCACTCTATTGTTAGACAACTGTAAGGATTTGAATTGTTTTCTGTTAATGATTACATTGGTCTCTTTGCCAGATCCATCTTTTGATCATTATATTAGTTATCTATTGCTGCATAACAAATTACTCCAAAATCCAGCAGCTTAAAGATAATGAACATTTATTTATTACCCCGAAGAGTTTCCAAGGGTCAAGAATTCAGGAGCAGCCCTGATGAGTAGTTCTAGCTCATTATTTCATGAAGGGGCAGTGAGACCTGCAGTCAAGGCTGTATCCTCTGAGTTTTGACCGAGGGTTGGAAGGTCTGCTTGCAAGACGGCTCACTCACATGGCTGTTGGCAGAGGGCCTCAGTTAATGAACTGAGGTGGGCTGGAGGGCTAAGTGCCTCACCAAGTAGACCTCTCTACTGGTTTCCTTCAGAGCAAGTGGTCTGAGAGAAAGACAAGGTGGAATCCACAATGCCTTTTATGACCTAATCTTGGAATTCACACGTGGTCACTTCTGCCACATTCTATGAGAAGTGAGTTACTAAGTGCAGCCCACAGTCAAGGTGATTAGGTGTCACCTCTTGAGAGAAAGAGTATAGAAGAATTTGTGAACATATCTTAAAACTACTACAGTCATAGTTCTCCTAAATGATACTATAAAAATATTTCTAGTTAATTATTACAGTAGTCCTCCAGATATTTGTGGCTATCATATCTTAACATCTTTGGCTAAATACCCTCAATTCTTTTGATTGCATGACTTGGTATATATTCCCCTACTCTCCTTGTATAGTGTGCCAATGAAGCGGGCACCTTGGATTGAGCATAAGATTCAAAATATGAATACAGAAGACTGTATTAATATAGTGCCTGGCACATAGTAGGTATTCAATTAATGATTGTTATTGAAAGAATGAACAAAAGAATGACTAGATGGATGGACTTATTAATCCTAAAATACCTGGGGACTGCATTAGTTTACTTTTTTTAAAAAGATTTTATTGGGGAATTGGGGCAGGGAATAGCGTTGGGGAATCGGGGAAGGGGAACAGACAAGTTGCTGTCCTTTTGTTCTTCAGTCTAATTGTGGAGGACATTGCTTCACTGGCCCATGTTGGTATCATTGCGCTCTTCTCAGGTGAGGCAGATCAGTTGCCGGCCTCTGGATGGCCACTCACAGCGGCTCCTGGTAGCTCACACCGGCTGCCAGCTGTTCTCACTGGCTGTCAGCCACTCACTGTAGCCTATGGCAGACCACTGCAGCAGGAGCTGCAGCTTTGCCATCCCGGGGGAATCACAGCAGCCCAGCTCCAGGTGGAGCTGTTGTTCACCATCTTAGCTGTAGAGGGCAGTGTCACTGACCCTCATATATAGGATCTGAACAGGGGCCGTTGGCGTCACAAGCCAGCTCTTAACCAACACGCCACTCAGCTGGCCCTATTTTACTTTTATTTGTTTTTTAGCAACTTTTTATACTTTGGCTTAATTCAAGTTTATTAAATAAAATGCCTAAATCAACCTTTTAAAACAATCCTTTGTCCAGCTAAGATTCTCTCATTTTGTTCTTGGATTTTTAAACCTAAATATGGAACTTCAATCTCTACTAAATGACATCTGCTGGTCAAGATAGCTCTGAATCATGAGCTATCATTTAACACAAGCTATCTCTCCTAGATTTATGTTGGCCAAAAATCTAACCTTGGACTTGTACAATCAAGTAACTGATGAACTATTGCGTCTATGAACTATGAACTACCAAGTTGTTTCATCTGTATATATTTGCCCTGCCATCAAGGCTCTTGATTTCCTGTCTCTGGCTCTCACTGTCCTCTGCATATAATCAGCACTCCCCAAAATGGCACACCACCCATAACAAACTTGTTCTAACTGCATTTAAATCAAAGCCATCCTTCACAGATGTGGCCTCTCTCAGTGAAGACCTTTAAACAGGGAGATTCCACTGCCTCCCACAGTCACCCATTTCCAGAGTCCACCATCTGGAGGTTAAGGAGAAAAGAGTGGGGAGAATGATGTATTGGCAGACTAATTGGGGTGGAAAGGATTTATTCTTGGCCTTTTTAGCAGGAACCAAAGTCTTTTTTGGGTATGAGTGGGTGGAGGGAGATGTGGGGGTGGGGAGTATGGGTCTCAACTAAAGTCTAAACATCCAGCAGAAGCGGCCATTTTGAAAACCAATGTAGACTAAAGAATGGAGGCCCCAGACAGAGATGCCAGCGTCTGCGGCCAATAAAGAGAGTGCATTTGGATGAACTCAAAGACATAAGGGGAAGGATCTGAGTCTTCTTTGCTTAAATCAGACTTGGCAAAAATCTGGTCTTAGTTTTTTTATCCCGATCTACTTTATTGTTATTTCAAATTACAAAAACAATATGTGCTCTTCTATCAAGTCAAATAATTCAGAAGTATGCAAAAACATTAATAATTTCTCCCTTTCCTCCTCTAGTCCAAACTCTGATGTTACAGCTTATGTTTCCTTCCATAGTTATTTCCATGTGTGTATATACAACATACATATGCATGAATAGGATTTTTAAAAAATTATTTCTAGCAGGCGGGATCATAAAATACGTTTTACCCTCTCATCGTCTTTCCCTCCTTTCCCCTTTTCTTTTCTTCCTTCCTTCTCAACCTATTCTGGAATGTACCAGATCAATATAAATTGCTCTTACTCATTCTTTATAATAGTAATATAGGTGCAGCATGATTTGTCAAAATATTCCTCTATTTGTGGGCCTCAGGTTGTTTCCAGCTAGTTTTGCCATAACCAGTAGAGCTGTAATAAGCAACTTGTACAAATATCATTATCTACTGGTGCTTTTATCTCTATTGGATAGATTTCCCAAAGTGGAATTTTGGTTTTACGCGGTAGCATGTGTTACATTTTTTAATGCTGGTTAATTGGTGTCATAAATGATGTATTCTCCTATCTCCCTTAAACCAGCTCTCTGAGCTATTATTTTGTTTGGTTTAATCAGCAGTAGCTGATTTTCCGAAGTGGCAATGTGGCTCACGTAAATCCCAGGAAAATGCATCTATTCACTATTTGGGTGGAGGCTAATTTATATGGTCCCAGTTTTGAAGTTGGTGTATGTATATGTGTGTGTGTAAATGTGTGTGTCTGTGTGTGTTCTAAATGACTCAGCCGAAAGGCAAGGAGTAGCCTGTCTAAATATCATTGCATGTTAAATAAAATAAGTGAAATGCAATACTGAGGTGTGATATGGTAGAGCATAGGATTTAATGTCAGAAGACCTGGGTCTGAATTTTCTGGTTCTCTACCTACTACTACTATTCTCTTAGAGCTGATATCTTTATAAGAAAAATGGCCACCATCTCAGTGCCTACCTTACAGGTTGTGAGAATTAAAATAGAAATCACATTATCAACTATACAACTCTTCATATGTGGTTTAAATTTATTTAAGGCAAGCAAACATTTAGGAGGAAGATGTTGTTCTTTTTAACGAACAACAAATAAACACATAATGTCATCAAGAGGCCACCAAGATCTGCTGGAGGGGGTCTTCCAGAAACCCAGGAAGGCAGATCCTAATGGCACCTAAAGACTGGAGAAGGGCTGACTGGGTGAGTGGAAGATTCCAGAGTCTTACAATCAAGAGTGTATTTTAAAATAGCCACAGACAAAAAGCTGCTTAAGCATTTTCTCCATTTGACAACCCAGATGTCACCTGGCTGACCAGGATTACTTGCTTTTGGAGAGCTATTTGGTTCTGGTATTGGGTGTAAAGATTCTTTTTGATGGACTAAAGCTACCAGCTGCAGTCCTGGGTTGAGGAGCCCCTGGACACTTCTCAGGGGTTTGCTTCTTTCGCTAAGGCAACCAATTCAATGGTGTGCCTGGGACAGTCCAGTATCCTCAGTCTTGGGCACATTAGATGGCCTTGCTCTCTCTCGCATCACTTGCTCTCTGGGAAGCCACTGCCATGCCGTGAGGACACTCAGCAGCCCTATGGGGAGGTCTGCTCGGTGAGGAATTGAGGCCTCCTCCATCATGATCGTCATCCCTACATAGCTAAAGAAGAGAAAATATGTCATGATCATGAAAGCTGCCCTCAGTTGCTGGGGGTTATTCTTGTTTCTTTAAGGCTGCAATTCCCACACTTTGGTTTTATGGAATATTGATGGTCTATGAACTGGAAGGAGGGCGTTTTTTTCCATTAAAGTTGAATAACAGCTACTTTTCCCAATTAGTAGAAAAGAAAAATTAAGATGGCAGTAGAATTTTATCTATTTTCAGTCCTCCATCCCAATGTGACATATCACTTACCTCTTATCACTTAACTACAACTTTATGATTTAAAATATATAATAAAATGATATTCTAAATTAAAATTTCATATATGGGTATCATGGTATACCATAAAAAGCTATAATTTCCAATGGGCTTCATTTTTAAAGTGATTATCTTGATGCCATGTTATATGGGGACACTTTAGAAAGTTACAGAATGGGGGGGGTCATATGTCCCAGTTTTCTAGGGACAGTCCCTGTTAAGCCCGTGTTCCAGGGTCTGTCCAGTTAGTGCGCACTCTCACTATCGAAAGTGTTCTAGTTTGGATGTTCCTTTATATTTTCATCCAAGTTATGGGAGGCCTGGTAGGAGGGAATTCTTTCTCTTTTTTTGAAGCTACCGTTTGCTAGTTACATGCCAGGCATTGATCATTTTCTCATTTAACCCTTATGACCATTACTGGAGATAAAGAACCCAAGTCCCAGAAAGATTAAATAATTTTCCCACATTCAAAAAGCTAGTAAGTAACCGAATTGGGATTTGAACCCGTGTCTGGTAAACTCCAGAGCCTGTGTGCTTAGCCAGTGCATACTCTTCAGCCTTCTGTATTAGCAAGTGGTCTGAAATACTGGACTTGAGGCCCAGGTGCCTGAAATCCTCAAGAATTCCAAGGAAGCAGTTGCAATCTCAAGTGGCCAGTGGGGCTTCCTTCTGGGGAAGCTGTGTTCCTTGGGTAGGGAAAACGGGGTATCTGTGCTCATCGGGGTATTTGAGATACCTCCAAGGGATGCCCTGTCTGACCCTCATTAGCAGAGCTGCCTGTTTACAGGCACGCTGAGATTTTTATTTTTCCAATTAAAGTATAACGAATTTGCTAAGCTTGCGTCCCACATAGCCCTGCCAGTTGGGTGTTTTGGGGGGTAGATAAAATGAAGCGTGAGTCCAGTGGCCTGCCCTGGGGTGAGAAGAGAAAAGAGCAGACCTGTGTGCGTCCTAGCAGCCGGCAGCTCTCCCTCTGCTGTGGCCTGTTCTGGGACTGTGGGCCAAAGTAGCCTTGGAATTGCTTAGACCTGCCTCTGTGCCTTTAGCTGTCCGGATAAAAACATCACCTCTCTGGGGGCCTGTGCTGGAGCACAAACCCACGTATTGTCTGGCCCCTGGCAGGCTGGTCTGTGGAGGGGACACTCTAAGAGCTCTATTTTAATCTTTTGGAGCTGGGCCAGGGTAGGAATTCAGCTGCCAGCACCAGGCTCCCCACCCCCATGCTCTCGCCCCAGCCCCTGCACCGCTACCCCTCCTTCTGGTTTCATTCGCTCTGACCTCCCATCATGAGAGGTGCTGGTGTTCTTTATTTCGCCCTTTCTCTTTTTTAAACTACCAGGGCTCTTTCATTGATTTGACCTCCCAAAGTGAGGCAGACCAGGGCTCCTCAGCGGGCTACTTGGGGCTCAGCGCTGGCACGAGGCCAACCTTTGAATCCTGAGATTTACCTCCAGATGTGTGTGCCTCTGTGCTTGTGTGGACGGGTGTGTTTGTGGTGTGTGTGTTTGTGTGTGTGTGTGGTGGGGGCAGAGATCTGAGTGTGTGGGTGCATCTATATGTGTTCTTTATAGCTCTATGACTTTCCTTTCCATGTGAAGAAAACGGGGTGGGAAAATTGAGGGGGAGGAGAGGATGGAAGGGAAAGGAAAGGGTGGCTCAAGTCCATGAACCTCCTCTTTTCCCTCTGCCAACAATACTGCCTTAGCCCAAGTCAGATAATTTCAGCTGTCTCTCTAACCAGGTCTTCCTATGCCTCCCCTGAGTCACTTGGCTCTATTTCTCTGGGTAAGAATAAATCTTGTAAAGAGGCCACATGGTATAATGGGTATGAGACTCCTTGAATTCCAATCCCAGCTCCGCCACGTGTTGGTGCTATGATATTGGGTATGTGATCTCCCTTCCTTTGAGCCTCAGTTTCCCAGTCTATAAAAGGCGATACAATCCTACCAACTTTCACAGAAAGTAGATTAAATGGCACTCAAAAGATGACCCATAATGTTAGCTCCTTTCCGGCCTACCCATCCTTTCCTAGGAACAAGGCCTAAGGCAGCAGTGGGCTTGGTCCCTGACCCCAGGAAAGAAGCCCCCAGCTGAAGACGCCCCCAACTGGAAAAGAGGGGCCATGTTCTTCCTGAAGGGGTGGGAGGGGGCAGAGGGTGTGGACCTGTCTCTCCCACCCGGAATCTCCCATCTTCTCCCACCCCCATCCCTCTGGCCTCTGCCAATGATGTGCATTTTCCTCTGCACCAGCCTCCCAAACTGACTCATTACCTCGACAGGGTAGCAACTTCCAAAACAAAACTTTTTCAACCAAGGAAAATATAACTATGGGGAGGAAAACATTTCAGTATCAGGCCTTCTGGGACCCGAGGAAATGTACTGAATGTTTGTCAGAGAATGATGCTGTTCTGACTTCACAGGCTTCATTGAGGGCAGCGGGAGAACAATGGCTGGCTCTTGGCCTCAGCCAAGACAAAATGGCCCAAGTGAGGTCCAAGGTGGTGCTCAAGTTGCCTCAAACTTGAAAGAGTCAAAGGTGTGTCCAACCTTGTGTCTCAAAGCAGGCCCCACTGTGGTATGACAAACATCCTACGTAAGGGGGAACCTGTGCTCTGTCCCATGATAATTCCTCATCTTCCCTTCCACCCCAAAGGAGATGCCCATCAAAGGCTGGCTGTTTGGCAAAGGGCCTGCTTGCTTCACTCCTGGATTCTGGGAAATGGCTAATGGAACACATTCCACACTTCATAACAGTGCCCCCTGGAGTTGTGCAATACTTTGGCCCTTTCCAGGACACTCTAGGGAAGAGATGTGAGGGTAGTGATTGAGCAGGATTTAAGGGAACAGCTGGTGGGTGACACTGATGCCAAGTCAGGACGCCAGGGAAGGTCCAAGGAATGTTCCGGATCCCATCTGTTGTGATTCCACAATGGCCTGTAAAGCCACGGACTGACTGGGGAACTGAAATAAATGGAACTGTTTTCTGAGAGAGCCTGGCATCAGGGTGAGGCAGAAGGAAGAGTTTTTTGGAGGCGAGGGGCAGAATATTAGGAAGGAATGCTGAACATGGATTCGTCAGTTACTTTCCTTCTCCCCTCTCCTTTAGCTACTATAGACTCAATGTTATCTCCTACTTATCTTCCACCATCTACCCTCCCTAACAAGAGCAATGAGAGCGCAGAACATCTCAAAACAGAAATGCTCTGAGAATCACTCCTCCTCCCTGACAGGCACTCAATGCATTTTAGAGTCATTGAATTTCAAAGCTGAAAAAGATCCTACCCATTTGATGCTGACTTCATCTGGAAGTTGAGAGAGAAGTGTCACAGAGTGCCTGGGCCTGAGCTGGAACACGGGCCTCACAGGGTTGGTCTGTCTGCTTTGTTGTCTTGTTTGGCTTCATTTGTGGTCATTATCTGTGGTTCTAGGTATGTCCCTTCCATGTCTGTCTATGCAGGGTGTCTGTTCCAGAGAGTGAGCTTCCAGTGGCCAATTAGTGCACTGTTTTTCCGTTCTGATAGGACCTAGGTCAATGGCACATGGCACACTGGAATGTCATGAATCCTGGGGCCTACGATCCACTTCCCTGAGCTGTAAGCTCCTTATTTGTAAAACAGAGCTAAAAATTCTCGTTCTGATCACATGGCTGTTTGTCAAGCTCCAATGGGATGGTGCTTATGAAAGTGTTTTATAAACATACAGGAGATTACAGTTATCAGAGGTTTGAGAGAGAAAATGGGGTGTACAAAAGTGGCCTTTTTGGGCACTGGGACAAGACTTTTGCAGGTTTTCTGGGTACTCAGAAGGTGCAGCTGGGATAGGTGATTTGCATAACAATCTGCATGGTGCTCAACCACCAGGCACAATATCATGACACTCCTGTAACTGCTGGCTGTCTGGGAGTGCATCCTGCACCGAAAAGAAAGAGCAGTTTCTCCCCAGGCCCTCTGCTTCCTTTTGGGGGCTGACCTCAATCAAAGCATGGTGGGTGGTGAAACTTTTCAGGAAGTCCTCAACAAATGCTTTCAAGATACCCTGAAGGGACACACTGAGCTCCATCTGAGCTGTTTTAGAGAGCCTCTGCCTGGTAGGCATTTGGGAAGACCTTTGAGTCCATTTCTTTATGGAGAAGTTAAGCAATTTATGGACATTAACCTGATTTGAAGTGATCTCTTCCTCAGTTTATCACTCATTTAAGAAGTATTTGTGCCAGGGCTATGAAATGTGTTGGGAATATGGTGGCCACCAAAACAAACGAACAAAATGGAAAAAACAGGTACAGCAATACCTTGGTTTGCAAGCATAATTTGTTCTGGAAACAAACTACTCGTATTGCAAGACATCGTTTGTTTATCATGTTAATATGTATTAGAAATGTTTGCTTGTCTTGTGGAACACTTGCAAACCACATTACTTGCAATCCAAGGTTTTACTGTAGTTGGTTTTGACTCAGAGCATCTGATGTAGTTTAGGGTACACCTGGTGCCTAACTTCCTCTAGGCTGTATCTAATACAGTCCCTTCTGTGGCCTATAACTTCATTCAGTGATTGACAGAACAAGCATCATCATCATTATTGACAGGACAAGGAACGTTATGAAAATGGGAAAATGCCATAGCTACCTGAAGAGAAAATATA
This sequence comes from Aselliscus stoliczkanus, assembly GCA_033961575.1. Lineage (NCBI taxonomy): Eukaryota > Metazoa > Chordata > Mammalia > Chiroptera > Hipposideridae > Aselliscus > Aselliscus stoliczkanus. The sequence continues at coordinate 27,000,918 of CM066739.1, forward strand.
TTTTCACATTCAAGAAATCATTGCAAAGGTCTAACTTACTTGATAGATAATATTGGGCGAGAGAGGACTTCCTTGTAAGTTTTTTTTTTCCTGTCTGATAGTCACTGCACATTAATAAGAAACTCCTGGTTTAAACTTGCCTAATTTCCTGACAAGATTTTTATTATTATAAAGAAGAAATTATTTCTTGTTGGCAGATGAAATACTGGATATTGCTTGGCATACCTGATCAAGGGCTACGCATCCAGCATCCAGCAAAGGCACCCTTCTTAGCAGCTTGCATTTGAAAGGCCTCCTCTTAGTCTGTACCCCATGCTGTCCTCCCTCCCCCAAGACCTCCTCAGCAGTGTTCATAGAAGAAAAGGGATATTAAAGAGCAATGTCATCTGTTTGGTTTGAAAAAGAAGGTAAACTTTTATTTAAAGACAGAATTAGGAAAAGAAAGTAATGGTTTACCTAGAAAGATGACAATTTACAGAAGGAAAACAGCACATTCGGCCAGGACAACAAAACAGCTCTCTGAGGCTGTCGGGAAAGCTGACCACAAACATGCCAATGAAGAGTTGAATTTGTGTGTGTGTGTGTGTGTGTGTGTGTGTGTGTGTGTGTGTGTATTGAAAAGAATTCTGTAAAATGGCATAAGACAAATATACGTTCCAAAGCAGCGTATCTTCTGTCCGTGGGGAATTCAGAAGAACCTTTGTGCAGGTTTCTGGGGTTGAAGGAATCTCTTTGTGGGGTTCTCAAACACAGAAGAAATCTCAATTGTCAGCCAGAGGGAGCAAGGGTAAGGGAGGAGCTTGGGGGTGTGTGGGAATAAAGGAGTGGAGAAATCGAGATAGGCCAGCACATGCAGAAATGCACTGAAGACATTTAAACATGCACGCAGTGGAGGACGAAGCAGGTTAAGATGTCCAAGCTCCTCGGTGCAACTTGATGAGAGTATTTGCAATGGCAGCCTGCTGCTTCATTTTCAATATTTGGCAATAACCAATTATGCCAGAGAAAGAACCCAAATGACTCCATCAGTCAAGGTCCCAAGGGTCAGGCTTTCCTGATAATTGTCAAAACAATTCCCCAAATAATAACTTCCAAAATTTCAGTGAGAAGATTTTAAAGGCTCAGGCTGAAAAATGTCTTCACTGAGACTGGGAAAAACCATCAGGTAAGCCAAGTGCTGACAATTCTATTTGTTATTTAATTGCCATTTCTCCACACTGAAGACAAAGGGCTTGGGAATTGTTCTTTAAAGAGCAAAAGATCTTATGAAGAATCAAAAGTAATTTTGATTTCTTCAGCCTTCAACTAGATTTCAACATCATCATGTTAGATATAAAGTATATTAGTATCAGTTAACGCTTATAAAACAATCACTCTTTCTGATAGCTAAGATTTCTTCTGTTGACCAGTTTTCTTTCAAACATAATTAGGTAGGTAGGGAATTATCAAAAATACTTGCCGTTACAAAAATTAACTTAATTCTTATTAACCTCTGACCTCTTGTTAAAAATTGGTAGGTTGAAGAGGCATGCATTTTACCAGTGTTGTTTTTGATTAAGGGTGCTGGCCATTTACAACATCCTTTAAAAATTTTCAAATAGTTTGCAAAAGTACATACTACAAAATATTGTTTCAAGATTGAAAGCCACATTTAACACACCATACATAATTCATCTGTATATTTACAAAGGTTTAAAGCACACAAAATTGTGCAGATAACGTATCGAAGTCTAAACTTTTACATACACTCAGTTGCATACATCGCAACAAGATACAATAAATTCTGAACAAATAACTAATAATCAGCCAAAGGACTATGTACACATTAGGCAGGAAGCAATTAAACACTGCCTAATAGAATAGTACTTAAATTACTTTTCCTATGAAATACCCCTCCCCCACCACACGCGCGCGCGCGTGCGCGCACGCGCACACCCCCACACACACTTAATTATTTTTCCATCACAAACATTAAATTGATGCTTGTGAGCACATACGTGGGACATCCCCAAACATCTGGTTTGTTACAGGGCAAGAAGCAATACAGCAACTAAGAGTGACTTAACACAACAATTTGCCAGACTTGGGTTTTATAAATCAGCTACTGGATGGTGGTTACTGTGAAAGCATATTCAGACTTTCAAGTCATGGGCTGAAGGAAGAGGAGCAAAGAGCATTAACTAGTAACATTTGCCACTAAGTTAAATACAGGCTTTTGTTACAAATGAAAAATGTATATATCTGGAGGGGAAAGACTCTAGGATGGTATTTATAACAATAGTAAATCTCCTAATTCCTTTATCAAAATAGAATATTTTCACAGACTACCTATCTGATTGTTAAAACAAAACTAACTGTCCTTTTGAATAACCATTTTACAAATGCATTATTAATGGAAATAGAAGAAATAATTGAAAAAAAAAAAACCCCACCTCAAATATAACTACTGTGTGCAGATGTGGTGGAAAAACCAGAGACCCGAAATATGGCAACATCAGTGCTTCATAAACAGTCAATGGATTTTTCTAAAAATACTTTTTGCTAATGGCAAAGTTCAACACCTCAGAAAAACTCTGAATTAAGATCTTAGAATAAGTTTCCAAACTGTACAACATAGTTTCAAATACACTACCCTTGTTGTTTGTAAGGCTGCATTGAAGTTGAGCTTAACAGTCATGAGCCATGTGTTTGAACATCTTATGAGAGGTGACCCGCAAAGAAACAAGTTTTTGCCTTGTTCGCCTTGCTACCTGTGAAGAGGTATCACTGCCTTCCCAAATCGCTCCTTAAAAAATGTCCTTAGGGCCGGCCGAGTGGCGCATTAGTTAAGAGCTGGTTTTGGGACACCAGCGGCCCTGGTTCGGATCCCACATATGAGGGCCAGTGACACTGCCCTCTACAGCTCACAACAGCTCCACCTGGAGCTGGGCTGTGAGCCCTGGTGACGGTGTAGGCTGCAGCCTCTGCTGCAGTGGGCTGCCATAGGCTACAGTGAGTGGCCGGCAGCCAGTGTGAGCTGCCTATAGCCGCGGTGAGCGACACCCAGAGGCCGGCTACCGATCTGCCTCATCCAGAAAGAGCGCAATGATGATACCAACATGGGCCAGTGAAGCAACGTCCTCCACAACTAGACTGAAGAACAAAGAACAGCAATTTGTCTGTTCCCCTTCCCCGATTCCCCAGAGCTGTTCCCCTCCCCCAATTCCCCAATAAAATCTTTAAAAAAAAAAAAATGTCTTTAAAGGTATCACCAGGAAAAAAAAAAAAAAGTTCAGATTCGCTTTATTGAATTATCTGGAAAAATAGTTAGGCTTTATAAAGTGAAAATATAGCACTTTCAATTCTCTGAGAGTGTTCTCTTGTTAATCTATAACTACCCTCTCCAACTGGTATGTTATAGTTCAATAAACAAATACGCCAAGAGCTGCACCGTCTCTCCTGTAGCTCTGCCCTGTACAAGGCTGAAAACTGTAGAATAATAGCATCATCTTTCTACAAGTGTCAATTTTGAGAAGCCAGTGAGTTCTCCATGCTGTTGACATAACTAGGGGACTTAAATTCACTGCAGACCCCTTAACAGCTTGAGCTGATAGTTCTCCAAGAGAAAGTGAGTACCTCTTGGGTACAGCATGAAAATTAAGAGGAAGCCAAGGAGTAGGGAGTTTCTGGTATGCCTCCTTGTCTACAATTGTCTTCAATTGAACAGCTCAATGCTCACTGGGGCGCACGTTCGTGTGGCAGGATAACAATGAATGAGAGGCCAGTCCTCTTTCCCACTTGTCTGGCATGCTCTCCTGGCAGGGATTGGGTAGATGTTTGCCAGGTGGCTCCTGGACAAGATCTTTTTAGGGGAGTACAAGGCTTCAGTCATTGCTTTTCATAAAGTGCTTTGGGATCCTTCGGGAATGGTAGCTAGAGGAATATTGTTACTAACTGGCTTCAACTTTCAAACCAAATGGAACCATTTTCTCCAGTGTAATTATTGCTTTGAGCATTAGTGAATGTTTTTAAAATGGAATGGGTCTCATCTTTAAGTATCCACTTTGAAAAATACGCATTCCCTAGACTGAATGTTTTTAATTACTGTCTTCCAGGTACCCTGGCCAATTAAAAGGATATGATAGCTTTGTAAAATGGTTGGAAGCACATCCATTGATGCCGTGCATTTTCCAGGCTGTCCACCCTTATAAATAGACAGCAAGAGTGAAATCAAAGATGTCTGATCCAACGTGCACTATGTTGGCCTGGCTGAAAAGATGGGCTCCTGCCTCTTCTGAGACATTGATGAAAAGAAGTATGGTGATGGTGGCTACCCGCATATCAGATTGTGAGCTCCTTGTGGCCTGGGAATGTTTTATACTTGATTGTTTTGTTCTCCGTGGGACTTAGACTAGAGACAGACATATGGGAGGAACTCAGTCAATGATTTTTGAGGTTTTTCACAAATGACATGAGCTGGATAATACAGGCAGTATTATGCATGTTAGAAAAATCATGGAAAAGACCTGTAATAGGGAAGTCCAGAGACTCTCAGGTTGGACTTTAAAAGAATGAAAGACAAAAGTCCATCATATTCTAATCCAAACCAAACCAATAAGGCAAGACAAAACAAAACAAACAAACAAACAAACAAATAAACAGAAACCCTCACTATAAAGTTTCTATAAGAATACTGGCCATGGGCCCAGCGGCTGAGCGGTGTGGTGGTTAAGAGCTGGCTTGGGATGCCAGCGGCCCCGGTTCGGATCCCACATGAGGGCCAGTAACACTGCCCTCTAAAAAAAAGACTGGCCAAATGAGTAAAGGACTGTGAATTAGAGAACACAATTATCTCCCACAAGAATGTATTAATTTCAACTAGGCTCACAAGATGTTGCCAAGTGGAGGTACAGGAGGATTTAACGTCCACTTTTATATAGGAATATTGCTAGGAAAATACATTTTTCAAGTTGATTAAATATGCTCATTGAAACCTAATATGCATTATTCATTTCATGGGCATGCCTCTCTTTTTCTCATAGAAGGTGAAGAAATAACCCCATGTCCCCAATATAAATTAGTGGGTTTGGATTTAATGCAACTTTACTTCATGAGTCAATTTGGTCCAGCGTACCAGAACTTGCTGACCAAATGAGAGGCCTAAGGGTAGGTCAATCTCTGCTTTTGCTGCCTGTCAAATGTGTCCCATCTAATTCACAGTCACAAACTTCAGTCCATGCTACCAGAAAGGTCATGATCAGACCTTTTGGTTTCTTAGCTCCTGACAATTCCAGCATCACATCTCACACTTATTTAACATATATGTCTTACAATTAGAAGCAAGTAACAACTAACTGCAGATGACTCTGTCATTTTTGTTATTAAAGGGGAGTCATATGGTATGTAATTTTAAATGACATTTCTCCCAAATTTGTTTTTTTAATTAACTTAGCTTAGATGTCTATTATGTGAAATTTGTATTTCCTGGCAACAAGGGGTTCTGTGATATTGGAAATCTGTTAGATAAAGGTTGAAAAAACAAAGAGTTGAATTCGGAATTAGAAGTAGATAATCTGCAAACTAGACAAGTAGCCTATAGACAATCAAGAGTTGACTAAGTATGTGCCAATCCCCAGTGGGAGAGCCTGCTACAAAGAGAATCATTCTGGATTCTGACCCTCACTCTGAGACAAACTAGCTCTTTGACCTTGAGCGTCACTTAACCTCTCTGGCCTTAATTGCCTCATCTGTAAATGCAAGGACTCAGACTAATTTTATAGTCCCTTCTAGCTCTAATGCTCCATACACATAGAATTCACTTAGAACAGAAGAAAACTGCCTTTTAAAATCCTGTCAGGCATGGAAAAGGAGCTGCAGTGATTCTGATCAAGATTCTTTGAGAGGTTCATTGAGTATAAAATCTCTTAAAAAAATAAAGACTGAGCTCTGGGCTTTAGTTTTCTAATGACCATAGGCCACGGGCCAAATCTGTACCTTTCTTCCAGGGTAATTATTTATGTTTAAATCAAATGTTTTAAAAATGGAAGGAATCGGAATAACATTGTGAACAGGGGACTTTGTATGAACTCCCATGAGGACGAATGGTAGAACTGTGAGGATAGGAGTAGGGCCATAAAGAGCAATATTTAACCAAAATGCCTATGAAGCAGAAAAGGACCATTTAGAATATCAGTGAACTGAATGGGTCTTGGCTCCAGGAAATGAGCGAAGGCTCATGCCTTTTTCAATATGCACTGTGATTTCCCGGTGATTTGGGTTTCGTCTCTGTGAGAAAGGCAGGTGGGAGGCAATAAGACTGAAGTAGGATTTTCAGGTGTCTTTGGGCCCAGCCTCAGAACCACTGTCAGGGCCTTCTAAGGAAAGATTTTCCCTGAGGCCAATGGGTCAGCATATTTCAGGATAAAACTGACTTTCGAAGGGATGGGTTAAACAACCAACCCCTGGTTGGTTGTTAAGGCAGCAACCCCAACCCCTGGACAATCTGTCCTGTGACTTGTGATACAGGGGTGAGTAGATGTGCCTGCATGACTATAAGGATTCCATCACTGCCTGCACATATTTGAAGGACATTTTCTTGTTTAATGACAATTCCATGACATAAGAAATTTGGAGCAAACCCATTATCATTTTCAGAGACACAGCCCTCATGGACTTACTTATTTTAGGATTATAAAGGAAATACATTTTTGCTCATCTCTCTCCCTCCTCTTGTCTTGTCTATAATCCAGGCTTTTACTTAATTCAGCCATCTCTTTGCACTCTGGAATAATATATAGCCCATTTTCATGCGTGCATGGGAGCTGAATGTGCAGGAAGGAGTGCTTCCTGCACCTGCACTATTCTATCTTTGCAAGACAGAGCTAGAAGAGAACCATTTTCTACTTTTGTTTCTGGTGGTTTCTACACAGCGCCAAGTGAAGAAAAGGCATGTCCAAGGCCTCTTTAATTAGATCAGTGCTGACGGATAAATTGGATTTGGTGAGCCCCTGAGAACCCTGCACTTTGGAATGACTTGGTTTAGCTGACCAGGAATCCAGGACAAATCCACTGGACCCTGTGCCCTAGAGAGACAACCTGGGCTTCTTTCTCTCATAGTCTTCTAATAGTTTGGAATGGAGAGAAAGACAATGCTAATTTTATTTTCATCTATAGAACTCCTATCAATCACACATTTAGGAAAGATCCCTAAATCCAGGGGTCAGGTTACAAAGCCAGTGACAGACCTGAGGGTGGCTCTTTGGGCTGCCCTACCTCAGTCACAGGTGCCACCAACAGGGTAGCACGTTTGAACTGTTGCGTCCAGGACTCCATGTTGGTATACAAGCTTCTTTATGTCCTTTGTAAAGTGAACTGGGAATGACACTGGCAACATTTGCCTCTACCCTTACAAAAAGAACCTTGCACCCATAACCTATGGATTTTTAACATTCAGATCATTTGAAAATGGATGGGGGACAGGGCGGGGGCAGGATGTGTGGCAGAAAATGCAGGGACTTGTGCTGGAACAGTGGACAGCCAGTGGTGGGCCTCCTTAAAGCATGCTGCTGAGTATTTCTGACACTGGGGACGTGGCCGGCTCCTCGGGGCTCATCTCTGGGTTGGTGGGACTGGGCAGGCTGGAATGCTCTCCAGGGGGCGGGCTCAACCTGGCCCAGGGCTTTGTGTCCACCTGGACCTCGGGGTAGGGCTCCACGTAGATGCGGCGCACTGCAGGCCTTGGGTCCTGGAGGCTGCTCTTCCGCTCCTCCGGGAGGCTCACGGTGTGGGCCAGAGCCAGGCCCCGGGGCCCCTCAGGGGCCGGTCTGAGGAGCTTGGCCTCTCCGGGATGCTGGGCTACATCGCATGCTTGGGACAGGTGCTGAGTGTATACGCCTTCCGACAGCGACAGTGACTGCGTCTCGCTGTGCATACGCAGCCAGCGGTGGTGGCGACTGAAGCCGCCATAGTGCTGGTGCTTGGCCGACTTCCGTTTTCCCAGGAAGCCCAGCGGCGGCCGCGCGCCCGGCGCCATCTTGGTGTGGTTCTTGGGCGCAAAGCCTGTGAGGGTCAGGCCGTGGAGCAACTCCGTACATGCGTGGTTGGGATCCGGGCCCATCACCTGGCCCTGGGGGTCCTGGCCCGGCCCCGCGGGCGTCTTCATGTCGTGCACTTGCAGGACGTCGGGGGCGCTGCCGCTTAGGCCGCTGAGAGCCTGCTGGGCGATGTCCTGGGACGATAGGTAGACGAGGTCCAGATCTCGGGGGCTCAGGGCGTCACTGGAGTCGTAGTCACTGTCCGTGGGGAGGAAGACTTCCGAGCAGCCTTCTTCATCAGAACAGGGCTGCGAGTCTGCAAAGGCAGAAACGGAGGTTAGAGGAAAGGGATCCGGGTGGAACCCAGCCCCGCCCCACCTCCCATGCGGAGAAGGGCCTGGCGCTTCGTTTAATGGTCTGCTTTCAACTCTTTAAATTATTAACAGTTTTGGAACAAGGTGACCCCACATTTTCATTTTGCTCCGAGCTCTGTAAGTGACCTAGTGGGTCCTGTTCTTAGCTTAAGGGAAAGGAGGGAGCAGAGAGCCCTAACGGGTCCAACCGGGACAGCAGCAGCTGAGAAGGAGGCCTCATTCCCCACAAATGATTTTATTATTCCCTGCGCATTTGCAGAGGGGATGAAACGGGGAACAAAGCTGGGTGTTATTCACTTTCTCATTCTCTGTTCTTATTTCAGAGATGATTTTTGCATCTGATAAAGTAGCTGGCACTTAAAAGGGGGAAGGCATAAACGAAGGGCACTAGGCAACTTGGTTTCAGATCCTCGCTGGATCTTGGGAAAGTTACTTAGCTTTTCTGAGCTTCGCTTTTCTTATCTGTAAAATGGGGATGCAGCAGAACGTCTTACTTAGGGTGATTAAAAAATAAACCGATTATGTATATAAACCACTATACAGTCAGGGGTTTAAAAAGAATAAAAGGCCACAGAAGAAAGCAACAGAAGTAAAATCAGAGGCAAAAGCAAGCCTGAAAGTGCATACTATCATGATCCTAAATGAGCCACGAGTTTAGTGCTAAAGATATGTGACGTTTAATGCACCCGTTACTTACATCCAATTTCCCAATCAGGTTGTACATTTTTGCAGGGATACGATTGTCTTAAAACCCTTTGAATGTCCCACAGAATTCAGCCCATAGTAGGGACTTGGTAAATTTGAAAACATGCAAGTGCTCTTAAAAAGAACTAGAAATCTCTAAGCTACAAACATGAGATAATCCCAATAAAAAAAAAACAACTACATAAGATTTTAAAATGGAATTTAGTAAATTAATTTTTAAATTCATCTGGAAGAGAAAATTTATGAGACTAGCCAAACTTTTTTTTTAGATATAACAGGGAGGAACCTGATTTACCAGATATCAAATCATACGCTAGAGCATTGGTAATTAAAACTTTGTACTATTGGTGTACAAATGGACAGATGGCTCTGTAGAACAGAAAAATAAAGTCCAGAAGCTGCCTTAATTCTGTGTGATAATTTAACATATGGTAAAGATAACATTTCAAAGTAAAGGAGTGAATAGAATATTTAATATATAGTGTTGGGAAAATTGGTTATCCCTGGGGGCGGGAAGGTCTTTCTAAGCAAGAAAAATCCCTAGAAATAAGAAAAGAAGTGCTAGATATATTTGACTACATTACAGTTTAATACTTGGTAAAACAAATGATACCATAAACAAAGTCAAAAGTTAAGTGATAGATTGGATGAAAATAGTAATAACATACATTGCAAAAGATTAATATCCAGAAAATATAAAGTACTGCTGTAAGTCAGTAAGAAGACAATCCAAATGGGGAGAAGATAACCAACACGTCAAAGTAATGAATACAAATGGCCAATAAACAAGGATGTTCAACCTAGATAGGCTATAATTACTAACTAGATAGTAAGTAGGAAAATGTAAGTTGGAACAATAATGAGGCCTTCCCCCTTCTCCCCTCCGTCAGATTTGCTAAAAATAATGAGTGATAATCTCCTGTGTCGGTGACGTGTGAAGAATCAGGGACGTTCATATGAGTATAATGATGGCGGGAATATAAATTGGTGCAGGTTTCTGGGTAGCAGTTAAATATAATATCTTAAAATTGTGCATATTATTTGTCCCAGCAAGTCCCTTTTCCGATCCTGCGTTTGAGAAATTGTCATCATGTGTACATGCAGACATTTACAAGTTGTTTACTGCAGCATGACTTACAATAGTGAAAAACTAGGAATACGTAACTTTGTGGCTGAGACTGCTGCAAAAGGAAGACTTAGCGGCACAAAAACATTAAGAAAAGAAAAATAGTTTAAGTAAAGAAAAATAGTTTACTTGCAGAGTTCTGTAAGGGAGTCCAAATTCAGGACTGGTTTGCTGATTAAAAAATACAACAGGTAATTAAAGTAAAAACCCACAGGATTACAGGGTTATAGTTAGTCTGCTCATGATAGAAGTCAGACATGATTATCATAAGAATATTGCAAACTTCAGGGAAAAAATTGTTTTGTTAGAGATTCAGTAATTTACACAAATAGGATTAAGGTTTCTTCTATTTTATTTTATTTTATTTTTTGAGGGCAGTGTCACTGGCCTTCATATGTGGGACCCGAACCAGTGCCGCTGGCTTCCCAAACCAGCGCTTAACCACTGCGCCACTCGGCCGGCCCGGTTTCTTCTATTTTAGAGACTAGAACCAGATGTCATACTTTTTTATTTTGGCTTGTTTATCTCAGGGGTCAGGGTGTGAAGTACTTCTCTTTTTTTTTTCCGGATTATAGAACATAGTGTGTGTGCTTACTCATTGGCAGGACAAGATTTAAGTTTTGTTCTCTCACTGATGGCTGCGACCCAATATCTATTATCCTTTCTTAGTTACAGAATCTTCAATTTTGTTTGAGATAGCAATGCACTCATGTAAGACTACATTTTTTCATCTTCCCTTGCAGCTCCGCATGGCCATATAGCTAAGTCAAAACTTACATTAGTCAAAAACAATGAGATAGAACTGAAGGTATTATATGAAATTTCTGGAAGGTTACATAAAGGGACCTGGCTTAGCTGGGAGTATGTCATCTTGTTTTTCCTCTTTTCTTCCAGTTGCCTGTAACAAGATGTGTTGGCTGGGCTCAGAGGCAACCTTGGAAAAAGAAGCCATGTGCTAGGATGGTGGAGCTGAAAAATGGAGCATGGTCTGAAGACCATGGAATTTGCGTAACAACTCTTAAACGCCTGCGTCTGGGCTTCTTTTACATGAGAAAGAAATAAAGTATCTTGTATTTATGACAATCTTATTTGGGTTTTCTCTAACATGGATCCAAACTTAATCCTGATAGAAACCTACATGTCCATGATTAGCAAGATGGTTCAAAAATTTGGGCCCATCCATATTGTGGAATATTATCTAGCAGTTACAAAGAATGAGGTCAGCCCATATATTGTTTTTTTTTTTTTTTTGAGGGCAGTGTCACTGGCCCTCATATGTGGGACCGAACCGGGGCCGCTGGCCTCCCAGGCCAGCGCTTAACCACCGCGCCACTCGGCCGGCCCCATATATTGTTTTTAAATGATGACTACCAAAAAGGACTCCCTTTTCTACTTTTTGTTGTTTCTGCTAATGTATTCAAGGTTTCCCTCAAACAGAGCCATCTTTAGGAAGCATCCTCCAACTATCCCAGAAAGTATTTCTCGTTTTTCTACACATCTGTAACACTTCTTGCTTCTATTATTATTTGGCACTTGGCCTGTGAAGACTTGTATTATTAACCTTTTTAGCACAAATACAACATCTTCATTGCCTGGTTAGACCAGAGTCCTCATAGGACAAAGATAGTTAATTCATCCTCATTCAACAATGAAGATTCTATTTGGCTTGAACTCCTATACTAACAGAAACACTGGGTTGTGCTTGGTGTCTGAGTGAATATAAAACTACTAAGAAATGATCTGTCTCCATGGAGTTTACTGTTTTAATGGAGGAATAGGGGATACATGCATCTGTGACACTGTGGAAGGACATACATTTTATAAGAAGTTTAGCAAATAAGATGTAGGTTTATTGGAAAGAGATCACATTTTACTGGGACAGGGTTGATAAAATACTCTATCATCTCCTATTTATTTTTTCCCTCCACTAATTCATCTGTATTCTCTATGTTAATTTATTTCTTTATCCACTTTCAAAAACTGATTGGAGGCAGCTTTTAATAATAAATGTGCAAACAATGATGAGGATTAGAAACGAGAGGAAGAGGAAATATTACAAGTAGTCCTGTTTGAGTAAAATATGGGAATAGGAATATAATTTGGGGAAAATGGGGCTATAAAAGTAAGATGCCAGCAATTGCACTCTTGGGAATTTATTGTAGAAAAATTAAGGCTTATTTTCATGCAGAACTCATACATGAATGTTCAAAGCAATCTTATTTGTATTAACCCAAAGCTGGAAACTACCCATATGTACTTTCGTGGATGAGTGGTTAGACAGACTGTAGTATATTTATACGATGGAATACTACTCATCAATAAGAGCAAAGAATTCCATTCGCATAACATTCATGAAATAATTAGAGAGATGAAGAACAGATTAGTAGTAGCCAAGAATATGGATGGGGGGGATGGATAAGGCTATAAACGGGTAACAAAGTTTTTTGAAGATGGTACAGTTGAGTGTCTTGATTATGGTGGTGATTACTCAAGGCTACACATATGATACAACTGCATACAGCTACACAAGCAAGGCTGTGTGCTTGAGTGCATGTATGCAACCACGCGTGCACACACACACACATACAAGTATATATATATGACTGGTGAAATCTAGATAAGCTCGCTCTCTGAATTGTACCAGCTTCTTGGTTTTGATATTGTACAGGAGCTGTGTAAGGTGTTAATACTGGGGAGGGGCTGGGAAGAGTACATGGGAATTCTAGTACATTTCTTTGCAACCTACTGTTTCTGTAAATATTTCAAAGTAAATGGTTTAAAGAGAGAATTTAACTTTTGTAAAAGGTAGGATGGAGCTAGAGGAGAGTAGTGAATACTTAGATCAGGAATTTGTACCTAATTTTGTAGCCAGTGAATAGTTATTGAAGAGTTTTGCGGAAGGAATGGACAAGAGGAGTGCTGTGATTTAAGATAATAATGTAGCAGGTAGGATGTGAGGTGAATCAGCAGGGTGAGGATGAGGGGGAAACAGTAGGGGAGCCAGCTAGGAGGCTATGGTCTAAGCTCTGCTTCCTATTTTTCTTTCTCAAGCTGTGGGGCTGAGCAAGAGCAGAGATTGTAAGTGGAGGGAAACAGAAGTCCAGGAAAGTCATTCAAAGATGTGTATTGAGCACCTATTTTTTGCTAGACAGACATAGACTCTGCTTTCAAGCTGCTCAGAGTGGGCAGGTTAGATAACAAATAAGTCAGAAATATGTAAGATTAATTTCAGATAGTGCAAAGTTCTATGAAGAAAATGAAACTGGGTTTCATGTAGAGAGACTTGGGAGAAAGGTTCTTTTGATTAGGTAGCCAGGGGAGGAATCTCTGTAGACAAGGGAGTTTCGGTGAGACCTCGATGATCAGAAGGAAACAGCTATGTGAAAGTTTTAGGAAAGAGTGTTGCAGACAACCTGGAGAAGCGAGTGCAAAGGCCCTGCAGTGACTAGTAGATTTCAGGCCTCAGTGCCCGGAAGATGGGAACAACATTAGACCAGAGGAGTTCAACTGCAGCAGGTTGGACAGTGAAAGGGATGCTGAACTTAACTATGGGCAGGTTGAGGGGTTGGCCAAAACATCCTGGAGGAGATGGAATGGGAGCCTGGTGGGGTAGCAAGGTTGAGTAAAGGTGTTTGTGGATAGAGAAGGAACCACTGGAGAGGGAACTGTTGAAGATATAAGAGTGGAAGGTTGATGGATTTAACAAGGAGGGGAGATCACTTGTGAGTCCCAGTGCTTGCACTGGTCTTCAGTGGAAAAGATGGAAGGACACATGGGTAGGGAAGAAGACAGGTACAAAGAGATTTTCAACCTAAAAGTAGAGAGTTTGATATTCTTAAAACAAGTTTCAGACACTACTTTACCCAATTTTTAGAGGAAAAAAATGGGCACTGCAAGTAACAGGGTCTCAGAACTATGGGTTTTTTTTTTTTTTGGTTTTTTTTTTGAGGGCAGTGTCACTGGCTCTTATATGTGGGACCCGAACCGGGGCCGCTGGCTTCCGAAGCCAGCGCTTAACCACCGCGCCACTCGGCCGGCCCTATTGGTTGTTTTTGATGATGGAAACAATAGGTGCCATAGGGGTGATGAGGAAGAGAGGTTAACCAAAGATTTGACATTGGGCTGGAAATAAGATCCATGCAAAGAAATGACAATTGACTTTAGTTGAACGTCTCTATTTATCTGATCACTGTTGTCTATTCAGCCATCCACATGTATTCATTTATGTCCATAATAGTCATAACAATACCTGTTATTGACTTAGTGCTTATTGTGGGCCAGCCATTAAGCTAAGTGCTCTAGGTGCTTTTTTATTTAAAGTTTATAATAAATCCCATTTTGTAGATAATAATACTGAAGTTTAGGCCTATGACAATTTCCAAGTCATATAGCTGATTAAGTGGGAGAATAGGAGCCCACATCCAGATTTGTCTCACTCCGAAGACCTGCTATATGGCCATGTACCTCAGCATTTCCATGGCTTCCCATGGAAGCTTCCTAAGGGCAGAGACCCGGTTCATCTACTCCACTTTGTGCAGGACCCACACAAAGTTATATAAACTAAGCTTAGGAAGGGCTTCTTGACATGGCTGCTGCTAGAGAGTCATGTTGGTCTTGTATGTTTCCTGTAACAAACTGCTACACACTGAGTGGCTTAAAGCAGCAGAAATGGATTCTCTCACAGCTCTGGAAGCCAGAAGCCTGAAATTAAGGTGTCAGTGGGGCTGTGCCTGGGAGGCTCTAGGGGAGAATACTTTCTTGCCTCTTTCAGCTTCTGGTGGCTGCTGGCATTCCTTGTGGCTGCATCGCTCCAATCTCTGCCTCTGTCTGCATATGGACTCTCTTCTCTTCCTTGTAAGCACACTAGTCATTAGATTCAGGGTGCCCCCAGATAATCCTGCATGATCTTATCTCAAGATCCTTAATTACCGTAAAGACCCTTTTTCTAAATAAGGCCATGTTCATAGGTTTTAAGGGTTAGGACATGAACATAACTTTTTGGGGGCCACCATTCAACCCACTAGAAGTCCGATAGTAAAAATTACTATCACTAAAAGCAACTGCTGAGGAGTTTGTGACACTTCCTTCCTCTTCCCAGCCCATAGTCAGGCCAAGCATGCTGCAAGAGCAGTTTGCACTTTGACCTCTCAACATCGAAATAGTGAGCATTTACTGTTTGCAGGAAACTAAGGAGCATATGGAGGTGTGCTTTAAAGGGCTGATATTCTCATATTTCAATAGATCACATAGTTTAAGTCTGAGTCTCTCAGGAAGAATGTCTGTTGATTTCCCCAGGTGGACCTAGTTGCTCAATTCTCTTGGCTCTTCTAGCATTTTATTTATATCTCTGTTACTGCATTTATTATAAGTTTTTCATCTGCATGTTTATCTCCCTCATTGAACTATGAACTCTAGAGAGCATGCATTCTGTCTATTCATCTCTGTTTAGTAAATGTTGAAGAAGTCATCCAGTGAAGCAATGGACTAAAGAAGAAGTCAAGCAACGAGACTTCTGTGTTTCCCAGATCATCTAATCTGAGCTTGGACATATGAGCAGACCGTGAGGACCTCCTAACCAGACTGTGACTGAATCATCATTGTATTATTAGCCTCATGCTATATCTGGCACATACAAAGCTCTCAGTAAAGCATGTTGACTTGAATTGAAAGTGAAACAGATATTGAAATCTGGGAACATAAAGAGTGGTGAAATCTGACTGCCTCTTGAAAACAATACTGAAGCAGCCTAAAAAGATCTATTGTAGTTTACTTAATTTGCCATCAGAATTCCTGAAAACAATCACCTAAATCATTTTGCTTTCTATTTGGTGATACTTGACTTGGTGAGTCAGCCCCATTGTGGCAGAAAGAACAATTGTCTTAAAATCAGACAAACCTGGGCTGAAGTCCTGTGTTGCTTCTTGCTGTGTATATGATCTTGAGCCAATCACTTAGCCTCTCTGAACCTGTCTTCATCTGTAGCATGTATGTAATTATATTGCCTATCTTCCATAGGTGCTATGAGGGTTAAATTAGTTTGTTAAAAATGCTTTAGGGCCGGCCAAGTGGCTCAGTTGGTTAAGAGCTCGCTCAAGAGTGCGAGCTGAGCTCTGAGCAACAGCAGTTCAATACCCAGCCCAAGCTGAGTAGCCACTGAGCTGCCAACAGGTGGCAGGATGGCTCAGCTAAAAAGAAAAAAAATGCTTTAAGTGCCTTACAGACAGAAGGTGTTAATATTATTGAGATCCTTCCCACCCTTAAATAGAGAATAACTAGAAAACATCAAGAGGTGACATGAAAATACAAACCAGTAATTAGATATAAACTTCAAGATTTAGCTGTAAGAATGCTGTTAACAATAAAGGAGAACTATAGTCTCTTGTATGGTGTTTTGTGTTGGTGATGCTTTAGTCTGGCACTGTATTTCCCAACCTAGGTTTAGTACTGAATTAGTCAACGATGTAACTTCTCTACTATAGCTCCCAGGAGCAAGGGAGAAAGGAGCTAAATCGAGAGATGAGCAAGTTATTATTGTAGGAACCCAGGAAGGAGATGAATAAGGGCTTGGCTATGGAGTGGTACCTGTTATCCTGTAGGTTTATGGACCCACACTTGGGACACACTGCTCCAGTAATATTTAGGAAATCTAAATATTTGACTTCCATGGTGGTTATATTATTTATTATAAGACCTAGTGGAACCTACTGCTTAGAGTGGGATCCCTCTCTCAGAACAAACTGGGAAAATCTCCAGGATGCCAGCCAGGGCACTGAGGAGAGTTTCCAGGGACTTAGGCCACTGCCACTCCCTCCCTTCCTGGAAAAGAATGCAAAGTGCAGCTTCCTTGTCCAGATCCAGCCATATGCTCCATTAAGCACTGGCAGAGCCTTGCCCAGTTGTCACTTTAATAAACCTGGTGGCGCTCTTCAGTTTCCCTGAGAGGGCCCAGTGGGCAGGCTAGCACTGGGATAACTTCGCGTTTCCCTCTGGTTGACCCAGGAGCCATCTGATGAAAGTTCTGCCATAGTATTAGTGCTGGCTTAGGAATCCTGGCTTTCTTGCCATTGTAATGGGTGTTGCAACTCCTGGTCTCTGTGGATCCGGCCAACAACAGCAGAGCGGAGTTGATGTGGACTTTGAGGGCGTTATGGGGAGATGACATTTCAGGAAAGAACGACGAATTTAAAGCTATTGCTTTCCTCTGAAAAGCAGGGGGCATGGCAAGACACAAAGAAAGGAATAATAAGCAGCATTTGCCCTAAAAGTATATCTTCACATTTTTCATTTATCACTGTCCAAATCTGTATTTCCTTTCTGCACTTCATTGACTCTATTTCCACTGTGTTTGAGTAGAATTTCAATAATTTCTATAGAAAGAATTTTAATAAATCTCTCATCAGGCCTTGGGTAGAACCTCAGGGGTTTGTTTACTTTCTAATTTCCCAAGAGAAATAATATCTTCAGATTCCTATTGATTTTTCAAGCTGTTTAGTTTATGCCATGTTGTTCTTACCATCATCCGGGAAAAGGTTACCAGGAAGATTTACATTTGGAAGCTCAGGCTAATCTTCAAATGCATCTGAAGGAGACAACATCCCTCTCCCCTCTGTTGCCTCACCCATGCGTCACTAGGAGAAATAGCAGTAGCGGAAAAAAAAAAAATTACTGCTGCCTGTGACCACTATACCCACAGAAAGGGAGTGGGAAAGAAAATACCCATGTGATGGACCAATTCATTCCACCCCCTGCCTTGCACTGCTTTTTTTAGGAGCCAACTTTCCCCCTTGGGTCCTTGTGAGATGTTTAATTTTAATTGACTCAGAGGAGTTCTACATTGAGTTTGAAAGCCATACAGAAATAGGAAGACCTCCCCTCCCTCCCCGCCCCCTGCCCCATTCACACAGATACATGCAAACAAATCCAAGGTACCCAACAGCCTTAAAACAGAATCTTGGGCTGGCACGAGAGGTTGGGTTTGTGATAGGCTCTGTGGTTCCGGCAGGTTCCTCAGAGGTTAGGTGAACCCCACCCACACAGATGGAACTATGTTGCAAATGTGGCCCTGTGAACAACCCAGTAGGGATATCCCTCTACATTGGGTTTTTTCCTCTTCATAAATGGTTCCAAACAATTACAAGTGGTCCCACTAGTGGAGATGCCAGAGCATGCAGGAGCTGAATTCATTGCTCTGCAATGCTTTTGTTTTCGTGAGGGGATAGGACACTACATGGCTCTCCCAGCTCTAGGCAGTTTCCCAGTCATTTGCTGCCCTCCATGTCTTTGTGTTTCACAGCCCATGGAATCTTGGCTTCAGAGAAATAAATGGACCCTAGAGAGAGTTATGTTTTAAGAAACAGAATGATCACTCACATGTTAAGTTAATAATAAAATCTGAATGTAATTGGCCAGATCCTCCCAGCAGGAGTGTGTGGAACCCATCATCTGGCCAACGTGAGAGTTTGGCATTTCTAGGGCCCAGGAGAAGCCGCCCTCATACAGCCGGGGATACCCACTTAGGGCCCTGTGGCCAAGAGAAGATTAAACACCGGAAAGTTCTGTGAGCAGAGAGGGCAGACAAGGACTGTGCAGGTGGAAGTAGAATTGAGTTGTTAGAAGTATGTAAATTGTGGAATGAACAGCTGGTATATGCATCCTGCCTTTCAAAAGTGCCCTTTCAACCCTATACCTCTCTAGCTACTGCCCACTCTCTCTTTTTCACAGCCAAGTTTTTGAAAAGAGTGTATCCTCCCTTTACCTCCCACTCACTCCCTGATCTACTTCTATTTAGTTTCTATCTCCTTCCCTTCATAATGCGATCAAGATTACTGATGACTTCCTGTTGAAAACAAAACAAAACAAAACAAAATAAAACAAAACAACTGAAGCTTTTCAGTTTTATTTAACCTCTCACTGTCATCTGACATGCTTTCATTTCTGGGACACTACTCTCTCTTTTTATCTTCTTCCTTGGTTATTCCTTCTTAGTCTAAGAAGTCTTGCTGTTCCATCCACAGGGATCCTTCCATTGTCTCCTCTTCCCACTACACCTACTCTCTAGGGAATCCCAAGCATTTTTTTTTTTTGTAGCTACATCATTCATATGTCAACAATTCTTAAATCTATAGTAATCCAGTTCTCTTTCTTGAGCTTCAGACCCCATACATCCTGTTTTCTACTGACAGTTTCTTTTTATGTGAAATGTCCCTAAACTAACTCAAATTCAACATGCTCAACCACCCAAACTTGTTTCTCCTCCTGTCTAACCTTGTTTTGGTAAGTGGCATTATGATATTCTGAGGCAGTCAAGCCACAAACCTTGGTATCTCCTCTGTTAATAGCTTCCTAATTGATCTCCTTGCTTCCAGTATTGTCCCCCTATACAGATAACAGCCAGATTTGATTTTAAAGAGTAATTCAGAGCATATCAATCCTTGCTTAAGTTTCCAATGGCTTTTCATCACAAGGAGAATAAAATCCAAACTTCTTCCCATGGCTCTGCTGATCCGGCCCCTGCCTTTCTCTCCATCTTCTCTCACTACAACCCTGTTCACTCTGCTATGACCTCGGTCTTCCCTCCTTCACCCACCTCAGAGCCTTCTGCTGTTTTGTTGCCTAGAGTATTTCAACTCCGGATCTCTGCACAACTGGATCCTTTTCCCGTGGTTGGTCCAAATATAACCTTCACAGACAAATCTCTGCTGATCAACCTAGTGAGCTCAACACTCTCCCTGTCCACCCTGACTGTTACTTTGTATAATACATAGGAATTTTCACTATCAGAAATTATCTTGTTTGTTTATATTTTCATCGTCACTCTTTTTTTTTTTTTTTTGAGGGCAGTGTCACTGGCCCTCACAATTGGGAGCCGAACCAGGGCCGCTGGCTTCCCAAGCCAGCGCTGAACCACCGCGCCACTCGGCCTGCCCTTGTCACTCTTTTTTGAGCAGAAGCTCTGTGGGAGCAGAAACTTTGCTTTGTTTATCACTATATTCCTGT
Organism: Aselliscus stoliczkanus; assembly: GCA_033961575.1. Lineage (NCBI taxonomy): Eukaryota > Metazoa > Chordata > Mammalia > Chiroptera > Hipposideridae > Aselliscus > Aselliscus stoliczkanus. The sequence continues at coordinate 27,021,131 of CM066739.1, forward strand.
TACCTCAAAGTGTGCTTGGAATACAGTGAGTAGCCAATAAATATTTTTTTAAGTAAAAAAGAAAGAATGAACAATGTATGTGGATCCTGGGTTCAGCCAGATTGCTTGCAGTTCCTGAACTACAACATAGTTGGACATTCTGCTTCCTCTGCAATAACGCTCTCCTCTTTCCTCTTGTTTGGTTCAACTCCTACTTACTCTTCATATCTGACTTTGTCACCTCCTCCAGGAAGCTCTCTTTGATCTTATGATTTTATGGTTAACACAGCCAATAGACTCCGTAGCATCCTATACATATTCTCATCAGAGCACATATGCAATTATCATGAAGTTTTTTTGTTAATGCATCAGACTAACTTCTGGTAGGGGTGGTATTTTAGCCCAATAAGAATCTATAAAAATACACTTGAGAAACTTCACTTAAAGAATTCTTTTGTTGGGCTGGCCAAATGGCGCAGTGGTTAAGAGCTGGCTTGGGATGCCAGCAGCCCCGGTTTGCATCCCACATATGAGGGCCAGTGACACTGCCCTCTAAAAAAAAAAAAAAAAAAAAAAAAGAATTCTTTTGTTAAATCATAGAATCCTTCGGTAGTATAAATTAGCTGTCTTTTAAGGTCTCCCACTTGCCCAGTTTTGATTTTTAGACATTGAGGTTTTTAAAACATAGGAACATACACAAACTTACTCATAGAAAAGGCTCATATCCTCACTAACATTTTCTATAAGAAGAATCACAACATTAAATATGACACCTATAATTTATTGTCTATTATATACCATGCATCTCTGACATAGGTTGTCTTCTTCACAAGTAGCTTTTTGAGGTGTAGGTGTGATTCTCATTTTACGTATGTGGAAACTGAGATTCAGATACAGCAATCTATTCAAGCTCATGTAGCTAGGAAAACAAAGTTGGGATTTGAATCCAGGTCTCTGATTTCCACGCCCAGCTCCTTCTACTACACCACGCTGCCCCCTGCGGGACAAGCCCACATTTCAGTACTGTTTATTAAAAATAGCAATTATTATTGTAAAGCTTATAAAATCGAAACTCTTAGAAGCTATAGAACCAAGAAAGATGCTTTGAATGCCATTACTTTGACTAGAAAAAATGGCATGTCTCAACATGTGCTAGGCAAGAGCATGATACTGCCTTTGACTAGTATGCTTTCTCTCTGTTTTTAGGCATAAAGGTGTTTTGTAGAAATCTGTGTTAACACAGCCATATTTTTTGTGGTTAGCACACGTCATGTAAATTCAAACGTGATTCCCAAGAGTGGAGGTGACTTGCTGGATATCTCCTCCAGCTTGTCTGTATGTTTTCTCCTGCACATTGTATCCATGATGATGTCAACCTACTAATTTGGTCTTAGGCTCTGATTCTAGTTTATCCAAAGTTTCTCTCTTTCCCACCTCCCATGTCAGGACACTGGTGCCATGTGGGTGGGAAGTTTGCCCTGAACTCTTACTCAGGCTGAACCTACTTCCTTCCTCATTCCTGTCAGCTGCTATTTACTAAAAGTTGGGCCCATTCTCCTTCCGTACCTAGATTCCCTCAGCTGACTTGGCCTGTACCTGGTACCCTAGCACTCTCCATTCTGCATTTCTGAAGCCTCATCCCTGCTCTGTGTTCTTTTGGATCTTGGAAGCTTGGGCTAGAAGTGGACCTGATCTTCCTACCCCTCAAATGGAGTTGGTCTCAGGTGACTGCCTTGGTTTCCCACCCATCCACGGTTCCAATTTTATTCCCTTTATGCTTTTAGACTTCTACCACTGAGCAGTGTTTCCTACTGCTTGCTGGGACCAGTACCTCAGCACAAAAGAACCTCAGCAGTGGAGAGAGGACTGAGAATCTGTTGACTGAAACACATAACTTTAGACCTTATTGCTTACCACTCACTGCCTTTCTTCTGTGCATCTCTGGGGATGGGGATGGGGATGGAATACAGTCTATATGTGATGACGTAGAGCTGATCTTCTTTAGGTTCTGCTCATCTGAGAGGTCTATCAGCTTAGTGATGTATAAGCCAGAAACTGGTTGTTTGTATCTTGCATACTGGAGAGCATCCATGATCCATCTCATTTCACGCCAAACTTCATCTATTTGCTTTGGAATGAAATGGTGAAAGATGTTAAGTTATCCAACTGGTATTAAAAAGGAGTAAGTATCTGTGAGAATCCAAGATGATACATTTTCCACAGTATTGTTTTTTTTTTTTTTTTTGAGGGCAGTGTCACTGGTCCTCGTATGTGGGGCCTGAACCGTGGCCGCTGGCTTCCCAAGCCAGCGCTTAACCACCGCACCACTCGGCCCACCCCACAGTATTGGTTTTGAGCCGAATATTTTCAACATAGGTTTGCTAAGTTAGAAAATACCTCTTCTTTATAAGAGCTTGTGTCTTGCATATTTTTACCTGAGAGGCTCTGTCATTTAGTGCAAATAGCAGAAGACCTGGATTCTGGCTGGGATCCACCAGTTATTAGCTCAATAATAACCTTTAGCAAGTCACTTGACCTCTCTGAGCCTTCGCTGCCTTATTTATAAAATGTGGACAAAACATCTCCCCTTTTATACCTCACAGGATTACTGTGATGATTGGGTGAGATGATGAATTTGAAAGTGTGTTTTAAAACTGTAGGGTATATTTCTCACACATGAAGTGTTATTAATTCCCAGCATATAATGAAACATTCCTCATTATGATATTATGGGGAAGGCACATTATAAAGTCTGAATTTTTGAATATGTACTTGAGGGGGGAAAAATGTAGTTTTAGTTGTATGTGAACTTGAAAACAAAGCATTACTGGAATATTCTGCTAGGCAGAGATTCATCCATCAATTTTAATAGAAAAGAAATAACTTTATCTATTCAACTTAGTACTTTCTTACATATAAAATAAGTGCTTCTAAAGTACAAAATAGCTTAAATAGCTTATTCCTGAGTGATTTAAACATCCTTACATTTTTTGGGGGCAGCCCATTTTAGATTGTTACTGTTTGATTTCTGGGTTACCAAAGTGCTTTTAACAACATTTTCATTATAAAATACCATAGTCGTTTCTCTGAAGCCTATTAGTGTAAAAGTCACTCATATGTTTGTCTACCTCTGTAGATGATAGATATTTTCCCAGATCTTAATAGACACTGGCCATGAACTTTCCGGTTATTCTGACTCTCTCCAAGGAGGGGCTGTGAGTAACACGTTTTTTCATGAGACCCTGAGCAGGTGATAGGCTTTGTATCTAATTTCATTGGGTGTCTTGGGCAAGCCAATAACTTCTTCAGGCCCATTGACTCAACTGTAAAAAGAGGAGGTTGGACTAGATGATGTCTAAGTTCCCTTCCAACTCGGACGCTTGATGATTTGTTTTTGACGAACATTTGGAAAGTTGGTGTCACTCAACTTCCAGCTAGAAGGTGTTCATTGTATGACTACGGCAAGGTTAATGTTTCTCTGACTGACTGTAGAAGTTTCAAGGATAAGGGACTACCCAGTATTCTACTTAATTTTCAAAACTCCTTTTTCGGGCCTTAATCTGTCGTGAAAGAGTACTCTTTAAAGAGTATCCACAGGGCCGGCCGAGTGGCTCAGTTGGTTAAGAGCTCACTCAAGAGTGAGAGCTGAGCTCTGAGCAACAGCAGTTCGATGCCCAGCCTGAGCTGAGCTGCCGCTGAGCTGCCAACAGGTAGCAGGATGGCTCAGCTTTAAAAAATAAAAAAATAAAGAGTATCCACAAACTGGTGCTACCAACAAACACAGGGCAGAGTCTGAAACTTTTGTGCCCTTTTAGTTCTGTTCTGTCCTGAGGCGACAGGACTTGGCAGAGTTTGCAGGGCTGATCATGAAAGCAAGGGACTGAGCTTCAGGCTTTGTCAGGCAGTGGGGCTGGGCAGGAGGCTTAGTGGTGAGCAGGGCCATGAGGAGGTGCTGAGAGTTGTAAAGACTGAAATCTGAATGAAGTTCAGGGTGTAAAGCCAAAGTGGAGATTCCAGACAAGACTCAGACAAATTTTCTTGATGGGACGGTTGCTCTCTCATCTGGCTTTTATTGATCCTGCCTCATGCAACATACTCTTGTCTCAAGGTTATTTGAAAGTTACTACATGACTGTGGACAGCTGTTAGAGTGCCCGCCAAAGACAGGGGCGCTGTGCTTTCGTATCGTTTACTTTTGGCTGTGCAAAGAGCAAAGTAGGTACTCAATAAATGATTGCTCAGTGAATGAATGAATGAATGAATGAATGAGTGGTTACCGAATTATTTGGCTCTCTACCCTCAAACAGAGCTATCATAAGGATTATGGAAGATAATGTAGATGACTGCACTTTATACCCTGTTATACAATTTTCAGTTGTTAAATGACAATCATGATTATTGTAGTGCGCTGAATGTGGCCTCCCAAAAAATATGTTCATGTACCCATCCTTGTGAATATGACCCTTATATGATAAAAGAGTGAATATCCCTTGTGTGGTAAAAGAAGTGATTCAGTGAAGAATTTTGAGAGCAGAAGGTGGGCCCTAATTTGAATGACAAATGTCCTCATAAAGACATTCTTATAGGAGTGAAGAGGGATATTTGGCAGACAGAAGAGAAGAAGGTAATGTGACCACAGAAGCAGAGATTGAAGTGATATGGCCACAAGTCAAGGAACGCCAACAGCCTACAGAAGCCGGAAGGTTCTCCCCGAGAGCCTCCAGGGGGAGGCGGCCCTGCCAATGTCTTGATTTCACATTTCTGGCCTCCAGAACGGTGAGAATACATTTCTGTTGTTTTAAGCCACTCAGTTTGTGGTAATTTGTTACAGCAGCCCTAGGCAACTAACATAATTATTAATAGTAATCCACTTGTTCTCTTTGGATAAAATCACTTCAGCCTCATTGCTAAGGATCGAGAGTAAGATTCAGTGTAGCAATTTTTAAAATTATGTGTAGAAACAATGTTTACTTCTTAATTTTTTTCAGTGGTGAAGTGATGAGGTATTAACTGAAGAAAAATTAAAAACATCAGTACAGGGAGGCCTGTGGACTGAGTTTAACGGACTTAGCTAAGTAGCTCTAAAAGAAGTCCCATTTTCACCCATTTTACCTTACACTGTTGATCTAAAAATAACTGACAACATAATCCCCCTGATTTTAAGGTCCAAATTCAGCTTCTAAAGACCTGCTGACACGTTTTTAAGAAGAAAGCCCATTAACTCCCTAGGTCCATTGGTTAAAAGTTCTGCATCCATTTCTCACCCTGCCCTTTAAAAATTTCAGTTTTCATCCCATAAATTATGTCCCTTTCTCTGTACTCAGGCAAGATAATATTTTTATTAAAAGGTAAAGGTGATTGGTTTTCTCACAGCACAGTTACAAGGTGCTTGAGGGGATGATAGATTGGCTATGTTTAATGAGCTGTGTTTCTATTACAGCTTAGGAGCACTGGATGCATTACAGTATATAAATTATAGCCTAATTGCCCTTTAGGCTTCAGCAGCTCAAACGATGCCAAGCTCCAAGTCTCTGCACTTTGACATTTCTGCTGCGTGTGCTGTCTATGGCAGCCTGGATGCCTTATCTACCACTTTCTGTACTGCCCCCGGTCCAGCCCTCCCCCGGCTGGCTACACTCCTTGGCTTCTTTTCCTCAGTGTATTTACATAGACTCCCTTGCTCTTTACAATGTTTGGTTTGTGTAGTAACTTCAACACTGTCTTAGATCTGGAATCATACAAATGCTCTCGTGGCTGGCGGTTGCCTCTTCAAGGTATGGTGTGTGGTGGGCTGAACTGTGAATGCCAATGGGTGAGCCGCAGCTGGTTTTCATTCAGAGAGAGAGAGAGAGAGAGAGAGAGAGAGAGAGAGAGAGAGAGAGAGAGATTGAGAAGCCCAACATAGATCCAACATAGATAGATAAGGGGATAGGTGATATCGCATTATCTTCAGTTGGTGAAGTTATTCATGTTGGATGGGGCAAGGCAATCTCCCGAAGGCGATGGGTGCAGGGAGGTGGGCTGGTTTGATCCTGGCCAAGAAGTGATGTTTTTTTGAACCCCTTGGGAACTGGCTTTTCTCCAAGTGTGCATGTACCTGGCTGGGTGGAAGGGAGACTACGTAGAGGGGCTCTCAGGTTACCTGCTTTGAGGGGAACCACAGCAGGCTAGAACTTTGAAGAATTCCTGGCCTGGCCTGCCTTTATCCATCCCTCCTCATGGTGTGATGAAAGGAAGAGAGTAAAAGGCAATGGAGCCCTAACCTGGATGAAAAAGAAAGGAGCACGGTAGTCATCAGGGAGTAAGAATGAAGCCAGGAACTCCTGGAGCAGGTTGAGACTGTGACAGACCGAAGAAATTCAGCCTTCTCGTTGGATGAACATGCTGGATGCAGGGAGACTTAAGTGGAATACAGCCGAAACAGAACCTAAGTAAGGCATGGTTAAAAAGTGCTTCTCTAAAAGTATTCATGGTTGTTAAAGAAGTAATGAAATGTTAGAGCCAACCAGGCCCTTAGAAGTCATCTAGTGCAAGCCTTTCATTTTACAGATGAGGAAACTGAGGCCCCAGGAGATCGAATGAACTGGCTGATACTCCAAGGTTTGTCAGAAGACCCTGGACTAAATATGTATGCTAATTGACTTCTGGTCATTACTCTTCTTACTGTGCTCCACTGTCCTTTATATTGGCTTTAAAATGTAAGCCAGTGTTTCATATTCTCCCCATGCTTCACTCCTTTTCCCACTCCGCCCTGCTATCTGTGTTCCACTTTTACTGGAAATAAAATAAATGATGTAAATGTTTTGAATTTTTAAATACTATGCCCTCAGGTCAAGGGGGCAATCAACTTCTTAAAAGATTTATTTCTTTAGTTTCAAAGGCCACCAGAGATATCTCATTTCCACAGTGAGAGAAGTAGGATAGGATTTGTCTGCCCACCGCTTTGCAAGTATATTACAGTATCTTCTTCCTGGGTACTTAATAAACCCCAAATCTTGCATATTCATGTTTCAAAGCATTTCCCCTTCTTATTAATGAATGAATGAATAAATGAATAGATGATGTATTGCATACTTATGCGCAGGCATTTTGCTGAGTGCTTTACATGTATTATCTTGTTGAATTCTTTCAGTCACACAGAGAGCTAGTGCTATTATTATTGTCATCCCTGTTGTACAGATGAGGAGGTCAGGAGTGGGAGAAATATATTTGCCTCATTCACAGCATTTCCTCATCTTTGGTCCTCCCTGCTTCTTGCCTGGATGGTGGTAATAGCTTTGTATCTGGTTTTCCTGCCTTTAGTCGTCTTCTCCTTAAATCCAGGATCGATATGCAAGTTACGTAGTGAGCATGGCCCGTGAGAACGAGTGCTCACGATGAACAACCAGCATGGCCTCGCCAATGCGCCCGGGAGGATGATCCTAAACAGCCGGAGAGCCTATAACTTCCTTTCTCCGAAACTTATTGCCTACAGAATAAAGTGCAGATTCCTCACCACAGCCTTCAATAAAGCTACTTTCATTCTTGCGCTGTTTCTTACTACGGCCCCACCATGGCCTAATGACTATTTTTCTATCCTTTCTGCCTTGTCTGTTTATACTTTTTCTTTGCATTTCCCCGTCCCCCCAGTCTGTTTCTCCTCAGTATAGTTTAACCTATCCCTCCAGGCCCAGCTCAGATCTCAGGTATCAGTTACATCCCCTATGGCAGCTTTTCTTATATCCACGAATGAAAGTTAAGTACATTTTTTACTTCTCTGTGCTGATACAGAACTTTTTTTTTTTTTTACTACCGCTCTTTTGGCACCTAACTCATTTTACAAATAGTATTTATACACATTTCTTGTCTATCATAATGGATTTTAAACTTTTTAAGGTCAGGGCCATTAATTCAACTCTGTATTTCCCCTACAGTGCCTGACCCTGGATGTTCAACAAATAATGATCAGATTGAACTGAATATATATCGTAGTGATTTTTATCATGGGGCTATTGCTATTTTACTCATTCTGTGAATTAGATAACTATAGGCCGACAGATCATACGATTTGTCCAAGGGGTTTAGAGGCGATTTCAGACCAGGTCCCAGTTCTCTTGATGACTAGTCAGTACCCATCACAAGATCTTGAGGTTCTCACTGTAAAACCTTTCTGGACAAGACCATGGACAGGGGACACATTTCCTAACCTCTGTGGCCACACACTGAAGCGTCCACTCTGCCAGAAAGAAGTTCAAAGCGTGAGGAATCTTAAGTCCAACTTGATTCGGGTTAAAATAAACTAATGGGTCATTTTCTTCTCTTTTTCTCTGGACTGTTGAGTTAATTGATACAATGGTTCTTTCTTTTCGCTTTATCAATGTGTTGGCAAGGTAAGAATAACATTCTGATGGTGATTTTTCTCTGCATGTGGGGAAACCACTGCTACCCACCCCAGTAACTGATGAAGCTCTTAGTAACATCATGATTTATCTGTAGCTTTTCCTTAACCTTTGTTTAAAAATGCACATCTCCCTGAGCTCTGGATTTTAATGGAATCAACAGGCTGCTTGCACACCGTGGTCTTTCAATTGGCCCAGGTTGCTGTTCTTTCGCCTGCTTATTTCTAATCCCCTCCACCCCGCCCTTTCTTCCTTCCTTTTACCCCAGAAGAAACAAACTGTTACCTGCATGAAATCTAAAACTTGCTGGTGTCTTTGTTTGGCAGCTGCAACCTCGCTGTCTGAGATCGCTTCCCTCAGGGACTGCTGGGTATTCAGAGAATCCAGCTCCACAACAGCAGAAAGGCGGCAATACAGACTAATAAATTTCTCCCTGTAGCTGCAAAAATGAACTGGAAAGTGGACAAGCAAAATAAAACATGTTAAGATCTGGTATCAAAATAGAGAAATTCATACCTCAGAGAAAACAAGTTGAATGAAAACATGATTTATTAATCCTATCAGTGGAAAATATTAAGCCATAAATAAATTATAAATGTGCTCTTAAGGGGCCAGTTGTCTGGCTTTAGTCAGACAGTATTCCCTTTTAAGGTTTACCAAGTCCTGGAAAGGTATGGGGAAGTGGGGTTGGCTCAGCGGCAGTTTATGATGCTCAGCCCCTAAAGCTGGGGCTGAATGTATATGTGTATATATTGGGAAAATAAGTTTGCTTATCACTTTAAAGGAAAAAAAAAAAGCCAAGTAGCAATCTGAGACTTAGTTTTATAACCATGTCTGATTTCCAGTATGTAGCTTGTGTGCGCCTTTCCAAGGCCAGAAGTCCCAGAAGATACAAGACCTGCTTTTCTCAGGCTGTCTTTTTTTTCTGGCTGGAAAACTTCCCTAAAAAAACCTAGGACGACGGGTTTTGATTCCCCTCCTGCCTCTCGGCTCCTCAGCTCCTTGAAAAGAATGATAGAACAGATGCCCTGACAGACCATTTTTATCTTCAGCAAACTTGGCCTTCCTCTCTCAAAAGATAATGGGCCAGAGGAAGGGGTCTAACCTTCCATCATGGAGGAGGGCGAGAGGGGTGTGGGGCTCAGCTGGGTGCAGACAACCTGAGGTAGGCAGATTCTCCGTAATCCTCTGGCTGCCTGTGATCGCGGACCATAACTTCAGATACCAGTGGGATTAGGAAAGCATCCTGATTCAGACTAGTGCAGTACCAGTCTCTTCTTGGTCATTGTTGAATGTGGAGATTCACTCTCTAGGAACTTCACTTTCTGTACCTCTGACCTGTACCAGTGTGTTCCATGCTTTGGAAATATGGCTGTTATAACTCAACAAATATGTGAAACGTTTTTATTCTTGCTCTTCGGTGAGGGAGTCTAGGAAGAATATCTAATGACTATCCTTGGGCCTGGCCTCTTTGCTATTGATTCCTGAGACCTAGACCTGGCCATTTAGGGGCGCTAAAACCACATTACTTTAAAATGGTAATCTGGTCCCCTCCATGCCTCAGTGAGGAAGCCCTACTTCTCTGCATATGGAGAGATTTCTGTGACCCTACAGTTCCCACCTCCCCACTGCCTGCGTCTTGCTTGATTTCCCCGGAGGGTGACTCTCAGGTGGGTTTAGGGTAACCCGCTCTGTCTGTATTTCCTCATACAGAAGTGGAAGAGAAGAACAGGTTGAGCTTCCATGGTCCATCTTTCCTCCAGCTGTGCACCATTTCAAGGAGGCATTTCTTAATGCGGTAGACTCAGTTCCGGGGTCGATTTTTCTCTCTGGTGTCAGGTCCTCCTTTCCACTTCCTCTACTCCAATATATCCTTGCCTGACACACAGAAGAACTGATTTCTTATAGCCTCTTAGTAAATGACAAGACTACTGAGCTCCTCCCACTTGATCTACATTTCATACCATTTCCCTGCTGAAAGACGGAGCTCCTTCTTCACTTCAAGATAAAATCTACATATCTTCTCACCATAAGGAAGCTCCTTGTGATCTAGGATTGGAATGTATCTTCAGTTGTATCTTCCATCAAGCCACCACCTGCCACCGTCCACTTTTACCCACACTGACTCTAAACTTTGGTCAAGTTGCACTTGTTACAGGTCCTTTGTACTCACACACTACTTAAGCGTGCATTTTCCTGTCCTCAAATCCCCTTCTCTACTAATATCTTGAGTTCGGCTTCAGTTCACCGATACCGATAAATGTCTTCTCGGTGGGACCTTCATGGACACGTCTTCCTTGCCAGCCAGAACGAGTTTTTCTCTCATTTGTGCCACGAGGGCACTAGTTTCTAAATGTCTCAGGACACTTACCTTGCTTTATTGTAATTATGTGTTTATTTGACTGCTTTGACATTGGACTGTGATTTCTTTGAGGGCGAGAACCATGTCTCCTATTAATTTTTATTTCCTCAAAAACCCGGAGCATTATAGCTTCTCAATGAATGTTTATGGAATGAAAGAACAACAACAAAAAAACGCACGCCCTGGTCTGAAGAGGGCAGACCCCTCCTCCCAAGTCTCCTCTTTCCTTCCATTCCCTCCTTTCTCGCTGTGCTCTTCATGTTCCTGTTTGGAAAGGTGTATTTCAGGTCTGTGATATCTACTGGCAACCTACAGAAAAGAGTTCCCATTAATTTGAAGCTTACTCTTGACCCTTGTAACTCCCTGAATATGTCTTTATGCTTTTCAAGGAGGGATTATATCCTGTTAGCACTTGACAGATGTCCACCCTTGGCTGGAGAGTGAAGAGCGGACTGTCTCACAGCCTGCCTTTCCAAACCAAGTTGCTTAAAATAAATAAATAAATAAATAAACTTTTCCCCCTTTTTTTCTAAAATAACTTGGAAGATAGGGAGAGGGACCGAAGAGTTTCTTTGAAAGAAGCACTATTAGCCTCCTCTCAATGCTAAAGCCCCAGGGTGTCCAGAACTTTCTCTTGCTGTGTCTCCTTGCAGTAGAAGTCCTGGGTCAGTGGGTGGTCTCACTGTGCCCACACCACCCGTGCCGTTTACCACGGGGAGCTATGAGGACCTTTCAACTAAAATGCTTCACTTTCCTGCTCTAGTGGTTTTTATCCAGAGCCTTTAATGTTACTTTAACAAATGTTACTTTAACATAGTCTTTTGTGGTTTAGCAATGATACATTTGGTAGCCATCACGGAGGAGGGGAGGATAGGCTGGAAGCTTCTCATTTTTTTCTAATGTGAATCACATGCATTTTACAGACAAAAATGGTGTAAGGGTACATAATACGTTATCTAGACCACATGATTTGTTAGTAATTTACAAACTAAGACTAATTTTCTGTGGTGTTTTCTCTGTCTTTTTTCATATAAAATAGTGACAAATTAAAATGCAGTCAGCTCCAATACTAGAAGTCAGATTAGGAGTATGGTAGAGTAGAAAGTACTCGGGCTTTGATATCAGACATAACTGGGTTAGAATCATAGATCTACCACTCACACATGACCTGCACGATAGCAGGTATGTAACCCTGGGGAGCCTCGGTTTGCTCATAGCTGAGACAGGGGTAGTCATGCCCACCTAGGATTAAATGATAAACATAAAGTGCCCAGGAGAGCACGTGGCCCATGGCAGATAAAAAATAAATGTTGTCCCCTGGCCAACCTGGCCAATCCCCCACCCCCCAGGAAGAATGAGGCATTGAGTTGTTAGGACATTAGAACAGGACTGAGATTAGAATAGTCTCTCTCCCCTAAAGATCTCTAACTCAGTCAAGTCCTAACCAGTCTGGGTCACGGAGCCTCCTTTGGAAGCAAAGGAACTGACAAGATTACCTCCTGGGGTCAGGTTTAACGCCATGATTCTCTGCCAAGGTGTCAGAAAGAACCTGGGCACAAGATGCCCCTCTCAAGATCCCTGGTAGTGAATGAGTTGACAGTTGGAATTCAGAAATGGTACCCTAAATCATGAAAAATGGGCATTGGGAAGGAGGATTGGGACCGTGCCATTTCTTGTGAGCCTGTGGCCTGGATTCCATTAGGCTCAATGCCTGGATATCCCACAGGCACCTCAAAACTCATCATTTGTCAAACTGAACTCATCATCTCTCCCCTCCCCCAAACCTGTTCCTCCCCTAGTACTTCCTATTTTGGTAGATGGCAACATTATCCATCTCAGCACCCTATTCAGACTCTCTGGCTCCTCCATCTTGCTCTTCAGCCACATTAAATCAATCACAAAATCCTATTGATTCTAACTCCTAAATTCCTCTCGCCTCTCCTCTCTCTTCTACCCTTCCTGTGGCAGCCTTGGTCAGGGGTTTTGCTCATTGCCCACCTGCATCACTCTCCCATTGCCTCTAGTCTCAGCTCTTTTTTCTCTCTCCTGCAATCCATCCGCTGCAGAGCTGCTAAAAGCAAGTAAGACCATATTATTCCTTAATTTCTTAAGATCTTTTAATGACTCCCATTTGCCTATAGGATAAAGTATAAACTCTTTAGGAGGGTGTAAGTAGCTCTTCATGATTTTGCCCTTTTTAATTTTTAGTTTCATCTCCTGTCACTCTTCCTTAGATGCCTTAAGCATCTGTCACAGAGAGCTACTAAGAATGTACTTAATTGGGCTGCATTTTCCCAGGTCTCCAAGCCTTTGTGCCTGCTGTTCCTTCTGCTTAAAGTGATTTTCTTTTTCTGCTCCACCTTCTCTTCCCTCTTCTGAATGTTTATTTATCCTTCAAGGCCCAGCTCAAATATTATCTCTGCAAGGAAGGGTTAGGTGTCTTTCCTCTGAAATGCCACAGCCTCCGTCTTACAGCAGCGTTTTCCCTGTGTTGGGCCTGCTGGTATAGATGTCTGTGTCCTCTACTGGATTCTTGACTTCTGGTGGGCGGGTTGTGTCTTATTCATACCTGTGTGTCCAGCCCCAGCACAGTACTTGGCATATAGTGGAAACTCAGTAAATGTTTGTTGAATGAAGGATGTAGCCAAGCACCGAAGTATGAAATATATAGCAGGCTTCAGTCTGTCTTTTAAAAATTCCCCAGTTTTTAAATCTTGCTAATCCAATCAGTCTGAATCATAGAGCCAAGGACATCAATAAAAATCAACTTTCCTCATCATAGGCCTGCTGTCAGTTGTGACTGCCGACAGGGTCAGGGCAGGGCGACCTCTGTAGTTCAGGCGAGGCCAATCCTCAGGAGGCCACATCCCCTCACAGAGTCTCTGAGGGCTCATGATGCTGCTTTTCCTTTTGTTTCTGGGGACAGTATAAATAGTGACCCTTGTCAGCCCCCAGGCGCAGGCCTTATAACTGTAGAGGAGCGCTACCCTGCTTTTAGCCAAAGGATGGGGAGTGTCAACCCTCAGGCTATGGAGAAGGAGTGGCCTCAGGTCAACCCTGCTGCTAGCATCTCACATCCTCCTCCTGTGTGATGACCAGTCCTGTGCAGGAGCACCTGTGGGTTTGGCCCAGCCTCGTCTTTCCTCCAGGACACACAGGACTAAGCTCCTTTATCATTTTGTCCTTGCTCCATCTAGTTAGTGCTGGAACAGGCCCAGATGCAGTTTTCCATAGCTGGTTAGCAAGTTATTTATACCTCACGCAGGCCACTGGCAGGGACGTGGTCAGTTTGCCAAATCTCAAATGCTTCCATTGGGACAGGGATGACTTATACAAGTCAAACTGAACTATAGAGCAATGCTTTATTATAATTTCCATAGTCCCATAATTTGCATCTTTTCCAGTTGTATTAGAATTTCCTATGTTGTGAATACAATTTTCTGCGCTGTGGCTGAATTCCCAACAACCTTCTGTTTCTCAGAAATGCTTACTGTCTGAGTTGACCTTATACTCTGGACCTATCTATGGAAGAAGGAAGTCCTTACTTGTCACCTCCACTGATTTCTTAGCCAAACACGCTTTCACTTTAAGGCCTTTGTACCTTGCTGCTCCCGTTGCATGGAAATCTCAGATCTTTGCTCAAATGCCTGTTTTGCAGAGAGGCCTTCCCAGGTCCTCTTACACAAAACTGCAGCTCTGTCACTCCACTCTAGTCCCTTCCCCTGGTTTATGTTTCTTTATAGACCTCACTACTGTCTGACATTGACAATATTATCGCCTGTTGATTGGTTGACTATTTGTCTCCCCCACTAGAAGGTAAACTTCATGAAGAGTTTGTTCATTGTTGATTCTTCAGTACCTAGAATAGTGCCTGGCACATAGTAGGTTATTTAGAATAAATATGTATTGATGAATTAATGAACAAATGAGTGGAGTGAGGAAGTTGTAGGATAGAGAGTAACATTAGTGGGACCAGGTGTGGCTGCTCAATAATGCCTGAGTCTCCCAGAGAGCAGAACAGAGAGGAAACTCGCAGGGTTCGGTCATCCAGGGTCTTGGGAATCATATACTATTCGGATTGATACCAAATCCTTGATTCTTCCCACCAAGGCCACTGAGGCATGGGGAAATGAATTTCATGCAGTTTTGCCTGTAATCATGGAACAGTAATGACTGCTTTACACAGACTCCCGGTTAGCTCTCCAATGAAGTATTTCCTTAGTTCTTTTCCCTGTTAGTTACTAATTATCCATCCTAGGAAGTCATTCACTTTCATGGTTTCAGACATTATCAATAAGCACTGGTCAGACTTCTGTGTCTAGTACCCGACTTTCCCTCCTCCATTTCTACTGCCAATTGGACATGTCTGCTCAGATGTTAAATTAGCACCTTCAAACTCATGTTCAGAGCTCAAAGCATCCCTTTCCCCCCAAACCATTTTCCTCTCTGACTTCTTGTAATGGCAGCAATACAGTCGTTGAGGCTGGAAACCCTGGGGATACTCTAGACTTCACCTTTTCTCAGTCCAAATGTTGCCCAATCTTGTTGATGACTCCCAATGTTTCCTACATCTGTATTTGTTTCTTTTCTGCTTTTTTTTTTTTTTTGTATTGTTTCTACCCTAACCCTGGGCTATTATAAAAACCTCCTTACTGGGCTGGCCGAGTGGTGCAGTGGTTAAGTGCTGGTTTGGGAAGCCAGCGGCCCCGGTTCGGGTCCCACATATGAGGGTCAGTGACACTGCCCTCAAAACAAAACAAAACAAACAAACAAAAACCTCTTAACTACTTCCTCCAACCCTGCTTTCAGTTGTTCGCACACAGACTCTGCAGCCTGGCTTTCATGATGCTGCCCAGTGCGTCCACAACTTGTCCGTGCAGCTTAATGTCCACTATTTCCTCACATCACTTCTCAGATCTAGTCAAACTGGACCACTTGTTCTTTTCCTGACTCTTCCTGAGTTCGTCTAGTTTCACGTCTTTGCTCATTCTGCTTCGCGACAAGAAGCTTTTGTTATTATTTATGTTTATTAACATCCTGTCCACTCTTTAACACTCATATCAAATAGCCTCTCCTCCAAGGCAGCCTTCTGGTATCTTTTTTGAGAAAATGTGCTTCCTTTTAATTCAATATCTCTTAATTCTAATGCTTTTGGGACATTCTATTTCACTAAACAGTATTTTATATCCTTTTACTCCTACCACTGTACTGAAAGCCCCTTGAGGGCACAGCCTTCGTCTTACTCATCTCGGAATCTCCACATTAGGCGCCCAATATATATACTTATTAACTGGAATTGGAGTACTTTGATCCAAACTCTGTCTCCTACCAGCAATACAATTATATCATGGCATAATACTGTTCTTTGGGTACGAAAGGCATTAAATGGTCACATTCACACCCAGGCCTCTTGAGAGTGGTATGGCCAATGCCATAGAATGGGGGACCTAGGACTCTCAAGGCCCAGTCTGCAAGTCTGATAACTCTCCCTCCTCTGGGAAATAACCACTGCTGTTCATCAGCTTTTGGGCATCGGACCTACTCAGAGCAAGGGGAAACAGAAAGGCTTAATCCATTCATCCTCAAAGGATAAATTCAGATTTAGACGCCCAAGTCTCAAAATGAGACATCAGGCAGTTGCCTTGCAATGGCTGGGGAGCAATCCAAAGAGAGCCTGCCTCCACTCCACCCACCCAGCCACTCACCCTCCCACAAATCCTACCATTTATTTGAACCGACGGAACTCGTGCTAATTGCCTCTTATTGGCCTGTTACAAGACGAAGCATGGGGAAAAGACAAAGCTTCCCTATTCACATTCTCAGTGGGCAGCAGGGGTCTCTGCAAAAATAGGGAAACTGGGGCCCAGGCTATTCATGTCTGAAAGTCAGGACAAGATCTTCCACCATTCAGAATCCCACATTATAATCACAATATTGCATCCTGGGAGACCCTGCCAGATTCTCAAATGGTCTGCTACAATTTTAATATTTGACTCCATTTAATAAATCAGCATGATTTAAAGTTATAGGCTTTTTTTTCCCTCCAAAGTGGTACACACTCCACATTTTAATTTCAGTCCCCCCAACCCCAGTTGAGGGAGAGGGAGAGAGAGAGGAAGAGGGAGGGAGAAACAGAGAGAGAGAGAGAGAGAGAGAGAGAGAGAGAGAGAGAGAGAGAGAGAGAGAACATTTCATGAAAACATCAGTTCTGTATTTATGTTTTAAGAAAGCAAAAGGGGAGGCAAGAACTGCAGCCTGATAACTGAACTTTCTGTTTAGAATTCCCTCCTCTCCATTGGGCCTTAGCTACGTTTCAATAATTATTGCTCAGGCACATAGTCTTGGAGCTTTGCTTTCTCTCAGACTTGTACACAGTTCTTGGAAGGGTCGTTGCCAAAGCCATCATGTGATTTATTGACCCTCCACTGGGACAAGGGGGAACAGATATAACTTTGTGATTTTATTATAAGGAGGCTGGGTTAATATTTCTAGGTGAAACAAGCTACTATACCAAGTTCAAACATCTGAAGAGGGAGGTTAAGAAACCCTGAGTGTGGGGTGTAAGGATTATTCTGTCCTGGGGCTGTACAGACGTCGTCTGAGGCAGGGAGCAGGAGAAGAAAGGACACATTGTGACCCATTTCCAACACCTCCTGTGTGTAGAGGCGGAAGTGCCTTGCCTGCAGAGGGACACGCGCGGAGGAAAAATAGGAGAGTTACAACATGGCACTTACATAAACAACACCAAACTGGCATAAAACATCTAACAAAATTACATGACTTCAAGCTTGGAATTTTTATACAACATAAATATTAGGGTTCAGCCCATTTAATAATGCTATATAAAATCAAGATTTAAGGCAGTAATGTTCCACATAAACTCTGAAAACAACATTTATGCTTCTTATAAAAGCAGAAAATGATTGCATTCTGTGGGCTTTTCAAAATGATGAATATAATTACATGAAGCAACAAAAATGGATTGAATTAAAAATCCACTAGTTTCAATTTAAGTTGGTTAAGGGGGAAAAATGTAGTTTCTGGCCAAGGACTGAGAAAATTTTACAAGAATCCAAAAAAAAAAAAATGTTGTATGCACTCTTAGGCAGTTAGGCAGCCTTCTCCCAACATGTATATGTAGCCCAAGAGTCACCAATGAAATATGAGCCACTCCAAACCTGCTAAGCCCAAGAAACCCTTTAATAGTATCTACTGTCACAAGTAGACCTGGTATTTTTTTTCTCCTCCTGAGTACGCGGCCACCCCTGGAATAATCCAATTGCTCCCCTAGTGTCTTTATGGCATCTTGTGCAATTTAATTTATTGTCAATGTTGGCTGTTTTGGACCAGCCTTGCAGCATTAACTTAAAATCAGAGCAATACCCTGGTGGAAAAACACTCTTAGAGTCTGCAATCTATATCCCTGCCTCCGTGGGTCAGAGGCCAATACGTGGCTGTCTCTCTGTTATTTAAAAAGAGATGGTTACTCCTATAATGGTCTTCCTGTTTACAGGCTAAACTTCGTTCATTTGGTGTGTGTGTATAGGGATGGTGTGTGTATGTGTGTGTGTGTATAGGGATGGTGTGTGTGTGTGTGTGTGTGCTGGGTGGGAGGAGAAGGTGAGCGTAGGCAAAAAAAAAAAGAAAAATTCAAGCGAATGCTACATCATGTTAACTTACTGGACAGAGCCTAATAAACTTTTTCTACTAATTTCTATGCCAACAGTTTTCCTTGAAATTGCTTGTTAGTGGAAGTTAGAGTTGCACATTTTGATTCTGATAAGACCATAATTTTGACAGTAAATTCTCAGGCATAATCTTGGCCATTGCTATAGATTACACGACCACCAGTCCTCTGGGCTTAGCTACATCATTTGTCCATCTATGTATACACTTCTTTATTTCTTTGTTTATTTTCCTTGCTTCATGCTATCCTGAAGCTGACACTTGGTGTCTTTCAAGGTGGGCTAGCCAGTAACTTTCTTGCTTGAACAGACCATATAAAGTGGGATTCAGGAACCTTGGAAGAGGTCAGTACAGAGGAGCTAGGGAAAAGCCGCAGAAGGGCAGTCTGTGCCTACTGGTAGGCATCGAATTCAAAGTGTGCTTATATGTACAAAGTGGTATTTAAGTCAATGAAAATTAACACACATATGTATTTTACCTCTTGACTTTTATGCCCAAATGCAGTTTCCATTAGCCATAAAAAGAAGATAAAAATGGGAGGAACTAGTACCTGGTGGAGAGGTATATTGATCTGCTTAAGGAGAGCTTTCACTGCCATCTGGAGCTCGTAGAAGAACAATTGCATGGGGCAGTCAGAAGTATGATCCACACTTTCCATAGATTCAGAGCCAGCCAGCTTTTGGATCCATTCCCACTCCTCTCTGTATGTTGAGTCAAGTTAAAATTAGAAATATAACAAAAGTTCAGAACACAGCTCAGAACATTTTTAGTGTGTATGTCCAGAACCTGGGTAACCAATTTCTGGTGGTTAAAATTCAATGCAATTCATGATATTTGAACTTTTAGCCACCCAAATGGAGTTTCAAATGAGCTTTTTCTAATTTAAGCTCAGTGCACCTATCAAACCACATATACCTCAGAACAGCGGGTCTCATTTGTATCCGTCAGTTTTAAATAGTTTGTAGTAATTTCCCAACTGGTCTTCATTTTCCTCTCCCTGAAGATCCTCTCTACATTCTGAGACCCTACATGTTGCCACAGGGGCATCTGCTGGTTAATTCAGCAATTGGGCAACCACAGGACTCTGATCCAACTCAGGCAACAAACCACATGGCACATTTCAACCCTGGCCTGTTGTAATCATGGGGACTATTTTGGTTTCTTTCCCCTTCCAAAAGCTTGAGGAGAATCACAAACAGGAACACCAGACAATTCCAATAAAAGGAACCAAGGGACACACACCACTGCTTCCATCCTCCTTTCAAACTAGTCATGTGTCTTTATTCTGTATGCTCTATAATCCTTCCTAATGAACTTTTCCAAATGTCATGTGGAAGGAAAGGGTAAGAATGGTGGTGGGAGGAAAGCACATCTGGTTGGTCCCCAAAAGGCTTCTCTTCAAAAGGAGCTTGAAAAGATCAAGGTAAATGCCTCTTGGGTAACATTGTTTCCACAGGTATTTTAGTACAAGTCTCTAAATACATTCAGTTGGCCCTGTTTCGCCTCCTTCTAACTCTTCAGGGAACAACAACATGCTCTTAGGAGCAGGCTAGAGAGGAAGGGAAAGCCCTCCTCTCTGGGGATGGAAAGAGAGGAGGTGCTAACATATGTTCCCACTCTCATGAAAACCCTCTGAGGTCTGTCCCCAATGGGTTAGACCGGCCTGGGCTCCAATCTGTGGGTCAGAAAAAGAAATTGATTGTGACATGAGCTTTTCATCAGAAAACACTCTCTTTTAACCAATTGCCCTCTTAGAAAAGTTTCTGTTTTCAAGATATCTGTTTCATTTCAATTCCCACACTGGAAAAGATGATGGAAAATCTACCCTTTGTCCCAATAAGAAAGAGAGAAAAAAAATCAAAATTAAATCCTACTTCAATCTGGGCATACTGTTGGCTTCATAAATAATTGAAATCTTTGAGAACCTGCTAGGGAACTATTTCTTTTCTCCCATCACTGATATTGAACTAAATGAGGGGGTTCTGACTAGCACAAGTACACACAAAACCCAAAGAAGCACATTCCAAAAAAGCATCTGTACTCAAATTAGCAAATAAATTACCAGTAGGAATACCACAAAATATCTACCGCTAACTAATCAGTTTAATTTTTAAGGATAAGGGAGGTGGAACTGGCAGAGAAGACTACTGGAATACCTTGTGAAAATGAAACTTCGGTCCTTGGCAAGGGGAAATTAATTGGTATAATCACTAAACGATAGAGTTTAAACCTTTAAGATACAAATCCAGAAAATGGATGCAAGTAACCATTGCTGAGTCAACCCACAAAAGAGCCATGTAACCTCTTGGGAAGGAGACAACTAATGTTGATTGTGGAAGTGACCACCAGATGGCAGACTTCAAGTCTAGGTGTAGTTGGTAAGTGAAAGAGAATATGGCAGCTAGTGAGTTCTTCGAATAGACCATCATCATTACCAGCATCTCCTTCGTTGGCATCAACTAATATTTAATTAACATTGTGAGACACTGCAGTTAACAAACTTTCCACTTTAGGGACACAATTTTAAACGAGCAAATTAGAGTCTCCTTTGGTTAAGCAAATCCATAGGTGTAACAAGAATTTGGGTATATAATTTGTACTCTGAAGTCTGGCAAGCTCTGGAGAGTTATTTTTCTCCTCTTATCTATTCTTTGCTTTCCTTAAAAAAACATTCTTTTTCATGTTGAGCACAACTCGGTTCATTATAGTAGACTTTCAGAGGCCTGCTAAGAGGGCTAGTTGTAAAGCTGAGCCAGATTACCAAGATTGGGCAACTTTCCCAAAGCTAACAGTGTAATTCACCATAATGCCAAACCATAGAGCAGTTTCCAGAAGCTCAGGCCTTGTTACTTCTTTTGTTCCCTGGAGAATCATAAAGAGTGTAGAGAACATACAAAGTCCTCAGGCCAGAGGGCTAAGGGTGGGGAGATGAGGGTAGAGGGGTCCTTTAAGATTAAGGGGGAATCAACTGCTCAACCAGAACCCTTTTCCACAAATAATGACTTGTTAGGTTGTGAGGAAAAATATGGGAAATAGCAGTGTTAAAAGAGAAGGGCATCGGCCCGGCCAAGTGGCGCGTTGGTTAAGAGCTGGCTTGGGACAAAGGCGGTCCAGGTTCGGATCCCACATATGAGGGCCAGTGACACTGCCCTCTAAAAAAAAAAAAAAAAAGAGAAGGGCATCTATTCATTAACCAGTTGGGCATTAGTGGTTCAACATGGGTAATACAGAGAGGAAAGCGAGAGGATCATGCCCCCTTTAAATGGGCTCACTCCTTTCACCACCACGACAAGCCCTCCTTATCCCAGTGTTAAAACGCAGCTCTGTCTCTGCCCCAGTGAGCTGGCCCCTGAGGGCATCTCACCATAGAAACTACACTGGGAAGTAACACTTCATTTTCTTTTTTTAACACATCAAACCCGTCACTTTCACTCAAGCCATTGTTTCATCACAAGGAAAATCCAAACTCCTCACAACTTACTTGGAAATGTTATTGTTTTCACGGATTTTCACGTGGCAGAGAATGTTGGGTAACTTCTGGGTAACAAGAACTTTGATCTGATCCACAGAACTACACAGCTTTAGGTAACCCAGATATAATCCAGGAGAGAGCCGCTGATGACTCCTCTTATGATAGGAGAGAATGTCCTGAAGGGTGAAAAAACAAAACAAAACACCTTAAAAGGCAATCTTAAAACCCTTTTCTTTCTCAGGTGTTATGAATTAAAGGAGATGTAGCTAAATAATTGGGTGAGAAAGCGATACCACCATGAAGGTTGGGGACAGACAGTTTTACCTTCAGGAGTATTATCCTCCAAATGAGGTAATCGATCATTCATTAATCCTATATTCTGCATGCTCATTTTCCTCAGATTTCTGAGCTGGGGTAGGTGTGTGGGTTGTGATTGGGAATGGGCTGGTGGTGGTGGAGGCAGGTACTAAAGAAAAATAGAATTTATAATTTCTGTCCGTGGAGGGCTTATTGTGTAGCTGGGGGAAAAAAGAAATTTGCAAGTGTAAAAGCTGATAAAGCAATACAGGGTGCCTTGTCATTTCAGGATAATTGGTATCAGGAAAAGTCTATTTAAAATGACATTATTTAAAATGGGATCAAAACTTTATAATAAATAAAAAAGATTTGATTCTTTATCTTGAAAAATGAAACAAAATATAACAGATTTATTTATCTTATTAACATTTAAGTTGTAATTATACTTATTCACTAATTCTAAGAATGAAGAGAGAGGCAAGTATTGATTCTTTTTTTTTTTTGGCTTAACTTTTTAGACTAAATTATATGATAGCTGAAATGCTATTTCTGACATTTGACTTTCACAATGTGATCATGAAGAGGATAATTTTTGCAAGAGTATTTAAAAGTTTCATATATTTTTTTTCCTGGCGTTTAAAAAACATTTCGATATTCAAATCATTCTCTTATAAAATCCTTGCTCGTTTTATGTTCTTCAATTGTTAACTGGTCTACCACTGCTAGCTTGTGAGTAGCCTTGCATGTGATTTGATGAGGTCTCCCCATCATCTTCATCACCTTCACAAAATTCTGAATCTTTTACAAGATTTAAAAATTTACCTTGTAATAGATTTGCATTGAATTTGCATTGTATTGTCACATCACAATATTCCACAGACAGCAGAGACTGAATGAAGTTGTCTGTGTACCAGGGAGTGCCAACCTAGCTAAGTACAGAGGGATGTTTGAGTGGAGTCTTGTTTTATATGAGGTCAGTTCTCTAGTGAACTATTTAGGTTGTGACGTTTGCTTCTCTATACAGCTGCAGGAACTCAGATAACAAATAACTGGAAATATGGGACACCCCCCCCCCATATCAGTAGGTAAGACTGGATAAACATTTGGACAGTGTGAGGGTGAAACAGAGTGAGGAGTTGTTATGAGTCAGGTAACTGATTACAAGGGAAGGATGCCTATAGGCTTTAGCCTGGTTTTCAAAGGGGGTGAAAAAGAGGGAATCAACCACTACATGTAGGGAAGGTGGGAAAAAAGAGAGAAACAAATATTATACTTGTATAGAATTTTATATGGAACAGAGAGATATTGAAGGCTTCCTTGACCACCATATTCTGAAGGTGTGATCCCTCCTCTGTAGAATTAACGATTTGCAACATCTAATATATGCTATTGTGTATTGTCCCCTTTGTCCCATCCTTTATCAAACACATTGAATTCCAGGCACTATGGGGGGACATTAGGATCTCATGTAGCCTGATATGACCATTACTTTTGAAGAGGTCAAGGAGATGAGTAAACAAAGGATCATAATATACTAAGATTGGTTTCATAAAATAGACAGAGTGTAGGCATACAGAAGAAGGAGTACTTCACTTATATCTTTCTTCTTTTATGCTCTTTTCTTGAACGAGACTATGAAATTAATGGTGTTCCTGTTTTTGTTTTGTTTGTTTATTTTTTATTGCTTTGTGTCCTTAGTACCCAGTACTACATCTGTATACAATAGGTACACAATGCAGAAATCAGGACAGGTCCCTAAAACAGTACATAGGAGAATAGCGGAAGAGGGACAAAATGAGAATGGTCACAGTAGGGAGGAAGGCATAACTGGCATATACCAGAAAAGCAAAGGCTAAGTAACTTTGAAGATACTTGGCAAAAAAAAAAATAGGCTAGAAAAAATTTGATTACATGATCAAGATGGAAGGAATTCTTACTAAAAATCAGGAGGTTGACAAGGCTTAACTTTTTAATGTCTTCTATCTTGTCTCCTCAGAAAAGATCACAGGCAAGTAGTTGAATGAGGAAGCTCATTCAAGGTGAAGTTTTGAGACATGAAGGGGTAATCAAAGAGAGAAACAGTTAATGAGAGGAGGAAAACCACTTGGCTCATTTCCATTAGTCTTCCTGAGTCCAGTAGATTTTGAAGTATTCAGATCAGTAGAATTTGATGACATGCACCCTAGGGGTACTTGCTGTACAAGCAGATGTGGCCACAAACCCACAGGTCATTATTTTTGAGTAGTGATGGAGAACTCGAAAGTCCCTGAAGACTAGAAAAGGGCAAATACGCCTATATTTGAAACAGGAAGGAGAGAAACACAGGATGACCCTAGTAATTAAAGACAGCCAACTTATTGATCTTTTGGAAAAATGAGAAAGAACCATCAAACAATCAATTTGCAGTAACTCAGGAAATCCTGAGACACTAAATAGGAGTCAGCATCGTTTTGGGAAGGGCAAATCCTACAGACAATTTTAATGTCTAACAGTAAAATAACAGGATCCACAGACCAAGAAGTCTCCAGTGTAATCTGTTTCACTAGATAATCTGGGAAGAGTAGAATCTTTACCATATTACTTTAATAAACTGTATACCTGGGTTGAAGATTTGTGAATGATGGAGATGGTGTGGGAATAGTAGACATATTGAGTGATGGCCCAGTAGGGATTGGTCCCGAGGGCCAGTCTTTTCAGCTTATTTATTGATATTCCAGACAAAGAAATGAAGAATGTGTGTATCGAATTTGTGGGTCCCAAATTTGGTGTGGTTTTGATTTTCTGGAAAGTAAAATAAAGCTCTGAATGACCTTATGCATTGGAAAAATAAGCCTATCATAATTAGGGTTGAAACTTAATAAGAAAATGTGCTTGTAAAGACCCAAACCCAAGTACAAATATAGGATGGGTATGAGTATAAGAGAAAAAACATGTGGGGGTCAGAACTGACCACAAATAGAATGTGAGCTGGGAACATACTGTGGTTATATAAAAACCAGCACCATTCTGGGGTGGAGTAATTCACTCTTTCATTCAGTTTTTTCTAAAGGACTATTACGGAGCATCTACTGTGTGTTTTCCTGTCTTTACGCAGTCATTTTATTCTTCATAGTCAGAATGTTCTTGGATCCTGAGAAATGCACTGGGAGAGAAAGAAGTTGTCCCATTCACATAATCTGAGGTATACTAGAAAGGCCTAAACCAAATCAAAAGCCTATGAGAACCTACATCTTGCCTGATTTGACCTCTAACCCACATGTCTATCCTTTACTTCCACTATAGCCCTTTTGCATCTCTTATCTCCAGCCAAAATGGATCTCTTTTCACTCCCCATACATACCCTAATCTCTTTTCTGTTTTTTTGTTGGTTCATGAATTCACTCATTCTACCAACTTTTATTGAACACCTAACGGATATATGTATTGGGTTGTCGGAAAAGTCATGATGCATTTTTGCAATGAAAAACATAGAAAAAAAACGCATCATGACTCTTCCGACAGCTATATATATATATATATATATATTTATATTTATATCAGGCATTGAACTAGGATATTAATGACATCAAGATAAGACATGAGTCTTCCCTTCATGGAACTCACACTTCAGTATGTAACAGAGACATGTAAACAAGTTTTTCTAACCCACTATGATAAAGGCCATAAGAAAAATGTGTAAGGTCTGTTGTGGACTCAAGGGAGGGTGAGATCTACTGCTCTAGCTTCTGTCTTATTTCTTTATCATACCAGCTATTTAGTTTTCTAACTCACTCCTTCCTTCCTTCCTTCCTTCCTTCCTTCCTTCCTTCCTTCCTTCCTTCCTTCCTTCCTTCCTTCCCTCCCTCCCTCCCTCCCTCCCTCCCTTCCTCCATCTTTCCCTCCCCCATCTCTTTCTTTTTTTTATCCACTTGGTGAGCTTAACGTACCCTTCATGGCTCAGCCAAATGTCACCTCTTCTACAATGCCTTCCCTGATATTTCCAGGTAGAATTAATGGCTGCTTTGTCTGTGTTTCCATAGTACGCTGTTTGTGCTGCTATCAGGCTCTGGTTTAATTCTGCCTTGTATTACCTTGATTTGTTTACAAGTCTGTCTCCCTCCCTTGACTGAACTCCTTGAGACCAGGGACCTTGACTTATTCATTTGTTTTTCCTATAGCACCCAGAAGAGTTCCTGGCACCTAGTTGGTACTGAAAAAAGTGTTTATTAAATATGAAGGGAGAGGCCCAGAGGTAGTGGGGTCAGGGGCTGGGCCTGTGGGAGAGAATGTGCTGTGCTGGTGAGTAACTAGAAAGGGCGTATCCAACCGCTCTCCACTGATCAGGTGTCCTCAGTGTTGGTTAGGAGAACGATAGAGAGTTGCTTTTCCAATAACTCTAGGGCTTTTGTTTTGTTGGATGGGGCATGGAAACTGAATTGCCCAGGACCAGCTGAGGTCATAAAATGGTGGCTGGCGGTCTTTGCGGGCTGGCCCAAGATCATATGGACTACTAAGAATTTAAAATTTTCTGAATTATTTTTTTAACTCTTAAAAATAAAAAGATTTTGGGCCGGCTGAGTGGCGCGGTGGTTAAGTGCTGGCTTGGGAAGCCAGCGGCCCCGGTCCGGTCCCACATATGAGGACCAGTGACACTGCCCTCAAAAAAAAAAAAAAAAAGGTTTTATTCAAAACTGTGGAATTTCAACTTTTTAAAAAAAAAAAAATTGGAAACTACTTCAGCATTGGACTACTTCTTCCACTGTAATTAGCTGAGGCTGGTAAGGGCTGCTCTTTAGATGAGATGAGGGATCTCCAGATTACTGTCATCTCTATTGCTTCTACTGCTTTTTCTTTTTTTTTTTTTGAGGGCAGTGTCACTGGCCCTCATATATGGGACCTGAACCGGGGCCGCTGGCTTCCCAAGCCAGCGCTTAACCACCGCGCCACTCGACTGGCCCTGCTTCTATTGCTTCTAATTGAGATATAATTCACATACCATCAAATTCACCCTTTTAATGTGTGAAATTCAGTGTGTTTTTTTTCCCCTATATTCACAATGTTGTGCAACTATCAGCACTATCTAATTCCAGGCCATTTTTCATCAGTCTGAAAGAAAACCTCACATTCATTAGCTGTCACTCCCAATCCCTCCTCCACCCATCCCTGGAGCACTCATCTATTTCCTGTCTCTACGGATTTGTTTTTCTGGGCATTTCATATAAATGGAATCATACAATAGGTGGCCTTTTGTGTCTGGCTTCTTTCCCTTAGCATAATATTTTCCAGGTTCATTCTTATCATAGCATGGATCAGTATTGCGTTTTCAGGGCTGAGTAATATTCCACTGTATGGACATGCTATTTTTGTTTATCCATTCATTAGTTGTTGCACATTGGGGTGTTCCCACTCTATGGCTACTGGGAATAATTCTGCTGTGAACATTAGTGAACAAGTTTATGTGTGAAACCAATCTTTTCTTCTATCCAGCCCACTTGGTTCTTTTCCACGAGTCTTCCTGGTGCCAGTAGGTTTTGATCCCCATGTTAGAGGCTGTTTGCAGGTAGAGGGAACAGGAATGTGCTGGAAAACAGCAGAAAAAGGCAGACGAGGTAGTATATCCTAGGCACCTCAGGTGTAAAAAGAGGATACGGGGGTCCCTGGTGGTGAAGGGATGCCTTAAGGAGAGGAGAAGGAAAGCAGAGATGGGAAGAGATAGAAGACATGCTTTGCTGCAGCTTCTCTAGCATCATAATTTTTAAGGAAGGACCCAGAGCACAGGAGAAGACGGGTGTGTACGGCAGGTATAATGGGACGAGCACCAGGCTAGGAGTCAGCAGACTGTGGTCCTTGTCCCTCCTATGCTGCTTTTTGGCTAATATGACCTTAGTGAGTTCTTTTCCTGAAATCCACAGCTTCTTCCATGAATTGAACACAATAAAATTGCCCATTCAACGGCATGGGTTTTTGTGAGGATCAAATGATATCATAGATGTGACGAAGTGTTATAAACTTGAAAACACAGTACAGATGTGAGAGATTAACCTTCAGAAAAAACTTCACCTGTGAGGCTTCCAGTTATTGCCGAGACCCCTGAAGATCATGGGCAGAGCAACTCGGCACCTGAGAGGGGGCTCCCTATTGGAAATACTCTCAGAGGGACATGAACTTGTCCATAATAACTCTCTTTTCCTTTCCAGGCAACTGTAGGAAGGACTTTTCTCTCTCTTCCAGATACATAAGAGAGGTCTGTTATGAAGGTCTAGGACTTGAGAGGGTCAGGAATTTGAGAGGGGTAGATTCTGGAGTTTCCCTTGGGCACTAGGGATTAGTAGATTAGTTATAGGCCCAGATTTTGTGAAAACCCTTATCTGTTTTGAAAATCTCATCGTGGACCATATAATTTTTATATAACTTCTCCTTAATTCTTATGAAAAGGTAGAAGAAGGGATGAAATGCCCTAAGGGATGACCAAGTCAGGACCTGGGGTCCCCTGGGAGAGTAGGGATGAGGGGGAGAGGAACTGGTTGTGCCCTGAGGACAGCCTAGCATTGCTTGGGTTTTTCTAAGTAGAAAAATAATAGGAACCGCTAACATGTATTGAGCGTTCATGTTGTTCTTCATTTTTAACTCAGTTAATCTTCATTAGAACTCTAGGAAGTAGGGTTTTTTGCAGAGGAAGAACTATGAGAGGTGAGAAATTAAGTAACCTGCTCTAGTCACGTAAGTAGAAAAAGTGGAGTCAGGAATTATACCCCGTCAGTCGGATGCTAAAGTGGCGTCTCAGAATGTGATGTGATGCAGCAGAAAGAAGCCAAGGCTCCCAATCGAAAGGCCGGGTGGTCACCAGTCTACTGACCCTGAGAAAGGAGAGTGGTTTGTGGCCTGGAATTGTGGGGATGACCCAGCCCGCTTTGGGCAACCACAGAGACCTATCTCTACTGTCATGTTGAGTTGGTGGGACTGACTCCTGACACATTTAATCTTAAGCCTAGGAGTGACTGGATACCAGCCCTAGTAGTTTTACCCCCAATTTCCTCTCCACTGTTAAGACCTCTAAGGGAAGGCGGGGAGAGTGAAAAAGTAGGAGGAGGAGAAAGGAGAGTGGGGGTGGGTGGGAATGACATCAAGCAGGAATGTGCCAGTCAGCGGGGGTAAATTTTCCACTTGGATCTGTGTGGAAACCTGATCTTGCCTCTATTTTTGGTCTCCTTTTCTAACAACCTTTTGCCAGATTGGAATTTTTCTGCACCTGTAACACATTTTTAATGTAATAAGTCTAGGAGAAACCAGGTATTATATCATGCTGGGGCCTGTGCTGTGTTTCTAGGAGGGAAGGTAGGCCAGACCCCAGTTTATCCCAATAGGGGATTAGTGTATTAGTCACCCTGTAAAAGCTCAATTTATTATGATTTTTTAAATGTTTCTTTTAGCACTTGCTTATAAAAGGTGAAGAGGGGAGCCACGAATGTGTCTGTGTTCCCTGCCCCCACCTCCTTCTCTCACACACACACACACACACACACACACACACACACACACACATGCATACACGCGCGCACACACCCACGCACGCACGCACGTTCTATCAATTTCATATGAACTCAAATTCCGTAAAATCAAATCCAGAGGCTTTGACCAATTGGCTTACCTTTGCTACGTTGGACTTTGTCCTGGTTCGGACTGGTGCAACTCATAGAAAGGTGAGATTATTGTACCAGCCACCCCTCAATCAAATAAGTCAGTGGCTTAGCTGTTTAGGGTGATCATAGGGGTCTACTGGCCAAGGCATGGATTTGGTTTGTTTATGTGGGATTGAGTCCTTTCTTTCCTGTTACTCCAGATTGGCTGTCTTTTTTTTTTAAATTATTGATTTGTACTTTTTAATCCCTTTACCTTTTTCACCCAGCCTCCAGCCCCCTCCCCTCTGGCAACCATCAGTTTGCTCTCTGTATCTATGAGTCTGTTTCTGCTTTGTTTGCTTATTTATTTTATTCTTTAGATTCCATATATAAGTGAGATCGAATGGCATTTCTCTTTCTCAGTCTGACTTATTTCACTCAGTACAATACCCCCTAGGTCTATCCATGTTGTCGCAAATAGTAAGATTTCATTCTTTTTCATGGCTGAGAAATATTCCACTGTATACATATACCAAAATGTCTTTATCCAATTGTCTACTGACGAGCACTTGGGTTGGCTGTCTTGTGGGTATGTGTCATTGGTTGCATAGGGCTCAAGACAGATGTTTCTCTCAGCTTTGCCACCTAACTGGACAGTTCTGTAGAACTCATCCCCATCACTGGGCTTAAAAAAGAAAGAAAAGCAAAACAAAGAAATAGCTTGAAGGCCATGTTCACATAAGAACAAGGTGAGGCTGCGTGGTGGCACGGAGAGAGCCCTGGGTGCAGCAGCAGGTGTGGGGCTGTGTCCTGGTTCTGCCATCCAGGTTAAGCGCCTGGGCATCTAAGCTGCTTGGATTTTGAATGTCGGTGGCTCTTCAGGGATCAGCTGAGTCTTTCATCTTTTATCTACCATCCTACACTCACAAAAATCCTAACTCCTGCCCCAGACTATGATGTAATGTAGCAGAAAGAAGCTTGCTTCCAGGAAGAAGATCTGAGTTCAAGCTGTGTTCTAGCTGTTTGCTAGCTGTGTGCTCAGCGGTGCCTGAAGCTAATACAATTTTGGGTTCTTTCCTTCAGGGAAAGAATACAAACTTATGAATGTAAAACTGATAGGGTCCCTGGAAAGGCCTTGGAAGGGGCTCAGGCAAGTGAAGAGCTGAATGATGCTGAAATTTCATTAGCTTCATTGAACCTGCCTGTGTGTGTTGCTGAATGTCACATAATCTCTTTGAGCCTCAGCTATTTCAGTCCTAAAATGGATTTAATCATGTCTGTCTGTCTCAAGGGAGTATTGTAGGGAACAATCAAGAGTAAATATGTATGAGTGTTTTTGTTCAAAGTGATACACACACACACACACACACACACACACACACACACACATACACACACAGAGTCTAGAAATGTATTATTATTACAATCCATTCAGGTATTGGTTTAATGTTTTGATTATATTTTCGTAGATCCCTACTCAAACATTTCTCTCAATGTTTCTCATTGGCTCTTTGGTCAGGGGCATTTTCAAGGTCCCTACTATTTGTATTGTTCGACGAATTTCCAGATCTGGGGAATGAGAAATAAAAAGAAGCTTCTGAATTTTTCGTACATGTGGAATACATACAATGACACATCTCTGAACCCTCTCTGCTCCATCCCTGCATATGTAAATGGCTCTTGGTAGAGTTCACTAGAGCCTCAATAAGTGTGTTTGGAACTTGGTAACTATAATAGGAAATTGAAAAGACTACATACCTGGATGGTTATCAGTAAAATGTCTAAGGCTGTTGGCTCCTCAGGTGTTGACAGGGACTTCCTCTGGCTTTGCAGCTTTGAGATCTGCAACCACTTGCCATTAAAAAAGGAATAGAGCATCTCCACCTCCCTGATGGTGACGATTAGGATGTTTCCATGCCGGTCTTTAATGGGTTCATAGTAAACTCTTCCCAAGTTGTGAGTTCCAAGTAAATTCTAGAAACAAACAGATTTCTGGTGACTTAGGTGATGTGCAAACAAAGCAACATAACTGCAACAAAAGACACTGTGAATAATTACTTGATGTTTCTGAGAAGTTTTTTTGTATTTTTTTTAAGCAGACTTAAACCTAGACTATGATAGAAATGTACTTAACAGAAGCTCAAAGAAAATGCCTTTGCCCTAAGCCTGCAAAGATCATAGCAAGAGGTACAAAAATTATGTTTTTTTAAGCAAATTCAATATCTGTAAATATCTCTCACCCACATAGACACACCAGCACATAAACCTCAGTTACCAGCACTTGAAGAGAAACCCAGATGTTTTAAAGAAAAATGCCTGATATTTCAAGTATGCTACTTGTGGAGTTTTCAAGAGATCTACAGTAAGCTTGGTATGAAGTGGGGTTGTTTAAAATGAAGACGTGAATTGACAATGTAGCACATTGTACAGGTCGTCAAATGACTGCACATTCCCTGCAAGATACTTTAATTGGGGGATTGGCCTGGTTTGACTTATCTGCATTTCAAGGGGTTCTATTTTTTTAAAAACTTTGTTAAAATTGTTTGCGTGCTAGGTCGACTGAGGCAGACAATACTTTTAGAAAGGTAGGAAGGGAAGGATGCCACATTACATGTGGAAGGGCCCAGGTAGGTGCTATTAAAATAAACAATTTCACAAACATGAGGCATTGAAGAGCACCTGGAGCATTGCATGAACAGGATAAAGTACCCTTTTACTTGGAATATCTTTTTTTTTTTTAAATTATAAATCACCTCAGAACTTCTGGCTGTTATTTTTGTGAGCTTACATAAATGCTGATGAGATAGCCTGTTAGCAGGACAGCAAAAGGAGAACTGGAATTTGTAAGCATAACAAGGATGACCTAAAAATGAATGAGCCACAGTATCTACATCCACAAAAACACTGGAATGTTCCCTCATGGGTAGGGACTGTATTTTAAATCTTTTTTTTTTTTTTTAAATTCACAAGGACAGGACATATAAGGAAAAATTTTTATAAGTAATTATTGACATATAAAAATTTATTTGGCAGGGTTACTGTTTTAAAAAATGGTCTAATCACCCAGTCAGATCATTTCTTTCCAATAACTGACTTCTAAATCATAGAGAAGCAATTGGGTAAGGCTTTTTTTTTTTTTGAGGGCAGTGTCACTGGCCCTCATATGTGGGACCCAAACTGGGGCCACTGGCTTCCCAAGCCAGCTCTTAACCACCGCGCCACTCGGCTGGCCCCTGGGTAAGGCTTTTAATCCAGCCCTCGGCAGCACTACAATTTTCTATAAAGCGGTTTGCTGCAAAGTAATACTGGCCAATAGCAGTGCTATGCCGATAAACTGGCTATCAAAAAGCAGGGGTGGGGGAAGCGGGGCTGATTTATAGCATATGCCAATTTCTGTGGTGTAAATATTCCCACCACAGGCTGATTTCAAGCTACTAAGAGTTTGACAATAGGCTTTCAACATTCCTGAATACTTACCAGTTAGCTCTCCTGAGCCAGTTGGCTCCAGCAAGCATGGCGCTGCTGTTAAGCCTTCAGTTATACTGGTGTTGAATGTCAGGGCTGGCTGCTGTTCATTAACTCTTAGACTTCTGAAAAATTATTTCCTCTTTGGTCCTGAATTTCATCATCTAAAATTAAGTGTCCTTACAGCTCAGATATCCCTTCTCCTAATCCTCACCTTATACAGTGTTTGGGGGATTAAGCCAAGCAATGCATGAGAAAGTATTTTATAAACTCTCAAGTTTGATACAAGTAGGGTCTGAGCCTTCTATCCTGCTCTAATTGGAATTCTACCCTGGCTTACACGTACTCATTTTCAAGACTCAGCCCAGGTTTCACCTTCTCTGGGGGCACTTTCCTAACTCTCTCAGGTAGAATTGACCATGTTCTCTTTGGTCTCCCATTGCTTCCTGTACAAATCTGCTTCATAGTGTGACTCTGGCCTTCCTGCATATTGATGTGCATGTCACGAGATCATGGTGATTTCGTCTCTGTGTCTCTGGGTTCCTTGCACACTGCCTGGCACTTAGTAAGAGCTCAATCATTTTTTTGTTGGCTGAATTTACATATTATCATTAGGACACTGGAAAATATGATTTACTTTGGACGAAAGCTGGTGGGTAGACATTGAATGAGGTGATCATTTGAAATAAAATGATTTATCAGTGGCTCACGGTTAGCTTTGGATATGATGACTAATGGGCTGAAGAAGTAAGCACTTAAAAAGTCTTCCTGAAATTCTTTATTGACATCGAATTGGGTTGGAAAGTCAGCTCTGGGGAACACCCAATTGAAGAGCAGAATATCCTTGTGAAAATAAATTGCCACTATGTTCCAAGGGGGAAATTTGAGGTTCTTTAGAGCTTAAAGGAAAAACGTACCATGTTAATACCTGTCATGCTATGCAGTCAAGGTTAGGAGATCTGGGAGCCTACAAGGTAAAGAGGAATAAAAGCCACGTGATGGCTTGCCGGAATGCATCTAGGCTATAACCAGCACAAAGCACAGGACTGTCAATAAGCCCTGGACAGATGCACAATAGAGACCTTCAGTCAGTTTTGGGTGACATGGGAAGTAAGAAAAGTCCAGAGTAGAGATACGAAGGCCTGGAATAGAAGAGTAAAAATTTTGGGAAACCTTACCTCCCACTCCCTTGAAAAATGAAAAAGACATAGTATTCATAAATCGCTACCTGGATTTTGACTCACTAACACTCATTTCTAAAAGCTGTGGAGGAAGAAAGTTTAATGTAACCCAAGATGATTACTGTATTTTGAGAATAAGTAGTTTGGACACCTCTTAATGTAAGAGCAATGTATACCTCTGCCTCTTGGGGCCTCTGTCATTTCCCTAAGAGTAGGAAAACCAATGTGGGGTCTTGGCCATTTACAGGCTTTTTCATGTTTTTTAAAAAAATATAAATGCTGGCAGATACTTGTCTCTTCCTTGCCTAAGTAATACTAATCATATTAATCAATTAATAAATCCATATTTTACCTTATTTCAAATAAAATGTAAAGCTACTCCTAAATAAGCTCCAAATGATGCAGAATAGAATTCTATTTTTTCTTTCTTTTTCTTTTTCTTTCTTTTTTAAAGATTTTATTGGGGAACTGGGGGAGGGGAACAGCGTTGGGGAATTGGGGAAGGAGAACAGACAAGCCGCCGACCCCTGTTCTTCAGTCCAGCTGCAGAGGACTTTGCCTCACCGGCCCATGTTGGCATCGTCATTGCGCTCTTTCTGGATGAGGCAGATCGGTCACCAGCCTCTGGACGGCCGCTCATGCTGGCTGCCAGCCGCTCACGCTGGCTGCCGGCCACTCACTGTAGCCCATAGCAGCCCACTGCAGCAGGGGCTGCAGCCTACACCGTCACCAGGGCTTGCACAGCCCAGCTCCAGGTGGAGCTGTTGTTAGCTGTAGAGGGCAGTGTCATTGGCCCTCATATGTGGGATCCGAACCAGGGCCGCTAGCGTCCCAAGCCGGCTCTTAACCAATGTGCCACTCAGCCGGCCCCTACTTTTTCTTTTTTAACTATAGTATGGATAATTTCTTCTATTAAAAATTTTTGTTGCTTTTGTAAATGGACACACAATAAGATGATGAACTACTGGGAAGAATGCAGGCTTTGGAGTTATATAGATTTGGATTTGTATCCAGACTCTGCTACTTCCTATTTGGGTGACCTTGGGCAAGTTATTTAACTTTTCTAGCCCTCAGTTTTATCATCTGTTAAACTAATATCAATACTAGTACTTTCTCAACAGGTGAAGATTAAATGAGATATAATTTGTACGGCACTTAACACCATGCCTGGCACCTATTTTGCTAAATAAATGAAAGTTGTTGTTTCACAATTATTATTTACTATTAGGTAGTAAAGGGCCTCATTGTAGAGCAGAGACTGGAAAATACGGTTCAGGATGCACAGTGGTTGGTGTGCACGGTGGTGAAGGTAAGTTAGGGTGCTATGGAAACAGGAAGGGGAGAAAGATGGTGCTGAAGGCCTTGGTTTGCTATGATAAAATGGGCCACTCTTGAAAGAGTATGAAGAGGGAATGATAGGGTCGGAATCTTTTATTGGCTACTCTGGCAGAAGTAGGGAGAATGGATTGGAGAATATTAAGACTGGAAGCACAAGGATGACTTTGAAGGCTTTTGATGTAACTGGAGTAATTAGGCAGTGGTCATGATGTTGGAAAGGGGAGCAGTGTAAAATAAGATATACCAGAGGTCAATTGACAGAATTTACCGATGGCTGATGCCAATCAAGCTAGTTAAGAATGCGTTTTTACCTTCCTCAGAACATTGTAAAATATGTTAGATTAGTAATAAACAGGCCTAAAATATTAAGTGAGCATCAATTTCGTCCAGTTTATTTTTCTCCCTCTTGTGAAAGGTTTCTCTGGGCCTTGTCACTGCTGCTCCCCACCCACTCCATCCCCCCACCCCCACTCCCCCACACAGAAAAGGTAGTTTCAGTATTTCCAGACACTTTCATTCTGAAGATCAGCAAATAGTTTAAGCAATATGTCCTAGAAGAAAGGCTGAAAATGACTCTGATTATTTAGGCACGCAGACAGAAACGTGAAGGAGGGAAGGGAATTCACGACAGTGCTCTCTCTGGCTTTGGATGGACACCATAAAGGGTAACTACTGAGTACTCAGAGGTACTGAGTACTCAGAGGTGCTGGTCACTGTGCAGGGCTGGCGAACTACCCAGGTGGTAACTACAGTATGAGGTACATTTCTGTGGTCCTTTTTCCCTCTGGTGAGAAGAGGTATTCTCAAGTGTGATCTTCCGGGTACAGGGGTTGGATTGACAAATTTATTTATGCCACCAGTACTTACTGAGAGTCCGCCACATGCCACCCATGGAGGGAGAAGCAATGACCAAGATAGATATATTCCTTGAGTTCAGGGACTCACAGTCCAGGTGGGTCACTAACCCAATAAGGATACAATTTAACTAATGGGATTATGATCACCATTCTGAATGAAGAATACAAGGTGCTGTGAGAGTGATTGCTTCCTCAGGAGATCAGAGAAAGGCTCCCTGAGGAAGTATAAAAGTTCAGCTGAGGTCCGAAGGACAGGTAGGAATTAGCAAGGCAAAAAGATTAGAAGAAGAGGCTTCGAGGCGGAGGAAACAGCAAGGGAGCTAGCAAAGGAGACAGCGAAAGACAGAGGCCAGGAAGTTGGACAAATCTGGAAATCACGTTGTCATGGCAGCCAAGGGATGTGGCAATTTAAAAAAGTAGAGCGGGACCAAGTGTACCAAGCACTGCTGAGGTGGCAGCTGCAAAGAGGATTTCAAAGTGTCCACTGGGTTTAGTAAAACTGAGGTCATTGGCTGGGATAGTCATTGGTTGTATAGGGGTCTGCACCATGTAATTTTGGGGCTCTCTTAAGACAAAGTCTACAAAAGTACAAATATAAAAATGATGTGTAAACATGAATATTTATTTAGAAGGAGAAAGGAAAATCTCCCGAAATACTGGAATATTTGGAATTCCCAGTCCCCTTGTTCCCTGAGATTTCTTTTTTCTTTTTTTTTTCAGGGCAGTGCCACTGGCCCTCATATGTGGGACCCGAACCGGGGCCGCTGGCTTCCCAAGCCAGTGCTTAACCACTGCGCCACTCGTCTGGCCCTCCCTGAGATTTCTTTAGGCAGTTTCCAGAAATGCTCCCTGATTGCAACTCAACTCCTCCCCACCTAAAACACTCTATGAGCACCCCTGCTCCACACACACTCACAGGGGATCGTGCAAGTGAGGGGCCCTCAGGCCCAAGCTGTATGAGCATCATCTGCCTCTAAGACTGGTGGCCTGCGAGGGCAGTTTGCTCGGCAAGGTGTCAGCAAAAGTCAGGGAGAAGGCTGAGAAATGGAGTAAATCAAGAGGGAGAATGGGGGCAACGCTTTCAAGAAGTCTAGGTCTAAGGAAGAGAAGAGAGAGAGTTTGGTACCTGAAAGGGCATGTGGGGTTGAGGAAAGGATT
Source organism: Aselliscus stoliczkanus (assembly GCA_033961575.1). Classification (NCBI taxonomy): domain Eukaryota; kingdom Metazoa; phylum Chordata; class Mammalia; order Chiroptera; family Hipposideridae; genus Aselliscus; species Aselliscus stoliczkanus. Next base: position 27,058,901 of record CM066739.1, read on the forward strand.
TGGGGGGATGTTAAACTGGAGATACTTGAGTATGTTTAAATAAGATGGGCAGGAAGAGCTGGGATCCAGAGCACATATGAAGGGAGAAGCCTTTGGTGGGAGGAGTGAGACTTTATCTGTTGGAATAAAAGGGAAGAAAGGGAAAGTGGGGTCAACGCAAGAGGCTTTTAAAGTTGGTGATGGAAAAATAATTAATTCCCATTTATTTTCTTAATGACTTACACAGTGAAGTCATCACCTGACGTGGGGATGGAGAACAGAGGAAAGGGGAAGGGATGGCGGAGAATGGAGAACATTTTCAATAGTTGCCTTGTAGTTTGGGAAAGTGAATTTAGTAGAGAAATGGAATGTGATCACTAGGTAACATTACATGTGGGAATTATAGTAATGAATTTAACATAAAAGCAGTAAAAACCCCCCTTTTTTTGAGACTTTGCTACAGCAATGTGCAACTACTCCGGTGTAGACATGCTGGATTCATCCAGGCTTGGGATTTTTCCAAATTAATATGGAGGGAAACAGTGGCCAGAAATTTAGAATATTTTCAAGGGAGTGATTATGATGGGCCAAGAAATCTAAGCTAGACAAGGAGGGAAATTACCTCAGAAGGGGGCTGATGCATTATGAAAAGTGGTGGGGCCAATATATTGGGAGAGGCAGGGAAATCCAAGAGCTACTGCAATGGGAATAGTCGAGTTGGGAACACTGACCATCATGGCTTCCTTCTAGCCCCTCTGCATCTAACTGCACTGGCTTGTGGCAGCCTGATCCTTCTAGGGTTACTGATGTCAGCTGAAATTGTTCTAGGGAGCCTCCAACAAACACACAATCAAAAGCCCCATTTGAAATCCTAAGGTTGTTCAGTCTGTGATCCAGGCGTGTCTGTGCTGGATAGGGGGCTGATGGGAGAGTCCAGCGGGGATCTGAGCCTCCTGGGAAACGACTATATCCTCATGGAGGAGCAGCTGGAGGTATAGTGAATTGGTCCAAGTCAAGCTGAAAGGAAGGGGCACTTTGCATTCAGCACAGCCATCATGGCCCAGCTCCAAGAACTTTTTCTCTTGAGTTGAAGGAGGAGATTCTGTAATCAAGAGTGAGTTGAAATGGAGAGCAGTTTGCTAAAATATCTAAGGCCATTGAGGACACAAGGGAGTAAAATGCTTATGGAATGGAGTATATAGCATAGAAAGGGTAAGAATTACTTTTCAGAATTAATTATACTAGCAACACAATCATTATTAGTATTGCAGGTAGTCAAATTATTATTATGTAGGTCAAGAAATGAAGTTCCTGTAATTGCAGGTGGGGGTGGAGCTGTAGATATACTTTTTTGCTTTCTTTTGTTTTTATGCCTTGGCTAGAATTCCCGGCCAAATACAACCTATATAGATTCCTGTTATGCATATAGCTTTATAGGTAGACACTGACTACTGTTAGAGGCTCAGAGAGCTCTTAAAAACCCCATTTCCATGTAGCAGATGTTTTTCTGTGCTAAGAGCCACAAATTCAGGGAATACCAGAAAACAATGAGAGGAAAACCCAGAAAAGCTTGGTTAGAATTCAATGTCATTTCTAGGAGGGACTCTGTAACCTACAGAGATTCTTGCAGGGATTAGAGACCTGATCTGAATGGGTTAATAGTGTGGAAGAATGAATAAATTCAGGATTAAAGGTAAACTTTTAAGTGTTTTTTGTTTTGTTTTAAGTAAGCAAATGCCTGTGCATTACCAGAAACATCAAGCCAAGAAGCACCTCAGAATATCTGCTGGTCTTTCTCCAACTCCATAACTTATAAACGCACAAGATACCCGAGAAGCAAGGGTTCTTCAAGTGATCTAGTCAAATTCTTATTTTGCAAGTGATGAAACTGAGGCCCAGAAAAGAGAAGTGAGTTGACTTATTAATATCTAATCTAGAATTTACGTCTCCTCACTCCTTGTTTAGGGGGTCACTCCTAGACTCTTCAAGAGAGATCCCTGCTCTCCTCCAGGAGACAGCTAAAGGCACAGCTCCAACTGTCTGAGAAGCCGCCATGTGCCTAGGGATCTGAGAGAGGGAGGAGCCCACCCTTCCCTTTCCAGGTGAGACTGGACTGCACTGACCACGTTTTTCTCAAATGCCCGTGGAGGTCTGGATTGAAACCTGGCCCCTCACCTGGAGCTGGGCTGTTGCTGCAAGCATCTTCTGCCGAGTCTGCAGTACTGTGGACGAGGACATGGAGATAGGTACGCTTTGCCTCAACCACCTTATATCTTCCCACATACAAGACAGCTGCAAAAGAAGTCACGAGGTCATATCATTGTCCAAGCCAGTACATGATTTAGGTTGTGGCATCAAAGCACAGCAGGGAGAAGGAAATCTGACCCCTGATGTTTGTTCTCCAGTCCATTTTCAGATGCACGCGAAATAACTTTTTGATCTCTGTCCAATTGGAAAAAGATCTGAATGTTAATGAAACAGTCAGATCCACATTTTAGTCCTTGCCAAATGATCCCATAACTCAGAATGGTGGAGACACAATCTGACAGGATGCAAGCTTCTTTGCTTTGAAAATGTAGTGTAGACGCTATTTTGGCATTTTGCATGACATAGAGCATCTCAGGACTGAAAGAGGCCTTTGAGATAATTTACTCCCACCCCCGTACTTTGATCACTGAAGACCCCTCAACTAAGGTTGCGGAGATTTATTTGGAGTAACATCGGTGCAAAGTGGGGTAAAAATGAAATCAGAACTCAGTATACCTTTGTGAACCACAGAAAATCTTGTGTAATGGAACTGGTGTGAGAGTCATCTATTTCAACAATCGGTATTTGATCTTCATTGGTGACTAACATGTTGTCTTTGTAATAAAATATAACAGCTATGTAGAGTCCCCTAAAAAGAAAAAGCAAAATAAAAATTGTCCTCGACCATCTTCCTCTGCCAAGCCTGAGTCATGGAAAAAAAAATATTTTTGGACATGAAAAAGATAATTTAAAATATACCTATGAGCATATTCTTGCTAAGTATGAAAAGTTCATCCACTAGAACGCAGAGAAATTACTATCTTGTCCAAATTTGCAGGAGAAAAGTGAACTTCATATTTTTAAAAATGTGATATATATTTATTTATTTAAAAATTTAAATCAAAGTATAGTTAGCATATAATATTATATGAGCTTCAGGTGTATAACATAGTGATTCAACATTTATGCAATTTATGAAGTGATCACCACAATAAATTTAGTAACCATCTGTTACTGTACAAAGTTATTATGATATTATTGATTATATTCCCTATGCTGTACTATTACTCAGCCATAAAAAAAAATGAAATCTTGCCATTTGCAACAACATGGGTGGACGTTGAAGGTACTATACTAAATGAAATCAATCAGATAGAGAAAGGCAAATACTGTGTGATTTCACTTACATGTGGAGTCTAAGAAACAAGACATAAACAGACTCATAGAAACAGATCAAACCGATGGTGGAGGGATGGGTGAAAATGGTGAAGGGGAATAAGAGGCACGGACTTCATATTTTTTTAAACAACAAAAAAGAAATTTCTACCAAGCTTCCACTCAGAACCCAAATCAGCTGATTCCTAAGAAGTGAAGACTTCCTGGAAAAAATTCATCGGACCCACCGTTTCAAGGTCTTCACAAACTTGTTTGAGGAATGGAATAGGTGTTTCAGGCTCCTTGACATGGACTGCTTGCGGCCTGTGGTTTGTAATTTTGAACTTTCTGGAACACAGAGAAAACAAACAATGTAAATTCCACTGGCAGAACACCACCCCAGGTACCTTCTTCCCACCTTCCTCCATTCCTCTCCCCTGTTCCCTCAGTATCACTGAGGGTCAGTTTCACGTAGGGGTTCAGCTCATTTATTCCTAATGGGAAGCTTTTGTACCTTGATTTGCCAGTGGTTAACTTAATAATGATCAGCTCTCAAAAATGTGGGAGATAAGTAACATTTATGACTCCAAGGGAAACCACTTAGGTGTTTTGTTTTTCCTCTCTGTATCAGTGATTCATTATAAGACGGAATGAAAAGGAATGGTGTCAACTGTTTTGCCCTCCTCCCCTTTTCCCCCACTGCCATTTAATAGTCACATATTTCTTCATGCTGACAAAGCTCTTCTTGTTAGTCTACATATTCCATTACATTTTTTCATTACAAAATTAATAGAAGCACAGTAAAGGAAATCTGGAGAATAGGAAAAAAAAAAAAAGAACAAAACTCCAACCATATCATCCTGCCTCTTTGGTACAACCACGCCTCTAGCATCCTGGGGAAGTTTTTTCCAGTGCGTATGTTGGCTTACAAAAACAGTTGTAGGCTTATTATACAGGAGAAGAAACTGACACAGAAAGGTTAAGCAGATTGTCTAAGATTAAGAAAAGCCAGTACCTGGCAAAACTGCCACACGCATTCTCCTAGTACGCATTTACTGGGACATTATTATGTGCACGTTTCCGTGGCTACAGTGGTGAGAAAATCATCCATTGCACCTGTTCAGCTTTTCTGGTTACAACCAGGAGCTCTCCTTGATAAAGGAGCATACTTCCTGTAACAGTTTTTGGAAACGGTGCTCCATGGAACTGAACTGGACCATCACTGATTTCAACTTGCATCTTGCATGCAATGAAGGGAAGCTGAGGTTGTTGGGGTCATCACCAAAGTCGTGACAGACATGTCACTGGGAATGAGAATCTGGTCCATATCAGTGCTGTTGGGCATAGAACGCTGGGCGATGGCCCATGGCTGAGGAAGTCCCCCTGTGGCTCTGCCCATGATCCTATAGGAGCAGTAGGGAGTGAGCTGACTGACACAAGCATTTATGCCAGCTTCGAGCCTGTGCTGATAACAGACAGAACAAAAGAAAAGCATTTCTTTCTGACTTGAACATGAATCTGGCGTGTCATATCCTGCTTGAAAATGCTGCTGCTGGGACATCTGGTTAAAGGCAGCATACTGAACATATTCATTACTTACCACTGTTTCCCAAAACCTCACTAAAGAGATTTTGAAAAACCTATAGAGACAAAGAGATGGGAAAGGAGACAAAAGCAAGTGAATTTTGGTAGCTGGAAAGGAAATGGACAGATGGATTTTGCAGGCTTGAGAAAGATGAATCCTAAGCCAGCAGTAGAGAAAGATGAGAGGTAACTGGAGTCACCCCATGGGTGCCATATATTGCTGGAAGCTGGGGGTGAATGTGGAGCTAAATGGGTGTATGTGTGTGTTGAAGTCTTTTTGAAAAGTAGTTAGACTTCTAGATATCCTCCCACACCCTGCATAGTGGACAGGTGCCCCTTCCCCACTCTAGAAGAGAGTTAGTGGCTTATTCTCTGAAAAGTATAAAAACAGAGTTCTCTTGAGTAGGAGACATGGCATACAGCTAAAAAGAGGGGGAAGAGGTGGCATGTACTCAAAACAGGTGGATGAAATGGGAGTTTCCATATAGAGTATTTCCCCATTGGACTCTCGGAACACTGGTACTCACACTTATGCCCCTCCAGGGAGGGCACTGGAAGAAAGTTCTCTGGGGACTCTGCCTGGCCAAAGAGAACCCACTTAAAGATTCTGACACTGGCTTCACTGCTTTCCTGAAGATAAGACTGTGCCAGGTCACCTTACAGTGAAGCCTATAAATAAAGAGCCCTGTCCAAGTGCTCAGAGCTTCCCAATAGCTATTGAATTCCCTTCTCTTAAATATGAGCAGACATCCAAGGATCACCAGGCAGTTGTGAAAAGCATATAACAAGAAAGACAGAGGCCAAAAACAAAGAAACAAAAGAGCAATTCAGAGGAGAGATTATGTTGAAAAAAGAAAATACAACATGAAACAAAGCCTCAGAGACAAGAAAAGACATTGCATCCTTGTAAAAAAAGATAGGAGCCTGTAAGAGAAAAATTCAGAGACCAAAAGAGCCCTGAAAATTAAAAATATGTTATCATAGTCTGAAAAACCCATTGGAAAGCCTACAAAGTAAAGTTGGGGAAATCTCTAAAAAAGTAGAGCAAAAGGACATGGAGATGGAAAGTAGGAGAGGGAAAACAATTAAAAAAATAAAAGGGCCATTCTATGAGGTTCAACATCCGCATGAGAGTTTTTGTATAGAAGAGCAGAGAAAAAGAAGGGAAAGAAATAAATAAAGAAATAATTTAAGAAAATATCCTATAATTGAAAGGTATATGTTTCCATATTGAAAAGTCTTGCCAAGTATGCAGCACAACACACAAAAATAGACCCACATGAGCACACAACAGTGACATTTTAGAAAATAGAAGTTTTAAAAAAAGAACTTAAGACCTTAGAAGTAGTGGAATGAAATAGGTTTCATATAAAACTGGAATCAGAACGGCATCAGACTTCCCAGCACCGAAAGTTAGAAGACGATGAAGCAATGCCCTCAAAGTCTGAAGGAAAATTATTTCAACTGAGAATTCTATACTTATTCAAACACTTAAATAAGTGGTAAGTAGAATAAATACAACTTTAGACATTCAATGTGTCCAAAAATTAGCTCCCAAGTATCCTCTCAGGAAGCTACTAGAAGAAAGGCTTCACCCAAAATGAGAGACTAACCCAAGAAAAAGGAAGATACAAGCTAAAAAGAAGAAATCTAATATTGGAGAGTGGCAAGAAGAGTCCTTAATATAGTGGTGTAAAGAGACCCTAAGGTGACAGCTGTGCTCCAGACACAGAGGGAGCCAGTAACCGGTCTAGACTGGAGCAGGTCCGGGGGGTGGGGGGCTCCCTGAGAGGTTTCTTTAAGAAGACGCAGTTGAAACAACACTAATGTATCTGATTGTGTTGAGAGAAAATCGATACAATTGGAGAATAGCTTGGGGATTAATTAGTTATAACCACATAGAAAAATAAGAAAATACAATAGGAGATGATTATTAACTACAGGGAGGACAAAAAGTAAGTTATTCATGAAGGAAAAATAATCATAGAATTTGCATGATCCTTATAATGTAAGCAATGAATAGTGACCTTAGTAAAATTACAATATAAATAAGGAGCATAAGGGGGCCAGGAAATGTATGTGCATATAACAGGGTGGAGGGGTATAAAAGAGAAAGATCTGTCATCTTCCTTAGTGAGATAATAGCTACAATTGAAAACAAAAATAAAGAATTAGCAATATAAACATGTTATTTAGAGTTATGGAGAACATATCAGAAGAACTGGCTGAGAGAATTGAGCATTTGGGGAATAGAAAATGGAGAATAGGAGAAATTGCTTTTTTAAATAATAATAAAGCCTTTTTTATTTTAAGCCGAATTTCAACCCTTAAACGATGGCTGACAGGTGTATATAATTCTTATTATATACTGAATATGAACCCAGGTAGTCTAGCTTCAGAATATAATCATATGTAACTTAAATAAAAATGAAGATTAAACTAAACAAATTAGACTACAAAATAAAAAGAAAAAATGAGAAATACTACCAGTTGGAAAGAGGCTCCTGCAAATGTTAAATATTCCATATCTCCTACATTTGGGCACATGGTAGATTTGCACTTTAAACCTTTGTGGTCGGCTGGGGCCACATGACTATTTTTGGCCAATGAGTTCTGAATGTAAATGACATATAAAGTCTTCCTCATATGAGGCCTTGAAGAGTTTCTTTTCCCTTTCCCATGGGTGCTGGCAAATATTTCTAGAAAGAGGGTGATGACAACTCAGAAGGGCAGCTGTCAGCTGGCCAGGGGTACACATACAGCACAGGGGAGAAATAGATAGTTTGGGGGGCCATTTGATTATTGCAGCCTGATATAGCCCATCTTGACAGATGCAAGGTCTAAACTCACATTTATCCTAAGAACTGTGTCTTTCTTCTGTCTTAGTTCAGGGCTCTGGATCAATTGTTAGTTTTCTGGACTTTGAATGTAGTAGGTTTTTAGCTTTTAAGAGCTTAGAGCATAGCTGACTCATACTAGTGTGCCAGGAGCCTGACACGTCGTAAGCAGTGTTTTAATTACTGTTTGCCAGTTGAAAAATTAGATAACAGATGAAATTCAGTCCTATAGGTTACTGCTATGGTGAACACAACTGGCTTCTTTATAATTCATTCTGTATGTTAGGACATTTATCTTTTATGAACAAGAAAGGCGGCTCAACGCCTCTATTAAATATCCTTTCCAGTACTGACCATGCAGCAGATTAGCTGTAGCCAAAATGCAGAAATTAATGTGGGTTTTGGTACCTCCCATGGAGGGCTTAGGTGTGTTTTATCATCACTTCTGCATTTGGAATATGCTGTGTATTTGTTGAGTACTCCAGGCTCATTACAGTGGAGTCAATGATTACATTCTGATTCTGGGACATATCAGTAAAGTGCTGAGGCTGGAGAACACCCCATTAATGATTAAAAATAATGTCCTTCTAGGTAATGCCTGGCCCGGTTAAATGCACCCTGAAAAACTGAGAGCTGAGTGCACCTTGGTTAGTGTGGAATGTTGAAGGGCCTGGTCTGGGTAAAGTTTTCCCAGTGATATGGGAATGAAACCCCACTCAGATTTCCTTTTCAAGCTTCTTCCATGCACATTTACATCTCCTAATGAACCCCTCATTAGAAGAACATTATTTCCTTGCAAACATTTGTCCTCATTTCCATCTATAGCAGAAATTCCTAAAGGGCTTTGTTGTCATCATTATAATTGGGAACAACCTTTTGCTAAGACCAAGTGTGACATTTTTACACCGAGTCACAACTCAGCCAGCATCTCTTAGTTTCCAGTTTGGATCGCTTACCTTCTGTTCCAGCAGTGCCCTGAATCTAGAGGCTGCAATGCAGCTGGCTATCTGAAGGGTGGAGGAGCATGGGAAATGAAAACTTAATGGAGGGTTGAATTCTCCAAAGAAAACTAAGTGCCCGTTCCACGAATCATTACACAGATCAGAAACCTGACCCTGTCCCACTGGAGTGGCCCAAGTAGAAGAGTAGCTTTCAAAAGCTTCTGGGATTTTCAGGATGTCATTGGCTAGGTCTAGGAAAGATATGCACAGTAGTACAGGGGACGATTAAAATTCAGGGTGAGATTAAAGTCCAGGGCCCAGTCCTGATGTAAGGATGGGATATAGAAATGAGGTATGGCAAGAAGGCTGGACTTGGAGACAGAAAACTTGGTATCCTTGGAACAGTAGGTTAGTATCCTGATTCTATCTTTTCCTGGCATTGTGATCTTGGTAAAGTCACTTAGCCTCAGTGACCACTGCCAAAATGAGGATGATGAAAAAAGATATATTGGATGTGCACTTGCATGTAAATTTTATTACAAATGTACACGACGGTTTACTATTATCGTGGCTGTTATGATGGGTTGAGCTTCCCCAGGGATGTTCACAGAACTTTCCTTGGGGGTGAAAAGTTTTAGGGTGACTATCCCAAGGACCCAGCACACTGAGGAGTTCTGGGGGAGGGACAATTCAAAGGGAAGGGAATGAACAGCAGCTGCTGTTTTTCTTGTGCTTGTTTTCAAGCAGTTCATATATAGAGGGTGAGAGAGAAAGAGAGGAAGGGTGGGGGGGAAGGAGAGGGAAGTCTCTTCTGAAGGGTTAAAGCAAGATAGTGCTGTAAAGTGATTCCAGATGTACAAATATTAATATCTCTTTCTCCCTGATGAATGAGAAGGTATGACCCAGTTAGGAAACTGCTAAAATTACCGGCGCCACCGAGACCTCAGTCGATGGCCCAGCGCAGATTTTTATCCTTACCCCGGCAACTATAATGCTGATGAAGGGCTCGGACCTGCTGCAGCAGACCTTCCAAAACTTCACTCTGTCCCTTGTGTCTGGGCTCTCTGTCGTCATAGTCTTTCCAGTCTATTGAACAAAAGAAACAAACAGAGTGAAATTTTAAAGCAGGGAGGCCTCTTCCCTGCCCCGCCTCGGGGGCCGAGTTTTGCTCATGCTACCCGCAGACTCTGTGGGTGAGCACCCCGCGAGCAGGCGGTGCCAAGGGTTTGGAAGCTGCCATTGTTCAGGGCCCTGTGCAAAACAGTAATTGTGGTTGATTTCTTGTGTTGGGCAGTTTCAGGGCAAGAGAAAGTGGTAAGTGAAAGCCAAAAGAGAAAGAGGGATTTGAGAGTCCAATTTCCCCATCCCCCAGCTCCTTACCCTCTTTTTCAGCATCCCATGCCCTAATCAGTTCCCCTGCCACCCTCTCCACTCAGCACACCAAGTCTCTACTGGATTTCCACAGTAGGAAAGAAAGGGGGTGGGAATGTGCAGACTAGATGAAATCCACAGTCCCAATGCTTTTATTGTAGGTTTCACACTTTTGGCCAAATTGACATTTCTTTCCAGGGAAAGAGCCCATGTCAGATGCCAAGAAATGGAAATCTACATTTTGCTCTAATGAATGTCTGCTTTGGTTAGCTGGCACAGCAACTTCTGCACATACTCTGAGCCACCAACCACCCTGTCTGCTCAGTCTCTAAATATACAGTATTAGCTTACATGGCAAATTTAAATTGCAATACCCACTGAGATTTTTCGCCCCCTTCTATTTTCATTCCATTTGGCAATAATGATATCAAGAGTAATAACCCGTATGGGACCAATGTCAAGACTGTAATTCTGCTGTCTCCAACTCTGGGTTTCTTTTTTAGCAGGTCAGTCAGTCATTTCATAGTCCATCCCTTCTTCCCTCTTATTTTCTTTGCCCCAGTTTTACTTTCTGAACCTTTCAAAAGCAACAACTTAAAGTGCTTTTTGGTTGAAATGCTTGCTCTAAAATCGCTAGTCGTCCTTTCCTAGAAAAAGCCAGTTAGTTCACCCATGTGTATCGGAGGCTTAAATTTGAGTTGAAGGAGTTTCAAATTCCCTCCCCTCCAGGTTTATTTCAAAATACGGAATCTCCCTTGTTTAGAAATGTAGGCAGATGCCATGATAGATAAAGTTAGGGGAAAGCCTTCTACAATGGTCCATCCAAGGCCAAGAGAACAGCACAGTTAGGAAGAACAGAGGTTCAAGGGTCAGATGAGCCTGGGTGTGAATCCTGGCTCCTCTAAGTCCTAGCTTAATGTCTGTGGTGCGAGTGACTCCCCATGGACGGGGCCTCGACTTCGTAATATGAGAACAGAGCACAGTAGCTACCTTGCAGGATTTGGGGAGGATTATATGAGGAGATTATTAGGTCTCCAGCACAATGTTACGCGGAAGGCGTTATGTTAAGCACTCACTTAAAGAGAAAGGGATTCTCTGATGGGAAGTTAGCTCCTTGAGCAGTGAGTGTGGGAACACCATTTCTTACTGTATTCAGGGATTCCCTGTGAAGAGGGAGGTCCCCTTCCCCATGTCCCCTTCTCCATTTTCCTGCTCAGAAGACTGAGGCCCAGAGATAACCAGTTCTATTTCCTCAGCTTGTAGGTGGCAGAGCCAGGACTGTCACAGCCTCATGACCCTCCATATCGTGCTCAGAACGTGTTTGTTTTTTCTTTCGGGAAGGAGGGTCAGAGCGCGGTTGGCGTCTGTGTGGTGTGGCTTAGCTGTGGTCACCTCTGGAGACAGGGAATTGGCATACGTGCCTCCTGTAGCCTCTGTTCCTTGTGGGCAGGAACTGTGACTGAATTTCTCTTTGCCTCAGGTCTCTTCTCTGCAAAGTGAGTTTCAGAACCTCTTTTTAGGTTATTTGAGGTTTCAAAGAAATAGTGTGAGTGCAGCACCATTCTGGGCACGTAGGAGACACTCATTAAATGTCGGTAAGTCACTGTGAATACAGGCACAATGGTGTTCCAGTAGGATGAACGAGGAAAGGGCTTTTATTGGGAAATTTGGGAATGTCTGAGGTAATGGACTCCAAGTGGCCCTTAGACTATCTCTAACGTCCCTGGTGTCTGGGCACAATGAGAATAAATATTGCTTTCATGGATTCCCAAAAGGCCATTACGAGTTTGTTCCCCTAGTTGGATAAGTCCATCTGAAGTACTCCTGATAAGATGAGCAATGTGGCTTGCTTGAGTAAGACTCCTGGGTGGCTGAATTACTACCTGGCCCCGAACATGCTAATACATTCTAATGAGTGTTAATACTGCCATCAATGCAAGGGGAGATGAAATGGACCTGGCTCTGTTAGCTGAGCCCTATTACATCAGAGGCCAGCTCGAGCTGATGACTTTATGATACATTAGAAAATTGCTAATGCTAAATTGCAGCCCCAGTGAACACGGGATCCGATGCCAAGGTTTTTGGAAAGAATGAGTTTTTCTCATAGATGTTTGGAAGGTTCTGACGACTCCATAAAATAGGAGACTTTAGGGATGAGGGAGAAAATTGAAAATATATTAAGAAATCAGGAACCTGACAGGAATAAACTTAGTGTGGTAGGAAAAGAGCAGATTGTGCCACATAATACAGTTCACTGTTCTGGTAATGAGACATTTCAATTGCAACACAATGCAGAGCTTACATTCACCGACCATATCAGGGCTTTCCTGATCGTAACTCAGACAAGGCTGTCTGGGTCCTTTTCTCTTATTATGTACCATACCATATAACATAAGTCTATAAAAACACATTAAGGCCTTTTTTAAAAAAAAAAAAAGTTTTATAGCTTACTGGAACATATGACCCAATTTCCAATTACTCTGTCATGTTAGAATACATTGTCTTCTAGTAAATATTTGAATACTGATATGTGTTACATCACAATGTCATACTCTGTTTATAAACAGAACCAGAGTGTTTTCATATTGTTCTTTCCAAGTGATATGGCATGTCTGCAGCAACTGTAATGGCGTGTTTGCATTCCAGCTCTTTGCCAGATCTCTCCACTCATCCACTGCCCCGTCTTAGAAAGCGATGCCATTTACTGTGTTAATTACAGAGTACTGAGGGACTCTTCTCAGTCTTGGACAATGGTTCTTGTCGTTCTGGAGAGAGCTCCTCAAGTGGGCAGGGAGGGAGAGTGTCTGAATAGAATCCGAAATTTACAGAACGGGGACATCTGATGTTTATAAGTAAATGCAGCTATATGCAGATCAGAATTTGCATGGGGTATGCATTTGAAGTGGGTTTCCCAGTGTCCTACATTCAGGTCAGCTGAGACTAGTGTTGTTTTGCTTTTCTGTCCCTTTTATCTCTCTATCTCCAATAATACGAGGTCAGACAATTAAGTTTGCGAACTCATCCTAGAAAAAGTGCCACATACCTCATTGCTGAATATCACTACCATGGTCACCTTTGAAGTACTCCCCTTGGGAAGCTCTGCACTGATGCCAGCGCCTAGTCCGCCCTTCAAAGCAATTCTGGAACTCTTTTTCGGTAATGGTCATCAGAGCTGTCACTGTATTACCCTTGATGTCCTGAATGTCATCAAAATGTCTTCCTTTCAATATTTCCTTAATCTTCAGGTAAAGAAAGAAGTCATTGGGGTCCAGATCAGGTGAATAGGGACGGTGTTCCAATCCAGTTATTTGTTTACTAGCTAAAAGCTCCCTCACAGACAGTGCGGTGTGAGCTGGTGCATTGTTGTGATGCAAGAGCCATGAATTGGCAAAAAGTTCAGGTCATCTAACTTTTTCACGCAGCCTTTTCAGCACTTTCAAATAGTAAATCTGGTTAACTGTTTGTCTAGTTGGTACAAATTCATAATGAATAATCCCTCTGATATTAAAAAAAAGTTAGCAACATAGTTGCAACAAGTTCGCAAACCTAATTGTCTGACCTCGTGGTGTCTGACCTCGTTGTACACACTCTTCTCTCTTCCCCCACCCCCGCCCCGGTAGGAGATTGGTTTTTGATTTTGCAGTATCCCCAGTTTGTGTTTCTGACAAGTCTTCAATAAGAAAGATGTCCAAATAAGACTAAAATAATTAAATCACCAAATGTTACGGGATGCAGGGGCCTCAGAGATCCTGGTATCAGGTCTAAGGCTCTGTGTGGCCTAGGTTAGCCATCTGAATGCACCCGAGGTGGCAGTGAGGAATGGCTGGCTGGCTCTGGGTCTACCTGTCTGCCTGGGAGCAGGGCGCTGGGTACCACAGCATGGTCCTGAGCAGTTCAGGCTTGAATCCTGGCTCAGCCACATACCAGGTCTGTGACCTTGGGCAACATCCTCTCCTAACCCCAGTTTCATTATTATTATTATTATTATTATTATTATTATTATTAGAGAAGGAGGGTGTGGACCTGACCTCAGTGCTTGCTAATTTGATGATGTTGGGCCCTATGCACCTGTGCGCCTCCATGTTAGTAGATGTCTTTGTCAGTAAAATGGGTCTAATAATAAAAATGACCTCAATAGGTTTGTTAAAGATTGAATGAGTTAATCCATGAAGAGTTCTTAGATTAACATGCAGCATATAATGCGCCTTGTAAACGATAACTCTGATGTTGATAGTGACGCAGGTGACGATGCTTATCCACAAGCCGGGGACAGTGATGAATAACTGTTGTGAGGACCCTTGAGACACCGAATGTGAAAGCCCCAAATATATATCCTGATTCGTGGTTGGTCCTCGGTAAAGCGTTGTTAGAATATTTGAAAAAAACACAAATATATGAAAAAGGAAAACTAAAGAGCCCATAATCTCATAACCCAAATATCCACCATTAAATTTGGATAGTTACATGCAGACATGCTTATCCAATTATAGTTAAGCTTACAGTTTAAATGTTACATTGAAAAAATTTTTTTTCCCATAAAGCTTATATTGTAAGAATTTCTTCTACACAATGAATGTTTTTTTTTTTTAAACACCATTTTTAGTGGTTACATTTTGTTCTGTAGTATGGATACTATGTCATGCTTTATTTAACCATTAAGTTAATATTGGATATTCATTCTCTCCTCCACACTATATTGATATTTCACTGCAGCAGTATATTGCGGCACTGCATGTATTTGTACATACTGTTTGTCTACATCTGTTTGCTTAGCTTAGATTCCTAGATGTGTAATTACGGGATAGAAAGAAATGAATGTTCTTATGGCACCTGATACATATGGCCAATTGTATTCCTTCTACAAAGCATGTAGCAGTTGGCACTCTCACAAGAAGCATGTTATACCATTTAAAACTATCACATTAGTGAAGATCTAAACCAAATTACAATACAATTCAGAGCAACAGTCTCATTATGAGGAAAAACCTATCATATGGTATATCTGGGTTGGGTTTTTTTTCTGGTTAATTAAGTTTTCTGGTTAATAGAGAGTTACCACAGGGCTTAAATTATTGATATACAAATAATTAGAAGAGTCTTTTGCTGTTGTTTTTTTTTTTTAGTCGCCACTACAAATATTGAGTCATTGAAAAAGTCATGACGCATTTTTGCAACGGAATACATAGAAAAATACATCATGACTTTTCCGACGACCCAATATTATAGGTTATATTTATAGCAGAGTACAGCAGCGTGCCTGTTAGTAAGATAGCATTTCCTCCCACAGAATGAAAGTAAGATTTGCTGGATTCTGGTGAGGAAGGGGAGATGAGAGCTACAACGGACTGGGTGTCCCCTGAGCCAGCCAGTCTCATTGCATCATTTCACTGCATCCCCACAGAGGCTGTGCCAAAGGGTATGATCCGATCCAATCTACAGGTGTTGAATTGAGATTCAGAGAGTGTAAATAACTTTTGAAGGCTAAACAGCTAATAAACTAATAATAATAATAATAAGACAGCTAATAAAAGGTATAATGAGTATCAAATTGGGTCTTGCTGGTTACAAATTCTCTCTTCTTTCATTTTACTGAATTGCCTCCCAGGGGACCATTTCTGCAGAGGAATCATTCGTTATGTGGCTCAGATGCTACTCTGAGTTAGTCCTGAGCAGTGGAGAGAGGGGATGACAGAGGTATGGATGTGGGAGGTGGAGCCTGTTGCCAGGCTTGAGACAGACAGAGGTAGAGTTGACAGCACCACCTACTAGAAGGGGAGGCACATGCTGGTGTCGTGGGCTGAGCGGGTCCCCATCCTTTCATGTTGTAAGCTGAGACTTGAACAAAATACTGCTGGCCCTGCAAAGCAGTGAAATAGAGAGAATGAGGCATCAGGAATTTTATTTAATCACCTTTACCCTAGATGCAGATTTCCGTGTCTGATGCATTCATTTATCCTTTGGGAATGAATCATCCCACCACTCTTTCTTTAGCTTTCTAGGTTTTCTTGACATTTATTTTTATATATGATAATAAACATATTTGGGGTGCCCTCTTAGTTTCTTTCTGCTTTCTTTTTTTCCAGAATGAAATATCATAAGTGTTTTTTCTAATCCCTCCAAAACAATTATACACCAATTTTTAAAAGCCACAGTTCTATAAGATTTACCAAAAGCAGCGATTTCTCACTCTCACCTTTCTCCTTATCTTCCCTTCCTCAGAGGCAACCGCCATCACTGTTTTTAACCAATCAACTTGCTTTAAATGTTAACAAATTATAATGAACATGTTTTCAGATTAGTAATTGAAGGTCTCCTTCATTCTTTTAGTGGCTGCATAGTACTTCACTGTGGGCAAATACAGTCATTTATTTAACCAATCCCTCACTCATGGACATTTAGTTTATTTCCAAATTTTATACCACAAAAAATAATGCTGCAATAAACATCCTTTATTCAGCTATTCAAACTTTAAAAACATTAATTCTTCGATGTTATTGCAATTTAAAAACCATTATTTAAAAAATGGCTTATAGGGCCGGCTGAGTGGCGCAGTGCTTAAGCGCTAGCTAGGGAATCCAACAGCCCCGGTTTGGATCCCACATACGAGGGCCAGTGACACTGCCCTCAAAAAAAAAAAAAAAGGCTTATATTCTTTAATGTCTTACAGCGTTATGAATTAAGGAGTTATTTTTGTTTGCTTATAATCTTTTAAAATGCTGTGTACAGTTTTCTGTGTTTGCTTTGAGGAGTTCTCCCCCAACCCTCCACTGCCAGTGAACCCAAAAGGGCACTTTAGAAGCCAGCATTTGATAAAATACTGCTTGCAAAAATTGTAAAATTTAACTTAAAAAAAAAAAGGAGCAATCTTTGTAGAGTTTTTGCTAAGGGTTTCATAATATTGGCCTCACCATAGTATAAAGTTAAATTTTTTAACATTAAAAATGGGTTTCTAGGGCCGGCAGAGTGGTGCGGTGGTTAAGCGCTGGCTTGGGAAGCCAGCGGCCCCGGTTCGGTCCCACATGTGAGGGCCAGTGACACTGCCCTCAAAAAACAAAAAACAAACAAAAATGGGTTTCTATGTATCTCAAGGTTATGGAGATTCTGGAGAAGTGAAAATCTACTTCTAGGCTTTTATGTGATTAGTGTCTGCGTTGTTCTCATTGGACGACCAAGTGGAAAAACTTAATCCCTATAAAAATTAGTTCAAATATTAGAGAAACTCTCTATGGAGAGTTTTCCATTTTTATCACCATATCACTTTTTCTTTTAAGCAAAGGCAACTCTCTAGGGTTCTCTTCTGGCCCTTTTCCATCATGTGAGCTATATGGTTGGGAATCAGTCTTATGTGATAGCATCTCTGGGGCCACCCACTCGGGGGTTTGTTTGTTCTGGTAATCCACAGTTTTGGCCCCTGGTGGAGACGTGTGATTAGGACTAAAAGTCAAGATTCTGTGGTGGGGACCCAACCACCAAGAATTCTATCAGAATAAACTGGTTCAAACTTGAAGAGATGCAATGTAAGGTGGCTTTTTAAGGCTGGGTTTCAGGATTGTGCTTTATATGCAACTGTTTTAATTGACTAACGTTTTAGACAAACAACAATCAAATCCTTCCTCTACCTCTCACATATGAAAGTCCTAAGATCCTAATTATTTGAATTGGGTCCCCCTAAAAAAACACAGGTTGGATTTAAGTTTACTTTTTAAAAAGTTTTTTAATTAAAAAAAAAGATTTGATGATCTAGTTTTGTTGCATTTTAATTGTTTGAGGAACTATGGTATTTGTTCCAGTCTGAACTAATTGGCAAGGTGTTTTCATGTTTTGCATTTCATATGTTTATATGGTTTATAGTTCTATAGATAATTGATGTTTAAGTTTGTATTGGTTAAACAAATAAGCACAGTTTGTTCCAGTTTTTCATTCACAGTTTAAATTGGTTCAGGTTACTGAGAAACGTAGCTCCACTACATATAGTTTCTTTTCTGTGAAAGCAGATTTAGACTTTTTTTTTTAATCAAGGGAAAAGGATTTCTCTCAGGAAATTGTGTGACTCCAATTGATGACTGATCTCAGCCAGGCCGCGGGGGTGAGGGTTAGATGAGGCTGTTATTTTTACCATCAGACAGGGAGTCAAAATTGGATCTCTCAGAGCCTTTGATCCCCCCAAAGATTAGACTGGGATCCAGAAAGCAGCAGCTTTCAAGGCTCGCATGAGGCCAGTCTTTTTCTGATCTCCAGAGAACATGGCAGCTTACAAAGTGGCTCATGCTGTCTGCTCACTCCTTTGTGGGGTTCAGATTATGGATACCAGACATATCACACTTAACGAGGGGCAGTTGTTGCCAGAGGACTGGGTGTTGGCTTCTGCTTCCAGAGTAGGCATTTGCTACCAGAATCCCAGTACAAACACCAGGGGTAGGGGAATGGGACATCTAAAGGGGAGATCTGGCATTTACCATTGTAAGTCCTGTAATTGTGCATCTCAGGTTCTGCAGATTTTCCATGATGATTTCTCCAGCCAAAGGACAAAAGTCTTTAGATAGGCTCCATTCCACTGGGGGTGGGAGATGGGGAGAGAGAGAGAGAGAGAGAGAGAGAGAGAGAGAGAGAGAGAGAGAGAGAGTCATCTATCAAGAAGCATCATAGAAACTCTAGCATATAATCTCTCTCAAAAATAGAAGGTTTACCCTCTTTTTCTCATATTGACACATCTAACATTCTCCTTGCGATGACTTGTTAGTTTCCAAATTCACAATTATTTTTTAAAACAAGAGTGGAAAAAAGTAATTATCCAACAGTGATTAATATACCTTAAATATATACATGTATATGTGTACACACACATATACATGTATATTATATACAGACGGTGCCAAAAAAAGTATACATGTTTTAAGAGGAAAAAACTATTAAAATTGTAATACTCAATATATACTGATAACAAAAGATGAATACAAGTCACAGTTGACTTCTGCAATTACAGGAGGCTCTGAAAGTGGTTCTCATCAGCGCCCAGACACTTCTGATTATGGCGAACTACTGCTTGAGCAACGTTGACCGAAGTGGTCACTTGTGTACATTTTCTTGGCATCCTGGTATATGTAGCACACACATATGTATGTATATATATACACACACACACATGCTCAGATACATTACACATAAAAGTTCATCGTGTACAGAAGGTAAGTTATTTATTGCATCTGAGAACTGAAGGTTCATCAGGACATTCCCTTCTATTCACTCCCCAAGTCTGGTTTCTGTTTCACCATTCTACTAACAGTGCCACTTCAAAGTCCGAGTGACCTTCTCATCTCAAATAGAGAAGCCTCCTTTCATTTTCTTCCACATAATTTGACACCTTCTCCTTCTGGAAACATTCTGCTCCTTTAGCATGTCGTTTGCTGTTCCCTGGCTCTCCTTTTCCTTCCTGATATCATCCTTCAGGCTTTTTCACTGACTCCTCTTCAGCCCAAGGATTTGGGATTTATGGCTGACCTCTTCAAGGCACCTGACATCCCCAAAGTGGGTGCTCATTCATGGTTAAATCTAACACACAAATTCTAACACCCCATCTTACTGTGAGACAATGTTCTTTCATAACATCTTCCATTGGTTGAAAAAAACCATGATCAAAAAAGCTAAAATTTGTGTCAGTAAAAAGTCTCGAGTGACAGTTGACACATGGCGAGAGTGAAGGGACAGTTGACACATGGCGAGAGTGAAGGCAATGCTAAATGAAGCAGGAGCTTATGACACATGAAAGACAAGGCCTGCTTGTTTTTAAACCTCATGATGACAAGCTGTAGGCCTTACATTTAAATTATATTCTCTATGACATTTAAATACTTCAAAATGAAGCCAAGCCATCCCTCAATGCTGCTGGCTCCGCTGGAGTCACATAATCCCTCTGCCTCACTTCATTATTTTCCTGGGAATCCAGCTTCCTCTCCTCACTTTCTCAGGATTGCTCTCCTGAAATTCCTAGTGCTCTGATCATCTTCTCAGGATGTCCTGCCCCTGTGGCATTCCTCCTTTCCCCTTGGTTTTAGATGCAGCCTCTCTTCTGCTGCTTCTACCTCTTGACCCTCTTTCTAGGCTCTGCCTGGTTCCTGATTTCCTTCTTCCTTCGATGTGATGTTCATTGCGGGCCTGGCTCTTTTTTCACTCCATATACTTGCCCCAGGTAGTGACTTATGCATGTTTATGCCTCCAGCTATGACTCTTTAATCTGTAATTATGGGTATAGCCTCTTTTTGGAGTTCTAACTTCCTCCTGTAAATCTCTACTCCACTTGAGGATCCCTTAAGTACTTTTCCTTGCCAAAATATGTTTCCCCTCTGGTTTTCTCAGTTTTTTAGCTCACGGCCTTGCCACAGATCCAATCACCCACCCCAAATCCCAGCACATCCTTTCCTCTTTCCCCCCATTCCTTACACTCAGTCAATGACTAAACCCAGTAGGCTCTACTTTTAACATGTCTCCCATGTTCCCCTCTCTCCCTCACACTGAAATTACCCTAGAGGAGTCCTTTATAATTGTGAGCGTCAGCTCTGCAATTGACTTGTTATGGGCCTGACAAGTCAACTGATAAACTCTCCTAATTGATTTTTCTGTTCATCTCATCCTCATATACAATCCTCTTACTACAACCTGAATTATAGTTTAAAAATGTAGATATAATTATTTCATTTCTCCACTTAAAATCTTTTCATAGTGCTTTCAAAATACAGTGAAATCTTAACAAGGCATTCAAAGACCTTCATGAACCAGTTCCAACCTTACTCTACTATCCTCATCTTCCGCCATTTCCCAAAGCAAAGTCCTTGTTCTAAACGTCCCTGATACCTGATTATCGTGTGTGCTATTCTGCCTCTGTGTCTTCTGATCGTCTTCCAACCTTTGCTTGGTGAAACGTTTCCAATCCTTTAAGATCTAACAAAGCCAACTCTAAATTCCTCAGGAATAATTAATTAAATACACCTCCTGCTGTGCTCCCAAAGCCCTTTATTCTAATCTAAGAACAACACTGATTGCATACATATTATGCTTTATTGTATGTGTCTCTTTCTCTTGTTAGATTGTGAGAAACTTGAGAATAGGAAAAGTGTCATTTATTTTTTTCCTCTCTAGTTTGTGGATCTGTGTACTTGGTGCATAGAAGGTGCTTATTAAATATTACGCGCACACACACACACACACACATGACTAGTTTTTCCAACATGGATATACTGTTCTTCCATGTGAATCTTCTCTAGTCTCCCACTCTTTGAAGCTCTCAGGCATATCATAAAATCCAGTTAGAATCAAATGATTAAGGTTATATGTTAATTCTCAAATCAGGCCTATGCCTCCCTGTAAAATACATATTCTAATATATATATATATATATATATATATATATATATATATATATATATATATCTCCACACACACACGTATGTATATGTATATTTAATATATATATTATGTATGTGTATATACTTTTTTTCCAAAATGTTTTGTTCTGCTTATTATGAGCTACTAGTCCTTGAAGTAGTCAAGTCTCAGAAAGAAAAATTGGAGAGGGTTTGTAATCAGAGAATAATGTTGCATACGAGTCTAGCTAAAGAAAAAAGCAATCATCGAGGGAATTATCACAAACAAAACAAAATGAAAATCAGTAGCAAATGTGCAAAGACATCTAGAAAGAGCAAAGACTATAGGAAAGTTCTGGAAACAAAAATATCATTGGTTCCACTGAGACGTGCATGATTGACTGACGTGGTGAGGCTCCAAGCTCAAGGCTGAGAATCAAAAGCTTCTGGTTCCAGGCTAAGGATTCAGGGTGACGTCCCAAAGGAAGAGCTAGGGGTTAGTGGGAACAATACCAGATTATTTGGCAAGTGATTAATGAAAAGCTGCTCAAAGATACAATCTTTACAATTTCTGAAGAAACAATTGATTTTTGAATAAAAGCTGTTTATGTTCCATTAAAATATGTTTTACAAAGCATGTTTCGGGTGGAAAGGAGGGTCTTGCTTCTTGAAAAACAAAACAAAAGCCACAGAAGCAGGTTTGTAAGGAAGTGTGGTTCTGCTTTGGGAGTTAATCGAATGTTTTAAGCATTTAAATCTAATTAGATCTTATAACACATTTAGGTTTCAAAGGGGGAAGGGACTAGGGAAAGAGAAGATTCACATGGAAGGAAAAAAATCCTCCATGTTGGAATGGCCAATCTTTTCAGGGGCAACCAATAGTCTTTTTCCTCTATGTACTTCCCTGGGTTGGTGGAGTCTTCTGACATGTGAAAAGGAGCTTCTGGCCATTTAAAGAAATAAGGAGGGAAAGAGAGTGAGCAGCAATCACTTTGAGAGCCAACTGGGAATTCTAAGAAGGCAAGTTAGCATGGTCTCTCTGGAAAGTTATGTGTAGGTAGTTTAAAGACAATATTAAAGCCATGAGAAAATCACATATAAGCCTAGTCTAAATCCCTGAAGGACTGGAGCCATGTATATGAATTTTAAAACTATATAAGACTTATAATTTTAAGATAAAGATCAGGGCAACTGTTTCTACTTAGGTCTGG
Organism: Aselliscus stoliczkanus; assembly: GCA_033961575.1. Classification (NCBI taxonomy): domain Eukaryota; kingdom Metazoa; phylum Chordata; class Mammalia; order Chiroptera; family Hipposideridae; genus Aselliscus; species Aselliscus stoliczkanus. The sequence continues at coordinate 27,081,583 of CM066739.1, forward strand.
GAAATACAAGCAGGGTTTAATCATGCAATGGCTCATAGCAGTCCAACATTAGCAAGGAAGGTAGGACAAAACCTAGGTGTTAGTATTGCTGAAAATTTGGCTCTGGCTCGAACTGTGATTCACTCTATTTATATCAAATAACTACAAATATTTTAAACGTAGCTTGGTTATTTTAACAAATATTTCATTTTAGTCTAAGCTTTAGAAATGTACAGCCATTTGGGCAGCAAAGTTCTAGTTGAACATCACCATTTTTTCTGATGGCAGCCATATCAACCAAAGGCCGAAAGAGTAAGAAGAAAAAGAACTCCTGAGGGTCTGACCTTGTCACCTGAAGTCTACAATGTGAGGAAAAATGTCACAGAATCAGTGAGAAAAGTCGAAAATGAACGACCGGAAGTGTGAGGATGCACAAGCAGGGAACTTAGTCTAAAGTGCAGGTAAATGTCAAGCCTTGTGTTGTAACCATGTGATTAATATACCCTGCTTTAACTGGTAACACTTCTAAGTTTCAGACCAGCTTTAGGAGAGGTGAAGATTATACAAAAATAAAGGCTTAAAGAAATAGCACTGCAATAACGTCTGATTAATTTCTACTCAGTTGATTAAAAAAACCCAAAAAAACAAAAAAACCCAAGCCTGCTACTGTCCAGGCTCTCCCTAAAGTCCGATGCCTCAAAGTCCAGAGTGGTTTTGTCTTGATCACACGACCCGAGGAGCACCCTGTTAAAAATACCCTCTGGCCTCTCTCCCAGGCCCCACCCAAACCCTCCACTCCACTCTCACCAGTCACCTGACCTCAGATCCATTGCTCATGCTGTTTTTCTCTCTTGGTACGCAGTCTTCTGTCCCCAAATCTTTTTTCTTTTTCATTCAGACAGGCCTGGTTCAAGGTCCTTTCCCATATGTAGTTTTCCCTGGGTTTTCAAGGGAAGCTCCTTTCCCAATTTTCCCATAACAATTTTAATATTCTTTATATCGCAGTTGCTTTATTGTTTTATATTTATTTTATATTTACTGTTCTGTAAAGTTTATAAGCTCTTTGAGGGCAAGGACCATGTCAGATCAATACCAGTTTCCAAAGCACCTATCACAGCACCTCGCCCAGTACAGGCCACTCAGTAAATGTTAGGTAAATTGAGCGCTTGATTCTTGACTTTCGAATGCTAAAACCTGTTAGACACAAATCTGAGGCTAGTACATAAAGAGTAAGAAAACAGGGTCAGAATAGAAAAACAATCATAGTCAAAAGAGAACAGAAGTTTCTTGAGCTGCTCAGTAAGTGGTAGGGGTGGAGATTAACTCCTGGCGTCCAGATTCCCAGCATCCCACACTCTTCTCTTGCCCATACTGACTCCTCAGGAACCCCCCCCCCAAAAAAAAAAAAATTGATTTCCTATCCCCTATCAGCACTTCTGTGGAACCAAAACAGCATTCTTACTGGCCACATTCACCCCGGCGCCTTAGCTAATGAACGGAATTTGGCGAGACTGCCCCACGCAGCAGCAGCAGGCCATTAGGCAATCTTCCTCTGATCCATCTAATTGTGCAGTTGCTAACCTTTCAGGCCAACCACAGCACAAGAGGAAGAACGAGGGAGAGGGGACGTGCCGAGAAGCCCAGAGAGGGATCAAATACAGTCCTTTCTAGAGATGAGAAGGTGTGTCTTGTGTGAGCCCGCTCAACACTTGTGGGTTTTAAATTGGGAACTGACGTGAAAACTCTGGATCTGGGAATTCTGTGGAACTCTGGCAAAATATGAGGTCGGAGCCGCTTGCGTTTTTTATTTTCAATTCCCTCGGTAGTCCTAGGAGCAGGGGCATGCATTACATTCAAACAAGAATCTTTATTGTTTGCATAGCACACAGTCTTCTAGTTAATTAGAAAAACATTTTTTTTCCCAAATTAAATTTCCCTAGAAAAACAATGATTTAAATTAAGAGCAAAAGGCTTTTTCTTTTTTTTTCTTTCTCTTTTTGGTCCGGACACTAGTAGAGCCTTCCTACACCCACCACTTCTAGAATATTAAAAGTAAAGTTGGAATGGGAAGGCTGTATTCATTTATTTATTGTCAGGCTCCGCTAGCCACACAAAGAATATGTGCCTATCTGCACACATTGTATGCTGTTTTCGTTTTGCCTGCCATGTGATACGGTGACACACAGATACAGACAGGAAGCAGAAGGGTCTACATAGTCAGGTTTTTGAAAAGCACATATGCAGACAAGTAACCATGGAAAAAGTCAGCTCCATAGTCTGGTCCATTTCCTTCTTTATTTCCCTCTTAGTAATAGTTCACCCTACATGGCTCTTTCCTAAAATTATTCTTCCTCTTGATCCCGTTGGCTTTTTAAATGAAAGGTATGATCATTTTTATGATTCTCACCACTACTGACAGTGCTTTCATTCTTTCCAAGCCTAGCATAAAATGTTTGTTGAATGAATACCAGTCCCCACAGGCCCAGTTACTGCCAGCCTAATGAATCCAGTGACACTCATGGAGCTTCACCTCTCATGGGCTTATCTGGTCGCTTAAGCAGGAGTGCCTTCACACAAAACTTCCTTCAGGAATGTGCAGTTTAGGGATGTGAAAGTCTAAGTAATCTGCACTAGCGGAGTTATTGGAAGCATAAGTTATCCATTCCCATGTCCCAGTCATACAGAAATCACTTTTTTCTTATATTTACAGGCTATCTTTCCTGAGTAGATTCACCTACTGGTTTTCCTAGAACATTAAACTAAGAGTTGGGAAGGTACCAGATTTATCACAACATAGAGTGCAAAATCCACTTCTTACATCCCATCTGAGACTAGGTGGTATGACAGGGTGGTCTTTAGAGGTAGCGTTCAATAGGGAGATGGAGAAAGGCTGAGCCAGACCCCAATCTACATTTAGATGAGATAAATGCAGCAGGGGGCTGGAGTTGACCCACGTGGCTTGTAAGAGCTGAACGGTAAAATTTCAGGAATTTTGCAAACTGATGGTTAACACAGCTATCATTAAAGACTAAGTTGTATAAACTTAAATAAATTATATTAAAGACAAAGACAGTAAATACTCAAAACTCATCACTCCTTATTTTTATTGCATTTTATTATTAATTATGCTCTTGAAGTTATTGATAGCTATCGTATCTACATGGTGGAAAGTGTATAGAATAGTCTCCTGCAGCACACCTCTTCCCAGTCTGCTTAGTGACACCATGTTAGGAGCTTAAAATTGGCCATGGTGGGAATATTTACACCATAGAAATAGGCAAATACTATAAACCAGGGCTTTTTTCATTTTGTGGACTGGCTAGCTAGGCCAAGTATCGGCAAACTACAGTTCCATAAGCCAAATCTGGCCTGAGGTCTGGTTTTGTGTGGCCCAAGAGCTAAGGATGGTTTTGGTTTTTACATTTTTAAAGGATTATAAAAAAAAGAAATACACATGCATACAGACACACACACAGCAAAGAATATGTGACAGAGACTATAATAGCCCACAAAGCCTAATGTATTTATTACCTGGCCCTTTACAGGAGAAATTTGTTGATCACTGGTCTAGACTTAACAAAGTGATGGAGAAAATATTAATAATGCAGATTAAAGTTAAAAGTTTCTGTGGCCATTACATTGTGAGTAGAACAGAAAAACTGAGGAAATATTCTTCTAGGACTCAAAAACTATTACTTGATTCAACAAAGAATGTCATTGACAAATGACTTAAGTTCCAACATAAGTCTTTGTTGCTACATTTTTGTTCTACTTCCTTCAAGGAAATGAAAATATCAAACAACACTTATGTGGGAACTACTCTCATCTGTTATTTGCAGCTATTGGTTGGTTACAGATTCAAGAGTTTTATAAAAATAAACAAAAGTGTTTTGGGAGGATAGGTGTAAGGAATTTACAAAAAAAAGAGTATTATGTATTTTCTAACTATTATTTGTAAATTGTGTGCTATATATCCTTTCTATCAGGAAAATTTATAAAAGACGTGTGTGTGTGTGTGTGTGTGTGTGTGTGTGTGTGTGTGTGTGTGTACATATACAGGTCTTTTTTCCCACAGAGATCCAATTGTTAAACATTTACCACCACACCACTGGATAAATGCTTGGTGACCTCTCAGGTGGGCTGTAAGGGTGGGTGTATCCTGACCAGCAGTGTAGATTTCTCAGGCCACAAAAATGAGGTATGTAAACCCCTTTAGGAGGCAGGAGCGGCAGGGTGAGGGAATCAGTTATCAAGCCCTTGCCATCTGAGAGGTCTGCCCAATGGCCAGGCCCCGGACACTGGCTATAGTACAGGTGCCCAGGTGCCCAGGTGCCCTGTGTCAGTCAGTTCTTTCTGCTTAAGCCAGGGCTGGCCCAGAAACTGACACAGCACAGGCCTGCAGGGTGGGAGTCTGCGGACTTGACTGCAACAAGGATGGCGGGGTCAGGGGCTGACCCCCAGAACTTGAGTGTTAATTGTATGGACGGTACGCACGTCAGTCCACCACTTCTGATGGCCAAAGAACTCCACACCCACATGGGATTATCCAGGCTTTGTTATTATTACACCCTTTACTATATTTTATTATTACACACTGTTATTATATTTAATACCATGATTATCTGGGCTTTATGAATGGGCACTTTTAGGACACTGTGGACTGAAAATAGGGACTTCGGTCATTAATTCAGACAAACTTCTTCATTTTTCTTTTTCCTAGGAACACTGCCAAATCCTTCAGTAATAATATGTCTAGATAGATTTTCACTTATTTTAGACTACGTTTTATGAGAAACTGTGCAGATAATACTTTTTGTTCATAAAAGAAGTACAAGCGTTTTAAAAGCTGCAATGGGTAAAGCTGAACAATGGCAGGGCCTCACACCAAGTGACAATTAGAGATCTGAAGGCTGGGACTGGGGTGCGCGGGGTGGGGGGATGGGGGCTGTCCTCTTCGGTGGAGTAAGAGCTCTTCTCCTGGCCAACTTCCTGGGATGCCGAGAATTTTGTTTTATTTTGCTTACAGCAGACTGATGCTCTCCTTGCCCGCAGGGAGAGAGCTCTGGAAGCTATTTTACATTTCTAAAGGATACCAAGCAGGGAAGCACAAGAACAGCTGTCTGATTTATATACACAAGGTCCCAGATATGTGGCCAATTCACAGCTTTCTGAATTAACATAACCAGGCACAGGGGCAAAAGCAAAAACATTCCAACTTTCCAGCCAGATGACAAGCCTTCATTCAGAGAAAGGCACTCTGACTATTTGGCTTTTCTTTCATTTTCCCATTTTTAACATACTATTTTCCTCCTTATAACTTTAATGAATTAAACGCCTTGAGGACAGGACCCACGCCATATTGGTCTTTGGCCACCCAGCCTACTCTCTCGTGTAGAAGCATGGAGGAGAGGCTCAGGTCAAGTGGGTCTGACTTAGGTGCGAACACTGGTAGGTGGAGGACTATCCTCATAGTTCCACTTTGCTTCCTGTGATCCACAAAATCAGGACTCCTTAGCTGGTTATTTAACCTCATTTCTGAGCCTTGTTTCCTACTACTATCTGCATTTATCCTGTGTTCCAGGGAATGAAAACTAACAGGAGACATCGACCAGGTCCTTTTATAGATAATTTCCCCACTTATTTCTCACAATATTCCTGCAAGATAGGCTAAGTCATTCATTCAATTCTACCAGTGTCACAAGTAGCAGAACTGGGCATTAAACTCCAAACTCACCTTTAACTTCTCATTGAGCCTAGGGTAAAACCCTCAACCCTCAATCCTTATCCGGGCCTACCAGGCTCTGGATGGTCTGGGCCTTTTCCATCTTCTAGCTTCAGTTTTATTGTGCCCACTTGTCTTCTTTCTCTCTCTGATTTTTCGATCCTTGAACATGTCAGGCTCCTTCTGGTCTCACACATACTGTTAATTTTGCCAGAAATGCTCTTCCTCTTCCTTTCTTTCTTTCCATTAGTTATCTCTTCCTTTCCCCTCAGCAATCCATGCAAATGTCACTTCTGTACATAAGTCTTCTCTGATCCCAGGAGAATATTAGGTCCCTGTCATATCTCTTGGAGCACCAAATACAGTTCCTTTGTAGCACAGTAATCACCTTAGTGAATTATCTCTTTAATCCTGTAGGCTCTACAAGGACAGTGACTATGTCTATATATTCCTTAATAGCTAACATATGCTATTGTATCTAAGGTGTGATCAAACAATACGGTGAATGTTTAAATATAAAAAAATTATTGCAGTAAAAGACACATTGCCATGAATTCCCCTCAAAATACTCCCCCTTTCTTCGAACACAACCCATCGCTCTTGTCACTTTCTGAAGCAGTTCTGGAAGTCCTCTTTTGTGAGTGTCTTTAGTTGGGCTGTTGTAGCTGCCTCAATGTCCTGAATCAGTTCAAAATGTTGCCATGCCAAAAGCAATGTGTGACACAGAGCATTGTCATGATGGAGGATGACAATGGCACATTTTTAAAACACACCTTCTCTCAACCATAGCTCACAGCTGACTGACTGCACCAAAAAAGTGGAGACTTGTCACACACTGTTACTAAGGTTTATTGCTCTATTTCCCATATGGAAGATCCCTGCCTTTCCATTGGATGGCACTCGGCAGCGGCATTCACTGTATTTTGGGATCACAACAGAAAGGCTCCGTCTCACACATCGCTCTGGTCCAGCAATTTCTGTCAAATAAAAACATTACAGTGTGTCCTCATCCACCTTATTCACCGGATCTGGCATTGTGGGACTTCTGGCTCTTCCCCAAAGTTCCAAAGTTAAAATGACCATGAAGGGTAAACTTTTTGAATTGATTCAGGACATGGAGGCAGCCACAACAGTGCAACCAAAGACACTGACAAAAGAGGACTTTCAGAACTGTTTCAAAAGTGGCAAGAATGACGGGATTAAGTGTCTTCAAAGCGAGGGGGGAACATTTTGAGGAGGATTAATGGCAATGGGTCTTTTACTGTAATACATTTAAAAAAAATTTAAACATTCACTATATGTTTCAATCACATCTCATATAGTAGGTCAATAAATATTCATTGTTAGATTATTGATCAGCTAGGTTGTGGGAATACGGAGAGGCAAGTAACGTGGTCCCTGGTATCAAGGAGCTTACAGCTTAATATTATGGTCCATTTTTACAGGTCACAACGGGAGGTTTAGAGAGGTCAAGTCTATCTCAGACCAAAATTCTTTCCCCATCGCCATTCATACTTTTAGGAAAGAAGTCGTCTTTCCAGCCTGATGCCTCACCCATCTCCTCTTGTCTAAAAGCTACTCAAGTGAAAGGCTAGGCTTCTTCAACTCCAGGTTACACTCTCTGATTTCCCAGAATAATCAGAATAATTTTATCTGTCATTCTTTCTGGCATTAATACTCTCTATTTTGTATTTGATTCATGTATATGGATTTTCAACTCTACCTGCATAATAAATGACCAATTTGCCTACTTTTAATTTTTTCTAAAACTCCATTATCATCCTCCTCCAAGCTACCATGGTTTCACACTGGTATTCCGACAATAGTTTCAGAGCTGAACTAGTCTCCCTGGTCTTCACCAATCTACTGACGCCAGAACAATCTCTTCAAAGCATAAAAGATATCACAATGATTTCCTTCATTGAAACCTCCAAACTCCTTACTATAGTCTACAAAAAGGGTTGGCAAACTGAGACCAGCAGCCGAAATCCAGCCTACTCCCTGTTTATGGACAGCTTGTGAGCTAAGAATGGTTTCTACATTGAAAAAATAATCAGAATATTTTGTAACGTATGAAAATTATATGAAATTCAAATTTCAGTGTCCTTAAATACATTTTATTGGAATATAATATTATTCATTCTTTTATATATTGTCTCAATGGCAGAACATAATAGTTGCAATAGAGGCCATATGGCCCAGAAAGTCTAAAATGTATACTATCTGGCTCTTTATAGAAAGGGTTTGTAGACCCCTGGTCTACATGAAGTCGCGATCTGGCTCCCTTTGAATTCTTTGCAATCTCCTGTCCTAGTAGTCTACACATTTTGCTTAATCTGCACTTTCTGTTTTTCTAGCTTACCAAGTTATATGTACCATGCTCATCCTTCCTCTCACTCTAGTACATTATCTTATTACTTTATTTTTAGCATTTATCATTATCTGAAATTGTTTTGTTTATTTATTTGTTTCCCTGTCTACCAAGAAAATGTGAGCTCCATGAGCTTGTCTGTTGTTTTGCCCCTGCATTCCCAGGGCCTTGAAGGGAACCTGCATATTGTGGGCATTCAAGAAAACATTTGTTAATGAGCATTTTATCATTTTATCTTCCCTGTAAGCTCTTAGGCAGACACGGTCTTACTCTAGTTTGTATCCCCCACAGTTGGCCAACATCATGCCTTTCATGGAGTAATAGTTCCAAAAATAGCTGTTGAGTGAATATAATGCCAGTCACTTCCTCTTCCTCCTGGGACACTTATTGTCAGATGGACCCCAGGAAATAGTAATGTGCACAGCATCTTTTTCACTTCATTTATATGCCACTTTTTGAGAGTACATCTTGAGGAGGGGCCATGGATTCTGCATATTCCTCAGAGAACAGTGGCTATGGGCACCTCAAGTGCCCCAATAAAGGGTTTTTCTAGTTGATGCAGAGTTAAGTGAGGTATTTTCTGATAGAGGGAAAGAGACAAAGGGTGAGATTGGAAGTTTTTCCTAAGAAAATTGCTTCCATTAGTTTTTAAAAAGCTTATAGATTACCCTTTATCATACAGCATATGTAAAATGCTATCAAAAATGAAAGGTAAAAAGAAAATCCTGACTTAAACAGAAATAGATAATGGTTTATAGGAAGCTAATGTTTAGTGATCTTTGGAGGCCACTAAGAAAATATCTGTTAATATTTATTGGGGCACTGTGCTTTACTTCTAAATGTTGCACTTCATCCTCATAAGAATCCCACAGAGTAGGTAATATTTTCCTTATTTTACAGACGAGGAAACCGAGACTCAGAACTTTTAAATAACTCGCCCGAGACCACACAGCTTATCAACGCGGAACCTGGTTTTGAACTCCTTTCTGCTTAGTCTGCCTCCCAAGCCCCTCGGGGGAGAAAGTGATACATGGACTACTAGCTACGTTGAGAGGTCTTTTAGGCTAGAGAAAGCTCCAAGTGTGAAAAGCCTGCAGAGAGTATTTGCAATATTTGATTTCTACTGAGGGAAACAAAAGAAGGGACTCCTGGTTGGCACCTCTGTCCCCTTTCCCCAAGGACCAGAGTTGTCTCCAATTCTGTGATTTCCTTGTTGTGGTTTCAAAAGGGAGAGAGGGCTGGCGGCAGCGACCACCGAGCAGAATGGGACTGTGTTGATGCTGGGGACTGTGAGTCTCTGTATTTTCATGTCAGCCATAATTTGAGCCTGGTTCATGTTATGTAACCTCACTGGTGCCAAGTCTTCCTTCTCCTCCCCTACAGTAGCTTACTCTGAGTCCTTCCCAGTCCTGAATAAAGCTCTTATCTTTTTTTTTTGCACCTGTTTCTCTCTCCTCCAGCTAGGGACACTGAAGTTGAGGTGAGAGATAGGATGGACAACCTGGGAAAAAGCCAACTCCAAAGTGGGAGTGGTTCCACAGGATCCAAAGGAATTTGTGGGAGAATATACATATATACGTGTGTAGGTATGTACATACATACATTGAAAAGAAATAAAGGAGGGAAGGAAGGGAGGGAGGGAGGGAGGGAGGCAGGGAGGGGCAGACCACCTTGGGAGCAGCCAGCCATAGTTCTCCTCTCTCTGTGTCTCACCGAGGGAAATGTGCTGTTTCCTTTCTGTATTTGCTTTCACATTCTACTGTAAATTACTTAACAAGGCGCCTTATTGATCCTGAAAAATCCAATCTTTAGATTTTCCCATCAAGGCACGAAGAAGCCTTTCAGAGCTTCCCAGGGAGATGACGCACTCTGTCTTCTGCTCCCAGGCTCAGCTCCTGATTCTGTGGGGCTGATCAGATAGGCTGATGTTGAGAGCACAAATCTCAATATGCTCAGACAAAGGCGGGGTGGTGGGGAGAGAGTTCTTTACCTGGGGTCCAGGAATCCCAAATGGGCCTCAGGTGATCAACGAAAACCCTTCAGATTGTAAACAACATATATGTATCTTTCTCCCAGCTCCCCATAACAGGTTACACATCAGTGTACAATATATGTCCCACCTGGGGCTATTTGAAGGGCCTAATTACTTCCCTTGGGACAGTGCTGTAGTTATCTCTATTTTGTGTGTTGCCTTCAGTACCTACATTTCTACTCATATGTGAGGTCTCTATATTTACAACATTCACAAAACACATTTGAATCTACACCGTCTAATGCTGAGTATTTTCCAGCTCATCTCTTTAAACTGGGAGATTAACTCATGCCTTTTATCTTGGGCCATGGGGGGCCACTGGCACATAATAGGTGTCCAATAAAGGTGTCTTAAGTGAATGAATGCAGTAATTCATTTCATATAGAAGACTGTCAATTCACATTAAAAAGGAAGGATCAGGCTGCTATTTTGCAAACATTCCAAAGAGGTCACCCACTGTGGGAAGGATGGAGGAAAGAAACTCTTCAGATTTTAAACTTTTATCTGTTCTAAGGGAACGAGGTAGAGGAGGAAAGTCATTGGCAATATTTAAATCATGGGAGTAAAGTACTTGGCCCATGGACAGTAACAAAAAAAAATTATATGGACTTATTGGAGGGAAATACACATAATAGATTCTCAATAAATATAGTTGAATTTATTGAATTTTGTTGAATCTATTCGTTCACTCTCCAACCTCTAGATAACTGCTGGTACATCGGGAATAAGAAATCAAATCCAACTTTAAATCTAGGGCTGACTGGCTGATTAATGTATCAGACTTTTCACTTGTACCTATGAGGGACCAGATGCTGTAATGTGCTGGGGATGCAACTACGACTAAAGCCTAATCCTAGCCCTCAAGACAATGACAGTCTAATGAGGGAGACAGGCAAGTCAACGCACAAGCATAATGCAATGTGCTGAGTGCTATGATAGAGGCAGGCTCCGAGTCGGGGCGCCCTGAACTGTCTGGGGAGAAGGTGGTCACGGATCGCTTTCTGGACAAGCTGGCTCTTGGCAGAGTCCTGAAGGATATGTAGGTCTGCCAAGGGGAGAGTGCAGTCAAAGGCATTCCAGACCGAGGCTGCTGCTTGCGCAGAGGGACAGATTCATGGTGCGGTCAGGGGATTGCAAGGCGATTATGGGGACAGCAGAAGAGGTGAGGTGGGATGGAAGTATGACTTTAGTCACAGACGAGACTCAACAGGGAGGCAGGAGCTCAGTGTCATGCTGACAAATAGTGACATGATTTTAAAAGCATTTGGGAGCTCTTCAAAGATCAGGCTATTATATGATCACATCTGCATTTTAGAAAGATCGCTCTGTAACTTGTGGGAGAGAAATGGGAGTGGGGCAAGGCTGTTGTCAGGGAGACCAGAAGATGTTAGTGCAATGGTCCATGTGAGATGGGGTACTAGCCCAGGGTTGGCATCATCTTCACCCTTTGTGAGGAGGAGGAAACTGCCTGACTTCCTGCTCCGCATCAAAGAGACAGCTCTTCCTATTCACAGAGGCATTTGCGAACCATTTTTAAAAAATGTAAACCCAAATATTTGGTATCTCAAGTTCACATAGGAAATGGTGAATATTGGAGTTCAATAGCTTTTTTTTTTTTTTTTAAACTAAGAGCTATTAGCAACACTGTATACTTAAAAATTTCCAAATCAAATATCGTGGTCATATCAAAAACCATGCTCTCTCTCTCCAGGTGTATGTAACTGGTCTCAGCTTTACTCCAAGTTCAATTGCAAACAGTAATAAAAACATTGACATCTCATTGCTCATTTAATATTTATGTAGCTGTCGCCATCTCAATTTTACACATGCAAAACCTCAGAGTTGGTTGGATTTGAGGTGAGCTGAAATTCCCTTTGACAGTAGGTTTTTTGGGGGATGCTTTCATCCTTAAGTAACTTTCAAAACAACACTCAGATAGTGGCAAGAGATCAAAGAAATGCTCTGTTACCATGGGGCTGGGGGCTGCTGAAAGTGTTATTTCCCCCACGAACTAAGGCTCTCCCTTTGCGGAGAAGAAAGTAGATCAGCCATATTAGGGATTGGGGCAAACACTCTATGCCAAAGCAGACCCAGGCCCAGTCAGATGGACACTCATACCGTGGTGCCTGTGCAAGGAATCCAGGACCAAGAGAAGTGGGGAAGAAGTAACAAAGGAATGTGAGACTGTGACTGGTACGTGTCACCGCATCACAGGAATAACATCTTACAATTTCATAACATTGTTAGCTTGCAGGACCTTCTTCCACGTTTTTTTCATTTGATTTTCACAACAACCCTGTTATGCATTTTCCCTCATTTTTAGAGGTGAGGTTACAGGCTCTGCAAGACTGAGTGAGCTGTCCAAGGCCACACACTAGGAATGAATGGGAGGATCTGGTTTCCAACCCAGGTCTGTCTGGGCTCAAAATCCAGAGCCTCTTTCTCTCATGGTTAAATGACAGTGAAGCATGTACTGAAAGGCGGGGAAAACAGTAGCTGCAGAGAAGGAATCATAGAGGTACACAGGCTCCTAAGTTTTGATTTTGAGAAGTCTTGAGAGACAGTACCATTGAATCTTTAATAGACATCGATGAAGGTGCAGCTCCATGGACCAGCTCTGTCCCACAATCAAGGGTGGGGTGTTATGCCTTGTAACCCCAAGGGGCTCACTCCCTGGTGCACCCACCCACTTCCCTGCAATGTCCTAGAAAACATGTACCATCTAGATTTAAAAGGGTTGTGAGGCCCATTCTTTTTTCTTTTTCTTTTTTTTTTTAATTTTTACTATTTTAACCATTTTTAAAATTTTAATTGGGGAACAGTGTGTTTTTCCAGGACTCATCAGCTTCAAGTCAAGTAGTGGTTTCAATCTAGTTTTGGCCCATGTAGAGATTGAACCGGCAACCTTGGCGTTATGAGCACTGCGCTCTAACCACCTGAGTTAACCGGCCACCCTGTGACACATTCTTTTAAGTGCAAAACTGTGGTACCAAATTCTCCTTATTGCTCAAGTTCGTCACTTTCAATGATAATAATTACTACATTTTAATGAGACTTTCCAGTTTAAAACACTTCATGTTTTTACATTTCCACACAAGAACCAATGCCTTTTTGAGCATCTTTAAGATTGGAAGGCACAGTGCTGGCTGACAGGGATGTAAACCCAGATAAGACATCATCTCTGGCCTAGGACTCACACACAGCCCAGCAGAGTGATGGATAAGGATACAGGCAATTATAGGAAGACGTGATGCTCCCCATAGCAGGCAGGTGAACAAAGTGCTGTTGAAGTTGCAAAGACCAACAAAGCTGGGCAGGAGATGGAAGGTAACATTTGGTCTGGGTTTTGCGGATTGAGTAGGATTTTATCACTCAGAGAAAGGCATTCTGGGGAGAGACCGAGGGCTGAAAGAGTTGGGCATAATAAGGTAAAGGAGGGATGCTTTGCGGCAGAGGAAAACAGGATTTGGGGGCTGAGGGAGGGGTTGATACCTGAAAGTCCTTGAAGGCAATGCGGAGAGTTAGTTTTTATCTTGTGGGAGCCAGTGAAGGTTTCTGAACAGGAGAGTGATATGATCAGTCGTGTTTTAATTTGATGACTAGTGTTGGTGTAATGAGGGTCCTGGGAAGCATTTAAATCTCACTAGCCCTGCTAAGTTGGTTCTTACTCTTATATTTCAAGGAAGGGAGCTGACCCTTAGTGTTTCCGTGACTGCCCGACAGCTAGTAGGTGCAGGTATCACAATTCAGCTATCTAGTTCCTGACTTTAATTCCTATAGATACCACCAGGCTTTAGGACACATGGCCCAAAACATCTTTGTTTATTTTTGTAGAGCCTATAATTTATAATATTTGGGGGTGGTCTGCCCAGCTCATTCACCACCAACACTGTGCACAGATAACTTAGATTTCCTGTGAAGGCCTGGCATACCTGAGAACAGTGACCTTTCTACACAGTTCTTTTTTTTAAAAAAAAAATCTTATTTCAACCCAGTCACCAAGATGAATCTCCTCAGAGTAATTGCTGGGTGGTGTTGACAAATGTCTGACTGCGGCTGTGCTGTCAGCAGACCCCAGAGAGCTCTGCTGCATGGACCCATTGTCGCTTTCACCCTCCTGGGACAGGGCCCGGGCTCGGGGAACCTGGACAACTGCAGCTCTAGACCCGAACATGGTCTTTCATTGTGGGAAACCTGGTGAAGGGCTCACCTTTGTATCTCCAGACCTGCCACTGAGCTTCAGCAGTCAATGAATGCAAAAGCTAGAGTCCAGGCAGAAACCAAAAATAATGACATTGCTTTGGCTGCCCCCTTTATGGAATAGATTCTTTCATTTTTAATAAAGGCTAGAAAACCTACTGGAGTTGGGTCATGGCTGAAACAGAGTTGCCAGCATCTAAATGGTCACCACTCAATAATTTATTTCAAATTATTTTGAATGGTAGGGTCTCACATCAAGGTGTTCATCATCCTCACTGCTTGCAAATGCCCTTACCATTTTTTACTTCTTTAAGCCTCAAGAAAGAAAAGTAATGGACATCTCAGGCTTCAGGATTTTGATTTTTAAAAAGCATTTCCAAACATTAGATACTGATTATTATTATTATTATTATTATTATTATTATTATTATTATTATTTGAGGGCAGTGTCACTGGCCCTCATATGTGGGATCCGAAACTGGGGCCGCTGGCATCACAAGCCAGCTCTTAACCACCGCGCCACTCGGCTGGCCCTAGATACTATTTAGTTATCTAAAAATGTTAGTAGCATACATAGAGAAGAAATAGTTGGAAATGTGTGTGTATATTGGAGTAGAGGTTTAACTAAATGCTATCTGGAACTGGAGATGAAAAAGTGAGTTATTTATTTTAGTATTTATTGTACCAAAAAATCTGGCATAAAACTGTGCAGTCCAATAATTATACTGAAAAGTATTGATAATTTGCAAATAAAAAGCCAAGGAGACCCAATAAAACATTTGTTACAAATGTAAGTACCGCACATTAGCAAGATGCTATCTTATGCCTTATGCCTTATGCTGCAAAGAAATTTACTTTTATTATTATTATTTTTTCCTTGAGGGAAGCGTCACCGGCCCTCACATATGGGACCTGAACCGGGGCCGCTGGCTTCCCAAGCCAGCTTAACCACTGCTCCACTCGGCCGGCCCAGAAATTTACTTTTAAAATGTATAAGTTACCCATAAATTATCTGATGAGTATTGGGAGACTAATAATTTATAAATGATATATGAATTTGTATAAAAAGGTTGCTTTTTTAGAAAACATTGGAAATATCTGATTTTTCTAAGTGCCCTCATTATCTTACCCACTAAAAGGGATAAAGACACAGGTCTAAAAGGAACAGATCTGGGGCCGGCCGAGTGACACAGTGGTTAAGCGCTGGCTTGGGAAGCCAGTGGCCCCGGTTCGGGTCCCACATATAAGGGCCAGTGACACTGCCCTCAAAAAACAAACAAAGAAACAAACAAAGAAACAAACAAAACACCAAAAGGAACAGATCTGATATCTTTCATTAAAAAAAAAGTGACATCACATATGGAAAATGTACAAACACTAGAAAAAGTAATATTCTCCCTTAGCTCGCTTCCCAGAGGCAAGCACTGACACTAGCTTTGGACTCTCCTTCCAGAAATTTTCCATATAGATAAAAATAGAAAATACCGTATGACATTCTGTTTCCTCACAACTAAAATGAGAGGGTACCTGGCTAGTTCGGTTGTTAAATGACATAATGACATGAAAAACACATGACAACTTTGGAAGGACATGCAAATATTCACTGATCATGGTGTCCTTAACCCAGAGTTCATTGACCTCTGCAAAATCTAAGGCTTGGCTTCAGAGTGTCTCTGACAGTCCCGAAACTGTAGATAAAATACCAGGGGTATGCGCACAAATGAATTCTTTGGTCTATTTTGTTCTGTGTGTTTCCTGGGCAGTCAGGACCATTGTGGCCAAGAGCTATTCAAAAGGAGAATGATACCATTTTGGCTTATGCTCTATTCGCTGAAGGTGCATCAAGTGAATGAGTAGACGAAGGTTGTGAAGCAGTTAAGAGTTGTTCTTGGGACCTTCTAACTCCCTTTTCCTGGGTCTCTCTCTCTCTGGTTCTGGCCTCCACCCAGAAACAGGGTCTATAGGCTCCTCACTCAGTCACCCCACTCCCCTAAATAAGCCTACTGTCTTGCACCACTTGCCAAGCTTCTAAAATGACCTCCCTGCCTTCTTCCATTATCAAAACACTGAATACGGTTGTCACAGAGGAAGTTCAACTTCTACTTAAAAATTAAGGACATACCCAAAGATAAATTTCCTCAAAGTATGAATAATGGCTAGTTGCGTCAAGCATGCCCTGAGACTATTTATTTACATTTGTGTATTTAAGTTAATTAATTATGTGTTTTTTTTCTCCCAAGGTATTTTCATGTTAAGTGAGGATGTCAGAAGATGCACCATAGGATTTTAATCTCTACTATGGAGTTTGCAAGCTTGTTTCCTTTACTGCAAACATAATGAGTTATGGGTTCCCACAAGTGCTGCATATGTGTCTGTGTTCCCATTGATGAATCGAGGGTCATGCACAATTACTGAAACCTTGGGTATAATTTCACTTCTGTATTCAAAAAGGTATATCAGAATGCAAGACAGTGAGAGTAATATTATATAGATAACCCTGAGTTCCCCATAACATTAAAATAAAAATTTTTGTTTGACAATCTCACGACTCCAACTTCGGTATTATAATCATTATTTAAACTAATTGCAATATACCTCATAGCTGATCATCACATCACTGATGTGGTCCGGCAGGGAAGCTGAGACTACTCAAATAGTAGAGGCTTAATTTTTTTTTTATTAGTTTCAAGTGTACAACACAATGCAACAGTTATACTCTTTACCCCCCAAAGTGAAAACCCCCCTCCCCCAGTTCGCCACCCCACTCCCCGCCCATATCACACACATCCATCACAACTCCCCTGACTCCCCTCCACAGTATACTCCACATCCCATGACCATCCACATAGTAGAGGCTTAATTTTAATTCTTCGAAGGGTAGCGGGAGCTACTTTAAGATATTGGGTTGCTAGGGCCCACTGAGTGGCTCAGTTGGTTAAGAGCTCACTCAAGAGTGTGAGCTGAGCTCTGAGCAACAGCAGTTTGATGCCCAGCCTGAGCTGAGCTGCTGTTAAGCTGCCAACAGGTGGCAGGATGGCTCAGCTAAAAAAAAAAAAAATTGAGTTGTTGAAAAAGTCATCATGCATTTTTGCAACGAAAAACTGAAAAAAACCACATCATGACTTCTTTCGACAACCCAATAACAGGTTTTTCTAGTATTCTTCAAGTTATAGTGTAGTCATTCATTTCTTCATTTATTTTCCATTAATTAATTAATTAATTAATTAATCTAGCCAGCCATCTATCTGTTCAGTCTAGGCGCTTGGAGAAGGTGGGAGGGCTGCCATACACAAGGAACAACACATGCATGAGCATGAAAGCATGAGATGATGTGATGAGTCCAAAGCACGGCGAGTGCTCTGTGGGTTTAGCCTTAGAATGCAAGATGACACGTGGTGAGACATAAAGCCGGAAGGGTATGTTGGGGTCAGGCCATGAAAAGATTGCCTGCACATTAAGGAGTATGGATCCTTGGGTAGTCATCACCACATAAATCTGGTTATGCTTAAAGGGAATCCACATAAAGAGCAAAATCAGACTCTTGAATTTATGTTTCTTAAAATCATGGCCAGAGTCCTGGAGAGGGAGGGCCCGTGGGCTGTGACCATGTGCTGACTGTTGGTTCCCATGATCCACCTCAGCTGGAAATGCAGGGATCTGAGGGGCTGAGGTGTGAACCTCTGATGTCAGCAGAAGTGGCAAGGGTCTAAGAGCCCTCAGCATGTTACTCTAATCCCAGGGAGATCAGAGCTGAACAAGCTCCTCTTGTTGAGAATTCTCCGACTTCTGCAAACGCAAGAAATCTCACCTCAGTTCTACAAATTGCTCAGATTAGGGGCTAGGTACATTAACCCCTGAAGCTGCAAGCAGAGGCTTCAGTCTCTCTGTGGTTTCTGGTGTTTTTCACTTGGGAAGTGGTATGCAATCAGAGAAATAATAGTGAATTGGGAGCAGGAATCTAGGATTTTTATCTTGGCTCTGCCAAATAGTTTTGTGGCCTTGAACAAGTCCCTTCACCTGTGGGTCTCAGTTTTCTGTTTTAAAAAGAATAGGTTGGGCCAGATGATTACTGCCTTTCTTTGGTTGTTAACTTCCAGAATTCTGGAGGGTTTTTTTTTTGTTTTTTTTTTTTGTTTTTTTTACTATTTATTATACAATTTTATATGGCTTGTAGTGTTTTACAATTTTATTCTTGATTTTTAGATCTCACCTAATCACCATTATAAGTAAAACTCTTTTCTAAAATCGATTTTATATATTTTCTAAAAATACAAAATATTTTTTAAAAGGTATAATGTTTTTACTGGGGTGTTGGAAAAGTCATGACATATTTTTTCTCTGTTTTTCGTTGCAAAAATGCATCATGACTTTTTCGACAACCCAATATTTTACTCTGTTTTACTCCGAATATTTTAAAACAAACGGTCACTTCTTAAGACCATTAAAAAAAAATCCCAATTCTTTTGTTAACTTTTACTGGGTTTAGATTTTCCAGAATTAGATTAGACAATATGAGCAAAATATCCACAAGACCAAATCTTTATCCTCTGATCTCAAAGAACATCAAATCAACACAACACAAACACATTCTTTAGCTTTGTTAATTCCTTACCAAATCACAAAGAATTTACCACCACAGTGTCAAACAGATTTGACTGTTTAAACATGGAAGAATAAAATTATCAGAAAAGAAAGGTAGCTATTATTTAAAAGCGTACCTTTAGAAACTATTTAATAATGGTCAAATGAATTTACTTGGAAATCCAGGGTAAGTATGGCAGACTCTTTCTATTGGGTAGTTAAAACTATCCAATTGGAAACCACTCAAATATAATTTATTAGATTTCCTTTCTTTAACTAACAAGGCAAACAGAGTACAGGGGTATATTTTGATTCTATGAAACAGTCATGTAGGAAAGTGCTCTTCCTTCTGCATGGAACAAGCTATATTAAACCCTTCTCCTTGGAGTAAGAAAACAACATGGACTTTGGAGAATCCTAGTAGATTCCCAGTTCTAAGGAGGAGATGCGTCAGGGCAAAGAAAATGGACAGTCTTTTGTTTGGGGCTCTCAAAACTGGTACAGCTTTTCTTCTGCTTACTGGTTATTATACTCTCAGTTATTTTATTTTAAATTCCATATTATTGAAATAACTGTGAATCCATTTTTAGGACTGAAAACATAGTAGGCCTCCATTTATATTAAAACATATTCAGTTTTTTATTGTTCCACAGCAGTAGGTCACAGCTTACTTATAATCAATAGATTCTTAGTATTTGATTATGGCTTTGAACTAAGGAGAATCCAACCATTCCCAGCTCAGAGGTATCAGGGGACTAAAAGTAAGACAAAAAATAATGTAGGACACTTTTACAAAGAATTTTAAGCTGGGCTGGCCGAGTGGTGCATTGGTTAAGAGCTGGCTTGGGATGCCAGCGGCCCCGGTTCGGATCCCACATATGAGGGCCAGTGACACTGCCCTCTACAGCTAAGATGGTGAACAACAGCTCCACCTGGAGCTGGGCTGCTGTGAGTCCCCAGGACGGCATTGCTTCAGCCCCTGCTGCAGTGGGCTGCCATAGGCTACAGTGAGTGGCCGGCAGCCAGCGTGAGCAGCTGGCAGCTGGTGTGAGCTGCTAATAGCCGTGGTGAGCGACCATCCAGAGGCTGGCGACTGATCTGCCTCATCTGGGAAGAGCGCAATGACGATACCAACATGGGCCAGTGAAGCAACGTCCTCCTCAACTAGACTGAAGAACAAAAAGACAGCAACTTGTCCCTTCCCCGATTCCCCAATGCTGTTCCCCTCCCCCAATCCCCAATAAAATCTTTAAAAAAAATTTTTTAAGCTATATTTTAAGCTATATTTACTATATTTACTATAGATCATTTTAGCTCTATATATCTATATCGGAAATTAGACTGGAATAATCTCAGAGTCAGCTATCAACAAAATGTCTGGATGCATTCTTCAGTGATTGCAATTATTTTAATTATTTTCAATACGAGCCTTCTAAAAGAGTAATTTTTTTTTATTATGTATCAATAGCTACACATTTAAATTCCTTATATTGGTCAATTAGTTGGACCATCATACTAACCTGGGTCTCTTTCTGAAAATTATCATATATATTAAAGGAGTTTTATCTCCCTATGTGTTAACCATATTTCCTCCATTTGTTTTCTTTGAGACATTCTAGTTAAACCTCGGTTCCTATTATGAATTAACAGAGGTATAAATCACCAGTAGATTAGGATCAAGACACTTGTGAACATGATGGCAGCTTTTATGTGGATCCAGCAGGGACACTGTCTTGTATTATCTTTGTGGTGCAGAAAGAGTGCAATCAGATTCTGTATTTTCAAAAATTACACTCAACTCACAGAGTTTGTGAAAAAGAAACAGAAGAGGGGGTCACAGGTTACTGAGGTTAGTGAAAGCTTTCATTTCTGTTATGCCAGGTGAAAAATAGAGAGAACTAAACTATGATGTAGTCCAAGGTATTGGCATTCTTCCTGGTGACAAAGGTAACCAGCTTCTGGAAGATCAGCATAGTGGATTCTGTGGAGATGGTGAATTGATACAAAAACAAAACCTTCTCCTCCTTCAGACTGAGTTTGACTACAGGAATTAAGAATGATTAGTAGCAGGGGAGTAGGAGGAAGTCATGAGATAGTGTTACTTAAAAACATAAAGAGATAAATGCTTTCAAGAATTTTGTTTTTTAAATCTGCAACTTACAATTTGTCTCTCCATCCTATGAGATTCCAGGGACGCAGCTGGATTGCAATAATCTTACAATCTCACCCAGAGAGAACTAGAATTTACAGAAAGATGGAGTAGACATATTTTTTCTATTCTTCCTGCAAAATACAACTAAAAAACACTGGAGTGATGTCAGAGAAAGACAACTCAAACAAAAGGTTTAAGAAGTATCCTGGGTCTCCTAAAATAATATGAAAATGCTCAGCTTTCAACAGAAAATCACTCATAAAAACAAGAACCAGGGTAATCTCAAACGAAATGAAAGAAGACAATCAATAGATTGTCAGGGTAACAGAGATGTTAGAATTCAGCAGCTGTGAAAAAAATGTTTCATGAGGCAATTACAAACCTGTCTGGAACAAATAAAAAGGTAAAAAGCCTAAGCAAAGTAATAGAAAGTCTTGGCAAAGAAATAGAAGGTATATTGAAAAACTAAATGCAAACTGAACAACTGAAAAATACAGTTACTGAAATACAAAGCTCAGTGGATATGCTTAACAGCAGAATGAAGGGAATGAAGGGGGAAAAAATAGATATTATTCTAAAAGATAGAACAATAGAAATTACCCAATTTGTGAAGCAGAGAGAAAATAGATTGAAAAAATAAACAGAACCTCAGAAACCAGTGGGATGACAACAAAAGACCCAACATTCATGTCATTAGAGAACCAGAAAGAGAAAAGAAAGAGAGCAGTGCTGAGAATGTACTTTAAAAAATAATGACTGAAAACCTCCCTGGTAAAATACAGAAATCTACAGATACAAATAGCTGAGCAAACCCTGAATAAGATCAAACAAACAAAAAAAATCCACACCAAGACACAACACAGTCAAATTTCTGAAAATTAAAGACAAAAAAATCTTGACTACAATAAGAGAAAACACCACCTGACCTACAGGAGAAAACCAATTCAAATGATAGTGCATCTCTCATCAGGAAACATGGATTTCAGACAGAAGTGGAACAATATTTTCCAAGTTCTGAAAGAAAATAATTGTCAACCCAGAATCCTATGCCCAGTAAAATGACCTTTCAAAGCACAAACAAGATTTTTTTGTAGATATAGACAGGCTTTTAAAATTTTATGTTGAAAGGCAAAGGAACTAAAGTAGCTACAATAAAAAAGCAGAATAAAGTGGGGGAATTAGTCTACTCAATTTCAAGACTTACTGTATAGTTACTGTAAATAAGACTGTGTGGTATTGGTGAAAGGATAGACACCGAAGATCATTGGAACAGAAGAAATCCCAGAATTAGAGCCACACAAATATGCCCAACTGATTTTTGAAAAAGGCACAAAAGCAATTCAATTGAGAATAGATAACCTTTTAAACAAATGGTGCAGGAGCAATTGGATATCCACAGGCAAAAATGAATGAATGAATAAATGAATGAATTAATGAATGGACCTTTACCCTAAGTTTCAAATTTTGTACAAAAATTAACATAAACTGGATCATGGACTTGAATGTGAAGGAAATATAAAAAAATAAAACCATTTAATTTGTTGGTACCACTGATTACTAGCAAATTTTTCATGTTACTTGTCTCTGTTAATGTTGTATTCCTTATTTAAAAAATCAATATATATATTTTTTAAATCTACAGAAAAAGCCTGTGAATGGAATGATTTCCATATGTAATGATTATAAAATTATTTTGGGAGTGCCTAAAATTTTAGCGGTTTCCATGGTAATAAGAGTTCATTTAAAAGTCTTGTTTACTTAAAAGCCTGTTCCTGTTGCCATCTGAGTAAATCCTGATCACTTTGGAGGAATGAATACAGATCCCTTTGGAGGAATATATATCCTGGTTTTATTATTTCATGGCTGTGTAACTTGGGCAACTTCTTAATTTTTCTCATCTAAAAAATGAGGAAAAGAATAGACCCTAGAATGTTGAGAGGATCAAATAATAAAACACACAAAACATTTAGCTTGGCACATGCTAAGACCTCAATAAATATTTCCTACTATTACTGCTAATACTTCCACTACATTTCTCTCATAAACCAATCTAATGGATAAGCACTGTGTTCAAAATGCCTGGTTTGGTAGACTGTTTTGATCAGATATAAATTTTCTTTACTCTAATAGAATAATTAAACCCTTTCCAGATTTCATTCCCATGTCCAGGTTTGAAGGCAGATACTGTTAGACACCTTTACCCCATCACATGTTTATTTCTGGAACCCCTGAGCTAGAGAACCGTTCACCCTTCCTCCCCCTTTTTTCCCCTTGCCATTTTATTTGGTCCCATGCCAGAAATTTCTTGGGGGTAATTCAAATTAGCATCCATTACAGATCAATCTAGAAAAGGTTGGTTATTTATTGTCAGGCAGATACATGAACCTTGGCAGTTTCAGAAACCAGAGCTAAAGTGATCTTATAAAATTCCAGTTAAATCAACACGGTGATGTGCTAGTCTCATGATGACTTTCATGAAATTACCTCTGAAATGCTAAGTATTTTCCCACTCAGAACCTCATTTTAACTCTTTAACTTATACCAAAGATCACACTGTACCTGCTCTTAGCCTTATAAGTCTTACAAAAGCCCTTGGTCCAAAGCAATAAAATCTGACCTGACCTAATCCTGGAGTCGCAATGGATAATGTGTGTATTTTTCATTCAATAATTTAATGTGGAAATTAACTGCATGTGTCACATATTCCCCATCTCAAAAAGAGAGCTTTTATGGTTCTCGTGTTACACAAAAATTAAATATGTAAACAGTCTTGTCATTTAAGACTCTTCACTTTCCTGATAGCTTAAATAAGCACTACAAAAGGCTCCTTTGGAGAAATTTGTTATTTCATATAGTATGGAAGCCTGTTCCATGAAATTCACCCGCTATGCTCACAGAAATTACAGCAGCAGCATTTTTTTTCTTTCTCCCTGAAACATTTGAAATAATTTGCTCACTTTAGCTTACTGTATTATTCTCTCCTGTTTGTCAATACAGGAAAAACACTGGAAATTTACAGGAAAATTTGGTTCTCTTTCTTCTTTTAGGTGTTTCTTGAGCATTTTCTTTTCTTTTTTTTTTTAAATTGAAATGTATTGGGGTGACAATGGTCAACAAAACCACATAGATATCAAGTATATAATTCTACAACACGTCATCTATATATTGCATTCTGTGTTCACCACCCAGAGTCGGTTCTCCTTCCATCACCATATATTTGACCCCCTTTACTTTCTTCTACCATCTTGAGCATTTTCTACCTGTGGGCATGGGATGAAAAGTGTCTCTCTACCTGGCCTTGCATTTTCTGTAAAGGCCATCTTTTCATAGTAGTCTTCTGTCTGACATGTCTCTTTCCATTGCTTTCCCTACACTTGACTCAGTGTTTCCTCTGTCTCCCATGAAATTTTTCTTTTGATCCTTTTATTAATGTTTTGAATTGATCCACATGGTTCAAAAACCAAGAGGTACACAAAGGAGTACAGCCGTAAGTCTCCCTCAGTTCCTTGGCTGCCATCTTCCCAGTTCCCAGCTTTCCTCCCCCACCACAGGTGTCCACCGTTCTTGTGTCTTACGGATTTTTCTAGAGTTTCTTTATCCATACTCAAGCAAATATGAATATGGACCCCCCATTTTACACAAAAGATAGCATATTATATGTACTCTCTTAAACATTTTTTTAAAAACTTAATTTATCTTGGAGATCTCACCATATCAAAGATAAGGAGATTCTACATTCTTTCTTATAGCTGTTGTATATAGATGTGTATGAAAAATTTATTTTAACTAATTTTCTATTGATAGATATTCTACTCTTACCAACTGTATGTGATGCAACTGACTCTTAAAAACAATGCCGATATGAATAATCTTGTACATATTTTATTTTATACATCTCTAAGTGTATCTGTAGGATAAGTACCCCTCATCAGGGTTGCTACATCAAAGGTTATTTGAAATTTTGATAGTTACTGCCAAACTGCCCTCCATAAGGGTCATAAAGATATTCTTCTGCCAGCATTACATGAGAATGACTGTTTCCTAGAGTCTAAGCTATAGTGTATATTAAGACTTTTGGATTTTTGCCATTCTGAAAAGTGAAAAGTGGTAGCTCAGATTAGTTTGAAATTGCACTTGTTTTATAATGAGAGAAGTTGAACTTCCTTTTACTTGCTGAGGAGCTATCTATGTTTCTTTCAAAAGCTATTTATATATTAGAAAGATGGATCTATGCTTATTGTATGAAATATTATCTTTTTTATGTTGCTTATAGTTGTTTATGCTGAAGGTGTTTTTTATAAAAGAGGCGGAATTTGTTCTAGATTTTCAATGATGGCTATAAAGGCCTTTTTTACTTTAATTTCTCCCAGGTTTTCATCTAGAACTTTTATGAATTTATTTTATTTTAATTTTACATTGAAATCTCTAATCCCTTTATAATTTACCCTGGAATAAGCTGTGAGACATGAATCCAGTTACATTTTATGAATCCAGTTACATTTTATTTTTTTACCCAGCAGCCTTCTTCCTGAATTATACTTCTTTTCCCCACTGATGTGTGATGGTACTTTTACCTTAGACTAAATTCCTGAATTTAGAGTTATGTATGGATTTCCTTTTTAATCCACTGGCCTATTGTGTTAATATTATGACCTTTATGTTAACCTAATAATAATGATGGCATCATCTTAAATATATAGTACACATTATACTTTACAAAGCATTTTCACTGATAGCACCCCATTTGTTTTGATCCTTATATCACATGGGCAGGAGCAACAAGTACTTCTGTCCTTATTTTACACATGAAGAAACTGAAGCCCAGAGGAGATGAAATGTTTGCCCCAGATCACAAAGCTAGCAGGTGGCAGAGCGATGACTTGCCTCTTAGTTCGGTTTTTGCCAGTTCATGGTTAGATCTGTCAGAGATGCTCTTTGACTATTTCTCTCCACTAGAGAGCTTGTCCATTCCCATAGATTAATTCTACACTATTGAGTTTTAAGTCTACGCAGGCTCTTCAGCTTTATCTAACTTTCTTTGGATTGAGAATGGACAAAATCACAAAATCATAGAATATTAGAGCAGAAGGAGATGGAGGGATCACAGACTAACCGTGTCATTTTATAAAAAAGGAAACCGAAACTCAGAGAAATTGTGACTTCTGTGCTTAAGGTTATACTGTTTCTAAGCATTCAGGGCCAAGTCAGAACTCAGAGAGCATTCTTTTCATTTGGTTTAATAATGAAGAGAAGGAAAACGTTGTGTGTATTTTACTGAAACTCATCATCTCCATGTTTTATAAGCACTTCCAGGGTTGGAAACGAGAAGCGTAAATTCATTCCTTCATTCCTTCATTCAACAAATAACAACGTACCATGTTGCCAGGCACTGTGCTTGTCATTAGGTTCATAATGGTGAACTAAATATGCATGGGCCCTGCCTTCATGGAGAACATAGTCTAGAAAGAGAAATAGGTACCAAACAAATGATATATGCATAAAGACGTAAGTACAAACTGGGAAAAGGACTATAAGGGAAACTTACACAGTGCTCTGAAAAAATTAGGAAGACCTAATTATTTAGACTGTAGAGACTGGAACACCTCCCAGTGCTCCCCCTACCCTAACCTTTGCCTTGCTATGTTGTCCTTAGGGCATCTACATGGAGACCTAAGATTCCATGGGTCAGTCTGAAAACCGCTGATCTAGTCTTATTGTCTCATTTCTTCAGAGGAGAGGACAGAGGCTCCAAAAGGAAATGTGACTTACACAAGGTCACCTAGCTAAAGTAGAACCAGCCTAAGACAGCAGCCTCCCGACTTTCCCTCCAATGTTCTTCACACCATATAATGACCTCTTAGTGCAGATCCATGCTCTGCTACCAGTTTGCAATGAAACCATTCTTCACAAATCCTGGGCTCCCGAGAGATGATGGCATTGATTTAATTTATACCATGCCACAATCAACACACTGTATAGAACAAACAAGTCAAAATTTGCATAAACACTTACCAATGAAGCTAGGTATTCTTTTAGAAAATAGTTTATCGTATTTTCCTTAGTGTACTGAAGAGCGGGATGAACTTGCCTAAACCAAGTGCACAAGTTTAGAATTTAAAGTGCTTTGTAGAATAGCCTAAATCCTTCCTTGGTCAATGGACAACTTTTCTTTGGCAGTGAACAGTCTGACCTAAGTTCTCTTGATGAATTGTTTCTATCCATCAGTATGGTCCTCAGCACACCTTTCATTAGAAGCAGAAATGGTTGATGAGGATAGAAGAGACACAATCCCATTTACTTAGATGTGGGGAAGGTTTGTGCAGGAAGGTGCTCTGTGCTCATCATTCATGGACATGTCCCCTTTTCACACCTGGGGCAGTGGGATGAGGCAGGGGTGATCAATCTTCAACCTGTTTAGGTACCATTTCTCATTAAAATTAGATCTCCTGAACTCATTATGCTTCCTCCCACTTTTCTTAATTTTATTTTTCTTTTCTTTGGGAGTGGAGTGGACTGAGAATTGGAGAACTTTAATATTATTTCCCATGTCCCCCTTTAGTTATTTACAACTATTTGACTTGATAGAAAAATCAAGACTGATTTTAAAATGAGGAAAAACTTGCAGAACTCTCTTTTAAAGAAATGTTACAAATATGCAAGACAAACTCTGAATGTAGAGATATTCATGGCAACAGTATTTATAATAGTAAAAAAAAAAATTAGAAGCAATTTGAATAGCCAACAATCAAGAAAGAGTAAAATGCATATGGATGTATTCCACGTAATATGCATGCATGAGAACAATGCTTCAAAGCAAAAGTCATAACATGGGGCTGGCTGGGTGGCGGGGTGGTTAAGTGCTGGCTTGGGAAGCCGGCGGCCCCGGTTTGGGTCCCACATAGGAGGGCCAGTGACACTGCCCTCAAAAAAAAAAAAAGTCATAACATGGATGTGAAGTGGAAAAGAAGGAGCATAGTCACTACAAGCAGATGCTCTGGCATTGCTGACTGAGGTTCCCCTGGACTCCAGCATGGCCATAGTACGTTCCTCTTTTTGCTTCAGTTTCCTCCTTCCTAAGGACAGGGTAATAATCTACCTATTCCGTAGGGCTGCATGAGGTTTAGCAGAAGCCATGCTTGTAAAACCTTGACCCAATGGCTCGCATGTGGATTGACAAATGTTCACCATTATTATTAAATGTATGATCTCAACTTTATTATGGATACATTAAAAAATGTAGCAAGTTCCTTCAAGGAGTAGGTTTCTTTGGGGTGTAGGACTAAGGGTGAGTGAATGATTGCTTTGCTTAAAATGTCTGTTTTGCAATGCTCTATGATTATTATATTGACTTTCTTTTGTCCCTCCATCCTCTCTTCATTGCAGAATATATTGTGACCTTAGTTGTCCTGCTCTGTGTCTCCAGGAGGCCCTGTGGACTGTATCACCCAGCATCCCTTGCCCTTGGGCTTCAAGTTGGCTCCAGCCAGTGCCGCAGTCTAGTGGTAGGTGTGTCCTTCCCACAGCGACTCCTGATGGGTGCCCTGGCCTGGTGCTTACCGCTCTCCCCCTTCAGGGGTAACAACAGCTCCCAAAAGTTACTAGTCCTGTGTGCCTCGTTATCCCTTGTCCACTTGCAAACTCTTCTCACCTCTCTGATGAAAACCCTTTTGCCAAAATTTCTTGAAAATTCAAGCTGAGAGTGCCTTCTGTTTTCTGAGGGGACCCTGGCTGATACCAGGAGCACACATTCTTTTTATACTTGGAAAAATTTCATTTAAGAATCACAAAGGACCACCCCCGCCTCCCACCTCCCAAAAGGAAGCGCTCTTCACAGTGTGGAGAGGCCCCTTAGCTTCCAGACTTGAGGGTGATTATTTTTGTTTCATTTGTGAGCCCTCACATGAAATTAGGCTTCAGGGTAGAACACCTATTTCTTAGAAAAACACACTTTCTCCTGGAGAGAAATTCTAGAAAGCAGTCGCGGGCTATTGACAAACTATAATGCTGCAAAGGGATCTGGCCAAAAAGGAATCAAGAGAAAAATCTCTGAGGGGAGAAGGTGGCCCAGAAAGTGGCTCATCATAGGCAGCAGCAGCTGTCCAGTCAGGCAGTCACAGACAGAGCTGCGCCTTGAGTGGAGACCTGCCTCTGTGGCCACTGGAAACTCACCAGCCCCTGTGGCGTCTGGGCTCAGCAACTGCCAGCCTCCCAGGGGGTAAGTGATACAGTTTGTTCAGTCCGGGGGTGGGGATGGCGGTGTGAGGTGGTGATGGGGATGGTTGGGGGCAGGGGGGTAGCGGGGACCTTGGCATGTCACCATGCACTGCTCCACTGTTAAATCTCTATTGGCAGGCTGACTTTTCCCCAGGAGGAAGTCTGGGGAGGAATCTCACAGTTGCATGGCAATAAAGAGCTGCCTGGTGGGCCTCCCTCTCCGCCAAGAGGCTTCATGGCTCCAAAGTTCCGGAGGGGTGTGTGAGGGGGAGGAAGGAGAAATAAGCCGCTCTACTCAGTACTGATGTGATCACCTTTGCAGAAACGTTCCAGTGGCAAGTGTGTTAAAGACAGCAAGCCTGGGGGAGCCAGCGTGGTGCAGAAGGATGAAACTGAAGACGAGGGGAGGGGGTCCGGGAAAGGAACTGTGCACTGCTTATAAAGGCAAGGGATGGGAGGTGAGATTCAATAAAAGAGGGTGTTGGACAAAGCCTGTGAAAAAGTCCAGCTTCAACACTCTGGGTCAATGACAGGCCTTATTTTCCTTACGCTGTGAAGGGAATTTTATGTTGGTGAGCTTTAATTTCCCCCCACTAACCTCTAAGCCTCATAAACAAGGGGACGGTGTTTATCGTGTTTATTGTGACTCACAATGAATTAATTGAGTACCTACTATATATACGTTGGGCCCTGTGCCAAATGCTGGGAATACAGAGGGGAACAAGGAGTCCCTGCTCACGCGAGGCTTACAGTCTGATGGGAGGGACAGTTATTAAAAATGTGACTGCACATTTACAGCACAGTTGCGTGTTAGAATCCCTCAGTAGTTCTTAAAAAATATCTCTGCATGGATACCTACCTTGCAAAGACTCGGATTTGACTAGTCTTGGAAAGGACCCTGGGGTGGATCCTAAGGTGATTCTAACGTGCAGCTTAGTTTGAGAATTCCTCTTTTAAATATTCTCAGGGTTCCATAAAACATATTCCCATAAAACATCCAGTGATGGCCAAATTAAGTTTGGGAAATAATTTATTAGATATATTAGATAGTAAAGGCTCTAAGAAGCTCTATAATAAAGAAATCTATTTAAATTTTAAAAATATGCCATAGGAATAAATCGATGTTTGTATGCTGTGCACATTACTTTGAAGAAAAGGTGAAAGGCATGCTAGAACCTACAAGTACAATCAGCTTGATTTATAGTAAATATTTAGAAAAGGCTTCTCTGAAGAAATGACTTTTATTATAATAGAGATCCGAACAATCAGCCGGCAGGGAATGGGAGGGGCAGTGTTCAAGGCAGAGGGGTTGTCATGTGCAAAGTTCTTCCGATGGGGGAAATGTTTTAAGAACAGAGGGAAAGAGAACTCCTGCAATGTAGGAGGTGAGGGGGAAAATGAAAAGCACAAGATTTCTGCCTTCAAGGAACTCATACCTTAGGGGAAAACTCACCGATTCTCCAAACTCCTTATTACTCTATGATTTTCCAAATATAACAGGAAGAAGAAGAAATCAGTGTCAGGAATAATCCCTCACCAGCTGATACAAAAACCCAGTTTCATGTTTGTCCCTACGTAACTTACCTAATTTTTTGAAACAGTAGATACGCTTTCATAAGTATTTTGGCTTAGGCTAATATAGCATTAGGTCCTGTTTACTGAGCACACAGTCTGGGAAAGAAGAAGTGACTTGGAGATTGGATCAAGATGCTAAATTGACACACAGGCCTCCCACCTTTTTTCCTCTCCACATCCTTTAAAAGGGAAACAAAATATTTTAAAATACATCCATTAGCTAGAAAACAAAAAAATGAGCCATAAATACTGATTTCCCTCCTCATTTCCTCCTTAATCTCTAGCAGCCACCAATCTGTTCTCTAGTTTTATAATTTTGTCATTTCAAGGGTGTTATGCAGATGGAGAAATACACTGTATAGTCTTTTTGGACTGGCTTTTTCACTCAGCATAATTCTCTGGAGACTCATCCAGATTGTTAGTGTATCGATAATTTGTTCCTTTTTGTTGCTGAGTAATATTCCCTGCATGAATATATCACAGTTTAATTATTCACCAATTCAAAGACATCTGAATTGTTTCCAGTTTTGGTTATTATAAATAAAGTTGCTATAAGCATTTGTGTACAGGTTTTTATATGAACATAAGTTTTCAGTTCACTGGGATAAATACCCAGTAGTGTAACTGGTAGGGTTTATATAGTAGCTGCATGTTTAGTTTTTTAAGAAATTGTCAAACTGTTTTTAGAGGTCCTGTATTAGTTTGCATTTCCACCAGCAACAGATGAGTGATCTGTTTTCTCTACATTGTCATCATTTGGTGTTGTCACTATTTAAAATTTTTTTGCTACTCTGATAGGCATGTAGTAATATTTCATGGTGACTTTAATTTGAATTTCCCTAACGCAAACCTAATGAGTTATTATTGTGTAGTGGAACATGAGCAGAGAGTACATCAGCAGGCGGAAAATATGTACTTCTGTTGAGAAAATAGATATTGCACTGAAAGGATCATTTGAAATGAATTTCGAATATGGTAATGGCAAGTAGGGTGTGAAAGAGAAAAAGGTAATTAGAGATTTGGGGAAAATATATAGGAAAGGAAATATAATTATAGTACATGACTTGACTTTGCAATATCAAAAACTTATACACTCAGTAGAAACATTGTTGACTTAAGTAAAAATGAAAATATAATTCTGTAGAGAAATAAGGGGATTCAGGTGACTATGGTATTATGAGATAGTTAAATTCTTTTCTGTTATAGTCATAATTGCAAAGATAAGACCTGTATTTAATAAATCAAGAAATAGCCATAGAATCATATTAATTAAAGTAGATAGGTAACTATGATAACTAAAGGAGTTAAAAGTGGCTGGCTTTGAGAAGGGTGGGAAGAATGGAGCAAATAACTTTTTTTTATTTTTTATTATAGACCTTTCAGTACAAATTTGTTTTTTAATCTCATTCTTATATTACTTTGGACAAACAAAATTAAAAAGTATATATAAAAAGAGGTAAGCGCTGGCTTGGGAAGCCAGCGGCCCCGGTTCGGTCCCATATGTGAGGGCCAGTAACACTGCCCTCAAAAAAATAAAATAAAATAAAAAATAAAAAGAGGTAGGCTCTCAGATTGAGTCAATAAATTTAACTATATGCTCTTTACAAGAGATGCATGTATTAGATTCATAGAACGAATAAAAATAAAAGTACAGAAAAGATAGCAGCCAGATAGAAACATATTGGTAGCAATGTTAATTGCAAAGAAAATAAAAACTGAGGCAAATAGCATTAAGCAAGACAAATAAAGCAGCTTCTCAGAGATCAAAGATCAAAGGGACAAATACTTTAGAAAAAAACGGGGATTTAAACAACACACACATTCACACTTTTTACTCAAAGGAGTTTACACATTCTTTTCAAACACCAAGTATGGTACATATACAACAGATTCATTAGTTAGCCACAAGTAAGAATGTTAAAAAATCTCAACAGCATATAATTCACATTTAAAAGTTTTCTTATTATAATATGATATAATTAGAAATTAATGATAAAAATATAGCAAAAAATATGGCCATTTACAAGGTTAAAATGACTTGTCTGAAAACTCTGGTTAAAGTGGAAATGAAACAAATTATAAATTATTTATAAATAACTGATAATTATAGCACTGCATTTAAAATTTTTTGTATATGGACAAAATAGTAGTCAGGAGAAAATTTCTAGCCTTAAATCCATGGATTATAAAAGATGAAAAATAAAGGAACCAAGGAAATTAAGTATTTTAATAAAAAAACAAAACTAGGAAAAAAACAATAAAGTAAACCCATAGAAAGTAGTAGAATTGGCAAAATTAAAGCCAGAAATTAATAACATAGAAAATAAGCAAGAAGTAGGTTTTATATGAATCAAAAAAATTCATTCTTCAAACAAACCCATAAAATAGACAAATGTTCAACAATTCTAAAAGAAAGGACCCAAAATACATAACTTGAAATACTGAAAGGGCTATCTATAATCACGGAGGAGATTTAAAAATTGTGTTCAACACTGTATCAATAATCATAATCTAAATGAAACTTCCTTAAAAGGTATCTACCAGAAAAGTACAGTAGACATCATACTTAATGGTAAAATATTAGATGCATGTTGACAAAAGCAGGTAAGAGAGAAGGATATCTACTATCCCAGTTACTATTTACAATGTAGTGGGAACTAGAATTCACATCAATTCTAGTTAATGAAGTGAGATCTGAAAAAGAAAGAAAAATATTTAGAAAGGAAGGGGAAAAAAATGACCCTTACTTGAAGATAATATGAAAAAAAATTTCATGAGATGCAAGACAATCTACTGGAAAAAAAAGCTACTACTGAGAGGGTTTAGTAAATCATCCAACTAAAGATTAAAAAAAAAATTAGCAATAGCTCTTCTACTGTCTAAAATACCCAATTAGAGAATAGTTTTAAAAGTTCACTCATAATAGTCACAAAATCTATAAAATATATCTAACATGAAACTTACCAGGAAGTGTAGCAGACCCATATAAAGAAAATTATTAAACTTTCTTTAATATGTAAAATTCAACTTGTTTAGGAAAACATGTGATAGGTGGGGAGTCTCCCCAAATTAATTTAGGAATATGACGGTAGCACAATAAGATTTTAAAAACTAAACTTGACAAACCAATTCTAAAATTCATTTAGAAGAGAACATGTGTGCAAATAACTGAGACATTTTGGAAAAGATTACCATGGGGAGGGACTTGTCCTACCAGATGTTAAAATATGCTATAAAGTTATTATATGGGATTATCACAGATGTAGACAGAACAGTGAGACATGAGTATGTGAATGCACAAATCTTTCCACTTCTGGCTAACAATCCTAATAGAATTTTCAAGGATTGTTAACTAGAAGTAGAAAGATTTGTGCATTCACATACAGGCACATCTTGTTTTATCGCAGTTTGCTTTATTATGTGTCACAGATACTGGATTTTTTTTTTTTTTTTTACAAATTGAAGGCTTTGGCAACTCTGTACTGAGCAAGCTTATCGGCACCAAATTTCCAACAGCATTTGCTCATTTCATTGTCTCTGTGTTATGTTTTGGTAATTCTCACAATTTTTCAAATTATTATTATATTTTTTATGGTGATCCGTGATCAGAGATCTCTGATGTTACTGCTGTAATTGTTTAGGGGCACCACAAATCACTCGCATGTAAGATGGGGAACTTAATCAATACATATGTGTGTTATGACTGATCCATGGACCAGGGCCTTTTCCCCGTCTCTCTCCCTCTTCTCGGGCCTCGCTGTTCCCTGAGACACAACAATTTTGAAATTAGGCCACTTAACAACCCTACAATGAATGGCCTCTTAGCGTGCAAGTGAATGGAAGAGTATCATTTCTCTCACTTTAAATCAAAAGCTAGGGATGATTAAGCTTAGTGAGGAAGGCATATTGAAAGCTGAGAAAGGTCAAAAGCTAGGCCTTTTGTTCCAAACAGCCAAGTTATGAATGCAAAGGAAAAGTTCTTGAAGGAAATTAAGAACACATAAATGATAAGAAAGCGAAACAGCTTTATTACTGATACGGAGGAAGGTTTAGTGGTCTGGATAGAAGATCAAACCAGCCACAACCTAAGCCAAAGCCTGATCCAGAGCAAGGCCCTAACTCAAAGGCTGAGGGAGGTTAGGAAGCTGCATATGAAGTTTGAAGCCAGCAAAGGTTGGTTGCTGAGGTTTAAGAAAAGAAGCCATTGCTATAACATAAAAGTGGAAGGTGAAGCAGCAATGCTGATTCAGAAGCTGCAGCAAGTTATCCAGAAAATCTAGCTAAGATCATTATGAAGATGGCTACACTAAACAATAGATTTTCAATGTAGACAAAACAGCCTCATATTGGGAAAAGAGCCATTGAGGACTTTCACAGCTAGAGAGAAGTCAGTGCCTGCCTTCAAAGCTTCAAAGGACAGGCTGACTCGCTTGTTAGGGGCTAATACAGCTGGTGACTTTAAGTTGAAGCCAATGCTCATTTACCATTCCAAAAACCCTAGGGCCCCAAAGAATTATGCTAAATCTACTCTGCCTGTGCTCTATAAATGGAACAACAAAGCTTGGGTGCTAGCACATCTGTTTACAAACATAGTTTACTGAATATTTTAAGCCCACTGTTGAGATTACTACTCAGAATAAAAGATTCCTTTCAAAATACTACTGCTCATTGACAATGTACCTGGTCACCCAAGAGCTCTGATGGAGATGTACACTGAGATTAATGTTGTTTTCATGCCTGCTAACACAGCGTCCATTCTGCAGCCCATGGGTCAAGGAATAAGTTTGACTTTCAAGTCATATTAAGAAATGCATTTCATAAGGCTTTTGCTGCCAATAGACAGTGATTCCTCTGATGGATCTGTGCCAAGTAAATTGAAAACCTTCTGAAAAGGATTCACCGTTCTAGATGCAGTTAAGAACATCTGTGATTCATGGGAAGAAGTCAAAATATCAACATTAACAGGAGTTTGAGAGAAGTTGATTCCAACCCTCTTGGATGACTTTGAGGGGTTACAACATCAGTGGAAGGGTAACTGCAGATGTGGTGGAAATAGCAAGAGAACTAGAATTAGAAGTGGAGCCTGATGATGTGACTGAATTGCTGCATTTCATGATAAACTTCAACTGATGAGGAGTTGGTTCTTACAGATGAGCAAAGAAAGTAGTTTTTTGAGGTGGAATCTATTCTTGGTGAAGATGCTGTGAAGATGGTCGACATGACAACAAAAGATTTAGAAATTACATACACTTAGTTGAGAAAGCAGTGGCAGGGTTGGAGAGAATTGACTCCAATTCTGAAAGAAGTTCTACTGTGGGTAAAATGTTATGAAACAGCAATGCATGCTACAGAGAAATCGTTCATGAAAGGAAAAGGCAATCAATGTGACAAATTTCATATTGTCTAAGTTTAAGAAATTGCCACCCCTTTAGCAACCACCACCCTGATTGGTAAGCAGCCATCAACACTGGGGCAACACCCTCCACCCACAAAAAGATTATGACTCTCTGAAGACTCAGATGATGGTTAGTACTTTATAGCAATACAGTATTTTTTTTATTATGATATTACATTGTTTTTTAGACCTAATTGTTTAGTTTATTGAGTCCATTATAGAATTAGGTCTAAAAAATTTGCGTGGCTTGCTTTATTGTGATATTTACTTTATTGAAAATACTCCAAGGTATGCCTATGCAATGATGTAACATTATATAGTAGGAAAAAAATGTGAAATACCTTTTTTTTTTCCTACTATGACCATGAGTAGGAGAATGATTAAATACATTATGGCACTCTAGCGAATAAGAATACCATACGACTATTAAAAAGAATGAAGATCAAGCACACTGACATAGAAAGATGTACATGATGTATATGGTGTATTGTTGAGTTGAAAAAAGTGTAGTTGTAGGATTAGACAAATCGTGTGATAACATTTATATTAGAGTACACAAACAAAATTATACACCTGTGTGTATATACATATATGCATATGTGCATCAAGAAATGATATGTAAGTATAAATATTATACATTAAACTCAGAGATTAACTTGGTGGTCGAGATATGACATTCAGGAAGGGTAAATCTCAACTTTTTCTCTTATACAACCCTGTATGGTATTGTTTGAAGGTTAAATGTTTTCTTTAAATAAATAAAATGCAAAAAAAAAAAATCTATGCTTTAAAATATATCTTATTGGAGAAAGGTTTTAAGGTGGTTCACAAGATGGTTGGAGAGCAAACTGGCTGGGTCCTGACAAGTCAGCACCTAGGGAAGGTATGGGGGACTGAGGATACAGAGGCTGGTATGGTTTAGAGGAAACGACTGAGTGCTACTGCCATCCTCTCACTCTCACGGGCCCTGCTATTTATGCCCACAACACAGCTAGTCACTCAACTCACGTCCATGTTTTCACTCACAAGCAAAAATGGTAATCCATTAAGTGTCACGTCCTCTGGACCATAATAACATCTTCTGCCTCTCCTAGTGGTTCTCATCTGCAAACTTTTGGCTTTACTCCTACCCAAACAGGATACATAAGGTTATAAATCCTTTTGCTTCATGGAATTATATCATTTCAATCTGGTAATGAGGGTAGTCACCTCAAGCTTATGATCAGATTAATTGTTCAATTAATTAAACATGGAAAGTAATTATATTCTGTAATGCAATGCATTTTTCTTGGTCGACATGTATCTTTCCAACGATAAGGTGTAGGAGGAAAAAAATAATAGACGACGTAAAAAGAATTTAAATTACTAAATGACGTGCACCCAAGCCCCACGAAGTCAGGTTTTTCTTAACTCTTGGGAAAAGATGGCCCAAGTGATCAAGTCATGATAAGTTTATGCTATCATTACAAATGATCAACCCTGAGGGTTTTAATGTGCAAATGGTAGACTCTTCCTCCTAGAAGCCACAATGCTACTGGCCATCTCCCTGGAATTCCTTGGCTTCCTCTCCTTCTGAGAAAGAGGGCAGGAGGAACCACCTGCTCTTCGCAGAAACATACACCACCAGCTCCTGAAAGGTCCCGGCAATCTCTACAAGAAGGAATCCTTTTTAATTAAAAAAAAGAATACCATCAAACGAAGAGGCTTTTAAACAGTTTGCTTTTACAAGCCTTGTTAGGGAGGACTTAGGGTGGCAGTTCCCAATCAGTGAGTGGACAAGGTGGGAAAAGGGATAGAGAGGTGCACCACTCAAACCAGGGTGCTGCCCACACGCACTTGAGCCCCACCGCAGTGTCTCCTAATCGGCAAAGCAAAATGTGACCGCTTTCAGGCCCACTTTCATAAAAGCTAGAAAACAATTCATCCTGTGGATGGAAAACAGATGCTGTAATACACCTATGATAGGACAGCCTCCTATCCACCCAGCAAAGAGCAGCAAAATCACTTTTGAAAATGTTTTCTGCTTTGGGCCTGCAGAGAAATGACATATGTTCTGCAAATGACAGTAGCAGGCAGGTTATCCAAGGCAGTACGGAGAACGCAGGCCAAAGCTCTGGCAATTGTCCAAAGCATCAAAGCATCTGAAAGAACTCCGGTTTTGCTCTGAAAACTGGTGAGATGGGACCAGAAGATGCAACAGCTCTTTAAAGCCACGGAGACAACACCTAGAAATAGACAGTAGCTCTCTTAGCCTTATTCTCCTGCATTTGGGGGAGCTGCAGCCAGAAAAATCCAGGGAGTCTCACTCAAAATCATTTCCCGGGTTTTAGGTGGAAATGGACACCTTTCATCTCCAAGTTGTGATGGTGAGTGGCTGGGTGCGTGGGCCCTGGGGCCTGAAGAAGGCTTATAGGATGCTCTTAAAAAGATTTCTGGATATTAACAAACTCTTAAAAAACCCAACATGTTGATGAGTTGGGTGTAAATGTGTGAGAAACAGAGGATTCAGATTTTCTTTTAAACACCAGCTTAAGCATAAAGAGAGAAAACACCTACTTGTCAAAATAGGCTTGAGGTTTTGCTGAACCCAGAAATTCTAGAGAGCACGGCGTGATGTTTTTGCCAAACCTTAAATACTTCAGGGTTAAGCCTTCCCTCTAACCAAGTAGATAATTGCCATTTCATTCTGTGGAATTCTCAATTGTTTCTTCTTCTTTTTAAAAGCAAACAAAGTAATTAGCCTTGTCTCAGGGTAAATTTGCTAATATTTCCATAATTAAATAATTACTTCAACCCTGAATTAAAAATCGTCCTTCTGTCTCTGAGTACAGTAGGCTGCCAGTTGTTTTAAATAACCCTTGAGAGTGGTGAGGTTAAGGACTCAATTTATGACCTTATAAATTAACACAAGGAAACCTACTCCATAATGCAACAGACAGTTCTATTTATAATGCTTAATTAATCTCCTCCAGTCACTAATAGAACCCACTTGTGACCTTTCATTTCAACCTCACCCAAATGCAAGTCTCTTGAGATGGGACTTGTTAATATGTGAATGCTGACAGAATTTTCTGGCATTGTAGCCAAGTGTTAGATAGCTGGCAGTCTGGATAAATTAGTTCCTGATAGCTCTAACCAAATGTATGAAGAAAATGTCAAGTTGGACGGCACTGATGAAACCCTTCATCAAAAGCCTGAGCGGGAAAGAGGTAGAAAGAGAGGAAAATACCTATGTCTGACATTGCCTGCAAACACGTGCTCTGAATTTTAGGGGGTTTGGCAGGTGAGACAACCAAGAGAAAGTGTCAGAGTTGTTTCAAAGGGTGGCTATGGGACCTCATTCTGGGTGGCTTCATTTATCTATTATTCTTGGTACCCTCAGGCTGCCTTCTCTTCGAGTGATACAGAAAACCCCAAATGATAACCAATTCAGAATTATAAACAAAGAATGGGCTTATCTGGAAATACCTCAGAAAGCTACCGCGGGGTGGGCAGAGTAATGTTTGCAGACATAGAAGGTTCTCCTGGGGCCGGCCGAGTGGTGCGGTGGTTAAGCGCTGGCTTAGGAAGCCAGCGGCCCCGGTTCGGGTCCCACATATGAGGGCCAGTGACACTGTCCTCAAAAAAAAAAAAGAAGATTCTTGTGGAGAAAGGCCCTGAGGAAGGACAAAGGAAGCAGGTATACTATTTAGACATTTTTGTGGCAAAATGTTCACAAAACAGGGAGCAGCAGTGACCTGAGCACAGAAGTTCAGCCTTGGGGCCTAACATCTTGGAATATGCTTGGAGAGCTTTATCAGGTTTTAGAACTGTTCAAGGTATTTCCCTATGTCCTCATCAATCAGGAACATAGATTTCTTTCTTTTTTGTCTACCACTTTCAAGAGTCAATGTAATGGGATACTTCTGGCTCTGCTGTGAGCCTCTAGGCAAGTTTCTTAACCTCCTTGCCTCAGTTTTGTCATCTGCAAAGCGGGGATCATAGCAGTACTCACCTCGTAGGGTTATTGTGAAGATTAAATAGAGTTAATACCTATAAAGGCTTTAAACAGTGCTTGGCACATAGTAGGCCCTATGTAAGCCTTGGCTTGTTATCATCATGTCATCTCCATCATATCTTTCTCCTCTGCGCTCTCTCTCCTTTCCTGGTGCTGCTACAGCAGCCAGGGTCAGGCTGTCATGACCTCTTTCCTGAAGAGCTTTCTAATTTATTTCCTTGTCCTAAATCCACATATCTTCCAATACTTCATATATTGTACTGCCACTTAAATCTTTCAGTCCTCTGATCTTGTCCTTATTCAGTGGTCTGAGGAGTTAATCAAATAAAGTCTAAAATCCTTCATCTTGATTTCAAGCTTCATGCCACCCTTACCTCCTGACCCTGGTTTCACTCTGTAATCTTACATTTTGTTGGCCCTTGTCATGAACCTTCCCCTCCCCTGAAGCCACACTATTTTCTGTTTCTTCAACATGTTCTCTATTTTCCTTTACTTGTCTCCCCAGGCATGTTCTGGCTTTTATACCTGTGTTCACTGTTCTCTCCACTTGGAGTTTACTTTATCATCTGGTTCAAATCCTAGCCTTTCTTGAATGCCAGGCCCAAATGCCACCTCTGTCCTGGGGTCTTTCTGAGCCTATCATTTTCACATCCCTCTTTCTTTTCAGACCTCCAATGCAATTTACCTGTTGTTGGTTTAAAAAAAAAAAAATCCTCAGCACTGGTTACCTGCTATTACAGCTACCAATGTTTATGACCCTCTGCTTAGTATGTTCCATACCCCAGCCTGTAAGCTCTTTGGATCCAAGCTGACTCTTCAGAGTGTACTACTCAGTCCTATCCCCAACCTTATGCTGTG
The DNA here is from genome assembly GCA_033961575.1 of Aselliscus stoliczkanus. Classification (NCBI taxonomy): domain Eukaryota; kingdom Metazoa; phylum Chordata; class Mammalia; order Chiroptera; family Hipposideridae; genus Aselliscus; species Aselliscus stoliczkanus. The sequence goes on from CM066739.1 coordinate 27,122,659, forward strand.
CACAGAGCAGGCCTCTGCAAACGAGACTGGAATATTAATATTAATTGAGGGGTTTGGAATGACAACCTGGTCTTGTGGTTCCATCCTTGCTGTGACTTATTCTCAGTCACCTTATTTGTACTGCATGGGAGTGCCTATGGAAATATTTCAACCCCAAAAGTAAATGGGATGAAAAAAAAACAAAACAGCCTATAAGCAGGAAAACAAACACACAAAATGCACAACTGATCCCCAAACGATGGGTTGATTTTTAAGACAGAACAATGAAAAAATATCTGGAGTCCAGTACCTTTATATCTGGTTACTACAGCTGCGTTGACACTAAGAGGCTCTTGGAAGCTGACAGTGAGTGATGTGCTGCTGGTTACCATGAGACAGACATTGGTTGGCACCTCGGGGGCTCCTGGGACAGAAGGAAAAACACAAGGATCTTAACACAGCAAATCGTTTTCAAACAATGTTACTGCCTCTTCAAAGGATGCCCTGAAACACACACTATGGAAACATTTGTTTGTAGAGCCTAATAGCTTTTGCTTTTGAACATTTTCATTAGAAGTCTCAATGGCCTTTATTTGTTGCCATCTTGGTCTTATTTGATTGTTAGAACATCTTCTGAAGGGGGACATAATACCCGTTAAGCCTTCGCAAAGTATTCGGGAAACACCATAGGGGATTGGCTGCACCAGTGAAGGAAGAGGCGGCAGAAAGTGTTAGCAGGGACCAGCACTGGAGGTGGAGACCATTCCCTTTCATAAAGTACTTTTATGAAAATCATTTCACTGGAGACTTTTTACAACTCCGTTGGGTAGAAAGGGCGAATAACAGCATCCTCTCTTTTAGGCGGAGGAAGCTGCAGCCTAAAGAGGCCAAAGTACTCGCTCAAGGAGACAGTGAAGACAGTGAGGATGAATGCCCATGGCTTTGGGTGCCCGGTTCTGGGCTCTTCCCACTATGGGATGTTAACTCATCTCGCTCCCAATACTACTTCTATTACACCAAGTAGTATTTTTCTAAGAAAGGGCTCCTGAGCCAATGCCATGTCCACTAAGCTCAGGTTTTAAAAGATTTCTAATGGTTTTAGGTATTCCTCTACACCCAGGAGGTGTTACGTAATTTAGAAAATTACCGCACCCCCCCCAACGTGGCATCAAGTCTAAAAATATGAATTCTAATATTAATCTTCCCTGAATGAAGCACAATAGCCAATGGATTTCTTAAAACAATTGCTGAATGTCTTGTTTTTAAAAAAGCCAACATGCATCACCATTGCTGAAGAGATGGTTAATAGGAAAAGCCACCTCTAATTAAGGTTTCTTAAGTTATTTGCTTCCAGAGAAAGGATCAGGTCTAGTTTTGGTACTTGGTGTACAGGATGACTTCAGAAAACAAGATTTCCACTGTTTTTGGTCTTGATCACAACTAAATATCCTGGAGCACAGGCAGATAATTTCTAAACGAATTAACTGTCCTTACCCTGATATTTAAAATTTTAAGATATTTCTACTTTTTTTTGTTGTTTAAATAAGATCTCCTTTTGGAATAAAAGTTTAATATTTTACAAGTGTTTAAATTTTATATTTTTTAAATATCAGAGGCAGCACTAAGCTGTGCCTTCCAGGGCTAGTGAGTATTATCAGAAACAAGGCTTTCTTAAACTAACAAAAAGAATTCGTAATGAGAATGGCACTGCAGACAGAAGTGTAATTCATGGGTTGACTGACTGTCCTCTGTAGCCTGTATTAACTGAAGGTCAGTTCATATAAGCACTACATAAAAAATGCAGTAGAGAGTTGAAAACAACTTAAACTTGAGCTTGAAGCAGGCACTGGACAAATAGGCAAACAAATATTTTTCCACCTCCACATCCCAAAATATAGCCACTTAGGGCATCAGACCATCCAGGTCATTAGGCATTAGGGCATAGCGGGTGGAAAGTGCTAGATGAGTGTGACATGGTGGAGAGAGGCCAGCAGCACTGAAGCCTCATGGCTGGGGCCCGAGAACCTATCAGGAGCCAGAAAATCAAGCAAGACAAAAGATCCTTTTACAGCCTCCCAGAGCCCTTGCTCCAAACAGGCTGACAACGGCCATCCATGACCCTGTAGTTACAAAAAAATCAGTGAAAGAAGGCCTGGCTGTCTGAAACCAAGGTTTGGTCTAGTTAAACATAGAAGTCCTCTGCTTATACTCACTGGCATGTTCGAAGCCTGTTTTCATGCGTCTGTACAGTCGATACCTCCACTCCCAAGCTTTCAGCTGTTTCTCTTTCTCCGTGTTGTCCAGACTGAATCCTTCATTCTCCACCTGAGCAGACAATTCGCTCACCCTCTCCTGGGCTTCCTGCATCAGCGTGTTGAGGTGCATTGCTCGGCTTTCCAGGCTGACAACTGAAGGGAAAGAAACGGGGTGACTCCTTTGTCTTTCTGGGGAAATGCTACGTCACTGGCACGAGATCTGCGAATCTACTGTGTGTTTTAAAAAAATGCCTGGTGAAAGTGGGATCTATGTTATTCACATCTTGTTATGATAAGGTCTAATTAGTGACATTTACAACTCGATTAAATGGTGAACCTCTCAAATTCAGAGATATTCCCATGGTCTCTGGCCCTCTTGTCACACGCACCACGTTTAGCTTCTTAGCACAGTTAATTTAGCATTCCACTATCGAGCACCTGTGAGGACCACTTCTAATCCAGATTCCATGATCTTCAGAGGGACCTACACTTAGGGACAAAAGCTCTGTAGGACAAGGAAGGCCCTAGGAATAGTCATCAAGGAGGCAAGCTGCATTCTGCCAAAGGTACTACTTTTTTGGTAGAACTTGATTCAAACTTTCTGCTCTTATCACTTTGTGCCCAGCTCATAGACATAAGAACATTTTTATATGTGTGTCACAGTGGCATGATTCTGTTAGTATTAGTCAATTTCTTTATTGCTAATAAAATATTCTTCTGCTGCTACAGTAAAGCTAGTGAGTTCTGAGGGCTGGATGGCCTGAGCGTGATCAGATACTGGTCTCTGGCTGCAGTCTGATCACAGGAATGGTCTCTGGAGACACCCATGCTGGAGAAAGCAAGGCCTCCTAGCTTCCCTTGCTGAGAGAGCTTGTATAGCTTGATGTTCCTGTTTTATTCAGTGCATGATAGTCTTGATTTGATTCTCATCCTTTTGTTCACCCAGCTCACCCTCATGTGAGCTCGCTCGCCTGTCAATGATCGACCGTCTCACATCTGGGTCAGGCTGGGAGGCTGGTTCTTACAGTGGCTCTTATGCATGTGAGGACCTGCCTAGGCGGTCACTTAGTCACTTCAGAGGAGCCCTTCCTGGTTCGTGATAAACAGGGGAAGACAGCTGCGGCATGTGGCAGGGGATCACATAATGGCACAGGTCAGAAACAAGGTCTGCAGCTCTGGCGCTGACATGTTGGACATTCTATGTGACATTTCCCCCTGGTGGGTGGGAAAGAAACCCAACCATTTCATTCTTCTAATGAAGGGGGAAAATACTATGAAGATACCTCAAGTGAAAATTGGTTAGGTGTATTTTGAAATGGAAATTAGGTGGTTATATATTCATATTCTCTGTGTTCATAGGCATGTTTGCATTAATTACAGGAAATGAATACTAATTTATTATTGCCCCTGCTCACCATCAATCTACATTTATTTACAGATGAGGTCAATGAAAAATTAGTTGAGTCTTTTTTTTTTTTCTTTTTCTTTCTTTCTTTCTTCTTTCTTCTGAGGGTTGCTATTTAGAACACTCAGGACTGTGTCTTGCTGCAGATTTGTCATGGTTAATGAATGTTGCTGTAGCAGTCAATCATGTACTCTAAATACTGTCACACTTTTTTTTTAAAGCCTCAGTCATGAGCCATGACAGAAAAATAAACAAATAAATATAAAGCTAAAAAACTCTTTCACTGAGCAGCTACACTATGCAGAATCCCCCGGGAAGGCTAAAGGAGGCCAGAATAAATGATAATATAAGTGCTGTGGACGTAGGGAAGCAATGATGGGGTATGAACACGGAGGTTCTGGAGAGAAAAAATACACACACACACACACACACACACACACACACACACACACACACACGGGTGCATACTCCAGTGGAAAAATTGGCAATATTAGTAGCCTCAAGGTGCAATTTCCTGGAGCAGTGAGATTGACAAGTCAGTACTAAATGCTGTTAATTTAACTAACTTCAGATTAATGGTAGAGTCTGCTATGACTGAAGCCCGCAAACACAGTCTCATTATAGCCTTGCTGGGAAGGTCCTAAATATAGGCATTGACAGTTTAAAACAAATTCGTATACATTTGTGTATTTTTAGACATAGGTTAGGCGTCAGAGTTTGTGTCACAGTTTTCAGGTTGATTAATTGACCCAGTAACTGCACCCTCTACCCACTCGCCCCCTCCTTCTTCCACTCCAAATTATAGAGAAAATGGGGGAATTGTCCTTGCTAAGTCATTCAGTGAGCTTTTTATTGTAAGCCTGATGTTTGAATTGCATGCATGCGTCAACACTTGGGTGATAGACACATGATTTATAAAAATAAATTTTTCTAATACTATGAAATCCCCCCTATTAATTTTTATATCCACAACAGTTATTACTGGTGTGAATTCCAGGTGGCATTTCAGATGGACAGCTTCTCGTGAGCTATGCTTGGCTCCCCTTGACATTTTTCCTGCTTTCTCTAGCACAACACGTTTTGTTTCTACCCTTGCCCTTGCCTCCTAGGCTGTAGATTTGATGATGTTTGAGCTGCAGAGGTGGAGGGAGTCTACATCTTGAAGATAAAGCACTGTGTCTCTTCATAGACTAACAAGGAAGATCAGCAGAACTTTACAGCCAGGTAAGTTTTCCAAGGTCATCCGGATCCCTGTGTTTCTCAAACCAGGGCACCTAAACCGCAGCAGAATATGGTGGTGTTGTTGGTGGGATGCAGTGGGCATCTCTGAAGCCACAGGACGAATACATGCTTCTTCCTGGGGCATCACCTTTTCCAAGGAGATAATGGTGAAAATACATTATTTAGGAATTAACAGGAACACTTCTATTACAGAGGAGAATGGAAAATATCCCCCCAAATTGAAGATTTTTTTTTTTTTTTAAAAGAGAAACTTTTTAAGAGAAATCTTTTTTTTTTTTTTTCCAGGCTAAGTCCCCAGGTGCCCTTGGGAATATACTCACTTACCTCTGTTAGAGGTAATTCCATGCATGAGTTGGAGAGGCACTGACTGAGCCAGTGGTTTCCAGCCATTTCACCAAGCAAACTTTTTATTATTTTTTTTTCCTATGGATTTTTTAATAGCTTAATAAAACACTCTCTTTTGAAAGATTTTCTTTATTGACTACCAAATCAGCTGACTTATAAATTAATCATTTTCTCCCTATTATTAATGACCTATATAACTGCCAATAGAAGCATCTGTTCAGAATGAGATAATCAACCTAACAAACTGGGTTAATATACTTTAAGCAAAAGCAGGTAAAAATGATAATTATATTAGACTGTGTAGTTTTGTCTTGAGTAATGGTGTGATAGGTTAGGCTTTTTGACCCCTGTGGAACCCCTGTTCCTATTTTTGCCACCCCAAGATAAGAATGTTTTCAACCCCCTTATTTTTTATTTTTTTATTTATTTTTATTTTATTTTTTTTTGAGGGTAGTGTCACCGGCCCTCACACATGGGATCCAAACCAGGGCCGCTGGCGTCCCAAGCGAGCTCCCAACCAACGCGCCACTCAGCCGGCCCTCAACCCTCTTATTTTAAGATGAAGAAACAGGCCTACGAAGCTGGGATCATTATCAAGATTTTCTTGAAAACCTTAAAAAACTCAGTGAACGTCTTCTAAACCAAATGGGATGCAAATGAACCTATTATTTATATGTTGCATTTTTCTAATTGCTATCTATTTGACACGAGATTGGTGAACTCATTTTTGTTGGTTGGACATAGAAACCAGAAAGCCTGTGTCTATTTTATGATAGATTTTCCTTCTCTTATTCTTGGATCCATTCCCCTCTCACATCCACCCTCTGAATATTTCCCCTTTGAGTGCAGAACTCCTGGATCTGTTTGCAAGGTTTGGTCTTTTCTCTCTTATTGCAGTTGATCCCTTCTCCAACCAAGCAACTATCTGTCGTCTGTGCAGTCCCAGCCAGCACAATAGAGGGTCTGTGAGTGTGTGGTGAGCAGTCGGGCTGGGGCAAGACCACTCGGCAGCTCCTGAAATAGGCTCCATGCTATTGTGGTGTTTAATTATCAACAGCATTTCTACCACCCAGTGTTTCTGAGTGGATATTTGTTATAAGACCTGCCCAGCTAATTAACTACAGGGTGGGAGTATGGGGAGGGGTGGGCACTTGGTGTTCAAAGAATACAATTACGGTTACTGTTTAAATCCTGAGATAAATAAAGATCAGACTGAATGGATTTTCTTCACCATCAGAATCTAACCTACAGATCACCAACTACTGACTTGCCTTACTGTTTCTTAATTTCGCCCTTGCCCTTCAGTTGATAGATGTGGGCCTGGTTGATAATTGCTTAAAAACTTGAAAATGTAATGAGGGTAAAATGTAAACTAATTTTAATTTTTTAATGGAGTCTTTTAGGGAACAATTCATTTGACTTGCTTAAAAAAATGAATACATTTACCCATTACTAATGATATTCCATTTTGTAATTAGCAATAACTTTCTATTGTTATTAGCGTTTTCCTTGTTTTTATGGATGAGAAAAACAAGTCACTAAGATAAGCATTTAATCTCAGTGTTGGAAGGATCCTTCAAACCAGCCTCAGGCACCTTTTCCTGTAGGACCTGTGGCCCTGTATGACCATGAGGGGAACTCACCAAGATGGCTTAGTCCATTTCACTTTCCATTTTAACTTTAAAGGAGTTTAATTTAATTTTAAAGAGTTTCCTTATCCTGAGCTGAAATCTGCTTTCTAAAGCAAAGGTAAGGTGGTGAAAGGGCTTTGGGGTCCTATAGATCAAGCACTGCCCCTTATGAATATATGACCCTAACCATATGATGCCGCCATCTGAGCCCAAGGGTCTATCCCTAAAAATGGCATAATACTAGCACCTGTCTCTTAAATTGTGCTAAATTAGTGATCATCTTTACAGAGAAGGCTCTCAATTATTGGAGGTTTGTATTGTTATCATTACACCCCATGATCTGTGTTATATATTTTTTAATAGGCTCACAAAAATACTTGTTTTTATAAAATAGCTCTATATTCTTCCACTAAAAAAAATCTTTGCCCCAGATAAAAATTTTCTGTTTCAGCTACCATTCAGAAATGTTATATACTAAATGGTATCCATTTCAACCCTATCTGTTATTTCAAAGGAGAAAACAAGGTCACTTAGGTATAAACCTTGCATTGTAAGCCAATATCCTCTGGGCAATCAAGAATAGCAGTTAATAAAATTTATCTTTGCTGATCATAAGTGACAACCTTCCAACAACCTCACAACTGACTTGTTTTCAGATAGGAAGGTTGAAAGAAATAATATAGAGGTATTCCAATAATCAAATGTTTTTTAATTCACACATTCTCATACCAGAAAATTCAAACCATAAGTTTCAATTTACCTGTCTTGCTAAGGTTCAGGACTCAAAAATTCACTTTGGCTTCACTTATTTTCAGGTTTTCCCAAGGACTTTGAGTTGTGGTTCCAAAAATGTTTTAGAGATTTGGAGATTAAATGTTTCATTTTAATTACCGGGTAACTTCCTTCTCCTAGAACTCATTACACTTTGGACATGGGGCTCTGGAGTGTTTTTCTCTGCTACTTCCCATCAGAACATGGATTCACAAATTCCATATTATATAGTTTAGGTTGGAGTTGTGGTTCTTTAAGAAGCCAAAGCACCTGACATAGAAAGAGACTTACTGCCCAGGTCTTCCAAACTCCAAGGGGCAAAGGGACATTTTCTCTAAAACAAACACACCAAACACTTGAAGAACTTATTTAGGAAATACAAAGCAGATTACCCAGTGATGTCATAGGGAGCTTAACTATGAAATAAGTTAACCACATCTTCTGCTAATTTTTCAGTGCTATCTGACAGATATATAGTGTGAGTCATATTATTTAACATTTTTTTTTTTTTTTGAGGGCAGTGTCACTAGCCCTCATATGTGGGACCAAACCGGGGCCGCTGGCTTCCCAAGCCAGCGCTTAACTACCGCACCACTCGGCCGGCCCTAATATTATTTTAAATTTCCTAATGGTGATATTAAAAAGCAAAAGAAATAGGTGAAATTAATTTTAATAATATATTTGTTAACTCAATAGATCCAAAATATTATTTCAATGTGTAATCAATATAAAATTATTAAGAATTGGAGGCTTATATATATATATATATATATATATATATATATATATGACTTAAGCCTTGAAAATTTTGCATTTAGAACACCTTTTGGACTGGATACATTTCAAGTACTAATAGTCATATGTGGCTAGTGACTCCTGTGTGGGACAGAGTAGTTTTAGAACATAAAATTCTACAAACCTTAAAAAGTGCTTGTATTGGGCAACGTTTTCACAACACAAACTATATGACAGATGGATAAAATATTTAAATTCTTTACTAGGAACTCTTGGGTTGTTTTATATTTGTTTTTGAGAGTTATACTGGCTAATATTTTGTTTTGACCATTTATAAAATGCCAGGGCAATGCTTTAAAACTATTATTACATTTAATTTAATTCTCGAGAATCCTAGATAAGTAGTGGAGTATCCAGCTTCCAAGATGGCCCCAATGACCTCTGTCTCCTGGTATTCACACACTCCTACACTGTCCTAACACTGGTCTGTGTGATCGACAAAGTTCAGGAGAAATGATAAAGAGATTAGGTTATAAAAGACACTGTTGCTTCCAGCTTGCTTAGCCCTCCCTTCTCTCTCTCTCTCTCTTTTCCTTTCTCTCTCTCTCTCTCTTTCCAGTCATGTGTTCTGGAGGAAACCAGCTGCCACGTCAGGGAGCAGCCCTATGGAGAGGCCCATGCAGGAAGGAACACACGTCTCTTGCCAACAGTCACTCCGAGTAGGGCTGGAACTGACTCTTCTAGATCAAGGATTAATCAAGCCTCAGGAGGATAGGAACGGTGTTTGCGAGAATTTCTGGGTGGGAACGTGGATTGTGAGTGTATGCATGTGCACACGTGTATTGGGTGGGCTATCTTTTAACTTTGGTGTCTTTTAACTTTATTGATGATGTTTTATTTTTTTTGGCAAGGAGAAGATATTCTGCATTGCATGTATATTGAAAAATTAAAAATAAAAGAATGAAAAGACAATTATCAACTCTTGAAGAGCATGTGGCTGTAATTAGGCTATAGCTACCTGATGTCTAAAAAATTATCTGGAAACATTAAAAAAAAAAAAGATCAATTCACTGGATAGTTAGTAAAATCATTCCCTTCAAAATAAATACCTATTCATACCCTTAAAAGGAAGTAGCCTTAGGGCCGGCTGAATGGTGCGGTGGTTAAGCGTTGGCTTTGGGTCCCACATATGAGGGCCAGTGACACTGCCCTCAAAAAAACAAAAGTAGCATTGGGAGTCATTCAGTTCAACTGAACACATTTATTGAGTGTCTGCTATTATATTTGCTAGGATATGGTGATGAATGAGCCTGACTAGTTCTGTGTGTGTGGAATTTACATTCTAATGCAGGGGAGACAGAAAATAAGCAAATAGAAACATTGAGAAAGTATATAATAATAAATGCTGTGCAGAAAACTAAAGTCAAGTGATGTAATCAAATCCAATTAACATTAAAGGGATTTTAGCCTTCGGACTTGGTGGCCAGAGAAAGCCTCTGTGGAATACATGACATTGAGGCTGAAATGGTAAGGAGCCAGCCATGTGATGATAAGATTTAAAGCACTCCGGCATCCAAGCATAGGAACCAGCCAATACAAAGGCTATCTGGTGGGACAGTGGTGCTTGTCGAAGGGTCAGAATGGAGGCTGGTAGGGCTGGCACATCATGAGGGGTGAGCAGTACGAGATGAGGCTGGAGGAGCAGCGTAAGGATTTGTATTCCTATTTTTTATTTTAAAGATTTTATTGGGGGAATTGGGGGAGGGGAACAGCGTTGGGGAACCGGGGAAGGGGAACAGACAAGTTGCTGTCTTTTTGTTCTTCAGTCTAGTTGCGGAGGACGTTCCTTCACTGGCCCATGTTGGTATCGTCATCGCGCCCTTCACGGATGAGGCAGATCGGTCGCCGGCCTCTGGATGGTCGCTCACCGCGGCTATTGGCAGCTCACGCTGGCTGCCGGCCACTCACTGTAGCCTATGGCAGCCCACTGCAGCAGAGGCTGCAGCTTACACTGTCACCAGGGCTCACAGCCCAGCTCCAGGTGGAGCTGTTGTCAGCTGTAGAGGGCAGTGTCACTGGCCCTCCTATGTGGGATCCGAACTGGGGCCGCTGGCATCCCAAAACCAGCTCTTAACCAACGCGCCACTCGGCCGGCCCTGTATTCCTATTTTAATGAAGCAGATAAACATACCTGAGGACTCAGTCTAGAGACCTGTCTAAGGCCTGTTCTTTACATATCCTTAATGGTGGCAAACCTTTGTCCTTTGAGGGTGGATTTGATTTCAGGAAACCTCTCTAAATCAAGTCTGGTGAACATGGAGGGTGATGACGCTGGGCAATGCTGTTTTGGAACAAAAATCAGGTGTGACTCTAAGCAACGAGTCAGATTTTCTCATAAACTGGCTCTGAGGACAAATCCAAAAGTGTTTAGAGCAATGGCAGCACTGTTGGAGCAAGTGTGGGGTCTCCCATGAGGACCATGTTAAAGGATAACATTCGTTTGGATTGTAGACTTTCTGGTGTGTTTGTTTACATAAAGCCAGCCTCATTAGTTTATAGTCACACCTCTTAGACGTGCCCTGAACCAGTCCCAGCACCAACACGAACCCCCAACTACTGCAGAAACTAGAGGTGCATCCTGACAAGTCTGCCAAAATTGTAACAGTGGTGCCTGTGCCATACTCAAATGACAGTTACTCTGCAGTTGCATTTTATGAAGTAACTGAACACAACTAATTCTGGGTGACATTTCCTAGTTCTGCAGGTAGTACCCGAGAGAAAGTGAGAGAGGAGCTCGCAGAAATGCAGACAGAGAGGAGAGGGTCTGGAGAGAAGGGAGAGTGCTGCTCTAGGAAAGGGCAGAAAGACTAAAAAGGAGGAGCATTCCACCATTCTCATCTCCATACTATTAAACAGCATAAAAATAAAAACAATCAGGCCATATCTACAACCAAGTTCTACAGCAGCATCTGGAAAATAACAATGGCAACACAATGGAAGGTACCCCAAAGTACAAATTACTGAGAGACTTAAAGGGTTTCTTTCCATACATTGTGTGTGCACTACCCACAATGTACATGTGCTAAGATCCGATACCTGCAATTCCCAGCAGCTTTAAGACAGGGCTTAAAATTACAGCTGAAAATTTCTGAGCACCTACTATGTTCCAGACACCGGCATTAAAAGATGAGACAAAAATCCATGTGAGTGACCAGATTTTCACATGGTATATCAAAAAAACACCCCCAGCTCCTTTATGGTTACTGTTTACAGAGCCTAAATGATGCCAAATAAATAGCAGCCTCAGCAAGGCAAAAGGACCTCATTGATGATTCAGCAAATTCCTGCTGGAGACTGTTGAACTGTGACTTGAGATGGGGGCAGGATATGAGTTAGTCAGAAGAAAGGAGGGATTTATGACTGGGGACTTTCCCATCCTGTGACAAGTCTTTCTCAGATAGCAGCTGTTTAATTGGGCATGAGTCACAGTGACTGAGATACTGAATGGATGAAACAAAGGTATAGACCCCAGGTGTCCTGAGGTACCTCTGTACATTAGCTTTCCTAACTCCTGTCCTTTCAGATCCTGTGCCTCTTTCCTGAACTCAGCACACCAGTTTGAGAGGAGGTACTTGGGATTCTGCTTTAATAGCGACTGATGTTTTCTTCTAGAAGGAATGAATGTTACTTTGGGCTGTTTGCCTAAAGGTGGGAGGAACAGAAAAAAAGTCGAGTGACTAAAGACAGTAGATTCATCTCATGAGCAGGTTGGAGTCCTGTATGTATTTAACCTTGGGGCAGTGTACAAGCCTGGGTGGCCACTTCATGAATAAGGAAATGCACATGGTTAACTTTCAAGCCGTGTTTAGAAAGAACACCTCCATATAGTTCTATGAGTGAGAGGCTAAAGGCTGGAAGACAGGTCTGACCAATGGCTTAGAGCTAAGTCCCTAAACTCGTCTGTGTCTTGTGATTTCCGTTATGAAAGGGGGAGAATTACAGAGCCCCTCTTCTGTGTTGCGTTGGGATCTCTGGTTGGCATAGTGGAAAGAGCACTGGGTAGTATTCAGAAGGGAATAGTGTGGGAAGGGAAGACAGAAAAGCAACCCTATTAGAAACCCTGCACTTGGCTTCGAAATACTTGACAGGTATTAGAAAAGGAACAGATGGAGAGTCAGAGGAGGAAGGAACCGAACATTTATGGTGTGATAGTAAGTGTGTTAATGTTTTCCCACAAATACCAAAGAATTTAATATGGAAGATGGCGGTTCAAATCATTTCTCCACCACTTATTCGCTTTGTAGCACTGGGTGAATTATTTGACTTTTCTTATTCCAGTTTCCTCAGATGAGGAAACTAACTCCCATTTCACAAGCCAGTTGTGAGGATCAAATGAGATGATGAAAGCAAAATCATTTTTTCAATGTGTAAAACACTCTGTGAACTTAAGACCTCTTTTTTTTCTCTCTCTTATACCCTGCTCCTGCAGCTTCTGGGGAACAATTTTGTAGCAGGTGTTTGGTTATCTGGTTCTGGCTGGCAGACTGGTTTTTCTCCTGGGCTGGCTCACACTCATGCACAGAAGCAATTCTACCTCTTTTGTACTTGATGTATGAAGTTCATTAAAAATCCCTGATTGGGAACTCCTGTCCTGCCTCTCTCCAACAGCAATGGCACCTGAGTGCCTAGGACAGAATATACACCATAGGACTGTAGCGAGCAACAGAAAGGGAGAAACACAGGGCCCAGTGGCCATGGGCCTCCATGCTGGTTGTTTGGAAAGGCAGTAAGTTTGCATAGAAGGGTCCCAGCATTGATGTTCCAGACTTGGGCTTGAGTTCCTGGCATCCCTATTCATTTGCTCAGATGTATGGCCTTTGCTCAGTCACTTAGCCTCTTTGAGATGGAGTTAATGATACCATCCTGAAGAGCTAGTATGAAAACTGGAGATAATATGTATATGTGGAGACTTCATAGGTAATCAATATCCCTTTGCCAGTTTTACACATGCAGGAGTCTATACACCGTCCTATCTCTTTGACTTGTTGGGTGGTCAAGGTGACTTAGATGTCATATTTCCCAGAGGCTAAAACCTTGGGTGTATCTCTCACTCTTCTTTACAACCTTATGAGGATAATTGTGGTTCTTGTCTTAGAGGGAGTGAGAAAAACCAGGGATCCTTCGAACAAATTTGCTTTTAGTTTAACTAGATATTTAGCGCTTGGGTTCTTTTATGGAGATTTAATTATACACAAAGGGGCTTGGGGAAATTGGGAGCCTTACTGGTTTCACAGAAAATGGAGAATTCTTTGTAGCCGCTCAGGTAAGTAGGACTAGTGTTTCATCCAGCTCAGCGCAGGCCACATCTGGATGAATGGTTTCCTTGTTCCTGTAGCAGGGAGCTCAGTCTGCATTCTCTATGTTCAGACCCTCTGATTCTCCACTGCTCTCTCACTGGATCTCTGGGACAGACCTCATTGCAACATAAATTGGGAGGTAGCGAGTCAGCCTTTTTGATGTCTTCCATCCTGATCTGCCCATCCCTGCACATCCTCCGTTCCCACTGAAAAGAAGCGGCACTTTTGATGACGGAGCTCTTCCTGAAAAGACCCAAATCCTTGCTCTCTTTGACAGGGATGCGGTGAGCTTAGCATTTTGAAAATAAAGAGTTTGCTGATACAAGGATCAGCCTCTGTCCCTTGTCTTTGGATGGCTGGGGGTTTATGAAATTCGGGAGCATAGATGTGACCTCTAATTACATGCTTGCTTGCTTCTCTTTCAGCCTTCTGGGTCTCAGCACTTGGAAGTAAGTGAATCAGTATTAGTGAAACTAACAGTTTGATGAGTTTACTTTTTTCTTTTAGGAAACATAAAAACTGTGGCTCAGAGCCATTGTGGTCATTGGGTCAGGGAGTTTGCACCACGGGGAATGTACGAGCCTACCTCAGAATGTCGCTGTGAGGATTAAGGGAGCGACTTAAAACTGAGTGCTGAGAACAGAGCCCGGCGCAGGGTAAGGCTTGTGCAGTTTTATCCCATCCCGTCCTGGGCAGGGTCTGCCATGGGCCCTAGAGTAGCTCCCTTTGGCTAGTCCTCTCAGTTCTACTTCAAAATACACCCAGAAAGAAGTCAATCACAAAAGACCATCTATTATATGATTCCATTTATTTATTTATTTATTTATTTATTTATTTATTTATTTATTTATTTTGCTGAGCCATCCTGCCACCTGTCGGCAGCTCAATGGCAACTTAGCTCGGGCTGGCATCAAACCTCCATTGCTCAGAATTCAGCTCGCACTCTTGAGCGAGCTCTTAACCACTGAGCCACTTGGCTGGCCCTATATGATTCCATTTATTTATTTATTTATTTATTTATTTATTTATTTATTTATTTATTTTGAGGGCAGTGTCACTGGCCCTCATATGTGGGACCGAACCAGGGCTGCTGGCTTCCCAAGCCAGCGCTTAACCACCGCGCCACTCGGCCGGCCCAATGATTCCATTTATATGCAATGTCCAGAACAGGCAAATATATAGGAACAGAAAGTGGATTAGCGGTTGCCCAGAGTTAGAAACACTTGGGGAGGTTGGTGTGATAGAGTATGGGGCTTCCTTTGCGGTGATGACCATAGTCTACAGTTGAGCAGGGTGATGGTTTTGCAATTCTGTGTATATACTAAAGACCACTGAATTATACACCTTAAGTGGGTGAATTGTATGGTAGGTGACTTTTATCTCAATAAAGCTATTCAGAAATACATCCAGAATTCCACCCTTGCTCACCATCAGTGTTATTGCCATGTTAGCCCCAGGAATGGCGTCTGTCTTCCGGACCACTCCAACAGTCTCCCAACTGGTCTTCCCCATTTCCCAATTGCCCCATCACTGTCTATTATCCACAGAGCACTGCGGTGATTTTTTAAAGTGTAAAGCAGAGTGTGCCATTTACCTGCTTTAATGGCTCCACTGTCTCCCCATCACACTGACAATCAAACTGAAGCATCTTACTGGCTTGCCGGGTCCTGAACGATCAGGTCCTGGTGACTTCTTCCTCAGTGATCAACCTCCCTCTGCCCATTTTGCGTTAGCCACACCGACCTTCTTGTCCTTCAAATATGGCATCCTCATTCCTGCCCGCCTCAGCATCTTTCTACTAGATGCTCACTCTGCTTAGAATGTGACCCCGTATCTTCTCGTGTCTCATTCCTTGATGTCATCTAGGACGAGCCCCAAATGTCATCCCATCAGAGAGGCTTTTCTTGCTCAGCCCTATTTATGTATTTATTCAGATCTACAGTAACTTTATGGTAACAGAGAAACCAGGCTGTAGTAAGTCTACATGATTAGAGCAGATGGTGGTTATCTCTCTAGAGGGTGAAGCCTGGGCCCAGCTGACAGCACATGAAGATTAAGACCAAAGCCCAGAAGAACTTCTTTTCTGGTTCCACCCTGCACCGCCCGACTCGTAGTGTGATGTGGGATGAATGACTGCACTGAACGAAGGTGCAAGGTCCAACTGGGCAGAGGCAATCTCCCGCAGGAGACAATCACTGAAGAGGAGCTCAGCCCTATTTAAAATTGTTCCCGTTCTGCCAATCTCTAGCTACTCGTTCACTTTCTTTTCTTCACAGTACTGATCACTGTTTGAGTTTATATTTTATGTACTTGCTTCCTGGAAATTTCCTCCACTAGTATATCAGTTCTTCGAGAACAGGGATTTTATCTTGCTCGCGATTGCACTCTCAGGACCCAGAATAGTGCCTTGTCCTCCATGTCTGTTGAATGAGTGAATGAGTGAGTGAATGAAAGGATGAATGACGAGGGACACCAAGACACTAACACACACATACTTACACTTTTTCTCTGTATACTTCCTATTCAATAGCCTCTCTTGCAGTACTTCACATTGGGTTACATTCTTAAAAAACTGTTCCTTCGAGGTTCCTTTTCAATACCATTCAGTGTATTCTATTTAGAATGTAGCTTAATGTTTAGATTGATAAACACTATTGTTATTTGCATGAAAGCCCATAGAAACACGTAAAGGATTTCAGAGCCTGTGCCTAGTCAACCATTCACGCTCCACAGGTCAGCTATGGCTATTTTGGTGATATAAAGCTGGAGTCCAGCCTAAATACATGTTTTTGTTCTCAGCTTTACTTACAGTGTGGACTTTCTCTGGCCCCCATCCTCAGAAGGATCCTGGCAATGGGTACATTGTTGGTCATGATGGCAATATCCAGAGGCGTCAACCCCTCACTGTTAGGCGTGTTGAGATCTAGTTCTTCCGGTGTGTACTGATACAGAAGGATCTGCACGGCATCCATGTCCTGCTGTTCAACTGCTTCAAACATGGCTTCATTGCCCTGGAAGTTCTAGAGAAGAACAAAAGCAGGTTAGCACAGTTCATAGCCTAGTGTGTCTTTGTGGCTTAGCTGTCTTGAATTTGAGAGACTCCTTCTATGAGTGCATTACCACTTATAAGGTGGTATAGCTGCAATTTATCCCAAGCTCTCCAAAGTAAACACTGTGCTGGACCCTCCTTCCATCACTTCTAATGGACATTGAACAGATATGTACATTTAGATGCATTGAGACAATATAGTAGAGTGTGGCTAGTCTATAGATATGAGTAAACATTAGTTTTTCTCAAACCAGTCTTTGTGGAATACTGTTCAATAGGAGGTGTTCTATGTAGAAAGTAGCATGCAGTCAAATAAATTTGGTAAGCATTGGATTAAGTTAAGTGACTCCATCACTTTACTCTAAGACCTCTCAAGGCCTTTAATAATTTTAACATGCAATTGTGACTCTCTAATAGAAATATGATCTGTTTCAAATATTATTCACAGAACCTATTTTTAATTGCATTTATTTTAACTACTCTTGGAATAATGGTCTACAGAACACAATTTGGGAGATGCTGGCAGAGATAACATAGCATAGGTAGTCTACATTGTGACTGGCTTGGAATTGAGAGTCCCCTGTTTCTGTCTCAATCTCATCCCCTCTCTTTCCATCCCCACATCTCTACTATTGCTCAGACCATTACCATCACTTGCCTGGACCATAGAAATGAACTGCCAGTTCCCAGTCTTAGTCTCTTCCAATCCATGCTCCATACCGATACAAGAGTAAGTTTCTAAAATTTCTGTTACACGTCACTTCCCTATTTATAAATCTCTAATAACTCCACACTGCTTGCAGGCTGACTCCCCAACTCATAGACTCCTTTGTATTAACTTCTACTTTTTCTCAGTCCAGAGCCCTTACTACTGAACACCTAGCATTTCTAAGCCCTCTTGAGTGGTTCAAGAGATGGTGTCCAAGGAGGGTTTCAGTGGCTGGGTGGCAGATTGTTTGGGGGCTATAAAGGACCAAAAGTTGAATATTCATGAAGGCAATACCCATAAAGAGAATATAGTTCCTTTGAAAAGTTCATTCAGAGGATTAATAGTAAACAAAGGAGAAAAGCTGTGGCATTTTCTCAAACCCATATTTCTGTAGCTCATGGGAGAAGAGCAACACATATACTATTTATATGTCTATCTTCTCTGAGAGTTGTTTGGTCTTTAAAAATGTCAAAATGCCATTGGTCCTGACTTAGCATAGGAATCACCTGATTAAAATATGGAAGGTCTTCAGTGACCAAATATTTAGGTTGGCAGGTTTTATCTTTAGTCTCATCAAAAATCGATTTTTCCCTATCAAAGGCTGCAGGTTGGCTTAGCTGAGTATATAACACACGATTTAAAATTGAAGAAAATACAAAGCTATTATGCAAATGCTTGTTTGGACAATGGAGGCCCAGGGAATAGAGTTATTTTGGTATGCACTCTCTTTGCTACAGGACAATCTGCGGAATGAAAAAGTGTTTGTCGACAATCTGCTAAACTAAAGAGTCTCTGATGCTTAGGCCATAACTCAGCCACAACCAAGCCCTCCCAGAAGATGAGCTGGAAATAAGGAAAACAAATGAGTGCAAAGTTAAAATGCTGCCCTGTCCACAGTTGTGTATTTGTTTGTGATTCTTAGTATGTCTAATTTTTCTTGTGCCATATTTGCTTTCGCTCTTAAGTCATTTCCTCCTCCATGCTTTGGTTGGCAAACTCTAGTATGCTTCTATCTGAAAAGGCTGGGCTCATTTCTGCTTTAAGCTCAAACAAATGGTGCCATTACTCTCTGCAGAAATACCCTTCCTGGGCATGTTAATATTATGCCCTCAGCATGTACTGAAGGCCAATATAAGAAACTATTAAATGAGAATGTTTGTAACATCACCATTACCATTCTTAATTCTCCATTATGTAATTTATTATAACATATTATAAAGGCCAGAGACTTAGTAACAGAAAAATATTCATTTCTCCTTATGGACCGATATACTTTTAGCTATCCACTAATGGGATGCTATAACCCATTATGTTTCCCTTTCTATTTTGACTGATTAGGAAATCAGATAAATATAATGATAAACTTTAGGTACTATATGTGCTTAGGTTTTGGGTATGTCTATTTTTCTTTCCATCCCCATTACTTCTTTTTTTGGTTTTTCCTCCCTCCCTCCCCCTCTCCCTCTCCCCTCTCCCTTTCTTTCCTCCTTTATCCCATCCTTTCTTCCTCCCTCCTTACCTCTCCCCCCCCTTTCTTCCTTTCTCACTTGCTTTCTCCCTCTATTTCTATCTCTATATCTATTTATTTCCCATTGTGTAATACGAGTACATATGCATTTGGGGCTTGGAGTCTGTCTTGAATGGCTTTGGAAAGCATATGAGGCACACATTATAAACAAATAAAATATGGTTAATTGTTCATTCAATATCTGAATGAACACTGGAGCTCTCAGAAAGCCTATTTAATGTCATACTCCATATCTGTCAAACTACTATTTTTTGGTTTCTTTGGTCTACTAGAGAAAGACGAACTAAAGGAAAAGAAAGGGTAAGAAATTCAGCAAAAACCCCACAATCACTCATACTTCAGCTAACAACACAGGTATGTGCATTTCCTGTCTAACCTGACTTCCGCATTTATAAAATTACAAACGTCAGGTTCTGAAGTGAACGTCAATCATCTGAGAATCTCCTTAAATCCAAACACAACTGCACAAATCCAACGGAGATAAGAAACAAAAGTGTTATTACCACCGAGGTCTTTCTGAGACTCAGCCGGTCAGTTCTTATTCTGAAATACGCCTCGTCAAACGAAGAGTGGCTTCCCTTTAGTTTCTCTGAGAGGTTCCTGTACAGGCGCTTGGCAGCATTAGGAGAGGATGGGGCGCTATGTTTTTTTGACTGAGAAAGATGTAAATTCTGCATTTGTTGGGTCATTTTCACACGGCAGTTCCTAAGAGGAAGAAAATCTGATGTTGTATCATTTATACATCAAAATTATAAGTTGACACAGAATTTTATCATCTCCAGTGACCATCTGGAATCCCAATAAAATATTATAGCTGGAAGGGACCTTAGAACCCATCAGATCCAGTTTTTTCATATAATAGATGAGAAAGCTGAAACCCAGGGAAAGAGAGCAGCTTGTGTATGGCCACAGAGCTAATTAGTGGCAGAAATGAAATGACAGCCTCCATTTACTACATTAACACATACATTTACATACAAACATATATATGAAATGAGCCTCTACTCAAAGTCTTTTGGTCTCTATCTCACTGAGAGGAAGCATCTCCATTCTATAACCAGTGAGTCTGTTCATTTCCTCTTGGGTATATGTAATTGGCATTTTTCTACTTACCTCCTTCTAGATGCTGCCCTCTGTTGGGTATATAAGAGAATGTGGTTGTTTCCTGCAGATCCCCCTTTTCTCGAGGTGTTAAACTGTGCCTATTTTCTGAGTTTTGGTGAACTACCCTACCCAGTGCCCAGAGTTTTAGGGAATTTATACCCATGGGCACATGCCTACTCACCCAATTCTCCAAATAGGGTCCTCCAAGGCACTCACTACTGGCATTTTCTAAGTATTACTTGACTGCTGTTCCACAAATCTCTAAACAGGTCCCAATGTCATACTTACAGTCAGTTTCCAGCAGATTAGCCATGCCATTTCAAAAACCATCCACCATTAAGTGGGCTACTGCTATTGAAACATCGATGCACCCAAAACGATGGCTGCCTGGCATGCACACATGTATTGGATAAACAAATGCATGAAAGAAATAAGTGGCCAAGGCAGTTAAGTGCAAAATGTCTCCACCCCTGGTGCAGCCTCTGGTGCCGTGGGCCCAGGTCTCTCTAGAGTATGCTACTGCCTTCCTACCACCTCCCCTCAAATCTCCAAGGGAGTCTTCCATGTGTAATGCTGCCATTACTACTCAGCTGTAACCGTTAGGTCATCTCCAGTCCTTGAATTTATACAGTCTTATAGACCCCATGATGTAATATCGTATACAACCTGTTTAATTGACCAAACTCTTCACAGGACTGACTTAATGATTCCCCAGCTCCTACAGGATAAAATCTAAATTCTTTACCCTCACATACAAGTGCTCACCTCTCCAGCCTCATCTCCTACTGTACTTCTACATTTTATGTGTCAGTCCTTCTGATCTCCTTAAGGTTTCCTAGAGAGGAAACGTTTTCCCACCTCTGGTTCTTGGTATGCACTGCTTTGCTTGTATTGGAATTCCATGTGTGTCTTTATCACCTAAAAAACGATTGCTGATCTTTAAAGTCTATGCGTGGCCTCTTTTGCATGCCTTCAGGTCCAGCACAGGCAGCAACCAACCACGGATTACCTTGTAGCTCCTACCAGGTAGTATGCTCACATTGTCTCTGACATTCCCAGACAGATGTATGTATTTCTCCACTCATTCATTTAGTATATGCCTGTTATAGCAAATATTTTATTGGATGACAACTGCCTCCCAGTGTCTATGCTTCTCAAGAGCAAGGACTGCCAAATATTAATTTTTTATATCCCCAGCACCTAAAATGTACATTCCTCAGGGTAAAATAAATACAACACAGACTTTCACCTACTGACTATGCAATCTTGGACAAATTACTTAACATGTCTGAATCTCATTTTTCTCATTTATAAAATAGGGATAATAATAACATTTACATATTATGACTGGAAAATTTGATGACATAATGCATGTAAAGATTGTAAAGTAAGGATAGCTCAAGACAGCTATCATTTTTGTTTTAGAAGACAAGCAACAGATACTTTAGAATAAATGAAATGCACATATGAGAATCTATTAAATATAATATATTAAGGAGCTATCCAGAAAGCGAATTTCCTCCACATGCGTCTGAATTGGGTTCCATGTCCACTAGCACCAGCTACATTTGACTCAAATGGAGATTCATGTTCATTACATTGTTGAATGTCTTTAGGTATCTTTTAAGTCTTGCGTGCAATCTCCTCAAAAACAAAAAAGACTTTCTAGTGCCTTCCAAGGTGGTCAGACTATTGACTACTAGTCATGCCCATCAGACAATATTGAGTACTAGTCATGGCCACTTATATAAGGTAAGACTATTCAGTCTTACCTAAATGGCCATATTTACACTTGGGAGAATGATGTAAAGCACTGTCTATAGGGTGGATGTGTTTTCATAAATCTTTAGTAATCTTGTCATTTACACAAAAGCAGAAATGGAAAGAGTAGGTGATTTGGCATCTTTCTCCTTCAATCTACAAATCCTTTACCTTTGATTCAATAGCACTACAGTGTGTCCTCTATATCCTTTTATTCCCACAACAATTCCAGATTGACATGCAAGCTGGATCACATGGGGATTGCTTTAAAACTCTTTCTTTTTGCCTTCTGTCTGTAACTTTTTCCTTCAGCATTGATGCCCCAGTTCATACCATCTGTCTTGTCTATATCATTATCATTCCCAAAATAACTCTCCTTTTTTTTTTGTATCTTCCACAGTGCCCAGGAAGCCATTAAATAAATTCTTGTCGATTGATCAAATTCCAATTACTTGCTCTATAACACCTACCCAATGGCCTCTCTTGTCTTTGCTCATGGTCCATCTGCTTTCTTTAGTCAAAATAGGTTGACTTTCTCTGTCTTTTTGACTTCCTTCGCATACTCCCTCAGCTGTCCCTTTCTTCCAGGCTACCCTTTAGCATGTTTCTACTAGATTTCATCTATCATTATATCATTATATTTTATTTTCTCCCTTTATATTTAAAATTTTGTCTGATAAGAAATACTGAGAAAAACAACTTTCTCCAATCTGTTCTCACAAACATGCATACCCTTTCCAACTAAGTGTGCTCTACATTTTTACCCTTATGGAAAGAGACAAGCATATGAGAAGCAGTGTAGCCTTGGCTCTGGTATTCAGCAGACCCAAGCTAGAATCGTGATATTATTACCTATAATCTATGTGACTTTGGACCCTTTATATAAATTCTCTGAGTTTGTTTAATCTTATATATATAAAGAGTTCTTACAGAGTTGTGAAGATAAACTAACAAATCAAAAGTACATATTCTGTTTGGTGCATAGCACCCACTCAATAAATAACAGCAATGATTAAGGTTACCTCAAATCTACTTCCCAAACCAGAGACACCAAAGTACACTGTAACAATTTAAATCATTTTTTGGGTTGCTTGAAACATTGTTTTAAAATCTAATTTTATGTATTTATTATACTATTTAGTTTTTATTTTGATAGAAAAATATAATTTCAGATAATTTAATATGTATGTTTTCAACCACTTATAGTAAAACAGGAAGAACAAGTGGAACATCAAACTATTTAAGGGAAGAGAGGAATAAAGATAAGTCTAAAAAATTAAAAAAATAAAGAAACAAAATAAGAAAACATAATAAATAGAAATGTAAATTGTAGTAGTAGAGCTAAGATTTAATATATCTATGAACACAATACAAATAAAAGACAAAACTTTCCAACTGAGATTTTTAAAAATCCATTTATGTTGTACCCCTACATAAACATTTCACCAAAAGGTTATAAATACAAGAATCATATGAGAGTGAGAATAGCAAAGTAAGGACCTCCAAAAATCATCTCCTCCATAAAAGCAATGACAACACTAGCAAGAATTGTCAGAATTAAGTTTTTTGGAATCCTAGAAATTAACTAAAAGTTTGCAGCAATCCAGGAAGTGTGTATTGAAGAAAAGTGGCTGAATTTGGTAAGAACAATGAGCTTTGTGGCATTTTTAACTTGCCTGATTCCCATCTTCCCCAGCTCTGTGGTAGTCACGAAGACCAACAGCTACATTCATAGTATAAAAACAGTATTCTGGCAGCCCCTGCATGGCATAGAATGGTGATGGAGCACTTTTAAAACCCCATTTTGAAAGAACTGTCATTATTTTACTTGTTTGATGGTTCCCTGGAAGACCCAACTCATGAGTATTTTCTTTCTTTCCCCCTTCATTAAAAAATTATTAAAATATACCTAACATACACAAGTTTTTTGTTTTGTTTATTTTTAATTTGACTTGACTTATAACTTACCAAGTGCAAATAACCTTTCCATCTGGGGCATCTGTTAAAAACAAACATCAGCAATTGCTAATATCACAGCTGCCTGAGGTGATGGGTAAAAGTGGGGGAAAACAATAGACTAACCAAAAAGCTTAAAGGAAAAGCTGGGGAATGAGATGTCCTTTTCAAAGAGGGCTTTGAAAAGCTCCAACACAATCCTGGGGATCTATCAGTCCACATGCATTGCCAGGGGTTGAAGTATTCTCATGAAATACCTGAGGGGATCCTAAGGTCTCATCTCTGTCTGACTTTGAGGCTCTTTGCAAGCAGGTAATGAAGGCTAAGGCAGAGCTGTCAACTGCCTGGTGAGTACTGAAGGTGAGCCCCAACAGGCACACAGAGGTCCTCTGCAATGACTTGGGCACTTACTGGTTCCAGTCGTTTAAGGAAAATTTGTTCACTCATTGGCTGAGCACTAAGCTAACCATGCAGAAACTTCAGTGGCTACATATGACAATAAATGCAGACTTTACAGATCTGGTTCTGATAAATCACTAAACAATAAGCCCTAGGGGTAGGGGAATAATCTGATTTCCAGAGCTGCCACATTATATTATTTAAGATGCCTACTTTTCAACAACAAGAAAGAAACAAAAAATATGTTTCACAGGAGAAAAAACAGTCAATAAACATTGCCCTTGAAGAAGTTCAAACGTTGGACATATTAGACAAATACTTTTTTTTTCTTTTTTCTTTTTTCTTTTTAATTAGTTTCAGGTGTACAACACAGTGCAATAGTTATACTTTTTACCCCTCAAAGTGACAACCTCCCCTCCCCCATTTAGCCACCCCACTCCTCCCCGCCATATCATATATATCTATTACACTTCCTCTGACTCCCTTCCACATTATAATCCACATCCCGTGACTATCTATATATTCAATTACAGTTGGTATACAATATTATACAACCTCAGCTTCAGGTGTACAGTGCAGTGATGTGTACAGACCATCCATGAAATGGTCTCCCTAACAAGACATATGACCATCTGACATCCCACAAAATATTTACAACATTATTAATTATATTCCCCGAACTGTCTTTCATATCCCTGTAGACAAAGTCTTTAAATTTGAGATCTTAAATATGTTCAAGGAACTAAAAGAAACCATGTCCAAAGAGCGAAGAAAATTATGAGAATGATGTCTCACCAAATAGAGAATATCAATAAAGGGGTAGAATTTATAAAACAAAGCCAGAACCAAATAGACATTCTAGAGTTGAAAAGTACAATAACTGAAATAAATAAAAAATTCAGTAGAGGGCTTGATGTCATATATAAGCAGGCAGAAGAAAGAATCAGCAAACTTGGAGACGAGTGAATTGAGATTATCCAGTTTTAGGAGCAAAAAGGAAAAAAAAATGAGGATAATGAACAGAGTGTCAGGATCTGTGAGATACAATCAAGTGTACCAACATACATATAATATGAATCCCAGAAGAAGAACAAGGAGGGGAAGAAAGAAATTTGAAGGAATAATGGCCAAAAACTTTCCAAAATTGATGGAAAACAACCCACACAAGAAGCTCAATAAACACCAAGCAGGACAAATTCAAAGAGATTCACACCTAGACACATTGTAATTAAACTGTCAAAAGCTAAAGACAAAGAAAATCTTGAGAACAAGCAATAAATAACTCATTACATATAAGAAATCCTCAAAAAGACTTGCAGCAGATTTTTTTGTCAGAAAACCATAGAGTCCAGAAGGCAGTGGGATGGCATATTTAAAATGATGAAAGAAAGACTATTAAATAAGAATTTCTCTATACAGCAAAACTACCCTTCAAAAATGAAGGTGAAATTGAGATATTTACAGATAAACAAAAACAGAGAATTTGATAGCAGATCTTCCCTACAACAAATATTAAAGGGAGTCCTTCAGCTGAAATGAAAAGACACTAAACAGTGACTTGAATCCACATGAAGAAAGAAAGAGCATTGGTAAGGAAACTACATAGATAAATATAAAAAGTAGCATAAATATAAGACAGTTTAAGTCTGTCTTTTGTTTATAATTCTTTTCTCCTTTCTGACTTAAAAGGCAATGAAATGAAAATGAAATTAAGAAAACAATCCCATTTACAATTGCATGGCATTAAAAAGATTAAAATACTTAGGAATAAATTTAAAAAAAGAAGTGTAAAACTTATTAACCACTCCTCAGTTACTCTGTTTGAATGTGGCTTATGGTTATTGCTGGGAACTTTACTAATATATCATGTAATCCCTATAGCACTCATAGAGTGTCTTGAAAATGATAGCAGCAGTATTCTCTACATCTTTGCATTGATTTCTAGAGTTGCCACATTATATTATTTAAGATGATTTGATCCTCTGCTTCATCTAGTCTGGTGGTGATTCCTTCTAATGCATTCTTCATTTCAGTTATTGTATTCTTCACTTCTGACTGGGTCTTTTTTAAAATGGGTTTTATGTCCTTTTTTTATGCTTGCTATCTCTTCGTTGAAGTTCTCAGTAAGTTCCTCGAATATCCTTATAACCACTGTTTTGAACTCTGTATCTGATAGGTTGCTTGCCTCCATTTCCTTTAGTTTTTTTGCTGGAGTCTTCTGTTCTTTCCTTTGGGAGGCATTTCTTTGTTTCCTCATTTTGGCTGCCTATGTGTGTTCGTTTCTATGTATTAGGTAGATTTGCTATATTTCCCAGTGTTGGTCTGGTAGCCTTCTGTAGTAGAAGGTGTCCTGTGGGGCCCAGTGGCACAGTCTCTCTGGTCACCTGCTCTGGGTGCTCCAGGAGTGTCCCCTGTGTGGGTTGTGTGTGCCCTCCTGTTATAGTTGAGCTTTTATTGCTATTGGCATGTCAGTGGGTGTGGCTGACCCTCAGGTTGATTGGCTGTGTGATTTGACCATGTACACAGCTTATGGGCTGCCAGGTAGGGGGGCTTACTCTACTGAGTGGGATTCTGCATCAGGCTCTGGTGCCTGTTGAGACTGCCCTTTGTCTGTGCCACTTGTGGGGCTAATTGGGCAGTGCTCTGCTGTGGTATGAAGCCAACCCCCAAGTATGTTGGTTCTGGGGCCTCTTGGGAGGGGTTCTGATGCAAGCCGAGATCACCTATTGCCTGTGACCAGCCATTGACTACAAGGTAGGAGCTACAAAGTGATCCACAGTTGTTTGTTGCCCATGCTAAACCTGGAGGAGCATGGGAAAGGCCACGCTATGAACAGAGGATAGCTGCCACCAGTATCAGGCCTGGGGTATCCTCAAAAAACCAGGACACCCCAAGTCCTGCTGCCATCTGCTGGCTCACTTAAGTTTCAGTTACCAACAAATCCTTGTGTAGCATGCAAGTTGGGTGAGGCAGGGTCTCAGGAAGTCACTAGAGTGGAAAGAGCTGTGGTCACTAGGTTAATGAAGATTCTGATTTGGAGCCAGTGCTGAGCCTGGAGCTACTCAGCAAAAGTCTCAGAGCACACCAAAGCTGTTGCCACCCACCTGGGGCCCAGGCACTCTAATAGTTTTCCAAGAAAGAGTGCAATGTGGGTGTGGATAGCTGCTCTCCAAGAAACTGACTCTGGCATTGGGTGAGTTGGGTGGGGCAGTGTCCCACAGGAGCTCACCAGACCAATTCAGATTCAGATTTGGCTATGGGTGTGGGACTGGGCTCAACACAGGAAAGAGGGCACCTGCCTGCCAGCTGCATGGGAGAAGGATCTCATACAGGGAAAATGGTGGAAGTCCTCCAGCCCTTGCTCTGAAGCCACACATCTGAGTCTGCCCCCGTATGTCTCTGATGCCCCCCAAGTCACCGTCCCTCCATCAGAGTCTAGGGTGAGTGCCTGTGAATGAGTAAGTCTGTGCACAGGCCCTTTAAGGCTGGGGTTTCCTGCAGCCTTCTGTCCCACCAGGATGGTCAGAATCCCCACTGTTTTTCAGCCAGATGTCATGGGGCTCCTCTTCCCACACCAGTACTCCAGGCTTGGGATCCTCATGTAAGGCTGGGGTCCCTCGTTCCTCACGTGGAACCTCTGAAGCTGAGATATGTCTTTTGATTCTCAACCACCACACAGAGGTTTGGGGCCAGCCCGTTTTGTGTCTCTGCCCCTCCTACCAGTCTTGACATGGCTTCTTCTTTATATCCTTAGTTATAAAACTTCTGTTCCGCTAGACTTCAGATGGTTCTCCAGGTTGAGTGTTCTATAATTTAGTTGTAATTTTAATGTGTTCTTGGAGGAAAGCCGCCAGTGTTTATTGTGCTATCTTGGATCTCCTCTTCAATAAATATTTTTAAACATTTATTTATTTCATACTGTTCCAGGCTACTAGTGGTCCACCATGTTTTATTTTCTAGAATTTCATACAAATGGAATCATCACTATGTACTCTTTTTTTTTTTTTAAATCTGGCTTCTTTAACTCAGCTTAATTATTTTGAGAAAGACATTGTTATCTTTATCAATAGTTCTTTACTTTTTATTGCTGAGTAGTATTCCATCACAAGGGTATACCACTGATTACTAATCAATGTGTTAGGTATTATTTTAATAAAAAATTAAAATACTTGGGATTTTCTCTAAAGAAAAGTGTTTCTTTTTAAAAAATGTCTTCAGAGAGGTGTAAGGGACCTGAGTTCTAAAGGGAAGGGAACACAGATCTATTGATTGAAGGTGGGCTGGCCTCTGCAACACAGCTACTTGATTAGGCTTTAGGAGATAGTCAGGGGAGATACTCTATGGAAAAGTTATTTCTAGTTTTATGTTTTCTTTTTTTTGTACCATAATAATTTTTTTTAATGCCAAATCTTTAACAAAAGTCATGTTAAATATTACAGCCTGCCAAACATTTCAGGGAGAAATAATAGTAATTCTACACAAAACTCTTCCAAAAATTTGGATTCACTTTTGAGGCTAGCATTGCCCTGATACCAAAAAAGGTATCAGAAAGAAGTCAGAAAAAAGGCATTACAAGAAAAGAAAGCTATCACCCAATGTCTCTCATGAACATAGAGGCAAACAAACAAACAAGAAAACAAAAACCACAAACAAAAAACAACTCAATCAAATGTCAGTAAATAAAATCCAGCAATTTACAAAAAGGATAATACATCATGATAAAACAGGGTTTACTGCAGGAAAGCAAGGTTAGTGTAACATCCAACCATCCATCAATGTAATTCACTACATTAACAGAATACAGAAAAAAATAGATGCAGAAAAAGCAGCATTTGCCAATATTAAATATCCATTCATGATAAAACAACAACAATATCTTTCAGGAATATAAGGGATTTCCCCAACCCAATAAAGACAATCTACAAAAAGCTATAGCCAACTTTATACTTAAATGATTAAAAACCAAGTACCTCCTTCTAGGATCAGAAACAAGAAGGTCCACTCCTAACTTTTCTATTGTGCTGGGCATGCTAGCAAATAAAGTAAAGTAAGAAAAATAAAGAAGTAATGATTGGAAAGAAAGAAGCAAGACAGTCTTCATTTGCAGATGACATGAAAGTTCTGTAGAATAATCTAATAAGTCTACAAAAATCTATTTAGGAATAAATATAACAAAGTATATTCAAAACATGTACTTGTATACTTATAACTACATGACACTAATGAGTGAAATTCAAAATGAAGTAATTAAATAGAGAGATATACCTTATCAATGGACTGGATTAGAAGAATTAGCATTGCTAAGGTGTCAATTCTTCCAAATTGAGCTACAGATTCAATGCAACCCCAACTGAAATTCTAGCAGGATTTTTTTTTTTTTTTTTTTTTAGAAATTGACAATCCGATTCTAAAGTTTCTATAAAAATGGAAAGGATCTAAAATAGCCAAAACATCTTTGAAAAAGAAAAACAAACTTGGAAAACTTACATTACCGAATTTCAAGGCTTGCTATAAAGCTACAGCAATCAAGACATGTGGTATGTTGGTGTAAGGATAGCTATATAAAGACAATGGAATAAGGATAGACATAAAGATGAATTAAACAGAATAGAGAGCCCATAAACAGCCTGTATATACACAATCAAATGACTTTTGACAAAGGTGTCAAGGTAATTCAATAGAGAAATTTTTTTCCAACAAATAGTGCTGGAACAATGGGATATCTATATGTAAAAAAAACAAAAACAGAAAAAACCTTCAACCCCTACTTCATATATAAAAATTAACTTGAAATGGAACAGCTCACAGACCTAAGTGCAAAAGTTAAACTATAAGACTTCTAAAAACAACAACAACAAAACAAACAAACAAAAAACCAAAGGAGAATATCTTTGTGAACTTGAATGAGACAATGAGTTCTTAGAGGAGTCACAAAAAGCACAAACAATAAAATAAATTCATAAATTAAACTTTATGAAAATTCAAAACTTCAGTTGTTTGACATAGCCTGCTCTTAGCTAAACTTTTGGAGAATCTGTGAATATATCTGGATCCAAGATGTAAGGAAAGAGTGATAGTAGCCTGGAGAATCCAGGTCCAAAATGGTAAGAATAACCTATGAGGAATGAGCCTCCTCAGTTTACTTCAAAGCCACCTGTTCCCTGGGCTTTGGCCACATGCTCAAATAAAAAGGAAGCCGTGGCTGCCATCATTGTCCTTCCTCCTAACACCACTAGCTGTCTCAGAGTGAGCTCTGGTATGGCCTTCATCTTGCTTACTCTGAGAGTAGTGGCAGCTTCTCTAACCCAACCAGACCCATGGAGGGTGGTTCCAGTTTCACTCATGGCTACCTTGAGGGACTGGGTAACACATCTGGAAATGGGAAAAACTGGGCCAATGAAAGATAGACTGGAAGTAGCCAACAGATAACTTCCTCTCCATTTCTCCTCTGTGGACTGTTTTAAGGGCTTCTTGGAAGTAATCACATACAAACAATGAGATAGGTTTTCTTGTGAAGACCTGCTATTTCGGGCACAACCTATATTAGTTTTCCCTCCTTCCTTGACTCATTCTCCCTTTTCCTTCACTCTTGATGCCCTGAGGTTGTACCTAATAGAACATTTTTAATCGGCTTTGCCTCATGTTGTGTTTCACAGGCTAGAGATAAATTCAAAATGGATTAAAGACTTAAATGTAAGAACTCAAACCATAAAACTCCTACAAGAAAGTATAGGGAGTAAATTTGCAGACATTACCTGGAGCAATATTTTCACTGATATATCCCTGCAAGGGCAAGGGAAGTAAAAGAAAAAAAATGAACATATGGGATTACATCAAACTTAAAAGTTTTTTTCACAGCAAAGGAAACCATCAATAAAACAAAAAAGTCTACTGAATGGGAGAAGATATTTGTCAACAATATATCTGATAAGGGGTTAATATCCAAAATTTGTAAAACACTCATGCAACTCAACACCAAAAAAACAAACAACCCAATTAAAAAATGGGCAGAGGATATGAAGAGACATTTCTCCAAAGAGGACACACAGGCATATGAAAAAATGTTCAACCTCACTAATCATCAGAGAAATGCAAATAAAAACCACAATGAGATACCACCTCACACTGGTCAGAACGGCTATCATCAATAATCAACAAACAACAAGTGCTGGCGCGAGTGTGGAGAAAAGGGAACCCTGGTGCACTGTTGGTGGGATTGCAGATTGGTGCAGCCATTATGGAAATCAGTATGGAAGTATCTCAAAAAGCTGGAAATGGAACTACCTTATGACCCAGCAATTCCACTCTTAGATATTTATCCAGAGAAACCCAAGACACTAATTCAAAAAAAATACATGCCTCCCTATGTTTATCGCAATGTTATTTATAATAGCCAAGACTTGGAAACAACTGAAATGCCCATCAGTAGATGACTGGCTCAAGAAACTGTGGTTCACTTATACAATGGAGTATTACTCAGTTATAAAGAAGAATGAAATTGTACCATTTGCAACTATATGGATGGACCTAGAGAACATTATGCTAAGTGAAATTAGTCAGTAAGAGAAAGACAAATACCGTATGATCTCACTTATATGTGGAATCTAAAAAACTGAATGAATGAGAAAAATAAACAGACATAGCCTTAGAGACATAGAGAAAAACTGATGATTGCTAGATGGGAGAGGGGTGAGAATGAAAGAGAAAGGGAGGGGACGAGACAGCATAAATTGGTAACTACATTATTACCACAGGGATATGAAAGACAGCTTGGGGAATATAATCAATAATGTTGTAAATATTTTTTAGGGGGTCAGATGGACTCATGTCTTGCTAGGGAGACCACTTCATCATAGGTGTAGAGACCTGATCACTGTACTGTACATCTGAAGCTGCTGTTGAATAATATCGTATGTCAACTATAATTTAATTTATATATACAGTCACAGGATGTGGAGTACAGTGTGGGGAGTGAAGTCAATGGAATTGTAATAGATACGTATGATATCGGGGGGGGAGTGGTTGAATGGAGAGGGGGTAGTCACTTAGTGAGGCGTGAAAAGTATAACTATTGCATTGCTTTGTACACCTGAAATTAATTTTTAAAAAAGACAAAATGTAATAAAACTCTATGAGAAAATCAGTAATATTATTATATTCTCATTTTACAATCAAGGGCACTGAGGTCCAGTGAGGTTAGGTAACTTGTCCAAGATCCTGCAGCCAGTCACTGCAGGGTTTGAACTCTGACTCCAAAGCCCATGCTCTCGGCGACCCGGCTGTTCTGCCTGAAGGGGCTTGATCTGGCTGCCTGTCAGCTGCTTCTCCCTAGACCTTGATTCTGAAGACAAACTATTGCCTTCATTATGAGTTCCGGCACGTCCCGAGTCCCTGTTTCACAGGAGATTAGTGGGGGGACTTTCTCATTGTGTGTGTGCTGTGAAAACATATCTGAGCCAGTTTGGATGAGGAGCAGTTGTAAGACAGAGCATATTAGAAACAGGAACTCTAGCCCTTCTTGACAGCTGGGTAGACAGATACATTCAGCAAAGGGAACATTTCTGACCCCAGCAAGATTGTTTTTCAGGCTGTGATGTGAACCAGGGGCCTTCAGATTTCAACTTGCCTGTCACTAGACAGAAAGGACAGTGTGACCTCCCCCTCCCACTCTCTGCCTGCTGTTAGCATGACAGGTACGTCTTTGATTGCTAAAGGATGGCCAATTCTGTTACGCTGATGATATACAACAGGGAGGAAGCATCCTCTTCTATTCCTGTGCAGCAAGAAAACAACATATTCAGTTATTCAATGATAAGTTTTAAAAAGTCAGCTGTGGCTTCACAGCAAGAAGACTAATTTTTGAAGTTTGAAAGCATCTTTATAAGGAAGAAGGTGGAAAGACAATCAATATTGATTCTATAGTTCAATAAACCCTTATGAATGATCTGCTTTATCACTTATGTGATAGGCCTGGGAATTCAAAGGTGCATAAGATAGGATTCCTCATAGGGTGAAGTACTGTCTGGGTTTGCCTTGGGTTGAGGGGTTCCCCAGGATGCAGTATTGCCAGTGCTAAAACTGGGGAGAGTCCTTGGCAAGTTGAAATGAGTTGATGACCCTACCTTGCCGCAAGGAGCTCACAGGCTAAAAAGAACGACAGTTATGCCTGTGTATGTAGCTATGAAATAGTGTGATATGTGAAATTATGGAACAATAACAATAATAATAATAATAATGATAATAATAGCTTTTACTTCTTTAGCACTTTTCATGAGCTAGGAGCTATTTAGAATAATGCCTTTATATGTATGAGCTCACTGAATCCCATAATAGCCCTGTGAAAGAAGGACTATTGTCATCTCCATTTTATGTAGTCAGAAATTGAGGCACTAGAAAAGGCATATCTAGGATTTAAACCCAGGCAATATGGGTCTTAACTTCTAAACACTGCTCTCAAATGCCCAAGGCAATGAAATAGCACGGAGGGGTGCGTGATGAACTTTGTGGGTGACAGGAGGTGGTCATGGGAGGAGGGGGAAATGGCTTAGAGAAGGCGATCCATCCTGCGCAGGGTCATGGGCAGTGAATGAGGAATCAACTAGCAGAAATAAAGAAAAGGGCATCAAGGTGTAAGAGCTCCAGGTTAGGACACGGCGATGTGAAACGCCATTGTGCTGCTGGTAGGTCAGTGTCCACAGTGGCTTTTACCCAGCGTTCCAGGGCCGTGGGAAGAAAGCCTGGAGGGGTAGCAGGGCCAGGCCAGTAAGGGCTTTGCCTGCCATGAGGAAGATACAGACTTCAACTTGTTCACAACAGGGAAGCACTAGAGAACTTTAAGGGAAAGCTGAGGTATAGTGTTCTTGGAGAACGACTCTGGTAGCATCCAGAGGGTGACTGAGGGGAGGTGGAACCAGTGACAGGGTACAAGCCAGTATGAAGCTCTTGAAAAAGTCTCTGTGACTTCAACTACAGCATATGACAATGGGAATGGGGAGGGCTGGACAAATTAATAAAATGAAAGAAGTAAAAAGGACCAAACTTTGTTAGTGATTATATGGAGGGGCAAAAGGAATCAGGAAGCCTGAGAACTTCTATCAGCTTTCCTTAGTGGACTAGGTGTACAAAGGATAGAAAGTGGCTTTAAAAGGGGAAAGATAGTGAGTTCAGCTTTCTACAATGCGACACGCAGGGTCTAGAGGAGATTTAGATGGGATTGTCTAATCCAGGCATTCTGTAAAAAGAAGAAAATAGCTTGTCCTAAAGGCTACTTACTTTTCTGATCAAGAGGAAAATCATAAGAGGGAAGTTCTTGGAGAAAGGTATGAAAAAAACAGAAAGCAGCAGAATTAATATAATAGTCTTTGGGTTTCCCCTGAGATGGGAAAATTTAATACATTCATTTATGATAAGGAATCAGTGGCTTAATTTATTATTTCTCCTAAGAATATTTGTGCTTTATAAAAGATAATAATATGTAACTGAATCCCTGATAAAAAAAAATTCCAGGTACTTTAATCCTAGATATGGGACTTTTTTTTTTTTTCCAATGAGCCTTCTAGAACTCCTCAAATCATGGTACAATTGCAGCTGCAAATTCCATCTGCATGGATATGGGGGTAATTTGAACAACTGAAAGTTGCCCTAAATTCTATACATGGATTCTACTCATCCTTGAAATAATTCCCCTAAAATAATGGCATGTGTATTTGTTTCAAAACATTTGAGATGTTCAGTATCTTGGCATCATAAGTATAGAAAATCAGTTATTACTGATCAATACTGACAAAAGTTATTTACATGACCTATTTATTTGAATTAGAAGTTGTTTTTTTAAAAAATGCCATTTTCTAGCTCTACTCTCCCCTTCTAATCCCTTAAGGGGGACCATGCTCCCTTCAGTGTATTCTTGTATCCCTTAGGTGAGGGAAGAGGCATGCATCTCCTTATCCCCCAAAACACTCATCTGTGGCTTTCCCATCCATGGTCTCCGGGTTAAAGTGCATGGACAATCATCTTGATGACCTATTGTACCATTTAACAAGAAAGCTTTACATAGTATCTCATGGATACATTCATTGAGCTTAGCATGTCTTCTTTGAAACAATCAGGAATGGAGGAATGGAGATCCAGGGAGATAAGGCAATTTCCCAAAGGCACATGCTTAGTCTGGGAACCAACACAAGTGCCCTGTTATCCTGAAATCTCTAACCACTAGGCAATTCTGTCTCCTCCCTGTTAGGATAACATCATTTGTGAAACCGCCAGATCATGGAAGAATAACCCTGCTCTTGTGATTGAGTGGCCTGGGGATACTTTCTACTAGGCAAAAACATCTGATTTCCTAAC
Organism: Aselliscus stoliczkanus; assembly: GCA_033961575.1. NCBI lineage: Eukaryota > Metazoa > Chordata > Mammalia > Chiroptera > Hipposideridae > Aselliscus > Aselliscus stoliczkanus. Next base: position 27,158,231 of record CM066739.1, read on the forward strand.
TTTGGTTTTTATTTAGAGAAGCATGCTGCTCACTGTTCCAACATCATCCATCTTTGTCAGCACCCAAGGCCACTTTATCTGAACGGCCAGTGATATACTGCAGATAGAGTGCACCAAAGACATTAAACACTATAGGACATTTATAGGGAATCTGAGCTCACCAAAGGTGGATTGATGCTGCCATAAAGTCATGCAGTAGTGAGGCAAACAAAAGACTAAGGAGATATGGTGGTGGTTGTGGTGGTGGAGGTAGGAAATCAATAGCGTTCTCCATTCACTTTCCCCTTCTCCAGAGGCCGGCTTACATATTATTTAGGAAATGAAGAAATCGAGTGAGTATGGGAATTTTGGGGGCCCAGCATAGGAAAAGAAAACAACCCTGATTATCAATGGTACTTCCAGCAGCCTTGGCTGGGCTAACGACCAGCACAGGTAACAGGATCCTTAAAATATCCCACTTGGAATCTAGTACTCACTACTAACCATATATCATCATGGAATAAAGGATTTAAGAGACATGGGTGCAAAAGTGGCAGTGTCCAAGAAAGGGTTTGCAAGTAGCATGTCCACTGTGTCCCCTTGGCAGGTGTCCCCAACAGCACAGTCACGATGCTTGCTATTCATGGGCACGCTGACTCAGGAAGGACCGAATGCTGGCACTGCACCCACATGCCTAGCTTGCAAACTGGATTTCAGACAGCAATTGTGTCTGGGTTTGTAATCAGGAGTATCAGCATGGTAAGGTCCATCTTTACCTGATCCAACAGGTATCCTGCAGGTTCTCAGGAACCTGATTAGAAAATGATCTTATCCAACCAAAGAATCATTTGTTTTTCATAGTTAATGCTAATCAGTTATGCAAGCACATGGTGTCTGTAAGCTTGCTGCAAACAAAATGCCCAGTTATCAGCCCTGGGGCTTCCCCGCCCCCATCCATGCCTCTCCACATGGATCTGTGTGATGCTGTCGCAGACCACTGTGAATGTGCTTGTGTGCATTCTTCATAGACCGCCTGTGGCTAAGTTTGGAAGATGCAGATTTTTTTAATATCATTTAAGCCGCAGCAACACATACACATTTAAAAAATTATCAGTGACTAAGAAAGCCCCACATTCATGTGAAGAAAGGCAACAATAAATTGGACTTACCAGTTGAGGTTGGTGAAGGCAGCAGAGGAGCAAGTTGTTGGTAATTGTCCAGCGCTTTCATTCAATAAATCACATTGGCGTTGCTTTCTCCTGTGGCTCAGCCTCTGCGCAAAGCACGCGAACCTCCTTCCTATTCTGTGTAAAGAATAAAATGCGAACAGGATCACGCCAGGCAAAAGCTGAAGTCAGTGATCACTAAGCTACTCTTAATGTGAAAGAAAAGAGCAAATGATGCATGGGGAGACAAGGGGAGAGAGGGAGACAGCGTGGTTCAGAAAGTAGGTGGATTTCGGGACTGCAGCCCCGGAAGGCTTGATTTCTCAAGCTCTTGTGTGTGTGTAGGAAAAGGATGCCATGACTTCAGTGTGCCTTCAGCCTGTTTTGTCTGCGAGATTAGGGACAGAATGCAGGGACAAGAAGCTTCATGACCAACAAGACAGAGTCAGAATCTACTTGTACTCAAAGGGGCAGCGAGCTAGCCAGTTAGCTTTGCACTACAACAACTGCAGCGAAAGAAATACCTGGCATCCAAGAGCCCATCCAGCAATGTGACTGCAAATGATCTACGCGCACAGCTTTCCTGGAGCTAGTCACTCCCTCGCTCCCATGGCGGCCTGGGACCAGATGCACACAGTGGCGGCCACATCCCCTCACCTCAGGGCACCTGTGCAATCCTTTACATGCAGGAGCAAAGGGCTTTCTTTAAAAAGTGCCCAATCCAGGTGAGGCTGTTCAACCAATGCTCGAGTTTTTGTCTGAGCAGTTTCCAAGAGGCCAGTCGGCACACCTGGAAGTTGGGACACCAAGAGGCTCAGCCTTAGGAGGGAGATTCCAGCGCTTCCTCCATACCAGCCACACACGTGTGTGCACCTGGCTCCTTTCACGGCGTCAGGCTTTGCGTGACTGAAAAGATACACAGAATGATTTCCTAGAAAGCTGCTAATGTAGGTATTTTTCAGGTTTCTCTCTGAAATAAAATGGCAAATGGCCTTCTTAGGCTGCTTATTACATTAGGGTGGCACTGCTGATTGAGAGCACATACGAATACCACACACACACACACACACACACACACACACACACACACACACACGTCCCTAGCAACAGCATTAAGAATCTTTCTAAAGCTCTGTTCCAGTTCTCTCTCTGCCAAATGAAAGCTTAGCGGCTGACTTCAGAAAGCTTAGTGATGACTTCAGAAATCATTCTGGACCCTCCTGCTAGGCACTGACTGGTCTGTTATTTATACCTGGGGCCCAATCAACTCCCCAGATTTGAATGTGACTCTAGCAAATCTCTTGGTTATAAACAAGAGGGTAGAATGTTACTTTTTGGCGTGGTAATGCAGTAGAATCCTGGGAGTGGCAGCTTGTATTCCTGAAAGTCTGCCCCTTCCTGGAGACAGCATCTCACCTGGCAGCTCACTCATCCCCGACAGGTGCTGGCTGGGATCTCAGGCCAGGCACACTGACTTATAAAGCCTGGATGTGCGGAGGAGGAGCTCAGTGTAGCTTTTCACATTTGTTTTACTTTTTCTTTCTCATATGAAAGGCAAACACCTTTCTCTGGAACATTTTTTTTCTTTCTCTCCTCGGACTTACTTGTCTATGGAAGCATTGCTACAGATAATCTAATTTGGGAATATTCATACCCTTGAGGTTCAGAAGGCTATTTTTTTTTTTCATCAAGGATTAAGAAGGAGTCAGGCTAACTGTTCTCAGTTTAAGCTTAAATGATTGCCAGGTAAAACTTGACCCTTATCTGTAGAAAAACTTGGGCTTTAATGCAGATTTACTTAAATTCCATCTGCTGGGGTAAGCCAGGGGACTCAATGATTCTACTAAGGTTAGGGGCTGCCTCACAGGGGTCATAGTTCAAAATGCCCCACAAGCCTAAGGGGAAAGATGCCCCGTGAAACAGGGGCCTTGCTTCCTGGAGCACATGCTCAGTCTGAGTCATTTCATAAGCTCACATCCATTGCAAAGGAGGTGCAGCCATGTATCCATTCATTCATTAATCCACTCTTTAGCAGACATGTATTAAATACTTAGTAGGTTAGCTACATTGCGCCAAATACTTTCATGGTACCAAAAGCCTGTTGATGAAATATAAACCCTTTGACATACTTCAGCAAAATTCTCCCTAACCTGGCTCTGCCTACCTCTCGCCTGATTTCTTGCCACGTTCTTACTTACCCTCCAGGCTATCTTTCTGTACGTCTTTCAATTCCTTGGACATGCCATACTCTCTCTAAACTCCAGAATTCTGCACAAGATTTTTTTTGCCTGAACAGTCTCTTTTGTCTGATTAACTCGTATCTTTAGAGTCTTGGATTAAGCATCACCTCTCAGGGCTATTTTTCTAGCCCCTGGGCTGTGAGGTTCCCTGCTCTGTGACCCTACAGCAGCTTCTACCCTCCCATCATTATTTTGTTGCATTTACTTGTTTACTATCAGTCATCCCCATTATACTGTAAGAGTTCAAGTGCAAAGTCTTATTCATTGCTCTATGTTCAGTGTCTAGCAGAGTTCCTGGCACACAGAAGGCACTCAATACACATTTAGTGAATATGTTGTCAAAGTGCTTCACATGTACTTGTGAAAGAATGAATAAACCATCTCAAAGTATAATGGGGTTATGAAAATTGAAAGGAACCCTAAAGTTCACTTGGCACATCTAATTTTTCTTGCCAAGTGGCCAGCCATAGAAAGCATGCCTCCTCCGATGATTCCTTCTGGACTAATCTCAACCCATACTGATTACACACTTGCTTTGTCCCCCACCCCCAGCACTTTCATAACATGTTCTTGCTTTTGGCTCTCTAGCTGTTTCCTGAAGTTTGTCTCATCTTTACAAACTGGTGTCCTCCATAATTCCTAGCATAAGTGTGCAAGTATTTGATGCTTGATGCATCCAATGGCAAACAATGTAATGGAATTAAATGATCAGTCTTGCTTTAGGAAGATCACCCTGGTATTATGGGGAAAGAGGGCCTGGATCGGCCAGACCTAGATGGGACTCTAGTAGTGACCACAGCACAGGGATGCGATTTAAAAGCAGCCTTGCCTTTGCTTTCCCTCCACCCTTCGCCGTTCGCCCCACCTTCCATATCTAACACCAGTGTTCCCATTTGGAACACTGAGCATGTTTGTTCCGTACTTAGCACTTCCCGTCCACCCAGTTACACCCTCACAGTTAACTGTTCACCTGCTTAGGTTATTTGTGAACCTGTCTCACTGATTAAAGCTCCTCTGAAGAGAGAGGTTGCACGTTAATTATTTTGTATCTTCCTCCTCCAGCCCTTCCAGTTTGTATCTTATAGATGATACGTGCTCAATAAATATTAAGAAAGAAAAGCGCTTGTTATATGCAAAGCATTTGATGACGCACTGTGGTGAGGAAGGGGTACAAAGAAGAATGAGGCATCTTTTCATAGATAAAAGAGATCTATCTGGTGAGAGAGATGCAACTTATAATATAGGGCAGAATTAAATTAAGTGTCATAAAAAAAAAAGTGTGAGCTATGTGCTAAGGGAGCACCAAAGAATTATCACTTTCTTCTGGGATGCTGAGGGAGGATTCACAGAGAAGGTTGCATTTGAACTGGACCTGGAGGCATGAAGGCCTATAGGGGTTGAAAAGAAGAGACGGGATGGAGTCAATACACAGAGTTCCTGGAGTGTCTGGGAAATGACAGGAGGCCAGCTCGGCAGAAGTAAATGGTGATGGAGGGCTCTAAAGGAATTCAGCTTCCAAAAGTAGGCAGAAGCTAAACTGGGGAGCGCTTGAATCCTATGCTGAAGAGTTTGGAGCCTATTATGTAGGTGACAGGGATTTGAGCAGGAGAGTACAGGAAGGTGTCGCTGATTAGATCCCTCTGGTCTGGCCACTGGGGATCATGAACCTGGAAGCAGGAAGACATTGATGATGAGGGCCTGTGAAAATGTAAATTAGGAGGTGAATGTGGGAGGTAGAAGGTATAGGATTTGTCAATGGTACAGGTGAGAGGAGGGGAGGAAGTGAGTGACATAGAGTGAGAAAGGCGCTGACTTTTAAAGTTTTAACCTGTGTGATGGCAGATGATGGTCATATCCGTGGATCCCAGTCCAAACACACGGATAATTTGTGCATTCATGTCATGGTCTGCACACGTTTTGAAGAGAGAGGAAAGAGCAGGAGGCCGGGTCCAGGTGAATGGGCCTGAATTGCTTTGAAGAAGTCATTTAGTAACAGCTAAAGAAGTCATTGCAGGCTGTGACAGATGAACTGCCTCTGGCAACCCACAGGGCCATTTGCAGGGGAATAGGCCTAGAGTTTCCTTAGAAAGAGGACTCCCAGGTTAAATGTGAGGGTTGGCAGTTTCCCATTTTGGAGCTGTTTAGCTCAGTGGAAAGAGCCCCAGTTTCTGCGCCTGAGTTTGAGTTCTGAAGCTGCTTCTCAGCAGCGGTGTGACCTTGGGCAAGTTACTGCCTCCCACGAGGCCTCAGCTTTCCCACTTATAAAATGAGGGAGTTGGGCCAGTTCAAGTCAAAGGTTCCTTTTAGTTCACTGTTCTGATTCGTGAACTGCCACATTTAGAATTTCAGGATGCTTGTGAAATTAGGCCAAAGCCCACCAACGTCAGCAGCTCCTAGTGTCCACTCTCTCCTGTAAAATCATGCCCGTATGTTGAGACTGTCCATACATCATTGCAAACGCATGTCTGCCCTGCGGTTAGGTCCATGTGGTTTGTTGGTGAGACAGAAATTTAAATGGATCACTTTTTGATGACCATTTTCTAACAATTTTTCACTCTTTTTTTTTTTCAGCAAAGGTTTTATTTTTATTTTATTTTATTTTATTTTTATTAGGGGGTGTCTTTTCGTTAGAGTCTCAAAATGAAATTCTGGGAAGAGAGGGGCAGAGTCCCTTACTGTGGTCAGCGGAGTCTGGCCAGCCTACTTCCGCTCCCTAATCTCCTGACCTTCCTTAGGGTGCGGCTGCTCAATAACGGCTCGATTCTTTTTTCAAAAATAAAATGTGCTACTTATCGAAAGCTGCTAAAAAGGAGACAAAAAAAAAATAGGAAAAGAAAACTTACACCCCAGGGTGTATCTGAACATGCTTATTATGTGCGAAGTTGTTAGTAACGAATGTGAAACTCTTCCTCCTCCTCCCTCTCAGTTTCTAAGCCCTAAAAGAAAAAAGAAAAAGGGGGTGGGGGAGGTTGCTGGCTATTCAATTCAAAGCAGACCTTTTCAAAAGGTGCAGACTGTTCGTCGGCCTGGTCTTTCTTGACTATTTTGTTTAAAGCACCGGTTGACCTTTCGAACTAAAAGGAAAAGGTCCCAAAATATCCTGAGAACCCTCTTTTGGACTTTTTTTTTTTTTTTCCTCTTAAGTCTTGGGAGACTAGATTCGTGACATTCAAAAAGACTCTTCCAAAAGGGATGGTTCGTAGGACTTCCAGTGTGATTTGATGACAGAGTGTTTATCTGAATGAATCATGTGAGAAATTTTTTTTTCCAGGGTTGCATTTTTGAGAAGTGGAATTTTCTTAAGGAGGTTACAAACACTTCACTGACAGCTTTCCAAGAACGGCCTCAGACTGCCTCTCAGCAGCCTCTCTCCCGGCTGTAGCACCGATGTGATAATCAGGGTCCCTGTTTCTGAAAAGTCTTCTTGTTCTGGCTGCTACCCTCCTTTCAGTCATCATTAGAATTCTCAAGCTATGAATCCCCTATTGTCTGTGTGAGCCTGGGATCCCCCACACCATGCCGGGGAAGGAATGTGAGCCTCCTAGGCCTGGCTCTAAGGCTCAACCTTATCCAGCAGGTCACAAAGCCCCATTTATACATAGCTCCCAAGTTTTATCATAATTCTTTATCTGCTCAGCCCCATATATCCTCTAGGGCAGTCAGGAGACATTTGGTAATGAAGCCCATTTATCCTCATTTTCTCAATTGGCACACTTAAAGTTCTAATATTTATGTTCGCACTGTCCTCATTTTGGACGTCAAAGATACTATACTAGACAAGTAGTGCTGACGAAGGATAATTGCACAGCACAGGGCAGTTCACCAGAGTCTGACACGTGATGTGGTTTGTCATATTACCTACCAATCATTACATTACAAATAGTTACTTCTAATAGCTCAGTGGAAAAATAATCATACATGCTGCCCTTTATCAAACACCTCCTGTGTGCCATACGGTACTATCACTGAATTCTCACACCATACCGAGAAGATTATCCACTTTTTATTGACGAGGGAATTAAAGTTCAGAGAAATGAATGAACTTCTGTATGTACACTAAGGGGCTGAGCTGAGATTCAAACACAGATCTCGGTCTGCAAACTTTATGGCATTTGTGCCTTACTCCTTTGCTGCTTACCAGAAATACAATTTGTGAGTTTGTTTTGACTTAGTATAACATACTCATTTTTCATCACAAATACATGAAGAATTATGAATGTGGGGCTATTAAAATGTTTTGGCCAACTGAGTAATGAGATCTGCTCTGATAAGCATTAGCACAATGTCAGGTCAGAGTAAGAATGTGAGGCATATATTTCACCTATCGATAGGTGGCAGTATTCACCTAAATCTCTCCAGGAGGAATTAGCACAGGTCACTTCTTCTTACTACTGTCCCCAAGGCCATCTACATTCTTTGATTTAGTAAAGAATAGCATTTACAATAAATGGGTTGATAACTGGATCTTGATCATGCCTCTCTACAGTGAGACCTGGGCTGCAGTGGCGGGGGGGGGGGCGGGGTGAGGGGAGGAGGGAGATGACTATGAGCCCTCACAGAGACCATGGGACCCCTCTCCATTTACAACATTCATTTCTCTGGGGGAGGTCTGTTATTTGCAGCTCAAAGCCCAAGATGATTGTTTGCATCTTCCCTTTAAGCGTGTTATGCAGAATTCTCAAGTAATTCAAGAATGAAATTGGTAATGTCCTAGGATTTGATCATTCAGATATTCATAATTCAGTTTAGAAAGAGTTTACTCAGAATAGGACAATGAAACAATTGGCAGACTGCATGGTTTCAACATGATTTCAAAACTCTAGGTACATGTACACCTACCCATGAAACCATATAAATATTCACCAGGAAACATGAAAACTGAAGTCCATGAGATAAGTAAGTGTTCAACATGAAGTCAAAGTGGTAAAGTTGATGTATCACAATTCTGAAGGCTAAATGATGGCTGAATTTTAGGCAGACTCTTCCTCCTCCTTCTATGTATTCTCCTCCTCCTTATTTATTTATTTATTTATTTATTTATTTATTTATTGGTAAAGAAAAATCTTCATGTCAAAAATATCTGTCACTAAATGTATTAGCATAGAATCCATCTCTATTTTCTAGCTGCCAATAAGAAAGAGTCTATCTAGTAGGGTTTACTTTTATAAAGTCAAGAAAACAGACGCAGTGGTGGATTAAAAAAAAAAGACAGGCTGAAAGAGTCTTAGACCTATCTTAGGGTTGACTTCTCCATTTTCATTTGGGATACTTGGAATTGATCCTTATCAATGATGCCCATGAAGCACTTAGAAATCAGATAAGATGGGGAGTCCTAGCTCTCAGAACTAATAAGTCAACTCACATAAGAGTCTTTGGAGATTCTCTCAAAAGAATTCAGATTGGCTGGTGGGTGAAGGTAGAAGGCTTCAGAGACCACATATTAACTTGTTCTTCTTTGTTCCCAAAAAGAATGAGGTTATTTCTCTTCCCTCCCTATCATATTTGTAGCTGTGTCTGCTCTCCTCATCACAGTCTAACTTCCTCAATTACCTAGGGCTCTACTTTCCTTACTGGATTGAGATCTCCATGAGGACCAGACTTGGGTCTCACTAACCTTTGACCTTTGTCTCTCAGCTGAAGGATTGGGGTCCTGTGCATGGTAGATGATGTTCAGTACATTTATGTTTAATTGGACTCAATGAAAGATAACTCAGAGAATACATTTTATACTTTTGTCCCTAAGTTTAAAGAAAAATCACAGCTTGGGTGTTGGATGCTATACATGGGTCACATTTCTTATTTCTCATCGAGTTCTTCCATTTCAGGACAGCCTTGGTAAGCAGCTGTATGCATATCATGCCAGAGCTCACCCTATCCCTGGAACCATTAATCACCTAATTTATACCAAGGCGAAGGCCACCTTATTTTGCAGAAGGCCCTGACCATATGACGGGTAAATGCAGAGGCAAGCAAAAAAGCTGTTACAAGAGACATGAAGTGACCCACATCTAGTGTATCATTTCAATCACAAATGTTTCCTGCCTTTGTGGTTTGGAGACCCAACCTGCACCAAAAAGTCGAACACTACAATGTCGTTTCCTAATGGCAGTTATCATTGTTTCCCATATTAGGGCAAAGCTAAGCACAAGGGGAGACATTAATCTTCGAAAGCTTACAAAATTACATTCAACCCATTAGGCATATCAGGAGGTATTGCCATGCTCAGGAAATGAATTACCCAGCTGAATCTCACAGGCAGCATGAAGCTGTCAGCAGCAACCGTGCAAATGTAGATGGTCTGATCATGTGTTCACTGTGCTGGTCATTCAAGGACACACCAGGAAGGAAGCTGTTGTCATATTGTGCACACATGCTCAGCGCCATCTTCAGCCATGGTGATAAACCTGAGATTCCTAGAAGCAACGGAAAACAACAGCCACCACCAACAAACCAGAGAGAACATCTTCTTCCTCCCAGCATGATTGGAGTTTCTCCCCTCCAGCAGCTCAAATCTGTCATCTTTCTTTAAAAACATGACCATGACAGGGAGGGTAAGTTTAGATTCCTGTCCTCCAAACAAACATTTCACAATAGGCTTCTTTGGCCTTTGTTAATTTCAAAATAAGCAGCAGTCCAGGAGGAAGCTTTAACTGTGTGGGTGGGATTTACACCTTTTTCCTATGAGTCAAAGACGAAGGCAGTCTGAGTCACTTCTTTCTGAGAATGATCTGACCAAGATTCCCCTTGCTTTAAAAAAACAAAACAAAACAAAACAGAAAAACAGAAACAACTTGTAGAATTCCCTTTTCTTAATTGAGGGGGTCATCTCAAAGGCCACCTCTGGCTCTAACATGCTCTAACATCACAAGGCTACGATAGCACTTCACTCAGAAAGGAATATCTATGCCACGAAGACAAAATGCTGTATTTCTACCCAGCTACTTGGTTTGTATTGGAAATATGTCCTGATACTTCAGAACCAATATAACGTGACCTTTCTTTCCCTAGAGTGCACTGAAATCTGCTTTAAACATGTGTTATTTATCAGGAATGTTTGCTTTAAAAAAAAAATGAATGTAGACATGCCTCACTCATTAATAAAATCCTGTGTGTGTTTGAGTTCTCTTTGGATAAAGCCCACAAGATGTTTCTGTTGGTGAGACTGGTGCTTTTTACATGCTTACCATATGGCACGGGAGCAGTTGAGTCTTTGATTCTCCCAGGTAGGCCCCGCTCAGTGGGTAGTGATTTGCATGAGTAATCTGGGGAGTTTTGGTGGTCAGTCACACCATAGAGAACATTCTCCTTCCACCCTCATTTATTTTGTTCTCCTGAGTGCCAGCCAAAATCAGTTCTCATAAACTCTTCCAGGAACATTTCTGTCTGGAGTTGGAGCGCAGGTATAAGTTGAATTCCAGGCCCCTATGACCAAATTTCAGAAAAGATCCTCTCACCTTCAGTTAACTGATAAATCAATCAATCTCTAAAGAGGGATTCCCCCTTTTCCAGGGTTTCTTTCTCCATTTACTTTTGCAGCTTGAGAGTTCCTTACACGCTATTTGTGTGGCGGGCTTGGGTTCTGGGTCTCCTGCCAAATTGCTCACCTTCTTACCTCCACAGGAATACCTCACCAGTTTGACCAATGGTTTATCTCCATAACTTCATGATATCAAATCTTACTATAGAAGAGAGAATTCTTTGTAATGAATCACAGTGAGAATCCGAAATACCAAGGCAAAAGAGACGTGAGAAAGCCTCTTGTATGTGCACATTCAAACATGATAATAAAGACCTACACTTGTATGATAGGACCGAGCAATTCTAAAGGCAGTCTACACTGTCATTTAAACACCAAACTGGAAATGCCACTTTACCCATTAAAATTACTCTCAGCTGAAAGGAAAAACTTCTTCCCCTTTCTCCTAAAAATGCCCAACCAAGTTTGCTGTACAAATGTCAGGAGCATCTGACATAAAGTACACAGCAATAAAAAGGCATTTATTGAAGGAGAAGAAAGAAACACCAGAGAGAGAAATGAAACGACAGTTCAAGAAGCTGTAATCATACTTTTTCAGAAGGCTCTAGATTCCTCTCGTTAAATTTTAGCCTTATTCCAATTATGCCAGTCTTCCCCTTATAGACGTTGGACAGGCCTTTCATTTCTGGCCCAGCTCTTCGGTTTCAGACTTCTGTCCCACTTCCCTTTCGTCACTCTGTCCCAGACTCTGAACTCCCATGAAAGCAGGCCTCGGAGGGGCTGAATGGGGGTGCTCTGGCCACTTTGTCCGACTGCTCAGGAGAGCTTTTTCAAGGACTGCATATGCCAAGTGCTCAGTGTAATTCTTCTATGGCATTGTCAGACCTACCGGATGCACCTCGCAGGAGAGCAAAGGCACTGAATGGAATTAGACACTCAATGGCTTATTCACGTCATTCATTATTGGGCAGGGGGTAACTCCAAGATTTTGCTCAGAGAGGATTAAAAGGACTGCAACAGGCGCCTTCCGTCTGTGCTGCCAGTCTAGCTAGGATAGTCTCCTCTTGATGTGAAAGGGAGGTCACAAAGTTGCACTTGATTTTCAAATCCTCAACACTCAGACCCAGTGTCAAATACAACCAGAGCTAGTTATTCATGCTCACTGCTCCTTCAGCCATTTACCTTCAGCATCAAGGAAAAGTAGGGATTTTCCATGACACTCCAACTCCAAAATGCATTTACTTCTCAAACTTAAAAAAAAAAAAAAATCAAAAAACACACACTACGTATTCACCACCTCCTCCAGATATATGAGGGAAAATCCAGCACTTATGAGCATTTACACTTCATCAACCAAATATTAATTTAGTGCAATGTGGCATATGGACAGGAGAAATTGTGGTTATTTTAACTGATTGAATTAAAACCAAATAGGCTGAAGGGAGTTACACGTAGCCCAGTGAAATACATTTGCCCTTGAACAAGAAGAGTTTATTTTGAGCTTGGCAGCACTCTGTAGCCGAGACTGCGAGTAGATTCCTGCCTGAGAGGGCATCAGGCATCACACAAGGGCCTCAGAGTTAGAGTGGGATGGCTTTGAGTTCTGTTGGAAAAAAATCACCGTTGTTTTCAGTTAGCCTAAAATCATTCCCCATTTCCTTTCTCCACAGCTACACTTTTCTACTGCACCCTTGTCTGATAGGTCATGAGGTTCAGAGAACTGTAGAACAGGACAGTGAGAAGCTGATGCTGGGGTCCACTGTAGGAAAAAGTCCAGTATATTGGAAATGAACTGTTAGTTAGCGTCAGGAGATGTGAGTTAAACATTTAAACTTGCTACTTGTTAGCTATGAATCTTTAGCAAATCACTTGACTTCTGAATCTCAATTTTCTTATGCATAAAATGGAATTAATAGTAGTTACCCTGAGAAAAGCAAACCTTGAGTACACACATCACAGTGGAAGATATATAAATGGCCAATAAGCACATGAAAATGTGCTCAACTTGATTAGTCATCAGAGGTTTACAAAATAAAACTCAATGAGATGCCAGTTTACACCCACTGGAATGGCTAACACCAAATGTTGGTGAAGATGTGGAACAATTACACATAGACTATGATGACGGTGTAAAAAGGTATATAATAACTTTGGAGAACTGTCTGGCAGTTTCTTATAAAGTTAATGATAACGTACCTTATGACTCAGAATTCTACCTTGGGTTTTACCCAAAAGAGAAGAAAATAGATATCCATAAAAAGAATTGTCCAAGAATATTTATAGCAGCTTTGGTCAAAATAACCAATTGGGAAATAGTCCAAATGCCATCAATAGGATAACCAATCAACAAATTGTGGTATATTCATTTAATAGACTATTACTCGGTCATAAAAATGGATGAACTATGGAGACACATAACAATGTGACTGAATTAATCTTAAAAAGAAAACCAGGGCTGGCTGAGTGGCGCGGTGGTTGAGCGCTGGCTTGGGAAGCCAGCTGCCCCGATTCGGGTCCCACATATGAAGGCCAGTGACACTGCTCTTAAAAAAAAAAAAGAAAAGAAAACCAAAACACTATATTGAGCAAAAGAAACCAGACGCAATATCATAGTTACTGCACAATTACATTTCTATGAAGACCAAGAATTGGCAGAATTGATCACAAGAGTGATAGAGATTAAACAGTGATTGTCCAGTACTGTTGTGTTGGGGTGTGTGGCTGGACGGTAGTGTGGGTGCGTGTGGCTGGATAGTAGGAGGAAACGTTCAGGCATATTGGAAATGTTCTATATTTGATTTAGCTGTTGTGAAGGAGGGTGTATACAATCAATGAAACATCTAACCAAATGCTTAACATCTATTTATTTTACTGTATGTACATGTAAAGAAAAAAAAAAGTCTGCCTAAGCTACCTTACAGAGTTATTGGAGGGTTGAATGAGGTTTAAGGCAAATGTAAAACGCTACATAAATTTGAATCGTTACCATTTGATAGATAAACCCAATCATAGACTAGCTACAGGCAGGTATATGGAGACATGTGTCTGGAAGCTGAGTGTAGATTCCAGGATGTGAACCAGGCTGGGGACAGGACTAAGAGGCACCCCTTTCTACATTAAGGCCAGGGCTACTGTGAGCCCATGTGGTGCCTTTGTGAGAATCAGAAAAGCAAACCTCTTCCATTCTCCCTCACCATGGCACATGGCTTAGGGGGCAGAGACAGGCTGGGTTTCAGCACCTTTTGACCCCCTGGGCCAGGCCTGTTTGTGTCAGGAGCAATCTGCACAGCAATATATGAGGGCTCTCCTCCAAGCTTTTGTACATACTGTTCTGTTGCCTTACAGCTGCCAAACCATTTGCCCACCTGCCCCCCACCCCACCCCCACTCCCACCCCCACCTCCACCCCCACCTCCACCCCCGCAACCCAGTGTCAAAAGTGACATCTTAAGGAAGTGTCTTGGAATGCTGAGACCCGATGGAAAGATATCAGTAAAAACTTCCTTAAGGGAGTGTCTCGGAATGCTGAAACCTGATGGAATTGATATTGGGTAATCTCCCTTATTGGATGGTTTCAGTACTGTGGCTCCATCCCCTGGGGTGATGCGGTGTGTGAAGGCACAATTGTGTTGGGACACAATTTTGGGGGAGAACAGCCAGCAGGCACAAAACGCACAGACCATAAAAAATGCAAATTTTACTTCCTTATAAGATCACTAATAAAAGCTACACGGTTGATTGATTCAAGGCCTCAGTCCTCAAGACTGTGGTCCCTTGGCCCCACATATAATCTATTCTTGGTTCCTGTCTTTCTTAACCCTGCACCGCCCTTCCCCGAGTCTCACCCTTCTTGTCATGCTGGACACGACACTGTTCCATCTGCCTAAAACGTTCGTCCCTATTTTCACAGTATTGGCTTTGTTTTATCCTTCAGGTCTTGGCTAAAATACCATTTCCTCAGACAAGAAATATTTTGCCATCATCCCCATTAATCTCTATCTCAACCCCCTGTCGTTTTCCCAAAAGCACCGGCCATAATCTGCAATTAGTAGTATTTCTTTCCCTGGTTTTTATCAGTCTCCTCCTTCTAGATGGTGCATTCCATAAAAGCAGGGAATCTATCTTTCATTCACTGTAATACTCCAAGGTGTAGCACAGTGTCTTGCACATAGTCCGTGCTCTACAAATGTTCACCGAGTGACCGAGTCAGATACAGGTTTGGGGAGGTGTGAGGGTGACAGTCAGTAATGTTCCCAATGGGTGATCTGTTAGCAAAGGCTACACAACTGGAGGCCAACAAGGGAAAGGTGGTCCAGAGACCAGGCAGGGCAGCTGGGATTAGGAGTCAGACACAGTGAGTAAAAATGTCAACTTGCAAAAAAAAAAAAAAAAAAAAGTCAACTTGCACAAAATACAGTATTTTGGTGTCAAATTTTTATATAATACAATAAATAATAAAGTCTTACTAATGTGATCTTGATTGGCCACGTGATTTTTCTGACTGTTCTGGAAATTTGTTTTTTAGGTCTTCAAAATTGTAATTTTAATAACTTCATTTTCAGTTGATATAATTGAAAACAACATCAGTTGTTCACTCTTGGTAAAAGCTAGATCACAAATACTTTTTGCTAATTTTTAATTTTGAGAGGATCTTCCTGTTGATGTAATTATTTCTGGATTTAGAGTATTTTATAGGTTATAATAATACTTGGATACATATTTAAATATATATTTTTGTAAACTTACATCTGATAATTCTTGCAGAACAATTTTTTCAAATAAAAGATTTAACTCTATACAAATTCATTTTGCTTAAGCCTGAATTAAATTTTAAATGTAAATGTATACAATGTTATTTTAATGTTTCCTCTGACATTTCCTGTCACCTGTGGAGATTATATAAAAAATTAAAAGTGTTTTCATAATTTGTCTATAATTAAAAATGCCTGTTTAAGTATTCCATCACTGTACCTTTAATTGTGAGAAAAAAGTAATTTTAAGCTTGTCTTCCTCATTAATATTTGTTTCATCCAATGTTTCATATGAAAATAATATTCTCTTCTGTTGAATGCAATGGTCTTTAAATTTAAGTTTTATTTCTAGAAAAAGAAGAAAATAAACTTAAATCAAGCAGAAATGAGGAGATAATAAAGGCAAGAGCAGAAATAAATAAAATTGAAAACAGAAATAGCAAAAATCAATGAAATGAAGAGATGGTTCTTTGAAAAGATAAATAAAATTGATACCTCTATTAAGACTATCAAAAAAAGAGAAGATAAAAATTATCAATATCGCCGGACAAGTGGTGCGGTGTTTAAGCACTGGCTTGGGAAGCCAGCGGCCCCGGTTCGGTCCCACATATGAGGGCCAGTGACACTGCCCTCAAAAAAAAAATTATCAATATCATAAATTAAATGGGGATAGCAATACAGATACTAAAAGAATAACAAGGAAATGAAATAATTCTACGAATATAAACTTGATACCTTGGATGAAATAGACTACTTTCTTGAAAAACACAGGCTCACACACTCATTCAATATGAAATAGATCATTTGACTAGTCCTTTTAACTATTAAGGAAACTGAATTCATAATTTAACCCCCCAATCAAAAAAAAAAATCTCCAGGCTCGGACACTTTCACTGGAGAACTTTACCAGATGTTTAAAAAAGAATTAACACCAATTTTATACAATCTGTTTGGAACATGGAAGAGGTAGGACCATATCCCAACTCATTTTATGAACCTAGTATTACTCTGATAACAAAACCAGACAAAGACAATACTAACCCCCCCAAAACAAGCCCCCCCAAAACCCTACCCCAAACCCACACACCAATATACCTCATAAATGTTGATGCAAAAATCATTAACCAAATATTAGTACATAGAATTCAGCAATATATAACAAGAATTAATTATACACATGACCAAGTGTTGTTTATTCAAGGCATACAAGGCTGGTTCAATATTTGAAAATCAATCAATCAATGTTAGTTCCCCATATTAATAGACTAAGGAAAATGAGCAAAAGACATGTTCTTATCAACTGATGCAGAAAACTCATTTAATACTCATTCATAATAATAGCTCTCAGAAAAACAGGAATAGAGGAAGCATCCTCAGCTCAATAAACATCTATTATACCAAGAAACCTACAGGTAACATTATAGTAAATGTCGAAAGACTGAATGCTTTCCCCCTTAGATCAGGAGTAAGTTGTGGATGTTAACTCTCAACACTCTTATTGTGATGATACTGAGAGTTCTATTATAGGTAGTGTGGTAATGCAAGAAAAAGAATTAAAATAACAGATCAAAAAGGAAAAACTAAAACTGTCACTATTTGCGGATGAAATGTCTACACAGAAAATCCTAGGGAATAAAAATATCTATACCTATATATCTATATCTATCTATATATCTATATCTATCTATATAATTCCTAGAATAAGTGAATTCAACAAGGTCATAGAGTACAAGATAAACATACAAAACTCAATTGTATTTCTATATATTACCAATAAATATATGGACACTGAATTGTAAAATACAATACCATTTACAATTGCTCCAAAAAAAAAAAAGAAAGAAAAGAAAAGAAAGAAAGAAATCTAACAAAACAGGTACAAGATTTGTATGCTGATAACTACAAAATGTTGATTTCAAAAAAAAATCAAAAAAGATCTTAGCAAATGTAGGGGCATATTGTGTTCATGAACTGGAAGACTCAACACAGTAAAGATGTCCATCACCCCATGGTGACACGTGACATATAGTTTTAATACAATTCCTATAAAAATCCCAGCAAGATTTTTTTGTAGATACAAAGATTTTTTTCTAAAATATAGTTGGAAAGGTAAAGGGACTAGAATAGCTAAAACACTTCTGAAAAATGAAAACTAAAGTGGGAGAAATCAGTCTACTTAATTTTAAGACTCATCACGCAACTACAGTAATCAAGGCTCCGTGGTATTGCCAGAGATTTAGACACATAGATTGATGGAACAGAACAGAGAATTCTGAAATTAACCCACGCAAATATACCCAACCAAGCTCTTTAGACAAAGGTGCAAAAGCAGTCCAACAGAGGAAAGATAGCTTTTCAACAAGTGGTGCTGGAACAATTAGACATCCATGGGCAAAAAAATGAACCTTGACATAAGCCTCATACCTTCTATAAAAATTAATTCAAAGTGGATTATGTACTTAAATGTAAAATCTAAAACTATAACGCATCTAGAAAAAAAACAGCATAGTAGAAAATCTTCAGGATCTAGGAACAGGAAATGAGTTCTTAGTATTGATGCCAAAAGTAGAATCCATAAAAGGAAAATTGATAAACTGGACTTCATCAAAATGAACTTTTGCTTTGTGAAAGATTCTGTTAAGAGGATGAAAAGACAAGCTGCAGAATGGGAAAAAATATTTTCAAACCACATGTTTGACAAAGAACTGGTATCTAGAATATATACAGAATTCTCAAAACTCAATCATTAAAAGCCAAACATTCCAATTAGGAAATGGGCAAAAGACATGAAGAAACATTTCACAAAGTGGATATACAGATAGCAAACAAGCAATAAGCACATGAAATTATATTCAACCTCATTAGCCATTAGGGAGATGCAATTAAAACCACAATGAGGTATCACTACAAACCTATCAGAATTACTAAAATAAAAAATAGCGATGATACCAAATGCTGGTGAGCTTGAAGAGAAAGTGGATTCTTCATATATTGCTGGTGGCAATGTAAAATGGTACAGTCACTCTGGAAAAACTTGGGGAGTTTCTTTAAAAATGAAATGTGCAACTAACATATGTCCCATCAATTGCACTTCTGTGCATTTAGCTCAGGGAAGTGAAGGCTAGTTTTGGCACAAAAACGTGTACACAATGGTTTATACTGTTTATAGCAGCTTCATTCATAACATCCCCAAACTGGAAACAACCCAGATATCCTTTGATGGATGAATGGTTAAAGAAACTATGGTACATCTATACCATGGACTACTACTCATTAATAATAAAGAACAGACTTTTGATACATGCAACAACAGATTAATTTCCAGATAATTATTCCAAATAAAAAAGCCAATCTTAAAAGGTTACATACTACATCATTCCATTTATAGAACATTTTTGAAATGAAAGTTATAGGAATGGAGACTCTTCTTGGTTGTCAGGGGTTAAGGAGTGGGAGCAGCAGGAAAGTGGGCATGGTTATAAAAGGGCCACAGGAAGGATCTTTGTTGATGGAAACATTCCATTTCTTCACTCCATCAATATCAATATCCTGATTGTGATATTGTTATCACAAGATAGATGCAAGATGTCATCACTGGGAGAAACTGGGTAAAGGGCACACAGGGTCTCCCTGTGTTATTTCTTATAACAGCCTGTGGATCTACAGTTATTCAAAATTCAAAGTTTCATTAAAAAGTTGATTAAATGTGAAAACAACCTGCTCTAGTAGTCTGATGCTTCACCGCCTTTCAGGGTACCTCTCATTAGTGGTTCTGTGGCATGAAAACTAAAGAGAGCATTTAGGAGGGATTCTGGTAACACCATGGCTATGTCTGCCTGGATGGCAGCAGTCAGATGCTGAGCGGCACATGGATTTTGTACAGCCATTTACTCCAGTGGTCTGCAGGTACACTACCTGACTTACCACTGCTTAACCAGGATTTAGTGCAGTGCTTTGCACAAAATTAAAAATCAATAAGTAGTAATTGAATAATATTGAATAAAAAAGACACTTTCAGAAATCTGCTAACTGTTCTGCCTTAGAGTTGGACTGTGTTGGTTGTTCCTCAAATCTAATGGAATTGTTGGCTCTCAGGTTCCCTAACAATGAAGTCCAAGGGAAAGATAAAGTTACTTCTCTGAAAATTTGGTATTCAACTTACTCAGAAATCAAAGGGACATGATAGCCAAAGGAAGTCAAAGGAAGCAGCTTTGTATGGTAGACATATCATGGGTTGTATATTATTTTGTCCAACAAATCCATTCCTAGGAAATTATCCTGTAGTTATCCACAAATCTGCAATAACATCTGAACAAACTATGTACATTGCATTGCAGTAGTGCTTTCAGTTGCCAAAAGTTGGAACCCATCAAACTATTCAATAGATTTAAAACCATAGCAATCTGTATAATGAAATACTATATAGCTATTAGAAAGGATCTGGTAGATATGTATTATTGATATAGAGAGATATTCAAGACGTTTCAAGTAACAAGTTCTGGAACAGTTTTAATTTTTGCATAAAATATGTAAATGTATGTCTCTAGGTTTGGTAGTAGATATACAGAGAAACATACTCTATGCTATTAACATAGTTATCTGGAGAGGGGATTATGAGGGACTTTAATTCAAAATAGATTCACTATTTCCATATGTTCTATACTCTATTTCTGTATATTCGAATAGGGTACTATTAATGTTAATAATTTTTATAGACAAGGGTGTTTTTCGTTTAAAGAACGAGCATGTTCTTTGGAGTTTGACAGATTAGTGTTAGCACTTTCATTAACTATACAAGTTTGGACAAGTTGCTTAATCTCCCCAATAAGTTACTTTAAGAACCTCAGTTTCCTCATCTGTAAAGTGGGGATACGGAAACATTTGATCCACGGCCTGGCTCAAAGCAGTTAATACATAGAGTACATATGTATACGTTTGCCACTGCCTAGACAATTGAAGAGTATTTGATTTCTGATTAGTGTACTTGCCTACAACTTATCAATCATGTAAAACCTTGATATGAATCAGGCCCTGTGGACTCACTGAATTTCCAAGATGGCCACTTCCTGTCAGTTGTTTTCTATTCTCATCCAAGATCCCAATGAAAGCAGTATGCAGTCTCAGCACCCTCACTTGGTGTGCATGTTCTGTGCACACACCCATCTTTGTCCTTCATTCAGCCATCCAGGTCCAGAGTTTCATTGTTCCATCTCTATCGTAAGCTTAGTGACAGAAGTCCTTTAGAGCTCTGAATCTTCCCCATTGAATGAGTCCAGCTCCTTTGCTCCTATCTCCATTTCAAAATGGCAGAACCATCAAGACATTCAGGACATTTTTTTAAAACAAGATTTTATTGAGGAATTGGGGGAGGGGAACAGTGTTGAAGAGTTGGGGAAGAGGAACAGACAAGTTGCTGTCCTTTTGTTCTTCAGTCTAGTTGTGGAGGATGTCGTTTCACTGGCCCATGTTGGTATTATCATTGCGCTCTTCCTGGGTGAGGCAGTCACTCACCAGCCATTGGACGGCTGCTCACAGCAGCTCACGGCAGCTCACGCTGGCTGCTGGTCACTCACAGTAGCTCATGGCAGCCCACTGCAGCCCCACTGCAGCCTATGCCATGGCCGGCGAATCATGGCAGCCCATCTTAGCTGTAGAGGGTGCAGCATCACTGGCCCTCTATGTGGGATCTGAACCGGGGCCCTGCTGCTCAGAGCTGGTGCTCCCAAGCCAACTCTTAACCAGTGCACCACTGAGATAGCCCAGGACATTCTTTGATTGGAATTCTTACTTGCAACTTTATTTTGGGAGATACATGTCCACATGACTTTTTTGTCCCTACGGTGGGGAAAGCCTCAGCTCAGGGGACTATGTCACAGAATTCTAAGGCCATACAGTGAAAATGGGATGGGATAAGCCAGCCAAATGATTTTGAGGCATTGTGGATTAAACCAAGCCATTATGGTTGATCTGACTCAAACTATTACATACCACACACCGTGAGGCTCTGTGACCCTTTATGCCCAGAGAGACCCAACACAGTCTGGCAGTGGACGTGCTGCCAGAAAGGGGCCTGACCACAGTGTAACTCCAGCTGATGGTGGGAGATGTGGCACGACTACTAACCTGGGTCTGATGCCGATCACGAAACCCCAGGTACTAACCCTCATGGCTGAGATGCAGTATCCCTACAATGGTCCATTTCTGCCTGCCCTGTGGGTATCTGGGGATCATGTGAATCCTTCCCATGACAGCAAACTCACTAACCCTGGAGGAATGCAGTCTTTACAAAGCTCTGTGAGAACACTTCCTATGACTATTAACATAAGCACGCAGACTCCTGTTTTTGTCTTTCTAGGGATGATGAGAAAAACTAGCTTGAAAAACAGCTACTGTATTTTAGAATTAGTGGTCTCAATACTTTTAAACTTTTTGCATGCACGAACTTCTGGTGTTGAAATTCAGGGTTTGACTAAGGTAGAGGGACCCAAATTCTAAGCAACAGACTCCCAACACAGAAGCACAGTGGGCAGAGGCTCTCAGCCTGGTGGGCCAACAATCAAATATCTGAGGGCTCTATCACAACACACTGCCAATTATTGCCATCTGCCTGCATATGAAATCGATCTTTCTCCTACCCTCAGGGCCCTACAGGAGCAGCAGTGGAAGGTGCCATTTTCCCAAATGCACAGCTCCTTGAGCTTGTATGTCTGACCCATCAATACTGACCTTGAGACTTTCGGCTTGATTCATTTTCTTTTAAAAAACGCAATTTCCTGTGTCTAAGGGAGGGGAGAAAGGTTAAAAAATATCATTATAAAGGCTCCAAAGATTTTTGGGACATCAAATTGCTCTGACAAACCATTTTTATGAGTTAAGTGTAAAGGAAACAGAAACATACGGATTAAATTTCCCTTAAAATACACATGGGCTTAAAAATTAAGGGGGAAAGAAGGACTTGGCAATGTGGGTTTCAGGCTTTGCCAAACCCCAACTCCTGAGAAATAACTTGAGATGCTTGACAAACCCAAAAAGCAGCTGGTTTTGCCCTGTGCCCTCACTGAGCGACATCTCAAGTGCCGTGTGATGGAAGCTCTGTAGCTGAAATATGCTAATTTACAAACTCATGCTCTGATTCTTCAAATTAGCCGAAACAGTCCCTGCTTATAAACTTTCTCCCTAAAGGCCTGGTCCCCCTTGGGTTCTTGTGTGGAGGCAAAAATCACAGATCAGCGTTATAATTCCCATTTCATGGGTGAAAACATGGAGCTCAATGAGGTCCAAATGAGATGGTTGATGGCAGCTTTCTCAAGACAGAAAGTTTACCCATAGGCACCCCACACCTGCCTTGAGAATCAAAGAGGCTCGTTGGTTCACTGAGCTCTATAATAGATTCACAGACACATGGCAAACTCCCCATCGAGCCCTGAGAATTCAGAGGAGTGTGTACGAGCTTAACTGTACTATTCATTCATTCATTCATACATACAGTCAACAAACAAAAGCTTATGGGGCACAAATGTACTGTTGGAATCGCAATGGAGAATAGAAATAAAAGGAGCTAACATTTATTGGAGTTTAGTATTTGGCGGATTTTGTGACAGCTCACTCAAACTCTCAGAGGTCAGTACCATGACTATCTCCATTTTACAGAGGAGGAGGGCGGCACACAGGGACTTCATAATTATACCTAAGATTGGCTAGAAAGGGCAGATCTAGGATTCAAAAGACACGTGGGTGTTGCCTTCAAAAACCCTAGAGTCTCCTGAGCAAGCTGAGATAGATATATTCAAATGTAAATACAATAAAGAATGATAAAATATCCCATTTAGAGCATGGAGATACTGAAGTCAGGAAGGCTTTGTGTAGGAGGCAGCTTTTGCATAAGACTTTAAAGGATAAGTAAGATCTGAATATCATGGGGAGGTCAGAGTCATTCCTGCCTGGAGAACATCCCAGAGAGGGGATGAGAGAAGGAAGCCTAGGGCACAACAGGACGTACTGCAGAGATGCAGGAAAATCATACCAAATGCACCTTTTTTTTTTTTTTTTTTTTTTGAGAGCAGTGTCACTGGCCTTCATATGTGGGACCTGAACCGGGGCTGCTGGCTTCCCATGCCAGCGCTTAACCACGGCACCACTCGGCCGGCCCCCAAATGCACTTTTGACTCAGGAAAATGTAATTATGTACCATCAGCCAAAAGGAAGAACACAAGCCCTCCAAAATAATTTAAATAGCTCTGGCAATTCCATTTGCCAGTGCCTAGAAAATGAGTACTCAGGTAGGAGGAGGAGTCTGTGATTTCCTCCCTCAGTTGGTTCGGACTCTTAAAACCCCTCTTGCTGTGAACATCTTACAGTGCTAAGTGATTCTAGAAATGCAAGGTGTACATCTTCGCCTCACATGACCCCTAACTTGGTTAGCTAGTGCTCATGTGAAGTCTGTTCAGGGTGTAGGAATAACAGTCTACCCTGGTGTTACTGAGATAGACCAATTTTGACTGTATGTGATATTTACCTTATTTGCTGATTTTAGAACTTAAGCTACCTGTATAAATGCAAACCCACCATCTCTGCTGACTTTGTAAATGAACCCTTGAAATTAGAAGCGTCAAGTTATTAAAAATGCTTTGTGTCCATTTAGTAGGGAAAACAATCAACCCAAACAAAACGTAAAAGTGCAAAAAAATATATCCAGAAGCTGAAATTGTTATGAATGAATGAAAATATATTATCGTCTAAATATATCCAAAAGGGAATATTGTGCTTTTAAAAAAAAAAAGCAACCCAGCTTTCTGTTCATTTAGGACAAGACTTGAGGGTAGGAAAGTCAGTAAACAAGCAGTGGGGCTAAGAATTATCAAAGCAAATACAGGAAGGCTGACTGGTCAGAATAAGAAACTGAACACTGACAGATCATGAGTAATTAAGTCTCAGGAAAATGTGAGTGTGGTACGAATTGACATGACACACATGTCACAGAAATAGCTGATAACTTGACTCCTGCCTTTTTTCTCTACCACAGTTCATTTTAGAACAAGTAGATTATGTGAAAAACAAAACACACACACAAAAGATGAAAAGGGAAGAGCAAAAAAAAACCCATTCACAATCCTATCACTGAGAGAACCACTTTATCTTTTTGTGTCCTTTTTCCCGTCTGTGTATAGATTACATATTTACATCGATTCATGCTCTGTATCAGTGGTCCTCAAACTTTAACACCAGATTCCCCTGGTTGTTCAAACACACACCGCTGTGGGCTCACTCCGAGTCTCTGACGCAGTAGGTCTAGGTGGGGCCTGGGGTTGGGGCTTCCACCAAGTTTCCAGGTGATGTTGCTTCTACTGCTCCAGCGACCACATCCCAAGATGCACTGCTTCCTACGGGGTTTTGATTCTTGCTATTTTCACTTTCCATTGTATCAGGAATATTAAAATTATTTGAAAACATCTCTTCGCATGACGCATAATATTTTACCACACGATTTGTTAAGCATGCCCCTGCTATCGAGTAGTTTCTCTGTACCCATTAGTTTGGAGATGTCATATTTCTTTTAGAACACACCGCACAGATGAGTAAGATACCCCTTGAGCCTTGAGACAGCAGCAAGCACGTCTAAGGCTGTAAGATCAAAGGGTACATTTACATGCTTATGGTCACTCTGGGTTCCAGAGGATCACGGCGCTCACACCGCCTGACAGGAACAGTTCTGAGTAAATCATCTTGGTGTGCGGCATGGAGCTCGTAGCCTCAGGAGGCTGTGTCTCCCACAGGGCAGTTATCACTGACTTCTGACATTGGCCGAATGGTTCTTTTGAAATCCGTAGAAGGAGAGAACCAAGTCAAGCATCTAGGCAACTAATACGTATTTTGATATGCAACTGGCTAAAAAAATCTTGTTCCAGAAGCTGCTTGATACATTTATGGTTCCAAAGAAACCTCTGACGCTCTTGGTGAGCAGGCTTTTACCACAGACAGACTCGCAGTGTGGAATGCTCAGGCCCTCCCGCCTTGTTCTCGTCCTCAGCAATGGGCAGCAGAAACAGTTAAACTGCCAGCAGCTCCCAAACAGTGGTTTCCGCCCTTAGCGACTGCCAGCCCCTGCAGGCTCACCACACACAGCCTCAGAGGTCTGGCTCCGAAGCTCCTCTCTGCCCAGACGCCATAACAATGAGAAAGGAAAACTGTGGCCACCACAGAGCTTCGGAGGCCAAAGATGCTCAGGAGCCTCCACCCTCCCAACCCATTCCCCTCCCCCACGCCTGGGCCTGGCTTCTCCTCCCTCACCTGGTCCCAAACAGTCACAAAAAACCTACGATTCTCTTTCTCATTTATCGTCTCATGCTGTCCCTGAAAAACTTCCAAGAAGTTACATTTGGGAGTCAGGAATCTCTGGGCACTTTGGTGCCCATCCCTGCGGGTGAGCCCAGTAAAATAATAGTAACAAGGAGACCAAATGGTGCTTGAACAATGGGATTTACCCAGCGTGCTACAGATGCGTATTTTCTAATTTAATCCTCCTATTAGCCTTAGGAGCTTAGTACTATTACCCTTCCCGTTTTACCAATAAAGAAATACATGGAGGACCAGAAAGGTTCAACTGCTTGCCCGATGTCACTCAGCCGGACGCGGACCTACACCCAAAGCTGGCTCCAAAGCCCAGGTTCTTTACCACTATTCTAATCAGCTTCTTTTAAGAAGGTATCTAATATTTGTTTAAGACTCATCTAAATGCCAAAGAAGGCATTACCAAGTATATATATATACTTAGTTACCAGGGAGATTGTTTTTGTAATCAAATCTCAGAGTAGAAAGAGACTCTAGATCAGGGACCAGAAATACACAGTTATATAGATCCATACAGCTATGTATATCTCTATCTCTAGAGAGGCAAAGAGAGAAAGTAATTGCTTTTTCTATCACAGTGGCATCCAGATTGCTGAACAGAGAGGAGGGTGGTGGTCCCCAAATATTAGTGTGCCTTGGTCATCTGGAAGGTTTGTTAAAACACAGGCTGCTGGGCCCCACTTCCAGAGCTTCTGATTCAGGGAGTCTGAGTAGGACCCAAGAACCTGCTTTTCTAACAAGTTCCAGGTAATACTGGTACTGCTGGTTTGAGGAGCCCCTCTGAGAACGGCTGGAGTACAGGATCTGCCAGAGCTTTACGGTACAGAGAAAGAAGGCTACACCATGATATTTTAAAGGGTATTGCCTTTCTTCTTTGAATTCCATGCCACCCTGTCTCTCTGCTGAAATGATGGATTGGTGATGTGACCAGAGAGGATGGGATGAAGAACTGGGCCCACATCCAGCTGAGTCTTCCACATTATGACACAGGGTTTTCCCCTAGGAATAGCTGGGCTGTGGCACTTGAAGCCCCGGGGATGGTCACAAACCAAAGGAAGCCTGATGCTTTTCTTTTTTTTTTTGAGGGCAGTGTCACTGGCCCTCATAGGTGGGACCCGAACTGGGGCCGCTGGCTTCCCAAGCCAGCGTTTAACCACCGCGCCACTCGGCCGGCCCGCCTGATACTTTTCAATAGTCTCCTCTCCATTAATTATGGGAAAAGATACTGGCTTCTTTATTACTTGATGTATTTTAGAGATGGTCACAAGCAAGCTTAGTCCTTTTCTGTAGCTGTCTTTGGAACTGGACTTCCCTCTTGCTGCTGGAAAGGTCACGTTCCCTTGCTAAAACTGTGACTGCTTTGTCAAAATATCCTCTGACATGTCCCCAGGCCCTGATGGCTCAGGCCTTATCCTGTGTGCACTGCTTCCGGAAGTTTCTCAGCATATCCAAGTAGAGGGAGTTCAGAATCAATGTTCACGCAGTCATATTTTCATCTAAATTAATGGGTTGAGTTCTGTGGCAGGAAATTTCTGGCATCTCTGCCAGACTCGGGCTGTCCCTGAATGCCACAGCCATGAACACGCAGGTCAGGGCCTCACTCCGGTTTGAAATTCCTTGTGTCTTGAGCTATTTTGCTAAAGTGAAAGGAACATACACAGTGCCATACGAGGCCACACATTTTGTATGATCAAAGAATCAAGCACTGAAACTTCTATTCCCTCTCCCCAGGATGGAGGAAGCCAGGATAACTTTCAACCTTGCATTCTACGAGCAAACCAGAGGGCCAGAAAATGTCAGTGTGTTTTCGTCCTTGATAAGCTTCCTTGGCAAAATGTGATGACATGATGGACTGCAGTGCAAGAATACTGACGTGGCATCTGACATCCCTGCCTTTTCAGGCAGCAGTGTCTGGCCTGCAGCGCTGCAGATGGAGCCCTCCGTTTCCAGCGGCATCTGGCATTCTCTTCTTGATTCCAGGTGTTACTGGAGGGAGGGAAACCGCACAGATAACCCAAAAACCAATTCTACTGTTTGCTTTGGGAAGGCATTATTCAGTGTCTTTATATAGCTGTTTTGTTTTTCTAGCCGATAGCAAAACAAATTTTTGTTCCCTGAGTGCATAAGGCCTCATGGTGGGAGAGGCAGACCAGCAATTTGCTAATTAGGGAAGAAAACAAAGCCTGGAGTTGGAGGAAAAGGGGACTGAATATGCCTATAAAGGATGCTCCCCTTGCTGAGAGCATCTGTCAGGTGGCTAAACTAGGCCGAGAAGATGTTTCTGCTTAGAATGTTAAAAAGGGAGCTTGGAGAGCGTCCAGTACAAACGCCTTCAGACAGTTCCCTGGAGCCCTAGAAAGAGATGGAGGCCCCGGGGCTGAGTGCAGGAGGTGAATAAGGCCCAGCTCTGATGCTCAAGGAGCCCAAGCTCCAACAAATGGCTTAATGCATATTCAATCATTCATTCGACAAGTATTTTTTGAACACCTAGAAGGTGCCAGGGAGATTGTTGTGGTAATCAACTCTCAGGGTACAGAGAGGCGGTAGATCAGGGGTCACAGTGCTCCTGGGTAGCAGCCCCTCTTCTGTGCTGTCCTTGGCAGATCACCGGCTGACCTGTGACCACATCTTGAGGCGGGAAGCGAGCCACTTTGTGAGGCAGCCCCTCCCATCGCTCCACTGCCATCATGGCAACAAGATTCACTTTGCACTGAACCCGTTGCCCGCCTTCTTACATCCTACCCTGAATGAAAGCAATGTCTACTTGCAGAAATACTGTCAAACTCAGTAACCCTGCCCACCAACCTGAAGCCCCATCTCCTCTCCTCCTAAAATAATCACACACACAAATACACATGTGCAAAACCTGAAAAGTTGTTGGGTTTATTTTTTGGTTCTGTGCTTGGTGGCGGTGGTGGTGTATATGTGATATACCAAATTAAGGAGGTAGAGAATGAGATGGGATGAATGTGTTTGGCCCAATGTCTAACACGGTACCTGGTACACAGCAGGGCTCAGCAAACATCTGCAAAAGGAATGAGTGAGTGGAAGAATGACTAGATGAGTGAACACAGCATGGATTGCTAACTAGACTGTACATTTTTCATGTTATGGACTACATCTCATACACCCAGTACCAAAAGCAGTACTCTGCCCAAAAGTAGAGGTTCACGATTAAGTAATTTCTGAATGAATGGAGGGATGCATGACATTGAAAACCACTGAAATATAAGTGGGTACTAAATAAATGTTTGCAGTTAGAATGAATGAATGAATGAATGAATGAATGTGGAAGCCAAGGAGCGATGCTTCACTGGGGATGGCTATTCTGCTTCCACTGGAGGGACAGCGCAGTCATAGTGGGTAGGTGAGAAAAGTATGACTCTGTTTAATAGGGCTCTTGGTTGCCTTTTCGGCATGAGAAGCTCTTTCCTACTGTTGACTCAGCAGCCCAGGCAATGTGCCTTTCTCCTGCGGTCTTTTCTAACACGCTAGGGTTAGCTAGGTGAGATGGCAGCGTTTTGCTTTGTTTTTTAATTAAACTCTGCTTTGCCTGGAGATTCTACAGCTATTTGGTTTGCTTTCCATTTGCTTCAGGGACTATGGGTGTTAACTACAAATGGTTACAGATGCTAACAAGGGAGCTGTTGGGTTTGCTACCAGAAAAACGTCGGAAGAAAATGAACAACATGTCCTGAGGGCTGCACCCTTGCCCTCCTAGAATCACCTGGAGATCCACTATGGACACAGAAGAACAGTGGAGCCTCCATTTCTCCTCCAGACGTCTCCGTTTAGATCCGGCACACTCTAGTAGAGCAAGTCCATTTCCCCCAGGCATCGCTCTTAGCTTCTCAAAGCCACGCTCTACGAAGATGAGACCACATGTTGCTTTTGATCACCTCACCTCTGTTCCCTGGAAGGCAGCCCTAAGATGGTACAGGGTCAGGAATACTGATATTTGGTTTGTTTTTCCTTCTGCAACTGTTAGATCCTCAGCCTCTGAGTCAGTTTGGTTGTACAGCCCAGGAAACCAAGTTTTACTTTGTCCTAGTCGGAATCTGACTCAGCCTTTGCCTGTTTGGAAGGCACTGAGATTTCCATGCCAGGGATGAAAAGGAAAACCAAGGAGGTACACAGGATGCCCACTACTTAGCAAAGGACGCTCTCAGCCACATGCTCCAAGATGCCACCTGATCTTCTCTCCTGTACTCCACCAGAATGAAGAATGAAATACTGGCAGATAAAGACTTTATCACAAACTGGAGGAGAATTCCAGGTAGCCTAGTGGATGAAGTGACCTTCCTTTAAGCTAATTAGCTCCTGGTTCTTTGTTAAATTGGGGTCATTTGTCAATTAATGTTTAAGGCAAGTATTTGGCACTAAAAAGATCCATTAACGAAATAGGTGGACAGATGAGAGAAGTTCAACAGATGCCTCTGGACCAAGTGGCAGAAGTCACAGCCTGTTTTTGCTTCAAGGTACCCTGGGGAATTTCTGAGTGGCTCAGGGGAAGAGCCAGTGGCATGCTGGGTGGCCAGGCCATCTGCTGGTCCTGCTGTTAAGTTCCAAGCCCTGCAGCAAAGGCGTAGAGGCCAAGTTGGGCAAGAAGTAAAGGCTACCTAAGGCCACTATAATAGGCAGCTGTCCAGTGTTCAGGTCAGCCCAGCTAGATGAAGCCAAGGTTAAGTTAGTTGGAATAAAACCAGGAGCAGTACAATTAAGCCCTTAAATGCACCTTGGGTTATTACACATCTGGGCATCCAAAGGTCAGTTCTATCCAGTAGGATAGCCCATGTCCATTGATATGGTCTTGACCGGGTTGATGTGTCCTAGTTGGACATTAGTGGTCACCTCAAGCAGGCACCTCGCAATCATATGAGTTTCTTTTGAGGTTATAAGAGTGAGTCCCACTCAAAATAGAAAACCCTATATAGTTCAGTCAATGAAGTAAGACACCATCCATGGCTTTTACAGAGGGGAAATCAGACAATTTAGGGAGATCTAGAACAGACTCTGAAGAGACATGAGAATGGGACCAAAATACACACAGACCCTTGAAATGGTCCAGTGACATTCTCGTATAGTCATTAACCCTGACAGCGTTGTCAGGGCTCTCTTGGTTCTGGTCATTTCTCAGGATGGAATGGTCTCAAATGATCTGGGCTTTTTTTTTTTTACTAACTGGAACTACTGCTTTTAAGAGTTGAGGGGCACGGTTTTGAGATATCACCTTTCTTTTCCTCTCTAAATTAGGTTGGAGGTATTTAAACCCTCACACTGAGTCAATGTTCTCTAAGCATTACAGGCCTCACAGCCTGGAGGCTGGAGACAGGAACTCATGAAACTCTGTCTTCATGTCATTCACAGGAGGGGAGGAAATGAGATCAGACCTTCTTCAGAGAGTAATTTTGATATTAGATATTCCTCCAAACATCTGAAAAATCAATAGAAATCGAGGGGGAGGGGCCATTAGAAGGCGTTGGTGCAATGACGAATCTGCCTAAGCTGCACTGAGACTAGAAAATTGACTAGCTTTGCTTTGAATTGCCAAGATATCCTTATTCTGAGGACCAATTACATGTAGCTCTTTACTGGACCTTTTAAATATTTATTTTGTGTGTTTCCCCATGTAGAAAGGGTGGTATGGGGAGAAAGCTCCAGGTTTGGCTGCAACTCAAATTCTAAAAAGAAAAAAAGTAAAAATTGTTATATCCAGGCAAACATAAATTTGCTCTAAAGAGATACAGATTGCATGTAGCTCCTAAATCAATATTTCTTTGGGTGCTTCTGGCTTTTAGGAATCCTTTCAACACTGTTATCTTGTAGTTCTGCACATGGCATCCTTATTTCATAGATACAGAAAATGAGTCACAGGGAGGTGAACCGATTTTCCCTGAGAACTGTTTATTTTCCTGTTTAAATTGCTGGGTTCCTGGTGAAGTTGGTGCTATCATTCTACAGTGTTCATGGTGCTGCCTGAAATCCTTGTTGGAACAAGAGAATTGAAGAAAAAGTAGAGAGAAAAAGATTAAGAGACAGGAAGGAAGAAAAAAAAGCAGGGATAATGGTTGGAAAGGAAGTGAGGGATTGGAGAAGGAGTGGAAAGGGGAAATGAGCTGAGAAAGGAGGGGATGAGGAGAAGGTAAAACAGTCAGCCATTGCTGAGGAAGCTGCAATGGGCTGGGGGGTTAAGGGTCAGCCTTACAGCTCACGAGCTGCGTGATGAAGCTGTATGAGTCTCAGTCTTCTCATCTGTGAAATGGGACTAGCTACATCTGCCCTGCCATCCTCACAGGGTTTGCCAGGCTGCAGGAAACCTAGTGTACGGAGGAGCTTTGGGAAACAGAACATGCTTTTCAACTCTAAGGCAGCAGGACAGCAGGAAGCGAGCTCCTTTGTCAGGCAGGTCAGCATTCTGGTTATCCTGGAGGGTGACCTAAGATGCTTGATCTCTCCATGGCTATGGAGGGAGGCATGCCGCCTGCCCGTTACAACAGGGCCAGTGTGGGCTTTGTTTATAAACAGCGAGGATTGCAAAGCTATCCCCAAGGGAGGAGGGTGAGCTGCCCTGAAGCGCGGCTCCCGGCGCCAGAAGAAACGGAGCTGTCTCCCTGCTTTTTGATGCCAAGGCATCAACACTTGAGGCAGTCACAGGGCAAGTTTGATCGGGAACCAGCAAAGCAGAGAAAGAACTCAATTGAGAGGCCCTGTCCCGTAGGCAGGCTTCCTGCTGACATGAGTGAGAACTGTGCGCTGGTAAGGAGCTGAAGACGGCTCGTAAATTTTCAGTGTCCCCTTGGGCTTTCTTATGAGTGAATCTGCTGTCCCTTTAGCCCTGGAAGCCACATGGAGGCTTTATAACCAGGCCCAAACGATGCGACAGAAGAAACAGGAAAACTGTTTCTGCACTTGAACAAAATGCCTTTTTCTCAAGGTCTCTGAGGCAGCTCCTAGGACTGTAACGTGAACCTCTCTCTCCTAATTCTTAGATACTGTAAACACTGATGGATTGAACTCCTTCATTTGTCCCTCGTTAATGACAAATATCCAGCAGCAGCCTTGGACAGCAGAAAGCCTTCTCTTGAAACAATGAGAACAAAATGCAGGGTCTTTTCATGACCCAGTGTCCACCTTCACAGAAATGGACACAATGCAGTGACATGTCAGCAGCATCTGAGGGAAACTTGCCGGAAACCTCTCAGCTGTGTTAACCTTGTGCTCTGCCCAGCCACTGAAGGTCGGTCAACTCCAAGGTCATCTACGAGCAACACTAAGCCTTCCCTGCATCACAAAGCAAACCTTCAGGCCACCGGCAGCCTTTGGAGCTGGAGATGTCATTATCAGCCTGAATCCTGTTCAATCATGTTTGCAGAGAGGAATTTGAGAAGCGGTTGCGCTTTGCGAGATTTCTTCTTCAAATGTCCGAACAACATTTCTCTGTGAGAAAAGACCTAAGAAGATTGGCTTGAAGGTGTGATGTGAGGATGGCTCCCCATGGACCACACTTGTTTGTCAGAGTGGCCAGGACTAGCATTCACTTCTGAAAGAGCAGCCTCTAAGTAGGCTGTGTCACCCATTAGATCATATGTTGTCATTAAAATGAGCTTCCTAGCTTCTGCCTGGGTGCCAAAGATATGTCAGGCACTGTTATAGGCACTTTACGAACATTATTTAATTCTATGGCAGGAACTGAACACGAAGTAAGTTTTACTGCCTTCATTCCAGGGGTGAGAAAATGGAAACTCAGGGAGGGTAAACTCTTTGTCCAAAGCCACCAAGAGGTGGAACCAGAACTCACATTCTGGCTTGTCTGGTCCAAAGCTGAGGCTTGGACCCCAGGGCTGAGCTGATATTCTGTTAGCAGAGAGGTTACTTGGTGACAGAAAGAAATCTGATTGCACAGCATACTGGCTGTGCTGAGTCCCATCTCTGGGACTCTGGCAAATGATTTTTACCCGGCTGTACCTCCTTTCTCACTTGTAAAATGAGGAAGTAAGAGGGCCGGCCGAGTGGCTCAGTTGGTTAAGAGCTTGCTCAAGAGTGTGAGCTGAGTTCTGAGCAACAGCAGTTCGATGCCAGGCCCGAGCTGAGTTGCTGCTAAGCTGCCAACAGGTGGCAGGATGGCTCAGCTAGAAAAAAAGAGGGAGTAAGGCCTGCCTTATCTGCCTCACAGGGCTGTGAGGATCACATGCAAAGATTTGTGAAACTATTCCAAGGCTTACAACTATAATATAAGGGATTATAGTAGCATTCCTGATTAGAAAATGATCAGCCATGTCATAATATCAAGGGACTTATCCTTGGAAAATTTTGATAGAAAGAGGTAGCAAGGGTGATAACATCTTGCCTATGGTAGGTGGGGTGCTTGGAGGAGGTGGCTGGGTATATTATTTATAGCTCTATATCTCTGCCATCCCACATGCTCGTTTTTACAATGTGACTACACTTCTCCCACTGAAGGGTGGGGGGTTAATGGTCTTTGCCCTTGAATGTTGGTGGTGGCGTACAACTTCCTTGATCAATGGAATACGGTGGAGGAATGCTATATGACCTGATGTTCATTGGGCCTAGGGCATGAAAAGGACGAGTTTCCACCTGGATTGCATTCTTGTCCTTGGAACCCTGCCACCATACAGTGAAGAAGCCCCGATCATGTGGAAAGGCCATGTGTAAGTGTTCCAGGCAAGAGACACAACTAGGCCTCAACTGACAACCAGTATCAATCTCTAGGTAATTCCAGCCCTCAACCTTTGAATATTCCAGCTGAGGCCCCAGACATCATGGAGCAGTGACAAGCTGCCCCCAATATTTCCTGTCTGAATTCTTGAACCACAGAAACCATGATGGATAAGTAATGACTATCATTCTTTTAAGTCACTAAGTTTTCAAGATGATGCTGGAAGGCAGGAGATGTTGAGTCTGGGCCACCTGGAACTATAGACGTAAGGGGCAGACCCCACTCTACGTCACAGGAAGACAACTAACCAAGCAGGCCAAGGGGGGCGTTCAGAAGTGATGTTTCCTACTGGAATGCTTTTGAACATGAAAAGCGGTGTTATTAAGATAACTCTGGAGCAACAGGTGTAGATGTTGATGTCTTGGGTAAACTGGGATTTAAAGACTAGGTTGACACGGGGGAGATCAGTCAGAGTTGATGAGGGTTCTGACCAGCTGGCTGATCACAGCAGCGTGATATTTAGGAAAGTCAGTTTGGAGATCTGGATAGGCAAGTGTGTCATACCAAGTCACAGGGCTGGGTACAGAGGCAGGACTCAAGTCCTGGGTGGGGAGAGGGACGCTCAGTCTTAATGACAGAGAAGCTAAGAAGGAAAACACATCAGCATTTACTGCTCCAACTCTGAGACCTCTCTGAATCAGCTATCCATTTTGTTTTAATAGACTCCTTAACTAGAAGTGGAATAAAGATGGAGAGAGGAATCAAGGAGTCATCTGGAGTGTGCTTGCACGCGTGTGAAGAGAGAAAAGGCAGAGAAATAAGAAAGGAGGTAAAAGGAAGTTTTGGAGGGAGAATGTCTGGGAGCAGACCTGGGCTGGGGGAGCTGGTAACTCCTGACCGAAAGATTGCAGTGAGGGTGGGAGGCCCCCTCCAGCCCAGCAGCTCCAGGGAATAGGCCTTCAGCAGCCTGTGCAGTCTCTGCTTCATACATTCGAAAGAATAGCAATTTGTCTGCAAGGAAAAGACCACACACAGTCCCCAACCACACCCCTGCTGTCACCCTAAATGACACTGGAATGGCTCAATTAAGATTTTGTGAGAAGGGAACAGGTTATAAGGACATCATAGTTGTAGAGTTCTCCATGAGGTGACTTAGTGCAGTAGTCAAAGATTCCTTTCTATCAAAAATAGTGCAATATTTATATAGTCACAGAAAAAACAGAATCCTAACTTATGCTTCATATTTTACATAGCTCATTCCAGGTAATTTGGGCTCTTTCTGACATGCTTCTGACAATTACTGCAATTGTTCCTCTTCTGGGGTGTTGAGGGGAATTTGGCTGCCCCTCTTCCCTCATCTCGCTAAGCTTGTCTCAATGAACTAAATGAAGTCTCTCTCTAGGCTGCCTGGGAATTCCAGTTGTTTCTGAGCCTTTTGCACTTGTGTACATCGACACGCCTCAACCTCTGTTCTTTTCCCAGATTCGGCTTTCTCACCCCCTTTGCTGCCTGGGTATTTGTGCTGTTGCATATTGTGTTGTTGCCTTCAAACTTCTTTGACCACAGCTTACATTAAGAAATACTTTCTACATTGCGGCCCAGTAAACACACACATCACGTATATAAAACAAAAATTTCACAAACTGTCGTTAATACTCAGAAAGCACCCTGCTTTGTACCCCAATGGCTTCCATCGCATTCTCTTCTAGGCTGTGCTTTCCCATGCTGGACTTTTCTACTAGATTAAGCAAAATTCAATCAAGATAAATTGGAAATAATTTTCCCTGATTTGGATACTTTTAGACTTCAGAAGGTTGACTGTGTATTTATTTGTGAAGAAAAAGAGGGAAAATGAAAGATTTTATGAGTATGTTTGACACCGTACCTTCTAAGACAACTTTCAAAGCTGAGTTATAATTGGAATTTTTATACTTTTTATTATTCTAGGAATGGAATTTAAGTCCATTGCTTGAATTTTACAAATCAATCTCAATCTCTCAAATCAAACTCAGCCTCTCTCTCTCGTAAACATGAATGTTTGCCTTCGAGCACACCACACACACACAATTTCCAGATCACTCATTTATCAAATATCAAGGTATAGGGTTTTTAGTTCTCTGGTCAGAAGTGTCAAGAAGTCCACAGCTCAGTGAGGGAACATAAAATCCATAACATAGCCATGTTAAGATGTCATCAGTCTTTTGATAACTGAAAATAATATCAGATTATTTCCTATTTTTGAAAGGGGCTGGGTTGTGGTGGTTAAAAACAAATAAGATCTAATCATCTAATAGGAGCAAACAGTTCCCTGTAGGAAAAATCTGTGTAAAGAGAAGGGGAAAAGGAGCTGAAGTTTAACTTAAGTGTTAGATGCTCTGCTATCATTCATTGAGCCACATAGCCTATAAAAGGCATGTGGCACTACTATGTTTTAGGTATAAGGATTTATAGTGAGCAAAGACTCAGCGAGCTTACCCTCCAGCACTCAATGCACCTTTATGCTGAGTTAAGTGCTCTGAAGGACAAGCTCCTTGTGTTGGGTATAAAACCATCCAATCAGCGGACTTGAATCTCGGTTGTGCTTCTCTGACAGAATGATTTTGGGGGTGGGGGGAGTGTGTAGGGAGCACTCTAGGCTTAACATCCAGCACAGGCGACATCCCTATACTATATTCAAAGCTCTCAAAGAAGGTCAGTATTGTTGGAACAAGCCCTGT
Organism: Aselliscus stoliczkanus; assembly: GCA_033961575.1. NCBI lineage: Eukaryota > Metazoa > Chordata > Mammalia > Chiroptera > Hipposideridae > Aselliscus > Aselliscus stoliczkanus. The sequence goes on from CM066739.1 coordinate 27,195,584, forward strand.
CAGCTGTACAACTTTGTCCAGATAGCCCTTCACATCTGAAGCTGGGTGTGGTTAGAAAGAAGAAGGGTGAAGAGGAGTTTTCTCCTGGGTATTTGTACTTGTGGTGCAGTTGGGGTCACTATTTGTATGACCCTGTCATGTAAACTAGTGCTGCTCCCAGTACTTTATGGAAGGTGTGTGTGTGTGTGTGTGTGTGTGTGTGTGTGTGTATGTGAGAGAGAGAAAGAGAGAGAGAGAGAGAGAGAGAGAGAGAGAGAGAGAGAGAGAGAGAGAGAGAGAGAGACACGGAGGAGGGAAGGGGACTTTGTGAATTTGTTTTAAAATATTTTAATTAGTTTTCACCTTTTTAGCTTCATGCAGATGTTTTCATATTGTTATATGATTATTAATTTGATTTATAGAATGTGATGTCTAGTGTCACATGTCTTGAACTTCTATCTTTTTTCTACTTCAATTCAAAGATACCTCACTAAATTACCAGCAATTGCAATAAATAAAGTGAATGTGCCAATACTTTGTTAAGGTCCAAGGTTCTATATATTTATATATAGATCACTGTTTGTACCAGCCTTTTTCTTTTTCTTTTTCTTGCTAGAGTGATTAGAAGGTACTGCATTCATTGGCCAAGGTATGAAGCAAACTCAGCATATTGGAACCAATCACATCAAATATCCAGATGAAAATGTGATACTCAGTGTGTCATATGATTCCTTAGCATCAGTTCAACATTCTAACCATCTCAAACTCATCTTTTTCTTAGAAGTCTTTAAAAATTAAAACACGTCCTAGTATTCATATAACACTTTATAGTTTATAAAAGTATTCTTTTTAATTTTGGGGGTATAATTTGTAGGCAGATCTTAAGTATGTAGTCTGATGAGTTTTAGCAAATGTTTGACAAACATATACACCCATGTAACCCACACTGCAATCAGGACAGAACATTTCCAGCCCCCCAGAGAGTTCTAGTCTATTGTACATCCTTTCCCCTCACACATACACAGGCAACCATTGTTCTGATTTTATCATTATATAAATGCAATCATACTGTATGTATTCTATTGTGTCTGGCTTCTTTCACTCAACATGTTTTTGAGATTCATCCATGCTGTTGTTTGTATTAGTAGTTCACTCCCTTTTATTGCTGAGTATGAATATACCATAATTTGTTTATCCATGCATCTGTTGATGGACATTTGGGTTATTTCCAGTTTTAGGCTGTTATGAATAAGGCTCCTGTGAACATTTGTGTACAAATTTTTGTATGGCCATGTGTTTTCATTTCTCTTAGGTAAATAATTAGGAGTAGAATTGTTGGGTCATAGGGTAGATATATGTTTAACTTTATAAGCAATTGCCAAACAGCTTTTCAATGTAATTATACCATTTTGTACTTCCATGAGCAATTCCATTTGCTCTACATCCTTGCCAATATTTGGTGTCATCACTCTTTTTAATTTCAGCCATTCAAATGCGTGTGAGTTTTTATTCCAATTTCATTGTGAGTTTCATTTGCATTTCCTTGATGTCTAATGAGTTTGAGCAATTTTTTATATGCTTGCTGATTATTTTTATATCTTTTGTGAAGTATTTGTTCAAGTATAATATTTTGCCCATTTTTAAATTGGGTTGTCTTTTTGTTATTGAGTTTTAGGAGCTCTTTATATATTCTGAATACAAGTCCTATGTAACATAAATATTTCTTCTCAGTCTGTGGCTTGCCTATTCATATTTATTTAATGGAGTTTTCTGAATTTTTAATTTATCTTTTTTAATGGTTAGTACTTTGAGTGTCCTGTTTAAGAAGTCTTTACAAATATTTTGTCTCATATTTCCTTTCAGAAGCTTAATAGTTTTAGCTTGTACATTTAGGTCTGTGATCCATATAAAATTAATTTTGTATTTGGTGTAAGATAGGAGTTTTTTTCCCCCTAAATTTTTACCTGGTTGTTGCAGTGCTATTCATTGAAAAGACTTTCCTTTCCTGATTGGTTTTGACACTTTTGTTGAAAATCAATTGATTGTATAAGTGAGGGAAGTGAGGGTCAAGTGTTAAACCATCCATTCTGTTCCATTGATCTATTTGTCTGTTCTTACAGTAATACTGTATGTCTGGATTACTGTAGCTTGATAATACTGAAGCCCTCAACTTTGTGCTTTTTTGCAAGACTGCTTTGACTATTCTAGATCCTTTCCATTTCCATACAAAACGTTAGAATCAATTTATCAACTTCCATAAAAAAGCCCACTGGGATTTTGATTGTGATTGCACTGAAGCTATACGTAATATTGTTAATAGCTTGAGCCTCATAATAGAGATGAAAACTGAAGCTCAGAGAGCCATGAAATATTCAGTTAGAATACTAGAGCTGGCAACACATTGGATAAATCACAGTTTCCTGCAGTGGCTCTTTAGCCCTCAAGCTGCACAGTGAATCACCTGGGAATCTTTAAACAACACATACATGGCTTCCATCCTGAGATATTCTGATTTAATGGGTCTGGAGTGTAACCTGGACATCAGGATATTTAAAAGCTCTCCTAGTGATTCTAATGTGCAGCCAAGTTTGGGAACCACTGGTTTAGTGCTCAAATTTATAGATGGGAAATTGAGGCCCAGAAATTATAAGTGAGCTCCCTAAGTTTACAAAACTTACAAATTGACTCACTTTAAACCCACTTCTCTTCACACAGTGTCATATGGATGTTCAAAAAAAATTTATGTAAACCTTACAAAACAACCGCCACCGCAGCTCCCAACCAAAACTAAATAGCTGCCACTTTCCTGCCAGCAGAGAATGTTATCCAGCTCTTTGTGTCGCACTGAACAAAGTTCTAAATATGAATTTCCTCAGGGAAGTAACAAAGAGAAGTAATAGAGAGAGGGGGAAGATTAAAAGAAATACCACAGGCATTAGGACCAGGTATGTTATTTTACCCCTGGATGCCAAGTCAATAGCTGTCTTTGTGTTGTCAAGTCTCAAGCTCTAAAAACAAAAGACTATTTGGAGAAGCACTAAGAAGCCTGAAGTTCTCATGCTTCTTGGGTAAAAACACAGGCTATCTGATAATATCACTCATTTCAATATTAGCAATTTCTATTTAAATTTCATTGAAAGGAAATTGCTTTTCAACATCCCAGGAAAAAGAACATTGCTCAGCCTGCACATTTATTTTTCTCTCTCTATGGGACTCAACATCCTTTTGTTTGGAAGGTAGAAATTACAGGACACTAGGTAGAAAAACTGAAGTTATATAATTATTAGTTCTTTCAGGTGAGTATATTAGGATTTGCAGTGCTTTTCCCCCAGCATCAGGGTTTTAAAGCTCCTTGAGAACAGAAGTCACACTTTCCTTTCTGGGTGTACTCTCATTGGTACAGTGTATGGCACACAGAGGGCTGTCAATGACTGTTAAATTGAACCCTCCCACTGAGGAAGAAAAACTAGGGACAGTATTAAAACATCTCTCACAAAAGTCTCACAGCTCTTGCTTTAACAATCAGACACTGTTCATTTCAAAGCTTTTTTTTAAAAAATCCACACTAAGTAGATTTTTCACCTGTAAGCTTCATGTTAAACATCCTTCAAAATAAATGTACAGCTGCACTATTTTTCTCATGGTAAGGCCGTTCAAGACAAAAGAAGACTGTTCAATGTACCTATTCAATTAAGAGATTTGGGCTTTTAGAAATTGTTTATGATTATTCATGTTTTTTTCATCAAGCATCTTTCAAGTTGCCTATTGGTCATTAACTCCCAGAATTACTGTTGCCAATAAATAATCTATTCTCTAGGTTTTGAAAGAGTACCGGTTTTAAAAATACTGGTGATGTGCCTGAAGCATATTAAGAATCAGTCTGCATATTCGTAAAGCAACAACAATTTTTCTGAACTGAAGCTGTCTGTGGGGTTGACCCTGAACGCTGTCCTGTTTGGACTGGGCTAGATGAAGAAAGAGGAGGCATGAGATCAGCGACATCCTCAAGTTTACTTTTGGGACGGTAGAGGATAAAATGAGACTACAAATAGACATTTCTTTCTGTTATTTTTATCTCCCAGATTAGAAGGGAAAATCATGATGGAATAAACATGTACTTAATACCTAATTTGGGGATTTTGGAAAACTTAGATCCAAGAAGGGAGGGGGTGCTTGAGGGAGGGGGATGGGAGAGCACGGAACCAAAGTTTCCTTGGAGGCCATCTTGTCAGAACTTGAGTTGTATTTCACCGTGGTTATCTTTAAGAATGCTAGAAAGATTGGCAAAGAAGCATTTAGACGAGATAAGACGTCAGCACAAGATACAAGCTGCTTTGATCATTTTAATATTGCTGTGGATGAGTAATTCAAAGTGGCTTTTATTGGGAATTGCTTTGTGCCACTGAGACACCACTGTCTTGTGTTATTAGGAACACTACAGATCATATAATTCGTCATTTTCTTCCGTAAGAATTTACCTATGCTGCTAGCTTTCAGGCTTTAATCAACCCACTTTTGTCCCTTCCTTGGATCTACTATTTGGTCTAAAAATACTATTCTATGGCAGTGAGCCAGATTTTTAAAACTCAAGCTCTGAAGGGTTGCAAACTCAGTTCTAAAGCAGTGTAAGCTTTGGAGTTAGCCATATTTGGGTCTGATTCACATCCTGTTACATATTATCATGAGACTTTGGACATAATTCTTTGAATTTTAATGTCATCCTCTGTAAAATGGAGATATGAATACTACTTCTTATGGTTACTGTGAGGACAACATATGAAAATGTACATATAGCACTCAGAAGAGTGCCTGGCATATAGTAGGCACTCAATATCTGAGAGCTACTACTATTATTATTATTATTATTATATCTTCATCATTATTATTTACTACCACAGGATACCTCTGTAGGTCAATGAATGAACAAGAAATGGTCTTAAATAAAAACAAAGAACTTATAAGACTGATATCTTGCTAGTCAAACTTGTAGAATTTGAAATTATAAATTCCTATACTTCTTATTATCAGAGTTTTATCTTGGAAGTGGTTGGCTATCACTGAAGAATGAGATAAAAGTTACTTTAATTAATACTATTCAGTCAAGTATGAATTTTATTACTGAATACTGCATGAGAATATTGAATTCAATATTGGATGACAATCAGGATTAAGTGAAAAATGTGACCTTTTGATTCTTAGGAATTAAAAAAAAAAAGCATGGAACTGACTCCTGAATTTAGATTTTTTCCTGGAGAATTTCAAGAAGAGAATTTAAAGTTGTTTATAAATAAATCTTTAAACAAAAACTGGACACACCAAATAGCCCCCGACTGGTGGTCATTCCTTTCTGTGACAGTGGAGATAGGCCTGAACAGCTCCTTGTCTATATCATTTCTATAGCTGGAATTTTAGGAGTTTATGTGTGATGGTTAATTTAATGTGTCAACTTGACTGAGCTAAGCGATGCCAAGATGGCTGGCAAAACATTTCTAAGTCTGTCTGTGAGGATGTTTCCAGAGTAGATTAGCATTTGAATCAGTGGACTGAGGAAAGAAAATTGCCATCACCAATGGGAGTGTCATCAATCATCCAATCAGCTGAGAGCCTGAATAGAACAAAAAGGTGGAGGAAGGATGAATTTGGTCTGTTTTAGCTGGAACATGTATATTTTCCTGTTCTAGGACATTGATGCTCCTGATTCTTGGGCCTTTGGATTCAGACTGAGACTTGCACCATTGGCTGCCCTGGTTCTTAAACCTTTGGGTTTGGATTAGAACTCTACCACCAGCTTTCCTGGGCCTCCAAATTGCAGACAGTAGATTAAGGGACTTCTCAGCCTCAACAATCAGGTGAGCTAATTCCTCATAATATATCTCTTTCTATATATGTCTGTATATCCTATTGGTTCTGTTTTTCTGGAGAAATCTGACTAATACAAGGGGTAACCCACAAACATTACTGCCATCATGCACAGAGTGTACGTTTTTGAGAAGCTTCCTTTCCCTCAAATAAACCTGGAAAGTGAATTTGTCACAATTCATGTAAAATGGAGTGAACCTGGGGCTCTCTCAGAAAAAAAAAAAAAGCCTCACTTGAGGCATGTAAACATAACCTGTGATAAGTCAAAATATATGATGAATAAGAAAGAATTCAGAGGGGGAGACAAACTGTTTAAAAATAAAGGCAATAAACATTGTGAGTTAAGAAGAAAACAACTCTCTTTCATAACATTCACTTGCTTGATAATCAGCAGAAAATTCCAATTTGAAGTAGGGTTAAGTCCTCTGCTAAGAAACAATGATCTTTCTTACTTTAGTTGTCTCACTACCATGCATTACACTCAACCTCTGATATTAGATTTGCAATAGTAAGCAGCCTTTCCTGAGGATGGGTGTGAATACTGGTTATAGCACATGAGGAAGTGATGATGATCTCTTTCATGTTCCAAAATGGCCAGTCACCACTGGGTACTAATGAGTTGCAGACATGGCTCTTAAGAGGTTTCATGCATCAGTGCACTCCATTCTCACAACAACCTTATGAAGTAGGGTCGATTGCTTACTCCACAAACAGATGAGAAGACTGAAGCTTTGTGAGGTTGAGTGATATCTGCAAGGTCCATAGTTTAGAGATGAGATTTAAACCCAAGCCTGCTTGCCCTCCAAATGCCACGTTCTTAACCGTGAGTTCATTAAGCCAGAAGCCAGAAGGAGTAGAAGTCTCCTCATTGGGCTGAATGAATAAATGTATCCATCCTGAAAGAATACAATTAAGTGGGGACCCAGAACTGAGGGAAGAATCCAGGCAAACCACCAGCTCCAAAGGAACTGGAATGAGATTACCTTTGGGTCAGAGATTTGGGGGCCTTGTCAAGCCCTTTATTGCTTCTGCTAAGGTCAGACAGATGGGAGACTGCATTTGGTTTGCTCTGCCATGTACTCTCTGCTGTGAAATCTTGGAGAAGTCACATAAGCTCTTGAAGCCTCCATTTCTTATCTATAAAAATGTGGTTCCAGGGGGCCGGCTGAGTGGCGCAGTGGTTGAGCGCTGGCTTGGGGTGCCAGCGGCCCTGGTTCGGGTCCCACATGTGAGGGCCAGTGACACTGCCCTCAAAAAAAAAAAATGTGGTTAGTAAGAGCCCTTGTCTATAGTAGAGTTACTTTTGCTGCTCAGTATCCTTTGACTCTTCTCCTGATCTAAAGGTCAAAATTTCCTTTAGGGTTCTGCCCTCTACCCTATTCTTAGTTCTTGGGCTTTGGGTGCTGTTGTATGTGACTAAGATCTAGCCAATAAGGGTGTTGTATTACTGTGGCCATAAAAATGTGACCTGGTGAGAGATATTGAGATGCAGCAAGTCTTTGGCCCAGGGTCTTGGGCAACCATTCATTGCAGAGAATGAAGCAAACATAGAGGAAGTCAGAGTCAAGAAATAGAAAGTCTTATTTGGGATCCTGAATCAAGCTGTACCCGAGCCAAACTTGTCCCTGGTCTTTTCAGTTAAATGAGTCAATTGCTTAGGGTATTACAGGTAAAAATGTCCTCTCTGTACAATATACTTGTGAGGATAAAAGATGGTTGTACGTAAACAATTAACAAAGTTTCTGTCACGTATTAAATACAAGGTGTGATCAAAAACTATGGTGAATGCTGCCGCCGAGTGCCATCCAAAAGAAAAGCAGGGATCTTCAACATGGGAAGCAGCACACCAAACAGTAACAGTGTGGTTAAGTGGTAAGTTTCAACTTGTTCAGTGCAGTCAGTCGGGTGTGAGCTACGGTTGAGAGGAGGTGTGTTTTAAAGTGTTCCATAAATCATCTTCTATCATGACAATGCTCTGTGTCACACCTCTCTTCTGGTAAGGCAATTTCTGTAAATAAAAACATTACGGTGTGTCCTCATTCACCTTATTCACTGGATCTGGCACCATGCGACTTCTGGTTCTCACCCAGAGTCAAAATGATTTAGGACATCAAGGCAGCCAGGACAGTGCAACTAAAGACTCTCACGAAAGAGGACCTCCAGAACTGCTTCCGAAAGCGGCAAGAATGATGGGATAAGTGTGTTCAAAGCAAGGGGTAGTATTTTGGGGGGATTTATGGCAATATGTGCTTTACTGTAACTTTTTTTATTTACGCATCCATCATAGTTTTTGATCATATCTCATATACAATATTAGCTATTTTAATTTTTTTCAGAGGTTAAGCCCATATTTAGGGAATTAATTACTTTTACACCTTTAGTTTTTCTTTTACATCCTTTTGTAGTTTCTTTAAGTTTTAGTAATATTCTTTATTTAACAATCTAGTGTAGCTAATCAATGTGAAAAAGTTCAGCCTAATTAGTAATCACATATGTCGATGAAAATGCGATTATCTGGTTATAGTATATAACTGCATTGTATTCTTGAAGTCAATTTAACATTACTATAAAAATCTTCAAAAATGTCCATTGTTCGGGCCGGCCAAGTGGCATGTTGGTTAAGAGCTGGCTTGGGAAACCAGCGGGCCCTGTTTGGATCTCATATATAAGGGCCAGTGACATTGCCCTCTACAACTAAGATGGTGAACAACAGCTCCACCTGGAGCTGGGCTGTTGTGAGTCCCTGGAATGGCGTAGCTGCAGCCCCTGCTGCAGTGGGCTGCCATAGGCTACAGTGAGTGGCGGCAGCCAGCGTGAGCAGCTGGCAGTTGGTGTGAGCTGCCAAGAGCTGCTGTGAGCAGCCGTCTAGAGGCCGGCGACAGATCTGCCTCACCTGGGAAGTGCAATGATGATACCAACATGGGCCAGTGAAGCAATGTCCTCCACAACTCGACTGAAGAACAAAAGGACAGCAACTTGTCTGTTCCCCTTCCCCAATTCCCCAATAAAAATCTTTAAAAAAAAAGTGTCCATTGTTTTTGATCCAGAAACTTACATCTTGAACACTCTCTCTTATGAAGACTACACAAAATTCAGGCAGATACTTATGTATCACAATATTATTAATAACAGTGAAAAATTGGGAGGAAAGGCTTAAGTACTAAACAACAGGGGAATGGCTAAGAAAATTATAAGCCAGTCATAGAATTGAATATTATATACCTGTTAAAGATATTTATGAAGAATTGCTTATAACAAGGAAAATGAACATGTATAATGTTAAATGAAAAAGGGATACTGAAATGTACACATATTAAGAATTCAGTCATGTAAAACATTTTATGTATAGTGTATCATATAACCACAGAAAAAATGAAGGAATACACAAATATTTGTCAGAGAGAATCAGAGTGCCAGACATGTGTGACGCGTCTTGTAGGAGTTAGAATTTGCTGTCTCTTGTGTCAAAGTGATGACTCAGGCTGTTAAGATGCATTAACAGCTATATCTAGAAAAAATATTTGGGCTGTTGAACCAGGGGCCCAATCCAGGCCTCATCTATCAGTTTTCCCTGGCAGGGATTTAAAGGAAACAAACTGAAGCACATTTTCCCAGACAAGCGGGGTTAAGTGTGGACTTAGGAAGCCTTCTACATGGTATTCCACTCACCCCTTGCTTTTCCCTCCTTCATCTTCCATTTAAAAATGTAACTGTTGGACTGGTGGGTGGAGACATTCCCCAGGTCGCTCCAGTCTGGGGAAGCACCTGTCCCAATATTGTAACAAAACCATCCATCTCCGGTTCGTCATCAGAATACTTGCATCTCTACTCTTCCCATTTACTAAATACTCATTTTATATCAGATCCGGTGTTTGGTATATTATACATTTTATATAATTCACTACTCTCTGAGTTAGATATTATTACCCTCATTTTACAGAAGAGGAAACGAGCTCAGGGAGGGTAAGGGACTTGCCCAAAGGCACTGGCCAGTGAATGGCAGAGGCAGGATGTGGGCTCTGGCTACCTGGTTCTGGCGGCATCTCCATAAGCCGCTCTGGTCTCTTGTGGACACTGGGTCCCATCCTGTCTCTACAGCATCAAGCTTTTCCAACACTTCAGAGGTGGGGGCCAGAAGCTGCTCTCACAGTCGTCTGTTTTAAGCTCCCATGCCTTTCCTAGTCACCATCACAGAATATGTCCCAAGGGACAGATACCTGAGAGCAGTGGGTTGATGCTACCTTATCCAAGAGAGAGGCAACATTCATCTAGGTCTGTTTGCTTCTACTGCTCAGGGAATGGGAGGCATCTCTTTGGCTTTCCGAGGTTATATGTGACTCTGGGTTGAAATATTGGGTTGTTGGAAAAGTCATGACACATTTTTGCAATGAAAAACATAGAAAAAAAAGTCATGATTTTTCTGACAACCCAATAGTTGTCAAGGGCATTCATTCATTCGTACACTCAACACATATGTGTTGATGTACACCCTGCATTAGGTACTGTTCTAGGCACTGGAAAGTCAGGAGTGACTAAGAAGAATGGTCCCTTGACCTCCTAGAATATACTCTGGTGGGGGTCAAAAGAAATAAACATACAAACAAGGACACAATTAGGACAATTTCAGGAGGTGGTAAGAAAAAACATTAACATTAAAGAGCAAGTTAAGGTGGAGTGCTACCGCAGCTGGAGGGATACGGAAAGAAATGTTTGAAAGAAGAAATGAATAATGAGATGGAGTCAGCCGTATGACCATCTGAAGGCAGAACAGTCCAGGCTGAGGGAACAGCAAATGCAAAGGTCCTGAGGTTGAAATGAACTTCACGAGTTCAGGTCAGAGAACAACAGCTGTTTGGCTGGAGTGGTGTGAATGAGGCCAAGCAGTAGGGGCTGAGGCTGGAGGGGCAGATAAGGCTTGGTCATAATGAAATTGCGGGCACGACAAGGAACTGTATTTTATTCAAAGTGCTCCAGGAAGCCATTGGTAGTTTCTAAGCCAAGGAGAGGTAGCTAAACTCTGATTTGTGTTTTAAATGGTTACTCTGGTTTCCCAAGAGTGAAATCTGGGCTATAAGGGATCAAGAGTGGAAGCAGAGCCACCAGCCAGAGGTCTGTGGCAGGGGTCAGGGACGGGATGGTGGTGAGGACAGCCTGTCTGGTGAGCAGGGCTCTTTTTTCCCTGGGGTGACCCTCTCCTTCTGAGCTAGCCATTTGGTAATGTTTCTCTCCTTCTTTTATCTCTGGAGACTGGCAAGACTCAGAAAACCCTCTGCCTCGAGTCTCAGCCCCATCTGCTTCTTGTTGGTGGGCCTGGCTCTGGGCAAAGTGCTCTGTCCCAAGTTCCTTTGGGCACTCCAAGTGCAGCCCCACTGCCATGGAGCCCAGGAGAGTCTCCTAAACAGAGGGGTGCCTCTTGGCCTCTAAGCAGACTGGGGCTGGCATGTCCGCTTGGCAGTCTGGGTGCCTGCCCTACTTTGTTTACATGTGTTCAACTCAAGCGTGGGCATACTGGTAACAAAACTTTCACTGGCTTATTAAAAGGTGGGGGTAGGGAGACTCCAAAGATTTTTGGACACCAGATAGCTCATCCTAAAGAGCTTGATGAGTTAAGTGTAAATGAATCAGAAACATGTACACTGGATTTCTCTTTGCAGGCACTTTGGTTTATAAATGAAAGGTAGGGGTTAGGGGAATGAGAGAAAGCATGGCTGAGATTTGCAAAGACGTGAACGATAGCGTCACAGAATGGCGGGCCCCAAACATGATGAGATTCCCCCCTGCCTCCCCGCCTCCGCTCTAATTTCTTTCATCCCCAGACCATGAGAGCTGCTTGATGTATGTGGTATTCTGCTCCATTTGCCTTACAGACACTATGTTCCTGGTATTTCTTGTTTCCTTGCCAAAGGTTTTGTTATGGTGTGGGTTACAACTATGCTTCACCAAAGCCCTTTTGACTTCAACATCCTAAGAAGTTTGCAGAATTTGTTCTCATGGGATCCAGGTTTTTGATGGCAAGAACTGACTCCATCTTTTTGGCAGCCTCATAGCGTTGAGAGAGGGCACAGTCTTGGCACCATTCAGAAAGCCATACTAGCTCCAGATAAAGCCAGGGGTTATAGCTCAACCTTAGCTCTCTCTTCGGTAAAATGGGGACAACTCCTTATCCTGTTTCCTAGAGTTGTTTGGGGGAGGAGGCGGGGCTGTGTAAATTTCAGAGCACTTTTAAATAAAATGGCTGGTTTGCAATGAATGTGCCAAAAGGTTGTGAATAACTTTCAAATGGTACATCCAACTTATCTAGAAGTGATATATGGTAGATAGAGGAAGCAGTGAAATGAAACTGTGTTCTCTTTTTATCTCTCTCGCTGAGAGGGGGGAGGATATAATCTAATTTGGAATGAGATAATTAGGGGCAAGTTCAAAAACAGTATTTCTTCCTTCCCATGTTATGTGACTGTCCATGACTTAAAACCCTAGAATTTTAGAGGTTGGGGAGTATCTTGTTCATCTCTTTATTTCACACTCAAGGAATCTGAAGCCCAAAGTGGGAAATGACAGGCCAGGGTCCTGTAATTACCTCACTAACAATTCTATGATGTTTATGGCTGCAAGAATAAGGTCCATCCTTAGCAGCTGGAATGTCACAAGGAATGGGGTTCTCTGCAAAACATTTTCTGAGCATCTTGTATTTTCAATTAAAAACAAAAAAAATCTCCAGAGCTTAGCACAGTTCCTGGTATACAACAGATATTAAATAAAATTTTGCAGAATGAATAAACGGGTGAAGAGCATTAAGTAGGAGAGGGAGGAATAGAAAATGAAAAGAAAGCATGATTTCTGTCCTGGAGGAGCTTATGGTCTAGCCGTAGAGATAAAATGTAGATGAAAACAACCTGAAGCATTGCAAGGAAGAGCAAAATGATGCAATGCAAGTAATTCTAGTCGAGTAAAATAAAGCTTTTTTTTCTAAAGAAAGATTGTTTTTTGACTGAGTGGGACAATTCATATTTTCCAAACAAGCCAGACACATGGTGGTATTCATGTGGTACCCCTGCAGTATTTTTGTCATTTAACCCTCCTGAGTAAGTGGGCCCATGACTCAAGCTGGGCAGTCACTTTCTGGCAACACTCTGACATCAGCTCTTGGTACAGGGATGGACATGTGGCTGTAAACAGGGGCAGCCACAGTGCTTCCATGGTATTTGGTGTATGAACAGTAGAGACAGAGGGCAATTCTTCCTTTGGGATTGTTGGTCTGCAGCATGTCCACGTGGAGTAGCCAGGGGCCTTCTTTCCCAAAATGCAGAGAGAAGGATGATAAGGGACAGTTGGTAATGGAGCCAAGAGGAAGAGAAAGTAGCAGATGTAATGACTGAATGTACACTCCTGGATTCAGCCAGCCTTACATTCACCCTTGGATTTACTTCTACATGAGCCAATGAACTCTTCTGCTCCAAAAGGTTTCTGCCGTTTTTAGTTTAAGAAGTTGAATACCATTGATAAGGAGCTCTGTGGGCATTAATATTGGGCAAGGAAGCTGTGTAAACGGATGAAGATGAATCAATCATTTGTAGAAACCAGTGATATTTGGAAGATCTCAACATCGGGGGGAGGAGTTTAAGGTTCATTGCTAAGATGTGAAAGAGAGAGGGCAGTTACCTCTGGTCTTATCTGGGAAGCAGGAAAGGTCACCTCTCCACCTCCATACTGACCCAGCATGACCTCTACTTGATGGCCCCGGAACCTAAAAGATTCATCATTGAAATCCACCATTTGGATTCAGTAGAAGTTCTCAAAATATGTTCTTCTGAATAACATGTAAAAGGACTGTGCGTTCAAATGCACTTATGTTCTTTACTTAAGGACTTTTTAGATATAGCTCTCTAACTATTCTTTGAGACTCTCCAAGAGGCAGTTGGAGTACATAATAAATATTTTCTAATCTTTTTTGTTCAAAGAACTTTCTGTTTTGTTTTCCTTTGTTTGGAGGAGCCTCTCTTAAAACATCCTTTGATGGGCTTTGGGTCAAAGCATCATTTCTCCAGAAGAGCCCTGCAAAATAACATTTTGCCTGGGGAAAGTAACATATTATTTTAACCTCCCTTCCTTCCACAAATCATTGGAGATACAGAGGTGAGAAAAGTGGGAATGCGTTGCTAGGAGAACAAGGTTGGAGTATTTAAAAAAGGAGAAGGAAAGAAGAGTGCTGGACCAGTTCAGAAAATACGATAAGGAAGGTGATGACGACTGAGTGTAGCCCTGAACTTTCTGGGATGCAAGGCAGAAAGAAGCAGAAATCATGGTGAGTTCCCTTCTGAAATTAAGGAACTATTCCTCTAATACTCGAGCTCAAATGAGTTTTGTGGCTCTAATTATCTTTTAAAAGCAAGCAAAATAGTTAATGGGGAGAGATTTTTGTTTGTTTGTTTTTAGCATTGAACCCTAAGGGAAAATTAATCACATGGTTCCTTATACAGGCGGTACTGAATAACATAATGGATGGTCTTCAACAGCGAATTTACAAAAGACAAAGAAACATCTTTCAAGTGGCTGTTTCATCAATTAACATTCATCAAACACCAAGGACACAGGATGAAATCACGGCTCTTTATAGGAATATCTACAGTGAACTAAGGTCATGTAGCCTGATATATCACGTAGGTGATCTTAATTCATATGGGGAGAGACAGGGCAGCTAACAAAGTAACCCAATGGGAACCACCAATGTGCACAGTCTACTCTCTTATTACCTTAGTTAACCACTAGTGGGGAAAGCTCCTATGTAGGGCAAGGTCATTCTGAAAGTAGGGGGAGAGGGAGAGAAGGGGAAGGCGGGATGGAAGGACCCAGGTAGAAGCAGCATTCAGGCTATTCAGACTCGTGATGATTCAGCAAGGATGTGTCTTGGAGGCCACTGAATTAGATTCAAATGAGGGTAAAATTCTCATAGAGTAGCTGGCCTAAGACAGTGCTGATACAATGAGGCCTGAGGCTCCAAATCAGAAATTGAAAGAATGTATAACACAGGGTTCAAAATGATCTCTTCTAAATGGAAGAGAACCCCAATACTCAGATAAGCAGTGTTATTTACAAATGAGTCGAGCACATTTGAAAGATGTCAAGAAAACCACACTTCACTGTTCACTGATATAAAAAGTTTTATACTTTGGTTGTGGCCAACAACTTGACACTCCTCATGGTAATCCCTATTTTTGTGTGTCCCTCCCTCATCAAATATTGTGCACTTTGATTAGTTATTTGCACATACCATCCTACACTTGGCCTCCAGGCTGTGACAGGCCCACTCAGGCTCCCAAATCACTAGCCACGGCCTTAAAATTTCAATTTTATTAAACATTGCACCATTTGCTCAAATCTTGGGTTTCTTCTCAGAATATCAGGGAATCTTTTTTTTTTTTTTAAAGATTTTATTGGGGAATTGGGGGAGGGGAACAGCATTGGGGAATCAGGGAAGGGGAACATACAAGTTGCTGTCCTTTTTATTCTTCGATCTAGTTGTGAAGGGGATCGCTTCAATGGCCCATGTTGGTATTATCATGGCGCTCTTCCCAACTAAGGCTGTCGGTCGCCAGCCATTGGGCTCACGGCAGCTCACAAAAGCGCATGGCAGCTGCCTGCCAGCCCCACTGCAGCTTACGCCATCGCTGGCGACTCACGGCAGCCTAGGTTGAACTGTTTCTCACCATCTTAGCTGTAGAGAGCACAGTGTCACTGGCCCTCTATGTGGGATCTGGACAGGGGCCCTGTTGCTCAGAGCTGGCGTCCCAAGCCAACTTTTAACCAGTGCGCCACTCGGGCCGGCCTGGGAATCTTTCATTCCCATAAAACCTATGAGCTACATCAATATTTTTTTATAACATGAAACTAGACTAGAAAGGAAGATGTGGAGCAGACAAAGAGGCAAGAAAACTACTCAGAGTGGCCATGGCTTAGCTGGGGTCATCGTAGGAAAAGGTTGGCAAGTATGTGGTGATAGGGCCAGAGCTTGAGGGATGGGGGAGTGTTTGGGAGAAGGTAATGCTGTTTACTCCCTAAAGCGAAGTCTTTGGAGAGGGGAGAGGAGAGTACTAATTGGTTTTATGGGTTCCAAATGAGAGGAACCATAGAGGATAGATTATGAGTCACAGAAGGGAATTTTGAGGCCATCTTGTTAACTGCCCAGCAATGAGAACACTGAAGCCCAAGGTGAGTGCTGTTTCTGTGAGCTCATATAGTGGCAGACCTAAGGTTAGAGTGCAGACCTCTCAGCTCTCAGTTCTATTGGCCATAGTGAGCTGGAGGGCTGCAGGTGTGGGGAGCGCTGTCTGCTATCCTGAGACCTGGGCTGGCTTTGAGGAGGCTGAAGAGCATATAGGAGACTGGATATGCTCTGGAAACTGCCCCAAATCAACAGAAAGAGGAGGGAGGAGTGTGTATGTAGACTGCAGACTTCTTGAAATTTGCTTCCAATGTCTTAATGAGCTCCTGAAAACCAGAGTGGCAGGGAAATCCTGCGAGTCCTCTGTTTGGGAGGTCTCAGGGGCAGAGTGGGCTCAAGATGCATTAAAAAATGCCTGTGTCAGGCCGGGCAGGCATGCAGCCAGGTTCCCATTTTAGAGAAAGGGCTATGATATTGGCGGAACCCTTCTTCAGAGGAAAAGAGGCTCCACACTGAACCAGTTACACCATTCAGCTTCTTTCCAGACAACACGAATCTGCTGTGGTTGCTTGACCTTATTCTGTGGCTTTCTCCTCATGGATATGACCCACGTGTACCCACCCTCTCACAGAGGAGATGTTCTTTTCCCAGAGTGCCCCAAGGGCTTTCTATCACTCTGATTAATGCACAGCTCCTAAGGGAACTGGAGTCCCTATCACCACCTCCAGAGAGACTCCAGTATTGCTTGGCTGGAGGGCCAGGGGGAATTCCCCCACAAAACACTTTCCCTCCTCTTTGCCTTGCTCTCTTTGATCTTTTACAAAATGTAATGTCACACAATGGTAGCCTCAGAGGTCAGACTTCATTGTTGGTCCCTCCGAGGAGTCTTTAAGTTGAGAACTGTTGGAAGCCCTTTGGGAAGGGGGCTAAGGTACAACAGCAGGTATCAGAGGGACTATGACAAATGAGAATGGTGTCAAGAGAGCCTGTTCAAATAAACAGTTGGATGCTTGGAAGTACAGCCTGAAGACCTCAGATCTTTCTCTCCCCTCTGTTTTTTTTCCTCCCAAAACAGAAGATTAAGTTTGCTGTGAACATGAGCTGATGAAAAGAATTCAAATAGTGCTTTGAATAGGACCCCAGTCAGACCCACAGGAGAGCTACAAATTGCTTTTGGAGACACCAGTCTCCCTTTACAGAAAGTTAGCATAAAGCCCACATATCTTCTTTCTATAAGGTACTAACTTGTAAATTAACCTTTAATGGTGTATAAATGATGTTCTGAAAGAACTGCTTATGCAGCGATATTTATGATCTAGAAAATTGCAAATATTTACAAGATTATAGGTGTTAATGGTCTGTCAAAAATGTTTGTATATTGTACATACATTAAACCCCGGTTTCAGACCACCCTGGTATAAAAGACCACCACTCTCTAGTCCCATATAGTGTTTCACTTTGATTCCATATATGCCAATCCCTATAATTAGCCTGTTCCCTAATATAGATCAAGTCCACTTTATAGGGAATTCTCCTGATAGTTTTCATTTAGTTTAAATCCAGTACCCAGGCCACCTATGTAAACTGTTTGCTAAATGGCCCGGGATGGCCAATCGATCTTATGTCAGCCCTTCAGAGGTTCCTGGGCAATGGCCTGTGAACTTGTCCGTCTTGTTTCTGAGCGGGCCCCACTGTAGGGCCTAAGTGCCCCTGGTTTGATTGCTTTCCTGAAATAAAATTAAGCATCTATGTGTGCTCCCATGACTCGGCCTCTCTGCTGAGGTGTGGTCACTCAGGCACTAAATGTACATAAGCCACAGACATAATTCATTTCAAAGAGCAGCTTATTGTTACAACAGCACCTTGACTCCAGTGCTTGACAATGGTAAAGGACACCGAGTAAAAGGGGACGATTTCCTTTCTCCTGTCATTGTTACTCCTACTGTGGCGCCTGGCTCTGAACGATCTAACTGTATTATTGTCCCATGAGGGGGTGCAGCAGGAAGAAAATAAAAAGGGGCAGGGGTTGATTTGAAATGGTTCTTCCATCCCAGTTTATTATCTCATTTGCACATTTTCATTAATGTCAAGCTGTTTCCACGGCTGTCTCAAGATGATCTGTCTCCTGAGGCATTTGCCAGAGCTGTGTCTGCTTCTTAGGCATTTTGAGAGCAACCTTATTTTCCAGTATTATGAAAGGAAGCCTTCTCACCTACTCTGATAAAAACATGCAGGAATATGTTTGCCAAAGTCCTGACAAGAAAAGATTAACTTTTGAATTTTTATATAGATTTTCAAATAATCACTCCCTCCCACTTTACTCCCTGACACCACCCTCAGAAATAGAGCAGGGAAATAATAAAGTCAATCTTCCTTTAAACCCTTTAATAAGCCCTGATGACACATATTTAATTTTCTTGAAAATAAAATGGGTATTTGGGTGGCTGCGAGGGATTGAAACCATTGAAGTCTCTGCAAAGGTCTTACAGGGAGCCTGTAGGATGGCTTCAGGCCCCAGGTGAGGAGCAGAAGGCCCCCAAAGTGAAGGGAAGAGGCTCATGACCACTCTAAGGAATCGGAAACTCTGTGCTGGGGAGAGAGTGGCACCACTGGTCCACTTCTGACTCTGAGATAAGTCTTAGACCTACCAAGTTTTTCGACCTGCTTAGTAGTATTTGGGAGAGATTTGTTCAAATGCTATTAGCATTAGGGAATCCCGTCAAGATGGCAGAGTAGGTAAACACTGTGATCACCTCCTTTCACGACCATATCAAAATTACAACTACTGAATAACCATCACTGAGAATCACCTGAACTCTACCTGGACTGACGCCCTACAACTAAGGACATACAGAAGAAGCCACCTGGAGACTGGTAGGAGAGGCAGAGATGCAGGATGGGCTGGTCCCACACCCACATGTGACCATTAAAAATTGGGAAGGATCTCTCGGCTGTGGAGTGTTGTCCCATACCTGGAGAAGTGAGGGGGTCTCAGCCCCATTGTAGGCTCCCCAGCTCAGGATTTCAGTGCTGGGGAGAGAAGACTGTGTAACTTCTGGCTATAAAAACCAGTGGTGATTGTGGCTGAGTGAAACTAGGGCAGCTGCAGTTCCATGCCTCCTCTTAAAAGGTCTGTGTCTGTACTTACTTGCTGATGGGCTCACTCACTCTGAGCTCGAGTGCTGGGGAAGCAGCTCAAAAAGCACCAGGGACATAAGAGGAGGAACTGAATTGTCTGGCTTCAAGGCAAGGGCTGGAGGGACAGCTTTCTTTGGGCCAGAGTAGCTGGCAGAATCCATTGTTTCTTTGTTGAGCCCTCCCCTTTCCCAGCGTGCAAACACAGGTGGCCACCATATCTGAGTCTCTGTCAAACTGACTAACACCAGTCACTCACCTTGATTCCCTGAGACCCCTCCCCACCCAACTTTCAGGCACACCCAAGTCACTTCCAGTGGCTTTTCCACATAAACAGCTTGTCTTTGCTCATGCTGTGGACTTTCCTAAAATCTCTCAAAGGTTCACAAACCCAAACAAGCAGCATCTGGCTTCAGCAGGTCCTATACCTCTGGCTGAGCAGCCTAAGCCCACACTAGTGACAACCGGCTGTGGTTTGTGGCTTGGATTCTCAAGGCACCTCCAAGCCCAGTATGGTCAGTGGACATCTGTGGATTGCTTTGTGGCTCATGCCACGTGGCCCTGGGCAATGCAAAGGCTGAGGCTTAACTTGGCCTGTGATGAGGCCCCTCCCAGGAGGACCCAGGACTGGTATGCCTGGTGGCCAGCTTTGGACCCAGCCGGAGCAACACCCAGTCACCTCCAGGGATGACACACCCAAAGGGAAGACCGGGAAGGCACCGAGCTCTGCTGAAGTGAATCCTGTTTCACAGGGTCAGCCCCTGCAGCACAGCTCCTCCATTGTAGTCATGGCAAGTCCTCATAACCAATCAGCCCAAGGGTCAATCCCTTCCACTGATGTGCAAACAGCAACCAAGGCTCAACTACAACAGGAAGACACACACAACCCACACAAGGGACACACCTGGAGCACGCACCTCAGGTAACCAGGGAGACTGCAGCACTAGGCTCCACAACACACCTACTACATAAGGCTACTCTACTAAGACCAGGAGACATAGCAGCCCTACCTATACAAAGAAACAAACACAGGGAGGCAGTCAAAATGGGGAGACAAAGAAATATGTTCCAAATAACAGAACAGAACAAAGCTCCAGAAAAATAATTACACAAAATGGAGGCAAACAATCTGCTAGACACAGAGCTCCAAACACTGGTTATAGGGATGCTCAAAGATCTCAGGAAAATTTTCAACAAAGAGATAAGAAACATAAAAATGGAGTTATTAAATGTAAAAAAAGAATACAATAACTGAAATGAAGACTACATTAAAGGGAATCCACAGTAGGTTAGATGAAGCAGAGGATCAAATCAGTGATTTAGAAAATAAGGAAGCAGAAAATAGCCAAACAGAACAGCAAAAGGAAAAAAGAATCCAAAAAAAAAATGAGGATAGTTTGGCTTCTGGGACAACATCAAGCATACTGACATTTACATTATAAGGGTATGAGGAGAAGAGAGACACCAGGAACTGAAAACCTATTTGAAGAAATAATAATGGAAGACTTCTCTAATCTGTAAAAGGATATAGATATACAAGTGTAGGAAGTGCAGACAGTCCCAAACAAGGTGAACCCAAAAAGGCCCACACCAAGACACATCATAATTAAAATGCCAATGATTAAAGACAGAGAAAATCTTAAAAACAGCAAGAGAAAAGCAGTTAGTTACCTACAAGGGAGCTCCCATAAGACTATCAGCTGATTTCTCAACAGAAACTTTGCAGGCCATTAGGGATTGGCAGGAAATATTCAACACAATGAACAGCAAGGACCTACAGTCAAGATTATTCTACCCAGCAAAGCTATCATTTAGAATTGAAGGACAGATAAATAGCTTCCCAGATGAGGAAAAGCTAAAGGAGTTCAATTACCACCAAACCAGTATCACAAGAAATGCTAGAAGGACTTCTTTAAGATGAAAAATATGAATAATAAAATGGCAATAATGACATACCTATCAGTAATTACTTTAAATGTAAATGGATTAAATGCTCCAATCAAATGACATAGGGTGACTGAATAAGAAAACAAACCCCATACATATGCTGCCTATAAGAGACCCATTTCAGATAGAAAGACACACACAGGATGAAAGTAAAGGGATGGATAAAGGTATTTTGTGCAAATGGAAATGAAAAAAAAAACTGGGGTAGCAATATTTATAACAGACAAAATAGACTTTAAAACAAAAAGAATAACAAGAGACAAAGAAGGACCCAGTAATCCCACTTCTGGGTATTTATCCCAAGAAACCTAAAATGCCACTTTGAGGGGACATGTGCATCCATATGTTCACTGCAGCATGGTTTACAATGGCCAAGATGTGGAGAGAACCTGGGTGTCTGTCGATGGAAGAATGGATAAAGAGGAGGTGGTGCATATATACAATGGAATATTGCTCTGTCAGGGAAGGGAATGGGTTCTTGTCATCTGTGGCGGCATGGATGGACCTGGAGGCTATGGTGCTGAGGGGAGTGTTAGACAGAGAAAGACAGATGCAATGTGATTTTGCTTATATGTGGAACCTAAAGACAAAAATAAAGAAAGAAAAACAGAAACAAACTCATAGATACAGAGAACCTTTTGATGGTTGCCAAACAGGAGGGGGATTGGGCATGGGTTTAAAAAAAGAAAGGAATTAAGAAGTACAAATTTTTTGTTACAAAGTAGTCATGAAGATGTAGGGTATAGCATAAGGAATATAGTAAAAAATACTGCAATAAGTATCTATGTCAGATGGGTACTAGGTTTATCAGGGCGATAGATGGGAGGAGGGTTGGGAGGCTGGGTGAAAAAGGTGAAGGCATTAAGAAGTACAAATTGGTAGTTACAAAATAGTCATGGGGGTGTAAAGTACAGCGAATATAGTCAATAATATGGTAATAACTATGTATATTGTATGGTAGGTGGGTACTAGGCTAGTTAGGAGGACACTTCTTAAATTACATAAATATCTAACCATTATGCTGCACACAAAAAATTAACATAAAATAATACTGAATATCAATTATAATTGATAAAATAAAAAGGGGAAAGAAAAGGTGAAGGTGGATAAGAGGCCCAAATTTCCAGGTATAAAACAAATAAGTCATGGGGATGTAATATACAGCATAGGTGATACAGTCAATAATATTGTGATAACGTGGTATGGTGTCAGATGGTTGCTGGACTTATCATGGTGATCAATTCTTTAGGTCTATAAATGTTGAATAACTATGGTTTACACCTGGAACTAATATAATATTGCATGTTAGCTATATTTTAATAAACATGTTAAATAAATAAAAAAATAAAAAAATAAAAAAATAAATAAATAGGATTCTTAGAGATTCCATTGGAGTTGTTCTGGAAATCTCTCTACCCATCAGACCCATTAGGCTAATGATCCCCTATCAGGGATACTGGCTCTTTGGGGACCCAATGGGCTTCTGAGACATTCCCAATATGTCAGACACACTCACTGGAGTTACAGAAGTAACTGGGTTCAGACTGCAAAGGACGGCTAAAATATATATTTTTAACTCAAATGCTATCAACTCAACGTGTTCATGTTAGATTTCTCACAAAGACAGTTTTTGATTAACAAAATGAAATTATTTTTCAATAATTGCATCTGGCATATAGACCATATGCTTCAAAATATTTAATCTGAGAGGAGAGAAAGATAACAAGGTCCATGGAGGTGAAAAGTGGGGAACCACTGGTTTGGCGGGGGGGGGGGGGGGCTCCATCCCGGCTATGGGGCAGGAAGTCACCGTTTGTAGTATTCAGGTGCCAAATGAAAAACCGAAAATAAACACAAAATACAGATCCCAGTTATGGCCAGATTCCAACCTCTGTCCAATTGCCTCTTATGTTTATCTAGGAAAACAAATGGCTGAACAGCCAAATGCACTATATTTACATGCTCTCAAAAGAGGGGACTAAGTCAGCTTTCTCTCTTACTCGGGAAGTGATCCTCTTTGAGATGGAAAATTAAAATTATGAAGCCCCCTGAACACCATGCAGGTGAGGCTGGACCCTGGCTGTTCCATTAAAGTTAAGAGGGAAGGAAGGGCCTGGCATAGGAGGAGTCACATAAACAGCTATGCATCTACTCCCCATGGTGAGGATGGCAGAGCCTGGGAGGGTTTCATCAATTGTTTCAAACTTTTTTTTCTTTTTTTATAATGTTATGGGTTTGGCAAAACCCCAGACATACTTTACCAAGTGCTTTTTTTCCTTTATTTTTTAATCCCATGTGTATTCCAAATGCAATCCGTATGTTACTGATTCATTTACACTTAACTCATCAAAAATGCTGGTTGGGATGAATTAGTGGATGCCCAAGGAGAAGTATGGTCCCCTTTTAAAGAAGATGTTAGGAACTTTTTTCCCCCAGCTCCACCACTGTTTGCAAAATGTAGTTCAAAGTGAATCAGCACCCCCATCCCTCCCCCACCAATTTTTAATAACATGAGAAAAAGCAATTCCAAGGAGCACTAAATTTGGGGAAATTCTTCATTCCACTCGCCCTTATTTAAAAATCCTTGTGTATTTTAAGGGAAATCTAATCCATATGCTTCTGATTCATTTACACTTAAATCATTAAAATGTTGTTTTGAATGAGCCACTTGGTGAACAGAAATGAGTATGAGCCTTTCTTTTATTATTATTTCTCCAAGTTCTTTTCTGCAAAACAGGAAGTCACACTGGGAAAGTTGAATACCCAAAGGTTTAAATTTGGTATGATAATTCTTAGGCCACCATGGTTTAGATAAATCTATTTCTGGCTATCCTCACATGAAACCCAGGGCAATGCTCTGCTTGGATGGCAGATATATGCTCATAATTGCACGTAATCAGGTAAATTGCATTTGTGAATAAGTTACTTCCTTTATGTAATTTGAACGAGAGTGTGTGATTGTGTGTGTGTGTGTGTGTGTGTGTGTGTGTGTGAGTGAGAGAGACTGAGAGAGAGAGAGAGAGAGAGAGAGAGAGAGAGAGAGAGAGAGAGAGAGAGAGAGAAAGAGATACCAAATCTTTTGGACCCTAAATATACCTGGTAAGATGGGACTAAAAAAGGAACTGCATACTGAGAAACAGGACAGAATTGGCATGAAACGGTTTATCTATTTGCCATAAGCATTAATAGGAAACAAATGAATATAGGCTTCTTCAACTAATACTAATTAAAGACTAGTTGAGCTCATTGAACCAGTGGCATCATGCTCACTGACAATTAGGGGAGCAAATTGTTACCATCTCCTTTATCTCTCTTTTCTGTGACAATAGATGCCATTGGACACCTTTTTATAAATCTTTTTTGTCTCTCTTCCCTGAATCTCATGGTAAAAATTATTCTGGAAGCACTTACCTACTCCAACCTTTTCATTTTACAGACAAGCAAACAGAATTCTAAGAATTAGTGACAAAACTGAAACTAGGACATAGAAAATTTGACTCCCCAAATCAAATTATAGTGTAGTGGTTAAAAATGAGGACTTCAGTGTGTTTG
Organism: Aselliscus stoliczkanus; assembly: GCA_033961575.1. Taxonomy (NCBI): domain Eukaryota; kingdom Metazoa; phylum Chordata; class Mammalia; order Chiroptera; family Hipposideridae; genus Aselliscus; species Aselliscus stoliczkanus. The sequence goes on from CM066739.1 coordinate 27,220,215, forward strand.
AATATTCACTCCACCATTCAGTAGTGGGTCATTTAGGCCTGTTACATAACCTTGCTGTGTCTCTGTTCCCTCAAAACTGGGGATGATAGCTATAGAGCTGTTGTGAAGATTATATAAGATACTCCCTGTAATAGTGTCTAGATATAATACGCACTCAATAAATTATACGTGATAGGCTTTCTACTTCTCTATATAGTCACTCTATATTGCTTATACTTTGGAAATTTAATCAGGGCAAAGGGATGTACCTATCGTTTTATGAATAAGGAGACCAGAAGTAGCTGCAGTGGGTCAGATAATTTGTTCGGAAGTCCTTTATCTCTACCAGCCCTTTAGTCTAAATCCTGCCTAGTGGCGGACAGGCTCCACAGCTCTGCACAGAAAGCACGTGGGATCAGCGCCTTCCTGACATGGAACTCAGAACATAACCTTCATATCCTGTGCGAATGTGAAAGCAAAAGGGAGGCAATGTAGAGGGGAAACGTAGCACTAGGGTGATCCTTTATTAATGCTGTTCTTCTTTTCACACCTATAGCCTAGTGTTGTCTTTAAAATATGTTTTGTAAGCCTTGGTAGGGCATTATTATCTCTAGTTTGGACTGTGGGTTATGATGTTCCTAAGGGTTCACGTATCAGGTAAAGTTATCTGAATCCCATTAGAACTGTGAGATGGAGATTTCATGGCAAATAAAAACACTCATCATTTTAACAAAATCATCATGTGCAAGCGAATGGCGGCAAGAAAGAATTAATTCTGTAAGCTCTCACCCCAGCTCGGGCTAAAATTCTCAACTTCTGGGAGAGACCTTCTGCAGCAACGTCTCAGCCTGCTACAGAAGTTGATGTGAATGTCTAGGTTTTTTTTCCTATCTTAGGCTAAGGAGCTCTAGTGAGGTTTCCAGGGTAGCGTTTGAACATGGACAGGGGAAGCACTGACAAAGCTCTCTTGGAAGGGAGAGTTGGTGGGGAACGCGCTGAAGACAGAGGAGATAACCTGTGTTTTCCCCTTCGACTCCAAAACTCCCTCTTGAAGTTCCAAATGCTGCTTGAGGAAACCCATGGCAACCTGCTTTCTAGATCCAGGGTGACACATCCTTCAATATTAATTTCTTCAAGTGTCCAAAGGAAACTGTGGTTATGCCTGTTCCCCGGTGCCAAACATCTGGATGAAGGCTGGGGGGCGGGAGTCCCTTGAATAGTCCCCATGTCCTCATTTGCTTGTGGCCTGGAGGGTCAGGGACTCTCAGGAAACTGGCATGGTTTCTGAAGAGGCTATCGTCCTGGGAGAGACGCTGGGAGTCCAAGTGGAGGGTTTTACACACTGCTGGAAAATGCTCCCACTGTGTCATCTGGGTGTCTGTAGGTCCTGAGCCTGTGGGGTTTACCCTCTTTTTCCAGAGTCATGAGCAAGAGAGAGACTACTAATGTTTAAGGGCCAGTGAATAAATCAATCATGTGGCAGGGTGCATGAATGTGGCCCTGTTGTTTGCAGCTCCATCTGCAGCCGGAAGCAAGGAACAGATGAATCCAGGATTCAAGGGTCTCTGACCAGTATCATAACCTTCTAGTGCCCACGTTCCTTAGTAGGGAAATAAATAACATCTGTACCCCCAGGAACTCATCACCAACGCCATCATCACCATCATCATCATCATCCTCACCACTACCATCAACATAAAGCTACTGAATGCTTACTATATCCAGGCACCAAACCAAGGGCCATAAGTAATCATTTCATTATTCTACAAGAACATTATGAAGTCAGTACCATCACAATCTCCTATTTATAAAGCAGGAACCCAAGGTTAAGTGAGTTGACCAAGTTGCCAAGATAGCAAGGAACAGATCTAGGACCTGAACTCAAAGCCTATGACGTTGATCAGTATGCAGTTAGGCAATACAGGCCTAACTTGGATGAATGAATAAAGAAACAAATAATTACAAAGGCCCTTTCTGACTTTTGACTCACTTCAGTGATTCTTGATAATCTTGGAAGATACTGTAGTATTGTTTGGCAAAAGAGGTAGACTTAGGTTTGCCTTCCAGATTTGTTACATTTATAGCTGTGTGGCCTTCGGCAGGTGATTATTTCTCAGCTTAACCTTGTATGTGTAAAATAGGGATAATATGAACCACTCTGTAGAGTTGTTATTAAAGTTCTTACGTATAATGTGCGTGGTTCATGGTTGGTCCTTAATACATGTTGCATATTATTTTTAAATATTTTGAATGTTTACATTTATTGATAATTGCATGTAGACTAAAACTATACTTCAAGAAACTATGGGCCAGATGAGAGTTAGGGGAAGCTGGCTGCATCTTCTGCCCTCTCACTCTTAGACCTTCAGAACGTGAGTCTCCCCTTCTTCTGCTCCTTATTGCAGTTCTCAGCCTCAAATAATTCACCATGAAAAAGCAAACCCCATGACTTGCAGCCTCTTTTCATAAGGCTTGAGAACCAGAAGAGGGAAGGCTTGGGTCTGCCAAGAGGAAAATGCCTGGGATTTGAGAGTCGAAAAGAAATATTACATTGTTCTTATTTTGTAATTTGCAAATAATTATTTCCTTCTAAGCTCACAAATAATGGATTAAAATCAATACTTCTCTACTGACCAATAAAATGGCTTGACTTGCATCTTTGAAAATATTTTCATTAATCTTTTCTAACACCTCCCAGGCTGTTCTCAGACTAACTCTAGCATTGGCAATTTACACTGCTGGACAATGGAGGAATTCATAATGGAAATAGCCACCCTTTGGGTAGGTCTCCGCTCATGACATTCTTTCTCGGGACAGAATTATTATCTACTAATTTTTCTTCATAGTAACTTTGCAGTTCTTACATAAATTCTTATTATTAGAATATGGAGGCTTAAGCAGTAATGAGAAAATCTAACCAAGGTATCCAAACATTTTAGAGTTGATTGTCTTGAATGTCTAAAATTTAACAAGCTTGTGTAAAAGCTGTGTGATGTACAATAGTCCTGTGAAAAATTGACTCATTTACAAAGCATGATTGGGTTACACTTGCCACACTGATCTTCTTGCTTTGTAAACAGGTTACTTTTTCACTGGGGTAACATATAGATTGAATTTCCATTAAAAATTAGCCACTTCTAAATTTATACAATTAATTTTGACTTCTTTGAGGGAAAGGAAGAGGTGGAAATGTACTCTTCTCGTTTTACAAGTCAGTTTCTCACAAGAAGTATCCCCTCTACACTGCCTGAGCCTAAAGGGAGTAGTGAGTGTCCTTTCTGGGGCAAATGTCTGTGTTTGGTGCATTTTGTTGGCAGAGAGAGCTGAATTCTACATCCCAGGAGTTGGGAGCTGTGCTATGACTCAAAAGCAGGAAACCTGAGAAAAACTGGACTGACTTCCCACCTTCTCTACCCTGTCTGTACCCTAAGGTTACCTGTCTGGTAACCAAGGTTCTTTCTAGTATATTCTATGGCTGCAAGCTCAGGGATGGTGGAGACACAATCGCCACTTGTGACCAGCTATCTCCACTAAAACACCATTAACAGGGTTGGTACAAAAGATAATCATTCAGGGCCAGCGGAGCGGCGTGGTGGTTAAGTGCTGGCTTGGGAAGCCAGTGGGCCCCAGTTTGGTCCCACATGTGAGGGCCAGTGGCACTGCCCTCAAAAAAAAAAAAAAAAAAAAAGATAATCATTCAATCAAACAGCCATGGTCAAGGGTAGGCTAGAACCCAAGACCTACCTTTCCTGTTGCCTTTTGCCCCCACCTTCATACCCTCCTGTAGGTGACCCTTGCCTTTTACTATTCACTCTTCCTTTCCTGGCCCTCTCTGATAGCAGACATTTAAGCCGTAGTGTTAATGGAGGCAGGACTGATCTGGTGGCTGGAGGCAGGATGTCACAACACAGTGAAGGAGCAGGGAACTCTGTGTCTGAGACGTCCCATTTGTTTGCAGCCAGGGCCACAGGATTGGATTCCTTCGGGCCTAAACCCGAAGGTCCCTGAGTCCTTTACTGGTCTCCTTCCTCACTGTCTCTTCTTACTTCCAGGACACCAGGGACAAGGGGCTTATGCTCTCAGGGTCCTCTGTTTATCTCTGTCTTTGTCTTGCGAAGGCTCCACCCCCGAGGCTCTGAGAGCAGGTCTGGTGTACAGCCTGGACATCGGGCTTTATAAAAGTGCCCCTGGTGATTCTGATATGCAGCAGAGTGTCTCCTTTATGAGGACCCACATGAGTGTCATTCCCATCAGGAAATCAGACTGCATGTGGACTAGAAGAAAAAAGATACTGGAAATATCACAGTCCCTCCTTCTCCACTGGGCTTACATGCCAAGGCCCCCAGTGGATGCCTGAAATTGTGGATAGTACCAAACCCTTTACTATGTTTTCTCCTATATATACATACTTATGATAAAGTTTAATTTAGAAAATTAGGAACAGTAAGAGATTAACAACAATAATTAACAATAAAATAGAACAATTATAGCAATATATTATAAGATATGTGAATGTGGTCTCTCTCTCTCTCTCTCCCTCCATCTCTCCTTCCCTTCCTCCCTCCCTCTCTCAAAATATTTTAGTGTACTGGAGTCACTTTTTCACTTAAAAGAAACAGTTTACAGCTCCTATTTGGCAGATCTGAATTGCCAGCATTACTACTCTTGCACTTTGGAGGCATTATTAAGTGAAATAAGGGTGACTTGAACACAAGCACCAGGATGCTGTGATAGTTGATCTGGTAATCAAGAATGCTACTAAGGCATTAAAGGGCATTGAGTGTATACAGCATAGATACACTTGACAAAGGGATGATTCATGTCCCAGATGGGACGAAGAGGGACTGCTCAAGATATCATCATGCTACTCAGAACAGCGTGAAATCGAACACTTATGAATTTCTTATTTCTGGAATTTTCCATTAAAAAATATTTTCACACTGTGGTTGACTATGGGTAACAAACTGTGGAAAGTGAACCCTCAGATACGGGGGTGGTGGGGAGGACAACTGTGTAACCAAGGAAAAGGAACGATCTGGAAGTCCTGGCTGTGGACAAGGGGTGTAATCACTCATGTGGGCTGGTTAACAGGCTTAAACCTTAGTACAATGGTACATGCTGACGATGTAATAACAGCAGATTTGGGGAGCATTTAAGATCTTGTTCAAATAAACTCTTATAAAAATTCTCTACAGGTTTGGATGTTTCTTACATCAACATTTACTTGGCATAGTGGGCAGAATTCCAAAGAAGCCCACTCAGGACCACCCTTCAGGCCCAGACCCAGTGCTGGTTAAAAGGAAGGGTCAATTGTGCCCCATCAGCTCCCTGCTTTGTACTGGATGAACTTGGGTGAGACTTCTCTTAGAAGCCCAGGCCTCCTTGCTTTAAGTAACAGGCCATGCTTTTATTTGAGCAGTTAATAGAAACTCCTCAAGGTGGATAGGATTGAGATAAACCCAGGGAAAGAAAAAAAAATAGGTTGCTGCTTTTGTCTTATTAATTGGATTGCTTACTGAGAGTCTGAACAAACTCTTTGCTAGTTAAATGAGAAACTGAGCTTTCTTTAGCTTGGAAAGAGAAAGGACACTTACTTCCCCAATCTGAATAGCCAATAGGGTGATGATAGTTGTTTAAATCCCCAAATCAAGAGTGGCAGAGACGGGAGTCAAGAGTTGTCTAGGGTGGTGGTGCAGCTGATCCCAGTGAAGCTGGTGGGAGACCCGGGGAGAAAGGTAGCGTGCCCTCACAGGAGAGAGGGGCCTGTGCCTACGTAAGCATTCTGTTTCCAGTGGTGTCCGGTAAGCTCTCACTGGTCCTTGCTTGGGTATTCTTAGATGACTAGGAATCTCTGTGGGGTTTCCTGAGGAAACATTTCCTCTAGGGTGTAAAGCACTCCTAGAGAGATATTTACCACATTTGGCTCATCTGGAGACATGCACATAAAGTCTGACCTAGAAGTTTGTTCAGAATCTACAGATCTCAGAATTAACATAGAAAATCGTGCCTCTGAAAGCAACAACCCCATGACAGTCAGCATCCTGTTAATAGTAAGAGGGCTGAGATGAGGCTCCTTCGATACTTCTACATTAATTTTTGCATGCACAATTAGAAAAAGCCAGCTATAAAATTAAGCAGAATGAATGGAAAGAAAACTATTAGAGACTCTCAGAACTAAAAAGCCCTTCTCCCTTAAGATAAAATGAAGCTATGTAAAAGGATTTAGATAAATGGATCAACTATTATGTCGTTTAGGTGTCAACCCAATTATTTGAGGTATTAAAAATGACTGTCCTTATTTTAAAAAGTGGAAGTTCATTCAGAACTTGATTTGCCAAGGACAGAAATAAAGGGGTGATGTAAATACCTGCAAATCAAAATTTAGATCCAACTTTTCTTTTATAAATTAGTGAGTATTTCTCATGCCTAAAAGGTCTCTGTGTCTGTATATGTGTATCTATATATGTATGCTGTAAATGTGAGATAGTTTTCTATCTCTGGATAGTATTATTAAAATTAATTTAAAGTCAAGAACTTGTAAGGATTGGGTATTCTAAAATTTTCAGAAATACAGAAACTAACAAATGCTTTTCAATTTCATGTGATTTAAGATTAATCTTTAGTAAATACAAGCTAGCTTAAGTTTGTTGATTTAAGTAAAACAGACATGTCTTTATTTTACCTGAGTTTTATAAAAATAATTCTATGTTAATAAATGACTTTGATGTCTATGAAATATATTTCTAGGGGTTATAAATATCTTCATAAATCTGCCAAGCTAAAAAATGCTAATTGCTTATTTCTTAGTTTTCATTAGAAATTGAGGTTTTAAGGGTTAAAATCTCAATATATGTAAGAATAACTGTGGTATTCCAAGAAGGGTCCCTGGAACATCTCAAAAGATTTGTCTTTTATGTTAAATTGCATGAGGAACATTCTAAAATAAGTGGTAAAAAGAACTTCTAGGTTATATTATATATTGTAATGGTTGTAAATTAAATGAACAAGTCAGAGTTATGGGAAATCCAAGATGGCCTCTTTGTTCTTCCCTGCTCCCTAGCATGCCCTATTTTTTAGTTGTGACATTCCTTCACGCATCATAGTGCATTTAAACTGGATTTAAATTAGATGAAGGAATTTATCAGCTGCCATTATTGAAAGAAGACATCTTACACTATTGCCGAGGTTTGATAGAGTCATTTCAAGAAAATGCCAAATAGGTAACCACTTCTTTTCACATCGAGCTCCCAGGAGACAAAGACTTCAGATTTTGCTTATTGAAAAGGGCATCAAATGAAAGACACTCTCCAACCTCATTGGAAGGGACCTTATCAGGCACCTACCCACAAATGGACATCTACCCTTGTCTCTGACACTTGCCTCTGCCTACAATAGGACAGTAAATATTCGTTGAGGATGAGAAGCTGCCAACATCAGAGGTAGACAGCTATCCCAAGACAAGGCCTGTACACCTATGGATTGATATTACTCAGAATCCATTTTGTTTGATTGTCTTTACCTGTCTGTTAATGATATTAGTCATAATAATAGTTATACTTGTTCTTTGGGTTTTTCTATATAGCCCAACTATTTACAGCTATAAGAGAACTGTTGATATACTTTCCATGGCTTATGTAAATGTTATACTAGATATCAAATACAAAAAAAAAAAAAAAGAGACAGAAGGCAAAACTTGGATCATGATCGTTCACAGGATAGAAATGATCCAGAGTGTTTTTACCACAATGAAAGCCATACAACCTGACTGCTTTTTATTTACCTGTCCTTCTCTTTTTCAGAACATTCAGTCTCAACTCACAACCCATGGTTATGGTATTGCCCCATCCCCATTAGTCAGCAAGATGGTGTCAATACTGAGATTTCCCATGAACTGAGATTTCACAGTCCCAGGGCTGTGAGACCACACTATCTAACCTAAAGGTTGGTCATCAATGTATTCTTTGGATTGATTTATGATCAAAACAGGGAACTATGGATAAAAAAAGGGTATCTATGGAAAGTAACCTCACAGGGTGATCTGATCATAAATTCATAGTGGGGGTGTTGTGGGGGGCACATCATCATAGGTAATCATGCCCCAGATATATAACTTCTTTAGTGAAAGGCTTATCTTTGCCTTGAGCTAGCTCTGCCCATTGTTTCTGTGCATCTAGGCTAACATATCTTTGAAACAACCCCTTTTGGGCCCCTCCTTTTAAAACGTGAGTTCACATAATCTTTTTTTTTTTTTTAAAGATTTTTATTGGGGAATTTGGGGAGGGGAACAGCGTTGGGGAATCAGGGAAGGGGAACAGACAAGTTGCTGTCTTTTTGTTCTTCGGTCTAGTTGTGGAGGACATTGCTTCACTGGCCCATGTTTGTAATGTCATTGTGCTCTTCTTGGATGAGGCAGATCGGTCGCCAGCCCCTGGATGTCGCTCACCGCGGCTATTGGCAGCTCACGTTGGCTGCCAGCAGCTCACGCTGCCTGCCGGCCGCTCACTGTAGCCTATGGCAGCCCACTGCAGCAGGGGCTGCAGCCTACACCGTCGCTGGGGCTCACACAGCCCAGCTCCAGGTGGAGCTGTTGTTAGCTGTAGAGGGCAGTGTCACTGGCCCTCATATGTGGGATCCGAACCGGGACTGCTGGCATCCCAAAACCAGCTCTTAACCAACGTGCCACTCAGCCAGCCCAGTTCACATAATCTTAACTAGCTTGTACTATATAATCTAATCCTGGTCTTGCTTTCTCCCACCCTTTTGCAATCTTCCCTACATCCCCTCCTAATATCAAATGCATAAAAGAACTGTTATTCTCCGGAACATATGAGATCTTGTTCCCCAGCATATATTATCAGTTTGGCTCAAATAAAAATTCTTTACAGGTTTAAAAGACAAAATAAAAGCAGATTTGGTGTAACATTCATTTGATAAAAACTTTGCTTCATCGACGTTTAGCCTCAGGAGGCCACATAGCACTGTCTCATAGCCGTAAGTTTAAAGTTAGTGAAAACATTCACACATTGCATTCTCTTAGGTACTGGAGTGCCTGGGATACTAGAAATTACCAGTTACCTGCATTCATGGTGGGGACGAGGCAGTGGTTTAGAAATCCCAATATTCTGAAGAATTATTTTATGTGTCTATTCATCTGGACATTTTCTGGTTCATGTTCCGGTGAAACTTTTAATTTTCATAAAAGACAACTGGTTCAACATTGGGAAAATTTTCAGTAATACTGAATATCTATTCTCCAAGTTATAACAGAATCTGTGACCGTTATAACCTTGAATGGTCTATTATTAAGAAGCCCTTATTAAAAACTCAGTTTTAATAAATAATATTCGATGGGGCCTGCCCAGAAGATGCGATGATAACACGTAAATGCTCAGAATAGTCCAGGCTGGTAGTGAGAACCCAATCAAGGCAAATCACTTGTTATTCCTCTAGGGGGCTGCCATGCTATCCCTGGAGGAAGCTGGACCCTCTGGGCGCATGTGCCATGTGCCTGGACCTCGTGTCCAGATGCTTTTGCTGTCCTGGGCATGGCATTCCTCTGGCCTCCATGAAGAATGGCTCAAGGACCAGCCTGTTGAAATTTATTGTTGAATTGACAGCAGCAGTGCATTTTCTGAGGACCCACATGAAAAATTTCATTGAGGCCTGAAGGCCAGGAGCAATTGTATTTCTCCTGAGAGTCTAGATTTTTTTTTTAATATGAAAAACTTTAATTTTTATAATAGCAATTTTAGGTTCATAGCAAAATTAAGAGGACGATACAGAGATTTCCCACATACCCCCTGCCCTTACATAGGCAGAACCTCCCCAGCTATCAACATCCCCTACCAGAGGGGTGCATTTGTCATAACTGATGAACCTACATTGACATGTCATCATCACCCAAAGTCCATAGTTTATATTAGGGTTCACTCTTGCTGTTGCACATTCTATGGGTTTGGACAAATGTATAATCACATACATCCATCATTAACAGTATCATACAGAGCTATTTCCACTGCCCTAAATTTCCTCTGTGCTCCAACTATTCATCCCTCTCCCCTCCCAGATCCTGGCAATTATTGATCTTTAGACTATCTCCATAGCTTTGCCTTTTCCAGAATGTCATATATCTGGAATTATTCAGTATGTAACCTTTCCAGATTCTAGATTGTTTTTATCCCATGCCTACCATGAATTTGCTTTCTTTCCTTACTTGGCTGCTGTAAAGTACAGCATTAATTTGTTACCCATTTTTAGTAATCATGTAGAACCTTATGGGTGCATTTAGTTAGGTTAATAAAGTAACCTCTTGTTTCACCTAAGTTTTCTCCCTTCTTCCTTCTCACTCCAGATTCCCTTAATTATTATTTTTATTTTATTACACTGCATGTATTACAATTTGTAAGATAACCTTCAAAGAAGTGGAAGGAAAGTAAACAAGCAAATAAATGCAGCTGACCAAAGAATACATTTAAATAATTTTTTTTTTTTTTGTAGATTTAGCACCTTAATTATTTTTCTTTAGTGAAAAGAGCATGATAACAAGAGTTTCCATTTTGGTTCCATCATTGATGAGCTGTGCAACTTTAGAGAAGCCACTTTATCTCACAGGCCTTCTGTTTCTGTCTGTAAAGAGGTGGAAATACATGATTTTAAAAGCATCTTTAAGTGGCGACAACCTTGGATGCATAAAAGGCCTTCGCATTCTCCGAGTACACATTAGCAACCCACAAAGATGCTGAATGCCAGAGGAATGCCATCTTGGGCTACGTGTGATGACTACTCACATGGTAAAGAGCATACCATTCACAATGAAATACCTGACAGCTAACTGTCTCGTGCCAACTTGGTACTTTCCCCAAAGGAATTTATAATCTAAAGGGTATTTCTGAAATTCATTCTCAATATACCTAAGAGTGGGCATGTAGTTAGCATTTAATAAATATTTGAGTAAATAAATGGAGGGATAAATGAATGAATCAATACATTCTTGAATAACTTTTCAAATTTTGGAATTTTTTCCTTTTAAATAAATTTTATCTATTAAAACAGCATTTAGACACATAAAGATGCTACATATATAGAAGAGTTATTATTTATTCAGTAGACAGATATTTTTTTGATGGGTATATGGATCCCCAGTTCCCTTGCTATAACTTTGTGGTACATATCCCCTCTCACTCTCCAACCCCAGTAGTAGGGAAATACTTCTAAAGATGATGATGCTTTCAAAAAATATATTTCCAATTACTTTTCCTAATTGGCACCTAAACATCTATTCATTATTACAGTTAAAATTAAAACTTTATGGCATGAAAACATCCTGCTGTTTTTAATGATAGCAACTTTTGATAAATAATTCTTTTTCTGTGTGTTTCCAAGGGAATGCTTCAGATCTTTTACTGTATCTTCAAAGGGGCTCGTAACTCAATACAAAAAGATATAGACCACGGATTTACAGACAGGTTTGTAACTCAACTCCAGCACCTAAATAGAACTTCTTGGCATTCATTTTATAAGCTATCCTCACCCCTTGTTTCAATTCTTTTTTCTATTTTTAGTTTGTTAATGTTCATATTCCAGGAGTCATATGTATGGACCTACAAGATCTCTTCCTACAGAAGTTAGGAGTACTGGTTAATTCTGTTTTCCTTTTAAGTCTCCTGATAAAACATGCATTTCCATGTTAGCTTTCAAGCTTCATCTGGAGTGGGAGTTAAAACAAATGAGATGAGGTCAAGTGGGTGGTCTTTAGCATCAAAACAATACGTGGAAATGAAAACTGTGCAGTTCTGAAATGGATGCCTAATCTGAAAATTTGGACATTAGAGAGAAAACCGTCTGGACAGCAAGAGACTTGCAGTCTCCAACTGCATAAAAAAAGTCTTTGCTGATATAAATGCAACTAAGTCAAAAGTTGGCTTCACTAGAATAAAAAAGTGCCCTAGAAACACAGGCTTCATATTTAAAATACATACACTTAAATTTTTTTTTTACATACACTTCCATAAGATTTCATTTCTTACTTTACTCCCTGCGTCACAGGTCGAGCTTTCAGGAGTATCTCTTATAAGTTACAGTTAAAACATGATTTTACACCATTGGGAAACTATGCAAAGCTCCCATATTAAAGGAGACTAATTAATGAAAAACTGAGTAAACAAGTATTGGCTTTATTTGGGAAAAAAATGATTATTTTTTATTATTACTATTAAAGCTATCTTTTTGTATTAACAAGATTGTTGTATATGGCTGTAATTGTAAGAAGCTCCATTTGGGAGGAGGGAGGGACAGAGATGAAGTATAAATACATTCAATACATAAAATAATGTGTCATGTTTAGTTTGCACTCCAACTTTCCTGCATGAAAAAAAATTGTTCATATTTGTTCAAAAGTAATAATTTCAAGCGATAATCAATGATGGTTATCCTATTTGAAATACACGACCATATATAATTGTCTATTGTATTTAGAAGGGAAATTCTGGGCTGCATATCATATTCCCTAATCAACTGTTGGCTTGCTGAAGGCAAATAACTTAACTCTTGAGGGTATGCTTTTCCCCTTTCACTTGAGAAGAGCTGTAATATGATGTATAGATCTTGTTTGTGGGGCATATTCCAACCAGATGCTTTAAGAAACAAATATTCTGTGGGCAGAACTGGTATTGATTCACTTCTCAAGTAATAACGCCAAGCTCCCTAGAATTAATGACATAAAAATTATGTTTATATTTCTGGACAGAAACGTGTCAAAGAACGATAAATTCTTGGCAAGCATGCTGTCATTTCCCTCGACTGTGCCCATGGCACACATTCCTAATCAATTCTGCCATTCCTTCTTATGAGTTGGGCCTTGACTTCAAGAGCTTTTGAACTACTGTTTCAATAGATTATAGTTCACATGTAAGATGAAACTTATTCACTATGCATTTTGAAACAGGCAGAATATAGCAGAGGGTCTATGGAATGTTGGAAGGAGGTGGATCTTAACACTGCCTGGATTCTAAGGGAAAAAGTAAAGCCAAGGGTTTGAAGCCTAAATTTTCAGAGGAAATAGAGAATGGAGGATTCTTGGGTTTCATTGTCTTTCTTGCTCCATTTATATGAGAAAAATGGGCCTTTTGTTCCTATGGAGATGGGGGTGAAGGGCATTGAGGGAAGGCCACGCAAGTGGGGCTCTGATGTCCTAACCCTTGTTTCAATCACTGTATAAATATACACAGTAAAACTATTTCATTGAATTTTTTTTTCCTTAGAAAAAAATGCTGAAATGGTGTAGCAGAAAATCCAGATGCAGTGGAAGCTGCCCCAGTGATTAAATCTCAGTGAGTGCTGTAGAACTATTGGCTTTCCTCGGGGAAAAAAATATTAAAATCCCTTTTTCATTTATCTCCATATGAAAAGTCAACAGACCCACAGCCTTTACTAAACAATCTGCCCTTCCCCACCCATGACTCATGACCTCCTTTTTTATTGACCAGTGCCATCATGGGTACCATTTTGGAATCTCTGTCCTATTCCAGTGTCTATCTGTCTATTCTGATGATAATCTGTATCATCATAATGACTGCTACTTTATAAGTTTAGCCATCTGTTCACAGCAAGTTTGCCCAACCTTTGTCCTTTTCAGAACTGGGTTGGCTATTTGGGGGGTTTTGTTCTCCCATGAGGAGTTTAGAATCAGTTGGTCAATAATCCTGTTGGTATTTTGATTGGCTTTCTTTTAAATTTACAGATTAGAAGACAGTTTACATTTTTAGAATGTTGAGATTGTCTGTGCATGAATATATGTCTGGCCATTCATCACATCTCCTTTTATGACCTTTCAGCGTTTCCTTGTGAAAATCTCAAAGGTTAGGATGGTCTTAGCTACAGGTAAGTTACTGGCTTAATGAGACCCTGAGCTGTTCTAACCAGACTGTACGTGACTTGGGAACTTTGAGCTCATTCCACGTTGTTCCCACAGGAGAGGGCTCTCCTCACCATCTCTCTGCCTCCCCTGGTCCCGGTCTCCCCAGTGGGATTAAGTTCCACTGTCCAGTGTTAACTTGCTTGATAATGCACATTTTGCCTTCCCTCTGGGACTCACTTTCTCACTGTCTTACTCATGTTTCCTGTGATCTCCTCCTTATAAAACCATGTGTATTTTCATCATTGCCTCAGGGTCTGCTTCTGGGAAATCCTGACAAGTGTTTAATAGACTTCCATGCCAGATGTAATAAAATCAAATTCTCAGAACCTAAAAGCATAAAAAACAACAAAAAAAACAAACCCAAAACCCTCCACCCATGGTGACCTCCAGGTAGGATCAGTTGGGGGAAGAGCATGGGCTTTCAGGCCTGAAAGATGCTTGAATTCAAGCTTGCCAATTTTTTTCATTATATGGCCTCGATAAACCTGTCTTCCACCTATGTGAAAACAGTGATTTAAGCCTCATAACATTGTTCCGATTATTAAATGATGTGTTAAATCTTACATCCATTCGAAGAAATAGTTATTTCTCCAGGAATAACTCAGGAAAGGAACACAGTTAAGGAACTGGCACAGACTGATGGACAATAAATGGAAACTATGGTTATTACTGTACATGGATGAAGGAGAGGCACAGCAAATCTTGGAGAACTTGGGATAGTGCCATTTGGTAGTAGGGACATGCATCTGTCTTAGGTATTGTACCATAGGACTCTTTGTGCTCTGCATCATGGGGTGAGCCTTTGAAGGCAGGCAGACCCGGGTTCAAATACCCAGTGTACCAGATGAATAACATTGTACACTTCCTGGGGCTCTCTGTGGGATGGTGACCACAATTCCTACCTGTGGTGAGGAGCCAATGAGATAACGGAAGTAGTCTCATTGCTTCAGCAACATTACTTTAAAATCTCCCTTCCTGGAGGTCGCCTGCTTGCTGCCTACGGAGTATTTGGATTACTTTCTCCTGACATGAGAACATAGCCCATCCAAAGGTATAGAAAAGTCCAATTGGTGGACACTGCTCTTTCCAATTCTCCAGAATTAACAGTAGCTAATACAGGATACTGCTTTTTATACATTTAATATAGGCAACAAACAGGACCCTACTATCTATTGTCTAAGAAGTTTTCTAAAATGTAGCTTTAGAGAAAACATACTGAGGTCAAATTTGAATGCAGGGGGATGGAACAATTCTATTCAGTCTTAATAAGCAATCTTAAGAGGACAATTAAGTGTAGAAGAAAGAATATGGGTTTTAGAGTCAGATGGACTTGATTTTAATTCCAGTCTGCCATTTGCTAGTTACACGTGATCGTGGGCAGAATGCTTCATAACTGACCTTCAATTTCTTCAGTAAAATGCTGAAACAAAATCCCATTTTGCAGTGTTATTAATAAGATTAAATTAGGTAATTGGAAAATACATGTGTATAAAATGCCCAGTTTAGTGCCTGGCACATAATTAATACTCAATAACAGTAAACGGTAATAACTGCTATTATGTAGCTGGCGTATAACTCTGAACTATTTATTTTAGCCTTTTCTTACCTGAGGTTGCTAGTCTAAGGTATGGAATATTTGTGGGAATTCTGTGTCTTACTTCTAATACCTGTGTTGTTCAACTTTTTATAAGTTTAACTTTCAATTGACCTCCATTTTTGTATGTTACATATTAAAATCCCTAAATTTCCTTTCCTGTACCAAATTCAGACTCATACCTCAGCTCACCAAAGAGCCATGTGAAGTTTTCTTTATGTGGTGCTGCTTGCCAACAAGTTTTAGTAGCAATGCCATCATCGTCTGCAAAGCAGCATTTATTTATCAATCATCTGAGGAGCTTATTGCATTTTCTCTTGGTATTTTATAAACATGAATCAAAAATGGAAAACAGATATGATTCCAGAGATAAGCACAGATTTCAGAAGGAAACCATGCTACACGCTGAAACAGCAGATCTCTAACCTTGGTTTGATGTTTTATTGACTTAAGCTGGTTAACTGTGTATTCTAAGGTGAAGAAAATTAAACAACTCTGGAACGAGTAAATGACACGTGAAGCTTGCGCCTAAAAAGCAAGCTGTAAGTGGGGCTTTTACAATATTCTTCAAGTTCTTGGCATGGAAGCTCCCTTAGAATAGGTATGACTACCTTTTAACATTCATGAGTTATACTTAGTGTAATTTTTAGTGATATATACACCAATAGGAAGCTGCCTACATTTCTTAAAAGTCTAACTGAAAATGGGAACTTTCTTTGTATCTTTACGGAATAAGGACAACTCACGTGGTAACATGGATCCCATCAGCTAAATCGAAGTTCTGGTTGGCAATTTCTTATTTGATTCATAAAAATTGTAGCATTTATTATTAATTAACTATTTGTGTAATAGATTAAGTTCTTCAAAGCATGAGCTCCACCAGGGGAAAAATACAAA
Source organism: Aselliscus stoliczkanus (assembly GCA_033961575.1). NCBI lineage: Eukaryota > Metazoa > Chordata > Mammalia > Chiroptera > Hipposideridae > Aselliscus > Aselliscus stoliczkanus. The sequence goes on from CM066739.1 coordinate 27,236,600, forward strand.
AGGAGTTTGTAAAGAAAATAATAATAAGAAGTTGAAAACCAAATGGGTCCAACAAACATAGCTGGGCAACTTTGTAACTTGAGCAGAAGCCATTAACTTGAGCTACAGACAGAGATGGGTCAGGGGCTGACTGTTATTATAACGTCTCTGTAGGAGTGAGTTTGATCCCTTTGAGATTGATTTCTTGGAGGCAGAACAGACAAAAGGTCTCAGTTCAGTGCTTGCTGAAGCATCTGCCTGTGGTGGTGTGAATGAGGTAGGTTTGCTCCAAACACACAAATTAGAAAGGAGACCCCAATCTGGGTAGCCTATATCCCACCTTACATTTCCAATGCATTTTTGGAATCACCTTGCAAGTATTACTGACTTTTTCCCTCATCTGATTACAGCTGGTGTGGAATATATAATAGAAAGAAGCAACACTGATTACAGATGCTTCTTTTTAGGTGAATAATATATTCTACAAAGCAATGGTTTCTTGACAGGCAGAACCATTTTAACCTAGTTCAGGGGAAAAGACCCATCTGCTTGGTTCTGTCTGACCTTTTGTAGGTTGATGCTGCCTGTCTTCTCTTTTAATAAATTGCAACACAGCTCTCCTATTAAAAGAATCCATAAAACATGACTTAGTGCTGTAACAAAACTACAAAATCCAGTTAACTAGCACAGCTCTTCTGGGTTTGTGTTGAAATTTCAGAATAAAAGTTGGTTTCTCTAGTTTCCCTTGAGAACTGCTTCCCTCTTGGTAATGTCTCCTAGCCCCCACTCCTATTTAGTCTTCATTTAAATGACATCATTAAAAGGGACTTGGTTGTATTCTCCTTTCAAATACTGTAAATACAATGATTTATCTTGTGTACAGATAACATAGTACTACTTTAAATGTTTGCTATCAGCTTTAAAATGTCACGGACAAATTTAAGAGTCATAATGGGGTCCCAGTCCATGGGGGACTTAGGTTTTAAAGTTGACATGTAAAAAATTACTGATTGTCAAAGTTACCAGTGAAAATTCATTAAATCACCCATAAACTGTACTATGGAACCATCTTTTAATAAGTCCAAAACAACCAGTGAAGCAGGCAAGATCACTGTTAAATACCAAATAAAGTAGTTATCTTATGTTTAGATGCCATGGTATAAAAAAAAACCAAAAAAAAAAAAAACAACAAAAAACCCCAACCAAACAACCAAACAAACAGAAAACCATCTTTAAATACCAGAATCACTCTCCACTCGATAAGCCCTTTACCCATGCGGGTCATGAAGTGCATGAAGTGAGTGACCTGAGGCGACCACAGCTTCAGGCGGCCCAACAACTCTTGGGCTTGGCCAAAGACCACTGAGTGGAAGGTGGGCAACAATGTTCCTCAAATGCTTTAACTGTTATTTTATTTTTGCTAGATATTATACAGTTAAATTTGCAGATGGTAAAAAAAATGGACCATTGACTATTAGATTTTAAAATACAAGTAGTGTGGGCTGGCCGAGTGACTCAGTTGGTTAAGAGATCACTCAAGAGTGCGAGCTGAACTCGGAGCAACAGCAGTTCGATGCCCAGCCCGAGCTGAGCTGCCGCTGAGCTGCCAACAGGTGGCAGGATGGCTCAGCTAAAAAAAAAAAAAATTAAAAATAAAATAAAATAGAAATAGTGGGTTTTTTAAAAAAATGATACCTAGTAAATTTTGAGAGGCTACAGACAAGTAAACAATCAGCTAATGTTTGGTAATTCAAGTATTTGGGAATCCTAGGTAGCTTCATCTCTTTACTCTCCACTCCCTGCCAGCACTCTTGTTAAAACTCCAGATCTAACTGTTCCACTTAGGTCCTCAGGTCCAGCAATGCTCGGCTCTCCCCTATCGGCTGCATGCCATCTGCCTGCATTTGTGAAATGACTCAGCATCTAATTTTAGGTATAAAAATCCAAAAAAAAAAAAATGTAAAGATGAGTGGTAATATTACTCACACATTCACCTTTCTCGGAACTGAATACTGAGAAAGCCTCACAGAGCCCAGTAATTCCATTGGCCCTTAGGCTGCTGGGCCCCAAAGGTTGAGGTTTGGGAACTCATGATGTAATAGCTTTAGAGTCACTGAGAAAGCTTACTCTGGGCATGTGACTTTGCCTACCAAGCGCTTAGGGCAGGAGGCTGAGAAATCTAAAAAAGGACACCAGCCCTGGAAAAATGATTAAAGGTGGTCTCTCCTCGTTTGGGGGCAAATGCTATAGAAGAAGGTATTGTTCTCCTCTATCTTCACCTTGCCATCTCCATTGGAGTGAGCTCCGTAAGTACACAGGGATCATGTGTTTTTATTCATATATCTTCATCTGGCATACTTAACACAGGGCCACCAAACAATACATTTTCAAAATCAATATGTTGAAATATATAGATTACGAGCAGAGAAGGAAAGCCAATCAGGCACGCAGTAGTTTGTCACCACTGCCTTCCTGCCACACTGCCCCGTTGTACACGTGCCACTCAAAACCTCCCTCCAAACAGCATCTCCTGTCCTGCTTTCTTATCATTCCTGATATTTCATAAGTGTCTATCGCTAAACTCCCGGGGCCAACTTACTTCCATGTAGTTTCATTGAGCTGAAAACATATTCACAGGTATTGAATTACAGAACATGAAAATTATATCTATTTTAAATTTTAATTAAAAAATAGGGTTGGCCGAGTGGTGCGGTGGTTAAAAGCTGGATTGGGATGCCAGCGGCCCCAGTTTGGGTCCCACATATGAGGGCCATTGACACTGCACTCAAAAAATAATAATAATAAATAAAACCCATAACATTCTTCAAATACCCCTTTATGCAATTAGAGATTAAAACCGTAATTTCTAACTTAAAATGTATATAATGCATAAATAATTTTAAGAAATGAAGCCCTTTAAACATTTTTCCTGAGTTGGTCCTCACAGTGAGATAGTGGCTCACAACCATCTTAATTTTTGAGCTATAATCAGTCAGTCTACATACCTGAGAGCTTCTTCAGGTATCTGCCAAGTTTTTAGTAAGCCAGTCCCATTTCTGGCTTCTGAATCACACTATACCTTCTAATCTTTGCCCTACTATACTTTCCAACTATACCAGAGAGTATATGACCCAGGCCTCAGATCAGGGTGTGCCCCTATTTTGCCACTGTGTGGTCCTTCTCACAGTATTAGCTCTTTTTTTTTCCTGTCTTTGGGTGGTTCAGTGCCCAAATGGTGACATTAACTCACTGTGTGATCCCTTCCAGTTGATTTGGATTCTCTTATTGGCCCTCCGCCTCCTTGTTTGAGCTTTGCTTCTTATTAGCCTCATTCCCATTGCCACAAAGCATCTGGCTAAGAACTTGACCTCATTCTCTGGACATCGGCATTCATGGCCTGTCCTGGCTCACTGACCTCTTGGCTTTGACTGTCTTATAGTCTTTCCAGTCACTTAGATTCTGTAAGATGTTCATTTGAATCTGTGCCATCTGATGCTGACATGCTAGCCGGTAGGGGGGAAAGATAAAATGGAAAAGGCTCAACTGGTTACCACCCATCAAATGTGGAGATCTGGTTGCAAAACTCCCAAGATAGGTTCATAATGATTACCAGTTACATTAGCACTTTCCACTGTTTGGCTCCTTTTATTCAACATTGTTTAAGATTTATTCACGTGATTGCATGTAGCTATAGATTCTACAATCTCATTACTATACTCTATTTCACTATGTATGTACCATGATGCATTTGGGTTGGGTATATACATCCGAATGGAATTACTAAATTATAGGGTATGCATATGTTCATTATTAGGAGACTATGTCAGCTTCCCAAAGTAATTGTACCAAATGCCTCATCTACTCTGTATCCTTGCTAGCACTTGGTATTTTCTGTATCCTTGCTAGCACTTGGTATTTTCTGTCTCTTGTTATCGCTGTTTGGTGGATGTCATTTTATTATCTTTATTTTGATCCAAATATCTGGAGTATATATAATAGCAGTTCCTTGGAGGTACTTTAAACGGGTATCTCTCCATGATCTGGGCAGTTAGCTTTTTACAGTGTCTTTTATGTAGTACCGAGTCTCTCTCTTGGTCTGTTTCTCTTCTTTTAAAAGACAAGACGCTTCATAAATCAGGAACAAAGTTACTTTAGCCACCTTTAAAGTTGCTTTATTTTAGCCTTACCATTAAATTAACATGAAGATGCAATAATCTGGTGCTCCTTTTAAAAATTAACTTAAAAATAATAAATAGACTTATTCTAAACCATACTCTTAACTCTGAGACTTTAAAGATCACATTGTACCAACAAATTGTTCTCTAATTTCTATAATGGCCATTGATGAAAAGCAGTGATAACTGACCTTAAAGCAACCTCCTTGTGTGCTTTGGCGCCTTGAAACCCACTTTAACCCCAGTGGAGGAGAAAGCTCACTCAATTCTACATGCACAATGACCAGGGTTCCATGTGTGAAATCATGGACATAAACAAGAGAAATATAGGATATGTATTCTCTATCTTGATGGGTCTTTCAGAACTGGGAAAAAATGATTAGTCCACATGTAAAAACTAGAGAATAAAAATGAGCATGTAAATAGGATGTTCAAATTATAATTGCTAAGGACATTAATAATATTATACTATATTATACATATTCATTTGTTTCCCACACCAGACATAAGTTCCATGAAGACAGAGATCGCACCTATTTCCTTTATTACTGTATTTCCAGTGCTAGTATACTGCCTGATATCATATAGCACTCAATAAATATTTATGAGATTAAATTGCAGGAAGACAAAACATGAGTTAGAATAAGTAGTCAGGGGAAAAAGATTTAGGTAGGTAAAAAGGAAAAGGAGGGTTTTCTGGGCAGAGAGCATATACCATCTTTATACTAGTGTTTCCTTTTATTGCTATATTCCTTTGTACTTTTTAGAATGCACATAATTATCTCAATTCATTCCTCCAGAAAACCATATATGTTTATGAGACTCAACGAAATAAATCAAGTATTCAAAAGATACAGCTTTGTTCACAGACAAAATAATTAACTCTGCAGATAACAAATAAAACAAGAAAACAAAGAGATAAGTGGCGGGGTGAAGCCCTCCAGCTGAACTTCCATCTGGAATCAGAACAAGGAAGGGCTAAAATCAGAGATTGCTAGGAGTTCGGCACCTACAGTTTACTGGAGACTACAAATGCTTGGTATCAAGTGGGAAATCAGAAGCTCGGCTCATTGCTTAAAACCAGGAGACAATGAAGATCTTTTCAACTTATCAAAGGAGGAACAGAAAGGTTGTCACTTGTTGCTTGGGACTACAGTTGTGGCCTAGGGAGGCTGGTGAACACACATTCAGCTTTATAAACAGCAAGGGAGCCAAATGTCACTGCTGGGGGAGTTGGGCCTTGGATATTCCAATATCACCATAGGGCAGGAGCATAAGCCCCTATTAGAGATTGTGTTGGACTGGGAGTCCTGAGTGGGGGGCTGGGCAAAACCTTTAGATGAGGAGGGGTGAAGAGAGCAGGGTGGAAGGAGGGAGTGACATAGAGGAAAGTCTCAAAAAGAGTAAACGCATTACAGCACTAAGAAACTCAATGCTAGGTACATGTAAAGAATAAAACGACAAAAGAAAAAATCAACTATAGGGCATTCTCTTAAGTGAACACAAATGAAAAATATTTAAATAGAATATTTGCAAATTGTATATCAATGTATTTTTAAAGACCACTATGGAGTAGAGTATATCAGGAATGCAATGATGGTTCAACATCAGAAAAATCTGTGAATATATTCTATCACACAAATAGGTTAAGGGGACAAAACCATATTATTATTTCAATAGGTGCAGAAAAATACTTGATAAATTTCAACAATCTTGATTTTTTAAAAAAAAGCCATTAGCCACAGAGATGTTTCCAACCAGAACTGTTTCCAACTGAGAAATCCCACTCATATGCAGACTGGTGGCCTATCAAGGCAGAAATACCTGAACCATGTGGGTGTATGCATCTGGTCTTTGGAATTGGTGGGGATTCCCCAAATGGGAAGCCGAGCTAAATCTCCTCTCCTTGATGGCTGTGCCTGTCATTTTGGGTCATGTGCAGTCTGAAGAGTAAATAGATGGACCTGGACTATAGAAGCAGGAGAAGTCATGAAGCCCCAGAGAGAAGAGAGCATCATCCCTGGTTCCTGATAACTCTCCATTTCTGATGGAGCTTTCCAATACAAGTTGGTGTCAAGTCCAACTAAACTTTGTTTCCTGCTTGTTGATTTGATCAAATATCTACATTCTTACAATTATCTCCTCCCTACTCCTTTTAACTTGAGCTTCTGACTTTGTTTTCTGAAAAATTGTTTAGAAAAGATATAAATGATAGAACCACTAAATCGTTAATCAATACTAAAGGTAAAAACATATTTTAATGGCAAAGGAGGCAGTGACTTCTGAAAACTTAGGAGATAGTTTTTGATCTTTGGTAAAACTCTAAAATAGATTTAAAAAATAATAATTTGTAACTTGGGAAAAATTAACTTGCAAATACTCACTGCTGTACTCCAACTCTTCTTCTACAGCTATCTAATCCCCTACAGCTATCTAAAGAAGAAGGACCCATGTTGTACCATAGATGGCTTGTGCCAGTTTGCAAGGGGCAATTGTTAGAAAATCAGGAATTTGTGAGCTGTTTGTTAAACACATCCATTCTTAAAAATTGAATTAATAAACTTACAATGAAATAACTTGCATTAAAAGCAAAGGAAACAAATACAGCACATCACTTCTTACTTGTTTTACAGTATTTTACTGTAACCTCATAGGTTATTTGCATCTATTGTATCTGTATGGTGAAAATACCATGCAGAGCTACTGTACATCACTTCCTAATTCCATGCTCAGTGATATCATTCTGGTTGCTTGAAATTGTCCAAGGTAGGATTATTGACACCACACAAATCAGTCAATACTACAAATCAAGGCTTGATTTGTAATCTTACTGCTTGCCTAGATTTTAAAAAGTGATAGAGAAAAATATTAATAATGCAGACTAAGCAAACAGGAGTGTTGCAGTTATGGTGGTTATACTGCAAATAGCACAGAAACTTGAGGAAATGTTCTATTGAATTAAAAAACTATTATCCGGCTTAGTGAAGTTACTCGTGTTATTGATGGATCTCTGCCATACATACATCTTTGTTGCTTCACTCTTGTTTTACTTGTTAATAAAAATAAAAATATAAACCACATTTATAGGTAAACTACATTCATTCATCAATTGCAGCCATAGGTTGGTTAGGGATACAGGAGTTGAGCAAAAATTAATGAAATCATTCTGTGAGTCGGCTATATGGAATTTACAAGAAAGAGCTTTACATATTTTATTATTACTTGTAAATTTATGCTTCAAATCCATTATATCAGCAAAATTTAGAAGTAGCCTGGAAGGGCCACATTGAAATTACATAGGAAAAGAAACTCTTGGAGACAAAAATAATTGAGTCAAAATTTATCAATCCTGGAGAACTAAACAGGATTAGGAGAAAAGAGGTAAGTGAGGAAAAAGCAACAGAAGCTAGGATTTTGTTATATAGAGCAGTAGGGAGGCAGAACGGTAAGATTTTTGAGCAGCTACCATGAGGCATTTGGGTAAGGAAAAATCTTTTAGTATATTTTGCTGTGAAATATAACTTCCCTTTGAGAGACTTTAATAAAAATTTAATTGTTTCATCTCTATAGATGTTTGTAGTACTATCATATGCATACCTAAACTTAGATGTGCCATGAAGCAGTTGAATTATATTTAGATTACATGAGCATTTCGATAAAAATTATTATTTGGAGTCAATATGGCTTTACTATGAACAAATTATGCCAAACTTGCCTTTGTTCCTCTTAGGATCGGGTAGTTACCCTAACATATCTCAAGAATAAAAACAACAGTAACAACAATACAACTATTACTACTACTAATTATTGTTTTTATATTATTGGTAACTGTTCTGTATTCTTTACATGGCTTAATTCACTTAATCATCACAACAACATAGGAGGCAGACACAAACAATTTACTATCATTATTTTACATATCAGGAAACAGACCAGAGAAGTGGAGTAACTTGCTCCGAAGCACATAACTAGCAAAGTCTAGTAAGATTAGAATCCAGGCAATCTAGCTCTAAAGGTTACACTGCTATTGTGCTCACAGTGCTAATGCTATCAAGTCACCAAGCAGTAGCAATATAGTGTCATAGTCAACTTGTTCTTAGTTTCTAAGAACAAATATCAGTGATACCACTGACATCAATCTAAAGATAGCTCTCTGCCAGGGTATTGGAAGCTGCTTGTATCGGTTGCATTGACTGATTTCACAAAAGCATTTAGTGAGCATCTGGTTGTTGAACAGAATGTCACAGATATTTCAGGTGAGACAAAGATGAATAAAACATGAGTCTACCTTTGAGGAGCTTCAAATCCACTGTTTTTATCAATCTCTTGAACGATGTCAAGAGGTAAATCAATTATGTCATAAAACTGGGACAGAGGGAACTTCTGGTAAAATGGCACAATAGACAGACACTGTGCTAATGCCTCCCAGGATCACACCAAAATTACAAGCAAATTATACAGCATTCAACACTGGAGGTCCCCGGAACACTAGATGAACAGAACCACTAAACGAAGAACTTAAAGAGGAGGCTGTGTCGGGTCTGGTAGGATGGGAGGAGATGAGAGAGGGCGAAACCCGTGAGGGATGCCCCAGCTGTGTGGGGAGGCTCCTCCGGTTCAGGGAGAGACCCTCCGGCCGCACTCCAAGCTCACCAGCCCAGAGCTCCTTTGCCGGGTAGAGAAGTTCTAATATAGCCGGCAGTAAATTAGTGAGGACTCTCTTTGCTCAGCTCGGTGAGGCTAAGAGTGGCTGGAGAATCAGTGGGGCCGGCGCCCGGGCTTGCTCGCCGTTGAGCACTTACCTGGTTCCTGGTGGAGCGGTGGCTGTGTGAGCCGGGAGCCTGCGGGGACGGACTGAACTGAGCACCTTTGGTGCAAAGGCTGGAGGTTTTTGGACTGTTGTTCCCATGGTGTGGAGCCTACACGCGAGTGGTGCAGGGAGGGCGCCATATTGTTGGGGTTGGGCCCTCCCATGAAGGATAAGGACCGAGACCTCATTGGTCTGGTGGAATTGGCGCAGAAGTGCGTGTGTGCGTGCGCGCGCGCATGCGGCCTTGGATCCCCACCCTCCGCCAGTTTATACTGCGTTGCCAGGGAAACGCGGGGCGGGTGCCCTCCGGCTCAAACAGGCTGCTCACTGAAACCCGGAAGTGTGCGAGCTGCCTCGGATCCCCACCCTCCGCACAGCTCGTGCTGCGTTGCCAGGGAAATGCCTGGTGGGCATGCTCCGGCTCCAAAAGGCTGCTCACTGAGATGCGGGAGTGCGCAAGCCGCCTCGGTCCCCGCTCTCTGCACTGCGCTTGTAGAGTTACCAGGCTGGTGATTGGTTGTCAGGAAGCTCGGCCTGGTCTGCGAGGGGCTGATTGGGACAGGCTGAGACTGGGAGTTTTCCTGGGAGTGTTGGGCCGTGAGCTGCGTGCCTGCGTGATCCAGCCAGGGCTCTCCTGGTGATCTATCTAATACATCAAAGCAATCCCAGAGCGACAGCCAGAATGGGGAAACAAAGAAACATGTCACAAGTAAAAGATGAGAAGAAACCTCCAGAAATGGAACCAAATGAAACAGAAGGATCCAACCTTTCAGAGACAGAGTTTAGAACATTGATGATAAGAATGTTTAAGGAACTTAGCGAGGACATAAAGAAGGATAGGGAAACCATAAAAAACAACCTGTGAGTACTAAAGAATACAATAACTGAAATGAAGAACACACTCGAAGGAATCACCAGTAGAGTAGATGAAGCAGAGGAGCGGATCAGCGATTTGGAAGATAAAATAGCAGAACTCACCCAGTTGGCACAGCAAAAAGACCAAAGAATAAAAAACAATGAAAATAGTTTAAGAGCCCTATGGGACAAGGTGAAACACAACCACCTTCGACTCATAGGAATACCAGAAGGAGAAGAGAAGAAGCAAGGGGTCAAAAATCTATTTGAAAAAATAATGACTGAAAACTTCCCTACCCTGGTGAAGGAAATCAACATACATGCCCAGGAAGTGCAGAGGGTTCCAAACAAGCTGAACCCAAACAGGTCCACACCAAGACACATCATAGTTAAAATGGCAAAGGTTAAAGACAGAGACAGAATCCTAGAGGCTGCAAGAGAAAGACAGCAGGTCACATACAAAGGAACTCCTGTTAGACAAACAGCTGACTTGTCTACAGAAACTCTGCAGGCCAGAAGGGAGTGGCAGGAGATACTCAAAGTGACACAAAATAAAGGCCTACAACCAAGATTGCTATACCCAGCACGGCTATCACTTAAAATTGAAGGAGAAATAAAGAGCTTCTCAGAAAAGAATAAGCTTAAGGAATTCATTACCACCAAGCCAGCATTGCAAGAAATGTTAAAAGGGCTTTTGTAAACAAAAGAAAGGGGTAAACAAGCTAACCCAGAGAGACAATTTAAGAAGATTGAAGTCATATCAAGCAGATATAAAGGAAAAACTGATGGTTGCTGGCTGGGAGGGAGTGGGGAAGAGGGAGAGGGGGAAGGTTTTGGACAGTGTCGATGGGACTACAATGTTGCTGTGGGGATATGGGGGCAGTTCTGGGAATGTAATTGATAATGTTGTGAAGAGACTATTATGTTGCGTGAAATAAGTCAGTTGGAGAAGGACAGGTACCATGTGATCTCACTTGTGTGTGGAGTCTGAAGAGCTGAGTGAACGATCAAAGTAAACAGACTCGTAGATGTAGAGGAAAAACTGAGGGTTGCTAATTGGGAGGGGGTTGGGTTTGGGGGGAAGGGGAAGGGATTAGACAGCATAAATTAACAACTACAATATTGCCACAGGGATATGAAACACAGTTCGGGGAATATAATAATGTTGTAAAAATTTTGTGGTGTGTCAGATAGTCACATGTCTTGTTAGGGAGACCACTTCATCGATGGAGTAGAGGCTTGATCACTGCACTGTACACCTGAAGCTGATGTTGTATAGTATTGTATGCCAACTGTAACTGAATATGTCGATGGTCACGGGATGTGGAGTATACTGTGGAGGGGAGTCAGGGGAGTTGTGATGGATATGTATGATATGGGGGGGGAGTGGGGTGGCAAACTGGGGGAGGGGGGTTGTCACTTTGGGGGGTAAAGAGTATAACTATTGCATTGTGTTGTACACCTTAAACTAATAAAAATAAATAAATTAAATAAAATTATAACAAAAAAAACTGGGACAGGATTTAAAATAATTCAAATTTAAAAAGATCCTAATGTTTTTCACTACTATCCCGAAACTAGTGAGTGTCACAGGTATAAATGTAAAAGTGTGCGCTGTATTGAAAACCAAATGCATGAACACAGCACTGGGGGAAAAAAAATCTGCTTTTATGGCAGCCTTTATATAACATATCTAAAGGTTTTAGGATTCACCTCAGGACGAAAGTGTTACTGAAATTTGTGATGTGCTCTTAGGTTAGAGTGATTGAAATCACATGTCCAGAATGAGAGCTTCTTATTTTTTTCATGGCGCTCTGCAAAAATGTAAGCTGGTAAAGCCTTTGCAGAGGTCAGCCATCTTGGCAGTATTCTTTCTAGCTCGAGCTGTAACATTTTAAGAGGGACATTGAAAGATGTGACTGGGGCAAGTGAAAAAGGATAACTAAACCAAGTCATATGAAGAATGGCTGAAGGAACTGGGATGTTTAGCCTGGACAAGGAAGATGCAGAGAGCATACAGGATCTGATTCCAAAATACTTGGAGGGTTGTTACGTGAAAGAAGGGATCAACTTCTGAGTTGCTCCAGAAGGGAAAACCAACACAGACCACCTGACTGTTATCATAGGTTAGCAAAAGACAGTTCAAAGTGTTTTTATTTAAAACTGGATTGGGCTTCCATGGACTGCAGAAAGGGTCCATGAGAGGGTGTTGTGAGGAGGATGAATTAGGGCGGGCTGCTGAACTGTCTCATGTTGAAAGCATCTTCTAAAATTAAAACGGCATGATTTATAATGGCATAACACAAATAATTCCCTAGACCTTTAATACACACACACACACACACACACACACACACTCTGGAAGAAGATCATATTTTTCCCAAATATGCAAAAGCTATACAATTAACATAAGCAACAGTTACCTTTATATTTCTCTTAGAAGCAAAAGAAACCGTGACATTTAGGTCATGAGAAGAGAAGTAAGTGGCCTGTGCAATTGCCTTTGTGCATAGAAAGCCTGGGAACTACGGGCATTTGTCCCAGGAATCTACTCGGTGGAGAACAGGGGACTGTTTTGACATAAAGAAGTGAACAGGGAATGAATGCAAGGTTTACGCTGGATGCAACTTTAAATCCTTCAGCACAATGCCTAGCAGCCATCAAAAAGCAAACATAAGTTGCCAAAGCCTTTCTGGGGGTGATGAATAGAAACAGAACAAATTACTCTTGCTGAGATAAACGCAACATCAGTGCACTTTGTCTGCAATGCGGGCCACAGACCTCCCCCTGGAAAGGGTGTTCAGCCCTGGGGAACAAGAAGGAAATTCAACCAGAACCAGAGCAAAAATTTTGGCACATGGATCGTCAGGTAATTTACACAAATCAAGTTAATGTAACTGGCAAGCAGACACCTCGAGATGGAGTATTTAGAGCGAATCCTACCAAGACCAGAGGAAGCCAAAAAGAGCCAATAGAAGAGACTGCTAGAGGCTTGCTGAGTACAGGAAAAAAGAAGAAAGGGACTGAGATTGCCATCCAGACAAAGCTCAGTGGAGAGTCAAGAAGAGTTAAGGGGAACAGACCTTTGCCTAACTGAGGAAAGCCCCAGATAAAATCCTAACCACGCCACACAGTTTATTAGAAGTGGTTTCTTCCCTACTAACCAACCGGCTTCCACTAGTCTCAAGCATTCTTTCTGACTTATTTCATTAACATTTCCTTCTTTTTCTGGAGTGGTCAGAGCCCCAGGGACTCTCTCTCTCCCCTCCCCATCCCCCCCAACCAGTGGGGCATTGAATGAGAGCCAGAGTGTTGTCTGTGTAAAGAGAAATTGCAAAACCACAAATTGCAGAAAATCGTTACTGCCAAAAATCGAAAGGAACACACAATATCACCATGCCTCTTAAAAAGCAATTGTGCATTTTACAGGCCTCTGGATAATTCAGGTTTGTTTGGCAACTTTCTCACGCATACCACCCAGAAGACAATTCTCTTCCACCAGAGGCAGTGGTCCTAAAGAATACCTGTGGTTGCAAAGAAACAAAAATGTGGGTTCAAGTCTTTCCAGGGGTCCGACTTAGCCCAATAGGGTTCTATTTTCTTCTGTTGTGTAGTATTGATTTTTAAGGCCCAAAATTTGCCCTCAGAGTCCCAGGGACTCCCACTAAAACAGAAAGAGCCTCCAATCATTTAATAAGGATCCCTTAAAGAGATAAAACATTTTTCTTCGATGGTCAAATCTTTCAGAAACATTATCTTTTTTTTTTTTTTTTTTTTTGAGAGTAGCATCACTGGCCCTGATATGTGGGACCGAACCAGGACCACTGGCTTCCCAAGCCAGCGCTTAACCATGCCACTCGGCCAGCCCCCAGAAACATTATCTTAATGTGATTATGACAACAACCCTTTGATAGAAGCAGGAAAAAATGCTTTCCTTTGTCCTCCTTTCACCTGTAATTAAGATCCTTAGAAACTGAGAGGTTAACTGACATTCTCAAAATCAGGCCATTTCTGAGGGAGTGATCTGAGGCTCAGATATGTGCGTTCCTTCCATCACCCACCCTCTTACTCTATGGGGGCATATCTCTGTCTTCCTGACTCAGCTACGGCTGGCATCCATCAGAGGTTTTGGGATCTTAGGCAGCCCATACACATGTCTAGGGCCTTCCCTTGGAAAGCCTCCTGCCATTCACTATAGAGCAGGGCTTGTCTGACTGGAGTGCTGACGAGGCTGGTTTCCATTTGCATTGGTTGTATAATGCAATCACCATTAGGACATAATGGCAACTCCAGAGGGGCTGATTGAGTGTAGCTGCCAAAATGAACCAGTCACAATTGCTTGGTGATTTTAATGTGTTTCCATGACTCCTACCAGTTGCTCATAGGTGATGTGAAGAAGTATGTAGACCCACTGTATCTGGGTGGTGTAAAATCCTAGTGCATTTTTTCCTTCTCAGAATATTTACTAATAAAATAGGTCACTAGCCACTTTGTAGGTCCTTGAGAAAAAAATATGTGAAAATAAAGCAATCACAAAGTCACTCCTCTAAGGTGAAATAGCTGGCCTACTCCCTCCTCCAAATCTGACACACAAAAGGTGCTTTCAACCGAATTTTGACAAAGAAATCTTGAGTTAATCGTCATGTATGTGTTTATAGTTGCAAATTTGCATATAACCATTTTAAATTGTTGCCTTCAATTGCCCTTCATCTGATTTTCACCATGAACATATACCAACTGTCTTTTAGTGTTGAAAATTAAATCACTGAAAAGCAGTGGTAAACCTCAATAAGCAAAAACAGTGTGATGAAGAGCTATCACATATGAATATAGGAAGGTAAACACAGGTAGTTTCTCTTAAATAGTTTCGACGTTCAAAAAAAGAAAACAGTCAAAAGTTAACATTTGTACCAATAAAATACTCATGATAACACTGCTTACAAAATCTAACATGACTTTACTGGTAAAAGATGCTTAAAACATTCATAATATGTAGGTTCTTGATAATGCAATGAAGACCAAAGCAATATAGTATAGAGATTGACATTTTGAAATATTCTAGTGAATGCATAATTCGTTGATATAAAATTTGAATCGTTTTACTATTTTGTGCTGATGTTTGAATATTTGGTGTATAGCACAATTTATTTTAGAGAGAAACAAAAAAATGTCATCCAGGGAAATCAGTTAAAACTTTTCTTGCAGTTCAGCTAAATACATAATTTTTTCAAGGACTAAATGCTTCAAAAGAGAATTTATTAGGACATATACAATATGTATAACTCCAGTGAGACCTTTCGATTCTCATGGGTCTGACAATGCTGATTAAATGACTCAGTGACTGCTTTGGGAATTCTGTAGGAATCAGGAGCTGAGAGTTGATGTATTTCCTGGCTTACCTGGATCAACCTTCTCCCTTACAGTTGTCCTCTTTTGCTTACTTATCTGTAGTGACAAGCAACTCACTACCTTTGAACTGCTTTTGAATAACCAGAATCTTTATATGGAATCCAAATCTGTTCCCTGTTGTTTGAATTCAGGTATTATCAATTTTTTCAAAGACAGATGGAAATTCATACTTTTTTGAATAAAATTGTTCTAAACTTCATTTTAGTAAAAAAAACAAAAGAAAAGAAAAAGAGAAGCATCCTCAACCTAATTCCTAGTTATTCCCAATCAATCATTTAGGGAAACCTCTAAAATACGCAGAACTCTCAGTTCGGACCCTGGTATGATTTTATTTAGTCTTTAGAGTAGAGGGAGTTTATAATTTGGGTGTGGACACTGGGAGTGCTGAGTAAAGAAATAATACCCGGGAGATTCGATCTAGAAAGAACACTGATTTACAGAGCAGCCTCAATGCAGTACACACAGGAAGGAGTTATTAAAATAACTACCATGCTGTTAAACGTGAAACAATCTGTGACTGTGAGGAGCCACTGGGCAGGGTAACAAATCAGTCAGCCATTCGAGAGAACCTCAGTATTCAAATGCTGAGTGTCATATGGTTGCAATGTCTAAAAGAATATTGCCTAATTTTTTCCTCTGCACTTTTCTCCAGCTTTTTAGATGCAATACAGTTGCAGCCATCATCAAGCTCAATCTGCTTCCCGAACGGTTTATAAAACGCTCCACGATGCTGTACAAATCAACAGTGTGAAATGTGAGTTCAAATTGTGGCTGCATTTGTTGAGCCAGACTTTAAAAATGTAACAATGTGAGATGTGAGCCTTAAAGATTAGGGGGTTTTAGGAATTATAGCTGAGAAGTAGATACCATTTCAAAGGGGAAATGTACTTACATTTTGCTGCAAGTGAAATGCCTGTCTTTAAAGGGTAGCCTCTGAAACAAAGAGAGAGAGAGAGAAAAAAGTATATTATAAAAAAATTGCACAGTAACCAATTCAAAATGAAAAAGGCATTGAATTGCCTTTGAAGGTACAGCCACTGACTGAAAAAAAATGAGAAGTCTAGAGATGAAAACATATTTATTGAGAAACCTTTTGGAGATACAAGGAGCTTTAGCCCAGAAAGAAAACACATAAGTCAACTGCCATATCTCCCTGCAGGCTGAGCTCCCTGCCCCTGAATAGCCTAGAATTTCGAGATCCCTTGATGCTCACTTGGTCTCTCAGGTCTGATCCTGGCGAAAGGAAATATGAGGAGACTAGTGCTAGTTCCATTGGAGTAGGCACTAGGCATGGCTTAGATTCATCCTTCTCTTATGTCTGGTTCATACTGACATTTGTACCTTGTTCTCTTAGGCCCAGGTCCGACACATTGTTCCATTAAATAAAACTTCTAAAAATTATGATTTTTCTCAATTCATTCTTATTGGGTAAGTGGGCAAGTTTTCTTTTCCAAGAAATAAAGAGCTTTTCTGGGGAGTAGTGTGTGTGTGTGTATGTGGAGGGGAGAGGGGAGCTGACTTCAATGCCAGGTTTCTCTTTATTCAAGGTGGCAGTGAGAGGAGAGGAACAATTAGACTGTGCCTGTGCTTGAAAGGAGTGTGCCAATTGTGCAGGCAGTTACTCAGCGTGGCAGCACACCAGACAGTTCAGCTTGCTTCCAAATCCATTTTTTTTTTTTTTGCATCTACAGTGGTTATATCCAAAGGGGTGCTTTTCAGGGTAGGAGGTTTAATTGAGGGTGTCAGGTAAGCTCCCATGACTGATTTGGGGATGAGTGCAACTCTTTACATTCTGAGATTCAAATGGTTCCAGGTCATCTCCAAGACTGAACGTGGTGTCCTCAGACCTACAGAAAGCTCTTGCCATGCCACCCACAGGGATCTGGATCAGTCCGATTAGTCACTTCAGTGAGTAATAGTTTTCCAAGCTCTGCCATTTTTAGTGCTAGTGTGACTTTGGCAAATGGATAGACATAATAATAGTGGCTATTTCAAAGAACTGTTGTAAGGGTTAAAGAAGATAATACATGTAAAATAGTAGCATGAGGCTTGCCGGTTGTGGGGATTTGAGAAATGCTTCCTGGTCGTTGTTACTGTGTTGTAATGATTATCAGAAGGCCAATTTGTTAAACCAAATAAGAAGATAGGAAAAATCCATGAAATTGGAGCTAGGAAGGTAGTTATGGAGAACCTTGCTTGGGTAGGATATCTCCACTCTTGGTAGTCAAAGCTGTAACAATGTCCCACATTTGTCTCCCAGAATGCCTTCCTTCAATCTTCATTCCTCCAACTGCTCAGCAGAATTGAGTTAGATCAACATCCCACATAGGGAAATCCCTAATTTCCCTATGTTTTGGCAAGCCACCTAGTTGCTCATTTACTATGCATGGAGATGGTTGAGGGTGGGGCTCCCAGAATTACAACCTGCTCAATTATTGAACTGCTGGGTTCAGGAAGAAATGGGATAATTCTCCTTTCAGGGTGCTTGACACAAGTTCTTTACTCCATACATTTGTATCGAGTTGATGTTTTTACATGGATCCTATGGTGTGTCTCACAGAAATGCCATGTGCGTCACTGACTGGAAGAAATTAGCAACATGGCTCTGATCGCCTGACATAGGTTTCCTCCCAGCTCTCACCCTGCCAAACAAAAACGTGTCCTGAAAATTCCTCTGAAATGCTGTATTCTTCAGTAACTTTGAGGAACTTGTTGCTAGGAAACAAATTTAGAACACTCACCTCCCCAGGAAAGTTTTAACTACTGTCTCAGATAACAGGTTCTTCTTCAGCCATGAAAGTATTATGTATTAAGAAGAAAACTGTTATCTCAGGGATTCACTAGGCAAGAGCTCTTCATTTGGGCAACGATTTCTCAGCAATATCATTGATTACTTTAAAAACTATTCAGAGCTGTCCTTTATATAGCTACCTACTGTGGTGGCACTGATCATTTTTCCTGGGGTACAAAATAAATAGAGCCATTAAGAACAATGTGGTGGTAAGGTTTTACAGATCATAAAGGAACATAAAAGCTCACTTTTGCTTTTCTACACTTATTTTCACATCAGAAAAAGAAAAAGCTGAATTCTTAAAGGAGAAAAAAGGTCTTTGCAATGATTAATGAACTCATTTGCTAAGTAGTTACTGAGTGCCGGGTGTGCGCAGGACACTCTTAGGTGCTAATAATACATCCCCTGCTCTCATGAGAGGGTCTGTCTGGTTGGAAAGATAACTAGACTGCTTGGAGGGAGCACGTGATGATGTAATGCAAAATGACAAGGTGGTCAGTGAGGAGGGAAGGTTGTCTTTGATGATCCTGCCTGGAAAGAGAAATCAGGGAAGTATAACTGGGGAAGTATTGGGATAACATCTGAAGAAAAGTTCCCATTTAATGATAAGAATAACAGCTAAGACCCAGAATAGCCTCGGCAATTCTGAGGAATAAAAACAAAGTTGGGGGGATCACGCTACCAGACATCAAAACCTACTACAAGGCCACAGTAATCAAGACAGTTTGGTATTGGCATAAAAACAGGCACATCGATCAGTGGAACAGAACAGAGAGCCCAGAAATAAATCCAAGCATTTACGGACAGTTAATCTATGACAAGGGAAGCAAGAATTTACACTGGAGTAAAGATAGTCTATTCAATAAATGGTGCTGGGAAAATTGGACTGACACATGCAAAAAAATGAAACTGGATCATCTCCTTACGCCTTATACAAGAACAAATTCAAAATGGATTAAAGACTTAAATGTAAGACCTGAAACCATAAAAATCCTAAATGAAAATATAGGGAGTACATTTGCAGACATTACCCGAAGCAATATTTTTACTGATACATCCCTACGGGCAAGGGAAGTAAAAGAAAAAATGAACATATGGGATTATATCAGACTTAAAAGTTTTTTCACAACAAAGGAAACCATTAATAAAACAAAAAGGAAGCCTACTGAATGGGAGAATATATTTGCCAACGATATATCTGATAAGGGGTTAATATCCAAAATTTATAAAACACTCATGAAACTCAACACCAAAAAAACAAACAACCCAATTAAAAAATGGGCAGAAGATATGAAGAGACATTTCTCTAAAGAGGACATACAGATGGCCAATAGGTATATGAAAAAAAGTTCAACCTCACTGGTCATTAGGGAAATGCAAATAAAAACCACCATGAGATACCACCTCACTCCAGTCAGAATGGCTATCATCAACAAATCAACAAACAACAAGTGCTGGCGGGGCTGTGGGGAAAAGGGGACCCTGCTGCACTGTTGGTGGGACTGCAGATTGGTGCAGCCACTATGGAAGTCAGTATGGAGGTATCTCAAAGAACTGGAAATAGAGCTACCTTTTGACCCAGCAATTCCACTCCTAGGTATTTATCCTGAAAAAACCAAGACACTTATTCAAAAAAAGTTATGCACCCCGATGTTCATAGCAGCACAATTTACAATAGCTAAGACTTGGAAACAACCAAAATGCCCGTCAGTAGATGACTGGATTAAGAAACTGTGGTATATTTATACAATGGAGTATTACTCCGCTATAAAGAAGAATGAAATCGTGCCATTTGCAATGATATGGATGGACCTAGAGACTATAATGTTGAGTGAAATAAGTCAGTCAGAGAAGGACAAATACCATATGATCTCACTTATATGTGGAATATGAAAAACTGTATGAATGAGCAAAGTAAACAGAAACTGTCTCATAGATATAGAGGAAAAATCAGGGTTGCTAATTTGGAGAGGAATGGGGATGAGGGAGAAGGGGAAGGGATTAGACAGCAAAAATAGGCAACTACAATATTGCTACTGGGATAGGAAAAACAGTTTGGGGAATATAATTAATAATGTTGTAAATATTCTGTGGAATGTCAGATGATCATAGGTCTTGTTAGGGAGACCATTTCATGGATGGAGTAGAGGTTTGATCACTGCACTGTATTACTAAAGTGGAGGTGGTATACCTACTGTAATTGAATATATATAGATAGTCACGGGATGTGGATTATACTGTGGAAGAGAGTCAGAGGAAGAGTAATAGATATATATGATATGGGGGGGTGTGGGGTGGTGTATTGGGGGTGGGGGGTTTGTCACTTTGAGGGGTAAAATGTATAACTATTGCATTGTGTTGTACACCTGAAACTATTGGGGGTGGGGGGGTTGTCACTTTGAGGGGTAAAATGTATAACTATTGCACTGTGTTGTACACCTGAAACTAATTAAAAATAAAATAAAATTAAAAAAAAAAAAAAAAAAAAAAAAAGAAAAACAGCTAACACTGTGAAGGGCTCAGTGCAGCCGGAACTGTCCTGTGTTTGTTTACATGAGCTGAGTCACTTATCATCATAACAACCCTAGGAGGTATAGGAGGCCCTATTCTCAGCCCCAGGTAGGAGTTAAGGAGGCAAGTGGGGAGCGTGGAGCACACCAGGCAAATGGGCATCATCAAGGGCCTAGGCCCTGGGCAGGAGGAACTGACTCCTCCCTACCATTTGCCTTATTTTGCCCACACTTCAGCAAACCCATTCTTCTACCCTTAGGCGACTTTAAGGGATTATGGGTGGGGTTCTTCTGTTACAGATACTGGATAACTTCAGTGAGGGAAGCCTATGCCCTCTGCTCCCCCCACGGGGAGACGCGAAGTACATCTCGGCTCTCTGCCCTGCGTCACACCCACCTGGCACCTCTGAGCCATGCTCAGAAGCTACCACCGTTTACCATCCTTGGGTCATGGTAGCGCTTGGGCCTAATTCAGTAGCCAGGTCCACATGGAACAGGCCTTATCCAAAGCTTCTGGATACTTTTTGTCTCCTTGTTAGGAATCCAGTCTCCTTGCTCTGATGATCACTGGAATCTGTCAACTGATGATCCTGGAGCAACTGGTCTCTAGGCTGAAGTGTACAACCAGCAGTTCCTCTGCACCACCCACCTATTTCAACGTCTCATCCTGGTTCCTGTGGCTGGTCTCATCTCATTATGGTCTGTAACCTACAATTGATGCCCACTGAAAAACAGACTATTTAGTAATTTTGGAATCTTCTATGCTGATTGGAATATCTGGCTGAAGCTGTCTGCTGTTTAAAATTTTTATAATATGCAAAAAATTACATTGATGCAAGTATAACTCTTTCAATAATGTAATGCATGGAATCAAATTTCTTAGATTCCTATTCATCTCTATAATACACAATAAGCTAGTTCCTACAAATCCAAGATGATACATTTTGAGATGATGTGGTTGCCACTTTTCTTATTCTGAATACTGAATGATTTCTATTTTATGTTAATTTTATTTATTTGCTTATTGTTATGGTAGGAATACTTATTCTTTATTCCACTTAGTCCCAGGAGCTCTGGGAACCAACAGTCTTTTAAATTACCTGGGAAAATAAGAATGAACTGATGCAGGTTTTATATAAGGTAGAATATGCCGATTATCAGGTAGTAATAATAGCACGTTGTGAATGGTGGATGACTTCTTCACTTGGATCAAGCGCTCTTTGAAACCGGAGACTACGTGGGGCAGGCTCAGGAATCTGAAGGTGGGAGTTCCAGGGCCTCTGCCCAGGGCTCCCACTCTGGAGGTGGAGGTAATGGTATCAGAGGACCGGAAGTTTGAGTCTGGCTCTTCCACTGACCTTCAGTGTGACCTCTAGCCAGTTATTCAACCTCATGTTTTTCACGCTCATGAAAGCACACATACATACATATATAACATTTATGTATCTCAGTGCCTTTATCTATAAAATGCAAATAAAAAGCAGCACTTCTAAGTCTCCTAAGATTGTTGTGCTTATTAAGGTAATAATGCATACAAAGCCCTTGGGAGGGAACTGGCTCATTTTAAGTGCTTAACATATGATTATTATGATTATCTTTACTGAGTCCAAACTGAAAATCAGTTAACCATGAATAGCATTTTCCATTTGAGTCAAAATATTCTGCACTGGCTCTTTAAATGGTTGCAAAACATGCCATCTCCAACCCCTTTTGTCTCTGACTTTCAGTTTTGATTTGACCTCAAGTGGGCTCTTCTTTTTTTTTTTTTTTTAAAAAGTCATAGTAGATTGGTTTTTCATGATTATTAATAATTTTGCTCACAGAGGGTTTAAAAATTTGTTTTTGCTGCTAGAGTTTAAGAATTTTATAAACATTTCCAATTGCTTCTCTTATGATATTGGAATTTCCCTGTTTTTTTTTTCCTGGTCTCGACTCTGTGCCTTTGCCAAGACCTCAGAGAATCCTCTCAGGGCCTCGCCATGTTTACTTATAAATGGCTTCTTGTGTTTTGATTTCTTTCTAGCTTTTGAACAGTTAAAAAAATTTTAATTAAATAAACAATTTTTATTACAGAGAATTTGGAAAATTCAAAAGAGCACGAAAGTGAAGTGAAAGAGCTCACAAGCTCACAGATTTATTTCGAAGCAGATGAAGAGGTAAGAGTCCTGCCCAACACTCTAGCCCCATTTTCCAGAGATAATTACTATCAATAGTGTGTGAGGGTATCATACTACATGTTTTTTATGCTTATGAACACATACATAAGCATTTATGCATATAGGTTGTTAGAATTTTTTTCAAGGTCACGCTATATAATATTCTATAATAGGCTTTTAGTCTCTTCATATTTTTGTGGACATACATTCCAATTTGATAGATGTAGATCATCTCCTTTTTCTTAGTGATTAAACAGAAATCCATTTGTGGACATGGCCTAATTTACTTAACCAATCCCATATTGATGAATATTTAGGTTGCTTGTGACATTTTGTTAGTACAGTGAGCTTGCAATGAGAAAGCATTTCAAACATTTGTTTTTAGACTCATGCTCTTATACTTTAGGATTGTTCTTAGAATTATGAGCACTTGATCATAGGGTATACATGCAGCTTAATATTAGGTGGAGAGCCCAAATCATTCTTTAGGAAGGTTGAACCAATTCACCCTCTACCAACAACAAGATGTATCCTTCAGATACATCTTGGACTCACAATTTCTATTTCTTTGAGGTTTTCCTCTTCATGTGATAATTCTTCCATCTGAGCCTCAAGATACTTAAATTCAGTTTTCAGCAATGTTTTTGAGTTCCAAGCACTCTTTCTTTTTCTTAAGATTGTTTCTTTGTAATAACTTCTCTAATCTCATTATATTATTTCCGTGTAGAGTTCTTTTTATTTCTTCCTTTAAGGATACCTCACAGAGAGAGCCACCTGTATGTCATTTTTTTCCTTCCTTCAAACTACTGAGTCATCTTTAATACTTAGTGCATTTTCTCTCTCCATTGTTACTTGTCCACATACATCCAGATTTCCTGACCCGTAGGAGAGGAAGTGTCCTCAGCTCACATGCAAATAGGCTGTTGGGGTCTCCTGAGTAATAGTGAGTCTGCAAGTGACAGGTAAAGGAAGAACCTTTTCCTGGTGAATGGGCTAATAGGCTAGGATCCTTGAGCTGAGTGATATCGGGGAGGTTTCCAAGTTCTCAGGCTTTGCCTGGCCAATGCAGTATAAGAGTTCTCTTCAAGTTATAGACAATCATGTATTCTTTAGTTATGGCGTTCTCAAAAACAAAACACAAAGCAACAGCAACAAATCCAAAAATGACTCCCAATACAATGTAGGCATTTCCATGTCGAAGCCAAGTTGACATTCCAGACCTTCATCTTTAGGATAAGGACATGAAGAAGTTCACATAAGCATGGCACTCTCAGAACACAGGTCAATAATATTATGAATTGTACTCTGTCCCCAAACTATGGGGATATTTTGACAAACTAATTTTCTTGTACACACAATTGAAATAATATATGTTAAGTATCAATAGCAATAATTAGAAGGTCCTTTTTGGCCAATAATTATTTATTTAAAATGTGTTCTAGGTGTTAGATATCTAACACTGATAAGAACATGCTGATTATTTTATCACCAAGGTGTTTGTAGCCTGTCTATTGCATGAGAAACTTATTCTCTTAACAGTATTTTAAGAAAATGACTCCACAATTATAGTGACATGTAGTAAGTACTATATATAGTAGTGCTACTGCCTGGGGTATTATAGGAACAAAGGAGGTTCTCCCTAAATCAGATTAAATTAGATTTTTCCAAAGGGTGATAAAATGAGCTTGTAAAAAAAAAAAAAGTTAAATGTTCAAGTGAGTTTGTGAAACACTGGTTGAAAAATGGTTAAATTGGTTTTTTTATTATAATATTTTTCAGAGCTTTTAATATTCTAATATTTATTTGAAATTCCAGGGAGGGATAACATCCCAAATTTATGTGACCTGAGAACCCTTCTTGCCAAACGTTTTGAGGGACACACTTATAGAACAATAGCCTAGGCCATCCAGGGGAGCTCCCCTAGAGGAGTAACTGTCAGGTCTGAGATTCCAACATGACTAGGTATGAGCTAGATGAGGTGGCAAAGGGCATTCTCGGCAGAAGAACAGCATGTGCAAAAGCACAGAGACAGGGCATGAGCCGAGGTAATACTAAGTTGCCCAAGATGGACAGAATTCCACATGAAAAAGTGACCTGAGGTGAGGAGAGGGAAGCAAGTCATTCAGATCATCCAGCCAGATAAAAGAGTTGGATTTTACTCTGAAAGCCAAGAAGGGTATTTAAAGGTTTCTAAAACAGGGGAGAGGTATGAATGGATTTGTTTCGTCAAACCCATCATCCTGGTAGCAGTAGGTTGTGGTCTGCAGTAAGGTCAGCTTGGAGAAAGGATAAGTGTTTAGGAGGAGTCATTGAACTAACCCAGATGTCAGTGTTGAGGGATTGAACTGAGAGAAAGATGGATGGATGGATGGAAAGAGGATGGACAGACAGACAGACATGTAGAAGAGGGGTTAAGGAGAGTCTGCAGGACCAGGTGGCCAGCTGGATGTAGGGTGAGCAAGAGGTAGGATTAGGTGACTTCTGGGGGCTGAGTGGGTGACACAGTCACTTTGAGAGATGAGGAATATTGGAGGAGGAGCAAGTTTGGATGGAATGTAATGACTCTAGGGGGCAGAATTCAGGTGAGAAAGGATGAAGGCTTGAGCCAAAGGCCTAGCCACATTTAGACATGTTGAAATTGAAGAGCTGTTGGGAGGTGTAAATGTTAAGATGCTAACGAGTAAGTCTATTAGACACAACAACAGTGCTAGGGACCTATTCCTCAGAAGACTCCATGACTTAGAAGTTCTATACCCCAAATCCCTCAACTGACAAAGACGAGTATGAATTAATTTTAAACAAACATAACATAGTGAAAAAATATATTATTTAAAACGCAAAATGACTAACTTCTTCTGCCTTCTACAGGGGGATGGACTTACTTATATCAGTGGGAAAATAAACTTCTATCTCAGAGTTTTCCAGTCTCAGCAATATTGACATTTGGGGTCAGACAATTCTTGCTTGTGCAGACTGTCCTGTGCATTCTGGGATGTTCTGCAACATTCCCTGGCCTCTACACACCAGATGACAGTAGGACTCCCACCCCCCAGTGCCAACTACCAACATGTCTGTAGACATTGCATTGCCCCAGGTGTAGAAAGTGCCCTGCCCTCTCCTGACACCCTCCAGTTGAGAATCACTGCTCTAGACTTTCCCGTTGGCATAATTTGGAAGAACTCTACTAATTCCTTTGTGCCACTAAAGGGTGAAACCCAGAGGAGATGGCCTTTTGTTTAGCAGAATATATTAATTAGTATTTGCAAGTGCAAAGTTGGCCTAGACCTTGAATAGATGGTGTGGGAGAAATTCTGCCATAGAAGAAAGTGAGAGGAAGTGAATTTCTAAAGCAAACTGAAGGGAGCCTGCTGAGCAGCGGGGAAGCTGATCTTTCACAGAAAGGAGAGCAAGTGAAAAATGCCTGGTGGCGGTGGCAGGGAGGGGGTAGGGCCTTTGATTATAGGAATGCTTTACATTCAATCCTACACTACATACTGGTCTGCAGTGTAAGATGCCTTCATTGTCCCTAAGCCCTAAAGGAGGACATCAAGCTAGTGGTGGCTGTGAGAATGCTGTCTCCCAGGATTTTGCCATTTTTTCAGCGTGGGATTTAAGCTTTGTCACTGCCTACACTATTGTCATCTTCTACTCTTTCTTCATATATTTTCCCTTTTCTTCCTTTTCTTTCACATCCTACAATGAAAACTTTCATTTCTGGAGGCTAATTCCTTAGATTAGAATGATCAGAAAGCTTCGTTTCCCTCTGGGATGCTAAATTTCTGAAGCTGTAGGAGGCCAGAGACACCCTTTAGGCTGGATGGGGGTCAGCACAGAGAGGGACATCATTAACAGGAGGGGATTTTCTCACCAGATGTCTCTCTTTACAGATGGGTAAACTGAGGTCCAGAGTGCCACAGTGTTTTAGAAACACAGTTAGATCTTTTGGCTCTTAGTCCTATGCTTTTCCAGCAGAGCACCCAGTTTAGGAAATTGCCTTTCTCTGATTAGCTCACACTTGTATCTAAAAGTCTCTGATTTCTGAGCTAGCCACTTCAAGGAAAGAACCCTGCTAGAATTAAAAAAAAAAGCAACAACCCAAAACCCAAATCAAAGCTACTTAGCTAAGGTTTCACTCCAACGATATCTTAAAACTCTACTTATATTCAAATCTCTTCTCTATGACCTCATTAAAATATTATCTGGCTCAGAATATTTTCTATTGTTAAATATTATCTTTTCAAATTTCTATGTTCTGTTAGCTGTCAATACAGATTCATAAAACCCTTTCATGTCCATAGGCTACTGTCCAAACCTTATAATGAAATCATGAATTTCTAAGGGTTAATTATTCAAATGTCAAAGAGATGGTTTTTGGCAAGGAAAAAGGTATCTTTCAAATCTGCTGTAGATAATATGAAAGCTGATCAATGGCCAGTGTTTACATAGACAGCCATCAATTTTAATGGAACATTTCCTTTGTAGTCACATAAAAATTATGAAGTCCATATACATACGATCTGAAAATCATACTGAATTCTGTCTCACAAAAGGTGACCTCAACTGATGTTGCTCTGAAACTCTTCCAAGAGGAGAGCGATGGCTCAAATTCTTTATGAATCAGATCATAAGCTCAGGCAACTTCTTATTCATCTTTTTACCTTCTGCAGTGTCCCACAGAATAGTCAATGTGTCACGGCTCTTCAATAGATGGCAGTTCCATGGATAAACCTCCAGGCTTCCCAGCAATAGTCATCTGTCATTCCAGCAGCCTCCCACGTGGCCTCCATCACCCATACCTGTGCCTGACATCAGCTACGGAATTTGTGGGACTCGGTGCAAAAATGAAAAGGTGGGGCCTCTTGTTCTCAAATGATAGGGGACTTCAAGACAGTGACCACAGAGCAATAAACCAAGCAGTGCCCTTGCAGTGGCATCAGGTACCTGCCCACTGAGCTGGCGCCGTCTGTGCCCAGTTCCCTAGACTTCTGATTTCTTCATGCACCCTCATCATGCCTCCTGGCATGCCCCATCATGCCAAGAAAAAACCCATACTGGAGCTGTCCCAAGTCCCTTCTTTCCTGTCTCAGTCAGATCCCTCCTTCTTGGGTGCATGCCTTTCCATCCTCCTTGTCTTTGTCCCTTTCATTGTGATTTCTGGACCCCTGTTCTAAGGCGAGAGAGCTCACCTCTGCCTTCACCTTCTCAGTCCATATCCTCACCTGAATGAAAACTAGGCTTTCCCACCTGCACAGTACTCGCCAGTAGGGGCCACTATTGTTTCTACTTCCAAAGTAGAGCTGCCTAAAGCGGCAGGATCTACCTGCCTTTGTGCCCTGAGGGCCCTTTCAGACCATTTGTTCCGTAGCTTTTATCCACATACTTGCTTGCACCCCCTTTTCCATGTCCTCCCCTTTATTATCTGCTGTTCTCCATGGCTCTCTTCTGCCTCCCTTCTGGCTGCAGTTTGTGGCCCCCAGCTTTCCTCTTCCCTCCTGCCTTTTTGCCTCAATGACTAATTTGGCTCCCTGACCTTGCAGTTCAGTGACTGCCATAGGATCTTTATTTCCATTCACTCCGGTCAGTCACCAGCATACTTCAAACTGCAGTATTTCCTGGAGCTACTCCACTTACAAGATGCATATTCTATTCTCTGGACAGCTTGGGAAATATAAAAAGCAAAACCAAACAAACAGTAACAACAAAACAAATCAACCAACCAACCAAACAAAAAGGACACAGTCCTATCTATCGCTCAAAGACATCGCTGTTAGAACTTTAACCACACCCCAGTCTTTTTTTCTATGCATAGAAAATTGAAGCTGTAAGAGCTGTGATGAGTCCCACCCACCAAACTAGAGGGTATTGGTTTTATCCAGGGTACTGGAGTAGGGATACCAGACTAGGGATGTCTGCCAGGGGGTGCTATTTAACCTGAAATCTTGAAAGCTAGGATGGAGCAGCTCTTTGAAGGAGAGAGGGAAGGTCACTGTGGGCAGAAGGCATGGCTTGTACTAAGGTCCTGAGGTAAGGAAGAGCATGTCTTGCTTGTTTGAGGACATAAAAGAAAGCCATTGAGTAAAAAAAGGGTGAGATGAATGACCTGGGTTCAAATCCTAAATTATTTACTTCAGCCTCAATTTCCTCTTCTGTAAACTGGAGCTCATCTCAGCTTCCTCTAGAATTTTTGGGAAGATGAAATGTGTTCCCATATGGAAAGCTCTTAACAGAGCACCTGGCACATAGAAAAGCTTTTGCACAACAGAGGAAGGCGTAAATAGTCCATGTGGAGAAGGAGAAATGTCTCTTCTGGGTCCCCCTGTTGTCCTGGAGGAGGCGGTTACATCCACATCTATGAGTGACAGATATTGGAGTGCGCAAGTCTGGCTTCGCTCGTCACGCCCTTCCATTCTCCCCATCCAGGAAGAGCCTGGCTTTCTAGACTGTGGAAGGCGGAAGTCACTGGACCATGTTGCCATAGTAGGGAAATTTCCTGGTTCAGGCCACTGCTCTTGGGTACACAGGGTTCTGGGTGCCTATGTTAATGCTACGAGTCAGGTGTCTGCTCTCCTGGGTCTGGTTGTGACTGGACAGGTGAGTCACATGAGTCTGACACCAGGCTCCTGTCTCTTCAGCTCATAGGAGGGTAGTGGAAAGCTCTGGCTTGGCTTCTCCAGTGAAGTTCCCAGTTGGCATGACTTTTGGATTTATTGGATACTCCCCAGCTATCAATTGAGTCAATACTTTGACACCCGTTTAGTGAAGAAGAGGGCTAAAAAGGGTTAGAATTTTGATCCCCAACAAGGTTGTGCACTATCTGGAAATCTTAAGATTAAATAGAAACATTTGGAGAGCAAGGACCTTAGATCTTGGGACAGGACCTTAGATCTTGGGACAGCTATGGTGCCTGGCTTTGGCATGAATGGGCAAAGCCAGCTTTTGTTTCTGACTTGCTTCGGTGGCATTGGCTTACAGTAAATGTGCTGCAAAGTTCAATATTGGATAATCTGGACTTTAAGTAGGAAAAAAAACCCAACCCAGCTCGATTCCATCCAGAGTAGAGCGGACAAGAGTGAGTGGTTTTGGCCATCAGGTTTAATGCTAGGCACTGGGAACACTAGCTTAGCTGATCCAACTTGGGATCCTTTTATCTTGTTTGGAATTGCATAGGCCCAAGGGTGGGGGAGGGGGCTTGTGGAAGGAGTAACTTCCTGATTCCTACAGCTTGCCCACAGGTTCCTGGGGCTCCCTGCCAATGATCTCCAATTGGCTCTTTTTCATAAAGCTTATTTCTTCAATAAGATAAGATTTCTTGAATCCATATCTAGTGATGCTATGGATTTAAGGAACTCTCACCCAGATTATGGTTAAAGGGGAGTGGATTCATTATCTCCAGGCATTTGGCTAGGAAGTATATTTAAAGGGCTGTTTTCTTGAATGATCTGTTTCTGGGATAGATTTGCTTAGAGAGTTAAGGGAGAATGGAATTGGTTAAAGATACAATCTTTGATCTTGCATATAGAACATGAGCTCTTGGAAATGAAAGAAAAATGAAGGAAGATGCTATGATTGAGTGGAAGGAAAGGAGTTATTTCTTTAGGAGAAATGCTGACGTTTTAGAGGCTAGTTTGGACAGACATAAACATAAAACATTTTAAATTCTCTTAAAGCTGGCGTTTGAAAAGAGGCACAGCTGAGGCTTTAAAAGTCCAACAAAAAAATTAAAGAAAGAAAATGAAGGAGACTAATGCCCCAGATTATACCTGGATGTGAGGCACTATTAGGGAGCTGCTGAACGGAGGGATGGGACAGGCATGCTGGATGGTTACATGACATTGAGATAGGACCATGAGGGAATTCTAGGGAGATTAGGGTAGAATCCTTCAGGGATTCTGTCACTAGTGCCAAGAAAACACAGCTAATGCTGCAAGGAAGCAGGCTCAGGGGAATGCCCTGAGGAATGGTATGTGTTAGTCCTGGAACAAAGGGTTTGGGAAGAATGACCTAGCCGGCCTTAGGTGAATTGCACCCAACCCCCATGGGAACATCTGGCAATGTCTGGAGACATTTTTTGACTATCATGGTTTGGGGAGGGGGAGATACTGGCTGCTAAACATCCTACAATGCACAGGATAGCCCGCACAACATGGAAGTATCCAGGCACAAATGTCAATAGTGCTGAGGTGGAGAAACTGCCTTCCGGAAAGCCAGGCTGGGCTACAACATTTTAGTCCAGATGGAGTCAGATGTTGGGCTGAGGGCTGGAATTATCCAACTTGGAGAACAAGACAGGGACAAGATTTGTTTGAACTGTGGATATTTTGGCAGCTCCTGAAATCGCTGACTTCACATCTCTTATTAAGGAGGATCTCCAAGGACCAAACCTGGAATAATATCATGAAGAAAACAAATTAATGGAGCTGAAAGCAAAGAGTAAGAGCAAGCAGGGAAGGTGCTGGGATCCAGCTGAGGATATTAGCACCCACATATGAAAAAGGTAAGGAGCCAAGTCAGGAAGCATATTACACTTTTCAAAACAGCTGAATTTGCTTGAAAAGAGAGAATGAGAGAGGCAAAGGAAACACTAGAGTCATTTGCCACTGCAAGGCAAGGTGGCAGAGATGACTGGTCTGGGACCAATGAAGTACTCATAGCAAAATCCACTCAAGATCAAGAGAGTTAAAAATCAAGGAAAGGCAAGTTGGGGGGAAGAACACGTGGTAAAGGATGTACTTCCTACATGAGCATGCAAGCTGCAGCTGGATCATCAAGAGCTTTAGTCTATTTAGGTAAATATGAAAGCAAAGAGCTATGTCATCCAGAGGTAGACTGACAGCAGTGTTCTCAAACCCACATGCATTAGAATCAGCTGGAGAGCTTGGCAAACCCCAGATTTCTGGGTCCACCCCCACCCCTCCCCAGAGTTTCTGATATAATACATCTGGGTGGAGCTTGAGAATCTGCATTTGTAACAAGCTCCAGGGAGTTGTGCTGGTGCCACCATATTTAGAGAACCACTGGTCTGCAGAATTCCACTGCAGGAAGCAAAAACAGGAGATACTGCCTCCTGGGATCCTGCGACAGATGGTGAGACACAACAAGTAGAGTGAGACAGTGAGACTCTGGGGAAGGCACGAGTGTGAACCTTGCTTAGACAGATGCCTCTCCCATTTGAACACCCTGCTCCCAGTGGGGGAGGAAGCTGATCACTGTAAAAAGCCCACCTAGGAGGCCGGCCTAATGGTGTGATGGTTGAGCGCTGGTTTGGGAGGCCAGCGGCCCTGGGTTCGGGTCCCACATGTGGGGGACAGTGACACTGCCCTCAAAAAAAAAATAAATAAATAAAAGCCCACCTAGGATTCAGCATTGGGAAGAGGGGCAAAATGTCAGGCTTAAACCTGGAATGGAAAAGGATTAAAACACGCAGCCTAAAACTGAGCCACAGGAAGACCTGGAGATGAGGACCACTGTTGAAATTTCTTAATTTTGCAAGTACAGGAGTGTCTCAAATGCCAGGCTTTGAGAAGAAACAGGGTGCACTGGCAGAGTGCTTCCCTCTCCTCACCCCAAAGGGTACTGGGAGCCCAGGGTTACAACGAATTCCTTTGCATCACTCAGCACAAAATTTCTACATTCAATTGTTTATGCTCCCGGGTCATGGGTTCTAGATAGACATTCTTACAAAGTGGAAACCAAGAACATTTTATTTTTTCTCCATTTTTTTCCAGTCAACTCT
The DNA here is from genome assembly GCA_033961575.1 of Aselliscus stoliczkanus. NCBI lineage: Eukaryota > Metazoa > Chordata > Mammalia > Chiroptera > Hipposideridae > Aselliscus > Aselliscus stoliczkanus. The sequence goes on from CM066739.1 coordinate 27,269,018, forward strand.
TCTCCCTGAAAACACTTCGCGTTCTGCTATGACCCATGGCTGATAACCACAATGTGTGTCTGGTACTTTGCATCCCATCTGGCTCTTTATTGTTCTCTATGCATATTTTCTATCAGGAGGAAGAGGGATTGAGTTATCAGTCAGGCACCAAACTCCACCCTATGCTTCTCAAATCCAGCAAGAGACTGTTCAACGAAACAGTGACATGACTACCTAGGGGACGATCATGCAACCATTAAAAAATAAACTTCATGAAGGGTTGTAATTACATGGAGAAAATGCTTATGGTATAATGGCAAGTTAAAATAAAACAATAAAATTGAATATGTAGTATTGCAATTACATGAAAACATAAAAGCAAATAAAATACTCTTCACAGATGAAACTGTAGATGGGAATGCATGAAAATATCCACTGCACGAAGGCTTTTTTTTTTATTTTAGATTTTTTTATTGGGGAATTGGGGGAGGAGAACAGCTTGGGGAGTTGGGGAAGGGGAACAGACAAGTTGCTGTCCTTTTGCTCTTCAGTCTAGTTGCGGAGGACATTGCTTCACTGGCCCATGTTGGTATTGTCATTGCGCTCTTCCCGGATGAGGCAGATTGGTCGCCAGCTTCTGGATGGTCGCTCACCGCGGCTATTGGCAGCTCACGCTGGCTGCCGGCCACTCACTGTAGCCTGTGGCAGCCCACTGCAGGAGGGGCTGCAGCCTACACTGTCGACGGAGCTCGCACAGCCCAGCTCCAGATGGAGCTGTTGTTAGCTGTAGAGGGCAGTGTCACTGGCCCTCATATGTGGGATCTGAACCGGGGCTGCTGGCATCCCCAAGCCAGCTCTTAATCAATGCGCCACTCGGCCGGCCCACGGAGGCTATTTTTAAGTAGTGGGATTTTCTGCAAAGTTTTTCATGAACTTGACTGCCATATATAACAGGAATAATAAACTTTATCAATTTCAATAATTTTAATGCGTTACCATTAGAAAGTCATGGGGATCCTTATTTCTCAAAGACAGGAAAAAGCAGATAGGTGAACAAATTTGGAAATGGTAAGGGTGTGGGTGGAGATTGCTTTGAGGCGGTTGGGAGACTTAGGACTGGAGAGAGGACTTATGACCAGGAGAGGAGGGTTACTCCTCCAATAGGGGAGGAGTTATTAACCATGAGACTGAAATTTCTTGATATTTAGCACAGATTGGATGTGCAGTCATAAAAAAGATGTCAAGCAAAGCTGTGCTGATATTGCTAACCAATTGCAGAAGTGTGAAAGAAAGTTTTAACACTCTATAGGTAAAATGAAAATCTACAAAGTTGGGAATTGCTTTAATGAATACCACATGGGAAAACAGAATGAATCGGCTATGAAAAAAAATCAGACATCTCCCTTTGAAAGGATGGCTGCAGTATCACTTTCACTGAAAATGAAGACTATAAACACATTGTCAAAAATACACATTGTCAAATGAATTTGAACAAAAATATTTTAGCTTTCTGTCAGTTGGCTAGAATAAGTTTAGGCTTTAATTTAAGCATCAAGAACAGTGCACTAATGGTTTATGAGCAGCTTTGCAGAGAGCAGAAGTGATAAAACTTGCAAACAGATGATATGTAAATAAATATTTGCATTCACTGGTATAAATATTTAGAAGTGCTGACAACTCCCAATTATCTTGTTTTAATTAGTTCATACAGAAACTAATTTTTGACAATGGTACTTGGCCAATTAACATTTCAGTAGTTCAGCTAAGGTCTTTGATCTGAAGAGTGCTTTTGGGGACAAGTTTCCGGGTAGTCACCCCTTTGTACCTTAGAGAAATAAACTCTTTATTCAGCCATAAAAATACAGTGGTTTGTGAGAGCCTCCTTCTGCAGCCAAGGATGTCTTGGTCCAGGAGAATGGAGCCAGAAAGGGTGTAGTATTAAATTGTCAAAACAAGTGGTGCTGGGATGGTGGGTAGGGAGGAGAGAGAGGGGCAAAACTCACAGGGAGTGTTGGATATTGGCTTTGACGTGTGTACATTGTGACAGTGGCTTTCAATAAGGTATAAATGATCATAAATAGTGCCTGGTTTTCTGAGAGGGACAACTTGGGTATCATTTCAGAGAACAAATCAGGCAGTCTGAAAGCTCCCCTGTTCCTTGCCCTTGTCCCTTCTGATTTCTATCTCACTACCAGATTCCTTTGCTAGTTATAGACTTTTATTTTAAAAATTGATATCCCTGGCTAGATTGTGCCTGCCTTGTATTCTAAACCAATATCCAACTTTTATTGTGCCCCCCAGGACTCACTCATGCTCTTTGCCAAAAATGTCTACTCTCCACCTTCTAAGCACGTGGAGGGATGCCTTCCTGGCTCCTCTGTGGGTGAATGAGGTCATGTGATTAGTTCTAGTTCAGCAGTTTTATCCCTGTGAAAACAATTCCCTCTATTAAATTCTCTGTGTTAAAAATCCTTGAGTAGTTCCCCCCCACCCCTGGGGCTGGTATGAATAAAACATTAAGTCATAGAGAAGGATAGAGAATTAGATCTCCTGGCTAGCTGAAGTTTTGTTTTCCATAGGTAACTTTTGATTAACCAGAGCAATCATTAATTCCTAACTCTTGTGGCAAATCTTTTTAAACGGTATGAATATGTTTTCCTAGCTTAGTAACTTAATCAACAAACGTTTATTGGAAGTGTATCATATGTCTGGCACTGTCCTGGACGTAGACCTTTCATGGGAGTGTACAGTTTGGTAGCGAAGGCAGACGCTGATCCATAAATCACGCACACAGATGTAGGTTTGCGATGATGATGATGAGCGATGAGGAGGAGGCTATGGAAGCCTATGAAAGCTTCCGATAGGGTGATCTCCTTAGAGCTGAGCAAGCAGAGATCTGAAGGATGAGCAGGTGCCGACCAAGAAAAGAGGAAAGGGAAAGTTTTCTAGGTAGAGGAACAGCATGTGGAAAGGCCTGATGGTGGGAGGAGGAACGTGGGTTCGAGGAGCAAAGAAAGTGCTGGCCTACGGGAAGCGGTAGGTTTCAGAGGAGATTGTTTACTTTATCCCAAGAGCAAGGGGAAGTTGTTGTTAAAGGCATTTCGGCAACAGGAATGGTGGGAAGTCTGTGATGTGTGTGACACAACCCGGGGTGCCTTTAGGAAGGGTTATGCTTGAGGAAGAGAGAAACTGGGTTGGGGGGGCCCCAGGATGGATGGAGAGGTAGGCCCGTTAGGAGGTGACTGTAGCAGTCCATCCCCCACACTGGGGCTGAACTGCAGCACACACAACAGAGGCTAGTCTTTTTGGTAATGCTTCGGAATCTTCTGATTCTGGAATTCCACTGACTATCTATCCTCATGAGATGAGACTATAGCTACAGAAGATTGAGATGGCTTCAGATTAGCAGTTTTCCTCCTTTTCATCAAAGAGGAACATGGAAATCAAGCATTAGTTACTTGCAATGTCACTTTCTATATGCGTGTACCTATCCATTCCCAGGTAATCTATACCTGGATACTATACGACAGTAACATGTATACATAATGTTAAAGCAGGAAGGGATACTGGCCTTGAAGCCTGTCTAGCTGAATGGTGCTCAGTGTTTTCTAGAGTTCCTTAAGGGGTCACTCAGATGGGCAAGGAGGAATCGAACTGGGGGATGCTGGACTTGCTATATCTTTAACCAGAATTGTTCTTACCTTTATGTGCATTAGGAATTGGGGTTCTGTGCAATATTTCATTTTAAATGACTTCACCAGTAAAAATGTCTGACAGCCCCTTCTTTTCGAACCATTTCATTTTACAGATGAAGAAACAAAGGCCCAGGACAGGAAAGTGACTTGCCCCTGGTCAAATGGCCACTTTGTGGTCGAGTCATAATTAGATTCAGGGTCTCCTGACTCCATGCCAATGCTTCTGGCTCTTTTTAATAACAGAAGTGAAGTGATATATTCACTTATCTTCTAGATTTAAAAAAAAAAATCCCTGTTCTGAAAATCTGGAAACGTAGCTGTAATCCCCTCTATTCCCTGGATGCTTTAGCGCTGAGTAGAACCACACACCTGTTTGTTCCTTTATTTAAATTAAAACATTTTGCAGTTCATGTGTTAAAAAATGCTTAATCAGTATTTGATGATATGCTAGCCATAATTCATTCTTTTAAAAAATTCATTGCAAGGGGCAGCCAGGTGGCTCAGCTGGTTACAGTGCATGCTCTGAGCAACAGGGTTGCCGGTTTGATTCCCACATTGGCCAGTGAGTTATGCCCTCCGCAACTAGATTGAAGACAATGACTTGAGCTGAGCTGTCACTGAGCTGCCGGTGGGTGGCCGGGTGGCTCAATTGGTTAGTGCACATGCTCTTAACAAGGTTGCCAGCTGAATGTCCACATGGGCTGGAGGGTTGTGCCCCCTGCAGCTAGATTGAAAATGACGATTGGACTTGGAGCTGAGCTGTGCCCTCCACAACTAAGATTGAAGGATGACAACTTGACTTGGAGCTGATGGGTCCTGGAAAACCACATTGTTCCCCCAAAAAAACACACTGTTCCCCAATAAAGTTAAAAAATATTCATTTCAAAAACATACATTAAATGCCAAGAATATGTCAGCCATTACTAGGTTCTGGGAATATGAAGCACCCTGTGAACATCTAATAGAATATTGAGGAACATATGTGCATAGAGCTGTGGGATCACAGAGGTGAACTTGGCTTAATTGGTTTAATAATTGGAACTGGCACTAGGGTTGCCAGATTTACCAAGTAAAAACACAGGATGCCTAGTTAAATCCGAATTTCAGATAAACAACAAGTAATTTTTTAAAAATAATATGTGAGTCCCAAATAGTCCCTCAGACATACTTGCATGAAAAGTGTATTTATTGTTTATCCACAATTCAAATTTAGCTGGGTGTCCTGTATTTTATTTGGCCATCCTGGCTGGTACAGCTAGGCTGACTAGTAGATGAAGTTCCATGAGGTCAATGTGGGAACGTTACCAAGACATCAAGAGATGCTGGAATTCATTAAGGAGAGTTGAGCAAAAATGCCAGGCAAAGTGAGGATACTGGGGGTAGGAGTGGGGAGAGAGGTACATCAAAGTTGGGGGATCAAAACTGACTTTGCGATTTCACATTGTCCTAGAAGTTCAAGCCAACATAATGAGAACTAAAACAGAAACGAGGGTATGACCTCTGCCTATTGGAAAAGAGAAAATGATCACAATTTTTAGGAACTATCTTCTTTAAAAAAATCTATGAGAATCAGCCAAAAAAATATTGGAATCGATGAGAGTTCAGTAAGATCATTAAGTATGAAATAAGCATTAAAAAGTCAGTAGCCTTCTTCTGTAACTGCAATAACCAGCTTGAAAATATGATGGGAAAAGATTGCATTTGGCATACCATCAAAAAAATGAAGCAACTACAAATAAACTACAAAACCATGAAATGTGTTGGACTTACATAAAAAACAACTTTAACACTATCGGAGACATAAAAGGAGATGAAAAGATAGGCACTCATGCCATATTCCTACATGAGAAGACCAAATAGTGTAAAGGTGTAAGTTTTCTCAAATTTTATTTTCAGGATTAATGAAACTATAACTAAGATCTCTGTAGGAGATTTTATATATATATATATATATATATATATATATATATATATATATATATATATATATATATATATATATATCTTCAAAAGCGATGCTAACATTTACCAGGAAGAAGAAACTAATAAAAACAGCTAGAGAAGTTTAAGAGAAAGTATTAACAAAGGGGGTAGCTAAACCTCCCTGACACGAAAACATTCCCAAAGTTACATTCCTTCCCTCACAGTTGCCTTTGCGAAGGAATAAGCAGAGAAGACAACAGAAAGGAGCTGAGCACCCATAAACAGACCCTCATGTCTAAAATACCTACTCGCACCACGTGAAAAAAAAAACCCGCAGATCACAGGGGAAGAGAAGGATCACTCAAGAAAAGGTACTAGAGAGTTGGTAACTATTTGGGGGAAAAAAAAATTTTTTTTTCATTTCATAGAAAATGAAATACCAATAGAAAATACTAATTTCCAGATGCATTAAAGAGTTAATTACATGTGAAAATTAAATAAAACAGGAGAAAATAAGGGCAAATATTTAACTGATCTTTGGGCTTAAATTATTTTCCCCGTGGTTTAAAGGACTTTGAGCCATGCAAACCCAGCCAATCAGAAGACTTTGGAGATTTTGAATATAGATTGTTCTTTGTAGCATTTGCTGATTGCAGAGGAAGGAATGCCTGCAGGCAAGTTAGAAGACCTACCATTGCAATGATGGGGACCAGAGATTTCAGGAGTCTAACTGAAACGTGGCAGTAGAGAAAGAAAGCAGGAGGGTACAGAAACTAACAGTAGCCTTCCTAGGAGTTTGCTCTGTGCACTGTGTGTCTAGACACAAAGGAATATGCTGGGGATATCTCTGTCAGATGATTTGTAAAAGGGTAGTTTTTTTAGTAAAACCGATTTTTATTATCCCTGCATACAAGACCTCCCCACAATTCAGGTCTTTTAAACGCCGTGCCTAGTATAATCAAATTCAGTGTTTCCCACTTTCTATGTTTTCTTTTCTCAGTCTCTGGAAATACGATATAACTAAGTTTCGCTGTAATCGATAAAATATTGTACAGTGTGTGTGGAATCAGATATGTCTGTGTTTTTATAAATGCACATTAGAGAGGGACAGGAACAGGACAGAACAAGGCAGACTTGTTCATGCTTTTTAATATAGATATGCTGTACGAAACAGCATGATCTGTCATAAAATGAAACCTAATAGTCAAAAACGAGATTGCAGTCTCTACATGTTTAAATGGTTTTCCTGGGAGACAAATCTTCTTTCATTTGAACAAACACGCATAAGTGTTTTTTATGGAGTACTAGGAAATACCCGGCAGTAAAGTTGTGCCAGTGAAGGAAGAATGCTGGCCAGCCACTTGCATAACTTCTACTGACACAGTTCTAATCAAGCCACACGTTGACCTGCTCCTGGGACAATTTCAAAGCATCAGATGAGAAAGAGGAATTTGTGTGACTCAATGTGAGTGGCCCTGCTAATTGGTCACAGCTTCTCCCCAAAGTAGTTAATATTCTATCAGGCACCAGAGCACCAGCAATGGCTCAAAATGGAAAAGGGCACCAGGGCTCCCCACCTCAGAACTGAAAGCCACTCGATCTGGTCTGACTGGATATGACTCTGATTAAACCTTAAGATCCCACATTTGACTGCCTGGAACAATTCCTTGCCTGAATATATGGAGGAAGCAATCATTCTTTATATTTACATGTCCCCCAAATGGAGTCACCATCACAAATTTTGGATCCCCAACTCAAAACCACCTTTTTCTTGTTAAGTATCCACTTTTATTTTAGTAAGAGGTGGTATTAAAATATCCGGGTAAGAACTCATTAAAATGTGATGTATCTACATACTATTTATTGGCAACATCTGAGCATTTTTTTCCTTCTATTTATTTAAGTAAGACATGCATGGAAACATTCATCAGTAGAGATAAATACCTATTATTGAATGGAAGCTGAAAAGCTATAGGCACTTATAGAGCAAAGAGAATAAGATGCTGAGTGAGTCATTCTGAGTCTGGCTGCTATTGGATGGAGAGAAGGAAATAGGCTCAGAATCATTCTTTCTGCTTTAACGTGGAAGCATCTGCTTCCTTCTGGGTCCTGAGTCTTCATACAAGGCCAGCTGTCTAAGTAAAGATTGGGAGTTTGACAGGAGGCAAAGGCTTGTAGATAATGCCACAACTGAGGAAATCAGAAATGGACGCCAAGAAAGGGGAGGCAGGAAGAAATGAGTTTTCCTCTGGTACCATGATTATATATGTAAAACAACACTCACGCCACAAACGTGTATCAAGGGCTCATGTGCAGGAGAGAGGTGGATCCTTAATACCCGTATGCCGAGAAGAACTAAAAACTGTCTCTAAGGAGCACAGAGTCGAGCGATGGAGAAAAACATGATTTCCAAATTGCAAGTCAGTGTTTAACATTCAAAGGGATAAGTATTCTATTTGTGTTGTATGCCAAGTGCATGGGGGCACTGAAGAGGACGCCCAGCTTCCTGGGAGAGCCAAGAAAGACACAAGCAAGATGGCAGTCTGAAGGCCAAAGGGATATTTGCACTCTCAGGGGAAGCTGCTGAAATGTGTTGATTAAATATGCTTTCTCATACAAAAAGAGATGCTAAGAGATGCAACTCATGTACCTGCTTCTAGTCTGTCTCCCATCTCATTATGAAATGTCTTCAGCTGTCTGCATAATGCTTATCATTAGAGGACAGAGATGGACAATGAAAAAGAGGGGAAGGATGGTTAGTTTACACTGCTGAGCTTCAGCATTCTATTTATGAATGAGAGCAGAAATTACAAATTCCAGCTGTGGTAGGCTGAATAATGGCTCCTCAAAGATGTCCAGGCTTGGGTCCCCAGAACCAAGGAATATGTTACCTTCCAAGGTAAAAGGGACTTTGCAGATGTGGTTAGGTTAAGGATCATGAGATGGTCAGGTCATGCTGGGTTATTGCAAGTGGGCCCAATGTAATCACAAAGGTCCTTATAAGAGGGAGGCGGCAGGAGATGGTAGGAGATGTGATGATGGAAGCAAGAGATTGGAGTGATGCACAGAAGAGGCCACAAGCCAAGGAATGCAGGTGCCTCTAAAAGCTGACAAGGACAGGCCATAGAAGGAATGCAGCCCTGCTGACACTTGGATTTTAGACTTCTGACCCCTAGTACCATAAGAGAATTAATCTGTGTTGTTTGAAGTCACCAAGTTTGGGTGCTTTGTGACAGCGGCAATAGGAAACAAATACGCCAGGCTCCTCATTAATATGGACAGAAAAAGTGGTCTCAAAATCCAGCAGGTTCTTATTAATAGAAAGCCTCAAAAGGCACAGTCACATCAGTTTCATGTGATCTTTGATGACACCTTCAGGAAGTAGAACACCACATATTAGTTCCTCAGTGTGCATGTGTGACTTAAGGGGACACACAGGTAGGCTGTGTCAGAACGAGACTGTATGAGACCTTGGTTCTGTGCTTTCCTCCTGGTGTAGACCGTTTGATGCCTAGGAAACCAGGTGCCTAGTTCACTTCCGGTGTCTGTTATTTTTCTTCTCTATAAAGTGGTCTTCGAGATTTCTGCTCAAATTCCTACCACTGCTCCTGCACGTCCCAGTGGACAAAGCAGAAGGCCCTGGAGCCAGAACGTTGCTGGAAGCGCCGACTAACTCCAAGTAGCTCCCCTGTTTGGACAAACCACTTAACCTCTCCTGAACTGTAAAATGGGATAATAACACAGATCATTCCTGACTCACCAGGTTGTTGAGGATCAAACGTAGAATACATGTGAAAGGGCTTTATAAATTCTATAATGCTATTCAGATGTGAAGAATTATGACTTTTATATGCTCCGAAAGGCTGGCACAGCCCCTCTCCCAGGTGACTAAAAAGCATATGTGATTTTATTTGTTCCAATAATTTTATTCTTATTAGTACTTGTTCAGTATACTACGTGGGTATGCACAATGCACAAAGCATTTATTCTTCTTCTGGCTACAGTAACTACACACTCCTCTCCCTCCAAACGTACCCTTGTAAAAACAAATAAGACTCGTAAAACAAAACAAAAGCACAAAAGGGGGATGGTGGGTGGCATCTGTCATAAGAACTGTGTGTCATCGAAAGCACTCACCTGTCACTTTGCAAATGAACTGCTTTGGGGAGTGGACAGTTAATTCTTTTAACCAAACAATTCCCTAAACACACCGATCTATTGCTCTTTCTTCTCTCTCTCTCTCTTTTTTTTCACTTTAATTTTTAATGTGGTTTCCTAACCCTCCACTTCAAGAGGTAAATACAATTCTGGCAGAGTCCTGGTCTAATTTAGTTTATTAGGCCTTTTACTACAAGTTTTTAAGCACTCGCTGATTTTCAAAAACATATTAAAATGGCCATGGCCAATCTCATAGATTGGTACAAGTCCACATTTCCCAAACGACTTAATAGTCTGCAACTTGTGCCAGACAGAGCCTGATTTCACCATTCTCTTTCCCACAACCTAAAGGCTGGACATTGTTTTTTAACTCTGTGGTGGGAGGAAGCAGTTAGCTTTGCCACGCTGGTCTCCTCCCTAGAATTCCCTCCTACGAGTTTTATAGATTCCACTGTCCTGGAGGGCACATTAAGTCCCCAAAGAACTTCTTTGTAGGCCATTTCTGGGACTACCAGCCCTGCCCTGGGCTGTTCTTGGAAGGTGGAGCTCCTAGGAATTTTTCCGAAGTTGGTATTTGGGACAGGGGGGTTGGGAAGCCTATGGAGACCCTGTCCTATGGCAAAATAATTAAAGCTGGGATTTACGTCTCTCAGTGGTTTTCCTTTTTTTCTTTCTCTGTATCTTTTTCAATTGCCAATGGCAAATTCAGCAAACATTTATGTAGAACAAATAAATGAATGGGTAAATATTTGAGCACTTTCTAATGCCAGGCTCTGTGGTGAAAACTGGATTGCAGAGGTGAACTCACGACCTAGTAGGGGATAATCACACCAACATGTGTGTACCCTATAACACACTGGGATGATAACTGGGGTTACAGCTTTGGTCAGGTCCCAAGGGGGTACAAAGGAGAACAGTTCACCACATGGACAGAGAGTGAGGAAAATAAAGATGGCTGATTCCTCAAAGGAGGACAAATTCACCAGGAAACTCTGCCTACCACTGTGCCTGAGATTCATGTTACACTTCCTACTTGAAGATTGTGATTTTATTTCCATAGGGTAAGCGGTGCACAACCCAGAGAGCTATTGTTTGCTTGGTGGCCAATGGAAGGCAGCACAGCACTTTGAGATTATGGAGTAACAGTGGGAAGGGGTTTGGTTTAAGCTCTGCTACTGGTAGTAAACTCGCCTGGGATAAGTCATTTCACTGCTAACCTGAGACAAAGAACACAGGATCTGCCAGCCTCTCAGGGCTGATCTAAGGATCAAATGAGATTATGAGAACTACGTTTTATATGAAAACATTTGAAAATTTTCTAAAATGACATTGAAGCACAAAGGGGTATGTGTGTATCCCCTAACTAATTACAGCTACAAATATATATAGTGAGGTGGTTTTGAATACCCAAATCAAAGTTACTGTTTGTGGTTTTCCATGTAGTACATATGCATGCATATAAATAACGTGTGTGTGTGTGTGTGTGTATGTGTGTGTGTGTGTGTGTGTGTGTGTGTGTGACACATGCATATATAATGTTTATTGTTGGTTCTAAGAAGAGAGAGGAAGCCATGGGCAAACAGCAGGTGATGGCCCCAACACTGAGAGATGCATTTCACTAGTCTGCAGCTGCAGTGGAAGCTTAGGAATTCATTCTCAGGAGCCAGACTGCCTTAGTACCACCTACTGCTGTGTCATCCTGGGTAAGCCACTTTACTTCCCACCCTTAGCCTCAATTTCATCTGTTATGAATAGAGACATAATAGTGCCTGCCTCATCAGGTTGTTGCAAAGATGAAATGACATCATATATATAAAGTAATCTGTAAAGGGTCTGGTACCCAGTCAGTGCTCAATAACTGGTAACTATACTATTACTATGGGAATTTGCTTTTTTTAACTTTGAGAAAAACCCTCTAATTTCAGAGACAAGGATACAAAAAGAACACTGAAAAGATGTAGGAACGGGCACTAAAACTTTCCAGATAAAAAGACATTTATGTAGAAAAGATTAAAATTCTTTGCTATGTTGTGCTATAGATATGTCATCGACATTATACAAAATTCGCATTATTTAATTAATTTATTTATTTTTGAGGACAGTGTCACTGGCCCTCATATGTGGGACCTGAACCAGGGCCGCTGGCTTCCCAAGCCAGCGCATAACCACCGTACCACTCGGCCGGCCCAGCATTATTTTTTAATAATAACGAAAAGCATCACTCATTCCCCAGACTAAAATAGCCAACCAGGCTCTGGGCAAAGGCACATGTTATGTTAGCAAATGGGAATAGAAACTCTTTTGCAAGCTGCTCAATAAAGAACTCTTAGCGTACTATATATAATGTAGGTCAGCATATTTTGTACTTAATGAACCTAGAAGCTAAAGCCAATGGTGTGGCTTAGGAATTGGTGTTCGTTCCTTGATGCTACAAGGTAAATTAGCATCAAGTCCTCTGTCGTGAAACTTTCAATAAAGAACCGATTATATAAGGCATTAAGCCTTTCTCTAATTACAGCTATAAATATAGATAATCAAGTCGTTCTGAGTACTAAAATCAATTTCACTGTTTATGCTCTTGCCATGCTATATATTTAGCTGTTGACTTTTAACTTGAAGACATAAGCAGCTGGTGAAAAATATCCTTAGAATACTAATTATGTTGTCACGGGGGATATGAATAAACGTTGCCTGTAGGAGAGTTAATAAGGATTGAAAACAGTATAATTGTTTTACCAACTAAAACACTGTATACAGGGAGAACCTATGATTTCATTTCATAAATTAAATGCTAACTACTTTTCTCTGGCTATTTTCAAAAGTGTCATCTCTATAATAAAGTTCTCTTTAAGTGCTGAGTTGCATGTGCTGGCCAGGGCCTCAGATAGAGCTTTTCACCCTGAATCATGGGGTTTGCACACAGGGGTTACATGAAGAGATATGAGCGGGGTTACAGAGGAGACTGATGCCCTTACCCAATCACAAGCCTGGGTAAGGGGGACCACAGACAAGCTCACTCACCCAGTCACAGGCAGTACAAAGATGTCAGTCCTTCTAAAGTTAGCTCTATCTATTCTACTTACGTGGCCAGAGAACAGGAAGTGACCACTCCCCCTAGAAAAATGTGGTCCAGTGAACTATCTAAGGGACCACCCTTCCTCTCTTGGGGAAGGCCAAATAAGGGCTAGAAAGAGAGGCCAAAAAGTTCCCAACAACACTCCACGTATGAGAAGAATTGAAGACTACATGAGTCCTTTATTAATAATCACTTCTTACTCTGTGAATCTAGTTCATTCTCTCTCAATCTCTCTCTCTCTCTCTCTCTCTCTCTCTCTCTCTCTCTCTCTCTCTCTCCATTCATATACAACTATTCAGTCACAAAGAAATGTTTATTTATTGAACACCTTCTCTGGTCAGGCATTTACCTATGGGATGAGCTCAGCCTATTGGTTTTCATATGATAGAGCACAGTGCATGTTCTTGAATTGAAATCAGGTTAAGGAAAATTGCTTTCATCTCCCGATTGGGGAGGAAGAAAGGAACATTTTATTCAGTCTAGTAAGTCTCTACTAAGCACTGGACTCTGAACTGGGTATCTTACACATGTGATTTCATTTATTCCTCACAGAATTCCCGTGTAGGCTGGTAACTCAATTTTAGAGATGAAGCAACTGAGCTTGAGACTGGTTAAGTGACTTGCCCAAGATCACACAGCTTTTGAGCAGCGCAGCAGATTAAAATCTGACTCTCAGATGGCCTTCCTCTTCACAGTAGGCTTCTTTCAGGTCTCTGTGTTTTCCCAAGCTGGTCTAGTGGCAGAAGAGCGAAAGCTCATTCTACCATCCCTACAAATGGCTCTCATCTCAATTTTTGCCTGTTTTTTTCTTTTTCTCTGGCATTTTGGAAAACGTGTTCTTGTCTTCAAGTTGTCAGGACCACTAAGTGTAACATTTCACATAAGCATCTTCCATCAGCACCCAGAGAACAAGGGTGTCCTGCCAAAGGCTGTCCTGTTGCTTCTGGTTAAGGGAATACGAAGGGATTTGCTTTCTACTCCCCTGTGTTACTCAGAGCTCAGAAAGAGACCACGGTGGGGAGGGGGGAGAATTATCCATTTTGTCTTCTCATTTTCTTAGCTCAGAGTTTCCCCAAGTAGGTTTTAAGGGATATTTGTCTTATGATCAACGAGCCTATGTTCAAATAGGTTTGGGAAATACCAAGTTACACCCCCATAATGACTCACAATGCTCATCAGCATCTAAAAGGCTCTGAGAAGTTCTGCCCCCAAAACCAAACAAAGGGAACACATTATCTTCCTTCAATCCATGCCCTTCACCTAAACCACAGGCCCTGTGGAATGCCTTCCTTACCTATTCTGAGGATAGAAACCCTGCTCATCTTTCAAGGTAGAGTTTAAAAAATATATAATTCTCCAGCCCCACCCTCAGCAAGTCTGATGTGGGAGATGTCCAGAGAATTTTTAGCACTTTTAAAGTATATATTTTAAGCAACTTGCAGATTATCCTAATAACCAACTGTTGAATTAACAGGCAAACCTCAAATCTGAATCTAGGTTGGCACTCGAGTCAGGAACCCAGCGGCTAAAATGTCGTCACACCAGCAAAATCGGCTTATGGTGTCAATTATTATATTGGTAACTTTATATATCCAGTAATACAGTTTATACCATATGTTTAAATGATTGTCTTCCAAACAATAACTTTATTTTCAATTTTCACAGAAATTCCGCTGGTTCTCTGAGTGCCCTTGACCATCACACGATGCCTGACACAGCCCAAATATGCAGACTGCTGGGTCCTCAGGATTTCTTCCAGGCCTAGTTCACCTAAGTCTGCATCTTTCCCTTTAAAGATACCTGTAACCTTTTTTGATCTTTTAACTTCATGACAACAAAGTGGGTGAGGACCTGCAGGGGACCGGTGAGTTGATATCCTGTCATCCCCAAGAGATCAGCTATCAATGAATGCTAAGGGCTAGTTACATTGACACCCAGGGAAAATGTGAAAATAGGAATTTGTTTAATAGTTGTTCTGTGTTTATACTGAATTCCACTGCGACTTCCCTTAAGTGACAATGAAATCCCAACTAAATCATGAACCTAACTGGAAAATACAGCCTTGGGAGTAACTTAAATATTAATAACCTACTGAAAAAAATTTCCAGCGCCTTAAAAACAAAAGCCAAAACAAAACCTACACTGGAAGTTATGGTAAAATTTGGAGCTTGTGCAGTTAAAAAAAAAAAAATAACACCAGTGCTGTAGAAAATAATATTTTCACATCTTTTTTCCTGTGGTTGCAAACATCATGTACTACAGCCAATAAAAGGCATGCGTTTTCTTAAACAAATGTTATGCTGGACTTTTATCTTGTGAGGCAGTTTCTGATTACAGCAAATAGGTCCAGAAAGCATGCTAGAGTCACCCACCCAGGGCCTGAGCACCAGCCAAAAGAGGGGAATTAGTTGTAGGTGGATTGTGAAAAACACCCACTTTGTAATCTCCTTTTCCAGGGCTGATCGCCCAGGAATCCCCAACGTACTCTTGGCTTTTGCTTCTGAAGAGCCTAGTTAAGACCTAAGGGCAATGGTTTTCCACCTCACACATATCAATCACCAAAAGATGGGAACTGCTGCTGGGCTGAGCAGCAGAGCACAGCCCACACAGGAGCCCATGGCCACGCCCACTTGAAGGGGGGCCCTCAGGCTCCCCAAGGTCATGGACTTCTGGCCCAGGTCTGTGGCTGATGAGGACTGCCTTGGGAAAACCAACCCAAACTGTTGAGTGGGGTCCACGGTGGCCAGTTGGCTCTTCCCTCATTCTGGAATAACCCTGTCACTCACCAAGGAGAGGCATTTCACCTGGGGGCTGTAGGGAAAGCTGTATTTGCCCACAGTCAAAGAGGGCAGACAAGGGTGGCCTGAGTTCCTGGAAACCCTGATCTAGTCTTCTTGGAGTTACCTGGCTTGCTCAAGAAGTGGTAGGGCTGGGGTGGTATAATTTAGGAGAATATCACGTGTTCCCACCCAGGCAAGAGACATCGTGTCCTGAGAGAATGCATATTTCAAATGAGAGGATGAATCTTTTCTCCTATAATATGTAATCACAGCTGAGCCAGTAACCTTATAGGAAAAGGAGGTTAAGTGCACAGATTTTTCCAGCTCTCTCCCATGCCTCTGCACTCTGCTGAGATCTCCTATTCTCATCTCAGAGAAGTATGTTCCTACATATAAGGACTCTTTTGCACACCAGCCCCAAGAATGTGCTTTGGGCACCATGGGCCAAACTCCCCCTTCTCATCCCTGTCATCTAATGTCTTTCAAGGGCCAACAATGTTCGAAACATGGGATGAAACACAGACTTTGACAGAGTGACCACAAAGAATGATTAAGATGTCTGCCTTGAAAGAGAAAGACAAATAACATAGGATTTCACTTAGATGTGAAATCAAAACCACAAAACAAACAAACAAAACAGAAACAAACTCACAGATACAGAAACAAATTAATGGTTGCCAGATTGGGGTGGGGGTGGGGTGGAGAAGGGTGAAAAGGGGGAAGGGATTAAGATGAACACATTGCCAATTATAAAAAGAAGTCACAGGGATAGAAAGCATAGGGAATATAGTCAATAATATGGTAATAACTATGTATGGTGCCAGGTCGTTACTAGACTTATCGGGGTGACTTGACTACTTCCTAAGTTATATAAATGTCCAATTACTATGTTGTACACCTGAAATTAATATAATATTGTATGTTAACAGTAATTGAAAAAAAATTTTTTGAAGAGAATTTTTATCATGATGTTAAAAAAAAAAAGACATCCTGCTTTGCTATAAATGGAGCTCTCTTAACTCCTTGTGCTCGTTGAATGGGTTCCAACATATAACAAACACTCCAGTCCCATGCATTCCCAAGTGCATATCCATCAAATCCAAACTTTAAACTTGAATAAATAGATCTGTCTTACAAAGTCCAAGGTATTTATTACAGGGATCACCCACTTCAGGAATTTAAACAATGTTCAGACCAAGGAAAAATGTCTTACCAGGGGTTTTAAACTCCATTTCCCCTCCTCTGCAGCTGGCTGGCTAGCAGAGCTTGGCATGAAAGCCAGTGAACCAAGCAATCCCCACTCTTCCTTCCCTCAGGCCTGGGCTCCCCGGGTCTCTTGAACCCCTCTCTGTCCAACCACATGGATTTGCATCATTTACAGAAAAAATGTAGTGGGTGGGTTGGTGCCAAGCTGGCTGGAGCCCCCCAGGGGACTCACAACGGGGTGGTAAGAAAAACTCCCCACCACCACCAGGCATCATGCATTCTCCCCACCCCCGTCATGTCACACCCTGCAAAAATCAAATAAATGGATTTAAATGAGAAGATCATAAAAAGGTATTTTCTTGTCTCTCCAGCTCCTGGCTCCCCACCCCCAGCCCCCCACAAGCTATCTAATAATAGGCTATTAATTCCAGCCATTTCAGACTGTCTGAAGTGTGGTGTGTAAGCTGTGGCTGCATCAATCAGAGTTGTGTGTCTAGTTATTTCAAGCATTCCCTGTTGGTATAAAGAAAGGCTGGTTTGTCCGCTCCAGCCCAACTGCAGCTGAGATCTCCAGTGACTGATAACTGAACGCAGGAGCTGGAAATGTCTACAGCTGGGGCAACAGGAGCAGGCGTAGCGGAGTGGCCAGGGGCGGGAGGGAAAGGATGGAGCCGCTGCCAGGAGGGTGGGGAAAGGTGAAAATGGACAGTGGCAGGGTGCTCTACCCCATGAAGGTGTGTGGGGATCAGGGCGGCGGCATCTCTGACCCTGGCCTATTGGCCGGGCTGCCTCTGACCTCATGAGCTGAGCCACCCTTCCCAGATAATGACAAACAGCACTTTGCATGTGCCTAGTGAATTCCCCAAGCAACTCAACTCAACACCGCTCGGCGCCCAAGTCAGAGAGGCCTCATCTTCTTGACACCGTGAGGTCTGGGCAGGGAATTTAAATGTGCAAATAGCTGTGAGTGGCAGTATCTTAACTCCCAGCAAGTTATATCCGTGTGTGTGTGTGTGTGTGTGTGTGTGTGTGTGTGTGTGTTTTAACCTCCCTTCTTGTCAAAGACCTTAACTAACTAGAACTCAAAGTTATTCCCCTGTCATATCTTTAGCACCCTTTTCAGACTAAAAATGACAACATGAGGGACAAAAAAATTATGGAGCACATATTTTGATATCTTTCTTTGTGTAGCTAGAGTCCTGCAGAGATTGGGAGACCCCAGTTTTTCCTAGAGAATAATCATAGAAAGTAATCTGAGTCTAAAAACTGGAAAACGCTTGTTTAATATAAATATGATACAGACTTTCTTTCTGACTTCTCTTCACCTTAAAAGGTAGGTTAAGGTTGTCAGGGCACAGGAGAAGAACTTACGGCACACAGAGAGATAATTACCTCCCTCCCACTTAATGATAAAAATTAAAAAGGTCCACTTAAGCTTATGTGCCTTATAGACTTATTTTGACCTGAGTAAAACCCACCCTGTCACCACCTGCTAAATCCCCAGGGTTAAGCTTGGCTTTCAAACACAGACATTCAGTTTGCGGGGAGGGAAGGATGCAGGGGAGAAGTGAACTGGGAAGATCAATCTTTGTTACTCCTTGTTCTCTGTCTTGGTTGTAAATGGATAGACTTGAGAGGGGTTGGCAGGGGTCTGAATGTCCCTTGAGGCTTCTTTGGGCAAAATCTAAGCAAGGAGCTGCAAGTCTTGTGCTCTAATTACAGGACCCTTAATAGGAATGAACAGCTGGTCCACATGGCAGAAAGCAACCATGAGTCACCAAAGATGATGCTGAGAAGGGGTAGAGGCTGTCCCAAGGGCATCGAGACACTCACAGGGAGGGATCATGCAAACAATGGCATCGGGTCTAGCCGAAGAGGCCTCAAGCAATTCACTAAAATGATCGCTGGCTTCGGAGGTCTGGAAGCCAGCCTCACACTGTCCTCCCTCCTCTAATCCAGCTGTCCCAGAGCATGACTACCCTGTCCACCTGCTGGGGATTCCAAGTGGCGTCGGCTCCAGTGTCCCCTGGCTGAGCTGCCAGAAGGCTGTACAGATAAGTGTCACTGGAGGGCTGAGGGGGCATATGAGCCTCTGAAGGACTGCTGGCAAAGGCTGCTGCCCTGTGGGCATTTGGCTCTTTGGACAGCCCCGGAAATGGACAAGGGAGGGCCAACAGACCACAGCCTCTAGGAAAAGAATACAATCCCTTCCCTCCCAACTGCACTGCACACAATGTCAGGCTGACCCAGGGATTCTTGGAAGGCAGCAACTGCACCGGACAGCTAGCACTGCAAGTACAGAGGACCTGGCAGATGGCACAGAGAACTGGCAACTTACCGCTCTTCCCCAGGACTCCGAGCCTAAGGGGCAGGTGGGAGGACGGTGTCTACCTCGGCAAAGAAGGAGCATTAGGGGAGGGTTGTGGAGAATGTGAGCTGGCTTAATTTGGGGGACAAGAATCTCTGCAGTGGGCCCCAGAAATCTGTATTCTCCAGGTGATTCTTATATATTCATTCATTCACCAGATATTGACTGAGTACCTCCTCTGTGGGTGCTAGAGATACAGCAGAAAGGAAAACAGACAGAAATCCTTACCCTGCTGGGATGGACATCCTAGTGGGGGGAGACAGTGAAGTATCTGGCAAGTTATAAAGTCTGAGTTCCATGGGGAAATATAAAGGCATAGGAAGTACAGGTATCTGTGTAGCAGAAGATGGGGTAGTAGAAAGGTCAAGGAAAGTCTCATCAACAGAGTGATAGTGAAGCAAAGACTTAAAAATGGCGAGGAAGTGAGCCAGGCCAATATCTGGGGGAAACACATTCTATGCAGAGGGAACAAGTAGAACAGAGGCCGAAGGCCTGAGTGAGCATGAGCAACAGCCAGGTGGCAGCACGGCAGAGTCCAGGAGCCATGGGGAGGGGTCACAGGTGAGCACCCACAGGTAGCAGAGGGCCAGATGCAGAGGGGCGCTACCATTCGAGAACTCGGTTCTAAAACTGGATTCCCAGAGCTAGCTGATAAAACTCTGACTCATTCCTAGCCTGTCCTGGTGAAGAGCCCAGCTTCATTGATTGTAGTCGTGGTCAGATAGGGGCCTAGGGGAGCTGATGAAGTGAGCTGATCAACATCTGTAATTGGAATTCTTGCTCTAGGCCAGGCTCTGGGCTAGATGCTGGTTACATAAACCCTAATGAGGCGGCTGCTGCCCCCGTAGGACCTTTTATCACAGTAGCAGGGACTAAAAACTAACCACACAGTGTAGCGTTTGCCAAGAGCTAAATGTGTGGTGCAGACAACAGATGCTCAGCATCCAAAGCAAGGGACTGCTCCTCTCGGTTGGCCTGGTTAGAGCCGACTTCCTGAAATGGGCCTTGGTGACTGGTGGTATTAGGTGTCAGGTGGTGCCTTTAAGTCAGCACGGGACCAGGCCAGCTGAGAAGGCGCCCCCTCTCACACACTCTCTGGAAACCGCACATGGACTTGCCCAGCCCAACAGCTTGTCCCAGCGAAGGGGCCCCACACACCTGTCTCCAAGTCCCGGGCAGCTCCCCTGGTTCCTAATCCTGGGCTTGGTCTCTGGACTCTGAGTTGGCACCTACCAGTTTCCAGTCTTGGGTTCTCACTGCAACCTCCTAGCATTGACCTTGGAGGCTTCCATGGCCCTGTCTTTTATATCAGACTGAGTTTGTCACCTGTTTGCTGCTTCCTTGTCTTGACTCTGCTGGATACAGGTCTTCCCAGCACCATGTCTTGAGGCGATAATTAAGATGATAATTAAGAATAAGCGAAAGGGTAGGAGGAAGACACTGCTTAATTTCAAGGATGCAGTGGAAGGAAGCTCCAGAAGTTTTCAAGGGAATGAGCAGTATACAGTCTTCCTAAAGTTAAAAAGTCAATAAAGGAAGGTGTGTTAGGGTCCATTCCGAAGGACCATTCTTCCAAACCAGATAGATATGGTTTTGAAACCAAGTTCTGCTATGTTTCGGTATCTGATCAGGGGCTAAGAGTTACTTAATCACATTAAGAGTTATTTTTCTCACTTGTGAAATGAGGACATTTGAAATGAGGACAATGTGAAATGCTTACCCTTCGGAATAGTGGAGAGTATAAATAAACTAGATAATCAAGATAAAATACCATGGATATGACGAGAACATAGTAAACATGCAATTAAAGCCAGTCATTTTTGTTTTTTTTTTGCTATTGCTATAGACTGAATATTCATGCCCCCCCCCAATTCATGTTAAATCCTAACCCCCAATGTGATGGTATTTGGAGGGAGGGTCTTTGGGAAGTGATTAGGCCATTAGGGCAGTGCCCTCATGCATGGAATTGATGCCATTATAGAAGAGCCCCCAGTGAGCACTCTGGCTCCCCTCCTGCCATGTGGGGACACAGTGAAAAGATGGCTGTCTATGAACCAGGAGGCGGGTTCCCATCAGTCACCGAATCTGCCAGCACCTTGATCATGGACTTCCCAGCCCCAGAACTATGAAAAATAAATTTCTGTTGTTTATCAGCCACCAAGCCTACGGTACTTTGTTACAGCAGCCCAAATGGACTAAATCAGCTATTACTACCATTCATGGGAATAACAAGTAAAAAAGGATGCTGGCTGGGGGTCAAATTCTGGAAGGTCTAGATCAAGGAGGTTAAATGTCAGAGAGACAAACAGCAAACCCATGGCAGAGACCACCCTCCTTGGAGCCTTTGTTAGCTCTGCCTCCTAGGAGTTTCCTCCTTAAAACCTCAGTGTTAGTCTGGGTCGAGTTTGCATTTCAGTCTAGGTTCCCCACTGTTTGCTGTCTTCTCATCTGTGCTGACATCTGTGCCTGGACAATCTTCATGGGTCCGTGTGAAGGCCCAGACTCAGGGCGATATGGCCCAGCTGTGGACAACCTCTTGATTCAGAGACTTGGTCGGTGCTGAGAGGGATGCCAACACTAAGAAAATAGCTTTCCCTGGGCAGTTTCCACAAAGTATATGCCAGTCCCCAGCCACTGGGTTTTTTTTTTTCCCCTGCTGTTCACCCGAGGTGTTTATGGAAAATGAATCGTGGAGAATTAGTGTGGGGATATACAACACAACTTCCTGTAGGCCACTGGCTGCGCCTCACACTGCTGTTAGAGCCATTGCTGTAGATGGCTGGTTTGCAGAGAGCCTACTCGGGTATAAGGTGCTGCTTAGGTCAGAGGGAAGGCCAGGCTCCTGGCCTGTCGTCCACAGGACTCAGGGATGCACGATGCAGGACTGTGTCTGCACAGGAACCCAGACCACTCACTCCAGTCTCCCTGATGCCAGTCCCTCATCTTCCACAAAGGAAAGAGCAGGTACAAGGGTCAGGGGAGAGGATGTAAGAAAATGCCCCAGGGGTATGACTCCTTTCAAATGCAGGCCTCACAGTGAGGCCCCAGAGGCCATTTCTCATCAAGTGCATTTCCTGGGGCCAGCCCAGCTTCCTTCAGAGACTGACTGAGTTTCCTACTCCTCAAAAATCTCTTTCTTGGGGGTCCAGTCCTCACAACTCTGGGTTCCCAGGAACTCCTCTGCAGAGGAGTTCCCTTCCAGCAGCAGAAGGTAAGTTGAGAAGCTAATCTCATTTCCAGGGAGTTATATCAACATGAGGGAACAGGGATGTGTGTGTGGTAGTGGAGGGGGCAGGTAACTAGAGATATAAAAATGGGGACCTTAGGATGTTTTAGGACATTTCACCAAGATGGGCCTTATACAAATCCCTACATCTCCTAATGATGCACCAGCTCAAACATCCTGCCTCCTGCAGACTTTGTCACTTGCTCCCCAAAGTTCTTGTAGCTCTTACAGCTCCATCTATATTGGCACTGGTGATGACTGGCTTGGGTATCTTTCTCCCTCTCTGGGCAAGTGGCCCCGTAGGAACAGAGAGCCTGACTTATTCCTCTTGGAATTCCTTGGCAGCATCTGAAATATAGTCTGAGCTCTATAAATGCTGGTTGGGTGAATAGGTGTGTTCACTAATCATTCTTTTCTCTGATCTGCAAGGCCATTATTTGAAAAAACTTCCATTTTTGTTTTCCAAGCTGGAGCAAGGAAGGCACAGGAATCCCAGTCTCAGAACAGGAGCCCGCTCTCAGGATCCACACTGGCGACCTGAAAGGTTTCGTCTCCTCAGCATGCCTGACGCTGATATACGTGGTTTTTCCAGATGGCACTGATCAGGCCTCTACTAACACAGTTCCTGCCATTTCAGCTTCCTAATAGATCCTTTGATTGACTAATGTCGATGAGTCAACTTTCTAAGCACTATCGAGGGCTGCCTCATGGAACAACCCTGCTCTCCCCCACCGCCTCCCAGCAGGAGCATCAAGGGTCACTATGGAGGCTGCCGACAGGACACACACTCGCCCCCAGGGCAGGGGCCACAGGGCAGCTCCCCTCACCATCCATTTGTTATTATCATCCTCCATCTGAGCCCTCAGCACGGCCTGGCAAGGTCCCCAGGGGTCTCCAGGAAGCCTGCTCTGCCACTCTGGTCAATGGTTATTTCACTTGTCTGTTCGCACATCTCCTGCTCATCCTAAACCTTCCATCCTTTTCCCCCCTCCCTCTTGGTGGAAGCACTCGCTCATCATTCATAAAGAAATGAGAAACTCACAAATGGAAACTCCCTGTTCTCCTGCCAGGTCCACAAACCTCCCTTCCTCGGCTCCTTTCCTTTTGTTACAAAGGAGAGCACGGACCTCCTCTGACGCCAGGCCAGGCCACCAGATGGGTCATCCCTCTGCCTCTCTTCAGGAGCCATTACTTATTCACACTTTCTCTTGCATCTTCAGCCCCCCACCTCCCCCCCCTTTCTCCTGGATCATTCCCCGTAATATTTAAGCAGGCGCTGTTGTTACCCTATTCAAACAAAAACCAAATAAGACTCCCTTGAGACCACCATTCCACAAAAGTAACCAACTATTTATTTTTCTTCACAGCAAAAATTCTAGAAACAGTCATCTGAAGCCTGCTATCTCCACATACCCCATTCACTCCTCAGCCTCTCCAGCCTTTGTCTCCCTAAAGAAGTGGCTCTGGCCAATATGCCAGACAATTGTCATTTATACACAAATGGCGGAGTTTGCACTGGAGACCTGATAGTAGCTTGGACCATGAAAAATGGATTAACTCTGAAAAGATTTTGAGAGTGTGCCCACATGCATTTGTTAAAAGACAAATTTGTTATTGGATAAATAACATAAGAAGAGGAGCCCAGGATGACTCTAAGGTTTCTAGGCAGCTCAATTGGAAGGTGGTGCTGTCATTCACAGGAACAAGGTGGTCTTTGGGAGAATGATCTTCCCCTCTGTACCATAAGCTGCATGAGAGTAGCTGTTGTTTCTCTCATTTTCACCACTGTTTTCCACACACCCAGCCCAGGGCTCTTGGTACTTATTGTTTAATGAGTGAATACATCTTAATATATTAGTTTTATAGGATATTTTCAGCTGGAAGTAATTAGACATGTTGACTCAAATTAGTTTAAAAAAATAAGCAGTTTATCACCTAATCTCACGAACTGGAAGAGCAAGCTCTGAGGCGGATGGATTCATCTTTGCATCTCCTTGCTCCTCATCCTGAGTCACATCTAACCATCCTCAGGAAAAAGAGGGAGTCTGTCTCTCTCTCTCTGTCTCTCTGTCTCTCTGTCTCTCTGTCTCTCTGTCTCTCTCTCTCTGTCTCTCTCTCTCTCTCTCTCTCTCTCTCTCTCTCTCTCTCTCTCTCTCTCTCTCTCTCTCTCTCTCTCACACACACACACACACACACACACACACACACACACACACGGGAAAATCTTCCCCACAAGCCACCCAGCACACTTCCCCTCCTGTTTCATGGGGAAAACTGGGACAAAAACTCCTTCCTGAGCCAGTGAGGGGAAAGGAGGCTCTTCTCATCCCACAGGCCCTCCTCTGGAGCTGGATGGGGGCAGCGTGTCCCAGGCGCCTGGCTACAAGGCAGTGAGGATGATTCCTGAACCCAGGGTGGATTTTGTTGGAAAGGAAGAAAAGAGAAATTGATGTGGGTATAAAACCAACATCAACAAGCTGACAAGATGCCTTACTATAATAATAATGAAATGTAAGCTTATTCATAAGTTTTATGAATTCTGAAAGTGTTTGTAAAGAAATAAACAAATCAAAAAACCCCCAAAACAAAATAAAACAAAAGCAAGCGCTTTGATGCCTATGAATGTTCTAGATATAACAACTGTCCAAAATGTTAAGCTAGTCTTGTAACTGGTTATCACTCTATAACCACAAAAATACATTTCCTGTGAATTTAAGATAGCTTATGAAAACTAATTGTAAATTTCTCATTAAAGTTATTTAGTAAATATTCCTTGAGTACTATGTGCAAAAACTTGAGTTTGAAATGGAAAAGGAGGGCCGGCTGAGTGGCTCGGTGGTTAAGCGCTGGCTTGGGAAGCCAGCGGCCCCGGTTCGGGTCCCACATATGAGGGCCAGTGACATTGCCCTCAACAAAAAAACAAAACAAAACAAAAAACAAAAAAAAGAAATGGAAAAGGAATAACAACTTGTTCCAGTTCATAAGGGAGAAAAGGGGAAAGGCACCAACACTTGAAGGCCTGTCCTATATGCTTGGTGAGGTTATTACATTTACTTCTCCCAAGAGTCCTACAAAGTAATCATTATTATCCTCATCAGATAGTTCTAACGGAAACCCATATCAGGATTGCCACTCCTTCTGAGTTCCTGGAAGGCTGCCCTTCTTAGGCCTACTGAGGATGGGTCTGTGGCCAGACGTCTCACAGGCCACTGCTTTGTTGGGCATAATCGCTGGTATGAGAACTTCCACTCTGTCCCCTGCTATCGCACTGGGAATTCCAGGTGTTCCAGATGGCACATCCGCAAGAAGGTGAAGTCTCTGACCCCTGGGTCCCTATGACTGTATGGAGCAGAGCTTCCTGCTTGCCTGCAATGGATGTGTAGTACTCGTGAGAAACTTTTGTCATGCTAAACCACTGAGAGATTTTGGAGGTGTTACTGCACCATACTGCAGTTTATCCTCCTGTAGAAAATGAAGGACCAAGAGGGTTAGGTGACACACCCAAAGTCACCAAAAGTGGAAGAGCAGGGCTAGCAACATAGATTTTGTTGGGCTCTAAAGTTTACATTGTGTTATTACACCATGCCAGCTTCCAAAATAGATGACAGTCTTGTCACAAAACTGGCACTCATTAAATATTTTATCTATTATTACCGATAATGATAACTTACATGTTTTTATTATGTTTCTAATATTTGAGCCAAAATTTTCAAAATTTTTGTACATACAATATTATATAGAGATATATAGATATAGATATAATATATATGTTCTCATTTAACTCTAAACTCATTCAATGCACTAAGTTCATTAGGTAGGTCTTAATAAATCTCCCTCTATATGTCTGCTTCTTCCTTTCTTCTTTCTGTTAAACAAACAACTATTGGTTTTCCAGGATATGCTAGGCACTGTGTTAGCTGCTGGGCATACAGTGGAGGCTTAGAATTAGATTCAATGACTTGTCTATGGTTTCCCAACACCTAACTAGAAGAACTAGAAGTTGAACACAAGTGGTCTGTTTTTAAATGATACAGAGGAGTTTATAGTACAGTAGAGGGCTAAGAGAGCTACACAGATATCATTAAATACAGCAGTCAAAAAGAGAGGTGGTCTAGACTTTGTCCTCATATATTCTTAAAGTTGAATGAAAAACTATTATGAGGATTAGAAAGTGGAGGGTGATCCCTTCCAGCTGGGCTTCCTGGCAAAGGTTTCACGGGAGTGGAGTTCACTTGAGTTTTGTAAGATGGGTAGGATTTTGCCTGAAGACGGTGATGTGAAAGGGTATTCTAGTGGCCTAAAATGTTCCAAATGCATTCGAAGCAAATGGTCAAAATGTTATGGGCCAGAGTGTGGGCTTTGCGTGGGGAGCAGCAGGCAGGTAAGATGGAAAGAAGACAGCGAACTATGGACGTTAGAGCAGAAAGCAATCCCAGAGTTTATTCCATCGCGGAGGTCAAAGGGCTTTGAGTGCAAGTGTTAATTCTGGTCTGATGGAAGTAACTGCCTGAAAGATTCTGAAGCTCACTAGTGTTCAGTTGGAAAAAGCCAGAGATGAATGAACAGATGAATTCCAGGGGCACACCAGGGCAGAAATGGTGCCCGAATGCCACTCATCCGGCGTCTCTGATCTTGTCCAATCACATCATTTCACAGTCAACGGAACTATGATCCAGGGAGGGAAAGGAACTCTTCCAAGGTCATACGGCTCGATTCGGGCACAGCCGGAATTAGAACAAAGATCGCCCAGTTTCTTTTCTTGCACTTTTCCCCCTGTACGCTGGGCATCAGAGTCTGGGAGACCTAATGTATTTGACCTATTGTGTAGGCAAAAGGGAAATTGCCATTTTTTTTCAGCAGGCAGATTGCACTGGAACGAGTGTGCGAGTGTGCAGGGCAGACTGACATGGGGAAGGCAGAGGCTGGGAAAGGGGTAGGTGAATCCAAAGCAGAATTGTGAATCGTGTAATAGGGCCTGAATTAGGGCAGTGGAGGGAAGAAAAGATGGCCGAGTGTGATTATGACGAAGGAGAAAGAATTCTTGTTGTTATGAACAATGCTGACAATACTGTTCATAAACAGGGTCAGATCACTGTTCTAGAAAGTGATGTTGAAAAGAACATTTCCCCCGAGAAAGCCCAGACTAATCCCATGTTTAAACAATCCTTGGATGCTGTATTCCAGGCTGAAGTGAGCTGTTTCTCGGAGTGCCAAATACCCATATGAAAATGTAAAAAAAAAGAGTCCAACCTCCAAATGTTTGGGCTATAGGACGCCAAGTGCCCCACACAGCTGATTCACAGGCAACAAAAGGACGTGTGGTGCTGACTGCTGGCACGGACGTTTTATAGATTCCAGCAGGACTCTGAAAAGTTTGGGTATGTAGAACGCGTTACCCGGGCAACATCCATTTTTATCTTTTTTTTCTTTTTTCTTTTTTTTGCAAATCTACTTCACTTGACAAGGAGATGAGACATAGGAAACACCCTATCTTACTGAAATAAAATCCTGCTAGAATAGTGAGTGGTCTATATGATAGCGGACAACATAAATACAGGATAACAGTCTATAGAATAAAAGTGAAAATGTCACAGAACACTCACTCTCTGGGTAATTTTGAAATATGTTCTCAAAAATATTTGTTATTGTTAAGCCATAAAACTTGAGAATGATAATATGTGATGGAATAGAAATGGGTACCATGTGCTTTTGTGTTTACCCATCTTTAAAAATGCTTGAGCAGAATGGCAGGCACATAGTAGGTACGCAAGCAACACAAATTTTCATTCCATCATGTTGATACAGAACTTAAAGTTCCTAAGGCAGTTCGAGTGGACCCCATTTTATTTGACGAAATTCAAGTTAGGTAGGCTCAGAAACATTAAGTGACTGCCCAGTGCCACCCAACTCGCAAATGGTGAGGACCAGGTTTGAACCTACGCCTTTTGGCTCTAAGGCCAGTGTACTTTTCACTACACCATAATAATGAACATATTATGTATACTGCCATTTCTTCTTAGCAGGCTATAATTTTGGCAGTCCATACGGGATTTTATTTTCCACTGTGGCTTGTGCAATAGTTACCGCCACTGAGTGTTTTTAAGCGACAGAACAGATTTTTATTGAGAAACAAATTGATGCATTATCCTGAGAAATGGGCTAAATTTTGTAATATGAGGCCCCAAGAATAAATTGGGGATCAAAGACTATTTTCAACTTGGAATCTGGGGAGGTGAAAGGAGGGGCGTTTTGTCCATATTAAAGGGACTTTGGCACTACTTTCAAATAAAGGGGCTTTTCGAACTTTCAGATTCTTGCTACTCAGAAAGCTGTGTCTCTAACTGCCCTTCTTTTCATTTTAATTCATTCATTTTTTTTTCATTCCCTTGTCTAACCATTAGACATTTATCACGTGCTCAGGGCTGGAGAAGAAGAGGTGATGTATATACATCCCTCACCCTGAAAGAGCTCACCTTGGGTAGAAAGAGACAAACAATTCTGAAAACAATGAATTCTGAACTATGATACAGCATGAGAACAGATACAGTATGGATGGACAGGGTTCTATGGGGTGTTGGGGTGTGGCATCTGAGACCTGGAAGCAGGGGTGCGGGCAGGGAAGGATTCCCCAAGGATCTGCTGTCTGGGCTGAGATGCAAAACATGATCAGAGGTTATCAGGATTTAGAAGGGGGTTAGGCACAGTGCATGTCTTTCCAGGCAGAGGGAGCAGCGGCTGCCAGGATCAGAAGGGTGGGAAAGCATGGTGAGCCGAGAGTGTGGCCATGACGGAAGGGAATAAAAAGGTGTTGGTGGGGACAGATTTGGGAAGACTTGGAATCCAGTTTGATACACACAGGGGAATACTGTTACACCAAAGTCATGCCAGCTACTGCTGATGAGGGTTATGTGATTATGTGTATAAACACACACACCCTACAAAACATCACATATGTCTGCATATGCTGAGAAAAGAATAATCCACAAAAGCTGTTTTAAATTTCTAGATGTTCTCTTCCTCAGAGATGGAAGTTGGTGCCTTTGATCCTGTAGCTTTTTTGTTTATTTGGCTTGCTTTCTAAGTCCAGTGGATTCATGTTGGTAGGCATTGCCCGTGAAAGAGAAGGAGGGCAGACACTATTAGGCAGAGCAGGCTGGACCAAGTCCCATCGATATCCAGGCCTCATGGCCCTGCAGGGCCATCTCACCCCTGCAAAGATGTAAACAGTACAAACCATCTCTAAACTTTCAGGAACCAACTACCTCTTAGTTCTTTGGTCAGTGGAGTACATTTTTCCAAGGAAATATAGGTGCGGAGGATGAATCTAGCAAAAGTGGACACTGGTCATGGAAGAAGACCACAGATGTGTATGTTAAGAAAACATGAATCACAGGACCATAAACTCTGAGACCTGGGATTTTTAGGAAGCAAGTTAAATAGGCCAGGATCCAGCCAGGGCTTTCTGCATCACTGCATGGATTTTATTTACTTTGTGTATTGCTCAAGCTTGGACAGCGTCAGGTCTAAACAGTGGCCAGAGTCAAAGAGAAAAATCTATGTGTAGTGGTGGTAATATTGAGTCATTTCTGCTTTGCTTTGCTCTTAGAAAAATCTCAGAAAATTTTTATAGGCAAAATTGGCATCTCAGATACAAAGTGGTTACCAGTTCTTATTTGTCAAAATTCAAATGTGTTCTTATTTTATTTTTTCAATATTAGAAAGCTAAGCTTTATTATTGTCACTTTTAATTTTTCCCAAAGAAATATGTATGGTATTACAGTAGTACCCACTAGCAGCTCTATAGTTAAGAATCAAATATGTTTTGGTTTTTTTTGAGGGCAGTGTCACTGGCTCTCATATGTGGGACCCGAACTGGGGCCACTGGCTTCCCAAGCCAGAGCTTAACCACTGCGTCACTCTACGGGCCCTCAAATATGTTTTTAAAAGAGGAAAATAACGGAGGGGAGGAAACCTGTTTATCTCTGTGCTGATTAGTTGAACCAGCAAATTCGGAACATCAAAGATTTCTGCACAGTTTGCTGAATCCTCACTTCATTTTCACTTAAAAATGACTTAGACACAATGGGTATTTGTCCATTGATAAATACACTTATTTGAGTCATTCAATAAATTAGTGTGTTTATAGCATGTGGTTATGGGCTGAATGTCATCACCCTACCCCACCAAATTCATATGTTCAAGTCCTAACTCCCTAACACCCAGTACTTTAGAATGTACATGTATTTGGAGAGAGGGTGCTTAAACAGGTAATTACATTAAAATGAGGTCAGGGGCCGGCCGAGTGGCACATTGGTTGAGAGCTGGCTTGGGATGCCAGCAGCCCCGGTTAGGATCCCACATGTGAGGGCCAGTGACACTGCCCTCTGCAGCTAGCAACAGCTCCACCTGGAGCTGGCCTGCAAGTCCCGGCGAAGATGTAGGCTGCAGCCCTTGCTGCAGTGGGCTGCCATAGGCTACAACGAGTCGCCGGCAGCCAGTGTGAGCAGCTGGCAGCCAGCGTGAGCTGCCAATAGCCGTGATGAGCGACCATCCAGAGGCCGGTGACCAATCTGCCTCACCCAGGAAGAGCACAATGACGATAGTAACATGCGCCAGTGAAACAATGTCCTCCGCAACTAGTCTGAAGAATAAAAAGACAGCAACTTGTCTGTTCCCCTTCCCCGATTCTCCAACGCTGTTCCCCTCCCCCAATTCCCCAATAAAATCTTTAATAAAAAAAAATGAGGTCACTAGGGTGGGCCCTCATCAAAGATGACTGGTGTCCTCATAAGAGGAGGAAATTCTGACACAGACACGTGCAGAGGGAAGACAAGGTAAAGAAGACACTGGGAGAAGACAATGCCCATCTATAAGCCAAGGAGAGAGAACTGGCACAGATCCTGCCTTCGCGGCCCTTTGAAGGAGCCAACCTTGCTCGCATCTTCATCTTGGACTTCTGGCCTCCAGAACTGGGAGATGATAAATTTCTGTTGTTGAAGCCACTTGGTCTGCGGCAGTCCTAGGAAACAAATACTTCTTTCTTCTTATATCTAGATATTTATCCAGTAAGTTTGTCATGTGAACATGTATTTTCTGCCATCTGTTCCTTTGTACTTTGGTTGCAGCATCCTGATTTCCTTTAGAACGCCCTCTCCTCACTTTATGTACTCTTGGTGGGACTGAAAATAAGACCCCTACCTGACAGCTGGGGGTGGGGTGGACGTGTGGCCCAAACTAGGTCAATTAAACTCTTTCCTGGGACTTTGACTCTTAAGTGGTGCTAGGATGAAAATAGTGATAAACTTAGTCATGGCATTGACCCATGAGGCTGTTGACTAGCATCTGCCACACAGAACAGGATTGCTGCCTGTACCCTACAATTTGCAAACAGGGTTGCCTAGTGCTCTCTTGGATTCTGAGAACTGCCCTAAATCTTCTAATAAATTGTTCGAACTTTGGAAGACTCATTTCTATAGTTCGTAAGCAATTATTTTTCTCATTCAGTTCACGCAATTTTTTTCTATTAACATATAAAAGTTAATCCACTTTTTATTTAAAACCCTCTCCTTGCTTAGTTCTCTCTTATTCTCCTATGTGAGTTTTATGCATTCATTCATCATTCAATAAATGTTTCCTAAGCATTTGTCAGATATCGTGTTAGATGATTTCATAAAGCTCGAAGCTTGAAGATGTTCTGTGTAATGTACAGAATTACTGAATATTTAGAAGTTAGATATTTCATATGTTATTAAATTACATCGATGTAGAGCCTATATACGTTCACAATTTCCTTTTTTTTTTTTTTTTAGAGGGCAGTGTCACTGGCCCTCATATGTGGGATCCGAACTGGGGCCGCTGGCTTCCCAAGCCAGCTCTTAACCAACGCGCCACTCGGCTGGCCCATACGTTCACAATTAAGTAAGTGGAAAACCCCACCAAAACATAAGGAATTTTAAATCAGGAAGTGTTTATTTAGCACCTACTGTATACAAAGGTTCATATCAAATACATTCTGCTGTTAACAAATAAGAACAGGGAATATACTGAACACCAAATCCTAAGAAAATGAGAAAAGTCATCTTCATCCTGACAATTTGCCACCCAGGCAGCATTTGTTGTATTTACACTATGCGACGTACTTTAATGTCTAATCTCATTTCATCCTCACAACAAACTTCTGAGGGAGCCGCTAAGATAACCCTCATTTTACAGAGATGGAAACTGAGGTAGAGAAACTGTCCCCAAGGCCCTTGACATCCTTTATAGTCCCTTCAAGGGGCACACAAGCCCCTCTAATTCCATTTGCCCTTCACCACCACTAATATCTCAACTATCAGAGGCCAAAAGAACCCCCTTATCCTCTCAAAATAGTTAATAAAACAAAATGACCACTGGCCCAAGATGCTAGGAGCTGCAGTGAGAACGTGTGTGGCATGTGCCACTGTCTCCTGTCCCATCCTGGGTTTACAACATCGTCCTAGTTGATAATTCCTTCCTCACATCCAAAGCATCATGACTGTCTCATGTCTAAGCCTGGGGTGCGAACCTTGGCAGCACACCACCAGAACTAGGATTTCAGAAAAAGTCAATATGCATCTTCTATGGAATTCACTGCAATAGGTTTTTATACTTATTGCTTGGCTCCTAGACTCATTTCACGGAGGCCAATCGGCAGCTCCCATCTCTTATAAAAGTTTCCAGTAGACAAAACATGAGAGCTCTGTTCCATTTTTTCCCCCTGGGATTCTTTATCTCATATGAGCATCAGTAATCAAAGTGGCATTTACAAGCTTGGCAAATGAATAAACCTTGACTTTCCCTCAAGTTCAGCTGTAGGCATCAAACTCTCCTAAAGTTTCCACAGCAAGTAGGCAGCTGCTTGTAAGAGAGAAAGAGAGACAGACAGAGACAGAAAGGGAGGGAGAAGGAAGGAGGGAGGGAGAGGGAGAGAAAAAGAGAGAGAGAGAGAGAGAGAGAGAGAGAGAGAGAGAGAGAGAGAGAGAGAGAGAGAGAGAGAGAGAGAGAGAGAGAGAGAGAGAGAAAGAAAGAAAGAAAGAAAGAAAGAAAGAAAGAAAGAAAGAAAGAAAGAAAGAAAGAAAGAAAGAGAAAGAAAGAAAGAAAAAGTCTATAAGGAAAAATAGTGTAACGAGGACCACACTGATCCCACATTAGTTTCCTAGTGACTTGCAGGGTTTGTAATTTTTATCATTTACCTTTCTCTCCACTACACCAATTCCTAGGGGAGGGTTCATTTTTTATTCATTCTGAAAGTTTACCATCAATCATCCTCTTAAAGAGCTTGCCAGAAACTTGGACAGAGCCTCATAATAAAATTGCAGAGACAGAGGACTAATTGATTTCTATAAATAATGTTTAGCTGTAAAGATATGAAAGGTGGTTAGAACCACATGTATTAATCTCCCTTTTGCTCCATCTGTGTCTGCAAAAGCAGACTGTACCTTGACAAAGTACCCTGACTATTTTGCCCAGCAAACACACAGCAGCAGATTAACACCAGATGGCCCACCCCTCCCATAGCTCTGCCCTCCCCTCCCACCCTGCCCCCACCTCCTCTGGCCATATCCTCTAATTACTCCCCCATCCCTGCCCTTCATTTATTAATCTCATAATTTTAAAATTTTTATTTCCATTACTGTCCCTGCTCTGACAACATGTGGAGAAGTTGACCGTCCCCATTTCTCTCTGCGCTTCCACATTTCTGTATGACAAACAAAAATACAACCCAAACCCCCAAAGCAAAAGGTTTTCATCAGACTGCAAGAATGACAATGTTCAAGAAAAACAGTAACTACTGGTACTAAAGTATTATTAATGTGTGTGTCTTGGAAAGAAAGAGGTTAGAGAGAACTCGCTCCGAGGGACGCTCTCACGCGCTACTAGCTTTAATCACATTGTACAGAAACACCCAGCAGTTACTACTTGTCAACATCATATAAAATGGGAACAAAATTATATCTGGGGAAACAATTGCTGACTGGACAAAGATAATGCTATAAATCTCATATTTATTTAAGAGTTGTTGAAGAAATGTTGAGAACTTGCAGAAGCACCATCTGCTCTGTTCAACTGTGATATGCTGAAATAAAAAGCAAACTAGAGACAAGGCAGGGCTGTGTGATAGATGCCCAATTCTAAATTATGAATATTAGGTCATTATATCTCAAAGTCTGATTCACGAAGGCACCATCTTAGCTGGTTCAGTCAATCAGCTGGTTCTAATCCCAGCTAAACACAACACAAAATGTCATACATAGCATTGAATACCATTTTTTTCTGGCTATAGATTAAATACAAAATGAATGATTACTTTCACTGGGGAGACAGGAAAATTGTCACACTAGACAGAATTCAACAAAATTGGCCCATTTCCTCCCTCCCTCCCTCCCGCTCCCCCCGCCTTCTCTCTTTCTCTCTCTCTTTCTTTCTTTCTGTTTTGGCCTAGACTGCTCCTAGGTGATGGTAGATAGATATTTTCCATAAATAAGAGTGTAGGGAGTCTTTCTAATGGGGCAATGCAAATGATGAAATTGATTTAAATAAAGTGATTCTACATCAGTTTACTTCTGATTGCATTAAATATTCCTAATAATTATCCTACTTGAAATATGGTCATAATTTGAAAAGCTTTCACAGATACTTTCCTTTTCTGTAGCTTTTTATGTGAGGCAGATCAAACTTTCTCAAAGGTTTTATTTTGGGGGGGGGGAACGCATGCTGTGTTTCGTAATTTTAAGTCTCAGTAAAGTTAACCACACTTGTAAAAAATCATTTATTTTTAGAGTGGGCTCCTTCTACAATGTTCCGGTCCTTTCTACGTGCTGTTTAGTTGTCTGTCTTTACCCCCTTTATCAGCTTCCTCAATTCGAGTCAGTGGTTTCTTATTTCAATGGGAAGGACCAGGAAGGTAGGAGCTGTTTTGGCTCCGCTTTGCCCAAAGCCCCCAGTGACTTAATGAAGACAGGAGCTCTGCTACCAGCCAGCAGTATTTGGGGTTTGCTGGGTTTTGTTCTAGTTTCATGAACCATTTCTGGAATGGCCCTAACATCATCTAGGCACCAATATGGAAGAAGACAAAGGGAAGGGAATAGTCGATTGAGTCTAAGAAAGTTTTCTTTCTTCCTTTTCTCTTTTAAAAAGTCTTGGGTGGGGCAGGCAAGCCCATGTTGAAATTGAGCTATCATGCTACTTGTATCATAGTTATCAAAATGTTCCTAGGAATTAGACAAGATAACCCTTGAGGCGTATGCATTGCTCTGTGAATTAGTGAGGGTGTCAGGACATGCATGGCTGAAGCATTGCGAGTAAGCAAAAACTTAGCACATCTGTTCATTGGATCAGTGGAAGGAGCCTACTGAGCTCTGAAACACCATGGCCGATGGGTCTGGTGAATTATTCAGCATTCCAAAAAGCTGGGGTGTTCTCTGTGTAGGCTAGTTGGAAAGTTAAGAGTGCCAAGAAATACATGGTACTGTATTTATATTACCTGGAGTTGAAGAACTGTGTAACCCAGTTTCCAGTGCTTACGGCAACAGACTGAAGTCTGAAACCGGGAGTCCAGGGGAACACCTCAGGATAAGCCCCAAGCTTGAATTCCACACATCCAATCAAGTGAAGCTGCCACTGCTTTCTGACCTATAGGATTACACCTATAAATGTACCTTCAAACACAAGATTAAAACCTTGAAGTAGGTGAATGATCATGTGTTGGGATTGAATACATCGGTGGGTTTATAGCAGTAGATTCTTAGTAGGAGGGTTTGTTTAAGTTCATCACGGGAAGCTTAGAGAGCAAAAAGAAAGAAACCGATCTATGTTCCTGAGTGCCAGGCAAAGAAAATGTCTCTAGCAAGATACCACAGTCCCTACATACTGCTACAATCTTGTTAGAGGAAGGAGGAGCCTCCAGGTAGGGCCATAAGAATTTGAGCTGTGGTGTCTAAGAATAAGGAAGGATTGTTTCTAAGTGATGGTCATCTGGGAGTATAAAGTGATGGGATCAGGATGCTCTCCGATAGATGTCTCCTAGACAGACCCAACCATCAGTGCTCATCAAGCGGAGATGGTCAGACAAAGCTGCTGCATCTGCCTGTTTCCTGAGCCCTCAAGTTTCTTCCTCACTTCAGCGTTAGAAATAGCTGAGGGCAAAGACTTAGTATTCCCTTTTCCCCCATCCATGCCTCTTTGGCCAGAGTCTTCTCCCTTTCCTGCCCTTCCCAGGTGACCAGTGGGCCTCTGATGGCTCCCAGAAGCCTGAGGTCACTTGCTGTGTCATTCTACCAGGACCATGCCTCCCAAGAGAACCTCCCAGTCCTGCCATTTTGGAGACTTAGAGAGGGAATCCCTATCCTGGTTGGTGATACCTCAGTAAATACAGTGAAGCCATTCCAGTTTAAAGAGCAGAATGGTGTGGAAGAGGAATCAAAAAACTTTGTAAAGAGCTAGTGAGTGAAAATTGTAGCCATTGTAGGCCATACGGGCTTTGCTGCCACAACTCAGCTCTGCTCTCCTTGTGCTCAAGCAGCCATAGTCGGTGTGTCAATGAGTGAGCACGGCTGTGCTCCAAAGAAATGCTATTCACAAAAAACAGGGGGCAAGCTGTATTTGACCTGCGGGGCCACCGTTTGCTGACTCCTGGTGTAGAAGAAAGAACCTGGGCCCACAGTCCCAGCCCTGGCCTTAACCAGCTGCAGGACTTCAGGCGAGTCACCTCACTTCTGCGTCTCCCATCTCCCACTCGTGTCATAAGGAGTGCGCCCTAGAGCAGGGAATGCGTGAGACCGGCCATGTGCTCGATAACTTCAGTTGTCTTCTTCATTCATGGCCAACAGTGCAAAGGCCATAGAATTTGTTTGGGCAATAAGGACCATCATTTTGAGTACATGCTCTAAGATGCATAATTTCCTTTCATTGTCATGACTCACCAAGGGAGGTAATATGATCCTCCTTTAATAGATGAGGCAACAGAGATCGGGGATGTTAAATAGCTTGCCCAAGTTACATAGTGGGTAAGTCATGGGGTGGGATTCAAATCCAGGGCCATCCAACCACACCCAATTTTCCCAAACGCCCTGTGGCTTCCCACGTAAACTGCTTAGTTTTCAATCCCTCACTAACTGTTTTGCAGGTATTGTCTCTGGTGCTCTAGTCTCTACATAGTTGCTGGAGTGATCGGATGCTATCACTTCCTTATGGGAAAATCTTTCCGAATACTTCCCATGACATTTTGGATAAAATAAAGCTATTCCAATTAAGTGGGCAGAATCCAAAGTGCTGACCATGGCTTACAAGGCCCTTATGACCTGAGCTATCTCACTCCAGCCCTCTGACCTCTCTTGGTTTACTTACTCTGTTCCGGCCCAGGCACCTTGCATTGCCTTGAATTTGTCAAGAAGACTCCCACATCAAGATCTCTAAACCTGTAGTTCTCTAGCCTGGAATGCTATTCTCTCAGTATCAGAATGGCTCATTCCCTCACTTAATTGATGCTTCAACTTAAATGTCACCTCCTCAAAGAGAACTTTCTTGACCACTCTTATAAAAACAAAACATACCACCTACCCATCACTCATTGTCCCCTTACATTGCTTTGGTTTCTTTGTAGCAACTATCACACTAGGCAATAATCATGTTTATCTGTCCTTATTTTCTTATTATTCTCTCTTGAACTGTGAGGGCATAAAATTTGTATTGCTCATTGATAAATGATGACTGACCTGGTAAGCTTTCCATAACTGCCTGCTGACTGTTGAATAAATGAAAGAATATATTGGAATGAGGCAACAGCAAGAGTGCGTGACTGGCTTAGGATCAGCTGCTCATCACACTTGAGGGTTCTGATTCACACAGTGAGAAGCCTTGGACCCGAGTCTCCCTGTAGGAAGGATAGCTCGCTTGCCTTTGTCAGACGCAATCAGGGTATTACTTTGTCTTATCCTGAGAAAGTACCCAGTATGGGAAAGGTGGTGCCAAGCTGGAAAGACTAGTCTTATGACTGAAAATCAGGGGGTATTTAGGGTTTGGAGTTCCCCAGCAACTCTGAGCAACTCTGCCTCCCCCACGGTCTGTACCATCCTTCTCTGCAAGGGCTGTTCCTGATCAGACTGTACCCCTCCCTCAAATCCCCCTCTCCCCAGACCTGAGGGCAGCATAAACAAGATTTTGGTAGAGAAACACTATTCTCATCCAAACCCTGTCACTTGATGGATGGAGAAACTGAGGGTCAGAGAACAGAGATAGCTTGGCCAAGGTCCCACTGCTAATTAATGTCACATCCTAGCCTAGAGCCTAAGTCTCCTGAGGACAAGACTGGTCACAGCTCCACAAGCCATGCTACAAATGCTCAAAAGCCAATAACAGTCCAGGCTGCTCATCCAATAAGCAATTTAATTCTACAAACATTGACTGAGTGCCCAAAATGTGCCTGGCCCTCTAATTGGTTAGAATCTGGGGTGCAAGCATGAAAACAATAGAATCTCTGTCCCCAAAGAGTTTACTGGAAGTTTGAACACAGAATGAAAAAAAAATTATATATATATTTTGAAATATTGGTTAATAGTGAATACAGTAACCAGATTAATCTCAAAGGGAGCCTTCAAGCACTTTCTCATAACCTTCTCCAACAGTTATGCTTAGGCTTCACTCCGGATATGATAGATAGATAGATAGATAGATAGATAGATAGATAGATAGATAGATAGATAAATAGGATAGAGGGGGGAGAGAGAGGGAGAGAGAGGAAAGAGGAAGGAAGGAAGGAAGGAAGGAAGGAAGGAAGGAAGGAAGGAAGGAAGGAAGGAAGGGAGGAAGGAAGGAAGGAGAAAGAAAATGAAAATTGAATGGTGCTTTGGCTTCTTCCTTTTATCCTTTACTTGCG
This sequence comes from Aselliscus stoliczkanus, assembly GCA_033961575.1. Taxonomy (NCBI): domain Eukaryota; kingdom Metazoa; phylum Chordata; class Mammalia; order Chiroptera; family Hipposideridae; genus Aselliscus; species Aselliscus stoliczkanus. Next base: position 27,308,323 of record CM066739.1, read on the forward strand.
TATATCTCTGCTTCTTTCAAAGGCTTTAAGCTTGAGGCTCCCCCTTCTCATCATGGTTCCCACTTACTCTGAATTCCTGGGGTGAAACGAAAGAGCTGACTTATTTCTCCCACTCAGGATCCCCTCCCTGACCCTCTGCCCAGACTTAATAAACTTCTGCATTAGCATAGGAACTTTTGATTACTACTAACCCAATCAATAAGAAATATTCCCTCCATAAACCCAAGGTGCACGGGAGAGCTTCTGGATCAACCTAGGTTAGTGACGGGGATTCAAATGCCCACACAACTGGCAGGATCAGTAGCGGGACATGTCAGTAAGTCCCTTCGGTAACTAACCCTGGCTCGGCCATTCAGATGACCTCCTACAAAAAAAGTTCACTCTGGACTTCACAAATCTTTAGAAATCTTTTTTCTCCATCATCACAACAAAAAGTCCAAAAAGAATTAAAGGGAAGGAGAGAGGAGAGGGGAGAGAGAGAAAGAGGGAGGGAGGGAGGGAGAAGGACAGAGAGAGAAGGAGAGATATCGAGCTCCAGCGGTCAAGTGCACTGGCAGAAATATTGAGTAAGAGTTGACGATAACATGGAAACAAGCAATTCCTGACCTCCTTGTATGTATATAAGTAAAAAGCCAAGGATAAGGAACCAGAAAACAAGGTAAAAAGTTCCCCATAGAAGCCTCTTTCCTTCCATCTTTCCCCAGTCTCCCACCTCCCAAGAGATAAATGTACACTTTACAGCCCCAAACTACTGGGATGAGGACTTGCCTGTGTACAGAAACGAAACCAGCCTTCCCTCCGCCTGAGCCTGGATGCTCACCCACTCGAGCCTGGGTTCACTCTCCCATTCTCCCCACATTCTCCTGCCTGTTGCATGCAAGGCAACTGTCTCCAAACACCAATTATAGGATATTCAGAACTCTTTTCCTACCCTGGTTAGAGGAGAAGCCTCCATGAGAGACCCGGGGGTGAGCTCTTGAGTTGAAAGAGAACCTGGGGGGTGGAGGGAAACCCCTTCTCCGAACCTCCACACAGTTCCCGTTACCAAGGGAACCCTTGCTTTGTCCAGGGAGACTAAGAATGGCCGCCTCTCCCACAGCCTGGCTCCAGGAGTGGCCAAGTCGCAGTGCAGGGTCCAGAGCAGAGGGGGGGGAGGAGTGCAGTACATGCTTCAGACAAAGAAACCCCTTTCAAAGAATGAAAGAAATCCTGAAAAAGGAGGTCTGAGGAAATGCCTGGTGGGGAGGGAGTTAGTTTATCAATAATGCTGTGACCGGATTTGAGTTGGCTTGTGTGCCCCTGACAGGAGTGGGGCTCAAATCTGTACCTCAGAGACAGGGTGGGACAGAGAGAGGGAGACTGAGAGATGCCCACATTGAAAGGGGTGTGTTCAGTGGAAGCTGAACATTAGTCAGATAAACAGTTATTTAGTTAAGATGCCTGGCTGAAGCTTTGGATGGGATGCTTTGGGCTAGTGGATTGGCTGAGGAGCTATCTGTTTGCTAGAAGCCTGGTGGGGCTTGGTGGGGCGTCGACAATATCATTTTGATGGTCAAGCACATTCTCATTTGCTCTGCATTTTAGGGGTTGGGGTTAACTTCCCTTTTTGGAACAAATTATCTTAGGGAATGTGCCAAAGGAGGCACACTGTGAGCATGCTTATTTTGAAACCCACTTGTCAAGGGTCGAGCAGGCTGAACAGTAGTTTGGAGAGTCTGGCTGGATCGCGATTCCTGGCTGAGGGCTGGATCGCGATTCCTGGCTGAGGGCCTGGCACAGTGTAGGTGCCCCATGAAACATGTGCCGTCCAAATGGCTGCTGCAGGACAACTGGGTTCCAGTGTTTTTGTCTTGCCAGCAGGTAAGAGGATGAATACATGACAGATGGAGCAGCCAAGGCTCAGAGGACGTGGCTTACCTGCGGAGTCATGACGGAATGGTAGCAGGAGAGAGACTCCAGCCCACAGCCCATTACCTTAGGGCATGATGTCTAATTGCTTTTTAAAAAAAAAACCCAGAAGACTCAAAGGAACTCTCTATCCAAATGCAGCTGTACAATAGGAGAAAATGGCAAATAAAGAGAAATGGTAACTGGGTCACCTCTGTACTGATCTGGGCTACGCATGGGGTGCGGCTATTCATACTGAATGAAAGTGCAGTACGAAGAAAAATTTACACATGCATGCGCGCGCACCCATTTCCCAGCAAGACGGTGAGGTTCTTAGGTTCCTCATCATCTAAGGCTCAGCTCTGGCGTCAGCTGCTCCCGGAAGTTCCCCTTACTATCCCCAAGCCCAGCTTCCGCAGCACTTTTTAAAGCCCCTCCTCCTAATACTTATCACACTAGTTTACTCACTGATGTCTGTGTATATGATTATAGCGATGGCCCTCCACCAGAATATAATCGCTGTGAGTGAAGGCACCAGGCTTCATTTCTTCTTTGGCTCTTAGAAACCTAATACGATGTCTATTACATAGTAGGTGCATGATACATACTCAAGAATTGAAGAGCAATGAGTTCATTTGCAAGTGTTTTATTTAGGCCCTAGGGAGGATTCAAGAGATGCTGAAGGTACAGTATCAGCCTGCTTTGATTTTTTTCCTTTTTTTTTTGAGGGCAGTGTCGCTGGCCCTCATACGTGGGACCTGAACCGGGGCCTCATGGCTTCCCAAGCCAGCGCTTAACCACCGCGCCACTCAGCCAGCAGTATCAGCCTGCTTTGAAATGTTTAAGATCTATGCAAGACAAAGGACTTGGTCCTTCATTATTACTTAAGCCCATTGCAGTAAATGAAGCTAAGAGTAACAGAAGTAATGCATTTGTTTAATGGACAAAACCAGATTCTCTCGGTGGTTTTGTCTGTCAGATGGTGGAGCCCTGAGCTGCAAATGGGCCATTAGACTTGCAGGATCCATGCTTATTTCCCCTTGTCAATACCTTTGGCTTTCTCAGTTTTTCTCCTCTAGAGAACCCCCAGGTTAGTGGGAGTAGGGCTGGGAATAGCCCCATCATGGCACTTCCCTTACTCTATAATGCTACTTCTTTTCTACAAAACACTTACCACAATCCATCAAAATGCATTATCAAAATGCATAAGTGATAACTGGCTCATAACCCCAAGAATAGCACTTTGGACATTCTTATTAGTTTGGGATATCTGGGCCCAGGCTTCCCTCTCATTATTTCTAGGGGATGCTGACACTGCACATACTTTGCATAGCTGACAGCACTAATTTTCAACCAGGGGAAGGTTCCAACCAAAGGAGCAGGATCGTGTCCTCACTGCACCTTCACGGTGGGAACAGCAGGTGGAAAGTGCTAGGTGCCGGAGAGCAGTAGAGGACTAATGCCTTCAGGTCATCCAAAGACTGAGGCCCAAATTGCATACTGAGTGAGCAGAGATGGGACTAGACTCTACCCCTGGAAATGTCCAACCACACCTGAGTGGTCTGACCTCAGGACCCTCTCTCCCTTAGCATGCCTCCCACTCTTCCCAGAGTGATCTCTCCAGGCTGATCATTTCATCTGGACATGTCACTCTTCAGAGTTAAGATGCTGCCACCTCTGTCCATTGCCCATTGCCCTAAAATTAAGTCCAATCTCACAGGCCTCCTGTGACCTGCCCTTCCCAACTTTGCCTCAGAGACTCCATTGACTTTCCCGGTGTCTCACCTCCTTTCTAAAACACACTGAGAAGTTATTTCATTTCACCACATTCTTCCTCTTGCATTTTCATGTGCTGAAATGTGATCAAGCGATGGCAATGTCACTGATATTGCCCCAAATCACTTGCGTCTGAGACCTGTCTGCTTGTGCCAGGGAGCTATGAGTAAGGCACTGTGGAGTGAGGGTTCCGGTGGGAGGCACTAACCTGGCATTGTGTCATGCTACCTTGGGAGGAAGGGGCAATATGGTGATGCTCAGCATTCATCATGAAGGGCTCTGCCTTTTGTGGAAACAGTGTAATTAGGAGAAGAAGACATAAAGGAAGGGGGAAGGAGTTAGAATTCAGCTGTGCCTACCCCTCAGATACATTCATGCTTTCTGGGCACCAACTAACTTCTATTTGAGCTGACATCATTACAATACATTGGGGTCTCAAAGGTAAATGCCTACAAGGGCCAGATGAGTGAGGTAAATGAGGGTGGTAAGCCTGCGTCAGGCAATAGGGAGTGGTGGGGACTATGCTAAAATAGAGACCAAATGCATGTGTAAAAGAAACAGTAGCAACTCAGCTCTAGCCGCTTACTGACATATGGGATTACAGCCCAGGACTGCCAGAGCTGTTTATTTTTTATTTTTAAAGAGAACCTCGAAATGTGGAAATTTTCCCAGTTTAAAATGTGTGAAAGTTCCCAATTTAAAAATGTTGATTCAAAATGTTAACCAACATTGTGTAGGGAAAACAAAATATGTTGGTTAGCCATATTTAGTTCACGGGCTGCCACTTTGTGACCTCTGCCCTAGGTGGAACTTTCCAGAGTGTGTGCATAGGCCTTGGCAGGCAGGGGTGTATAACTGTCATCGATAATCCAGACCACAAGACTTGTGTACAACCATCCACAGGGTAACAGGGCAGAGCCATAAACGATCTCCATGTGCTACTTGGTATAACACCAGGTGCTACAGTGACTGGATATAAAAGAAAGGAAAACAAAATAATGAAAGCTCTAACTGCTTCTCAGGAGCTGTGGCTTTGTTTGTGGCAATGGGATTGAGCAGCGCTCCCGTCCAACTCTGGGAGCTGGACAGCTCCAGAGGCGGTCCTCCCTACTCCACCTAAAGCACAAGGAGGCTGGACTTGTGGAGGTGTGGAAACGGGGTGTGGGGGGGTGTCACCATGGTGACCAGGATACCAAGCCAGGTGTAGACACATGCATGACTCAGCACAGGTTCTTCCTCTTACTGGCCTCAAGTATAGTTTCCCCCAGCTCTCTGCCAGCATAAATTCCAGGCTTCGCCTCAGGCGGGGCTGGCAATGGTGAAACCCCCTTCTCTGAGGGACACCTTTCCACTCCCATGAACACCCGTAGGGGCACCAGTGTGGCCACACGTGGCCCAGCTGTTCACAGTGGCTGTCCTGACTCTAGCTCTCTCTTTGCTTGACCTTGACAAGGAAACCCCCCTGCCTTTTGAATCCTTGTCCATCACCAATCTCCTTCCTTCTCACGGTGATGATACTGTGGCCATACCCCCAAGAATCTACCTTCCATTCCTTTCAATTCTTCCCTTGCCTCTGGTTATGATTCAAATCTTACCAATTATTTTTCTCCAAAGTCTACTGATCCTGAGATGCCATTTTGTATTTCCACAGCCCCCACCCTTATCCAGGTGCCCAACATTGCAATGCTATTCAGGGCCTCCGAAGAGGGTTTTCTTGCTTTCAGTTTCTCCCCATCTGCCCCAAGCACCATTTCCATTATGTCATCCCCTTCCCTATTATTCATTATCTTAAATTAAAAAACACAAACATGACCTTTTTTTTTTTTTTTCACTGCGCCCATTTAGCGGCTATCCAGCTACCTTCAGGCAATGTAAAGAGAATGAATTTTGGAATCACACAGACCCAAGATTACATCCTGCCTTGGCCATTTGCTCCCTGTGTGATCTGAACAAATTTTATCATCTCTCTCAACTTCAGTTACCTCTGCTTCAACTTGGGATAAATAAAACCTACCTTGCTCCGTTGTGGAGAGAATTATATAAGCCAAACTGGCTATCTCATTGTAAGTGCTCAAAAAATGGTAGCAGTCCTTAAGATTACACTCCATAAATGTAGCATTAGAGGGGGGAAGCAGGAGAATGTTTGCATCTGTCAGAAAGATGACAGATATGTCAAAATAACCTGAAGCCAGCCAAATAAATTATGGAAATTTCTACAGTTCTATGTGTTTTGCAATAGTGCAAAGGAAAACAAAAGTTATAAAGAAAGTGAACATTTGTTACTAAGTTCCAGCAATTTTGTCCCCTAACATTTTAGCTTATATTACCTGTGTTCTCCATCACAGATAGGTGGCTTCGATCAAAGAAAGTCCCTGCAAGTCCCCTGTGAACAACTGGATCATGTCCAACCTTGTGGATTTCACATGCAGCACGGATTGTGGTCACCCTCCGGGTTCACAGTGCCACTGAGCACAGTGGAGTGGAGAGGCGCGAGTCATCTGAGGTCCAAGGATTTTAACTCCATCCAGGTCCTACTGGTGGAGTTGGCAGCAGGATACCTGATGTCTCCAAGCCTCATTCCCATCCCTGTAAAATCAGGAGAACCGTGCTGTCTGTGTAGGCAGCATTATTCGATTAGCGGCTCCTCCAAAGGGCCTTACCTATTGTTACCAGGCCATATATGTTATCTCTCATTCTCTTCCCATGTCTTAAGTGGACTCAAAGGCCACATCTTCTAGGAAATTTCCTTACTCAAGTCCTTCTGATACTAACTACTGTTTTATTCTGTGCCCTCTCAGGAAATGAAATGTTAAAATTGCAATTTAGAGTTACAAAGAAGAGTTTCTGAGTTAGACAAACTTGGTTTTGAAGTCTGGTTTCAATACTAACTAGCTGTGTTACCTGGCCATGTCTCAGTTTCTTTATCTGCCAGACAGGAGTAATAATAGTCCTGCCCTTGTGAGGATTCAATGAGATAATACAGGCAGTGTTTAGAAGAGGAGCTGGCGAAGACAAAAGATCCAAGAAGGTTTGCTGCTCTTAGTAAGGTGGAAAGTACCAGAAGTGGTAACAACAGGATGGGATTTTGGTCTTACCTTGACTCAAATAAGTTATATGACCTTAGTCCATTCACGTAACGTCTCTGTTTCCATATCTATAAAATGGAAGTCATATCACCTGCCTGATATCCCAGGAATTTCATGAAGATGAAATAATGTCATGGAGGTGAAGATTCTTTGAAAAATGGGAAGCACAAATTTTATACATCTGCTGGCAAAAAAAGTTATTTAGCTATTTGATTTTGGCTCCATATGTATGTGTTTGTCTGTTGTGTGTGTGTGTGGATGTGTGTGTGTGTGTGTGTGTCTGTAAACTCCTGGAAGGCAGGAAGAACTCCTTTAATCTCTTCTGTGGCCATTCTATGGTTTCTAATTTAATTCTGTCGCTTGCTCCGTAGACACTCTATGCTTGTTCCACACCATCCATGCTTGCCTTGTAGAGCAGGCTAAAATAAAGCACCCACCCTTACGTGTGGGCAGTGTTTCTGCCAAGGCAAAGATTCGGCTCCTTGGTCCGAGGGCCTGAGCTGCCCCAGATTAAGAAAGATTAAGCATCTGTAATAAATGTTCTCCAGGCAGTGAGGGAAAAATCACCTAACACTCCTGTGGCTTTTAGAAAAAAGAGCAAGAGAGAAGAAGGAGGAAAAAGAAAATCCTGAGCTTGAAACAAGTGGCCGGGGCTGTTTGTCATCTGTAAAATGAGGCGATGGAAAAGCACGAAAGGGCAGTGGCCACTGGGTCTGCCTCAGAGGTCCGTGCCTCAGACGTCTGCTTCCACGCTCCTGAGCGGTCCAGCTGCAGTTTCTTTTTCCTTAACAAAAACAGAGAGCTCTCACTGGGCTGAAGTTTCCCACCTGGCTCAGGAGTTTTCAGACCTGGCCTAGGTGGTCTCTAAGTAAATATTTTCATCATCACTCACTCACCTCCTCCTGAGGGAAAGAAAAATCATCTCCCTGCTCAGCTAGAGAAGAAAGCACCCAAACCAAACAACAGATTATTTGCACCATTGGAGCCTTCATTCCAGGGACTCCCAGGAGGTCATGTGGTGTAGAGAGTGTCCAGGTTACTTGTCCATCTTTTGAACTAATCTGGTTCGCACGAACTCAGAGGGAAAGTTTGGATGCATGCCAAGGCCGTCCCGGGCCTGTGCTGATTGGCACAGGGACTCTTGCCACCATCCAATAGTTATAGAAATCCACCTGCAGGCAAACAATTAAGAAACAGTCGAATGTAAAGTGCTTCCTTGACTCTTCACATGGAGACGGAGCCCGTCATGATATTTTCACAGCCAGTGGGTTCAGTGGAAGTCCTCCTGCTACAGAGCTAAACCCAGGGGCTCTTTCTTTCTGCGTTCAGCTGGTGTCTGGGTTCAGTACTTTTTTTCAGAAAACATTTCGACGTTCCTCTATTTGTGCCAGGCACTGTGCTAACATGTGGGAATCTCAAGAGGAACACAACCTCTGCCCTCCCTCTAGGAGCTTGCAGCTCTGAAGATAAAAATCCCGATATGCAGGTATAAAACTGCCAGTTTCCTAGGGTTACTGTAGCAAATTATCACAAACTGTGCAACTTAAAACAACAGAAATGTATTCTCTCGCGGTTGTGGGGGTCACAAGTCTGAAATCCAGGTGTGAACAAAGTTGGTTCCTTTTGGGAGCTCTGAGGAAGAATCCATTTCTTGCTTCTCTTCTAGCTTCAGGTGGCGACTAGCCATCTGTGGTGTCCCTTAGCTGCAGCTACATTGGTCTGTTCTCGGCCTCTGTCTTCACAAGACCTACCTACTGTGTGTTTCAATTCTCCTCTTCTTTCTAAATCCACTGGATTTTGGCCCATGCTGAATCCAGGATGAGGTCATTCCAAGATTCTCAACTTAATTACATCTGCAAAGACCCTGTGAACATGTAAGGTCATGTTCATAGATACCACAAGTTAGGACCTGGACATATATTTTGGGGATGCAGTTCAACCCATTACTACAAAGACCAAATGTGACCCATGCTATAAACTAGAGGCAAGCACAGGACATTATTGCAACAGAGGTGGACGAGGATGGTCTAACGCAGCTGGGGTGAGAGTCGGGAAAAGCTTTTAGAAGAGATGATTCCCAAGGGGTGTTTCAGAGGGCAGGTTGGAATCTGCCTACAGGAAGAGCTGCCTGTGTGAAGGCTTAGAGGTTTCAAAGTGTCCTAAAGGGGATGGCTCCATCTTCGGCATCTGAATGTTTACGGGCTCCCTGGATCCTCTTCCTGCTTATCCCTCCTCACCACCACTGACCATGTGACCCGATGAGAAAGACCAGTGTGCAGAGGCACACTGGCTGGAACTTCAAATAGCACAGCCTCTAGCCCACTGTGCAAGGAGCCTCTCACCTTGGCCCCACCTCCTAACTGCAGAAAAAGCCCAGAGCCACCCTCCCTTGCTTTCCTTCTCACCATTGCTCTCCTGTGTTGCACCACAGCTTGTTGCACCACATTCATATTCATTTATAGTCATTAGCGAGTGTCATCTGTCTCAACACTCAAATGTATTCCAGGGCTGGTGATCAGCACCTGACTCAGGGCAGGCCAATCAAACCAAAGACATGATGATGGATTGGGGAATCTCAAGGAGTGTGTGTGAATGGGATGTGTGGCGTGTGAGTAGGGTGGAGAGAGGTAACTTCGGCTGCAGAGGTAGATAGGAGACAGGTCGTGGAGAATCTGAAGAAATAGATGTGCTACAGTGAAACACAACCTTGATAAGGCATGTCAAAGCCAAGTAGTCCTTACCCCTCTGTAATGATCAAGGAGGACATGCTGTCTGGGGATTGGTTCTCAAGGAGTTAAACCTTCAGCAGCAGGAAAGACAGGTAATGGTGTACAGGCAAGTGGAAACCGTAAGGACAGAGAACCTAGCTGGAGTTAGGGCTGGAATTTTCTAGCATTCCATTCTGGACCCCTGTCTGCAGGGGGGTTAACCCTGCAGGTATCAGGCACAGATGAGTGAAGGTTTTGTGCAGTGTCCTTTGAGCCCATTACTGGCTTACAAAGGTTATGTGCTTCCAAAAGCATCTCCTATTGGGCCAGAGCAATGAGTCACTCCTCACAGAGCGAACTTGGCCAATAGCGAGCCTTGACATAAGCTTTACGGGGACAACCCAGTAAAGATATTTCCAACTTGTTATTTCTATGGGATTGTCAGAGCAGTATCTATGTGGCTTCTTCTCTGACTTCCATGAAACTGCTTAGATCATAAAATAAGACCCAGCGACATCTGGTGATAAAGAATAGGGGAGTGTGGCATGGGGCTGGCAATGCTTTTCCAATAACAAAGTCAGAGCTTTCTTTTGTGTGAAACAGTCCACGGACATTAAATACTCCCATGGCTAAGAGGAGATCACAACACACGGGTGGGGATTTTGTGTGGAATACAAACCGCACTGGAACCGTTTACTCAAAGAGAGCTTTCCCCCCACCACACCCTGATAAATGTTTCTCAAATAGTCCTTTATCCAAAATAGCCCCCCACTCCGAGCACACTGTATGGCTGACTCCAAAGGCCACATCCCATGCATTCTTGTTGCCATTCCAAGCTCATTATTTATGTGTGGCTTTGGATGGTCTTCAGAAGGTTTGTTGAAGCATTCACACCAATTCAATCCAGAACTTCACTCTTTCGCTAGACCATTCTTTATGTGACAGCCCTGGCATCCCGGATCATTTTAGAGTCAAATGTCAGGCACGTGACCACCCCCCCCCAAAAAAAATGGAGGAAAAACAGCCGGCGGCCCCCAGTCCTCCACTACTCCTTCTGAAAGGCTCCATGGTATTCCATATTAGAGGCTTGGAAAACAACCATCTGACTGTCAGCAAACTGCAGGGATTGTACTGGCAAGATTGGCTTGCGGTGGCTCTGTCTACAGATTGTGTTTCTTGTCTGCCTGCCAAGACCCACTGTCCCTGATAAATGTAGCACTCAGAGATGGCCAATAAGAGAGGCGGATTGTACCATGTAAACCAACCCTCCGGAGAAGATCAGTGAGGCAAGATCTAGAAATACAGCAAAGATGGTGGATTGAGAATTAGAGACCAGGGGGTCGCTTCTGGAAAATCAGAGCATATCAGTGATTAATCATTACTTGCATGTCTCCAGTATATAAGGCCAATAATGGGGGTTGTGGGGGATACAAAGACACACATGGTGTGACCTTTGCCCTCCATAAGCTTTCAGTCTGTGAGTAGCTAGGAGACATCCCATGTGGGAACATGAAGCGACAATATAATTTAGCAAATGGAATAGATGCAGAGTTATATCTGTCATGTTAATGGTGAGCATAGGGGAAGAGGTAACTCCCAATATGAATGGGTAGCTAGATAGTATATAAATTTTTATTTATTTGATATCTTACAAAGCCTTCCTAGTTCTGAGAGTCATAACTAATACTACTTCATTAAATCCTCCTCACAGTCCTATAATGTATGTACTGTTAGCATTCTCATTGTTTTAGATGAAGAAAACAAACAGGAAGGTTAAGTAGCCTGCCCAAGGTCATGCAGAGAATAAGAGGCAGAGCTGAGATTCAAAACCTCATGGGAGGAAAAAGAACTTAGGTTGGACTTTGAAGGTAGGCTAGGATTCGAAAGGCAAGAAGAAGACCTTTTAGCTGGTGGAATGACAGGCCATTGGTGAGGGAGGGAATGGCATGATGAAGGATTCATACTTCTCACTTTTGGACAGTTGATCTTATGGTAAAACGCAGGGGACATTGGAAAGGGAGGAAGAAAAGCAAGTTAAAAGACTGTGCAATGAATTAGCCAACACCTGGTTTAGGTCTGGGCTATGAAAATGGAAACGAAAGGACAATTTCAAAAGAATCTATAAATGAGGAACTGACACAAATTGATGACTTACGTGGATGTAAGAGAAAAGAATGTGGAAAGTCGAAGACTTCTCTCAAGTTTTAACTTAAAACAATGGTGGTTTCATTCACAGAATTAGGGAAGATAAGAGGAAGCATGGTTTTCGATAACTTAGATATTTTGAATTTGAGATGTTTGTAGGACTTGTAAATGCACGCATCCATCAAGCAATTGCTTAAGTGGGGCTTCAGCTTAGGAAAGTGGAGGCTCGAATTCGTTCAGATATGAGTGGATACAAGTACTCCAAGGGAAGATGAATAGAAGAGCAGAGGTTAAGGACTGAACTTTGTCCCAATCCAGGTGCCAGAGGAACTGAATTCACTAATAATGACACAGAGAAAGGAGATACAAAGGGACAAAAGTAGGACAGTACACCAGTGCAGAAATCAAGGGAAGATGCTATTAAAAAGATGGGGATAGTCACGAATGGGTAATGCTGCAATGAAGTAATGCAGAATGGGAAATGAGGCAAAACAAAACAAAATGCGGTGACTTCTGAGCAGCCAGTGTCAATGAGGTGGCCCTTTTCTTACTTCTCCAGGCTGAGTGTTGCCTGTTCTGTTAACATTTCCTGATAGAGGATGGTTTTAAACCTTTCATCCTCCATCACTTTCTTCTGTAGGCAACAGAGTATAATGAGAAGATAGACTGGGCTCAAATTCAAAGGCTCTACAAATAAAAACAAATTTGGCAACCAACAGAGCAGGTCGTAGCCAAGGGTAGCACCTGAGTTTCTCACACTACAAAATTTCCTCCAGGCTGTCACTGTCTTTGAGCACCATTATTCAAAAAGTTGTGAATCCACTTGGGGGACTGTTGAATGTCTACTTGAAATTAATAAGTACTATGTTTTGGGTGGTCTCTTAATTTATCAACAAAATAAATTTTAGCTCAAAGGTGAGTAAAGTTACCCTGCCATGATTTGTTTTTAATGGAAAATGTGGGTTCACTTTTTCCAAAAAAAATCAAACCTATCATTTAATAATCTTTTCTAGAATTTTGCCAAGAATTTCAATAAAAATTTAAGTAAGGGATTCAATTTTAGTAAGTTTGGGTATCTTCTTATCACTGGTCCAATGAGAACTATCCTATTTATTGTATCATCTCAAAGATAAACAGCAGATTGCTAAGAAGCTATATGGATATATATTTTCAGCATAAAAACTTTTCAGATAAAACTTTTTGAGGCCTAAAACCTTGAAACTGAACAGTTCAGTAGCCTAACTGTTCTCTCAATCTTGACTTGAATTCCCTTCTTTATATTGTTTCTTCTTATTCTTTTGCATATGAAGATAATTCTTGCTAGAAAGTCTGAAAACCTAATACAAGTTGAGCATCCTTCCTTCTCTCTATTATTTAGCAATGCGGCTCAGTCTGACAACTGTTTGGTAAATGCCTACTACATGAGGATACTATGACAGGCTTGGGTGACATGTGGATCGTACCCAAGATTTACTCAGTTCTGATTTTCAGCTTTCACAGTAGCCAGAAAATGAATGGCACTAATATTGTATCTTTTGATTCAAATCCATTTTTTGAATGGATTCTTTTGAGAGGTAAATGTGGAAAGCACACCCCTCCCCCATACACACACACTGTATGTCCACACAGTTTCATGGGCTGCCCAACCTTGTGTTCTCACTGGGATTATTTTCAACTGAACGGACCAAAATGTCAACTCTTGGCATTCCTCAAATTTCAAAATCCCCACTCATTTTGGAAGTCTTCTCTACGAAGACTTGTTTCTATGAATTTTCTGAAGCCTTGGGCACATGTTCATACATCCTCACTGTATCTTCAACCTGGGGAGATAGTTCTCTCAAAATTCTTGTTAATTCAATATCACCTTGAAGGTCAACATTAAGTATAAAGGCAATTCCACTTTTTTTCCATTACTTTCTAAAAGATGTAACTGTCAATGAGGTAAATAATTGTGAGATAGTCTAGTTTTTTTGTTCGTTTGTGTGTGTGTGTGTGTGTGTGTGTGTGTGTGTGTGTGTGTGTGTAACAGCATTGTGGAACCGAGGAAGGGGAACACACAAGTTGCTGTCCTTTTGTTCTTCAGTCTAGTTGTGGAGGACATTGCTTCACTGGCCCATGTTGGTATTATCATTGCACTCTTCCCGGATGAGGCAGTTGCTCGCCGGCCACTGGACGGCTATTCATGGCGGCTCACGGCAGCTCATGCTGGCTGCTAGCCACTCACGGTAGCTCACGGCAGCCCACTGCAGCCTCACTGCAGCCTACGCCATTGCTGGTGACTCATGGCAGCCCAGCTCCAAGTGGAGCTGTGTTCACCGTCTTAGTTGTAGAGGGCGCAGTGTCACTGGCCCTCATGTGGGATCCGAAGTGGGGCCCTGTTGCTCAGAGCTGGCATTCCAAGACAACTCTCAACCAACACGCCACTCAGCCAGCCCTGAGATAGTCTAGTTTTAATGGAATCAGACTTCTGGTAAATTTATGGAGAGAGAAGTCGTTTATCATCCTGAGATCGCTTCTGTATTTTTAAATACAAATCTATATTAGAAAATAATTTTAAAAATAATCTGTATTAGGAAAATGTCATCCTCAAATACTCTCTGGCTAGGCAGCCTATAGTATAATGTCACCAAAATCGAACTTTGCACTCTCTTTTCCTTCACTGGAATGGAAATGCTTTTTACTTTGCCTTCCTTCTCAGATCTATAAGTTTTTGTACATTTCTATGATTCCTAAATTCCTCTCCTTTGTCTGTCTTTGATAGGCTACCTGCCCTCCAGTTCCTCCAATTGCGATGAGAAAAAAAAAAAAAAAGCGTTTACCACAAGTGAACAGGACTAGCTACAAGCCAGCATAAAGAGAGAAAGGCTTGAAATGGGTAGATTGGAAGTTGCTAGAAGGGCTTATAGTAACTTCAAGGCTGTAGTGACAGAAGGGAAGCTCTAGAAAGACATTTGTCTCATGAGAAACATTTTTGGCAGTCCAGAATTGATTCTACTTAAGCATACAGTCACCTATGTTTTTAAGGGTTTGTGTATTATAGAGTCAGGTCCCCTAAGGGAATAAAATCAGCCACAGACTTCCACGGTCTGTATCCAAAGTGGGGGAAGGGAGCATATCTTCTGCTGGAAAATCCCCTCCTTTCTCGACCCTCCAGGATTCTTATGTATATCTCCATGATACCCACAAATACATCTAGCTTGTTGGACTTAAAGTATTTCATTTTCACATCTCTCTTTCCTACAGTTTATAACCTTCTACTGGGCAGAGACTGGTTCATTTGTGCATTTCCACTGCCCATCAAATAGTTGATGCTTCTTGAATAAATGGTCTGGTTTCCTTTGTGGGTACAGTTCTAGTGGAGCCCAGGTAAGGGTGTCTGGATTTATCAAGAGTAATTCTACTCTTTCAAAACAACAGAACTCTTACGTTTTGGACTTAGCCAGGGCAAGAATTCTGGTCACAGGGATATGACATTTGGACGGGGTTAATGTTTTTTCTTTTGCTTTTTCTCCAAAGTTTAATTTATTGTTTATTCTACTCAGAGCCTTTACCATGCAAATAGAGGTATATCTAGGAGACTGCATATGTCTTTCATGTGCCTTAGCATCTCAGGCTCAACTGCTTGTCCCCTCTGTTTTGTAGGTTTGGTATATAAATGTCATTTGTCATCACCTAAGAAATACTAGAAATCCCTGTCCTTGGTCTGTTGCTTCTTGCCATGTCAGACATGGCATCTTCCATTAAACTGTTTTGCACTTTATTTGGACTTGCTTTCCTCTCTCTGACAAAAATCGTATTTCAGCTCTGTTGATCAGCTCAGAATTGTGCCAAATACATTCTCCCCCATCTCTGTGAAGTGTACCTAGACCCACCCTAGCCAGGGCCCTTTGTTCTGGTATCACAGGCCACAGTCCAGGAAACTAATGTCTTCTCTTCAACACCATCCTTGGTGGTCAAGCCCCACATCCTCCTTTTCCCCCCAAATACACGACTTTGAATTGGAAGCAGAGACGAAAACGTCACCTATGTCCTGAGACTCCCTCTACAATTTTCCATCCAGGACCTGAAGTTTTCTGGGAACTCACCTCCCCATTCATTCTGAGAGGAGCCAGAGAAAGGGATCGGTGAATCGTGGGGTCCAGGGATCTTATCTGGCATATTACCACATGCCCTCCACTGTGTTGTCCCTATGCAGGTTCCTCTGAAGGACAGAGTCCAAACTCTACCCAACAGATCATTTCTCCTGAGAGTGAAGATAGGGTTCTACATGATAGTTCCTGCAAATCCGTACTGTTGTTCTTATGGCATAGGATGGTGCTTTTTGTTTGTTTGTTATTTTTTAAAAAAATCAGAATGTCTTATTATAGCATGCTCCACCACAAGAGTCTCTTTGTGGAGTTTCCCCTTTTCTTCTCAGTCATGTAATTTTGACATCCATTTCCATTCACAGCTTTATCATGTTTTTCTATCTGGTGGCTTTCTTCCTGAATTATTTTTCTACTCCCTATTATGTTCATTGTCTAATAAACTAGACTATATCAAGGTGATCCTCAAACTTTTTCCTTCAGTTTTAGCTGCCACTGAAGCTTGCATACAGAGCAAATACAACTTTTAATCAATAACCTCGGGGAAAAGAAACACACAAAATTGATTCTGAAGGTCAGAAAGTTCTAATCAATGTGAATCACATCCCAGTCTCAAGAACAAGGAGCATCTCCGGGTCTCAGGGAAGAACTGTTTTCAAACCTGGCTGGTTGAAACATGTTAATCTTCTCATTTATTTTCTCTTAAAAATAATCTATACATTTGAGAATCTTTGTCTAGCTTCTCAATAACTGCTCCTGAACGTTAGAAGACCAACAGTAAGCTTTGTGATGTAGAAAGAACGCCAGGCAAGGAGTCTGGAAAACTGGGTTCTAATCCATATGTCACCATTGTGTGGTTTGGGCTATTCATTTGAATTCAGAATCTCATTTCCTGATCTATTAAATTGAGGCAGAAAATAGTTCCTGGTTTTCACTAGGTATTTGTGAGAGTCAGATACACACACACACACACACACACACACACACACACACACGTACATATACATGTATGAACACACACAAACACTTTACAAACTGTATAGTGCTGCACAAATGCTACATGTTAGGTAATTATCATAGCGTTTTAAAGCTAATTTATCATCCTAGAGCCCTTATAAAAAGAACAAGCCAGAATGAACAGTCCTAGACTCTGATTTTTGTAGCAAGCTGGCAGCGTGAGATGAGGCAGGTCATCCTGCCTGAGAAACTCCCCGTTCTGGGGAATAGAGATGATCATAATCCCTGACCTTCCTCCAGAAAATTCAGCTCTTTGCCCTGTGGCTTCCACCTCTTCCGCTAGGGAATGGTAACAAGGAGATTCAGTCTTCAGGAAGCAGAGCACCCCTACTCACTTTGCAGCTCACAGCTTGCTCTAGGACGTCTGGACAACACATCAGAAGACAAAACAGTAACACCAATATCTAGGTAAGACAGGTCCGACATAATGGTTGATTGAGATGGAGGTAGGAGGAATTGACATGTCCTTACACTAGGGAATAAGTTTTATACTCTAGTATTTTATAATAGGGTATAAAATAACTTAATGTAGAACCTAATGTTCTCTCAGCTTATAGTTCTGGGCAGCCATGCCATCAGTGAGTAATTACTTGATTTCCTACTTACAGTTCTTTTATTATACAGTTTAGCCAGGACTGTAGATTCAACCATGATTCAAAAGAATCTATATACTCAGGTCTGTGACATGGGGTCACAAAGCAATGCTATGGAACACAGAACCAAAATCCATGAGTACAAAGGAGGGTGTGCAGATATGTGTGCGTGCACACACACACGCACGCACGCGCACACACAGGTATTCATGCATCAGGGCTGAGAACAAATACACTTTGCTATTTCATTGTTAAGGCTGTTACTTTTCAGTAGACAAGAACAAAGAAAAACTCATGAGGGGAAGGAAGTGCAATGAGGGTTTGATTGCTTTTTGTTTGAAATCATCCATGGTGAAGTTGATTTGAATTTAAATGTGGGGTTAGTTACCTTGGGGGCCATAGCACACATGCAAGGTAGGACTCTCAGCAATTACCTTTCACCAGGTAAAAATCTCTGAGCTCATGTACTTGGAGAAAGGCTGCTTTGTTAGTTTTTCACCTGAAAGAAATTAACCAGCCAAGTCAAGGATGCACAGACTTAATGACAGTGACAAAAATGAGCAGCTATTTTCGTTTTTTACTTCCCCAGTGGATGTCATGGAGAGTTTTGCTTTCCTGGGCCAGTATCTAGAAAGTTAAGCCCACAGGGATCTTCCAATGGTCTCTCACATGGACATAGAATTCACTCCCCTGTTTTGTGCCTGGCACTTGCACCAACACAGTGATTTTCAGGGAAAACTTCTGAACCAGCATCCCCACGACCTTTCCCAATGACCTCCTTCGCCAATGGGATAGTCATCAATGGTATATTGATGTGCTCTGGTTTTAGGAAAACCCATTAGAGAGGGGCCTTGCTGTATGAAATTGTATTATAAAATTGTAAACTTATATGAGTAAATGTTGACACACGGAATCTTTTCTGAAATGCACTTGAAAAGTCATTACCGTGGAGCCTTCACGGTTGTGGGCACTATACCCTGAGAGCAGGTGGCCACCGAGGGCCACGCAGAGGAGCACTGCCGGTCACCAGGATACATTCTCAGAGAGACCGAAATAAGGAGTGGGGCAGGGTGGTAGCCACCCTGAGGGCACGGAAAACCCTGCAGCTGCTTTATTTCCATGTCTCCTCATGGGACATTGGGGAAGTGAATGTTTCCTCATAGTTGAGAAGATTAAAAGATGTCTTTGTATTAACAGAGAACAACTAACCTGGACCGAGATGTGGGTTTTCGTTTCATTCTGCATACTATTCCCACAGCTCAGAAGATTCAAACTAAAAAGTAACGACAAACTACCTATCACGGGACACTTGGCAAACAGCTCCAACCGTGTGATGGCAAAAGAAGGCGCAAATCGCCTACATCTAAAGGGATCCATGGTTACACTTTTTAATCCAAGGGGTCATGAAACCGGATTCTTGAAGTTAGAATACACATGTGTAGATTTGAGGTTAATGGTTCGCATCATCAGAGGAATCTTCAACATGACCAAAGATTCACCACAGGTGTTTCTTAGTAGTGAATTTCCCGCCTAATTTTGCATGTCTTTGCATCACCTTACTTTGTAGATCCACCACTGCAGGGAACTCTCTAGTCTAGAGAGATGGACATACTATTGATCGGATCATGAGGTAGTTCTGTACTCTTGGGTAATGAATGCTTTCAGAACAGGACCAAGATTGGAGTCCACTGAAACAGGTCCAGCTCTAAGGAGGCGCTACGACAGTTTGTAAAAAGAGATACACAGCTAGAATTGGAGATTGAGAGACTTTCATTCAGTGGCCTTGTGGATTCTACACACTTTTATCTGGACAGTCCTCAGACCTAAAGGTAGGAATGGACTATTTCAAAAGTTACTTCTAGAAACCACCTGAAAATTCTACATGTATACATGTCCAGGCTATCCAGATGCTATTTATTTCAAGACATACGGAACAAAGTAATAAGTACTCGTAGTATTATGGATGGTGAATTGGAAATCACGATCAGATGCTCTAGCTACCAACACGATCAAAACGTTCAATTGCAAAGTGAAACCTTCCTTCTGCCCTTTATCTGTCTGAAATTTTCTGACAGCTCCCTTCACAGCTTCCTCGAGTTCTTCGGTGTCACATAGATTTAACCTTTCTAGAACTGAGCTGGGCTCGTCTTAACCTCTCCTCTTGCCTTGTCTCAGATGCCACATTGAATTTGAGATAGATGCCTTTCTGCCTTTGCGAAAATGCAGTCTTTTAAGTGGCTCCCAGAAGAAGAAGAAAAAAATTGAGTTAGAAGTCTGACAGGCACCCAGCCTCACCCGATTCAACCCATGGTTTGACAAGCTGCTATACAGAAAAGCAGTCTTTTGGACGCAAAACCGCTTGCCAGCGTGCACATCGACTCTGGGACAGGGCAAAACACCAGCTGCCTGAACACTCGCTCAGGCTGCGTCTCCAAGAGCTAAAAGGACTCTTCAGTTTCAGCAAAGCGAACTTTCCTCCGCCTAAACCAAATGCCATGCCACCGGGTTGGCCTACTGACACATCCCCCCGACCCAGAAAGCCTGCACAACTTTGCACAGCTAACCTCTGCCCAGAGAGACGTCCATAAAGAAACAAAATGCAAATAAATTAGCATTCATCACTGCTGATGCAGTATAAATATTTATAAGGGAAAGATGCAGCGATTTTGAGTGATACCATGATCCCGACCCCACATAAACAGTTAAAAACAGCCATACTTGTGAGATTGCACTTTGCATTTTTTTTTTCCATTTCACATCACCATAATCACCTAATAAATATTTAAATGGACCCATTTGCTGTAACTATAAAAGAACCGTGTAAACTTGTTGTCATCTAGACACATTAGCCGTGGTGGAGTCAATGAATTTCAACAGTCACTTAATATTGCAGCCACTAGCTACCTTAAAACTGCCAGCGACGGCCTGCCAGGAAGCTACTGTAACAGCCCTGCTCACTAACTCCCCAGCAAGACACGAGCCTCATTATGAATGCGAGCATTGCCGCTCTAATTAGGCCTGGGAGAAGTTTAACAACCATCCTACAGTCTTGCTGCTGACAAATATAAAAATAAAGCCTTGTTCGAATTAGCAATGTGAAGTGAGAAGGTCTAGAAGCACCAACTGTCTGACCGGCCCTGGAACAGCTCTAATCTATAGTGAGGTTATTTTGGTTCATAAACTGCTAGTATGTTACCTGCAGGAGGTCCCCCCGTAAAATGAATTATAGTAAGCTATATGTGATAATTAACCATGCATTAGCAAATATCTTGAAACAGGGAGGCTCTGTTTTCTCTGTATTTTGACTAATA
The DNA here is from genome assembly GCA_033961575.1 of Aselliscus stoliczkanus. Lineage (NCBI taxonomy): Eukaryota > Metazoa > Chordata > Mammalia > Chiroptera > Hipposideridae > Aselliscus > Aselliscus stoliczkanus. The sequence continues at coordinate 27,328,931 of CM066739.1, forward strand.
AAAGCATGAATTTGTTCAACAAATGATCATTTAGGTTGTGGAATGCTAACCATATTGGAAGGGCGCAGTGAGTAATAGAACATTGTGCTGCCCTACGGGTTTCCTTACCCAAACAGGCTGCTTAATAGGCTGGCTCCATACTATGATGCTATTCACAGACCTAAAAACCACAGCGTTGAGAAGACAAATACAATATACATTTAAAATAATATGAACCTTGTGCTCTTATTTACTTTAAAATCACCCTATATGTGACAATTAAAAAAAAAAACCACAGGTAAAGTTCAATTTCGGAAAACAACCTTATATTTCATTTCAGATAATTTAAGAACAACTGCCGTGACTTGGCAACAATGAAAAAATATATAAAATTGTACTTTTTTTCTTTTACAGAGAGGGGTTCTAAGAATTTTCTTTAGAAGGTTTCGAATATGCTCTGCAAATAAAAATGAAATTACAATGCTGGAAAAAACCCCACTATTTTCCTAATTATTTATCATCGGAAAGGATACGATGAGTACAGCTAGTGGGTATCAATGACTTGGAAAGAAGTGTTTGGGTGCGGATTGGGGGGAAGGGGAGGGGCTGGGCTCTGGAGGTTGATGAGAAAGGGTGTCATCTCCAATTGTCAGGGCATTCAGTGAGAACAGGAGTCCATTACAGAAAGCTCTGAACAGAAGCTGCCAGCAATAGGAGATGGCAATAATGCATTAAAATTCACCTTTCTGCAAGACACCAATTGCTTTTTTTATAAAAGGGAAAATTCCTTTCTTCGCTTTTCCCTCGTCTTTTAACCTTGCAGTTAAAAACGCGTATATATGTGTAGTATATATAAACACATGCACACATACTTACACAGATCTAAAAATAATCCAGACACACCACTAAGGCAGATTTTGTCCCAAATATGTGACCAATAGTTCTGCTTTAAATAGTCTCTCCAAATCCATCAATAAGTTGAGGTTATCCCTTCTAAGCAGTTTCAAGAGTTTATATGTTTATACCTAAACTCTTTCCATGGGATATTAATAGATGTTATCCTAAATGGGTTCTGTGGTCAGATATATATGAGAATCTCTGGATTAAGTAAAGTGACATAGGTTTCTTTACTACAGGATTTCTCAGAGCCTTTATTACCACCTTGGGAAATTCTGGCCCAGTGTAAACATTAGATACACATAGCCAGTTCTCATTGGAAAGAGTATCTAGTTTTATGAAAAGTTTCCCAATGATGCAAAGAGATGTTGAATCTGAAGACCTCCTTGAAGGACCCAGTGGGCTGAGGGATAGTCATCAGTAAATCTTCCAGGACAGAAGTCCCTATATCCACTAATCCTAAATGGGGCTGAGGGCTTCTTAGTTTGACTAAGGGGCTATCCTCCTGATAATCCAAACATCCTTCAATTGCAAGCCACTCCAGGTTCTCAAGAAAAATCACAAGACAAACATGTTTTGTCATCTCAGTAAAGAATCCCTTCTTTCCTTGCCATGTTAAGTCAAAGCATTTCAACTCTTAATCATTGAGCACCTACCAGGAAGAAACAGGTGGGCAGCCATTTGCCTCCGTGAGGGAAGTGAAAACAGCCCCCCCACACACACACACACACACTCTACAGCATCTTTCTAGCTCAGACCATCCTCTACCCAGGCTTGATGTGTGAAGACTGCCTCTGAGGGAGGGCTCTCTCTTTTAACCTCCCAATATACTGAGTGGTTACAGCATAAGGTTAAACCCTTATGAAAGCAGAAATCTGCAAATAGACTGAAGATCCAGGGAGGGAAATAGGGAAAAAAGCTGGCGTTGAAACAAATTGGAGGCTGGGCTGGACGAGTGGCACGGTGGTTGAGCGCTGGTTTGGGGATGCCAATGGCCCCGGTTCGGATCCCACATATGAGGGCCGGTGACACTGCCCTCAGAAAACAAACAAACAAACAAAAAAATTGGAGGCTTTGTTCTGTGAAGTTTGGAGATTTGGTGATTGGTGCAGGAGGCTGGAAGGATTCACTGAAAGGAGTAAACATGGATCCTCTTGGCACAGATACATATCTTTGGAGGCGGGTGGCATAGGAATTAGTCCCCTTACCTAGCTCCTCAGTTCTTTCCTTCTCTCCACAAACATGCTTTGCTGAAACATTTAAGAAGTTTAGTTCTGTGTCCTTGAGTAAGATTGGAATTGTTATCTATAGGTGATTGGAAGTTCTCAGAGCTGGCTTCAAGCTTTCATAAAGTGTTTGTGGGAATCTGAGACTACGTGAGAAAACAAGGTATTATGAAAAGTTGGTCCTGAGCTGTGCTCCCCTGTCTAATGGAAAGAGTCCAAGCTTAAAATCAATCAGGTAGACCTGGGTTCAAATCTTGCCTCTGCCACATGTCAGGGCAATATAGTTAGACCTCTTGAGCCTCAATTTCCTAATCTATAACATTGTGATAGCAAGGTAATGTGTGCGAAGTGCTGGGCACACATTAGGAGCTGCGTAAATGGTTATTCTATCCCCCACCCCCCTTTCTCTAATGCTGCCCAATAGAGACATTCTACAATCATAGCAATGTTCTATGAGCCAGTCTGGACTTAGGTGCTGTGCCCCTATCAAGAGGTAGGAAAATCTCAGAGTATATGCTTAAATAATACCTGCTCTTTCTGAGCATTTATAATAGTTGTGCCAAGGCTTTATGCAAAGCAATTTTTTGTGCACTTATCCTATTTAACTTTAACAATGTCCCTATGATTTGGAGATTCCATTTTTAGTTAACAAAGGTCAGACAGAAAAAAAGAGAAAAAGAAACAGAAACGAATTGCTGGTGACAGAGTGGTTTCTTTCACCCATTCCGCTGCCATCAGAACTGATCTTAAAGCTGTGCGCTGTTTCTGCACTATTTATTCATAAGAATGGTATTACTGATGGGGCTTGGGAGCAAGTGCTAAGAGTGCCCCCTTTTGGTTCTTGAAAGCCTTACAGCCCAGCTGGGAGGATTAGGTGTGAAGCCTGCTTAAGGCTCTTTGCAAGCGCATTCAGGGTTATTTGTGTCTTGTACTGTTGTGTCCCCTGGTCGGTCTGTATGTGGCTTTTACATTCCTTAATAAAGTAATAGACATGAAAGAATTCTGTGGCTGACGCCAGCAGCCACAGAGAACACCAAGTCTAAAGTCAGCTAAAGGTAAACATATGGAGCCATCCAAGGAATGTAGCAATAAAAATTGGAACATATGATGGAACCTCCCCTCCCCCCTCTATTTTTCTGGGATAATTGTGTCAAGGAGGGGGAAAACGCAGCTCTTCACAGACAGCAAGCCTTCATTGTGATCTGCTGTCCTCTGGCAGGGGGAGCTAGTCAAAGAATCTTTCAAGAAATAGTTAGCTGCTTTTTTTTTTTTTCCCCCTGACTGAGTGTTCAACTACCCAAAATCTCTCAAATCATATCCAAAGACAATTATTTATTTTCCAGACTTAATTTAATAGCAAAAACACCCCTGGAGGACTGAATGTGGTATTTGACTTTTATTTGGGCCACTCTGGGCATCACCAGCAGCTATATTCTCCAAAGTGTGACTTTGCAGTGAGCACCATGGCCCACAGAGCCATCCAGGGGCTCTGGCTGCTATCCTCGCTGCCCTCGCAACAGCGGCCCTGGGGTCCGGGCCAGAGACAGCACATAAATAACGTTTCTCAGTGCAAGATTGACTTGGTATTTCTCCCCCATGGCTCATACTCTTCATTCTCATGGAGGGAAAACATGACCCCAGTCTGTCCCCAGACCACCTTCCCAGCCTGGTCTGACACCACAGTGGCCCCACCGTGGGCCTGGGCTGCCCCTGTCATGTGGGATTAATTGATGCTTCCCCCTCTCGTCCTGCTTTTGCTCCTGCCATGCCGTTACCTCTGCCTGAGTCACCCCCATCCGTACCCATCGCCTTAGATTTTCAAACGTGGGCTATGGAGTCCCAGTGATGGATTCAAATTCTGGCTTCCTTATTTATTATCTGTATGTTCTGCAAAAAGTGAGCTGGCTTCTCTGTGCCTTTCTATGTGTTTCTTGATCTGTAAAATGGAAATGATATAGGACCAACTGATTTTACAGGGCTATGATGAGGATGGAATGAACACATGGCTTAGCCGGTATTCTATAACTTTCAGTTATTATTAGAATGATTATTAATCCCACTATGGAAATATAGAAATTCTACTCATCCTTCAAGAGGCACACAAACCTTATTTCCTCCATGAGACCTCCAGGGGTCTCCCCACTGTCCTTTCCCAGCCTTCTTTTTATTCAATTACTCAATTGTCCTTCCACTTCTTAGGTCTTCATTTCTTTATTATGCTGTTTATTAGGCTGACTTGAAATAATTTCATTCATTTAATAGCCATTTTTAAGCACATTGCTGAAGATACAAAGGACCCAACATAAGAATTTCTTCCAAGAAGTCAAAGATACAAGGGAAACCATGGCCAAGGATGACCATAGGGTGAGGCTAAAAGTGTCAAATGCCACAAGACATATGCAAAAAAGATGTCACTGGGCTGGGAAGGGTATCGAGGAAGGGGAGATCCACGTCAGCTGAGGTGATCAGCAAACACTGTTTGGGAAAGATGCTGTTTGCAGTGGATCCTTCAAGCTTTGAGGATTAAAAGATGGAGAAGCAGGTAGGGAAGGGCAAAGGTGGGGAGACAAGTGACTAGCTGTTTGCATCTGTCACTCCAACTAGGATGTTAGCCCCAGGAAGCCAAAGACCATTTCAGAAATGGTGTCACCTTGCCATGAGGCATAATAAGAGGTCATAGCCAGGCCAGGAAAGGGAACCAAGAGCAGCATGGAGTAAAGGCCAGGGTGACTGAAAAGATGGGGAGAAAATGGATGGCCTCTCGAGGGTGGGACTGGTAAGGGCAAACCATTAATCCGAAAAGAGGGCTTGGTGCTTTAGAGCATTCCAGGTAGTGTTCAAATCCGTGTCGTCTAATCCAAGGGGCAAGGTGAGTGCATGCTGTTGAGTGGCTAGTCCAGCAGAATTAAGGGTTTTTTTTCCTGAGTCTCTGGTTGGAACAATAGAAAGTGGGTTCTGCCCTGGATCAGGAGCTGGACACAAGAGTCAGGGTAGGCTTAGGACCCCAGTCCCAGAATGCACCAGCCCCAGGAATTTGGATGATAGTGGGCTGAGTGAACTAGTTCCTTGAGGGCAGGGAAGCTTGGGCCTCTAACTGCCCAGTGCCAGGGCCATATTTGTAGGCCACCACACTGAGTTTCGAGGAAGCTGCAGCTTGAATGCGCATGTGCACTCTAGTGGTGCATAACAGAGGAAACATGGATTTGGGGGTACCTGGACTGAGCTCATTAGCTCTGTGACTGGGCAAATCATTTACTACTTTCAGCTTGAGTGCCTTAATTTGTCAAATGTGGCAATTCATGCACATTACATTAGAATCAAATGAGATAATTATGGAAAAGGTCTAGAGCATGGTTCAGAGACCAGCATTATTGGCACTACCTGGGAACCTGTTATAAATACAGTCTCAGAGCCCAGTCCAGACCTGCTGAATCAGAACCTGAATTTTCACTGGACCCCCAGGTGATCACATGTGACTTAGACTTTGTTAAACATGGGGCTAGGAGAGTGTATGACTAAAGTAGGTGTGCCTCCTGTTCTTTTCATTGTTCTGTGGACCCCTGGCCTACTGGTCACCTGGTATGACTAATTCCAGCCTAGATTCCGAGCAGAAGAGATGCTTTCCAAAGGGTTCCCAGTTTGAGTGGGGCTGACATGGCCAGGAATGCCACTCATAAGTTCTTGGAGACTCGCAGTAACTTGCATAGTGCCTGGTGTAACAACCACACACTCACACACGATGCACGCTGGGCCTTCTGGAAAAGCCAACTTGAACCTGTTAACCCATAAGCAGCAATGTCTCTCTCTTTATGCCTAATTCTTCCTAGCCTCTTGACTCATCCCTTCGGTTTCCACTTTAGCACACTGCAATTTCACACTTTTAAATCTGCTTTCTACTCAGCATATTGGTAGCTGTCTGGATTCTCACTGGATAAAGACCTGCATTTCCCTGTCTAGCAAAGGTCCTGTGTATCCTGTTGGGAAGCCCGAGAGAGGGTCTGCTCTAAGCCAGCAGAACACAGGTCACTGAGCACTCCCCTTCCCTTCCTGCTCGGGCCCACGAAATGGTTCTGGCATATCACCTCCCCACTCTCACCCCGCAAGCATCCTTAAACCAACCATTAAAATCCCATTTTGTGTAATGTCAGCTCCAGTCCCAGAGGGGCTCAGGACAGTAGATGCGTTGCAGAGTTCACTGATTGAAGATGCAGCCGCTTTAGAGCTCATGGGGTAGGTGGGAAGAGTTACGCCTGGGCTCTGAATACAACAAGTGGACTCAGTACCAGCTAAACCTTGGACCACAGACTTAGCCACTTATTGTGTGACCTTGAGTAAGTTACTATCCTGCCCAAGCCTCAGTTTCCCTGTGTATACAGGGGGACATAATTGTACAGGATTCAATGATATCATCCAAGGAAAATGCTTAGTATAGTTCCTGGCTCATAATGAGTACTCAATAAATGTTTGCTATTAATATTAGGCTCACCTTATACAAAGAGGTTACTCTCTGCCCTCCTTTTCCCATTTAATAAGCAAACAGACAGCTCAGACTTGGAATGAAGTTCTGGTGAGCTCCACCCAAATGGAAGCCAAGTGGTGCCTCATAATCCCTGAAAAAACAACAGGTAACCTCCAAACTACACACCCAGAGGAGCCAAGACCAATGCTTTACTGCCCATTAGTCCCTGTCTGGCTTTCTATAGGAAATATGACCTCTTTTTTTCAGTGACTATAATTTGTGGATTAATTAGACTATTTGATTTTCTTTCTCTTTCTTTCTGATGGCCAGAGGGCCTCATTAGCACCTCCATTAGCATTTGGTCAGGGGAGGAAGAAGCAGTGGTAAGTTCCAATAGTCAAGCAGGAGAAGGAGAAGAGGATGAATTAAGTTTTCTCTCTGGGATCCTGAGTTTGAGAAGTAGGTAGGGATGAACAATTCATCCATTCACACATCACATGTTTATCAAACCCCTGTTGTGTGCACGGTCTGCTTCTAGTCATTTCAGGGGGTAGAAGAAGCAAACTACACATGGGGGTGACAGCAAATAGACAGAAAAACAAATCCATGATATGGAAGTAAAACAGCAATAACAAAGCAGGTGTCACTCATGTTTCCTCCCTGAGTTTTAGTTTCCTCATCTATAAAATGAAAAATTTACACTGTAGTAAGATTACAGGCTTTTAAGGTTGGAAGGGACCAGAGGTCTTTTTTTTGTTTATTTTTATTATTTTCTGTCAGAAAACGATGGCCTATCAGGGGTTGACACACCTCCAGAGACAGTATGCTGACTACCTCAAGAGAGACCTAGTGATCATATGAAAATTATATTGAAAATCTATCTCCCTATAACTTCCTCATGTTGGTTTTATTTGTGAAAGCTGGCCAATCCTCAGAAAGCCAATACTCAGAATGCCCAGGTCTTCTAGTGGTTGTTTCCTTCTCTGCCAATTTGCAGAAAACCGGTCTGCTAAATGGCCAAGCCTGATCTTCAATTGGTAGGTCTAGAAAGGCTGTGTCAATTGTACAGTTAAAGCCCTTCTATACCAGTGACAGATAAGCATTGACCGATTTACCTCCTCCAGAGGCCCCACTGCTACCCCAATATCCCGGCAACTTCCTGATGAACCTCTCTAACTTTCCCATGGTCCAGGAACCAAGGGCTTAATGCCTAGTACAGCAAGAAGGTCCTCTAGGGCTCTCTTCCAACCCCACAGCCAATATCCCTTCTGATTGGTCCTTGCTTGTGCTGTACCGATCGCTAATATTTTTATATCAACCCAATGAACTCTCTCTTTACTCTTTGGGCCTAACAGACCAAACTTAAGTACCTTCCTATAAGTATTTGGAGACAATGGTGCAATCTACTCACTCTGAATAGTTACATTCTCAGAATCATTTTTTTTTTTCTGGCACTCTTCCTCTGAATCTGTGCCATTTGGCCACTATCCATCTTTGGTGTGACATTCCTGGTGGAGGCTGGCCTGCACAGGATGGAGCAGAAATCTCCTTGCCCTTATGATAGACATGTTACCTCTAGCAACAGAGCCAAAGATAATATCAACTTTAAGAGGCTTATCAGATGTAAAATTCTAAGAAACCAAAGATAGCCAAACATAAGCATTACATGCCTACTGTCCAGTTCAGGATTAAGCTACTAAGTGCTCTCAGCTCATAGGAGTGGAGATCATTAACAGCTAGGGTGCTAATTTTCTGGAGGATGTTCAACTTGAGAGTTTCAGGAAGAGCAGCGAAAAGTGAGTATAGGTGGAGGAAACTACATGAGTAAGGGAGAGAAAGCAAGAACATCCCCAGGGTGACTTTGGGGAAAAGTGGGTAGAACACACCATTTGGAATTAAGATCTTAAAGGAAGTACGAAAAAATTGATAAGGTGAAGAGGGGGGATGGGTATGGAGCTCTGGACGCTATATTGCAAGTAATGTGGAGTCGCAGAGATTTTTCAGCTGGATAGCGATATGGTCAAAACACATTTCCAAGAAGAATACCACTATGTGTTTTGACAAAGGAACTAGAAAGGCGAGGATACAGGTTAAAATGTCAGAGGAATGGGAAAGAAAAACATACATTCAAAAAGTATTAAAAAGTTAGAATAAGTGTGAATGGATGACTACATGGAAGACAGTAGAAGGAGTGGGATGGGGTAAGAATGGCAAGAATAAAGAAAATACTATAATTCTGACTGTTGAGGATTATAAGAGTAAGTAGCATGCTGAGAGGGACAGGACATTCAGAAAGGGAGCCTGGTAATGTCAAGTTAATACACAAACCTCCTGAATTAAAAGTGATGGTGCAATCCTCTTGAGGCGTGTGAAGAAGACACTTGGAATTGTGAAACAAATAGTACATTCTAGGGAGTTCTGTATCAGAGTATATTACTCATTTCGTCAATTATCTTTCTGATCTTCTTTTATTTTCATGCTGGTCCCAGCATTACCTGACAGGGCTGGGGTAACCAGGTGAGAGTATTTCCTGAGGTAGGAGTGCCCTAAGGGTTGGATTCAACTGGAAATGGCATATCCTAAGATTGCCAAGTCATAAGAAGCATTCCAATAGGAATTGAGGTCAACTCCAGGAAGAAAATGCCACAAACCAAGTCCAAAAAGTGATGAGAGGATGGGAAAATTTGATTTGTGGAAAAGTGGAATGGAGTGAGATGTAGAAATAAGTTAAGTCAAGCAGTGTAAGCTCAAGGCTGTGAATGACAGGCTGGTTGATGCTGGGAAGCTCTTTTTTGTGGAATGATAATGACAGTGATGAAAACAGTAGGTGATTAACATATAGCTGAGTAATGTGATGGAGATGGTAAACCCATGTTGAAAGAATGAATACATGTTGATGATGGAAGAATGCAGCATCGTTTGAGAATTAGGCTTAGGGACAGGAAACCTAGGTAGCTATTTGAAGCTTAAATTAATCGACACAACATTCCTACCAGCAGTGAAAACAAGAAAGAAGGATTGGACAAATTGAACAGCTGTGTGGAGTGAAATAAGTGCTACCATTTATTGGGATGATGACGGCTTTTCATACGTTATTTCTCATTGTTATATTGAAAAGTGAGATGAGGAAACCGAAGCTTAATGTGATTAAATAACTCAATCTATGAATGACAGGTCCAGAATATAGTTTATGCTCTTCTGTTTACTCTATACTTACTAAGACTTTCAACACTTGCTCAAAGCTATGCACAAAGGGTATAGGCAAAATGATCAACGTATGGCTGAACATAGAGCGTAAGTCATTACTATTGTGTTTTACTGAATTCATACCAACAGCATTTAGATACGCTTTAGCTTCTTCTATCAAAGACAAAAATGAAACATGGAAAACATGTGCTTTCCTTGCTTGTTGCTGCCCTACTCTAGACTCTTCTCTACCAACCTTCTTAAGAGAGGTGGCATTTCTGCCTCCATTTCATCATTTTGTACTGGCTTTTGTGAGGCCTGGTGTACTCCCTCCACACCACTGCACCACAGAGTTTTCTGGAAGGTCACCAGTAACTACCAAGGTTCTCAATACAAAGCACCTTCACCTTCTATGACCTTTGAGTGACATTCAGAACTGCTGACAGCTCCCTTCCTTGAAATGTACTTTTCTTTGGCTTTGAGAACTTTGCGAACTTTGTTTTTCTTCTTCCTTACTTGGCTGCTTGTTTGCCGTCTCATCTCTCTTTATCTTGCCTTTAAATGTCAATGTAGCTCAAGGTCCTGTCCTAGAAGGTCTTCTCACATCACCTTTTCACTCTTCTTCTCAGCACCTGTATACCTATTTCAATTACAGTCTATGTGACTCCCAAGTTCATATGTCTAGTTCAGATCTCTGTTCTGAGCTCCAGATCCATATAACCAAGTGTTTACTATATGTCTTATCAATCCCTATGACTCAACATGTTCAAAAGGTGTCCTCATCTTTTTCTATCTACCCCTTCCATCTCTCCAAGCCTCCATGTTGCTTATCTCAGGAAATGACACAGCTGTCCTCCCGCTGCCAAGGCTTGAAACATTTCCCCACATCACTTTCAGTATCAAATTAATAAGGTGTCTTGATTTGATTTCTTAAGTATCTCTCAAATCAATAGATTATAATTAAGTTCCTTGAGGACAGAAATGAAGTCCCTTTTGCTCATAGCAGTAAACTCAGTATAGCACAGGGTGCCTAGAAAAGAGTGAATGCTCAATAAACATTTGTGGACTACATAAACAAATAAATAAATGATATAATCTATTTACTTTTTACTATTTCCACTATTGCTCTTCCAGTACACGCTATCATTATTTCTCAGCTGGGCTACCCATCTCAGGGATTAAATGTATGTTAATTCATGTAAAACACTTGAACAGTGCCTGACACTTTGTAAGCCCTCCACAGATGCCAGCTGTCATCACTAGCAGCAATAGCAGCAGCAATAATAGTACCAATACTGATAAGGGACATAAGTAAATATGTTGTCACAGATTCTAAGGTATAAATGCATCTATTTGACTTTATAACAGAGATATTTCCATGCAAATCAAAAAGTACAAAAATTCATTCCAGGCCTTACAAAAAGCATGAAAACTAAAGGACTCTGGTAAAACAAACTCTCATACATTGCTGGTAGGAATATAAGTTTGGTGTGGCACATTGGAAACAATTTGGTAAACAATTCCTCAAAAAGTTAACTTAAAGTTACCACATGATCCAGCAATTCCATTCCTAGGTGTACATCCAAGAAAAATGAAAACATATGGCCTCAGAAAAGTTTGTACATGAATGCTCATTTTAGCATTATTCATAATAATCAAAAGTGGAAACAATCTAAATGTTCACCAATTGATAAATGGATTAAAAAATGTGGTATATCCATACAATGGAAAATTATTCAATAATTAAAAGTACTGAAACATAAAATGACATAAATGAACCTTGAAAACATTATGCTAAATAAAAAGGAGCCAGTCATGAAAGAGCATATATTGCATAATTCCATTTATAGGAAATGGGCAGAATAGGAAAAGCTTTAGACAGAAAGTAGGTTAGCCAGATTGCCAGGGCTAGGGAATTGGGGGAACTGGAAAGTGTCTGCAAATGGGTATAGAATATATTTTGGGGTGATGAAAATACTTTAGAATTTATTGTGGTGATGGTTGTACAACTTTGTGAACATACTAGAAACACTGGATATTCTACTTTAAATGGGTGAATTGTATGGTGTGCAATATATATATATATATATATATATATATATATATATATATATATATGAAGGAGAAGTCTGAGAAAACAGGGGCACCATGTATCTTGGGGATATTCCTTTTCCAGTGGCTCTCTCCTATGTGATTCTAAGTTTTAAGTCTGACATGGATCTCACAGAGGGAAAATCAGGGTTTGCTAGGATGACATTCCTTTCCAGGAGCTCTAGGGAAAATCCGTTTCCTTGCCTTTTCCACCCCTTGAATTGTGGTCACCTTTCTCCATCTCCAAAGCTAGCAATGACAAGGTGAGTCCTCACATCACTAACATGCTTATGTCATTATTTCTCCTTCTATGACTGATTCTTTTGCCTCCCTATTCAACTTTCAAGGACCCTTGGAATTACAGTGGTTCCGCCTGGATAATCTAGGATAATCTCCCTATGTTAAGATCAGCTAAGATTAGCAATCTTATGATCTGCAAATTTCATTCCTCTCTGCCATATTACCTAACATTGTCACAGGTTCTAGGGATTAGGACATTGACATCTTTGGAAAGGAGGTAGTATTTTGCCCAGAGCCATGCAAATGGCTTCCCAAATGTGGCTATTGATTCTTTCACCCCCACACAATGTACAAAAGTACCAATTCCTTATATTCTCACTAACACTTAGTGTTATTATGCTTTTAAATTCTTGTCAATCTAGTAGATAGAAAATGAACCATTCCTGATCCATAGTGGTCATTCAAAAATTCTTTTTGGCAGAGGGTTTCCAGTCAAGATGGCAGAGTAGGTAAACGCTGAGCTTGCATCCTCTCACAACCATATCAAAATTGCGACTAAACTACAGAACCATCATTCAGAATCACCTGAAGTGTAGCTGAACCAAATCCCTACAATTAAGGACATATAGAAGAAGCCACATGGAGACTGGTAGGAGGGAACAGAGACAAAGAATGGGCAGGTCCCACACCCAAGTATGACCATTCAAAATTGGGAGGGATATCTTAGCTATGGAGGCTCCCTCATAGGAGTGAGGGCTCCCAGCCACATACCAGGCTCCCTAGTCAACGTTTCAGTGCCAGGGAGAAAAGTCCCTGTAACTTCTGGCTGTGAAAATCAGTGGAGATTGGAGCTGGGCGAGATGAAGGGTGGTGGCTACAGTCCCAGGTGATCCTATTTAAACGGCCTACAGGTAGGCTTAATTACTGAAGGGACTCACTCGATCTGAGCTCCAGCACTAGGGCAGCAGCTGGAAAGGCGACAGGGATGTAGAGGGAGGAACTGAGTTGTCTGGCTACATGACGAGAGAAGAAAGGGTAGCATTCTCCAGGACAGAGGAGCTGGCAGAAGCCATTATTTCTTTGTTTAGCTCTCCTCCTTCCTGGTATGTAGACACAGGTGGCTGCCATTTCTGAATCTCCATCAAGCTGGTTAACACCTTTCATTTGCCCTACGCTGGTATTCCCTGAGATCCTGCCTCAAAAACTTTTGGACATACCTAAACTGCTTCCAGTGACTTTTCCATACAAATGGCCTACCTTGGCTCATGCTACAGATTTTCCTAAGTCTCTGAAAGGTTCACACTACCCAAACAAGCAGTATCTAGCTTCAGCATGTCCTGTACCTCTGGCTGAGCAGTACTGTAGCCCAGCACTAGCCACAGTTGGCCTTGGTTTGTGGCTTGCCCTATCAAGGCACCTCCAACCACAGTGCAGGTGATGGCCATCTGTGGATTGCTTTGTTGCTCATTCCAGGTGTCCCCAGGCAGGGCACAGGCTATGGCTGAACTTCACATGCAGTGGGTCCCCTCCCAGCTGGCCCTGGGGCTGGAACACCCAGTGGACAGCTTCATACTGAACTGGAACATCACCCTTCTGCCTCCAAAGAAGACACACTCAAAAGGCAGGCTGGGAAGGCACCAGAGACCTGCTAAAGCGAATTCTACTCTGTAGCATAAGCCTCTTCACCACAATTCCTCCACTGTAGTCATGGCCAGTCCTCACAACCAATCAGCCCGAGGGTCAACCCTCCCATTGATGTGCAAACAGCTAATAAGGCTCAACCACAATAGGAGAACACACATAACCCACACAAGGGACACACTTGTAGCACTGGGTTCTGGTGACCAGGGACACTGTGCCGCTGGGCCTCACAGGTCACCTATTATATAATGCCACTCTACTAAGACTGGGAGGCATAGCAGCCCTGCCTAATACATAGAAAAAACACAGGGAGGCAGCCACAATGGGGAGATAATGAAATATTTCCAAAATAAAAGAACAGAACAAAGCTCCAGAAAAAGAACTAAACAAAATGGAGACAAGCATTCTACCAGATGCAGAGTTCAAAAACACTGGTTCTAATGATGCTCAGTGATCTCAGGGAGAACTTCAACAAAGAGACAGGAAACATAAAAATGGAGCTAGAAAACATAATTAAGAACCAGTCAGAAGTAAAGAATACAAGCAACTGAAATGAAGTATATATTAGAGGGAATCAACAGTAGATTAGATGAAGCAGAGGATCATATCAGCGATTTAGAAGATAAGGTAGCAGAAAAAAACAATCAGAACAGCAAACAGAAAAGAATCTCCCAAAATGAGGACAGTTTAAGGGGCCTCTGGGACAACATTAAACTTACCAACATCCACATCATAGGGGTACCAGAAGGAGAAGAGAGACAGCAAGAGATTGAGAACCTATTTGAAGAAATAATGACAAAAACTTCCCTAACCTGGCAAAGGAAATAAGATATAAAAGCCCAGGAAGTGTACAGAGTCCCAAATAAGATGAACCCAAAGAAGCCCACACCAAGACACATCATAATTAAAATGCCAAAAGTTAAAGACAAAGAGAGAATCCTAACGCCTCAAGAGAAAAGCAGTTAGTTAACTATAAGGGAGCTCCCATAAGACTGTCAGCTGATTTCTCAACAGAAACTTTGCCGGCCAGAAAGAATTGTCACAAAATATTCAAAGTGATGAAAAGCAAGGAACCACAACTAAGATTACCCACAAGGCTATCATTTAGAATCGAGTGACAGATAAGAGCTTCCCAGTCAAGGAAAAGCTAAAGGAATTCATCACCACCAAACCAGTATCACATCCTTGTGATACTGTTAAAGGGACTTCTCTAAGATGAAAAAATAATCAAAAATAGGAAAAATAAAATGTCAATAATGACATATCTATTAACAATTACTTTAAATGTAAACGGATTAAATGCTCCAATCAAAAAATAGGGTGGCTAGGGCCGGCCGAGTGGTGCATTGGTTAAGAGCTGGCTTGGGACTCCAGAGGCCCCGGTTCAGATCCCACATATGAGGGCCAGGGACACTGCCCTGTACAGCTAACAACAGCTCCACCTGGAGCTCGGCTGCATGAGTCCTGGCCGCAGGCATAGCTGCAGGGCCTGCTGCAGTCGGCTGCCATAGGCTACAATGAGTCGCCGGTGGCCAGTGTGAGCGGCTGGGAGGCAGTGTGAGCTGCCAATAGCCACGGTGAGTGACCAGCCAGAGGCCAGCGACCGATCTGCCTCACCCGGGAAGAGAGCAATGATGATACCAACATGGGCCAGTGAAGTGACGTCTTCCACAACTAGATCGAAGAACAAAAGGACAGCAACTTGTCTGTTTCCCTTTCCCCGTTCCCCAACGCTGTTCCCCTCCCCCAATTCCCCAATAAAATCTTTAATAATAATAATTAAAAAATAGGGTGGCTAAATTGATAAGAAAACACGACCCTTACATATGCTGCCTACAAGAGGCTCACTTCAGTTTGAAAGACACAGACTGAAAGTAAAGGGTTGGAGAAAAGATATTTCATGAAAATGGAAACAAAACAAACAAAAGATGGGGTAGCAATATTTATCCCAAACAAAATAGACTTTAAAAGAAAGGCTATATAACAAGAGACAGAGAAGGACCAAGTAATCTTACTTCATCCAAAGAAATCCAGAAAGCTACTTTGAGGGGACATGTGCATCTATATGTTCATTGCAGCATTGTTTACAATGGCCAAGATATAAAGGCTGCCTGGGTGTCCCTGAATGGAAGAATGGATAAAGAAGAGATGGTACATATATACAATGGAATATTACTCAGCCATAAAAAAACAAGAAACCTTGCCATCTACAACAACATGGATGGTCTTCAAGGGTATCATTTTGAGTGTAGTAAGTCAGACAAAAAAGACAAATGTCATATCATTTTACTTATAAGTGAAATCTAAATAACAAAATAAATGAAACAGGATCAAACTGATGGTTGCCAGACGGGAGAGGGGTTGGGGTGGGTAAAAAAGGGGAAGGGATTAAAAAGTACAAATTGTTAGTTACAAAATAGTCATGGGGATGTAAAGTACAACATAGGAAATATAGTCAATAATATGGTAATAACTATGTATGGTGTCAGGTGGGTACTAGGCTAGTCAGGGGGATCACTTCTTAAATCATATAAATGTCTAACCGCTCTGTTCTACACCTGAAATTAATATAAATAATACTGAATGTTAAAAGAATTTCTTTTTGACTGAATAAATAAATGCTGTTTTAAGTTTTATTTCCCCTATGACTAGCAAAGTTGGGCATCTTTTCACATGGGCCTTGTCTATTTGTACTTCCTTTTCTGTATATTACCTGCTCTTCAATTTTGTCCATTTTTCCTTTGAGGTATCATTTCCATATTAATGTGCAAGAATTCTTAATTTGGTTATTTTTTTGTTATCATCCAAAATCAGAAACAAGAAATGAAGAGCTGTTTCTGCAGACCCAATCCTCATTATATTTTTCTCTGTTAAACAAAAAGGTGGAGAATAATGCAGAAAACATGAACATGGAGACAACATGGGCTTGTAGCTGGAAGTTCAGGTCCCAGATTTGATTCTGTTGCTTGGGCAGTTATGTGATCTTAGATAAGTTCATTTCTCTTTAGGTCTGTTTCTAATCCAAACAATGAGAGTTTTGTAGTCCATAGCCTCTAAGATCCCTTCCTGTTCTGATAGCCAATGAGTCTGCCATTAGGAAATAATTCATCATTTCTCTCTGATTAACTGGATCCTGATCTCAAAAGGGTCAATGGGCCTCCCACCCCCCATCTCTCCCAGGTGTGAATCCATCTGATCTGCTCAAATGCCACTTGATCACTACTCGGAGACTTCCCCTGGGGATGTAGAACTGTCTCTCTTTAGCTTAGAATAACAATAATAACTATTATCATTCATATTATTTTGGTTAACATTTATAGAGCCCAACAAATATTTCCCAGGCACTGTGCCAAAGATTAGATGGGCAGTATCTCATTACAAAGTTCTATGAGGCGGGTAACATCAGGGTTCCCATTTCACAGATGAGAATGTTAAGATACACAGGGGCTGCAAATTGTCCAAGATCCCACAGGACACATCTGCACATGCACTTCAAACTTGTGCAGCTTGGCTCCACCAATTTGATTTCTACATCGTGTACGTCAAGCTAAATATAACTCTTTCCATATTTTTATCTTGATTTCTTTTAACATAATTAGTGCTCCCTCATTAAAGAAGTGAACCTGAAGCTCCTTCTATTGTGTATGCAGTTCTGAGCTGCATTACCTCATTTTCTTCTGTTTTGAGGGTTTGGTATAGTTCTCACTTAGGTACTTGGCCTAGACGGAAGATTCATTATGCAAAATGCCTAAAGATAAACTTAGGTCCATCGTACTCCCAACCAGGGAAATGCAAATGAAATCACCATAGCCTGTAATTTTCTATCTACAAGGCTGGTGAAAATGAAATGATGGATCCAGTGGTGATGAAGGAGAGGTGAAAAGGACACCATTACTCAGTGTAAGCTAGCATAGCACTTTCTGAGGGCAAGGTGATACCGTCTTTGATGGCATCAAAGCTTAAATTGCATATATAGTTTATCTCAGTTAATTCCTCTTTGGGAATTCACCAGACAGAAATACCGTATCCTACAGAAATACCCCAGAAATGCATTGTATACATGCATATGTGTGTAATACACACACACACACACACACACAGCGTGTGTGTGTGTACATCTGACACATGTTTGAATACTGCAGAAATCTAAAGTCTAGCAATAGGAAAAAAATGGGGAAAAATACTATAGTAATTATAGAATGGAACACTGTGCAGTAGTTTGAAAGATTAGGTGTATCTATATGCTGGCACAGAAAGCTCTCCACGACATATTCCTAAGTAAAAAAAGCTAGTTGCAGACCAAAATATATAGTGTGATTCTATTTACAAGTTTAAAATAATCCAATGCTGTTATATGCATTTATTTTTATGTATAATCTGTGTGTACCTTCCTGTACGTTTTAAGAAAAAAGTTATGTGCAAGATATACATCAGTTAATGGTGGTTATTTCTAGAAAGGGGAGGGAATGGATTTGGCTCAGAGGTAGGGATTAAAAACTAAATTTCACTTCTTACTCTGTATACATATGTTCTGCTTGGCTATTTTATAATCATGTATTACTTTAGTACTTTTTAAAAAATGGGAGAAAATAGAAAGGACCTGAGGCTGTAGAAAATTGATTTTCATAGAAACCAGACTAGCTTCTCATACTAATGACTCATATAAACAGTAAATCAAATTAAAGTAGCAACCACAGCTAAACTTCAGACTTCACCATTCTAGAGAGAGGCCATCTTTTAGGAAGTTAACTCCCTCAGGAATGAGCTTACAATGTTCTTCAGACCATGAACAAGTTCTAGAATTATGTAATGCATAACTTTTCCTGGATTGGTAACAATTACTTCTTGCTATAATAAAAGAAGCTAGCCTGCATTGTAACAGCAATTGCCCTAAATGTCTGTATAATGTATAAAACACCATAACCATTTTTTTTTGTCAATAAAATCCTGCATGAATGAATTTAATCTACGAGGCAAGGAGGATTTTGTCTTTACTTAGCCGCCTGAGGGTTCTGCCACGCAGTTAAGACAAAATATATAGACCATGTGCCATGCCCTTGAGTCAGACGTGACTCCCCTCTGACTACACCATTTCCATCCTTGGTTCAGTGGGATGTGCCGCTCGCTGGAACAGCAGCCATTCTGCTCCTAATGATTTCAAGCGCTCTTCAGATTTAATGGAATAAACTTAATGGATTATGTCACCAGGGTTTCACCATCCTTTCAGCCTAGCAGGCTTTCCTGGACAACGCCCAGGACAGAGCCAAAGGTGTTCCTCCATTTGTGAGAGGTGGCTCCTGCTTCATTTTCCTCGTGATCTACCGTTCTTTGCTTGTCTGTTGTATTTTTCCTCCTGTATACATTTGTATTAAGGGATTTGTTCCTAATAATCCACCTTTTCAACAACAAATCATTTTTGCCAATGATGAAAAGTTTTGGCTTAAATGTTGACTTGGATTATTTTTAGATATGCCATGCATGGCCTCAGCAAAAAGTAATATGATCTTATTTCAAAGAGAGGAGAGGGATGCACAGGAGAGGCTGTGAGCTGCGACTCTGTGGCGTTGGAGCAGGTCTGATGGATACACGCCTGGCAGGGACTTGGGCAGCAGTTCATCAGACGTTTTATGGACCAGGGTCCAGTGACCCAGAGAGAAACCACGGGGAGGTGGAGAATGTGCGGTGGGAATGGGCAATAAGCCAGGAGTGCAGAAATTTGGATTTCCTCCAGTCAAAGGAAGGAAGAAAATAGATTCTCATTGAAGTTCAAAAGGCCAGCTGCCAGGCTGTTAAGGGGCAGGAGGCGTGGGCCCAGACGAATGAGACTGAGAGCTAACCCCAAATCCTAAGAAAGAAGGCAGACTTACCACTAGCAGCTCAGGGGTAGCCGGTCAGAGCCCCAAGGCCTCCAGGCTGTTCCCTAGGCTCCAGCATGAGGCTGCCCAGCTCTGTTTGGACTCCTCACCATGGTTCCCAACCAGGAACTGGGAGCTTTGTGCTTTCTCTGCAAACACGGCCGCCGCTGTGGCAGGCGAGGGTGAGCCACTAGGTCACTGTGTGAGAAGGTTGCATACCTTCTGCTAGGAGTGAGGAATCTGTCATTTTACGCTGGGGTTTCTTTCTCCTTCCTTTCCTGGGGAATCTATTGGAGCCACTACTTTGTTGTCTGTGGCGTGGTTTGAAGGAAAGAGTTCAAAGCAGGTGTCGGTAGACCCAGATTTTAGTCTTGACCATTCATTCATCATTCACTTATTCACCATATATGTAGCGAGTGTCTATGATCTACCAGGCCCTAGGCCCTGGGGTTATAAGGCGAGCAAAAGAGAGAAAGTCACGATTGAATTTGAAACCCAATAAGGGAGACGGACATTATCCAACTCATCCCACAAATAAGTATATTATCACAAAATGTGATGTGTGATGAAGGAAAGATCTCCGGGTGACGAGCATTTATCACAATGGGAGTGGAGGAGGGAATACCTGGTTTGAGAAGTCAGGAATGCTGCCCTGGAAAGTGAGAAAATTACTAAGTATTAACTAGATGAACTGGAAGGGGGCATTCTAGATAGTAGGAGTAGCAAGTGCAAAGGTTCTGAGGTAGGGAAGATGGTATGGATGCCCAGGGAAGAAGGCCCCAGTGATGAGAATACGAGGGTAAGGGGCTTAACCTGAGGTTGGCGAGCTAGGCAGGGCATTTAAAAAAAAAACAACCAGAAAACTAATTGGCCAACAATATCATTAATAAGAACATTCCTTGCAAAAAAGGACCACAGGCTAACCAACTAGCCTTCAGATAAAGGAAAATTCGAACAAGTGAGGTGGAAATTTTGTATTCCTATCAAAGGGCTGTTGGTGGAGCTATTTGAATCCATCACTCTTCATTTTCCCCAGGGTTGCCAGCCCTGCATTTGTATTCTGATATTAATAGTCTCCGAGGAGTGAACCCTTCTTATTAGCCAGGCACCGTCTTCAACACTTTTTATGCATTATTTCATTTATTCCTCTTAATATCCTCTGATGGTTGTTTATTAGGACTACGGTTTCAATAGTCACAGATATTCCAGGTCTCTCCCATTCTGGGGACGGGACTGACATGATAGGATTGTACTTTCCATCTCCCTGAAGTTATTAGGTATGGCCACATAACTAGCTTTAGTCAATCAAACATAAGGGAAAGTGAATAGGACACTTTCATGTAGAAGCATTTAATTGTTGGTATTTAAGTTTAACCTTTCCTCTTTTTCTGGCTTTCTGATTATGGACGTGCATTTCTAGATCAGTGATTCTCAGTGGGGCTAATTTTGCTCCCCAGGAAACATTTGGAAATGTCTACAGACAGTTTTGGTTGTTACAATGGAGAGTGGAGGGTGCTTTTGCATCGTTTGGTACAGACTAGGGGTGTTAATGAATACCCTACCATGCATAGGACAACCCCCGCCACCAAGAATGACCTGGCCTCAAATGTCAGTAGTGCCCAAGTGGAGAAACCCTGGTCTCCTTGGAGTCTGAGTAACCACAATGAGCAAATCCCCTCTGCTGGTGGACATTGAACATGAGCTTGAGTGAAAAACAAACCTTTTTTGTATTGAGTCACTGATAAATGCAAGATGCTTGTGACTCTAACATAAGCTCCTGACTCCAGCATTTATCCTGACTAATACAGTGGTATATCCAATGATTAGTCCCATTTTATAAATCAGGAGTCTGAGACTCAGAGATGCGAAGTAAGTTGCCCGAGGCCACACAGCTAGGCAAATCTGGGACTTTTACTCAAATCATTTGGATTCCAAAGCCTATATATTAACCACTCTATTTATGATTAACCAAATGTTAGTCATTAAGGATCCTGTTCAGAGACCCCAGGAGAAAATGGGGTCTTCACTGAGAGCCACTGAACCCCTCCCAAGAGAAGAAGGTGGCCTGCAAAACTGTTCTATTTGTCAGCTATTTGTTGAGGAAATTCAGAAAGATGTTGAGAAACAGGTTTAGCTTAGAAAGGAAGATAATATCTCACACTTTTAATAACTTTGCTTCTCTTTCCCATACTTCCTTGTGCATACATTAACTTTTCCCTAGTCCTAATTCTAGTACCTGAGAGACATCCAATTACCGCCAGAAAAATTAGGATTGTTAGGTACTACTCATTTGCCAGGACTCTAAAGTTTGGGTTCAAATGCCTGTTCTGCAGTGCACTAGCTGGGTTATTATGTTTGTTAACCTCTCCGTGACTAAGTTTCCTTTTGTGTAAAATTAGATGTAGTAGCAATAGTACTCTTCTCACAGGGTTGTCAGAAGAATTTAAACATCTAATATTTGCAGTGATTGGCACATAATAAACATGAATAAACATTTATTAAACAAATTAAGGTTTTTGGTGAAAGAATAGAATGAGAATAAAAGGAGTTAAAAGAAAAGGTTTAGTTGCCATCTAGGACAACTCAGCGTTCTAAGCACATAATGGGAATGCAGCTGCAGTCAATGTACTGGAGGGTGGATGGGGAAGTCAGAGAAAGCTATTCAAAGGAGGCACCACTTGGGCCAACTCTTAACGCAAGAGGAGGGGTTACCAGGTGGGCACAGGACAATGGTACATTCGGACAACCTGGAATCATCCCCTGGGGTGACTAGCTCAGACGTGCGGGAGGACACAACACTAGTAAGCTCTTTGGGGATCTGCTAATAAAGAATTCTGAGTGTAGCTTAGAAGTTTCCCAACAAATTCCTTAAATGCAGTCCCTTAAAAATAGAGAGCACAGAGCCAGACACGGAAGCTGGCACTGAAGTGGAGACTGGGGAAGGCAATGAATAATTGCTCTGAGTTCACTCAGTTACCACCTTACATGACCTGGTGGTTAGCCATTTACCTTCATTTGGGAATACAGGTGGAGCTCTTCTGACAAGCTCCGAAGCCACCAGGTGAGGGAGGCAGAATCCCCAACCTCCATGTGTTCCCTCTGGTCTTGGGCATCCTGAATCTTCCTAGGGCTTTAGGTAACTGAGGGCCAATCCCATAAGCCTGCTGCCCTGTTCTCTGCTCCCAGCACGGCCAGCACCCAGGCTCTACGGTTTTGGTCAGTAGCCGAGCTGCCCTCTGCCAAGGTTTCTGAGATGGGAGGAAGCCAATGCCTCCCAAATGTGATCTGGAAATGAGGTACTTGATCCCTGACACTGAAGTAAAGGAGAACTTTGCCCTTGGATTTTATGTTGGTTATTTTCTTTGGAGCGGAGCCTGAGGCACATGCAAAAACCTATGTTTCATGTGATGTTCTTGGGACAGCCCAAGAGTAAAGTGGTAATTTAACTGTGAAAACCTCTCACCTTTCCCTCTCTCACATGTGGATTCCTGGAAAATGCCATTGCTTCAAGTACCCAAGTACTAATCGTTGTTATACTAGGACATAATCAACATTTATATTTCACTTTACACATTCTCCCGTGTTCTCCCTTGAATTTTCTATGTACCCCTCAACAAAATCCAGAGATAGAAGTTGGCAGGATTAGATAGCTTTCACCATGAGATTTTTGAAAAAAAGAAAATGTTATTCATCCCGAGTGAGAAGATAAGGAAACTGAGGTGCAAAAAGGGAAACACTTGCCAAATCCCATAATTAAATCATGGCACCATTGGAATCAGAAATTGGGATTTAAGATTCAAATAGTCTATACAAACTGCTAAAAAGAAAATGAACTTATTAATTTGGTATTATTCTCATCTAGCAGTTAAATCAATCCACAAACCTCTACACCATATGTCATCAGGAAATTGTAAATTAAAACAGCAATGAGATGCCACCACACCCCTATTAGAGTGGCCGAAATCCGGAACACTTACACCATCAAATGCTGACACGGACACAGGGCAATAGGAACAGCCACTTTGAAAGACAATCTGGCAGTTTCTGAAAAAACTAAACACATGCTTACCATATGATCCCACAATCGTGCTCCTTGGTATTTACTAAATGGGTTGGAAACTTATGTCCACACAGAAACCTGCACAGAGATGTTTACAGCAGCTTTATTTATAATTGCTAAAACTTGGAAGCCACCAAGATGTCCTTCAGTAGGTGAACGGATAAATAAACTGTGGTACATCCAGACAATGGAATATTATTCAATGTTAAAAATAAATGAGCTGGCAAGCCATGAAAACACATAGAGGAATCTCAAATATTACTAAGTAAAAGATGCCGATCTGAAAAGGCTACGTACGACATGATTCCAAGAATATGACACTCTGGAAAAGACAAAACTAGAGACAATAAAAAGATCAGTGGTTGCCAGCAGTTAGGGGGGAGGGAGGATGAACAGTTGAAACACAGAGGATTTTTAGGGCAGTGGAAACAGCTCTGTATGATACATAATGATGGACATATGTGACTATACATTTGATCAAACCCATAGAATGTGCAACAGCAAGAGTGAAGCCTAAGGTAAACTATGGACTTCAGGTGATGACATATCAGTGTAGGTTCATCAGTTATAACAAATGCACCCCTCTGGTGGAGGATGTGGATAGTGGGGGAGGTTCAGCATGTGGGGGGACAAGGGGTATGTGGGGAATCTCTGTACCTTCCATTCAATATTGCTGTGAGCCTAAAATTGCTCTAAAAATGAACTTTATTAAAGAAAAGGAAAGAACATAGAAAAGAAACTATTGTAATGCCTTGCACTTCATAAAGGCAAGCCGTTTTTTTGAGAAATGTTGTCTCCGGTGTGAGTATGCATAACATCATATCTCACTGTGGGTTGCAGTAAAGTTGAAGCCACCTCAGGTTATATGATTTCTTTCTAAGTTCCGTTTCAGCTCGAGCCAGGAGGAAGGAAAAGGGGCATCCTCAGAACCAGCAGCGCTCACCTCAGACCTTCTCACTGGCTTGCTCTGTGTGCAGCTTATTCTATATTGGAGTCACATCAGACGATTTTTACAATTGCTGAGCAATTCACAATCGCTGAACAGCTGATCTGTTTCCTCTGCCAAGAATGTCACTACTTTCCACCCCACCTCCCTGTCCCCTTTGTGTACCTGGTAAATTCCCACATACTCTTGGAGACTCATTTCAAATATCACTTTCTCTCTGCAAATTTCCCTGTGGAGCCAGGCAGAAGAGGCTGCTGTTTCCTGAGTATGCCCTATGAGTGTGCGCCTATCCCTCCACGGGCTCTTCTGGCTTTATTTTAGGCAGCTGTTCACACATCTACTTCTCCCTCTAGACTGTGAACTCTCTGGGAACAGGAACTGTTTATTTCCTTTCCATATCATCAGCCTGGGGCGCAGGGTTTGGAACAGAGCGGACGCTTGATTATGCCGTTTGAATTAAACTGGGCTCTCTTTTCAGCACATTGTACATCTGCTAGGCAACTCAGGGAAAAGAAAGCACTTTCATCTCATGGGACTGGGCAGGGCCCTGTCACCTGTCTCTCGGTGAGTCCCTGGGCTGTCCCTGCTGAGGACAGGCTGCACGATGGCCTACTGTCTTCTGCCATCAGATGTTGTCTGGGGTAGCTCTCTGTTCCACTTCCCTGCAGCGCCTTCACTTCATGGTGCAACAGTACCTTTGGTGGCAAAGCTTTCTCCCGGCTTAATAACCAGAAACTGCCGCTGCCCGGGTCCTGTGCCTTTGATCCTGCTCAGCTCCACTCCTCCCCGCTCTGCCAGGGACGTGGCCTGCGGACAATCGGGGTGGACAACTCCATGCAAAGACATGCAGCACGGCAGGCACCAAGGTTCTTTATTATGTCACACGCTTCCTGCACAGCCTCCCTCTCTCCTTCGCTATTGCTCGATTTTACAAAGGCTACTGAAATCCGCAGCTTTGCTCATTTTACTGATACCCAGATGCACACAGTCCCCAGGATCATCAACCAAGCAGCCCTACTCCAGGGTCGTTAGCTAGCGCACCGCAGATGCTCATTTGCATATTTTGCTGCACACTATTTATGGAATATTTAATTCTCAAACATGCACTTTGATTTGCCTCCACCTACACCCGATTCCCTTCTTAGGACTTCCATGGCCAGATTATAGTATTATAGCTCTAGTGCCATTAACTCAGTGATCCCCAAATTCCACCTGCACACGTAAATCAGGAAAGCTGAAAAGTCAGATTCCCGGGGCCTCGCCTCCCAAGTGCCTGAGGATGGCTGGGACAGGCTGAGGGATCTGAATTTTGCAGCAGGTCCCTGGGGCTGGTCCAGGTGTGAGAGCCATCACGTTATATGACTCCATCAGGGAGTAAGACTTTCCATATTTATGAATTCCCCAGATGAATAAAATTTCCAAAGTCAAAAGCCCAAACAGTTTACCCACCTATTTCTCTCTCCCTCCCCACACTGTTCTCAAGTTTATTAAATATAAGCAGAAAGTAGGGACCATAATTAGCTTTTACATTTATGACGAAGGATAACCTGCATATTAAGTCCTACTGTAGTCTGGTGATACTCTCATGCATAACTGAGAGTCTAACTCCTCACTGTCTGCCCCCTTACTGAGTGGCTGACCACACCTTTTTGGTGTCTTTCTTCTCAATTTATGTCCCAGAGAACTGATTTGGTGCAGTGGGGGGGTGGGGGTGGGGAATTGGGGCACACTACTCTATGTTAGTATGGACAGAATCTTTTTAATGAGTTCTTTTTTTGTATGTAACTATGGTGGGACCTCACTGGAATATGGAGTTGGATGCATTTTTCAGAGGCTGGAGGTAGATACAGGGGGGTCCTTCGTGAGGAATGCAATTTGTGCTCCGAAGGACAACTGGCTTGCAAGGGCATGTAAAGGGCTGATACGGGAATAGAATCTTCCAAAACTATATTCTAGTCAACACATACCTAAGTGTTAAATGTTTGTGGTGCTTCTCAGACTTTAACATGAAGGAGCAATTAGCTTGCTTGTTTAAAATGCACTTCACAGCCTCCTTCCCCACCCCCAACCAGAGAGACTGATCTGTGAGTTCCCAGAGTCAGGCCCAGAATCTGCGTTTATAACAGGCACTCTAGGTATTCTAACGCAAGTGGCTGATCAACCAGTTCTTTTCAAACTATTTCTAGCAAACAACCAATCTTATTTGTGTATCCCTATGTTCTACTGACCAATACCTAGTCTCTCAACTCAGGAGATATGCACAAATTTGACTCTATTGAAACTGGTTTATGTCTTATTCCATGAGACAAACTCAGCTATGTGTTTCCATAGGTGATGCTCACTGGCTGGCTCTGAGAGATCTTTCTTCCTCCATGTCATCAGCTGAAATGATCACCAGAAAAGTTGAATAGCACAGGCAGTTAACCTCATTGTAGACTCCTTCTATAATCTCACTTTCCACATCTGCTTGGTCTCCAAGTCCTAGCACAACTTCCTTAATGTCCCTTGTACCTGGCCCATCTTCTCCATGTTTACCACCATTTTCTTGGAGTTCTTTTTTTCTTTCTAAAATATTGCTTCAGACACCAAACCAACCTCCCTCTTCAGCTCTTGTCTCCCTCATCTACCTTCCATACACCCCAGAAAGGTGAAATGGCCAAGTCACTCTCCGCTTAATGCTATTCTCTGAGATCATCCACAGTCTAGAGCCCAAATCTCTTGGCAAGGCGGATCCTTCATGATCTGGTCTTATGTTGCCACTCAAGCAGCACCCCAGCCACTTTTCATCCTATCAGACTCCAGCCACGCAGGATGATCTGTTGTTTCTCCAATGGAGCAGAGACTTTCCTCAATCTTGTTGACCGTCTGCCGGGAACCACCTTCTCATATTCTGCCTGGTGAGTTTCTACCCATCCTTTAAGTCTGAGTTCCAATGCTGCCTTCTATGTATTCATTAGATTGTTGTAGTGATTTGTCTGCATTTCTGGTTTCTCCAGGAGACCATGAGCCCTCTGGCAAATGGAGACTGGGTTTAATCAAACTTTGCATCCCTAGAGTATAACAGCAGGTGGCATAACACCAGTAGACACTTCATCCACACTTTTGAACACCATCAGAAGCATCACAGAACTATGAGCCTGACTGGTGACTCAGGAAGGAGAGAAAGACAGGAGGCTTGGAATTTCAAATATTACCAACTCTTCCCAATCTAAAATCGCTGGTCACTTGAGATTTTTAATATGTGCTAAAGGAAACACGGGTGAAGGAATAAAGCCAGAACATGAAGCACTTAAGTCCCCTGTGATCTGATCTATCACTCTCTTCCCGTGCTCTTTAACTGAAAGACTCAGTTGTGTCCTGTTTGACTAACAAGCCTCAGCATTTAAATGGAAACCACTTGCTTCCCCCTTAATCCGCTGCTCACAAAGGCTCCTGGGGTAGAAAATCAGCGCACAGAAAAATAGCATGTTACTTTTGAGCTGTGAGAAGGTAAGACTATCCATCCATTACTGTTTCCTTTCCGAATCTGCTGGGCAAATTGCAGAATGGCAGAGACCATTTTGGTCTCTGATAGGCCGGAAAGCAGCAGCTTTCTCTCCTCTGAACCTCAGGGGCATGTAAGCATGGCACTGTTTCTTACAGAAGTAACTGGAAAGACACTTTGACCTTCTCTTTCCCCTCCAAACCCAACACCCATACACACACATGCCTTCTGACCTCTAGGGATCTGCTCCGAGCAGCAGAATAGATATATTGCTACTTTTCTGATTACAGAGATAGAGTTGAGATTGGGAGTTTGCCATGAGGTATTAATAAATAAATTCTAATTTCAAAGATGCTGCTGTCCTTTTATGCAGTTCAAGGTGAAACCCTTCATTCATTTATTCAACAAATATTGAAAGAGCTTTCACCTTGAGCCAGGTACTTTTCTAGGCTCTGGAGATACATCAGTTAATGAAACAAATTAAACGAAGTCCCTGCCCTTATGGAGCTTATATTATGGAGCAGGAGGCAGACAATAAATAACTAAACCAAAAGTATATCACATGTCAGAAAGCAATAAATGCTGTAAAGAACAATGAAGCTGGCTGATGTAATGGAGATACAGTGGTGTGTGTGTGTCCACATGCTCACGCATGGTAAGAAGAGGCTATTCTGTATGGGGTGGTCATAGGCCATTGCTCTGAGTTTATGAAATCTAAGCAGAAACTGTCTTAGTTTCCTGTGACGGCTGTGACAGTTGACTACAAACGGAGCTGCTTGAAACAACAGAAATAACCTGTCTCACAGTTCTGGGAACCAGAAGTCCAAAGTCAAGGTTCTGACAGGGTCCGCCCTCTCGAGACTCTAGGGAAGCATCTGTTCTTTTCCAGCGTCTGGTGGCTGTCATCACTGTTGTGGCCATATCGCTCCTGTCTCCATCCCTGCAGTCATATTACCTCCTCTTCTGTGTGCATCTGATTTCCCTTTTCCTCTCTTTTATAAGGATATTTGTGATGCATTTCGGTCCTACCCAGATTATCTGGGATAATTCCTCTGTTCAAAATCCTTAACAAAACACACCTCTTTCCATACAAGGTAACAGTCACAGATTCTGGGGATTAGATCATGGCTATCTATATCTTCCATGGGGGAGCTATCACTTATTCCACGATAAAGACCCAAATTGTATGAGGAAGACATGGGAAATCTGGGGGAACCATGTTTCAGGCAGAGAAGGGCAAGCAAGTGCAAGAGCTCTGAGCCTAGAACCCACCTGTCCTGTTACAGGAATAGCAAAAAAGCCAGGGTGGCTGGACTGGAGCAAGTGAGAGTGAGACAGTGAGAGATGAGGCCAAGTGTTGTGGGAAAATCATGCAGAGATGGAAAGGACTTTTGTCTTCATACTGAGATAAGAAGTCACTGGAAGATTCTGAGTACAAGAATGATATAATGTCACTTGTGTTTCATATAAGGATGCTGCTTAGAGTATATGTGGCGGGGAGGGGGACTCCAACTTAGCAGACCACTGATGGGGCTTTACAGATGTATTGATGTGCCTAGAACAAGTTTTTGGTGGGTGCGGGATATGATGCACTAAAATTCTCTAGTAAGAAACAAACAGGCATTTGGGAGGTTACAAGCTGGTGGCAGTGGATGGGGTGGGGGTGGTGGGCAATAGAGGGAAGTGCAGTAAGAGGACAAGCTGGGAGCTAAGGCAGAGCGGAGGTGGTGGGCATAACCAGCAAGAAATTCTTCATGGTAGGTAAAAGCTCACAGATTTTTATGGCAGTGATATCTTATCATCAAGGTTTTCCTATGCTGTTTCCATGATCCCCATCCACTGTCCTAAACCTTCAGTAAAGATCTGCTACCAAGCATACCAACCTTGGGTTAGGGGTCTTTTGGATAAAAGTAGTCCTGACTGTTCAAAGCACATTGGGACTATTGTTTGGAATCTGAACCAAAGTCAGGTCAATTTGAACTCAAATTTCAGTTTTAGGACCATCTAGGATGGGCACAGGAGGGCAGAAGATCTTGAGAAAGGAGTCCACATGAGAATGGTCACCAATCATCTAGCGCGTGGGATAAGAACATCTCAGTCATACGTCAGATCCTTGCACCAGATGAGGATACCCTATTTTCCAGCTGGTGTGGGAAGAGCTGTGCCCACTGGAAAAGTAGCTGTGAAGAAAGGACAAATGTGGATCTATCTTTTATTGGGCATTTATTATAGCACAGGGCAGGCTCTTTCCACAAATTTCCTTCAATTTAATCCTAACTATAACCTTAGAGGCAAAATCTTATTACAGCCACTGTACAGGAAAGGAAACTGAGTAAATGCTCCAAGGTCATATAGCTAATAAACAGCAGGGTTGGGATTTGCATTAGGCCTTTCTGGTTCTAAAGAGCCCATGTTCTTTCATGTACATTAGGTGGAAATTCTGGGGCCTAACTGGAAAACTCTGGGTCAAGGATGTCTTCTCTGGGCATCTAGTGGCTCCAGTCAGACATTGCACAGCATTGGCATGTTGGAGTCCCACCTCCAACATGGACACTGCTGTGGCTCATGAACCATCTCATATGCCTGCCCATCCCGGTGCCCTCCCCTGGCACTCAGAACAGACTCAGCACCCTGTGCATCCAGGGCATAGGTCCTCCCCTCAGATGCAGCCTGGCTTCAGGCTCTCTGGCCTTGCTAGCCCTTTAGGACACCTGTCAAAGTAAGGGGTTCAACAATCAACAATCAGCTGGGTAAGCTGGGAGATCAGTCCACCCTGACTGTGCACTTGTCCTGATGTTAGTTGATCGAAGAGGGTTAAAATAGCGACCCTGCTCTTAAAAGGCCCATTTCTCCAAATGAGCAACATTCCTTATGAATCTCCAGGCTAGACACGTGTTGAGGAGACCCCTATATTTAGCATGTGTATTCTGTTTCTTGCACAGTCCATGGATCTCTCTGAAGGGGCAGTTTCCATAAGTCTGTAACACAGGGTACCATCACATAAAGGTTTTAAGTTGTGCATTTGGAGCTTGGGGCACCATTTAACCCCCACTGCTATTGTTTAAAGTTACCCAAAGTTCAATTTTGAGCTAGAGAGTTTAATGATGAGAGTAATGGTAGTTTGCATGAGAGTAATGATAGTTTGCATTTTTGGGTGCTTATTTTAGTCTGAACACTATATGCACTATCTCACTTAGTCCTCACAATAATCACATGAAGATCCATTTAATAGGAGAGAAAACTGAGAAAGCATTTAAGCATCATTTGTTCTATAATGCCACACAGGCTATACTACGGCTATGCTAAAAATTACAATTTTTTCTGTGCAAAATTGTGCAACCAAAGCCACAGAGCTTATGAGAAAATCTGAGTTGGGGCATGTATCCGTTTCCTCGGGTTTCCATGGCAAAGTACTACAAAGTGGGTCTCTCAGTTCTGGAGGCTACAAGTCTGAAAGCAAGTGCTGGCAGGGGTGGCTCCTTCTGGAGGCCATCAGGTGGAATCTGTTCCATGCTTCTTTCCTAGCTTTGGTGATTTGCCAACAATCTTTGGCATTCCTGGGCTTGTAGATGCCTCCCCACCCCTATGTCTGCATGTTCCCACGGCCCCCTCCCTGGGTGTCTCCATATTGTCTTCCCTCTCTGTGTCCAAATTTCCCCTTGTTATAAGGACACCACTCATATTGGATT
This sequence comes from Aselliscus stoliczkanus, assembly GCA_033961575.1. Taxonomy (NCBI): domain Eukaryota; kingdom Metazoa; phylum Chordata; class Mammalia; order Chiroptera; family Hipposideridae; genus Aselliscus; species Aselliscus stoliczkanus. The sequence continues at coordinate 27,360,684 of CM066739.1, forward strand.
AGGGGCCACACGAATGACCTGATCTTAACTTGATTACCTCTGCAAAGCCCTTATTTCCAAATGAGGTCACCTTCTGAGATACAAATGGTTAGGAGAGGGGACACAAATTCAACCCATAAAGGGTACAACACTCAAACACTTCGTCAGTGACACCCTGAAATAAAGGTGGGAAACTAACAAAACAGTAGCATACCTTTATGCACATGAAACAGTTAAGAAATATATAAACACTACAATAAACATGGCACTTCATCTTGGAAAAGGCTTAATGTTTACTTGTGGTGGAGGGCACGGGGAGGGTTGCAGCTTGTGCAGTGGTGAAAGAAGAGTTACCTGAAATTGGATGGAAAGTTTTAACACTTCGTGGATGGGTGCAGCTCATGACACACGCAGTGACCTAAGGCAGTTGTTTGAAATGCGTGTGTTTTGAGTATTCCTAAATGGAGGATTTTATTCCTGGGTGCCGTTTTCTGGGTTCACCTAGTATTTTTTGAGGAGGAAATTGTGTGAAAGCAAATGTGAAATTTGGGTTATGCTCAAAATTTCTCCTAATATAACAATGCCTTGGGAACAATCTGCATGTTGAAAACAAGCATTCAGGAAGAAGGGACTTTTACTTGTCCAAGGTCACTGCCACAGTTGAGGAGCTGGGCTTTAAGCCCGAGCAGACTGACACTGTAGGGCAAGTCCACGGCCACTAAGCTGTTGAATTATTTGTGCTGAAACTGATTAAGAAAAGTAAGTGACTTCAGACCAAGCCATTGTGACAGAACTTGGGGTGGTCATGCTCTCCAAAGGAGGCCAAATTCTAGGAGGCCTTCCCTTCCTCAGCGTTTCCCGCCCTGACTCCTGGGTCTGTGAACATGATAAGATACCATGCCCGTGATCATGTTACCTTGCTTGGCAAAGGGATTTTTCAGATGTGACTAAGATTACTAATTAACTGGTTGACTTTGAGTTGATAATCAACATCGCTGCTATCCAGGTAGACCTAATTGAATCACACAAGTCCTTTAAAAGCAGACTTTTCTCTGGGTGGACACAGAGAGCGTCAGAGCATGAGATTTGAAGCCGCTTTGCTGGCTTTGAAGATCGAGGGGCCACACATGGGACTGGAGAAGAGTGGCCTCTGGGAGATGAACAGAACCCTGGCTAAGAGCCAGCGAGGACACCGGGTTTCCTATGACGACACGGAAAGGAATTCTCCCAGCGACCTGAATGCCGCTGGAAGCAGTTCTGCCCCAGACAAGACACCAGCCAGCCTAGATTTTTTTCACTTTGACCCCATGCCAGCCCACCTGGCTCTGACCTACAGAGGTGTGAGCTAATAAATGGGTGCTGTTGTGAGTTCCTGTATCTGTGGTTATTTGTTACACAGCTTAGAAAACCAACACACTGCCTCATTCTCTGGGCCTGCGCTGTGATGGGAAAGGAAAGCAAAACGAGAAGCCCTTCCTGGCACCTCCGAGCGGGCAGAGCAGCAGCACAACCCATCTCTAGATTGCATCCACCTTTGCCCACAGCCAGCCTGGGGCACTTGTACAGAAAGGCTGCATTATTTTTTTTCTGTGAACACAGGCTTTATGATACTGTTTTCTTTTGCTGTCTTCGTTTCTTCTTTCAAGTATCTTGCTTCAAGCTTTCAAGGGAAGTACTATTTGCAAATGCCATCAAACGAATTTGGTTGCCATCAATGACATATTTTAATTTTAGTTCCAGAAATGTTCTAAGGTGGGGCGGGGGGAGGCTTCCATACACCCACATGAAATTTACATATACATTACAGAAGGCTATTTCCCAATTAAAGTAGTTAATACAGTTACCTTTAGAGCCCTGGTTAGAGTCATAACCCTCTCAAGTAAGTCTGATTGATTTTGTTTGATTGTTTTTCAAATTAACCACATATCCTGTAGTTGCTTTGAGTTAGGCCAGTCCTGAGCATCTCTCTTTTTGGTTGAAGCAATTCAAATCTGGATGTTAGCAACATGGAAAAATGAGCTTGCTCCCAATTTGCTTTTTATAAGGAAGTCAGTGCTTTGAACACAGTGTTCACTTCCCTTCAGGGAACAACATCTTTTGATAAGTGGAAATATTCTTTCAACAAAGAACCTGCTGCTCCAGATTTGTTAAAACTGGTTCAACAATCTTTTTTCATTCCTGTGTCAAATGGTGGGGTAAAAAGAATATTGAGTATTATGGGTAATTTGTGTTGAGTTAGTGAGACATGAAAAATGTGAGTGTGAGTGTGTGTGTGTGTGTGTGTGTGTGTGTGTGTGTGTGTGTGTGTGAGAGTTTCAATGGTCTGGAAGAAAAATAAGGGGTTTGAAAAAATAAATTTTAATTGATAAGTAAACCCTATTTATTTCAAATATGCATTGCAATATCAATTGCACAATTTTACTCAGTGTAAATTTGCTGTATCACACCTGTAGTCTTATTTTGCTTTGCTATTCTGCTTAGCACATTTTCATTTTTTTTTTTAAGATTTTTTATTGGGGAATTGGGGGAGGGGAACAGCGTTGGGGAATTGGGGAAGGGAAACAGACCAGTTGCTGTTGTTTTGTTCTTCAGTCTAGTTGCAGAGGACATTGCTTCATTGGCCCATGTTGGTATCGTCATTGTGCTCTTCTTGGATGAGGCAGATCGGTCGCCGGCCTCTGGCTGGTCGCTCACCGCGGCTATTAGCAGCTCACGCTGGCTGCCGGCCACTCACTGTAGCCTATGGCAGCCCACTGCAGCAGGGGCTGCAGCCTACACCATTGCCGGGGCTCAGACAGCCCAGCTCCAGGTGGAGCTGTTGTTAGCTGTAGAGGGCAGTGTCACTGGCCCTCATATGTGGGATCCGAACTGGGGCCGCTGGCATCCCTAAACCAGCTCTTAACCAATGCACCACTTGGCCGACCCAGCACATTTTCATTGTATCTGTCACTTCTGTTGAAGCATTTGCCAAAGTCTTTCCTGGGCTGGTAAAGGATTTTAATTATCTCTCCTGTTTGGGGTGCCACCATTATCTGCAGAGCTGAGTATTTTATTTACTTCAACAAACATTTTTTGAGGAGCTAATGCATTCAAAGCTCAGAACCAGCTGTCAGGAGGACAGGAATGGATAATACAGTCTCTACCCTGAAGACGCTCATAGCTTATATAACAACAGTTCTCCAGTGTGTCCCAGGAGTGCAGACCCAGTTCCAGCTACTCTGAACTGCATCCTATGCCCCATTCCCACCCCTGACATGCTCAGTATTCTCCTGCTCCAGGCCTTTTCCATGATGGTCCTTCCCGGGAAGCCCTATCTTACCAAGAAGCAAGCCCAGCTCAATCCATGAATCTTTCCTGGATATCTTCCCTTTCCAACAAACGGAGTGCATCCTTTCATTCCTATTGTTCCATTTCATATTGTTTACACTTAAGAAAGTCCCTTTTGCAGTTGTGGTAGTAGATGCCATTTATCAGCTCACATGGGCCAAGCACAGCTTTACTGTCATGCTCACATTGGGACCAGGAAACAGAAGCTCAGGGAGGTAGGTGCTACTGGAGTGACTGGGATGATAAATAGCAAAGCCACAGTTGGACTCCCGATCTCTCTGCTTCCAAAGACAGTGCTGCCTTTACACTCTAGAGCCTCCCTTCACTGTCTTCATCGTTATGTAGATATGGACAGAGATGTGGCTTCATTCTATCACTGAGCCTTAACCTGGCAACTACTCAAAAAACATCTATTGAACTGAATTGAATTTACATTAGGGGAATGAAAAAAGATGATGCCACTTACCCCAGCTCTTACTAGCAAAGTTTAAAATGATTGATACTATTCAATATTGGTGAGTAGGTGGAAGAAAAATAAAAAACTCTTTTAGTTCATTGCTAATGACAGTGCTAATTAACACTCCCACTTTAGAACTGTCTATCAGAATGAAACTGTGCATGTCCTGACATGCAACTCCACTTTTGGAAATCTCTTCCAGGGAAATAATTAAAATCAACTGAAAGGATATGTGTATGAGTATATTTATCACAGCATAATTTATGGTAGTGAAAAACTTTAGGCAATCTAAGTGTTCATTAATAAGGAAATGGATAACTATATTAAGGAAATGATGTATGAGGGGGTATTATGTAGACATTAAAAGATTAGCATATACAAATATCAAATCATTATGTTGTACTCCTGAAACTACTATAATGTTATATACCAATTGTATCTCAATAAAAAAGGTTAATGTAGATATACTTGTGCAAAGATAGGAGGGTATTCAGAATATATTGCTAAATTGACAAAATCAAGTTTCAGCACAGTGAATAGTGTTGAATAGTGTATTGTCCTATTTTTCTCAAAACAAAGAAACAACAACAACAAAAAACTCTTTTTTTTTTATCTCCCACCCATATACACACATGCAAACATAAACTTTTCAATATGTCAAGTGGAATTGTTTTTTCTTCTCAAAATAGTGGCTATAGCCCCAAAATGAGGACAAATGGTACTAAGCACCCTACATTCTAAAGAGAATCACCAGCAGCTGGTGGTGGCCACCTCTTTCTAACTGCCCTACCACCATTAGCCATTCGCCTTTCTCATCTCCTCCTCCAGGTGGATTAAGAAAAGATGTTAAAGGCCGGCCGAGTGACGCGGTGGTTAAGCGCTGGCTTGGGAAGCCAGTGGCCCCGGTTCAGTCCCACATATGAGGGCCAATGACACTGCCCTCAAAAAAAAAGAAAAGATGTTAGAAAGGTTATTAGCCTTGTGAGGTACACAGGACTTGAAGTGAGAGCTTACCATTCCTCTCTCCAAGGGGCAGGGGTGCCCAAGGGAAGACAAAGCTTCAAGAGAGTTCCATTTTAAGATGGCCAGTGTCTTCGAAAAGAGGAAACTAAGGTAATTTCCATTGTTGGATGTCAGTCATGAAAATGGAGAACAAGAGAGGGACAGATGGAAGGAATCCTGCCTCTAGAGGGCTAGGGAAGTAGATGAGAGTGGCAGCTATAGGCAGGATCTATGTAGTAGTGAGAAATGGAGATGCAAAGAGGACATATCAGAGAGATGCGGGGTGATTGCCACCAGCTGGGAATCAACTGGAAGGGTGGCCAGGTGCTTCATGGGGCTGCCAATGCCTGGGAATCAGCACACTACCCATACTGCTAGTGGGAACCACTACCTATCGCCAGGGGGCTGACAGACATAGGGCTACATTAGTAAGTTTGTTCAACCAAAGGGAGGAATGCAGCTAAGTAAGGAGTTCTTAGCTTTCCCCCTCTCCCTCCTCTTATCCCCCAAACTGTGCAAGTTCTGTGACAAGGAAAGGCAGATGGGGAGGTACCTTGCAGCCAGGTTATATGTTCTCCTCAAGCACCTAGGGCCACAGTTAGGGTGAAGGGAGGAGAGCTTTAAAGTGAGTTTGAAAGTAAAATTAAAAATAAAAACCAAACAAAAACAGAATTGCATTTATCCATTTACCAAGACTGGGGCTTTTAATAACTCAAAGTGACTGAAAATCATGGAAGTGGACCAAGACATCATTAAGAAAGCCTCTACCCAGAGGTGAAGGAAGAGCAACATCATATAGCTAGTGATGGTTATTGGAATAAAACCTTCTTGCCATTACTTAATGGGCTGAGAGTCCTCCATAAATTAGTTACACACACACACACGTATGTGCATAGAAAATGGTCTATAGTCTAGGATAGGGTTGGCAAACATTTCCAGAAAGTATTTTGCAGGCCATACAGCCTGTTTCACAACTACTCAACTCTGCCACTGTAGTGCCAAAGCAGCCACAGATAATATGCACACTAATGAGTGTGGTGATGTTCCTATCAAGCTTTATTTAGGAGAAATCCAAGATAGTGGAGTAGATAAACACTATGCCTGCATCCTTACATGAACACAATAAAATCACAACTGAATTATAGAACAATCAACCTGGAGAACCATCTGAAGTCTAGCCGAACAGAAGTACTATATCTAGAAATATAAAGAAGCCACGTCAAGACTGGTAGGAAGGGCAGAAACGCAGAACAGGCCCCAAACCTCCCTGCAGAGGTTGAGAATCTGGAGGGATAACTCAGTTACAAAAGTTCCCCCTGGAGGAGCGAGGGGCCCCAGCAACCCCACCCCCACAAGGCTCCCCAGCCTGGAGTACTGGTGGCAGGAAGAAAACCCCCCACAACATCTGGCTGTGAAAGACTGGGGATTCCAACCACTCAGTGGGATGGAAGGCAGCGGGAAACCCAGACATCCTTTTTAAAGCCTGCGAACAGACTTGCTCACAGGCACTCACCTTGGGCTCTAGCGGAGGGATGGTGACTTATGGAGCATCAGAGACATACGGGGGGCAGACTGAGGAGTGTGGCTTCAGGGGGAGGACTGGTAGACAGTCAGCATTCTCCCGATGAGGGGTCCTCCTCCCTGCAGACGGCAGATGGGCGCCATCTTTCCTATGCTGAGCCCGCCCACCAGGTCAAATCTCAATCTGATTAGCCTGGTGAGCTCTGCTGCTCCACCCTGCTGACTCATTGGGATCCGGCCCAGCGCAACTCCTGCACCACGTGGCACTTTCTTCGTGAACAGCCATCCCCTCCCATATTTCATTCTTTCTTGGAAAGCTATCAGAGTCCACGGGCCCCAGGAGGGCAGCAGCTGGCCTCGGTGTGCTCTGAGGTTTTGGCTGAATTTCTCCAGGCTCAGCACTGGCACCAAACCAGAGTCTACACTAACCTGGTAATCCCAGCTCTTCCCACTCTAGTTACTCCCTGAGACCCTGCCTCACCCAACTGGCATACTGCAGGAAGCTTTATCAGTGGCTGAACCCTAAGGGATCCAGCATGTGGCAATAGGCTTCCAGGTGTCCCAGCTTTTTGCAGAGTTACCCCAGGCCCAGTATTGGTGGCAGCCATCCTCGGTTCACAGTATAGCCTTTCCCATGCACCTTCAGGTTTAGCCCAAGCAAGAAACAACTGCAGATTGCTTTGTAGCTCCTACCAGGTAGCTCTCGGCCAGTCACAGGCAGTGGCTGACCTGGGGCTGTACCGGAGCCCCTCCTAAGAGGCCCTAGAACCAACATACTTGGAGGTTGGCTTCAGATAATAACAAAGCACCACTCAATTAGCCCCCAAAGCAGCACACACACAAAGGGCGGTCTCAACAGGTACCAGAACCTGCTGGGGCAAATCCCACTCAGTGGGATAAGCCTCCCCACAGTAGCCCATAAGCTGTTGGTGTGGCCAAACCCCATAGCCAGTCAGCCTGAGGGTTAATCTCACCCACTGATGTGCCAATGGCAATCAAGGCTCCACTATAACAGGAGGGCACACACAACCCATACATGGCACACTCCTGGAACACCTGGTTCAGGTGACCAGAGAGACTCTAATACTGGGCCCCACAGGACACCTACTACATAAGACACAGCAGATCTACCTAATACATAGAAACAGAGAGGCAGCCAAAATGAGGAAACAAAGAAACATGTCCCAAAGGAAAGAGAAAACACAAGAGAAAAAAACTAAAGAAAATGGAGTCAAGTAACCCACCACAGACAAAGTTCAAACAATGGCTATAATGATGCTCAAGCAGCTTAGTGAGAACTTCAACAAAGAGATAACAAGCATAAAAAAGGGCACAGAAACCATAAAAAAGAACCAGTCAGAAGAGAAGAATACAATAACTGAAATGTAGAATGCACTAGAAAGAAGAACCACCAGACTAGATGAAGCACAGGATCAAATCAGTAATTTGGAAGACAAGATAGCAGAAAACACACAATCAGAACAGAAAAAAAAAAAGAAGAAAGAAAATAAAAAAGAATTTTAAAAAATGAGGATAGTTTAAGGGATCTCTGGGAAAATATCAAGTGTAACAACATCTGTATCATAGGGGTACCAGAAGGAGAAGAGAGAAAGAAAGAGATTGAGCACCTATTTGAAGAAATAATGACTGAAAACTTTCCTAACCTGGCAAAGGAAATAGACATACAAGTCCAGGAAGCTCAGAGAGTCCCAAACAGGATGAACCCAAACAGACCCACACCTAGAGACATTATAATTAAAATGGCAATGGTTAAAGACAAAGACAGAATCCTAAAAGCAGCAAGAGAAAGGCAACTAGTAACTTATAAGGGAGCTTCCATAAGATTGTCAGTTGATTTCTCAACAGAAACTTTGCAGGTCAGAAGGGATTGGCAAAAAAAATTCAATGTCATGAAAAGCAAGGACCTACAACCAAGACTACTCTACCCAGCAAGGCTATCATTTAAAATTGAAGGACAGATAAAGAGCTTCTCAGACAAGTGAAAGCTAAAGGAGTTCATCATCACCAAACCTACAAGGAATGTTAGAGGGACTTCTTTAAGACAGGAAAAAAAAAATCAAGCCATGGATTAAATGTGCCAATCAAAAGACATAGGAGGGCTGAATGGATTAGAAAGCAAAACCCTTACATATGCTGCCTTCAAGAGACTCACTTCAGAATGAAAGATACACACAGACTAAAAGTAAAGGGATGGGAAAGATATGTCATGAAAATGCAAACGAAAAAAAGAAAATAGCTGGGGTAGCAACAATTATACCTGACAAAACAGACTTTAAAACAAAGGCTCTAATAAGAGGAAAAGCAGGACCCAGTAGTCCCACTTTTGGGTATTTATCCTAAGAAATCCAAAACGCTTCTTTGAGGGGACATGTGCATCCATATGTTCATTGCAGCATTATTTACAGTGGCCAAGATGTGGACACAGCCTGCGTGTCTCTCGATGGAAAATGGATAACGAGTAGGTGGTACATATATACAACGGAATATTGCTCAGCCAGAGAAGGGAATGGGTTTTTGCCATCTGCAGTGGCATGGATGGACCTGGAGGGTACTGTGCTGAGTGGAGTATTTCAGATAGAGAAAGACAGATGCAATGTGATTTCACTTATATGTGGGATCTAAAGAACAAAATGAAGAAACAAAACAGAAACAAACTCATAAATACAGAGAACATTCTGATGGTTGCCAGATGGGAGGGGGGTTGAGAGTGTGGGTAAAAAAAGGGAAGGGATTAAGAAGTAGAAATTGATGGTTACAAAGTAGTTATGGTGATGTAGGGTCTAGCATAAGGAATATAGTCAATAATATTGTAATAACTATGTATGGTGTCAGATGGGTACTAGATTTGTTGGGGTGATAGATGGAAGAGCGTTGGGGGGGCAGGGTGAAACAGGTGAAGGCATTAAGAAGTACAAATCTGTAGTTACAAAACAGTTATGGGGATGTAAAATAAGCATAGGGGATATAGTCAACAATATGGCGATAACTATGTATAGTGCCAGGTGGGTACTAGACTAGCCAGGGGGATCATTTCTTAAATTAATGTCTAACCACTATGTTGTACACCTGAAATTAATATAAAATAATACTGAATGTCAACTGTAATTGATAAATTTTAAAAAGCAGGAAATGGGGAATTGGAATAAGAGGTTCAAATTTCCAGGTATAAAACAAATAAGTCATGGGGATATAATATACAGCATAGGGAATATAGTCAATAATATTGTGATGACGTGGTACCATGTGACATGGTTGCTGGACTTACCATGGTGATCACTTCTTTAGGTATATAAATGTTGAATAACTATGGTATACCCCTGAAACTAATATAATATTGTATGTTAGCTATATTTTTAATAAAAATCTTTAAAAACAAACTTTATTTATAAAAACAGACAGTGGGCTGGATTTGGTCCACAGCTGCAGTTTCCCAACCTCTGGTCTAGAACTAATGGGATATCCATCAAAGTGTTTGCCTTTGTGGAGTGGGACGGGTGCTTCCACAAAAATTGCAGTTAATAAATGGGTCGATGGGACCCCTTTGACAGCATTTCATGGGACTGAGAATGGAAATAAAGATCACTGTCCAGGACAGGGGAACCAGCGTATCATTCCACTGGTGTTAAACATCACTGAAGGGCAAAGGGGGAAATAGGTATATAGAGCTGAAGGCAGGAGGTCTCAGCAGGTGCTGAGCACACAGATACCACCAGATAAGGAAACTGTGGCCTTTCTGGGGGCAGCAAAGCCTTTCAGTGGACTCTATGTACTTGCCTAGGCCGTAAGGGCCATGGTCAGTATTTCCCATAGTGAACTAGTCAAATCATGATGACCATGGTAATTTCTTGCCTTATTATTGCTGCATTACAAGTGAGATAACTGAGGTTCCAAGAGGCTTGTCCAGTCATTCAGTTAGCTTGTGTCAGAGCTGGCCTAGGACTCCAGACTCTCACTTCATCCTACAACCATGAAGGCTTTCTGCCCCCAGGCCTAGAAAACAAGTCTCATAAAGTAAAAGTATCCAGAAAATGAAAGAAGACAAAAGATAGCATTTTGTCTTTGGTGTACTTTATTAGGACTACCAAAGGTTGATGACAGGATCATATTTTATTTCTCCCCCTTTTCCTATAAATTCCCCCAATACACACTGTTAACAGATCAGGAAGGGCCAGGCCCTGCCTAGTGGAGAAGCTTCTGGAGCAATGCCTTAGAGGCACAGATACACAACCCACCCACAAGTTGAGAAGCAGTCACCTTGGAACCTGAGGGTCTCTCCTCACCTCTCAGAGTTGCCACAAAACCTGGAGAGCAGTGTGAGAGAAAAAACCAAATATGTTTTTTAGGTAAAAATAAGATATGTATTCACAATACCATTCTTGGTTTTACTCTAAATGCTAAACCTAAAAACGAAAAAAGGAAAGAAGGAAGTTACATCCCCTAGGCATCATCTGTACCAGTAGTTGGTTGCTATGACAACACTTATTTGTTGCACATTCTATTCATCCATTTCCCTTTTCACCATTGACCTTACTCAGCCATTTGCTTTCTGGTGCCTTCCATTGGTGAAACCTAACCAATACATGTCTCTGCGTGGTGCCTATTTTTAAAAATATATATTAAAAGTCGCTTCTTCTGAAACTTCACAAGTTATGACACTGCAGGACCTGAACAAGGATTTATATATACATATATAGGCTTGTATTTATTATCTGATGATCCCTTCCTTGGAGCCCAGGCTCTCAGGTGGCCACTGTTTCTACCTGGCTACTTCCTTCCTTCCTGGTATCCTCCTGAGGATATTGGAATTTGAATCCTCTTCTTTATCACCTGGTATCAAATCAGTAAGGTTTCACCTAAATATGTCATTGGCATTGCTGTCAGATGACTATTCTAGCTGACACAATGGTATTCACGCCTAACTACATAGAAACCTTCCAAGGTGATGGTCACCAGCTAAGGTCCTATCTAATCGGTAACACGGTAGAGTACGGACATTAGTCTGGATTTGTCTTTAGCAACCCACTGCTCTGAGCTCTGTGATGCCAGAGGTTCCTGCTCCCTGGTTGCCTGTGTCTCGCCCCTCCTGGACGGCTCCGACTCAGAATATGGGAATCTAAAAATATCTGTCATCACTGCACTGACATAATGCTTCTGTGGTTTCAAGAGCAGATTTGCTGTCAGAGGAATAGTTTCAAGAGCCAGTTAGGTTTAAGCTCAAAAATGACATGTGAAAACACATTGTGCTTTTATTGTTTCTCTCTCTCCCTCTCTCCATGTGGATACAGAAGCGCTTTTAAAAAGGTCTGGTTATGGCAGAAGAGCAGGAGGGAATGTAGACCACAATTCAGCTTGCAATTATAAGGCCTGGTTTGACTTAACATATGCAAAGCCATAAATGCTTGGCATAGTGTCTAACACACAGTAGGTACTCAAAATAGATTGGAGGGAAGACCAAGAGGTTGTAAGCTACTGGGTATATATGCTTCAGTTTCTCCATTTTGTTTTAGTGACTATTATTGAGTACCTACAATGTATGAAGCATTTTCCTAGGCTCAGCTGAGCTTCTTTCATTCACTTATTTCTTTTATTCACTCCCTGAGTGCCTACTCTGCTTTCCTGCAATTACCATTTTCATGTGTGATTTCAGCTCTCCGAATGTCAACTCATAATAATCTCATCTCTCACCCAGATAGTCTTCAAAGGCAAAATGCTGCTCTTATCATTAGCAGTCATCACAGTGTCATTGATCTCTAAATGTGACACAGAAATCTCCTACTTCCATTGCACACGGTATAATATGGAATCTGCATAATCACCCAGGAAAGAGAATTCTCTGGTCACTTTTTCCATAGGCTATAGTGCTTCATATTCTCTCAGATTTGCCTAAACCCTGGAGAGCTCTCTGGGAAGGTCCAACGGCAGGCTGTCCTCCTCTGGAGCAGCTTCACTGAATGGTGCTGTGACATCCAGAGGGTCAGCCACCCATGAGTAAGTCCCTGTGCTGTTTCATCAAATCATGATCAAGCCAATACACCTCCCAAGAGCATAATACTTAGCATGGAATAGGCGCTCAATAAACTTCTCGCGAATAAATGAATGCACTGAGAATGAATGAACACACTGGGCCCCAATTTTACAAATAAAATGGAGACCTGAAAATTACTGGGCTCCTGTTCTCACCACTACATCAATCTCCTCCTCATCAGCGAATCTTTCTCTCTCTCAAGTGACCAAAATGCACAGCTCTTTTGTTTTGCTTTTATATAAGAAGTTTGGAACTCTGACAAGGTTCAGTGCCTCCCGTTCTTGGGGCAGAGATTGGAGAGAAAATACAACAGGCTTCCTTCACCTGCTCACAACAGAGCCCGTGAGACTCTAACTATCAAACCTTCCAGACAAAATCTGGAAAAGCCAGAGTGACATTTGTTGTTGTTGTACAAACCCAGGCTCATGGAAAAGCATTTTATTTTTCAGGTGAGGAACCTAAAAAATAAATGTGAGCCCGGCTGCTTTCTTTCCTGGACACAAATATGCAGGCAGATACTAGGGTCCCAATTTTGTTGTACGTTGACTATAGAATTATAGAAACGCTTCTTAATTTTATGCTTTTATGCTGTATATTTGTCTTTTGGAATTAATACATGTAATACATAGTCACTGAACAAAATTCACACAAAATAGAAATATATATTACACGGAAGTCCTTTCTCCCCTCCACTCTTCACCTTCCAGTTCCATGAGGAATAGACCCTGGGGCAGTGATGAACCTGCAGAATGGTGACTAAGATGTGCCCTTGGTCGCCAGAGCTGTGGAGGAGTGATGACAGCAGGGCTGGGCAGAGGGAGAAGCTGAACTGTGATGCAGTCTCCGTAAAGACTTCAGCTGATTCCTACGGGAACTTGGGAGCTGGGATGGACTGTCGGAACTCTTCTAGAAGGGGGCAAGGGCCTTTGTACGCCACCCCTTCCACCATTCTCTGGATGTAAGCTGCCACCTCCACCCCTGCAGAAGGGGTGTAAACGGGGGCTGCAGCTCCCTCTAGCAGAGGGCCATTCCTAGAGGGGGACTGAGCTATGAGCCGAGCCACCAGCAGCCAGTACTGCCATTACATCAAAGAATACATGCCTTGTTTTCAGGGGGAATGTCATGGCACACTAAAGAAATACACTGTATTATTACCTTTCCCAAACCCACATACTTTCTATGTCTCTATGAACACATAAAACACACATGTGCATGCGTGCACGCACGTGCACACACACACACACACACAAATGAGGGCTGGTGTAGCCTCATATTACAGACATGAATTCTGCAGCCAAACTTGGAAATTTAAGTAATCTCTCTGGATCTCAGCTGTCTCCTTGGTTAAAGTGGGGGATAGTGACACTAAGACCAATCACAAAGGATTAAATGGGTGAATTAATGCAAAGTTCTGAGAAAAGAGCTTGACACGTAGAAAAGTTTAGCTATTTGATGGCACCACGCAACACATGTTGGACTAGCTTCTCTGTTATTCATACAGATGTGCTTCATTCCTTTTAGTATCTGAATAGTACTCTTCAATACTGAATCCTGAATAGTGAATGAAAGAATCTGCCATAATTTCTTGAACAATTTCCTTCTATTGGGCACTTAGGTTCTCTCTGATTTCTCACAATTACAAGTCATGGAGCAGTGAACATCTTTGTTTGCTTATGCTTAAACACTTGGAAGATGGTCTATGAGATAGATTCCTAAAAGTGAAATGCTTTGGCCTAGGGTAAGCACATTTAAATTTTGACAGGTACTATTGATTGGCCTCTGCAAAGACTGTAGAATTCTGACCTGGACCTCAGCATCATAAGACAAACGTGTTATCCCATCCCCCATCTCCCCATCCACCACACACCAACACTGGGTATTAAAAATTATTTATATTTTTGCCAGTCTAATAGGTGAAAAAATGTATTTCCTTGTTCTAATTTGCATTTCAATCAATCCTTGAGAAACAAAGCTGTTTTGTTTTTCAGTCATGCATGTACAGATGCTCCTTGATTTACGATGGGGTTATATCCTGGTAAACCCATCATAAATTGAAAATATTGTAAGTCAAAAATGCAGGACTGCGTGGGGAATAGAGTGTATATAGTGTCAGGTGGGTAGTAGACTTGTTGGGGTTATCACTTCATGAGTTATGTAAATGTCTGATCACTATGTCGTTCTGTGTGCCTGAAACTAATAAAAAAATCATTGAAAAAAGAAAATGTATTTAATACACTTAACCCACCAAGCATCATAGCCTAGCCTACCTTAAATATGCTCAGAACACTTACATTAGCCTACAGTTCGGCAAAAGCATCTAACACCAAGCTGATTTTATTTTTAAAATGTGTTGAATACCTCATGTAATTTATTATGCATATTGCTTTCACACCATCATAAAGGCAAAAAAAAAAATCCTAAGTCAAATCATGGTAAGTTGGAGACCACCTGTATCTGCATTTGCTACCTGCCTAGCTGTCCTGTTCCTCAGGGTTATTACTGATGACATATTTTTGTATTTATATATTATAAATAGTTCTATAGCTCTCTCACTTGTCTTTTCGCCTGTGGAGGTGGCTCTGAACTTACAGAGGTTGTGTTTCCACGTACTCGAATCTGCCAGTCCTCATTACAGCCCCTAGATTTGGAGTTCTGCGCAGGTAGGGGGTGTAAAGGAAGAGCCACCACTAGATCTGGTTCGCACGCAAAGCCCACTGGATCCTCAGAGCTGCAAGTTCTTCTGCTTGCCCCAAACTCTCCATCTGGCTGCATCAGGCAGCTTCCTTTTGGGTCAGTCCTGGTTTTCTTTTTTAGCCCAGTCCTGATTAAGGAAATCTTAGACAATGTCTAGTCTACAGCCTCATTCTTAAAGCATCTTTTGAGATCTTTTCCCTCCTCTTCTTTCTGATTCTGTTTCTTCTTTTCATTTTTATTTTTTTTTGAGGGCAGTGTCACTGGCCCTCATATGTGGGACCCGAACCGGGGCCGCTGGCTTCCCAAGCCAGTGCTTAACCACAACGCCACTCGGCCAGCCCTCTTCTTTTCACTTTTTTTTTTTTTCTTAACTGTGATGGTTGGGGAAATAACTGGGGCAGCAGTCAGCCTCCAGGAGTGACAGTTTCTTGTGCCATCATCTGGCTCATGGTCACTTCTCTGCCAGCTCCCATGGCCGCTGTCATCCCTGTTTGGTCCTGGTACTAATGATAATGGCCACATTGCTATGTGTGTTGCTGGGGCCAGGACAGTTGGGAGGCAGAAAGGATGTTCATATTTTCAAACTGGTACAGTGGATTGAGATTGGCTGTGCTGGTGCAGAGCTGAGTAGTGCCTGGTTCTCACACATGTCAGTTCCTGCTGCCGTCTGACATGGGAAGGCCCAGGGGCAATCAGATCTCCTTTTGGGCCTTGCCAGGGGCACACACCACAGTCTTTATAAGAAACATACCTTGTGGCTCCTGTCTCGCCTATAAACTTCAAGCTTCCTTAGCAGGGGTTGTAAGAGTGAGCTGGGCCTCTTGTGTGATCCCCTGAGAGTCACTCTAAAACACAGCCCCATCATGTCCTGCTGGTGTGGTGTCCAAAGTGACAGCCCTTTGCTCTGTGCCCTCTGAGGTAGCTGTGAGTGGAGGAGAATGAACACCTCACCAACTCTGCTTTACTCAAGAAAAGACTCTTCCTCCTTCTCCCACGTGTGTATGGAGACTTGGGGAGGGTGACATCCCACACAGTTATGGAAAGACCCCTGCTTTGCAAACCAGGCAGAGGGATGCAAACTCTACAGTCCGAAGACCTATCTTGGCTCCTTTTGTCAGCTCCAACGCTCCTGCCCAGGATATCTGTGATGTTGTGACTCAGCAAGAGAAGACTCATGATGAGATTAACGATAAAGATGTAGTTACTGATAGAAGGTACTGGGCATTTTCTGGATTTCTGCTTTTGGTATGACACAGTAAATGTCCAACAGACCAATCTCCAAAAGCATAAACTTCGGACAAGATATATAAAAGGCAAATACACCCCAAAGCTCTAGAGAGCCAACAAAGGCAGATTTTAGACAGGGGCTGAAATTTGGAAGAGTGATCCATAGAGGGCGAGTTTCCCATTTTGTTGCAACTTCATTCTGAGGGTGGGCCTTAGTCAAGGTGTGATATCCATTGGCTGAAGGGATAAAGGAAAACCTACCATCTTTCTGGCTAGAAGAATCAGGGAAGGCCTGAAGGTGGCCACAGTCTCTGGAAAGTGAAAAGGAAGTCCAGAAAGGGAGAATGACAGATTAGGGCAGCCCCAGCTTCTACATTTCAACTCTGCCCAAATCTCTGGCTGACCCCTGAACTACACATGCGTGAGGCAGACTGCAAATCACCCAGCTAAAGAAAAAAAGAGTTGAACTGAGATTTGAGCTGCTACCCACTATAGGCAAAACAGAGGGTACAGCTTGAGTCTAAGCAAGTTACTGCCTGCTAAAAAATGAAACAAAACTAAACGAAAACCTCAATGCTCTTTGAAGAAATAGAACATAATCCAGAATGTCTACAACATAACAACATAATGGCTAGAACACAATCCAAAATTTCTCTATTAAATAGAGATAACAATAATTGGTTCTTAAGGTTTTTTGTGAGACTTAAGCAACATGATGTATTTAGCATAGTGGTTGCAAAGTGTCTGGCATGCTGCTAATGGATGAGTCATAAATTGTATCTCCTGGGACCTGGAAGAGGTTCTCACAGGAAATGCCACCAAGAGGCTGCCAAAAGTAGTTAACGCCCTAACTTGGGAGAGAAAGCACACCTATACTTACCAATGCATGTAGGCTCCAGAACTCTAGGAGTAGGGGAGAGGTGTAAGCTAAGAGGGAGATCAGCACTCGGGTTAATTGTCAAGGTTGCCAGTGAGTTAGGCAGAAAAGGGGAGGAAATAATTACCCACAAATTAAGCGAAATGTGGAAATTGCAGGAGGCCAGCCCAAGCAGTACCAGGAAAGTAAAAAACCAAATGCAGGTAGATGATATAATGAGAATAAAGACAAGAGCATGGTCAGCCATGAGGAAGCAGGGCAGGGCCAAGGACTGAAGAGATTTGGGAGACAGGTTTGGGTCCAGTTCCCAGGTTGGAGGTCCATAGGTTTCCACTGCGATGATGTTTGGCATGCTGCTTCGTTATCAGCAGACAGCTTGTTCTGTGGAAGGAGAATGCATCTGGAGCAAGACCAACCTGAGTTTCAAGCCTCCCCTGATCCTGAACCTGTCAGACTCAGCTTCCTCATGTATAACATGGGCATAATGCCCAGAATATGTGTGTGTGCGTGCACATGTGTTCATACAGATGCATGCCTATGTATTATTACTATTCCATTGTGCTAAGTGCTATTCCAATCACATTATAAATGTTGCTTCAGTTAGTCTCTGTCACAATTCCATAAGGTAGGTACCATTGTTACCATCCCATTCTGCAGAGGGAGAAATTGAAGCACAAAGAAATCAATTTTTTTTGAAAGATAATACAACTAGTAAGCAGCAAGGTCGGGACCCAAATGTGATAACGTGGCTCCAGAGTTGGTGCTCTTAACCACCGCCCTCGCTGTCCCCATGTGGTAATCCTCCATAGTTGGAACTCAGCAAATGAGGGCAATTATAACAATAACAGCAATTATATCCTTCCCACATACTGAAGGCAATTCTACAACACGTTGTCAATTTATTCATTCAGCTAGCAAATAATGCAAATGTGCTGAGTGCTTGTCTCATGCAAATGTGCTTACAAAATGTGAAAAATAAATTAAGTCATTTATTTCCCCATGCGCTTCTGTGATACCTCTCCCCGTGACAGCAACACCTGGTGCCCCGTGGGTGTCAAACGAATGCTTATTAACTTGTGTCTCGCACTGTCTGGTCGTAGAACATGAAGATATAAATATTATCATGAATGTTACAATTATCAAGAATGAGAATTCCAGGTTACAGAACAAGTGCTACTGGAACTGAAGTGTACAAAGGTCCAGGCTTAATGACCCTTCCAAAGTCTGGTACATTTAAATTCTGCAGCAGACATTGGGCCGTCGGCCATGTTCTGCCCTATGATGGGTGGAGGGGTTTACTTCTGTCTTCCGGGACCAGCATTTTCTGTGAAATTTGACATTTCTGTCTCTCAGTCTTGTTCTCAAGTTTGCCCAATTCAGAAATCTGACAAGGGAATGAAAAGCTGCTACTTCCCCATGCCTGCCATCAGTGCTTGACACGGTCAGCCTTTAGGATTTGGGTTAACCTTTGTTAGAGGAAGCCTGCAGAATCGGGACCAAAATAATCACTAATGAGCAGTGTACCAGGCCACGGTGTTCCGGCTCCCTCTTCCCTTTCATGTTCAATTCGCTGCCTTAACTAAGTGGCCCTCTGCAAAGCCAGCCTTGTGACTAATGGGCCTTTGATCAGCTTTTGCCTCCTGACAGCTGTACATATAAATGAGTGTTTATCCCAATTAAATCATGAACATTGATTCTTCCTCCCCTCTGACTGCAAAGTGTGCCCTCATGTCAAAGCACCCCCATTGTTCTTATGTCAAGGATAATATCCTCTCACTGGGAAGAACTCTGCTTGGGGATGGAGCATGTACAGTTTAGGATACTTTGGAGGAAAAAGCACAAGGGTTTAATAAGAGATGGTGGGAACAGATTTTCAGGAATCTGCTAGCAATTCGCTAGGGTGGGCAGCAAAGCTACAATTTTTTGAGCACCTGCAATTGCTAGTACGTAAAAAAGTACCTCACATACATGCTTTCATTTTATCTTCACCTTAATCTGATAAGTATCATCAGCTCCATGGTACAGAGACAAATAAAGAATATGGGCTCAAGGACTATGTGACCTGCTCATGGTTATGTGGTGGGTCAGGGGAGGAGTCACAGTTCAAACAACCCAAACCAAGTTCTACAGGACTCCAAAGTTCTATTTCCTCAGCATCTTGGATGAGCACTATCTTCTTCTCATACTCCAGAAACAGTACTGAATCTGGGCTCTGGCTGAGTTTCCCGTTCACTGCACGCCTGGGTAAGTTGCACATCCCTTCTGGTCTCAAGATCTCCATCTGCAAATCAGGAGCTACCAGCACTGGCTCTGCTTACCTGGCCAAATTCTTGTGAATGAGATTTGTACGTGATAGTGTGCGGTGTGACTGTACTGGATGACTGACATGTATATGAGCAGCTTTTGTTCATCTGGTACAGTCTCTGGGCCCCTTTGGACACTGTGCTGCTTCCCCTTCCTGACTCCAGAAGCAAGACATAGGCATGCTTTGCCAAGAGCAGTTTTGCTTTCATTATTAGGGATAACTCTGTCTTGAAGTTGGAACAAAAATGGCAATCGAAAGTGCTTTCATGGGAATTTCAAAGATTCCATTTTGCTTGGGGAGAGAAGAAACAGGAGCCAATGGAACAGCAATTAAATCCATAGTCTAAAAACAAATGCTACTAACACACAGATGATATCATGCAATAGTTGGAATTTCTCCTGTTTTCTCAGGCTAGCAGAGCAGGGGCAGCCCTCTGAAATCTCACGCCAGCTGTCAGCATCTGTTCCAGGGGTTGCCACTCCCATGCGTCTCTGGCAAATTCCTCTCTCCAACCCAAATCTGTTGTACTTAACTCCTAAAATAACCGAGGAAGCCATGAAGGGACCTGATGCTGCTTCAGCCAACCAGCGTTCACGCAGTATCTGGTGGGTCTTGCTTGTGGCAGTTCCCTGGATTGGAGACTTATTGATCACACAACAGGAATTGCTAACTGAGTCATCTGTGTCCCAACCGATTATCCATCTGGGCCCTCCAATGCCAGGTGGGTTTTGTCTCCCTACAGGAGCCAAAAGGAACTCATAGCTTGCCTAACCAACATCTCCTCTCATGTGCCACAAAATCCCTGTGTATTTTATCCAGAAAGAAGGCTAATCAGAGGCATCAGACTGGGGCTAAGTCACTGCTAACAGCTGGCCGTGACGGCACAATATTTAACCTTATGACAAGTAAGCCATCTTGAGCAAGAGACTTCCTGGGGCCTAAAAGCCTACTAATATACAGGGAAGAAAGTTTAGTGGTTCCACAAAAAAGCTAATCATACTCGTAGAATTACCATATGACCCAGTAATTCCAGTCCTAGGTATATACCCCCAAATTGAAAACAAGTGTTTAAACAAATCCTTGTGCACAAACATTCAGATACACAATAGCCTAAATTGTGTGAAAACATTACAATGTCCACCAACGGATGAATGGATATACACATTGTGGTATACGCACACAATGGAATATCATTCAGCCATAAAAAGGAATGAAGTACCAAAACGGGTGACACCATGGATGAATTGTTAAAACATTATGCTAAGTGAAAGAAACCAGAAACAAAAAGTCACATATTGTAAGTTTCTGTTTACATGAAATATTCAGAATAGGTAAAGATAGAAACAGACAGCAGATGGTGGTCATCAAGGCCTGGGGGAAGAAGGAATGGGGAGTAACTGCTTAATTATTAAGGGGTTTTACTTCAGAGTGATGAAAATGTTTGGAACTAGATAGATGTGGTGGGTGTACATTGTAAATGTACTAAATGCCATTGAATTATTCCGTTTAAAATGGTTAATTTTATGTTATGTAAATTTCATCTAATTTTTTCAGGAACCTATTATTAGAGCTTGTAACATCCTCTGAAACACATAAAAAATTAAGATGGACTGATGAGAGAACAGATATGCGATAAAACACAAAGAATAAAATATTAATTACAGAACTCAGGTGGTGGGTAAATGGGTGTTCACTGTAAAATTTAATGTTTCCATGGGTTTGAAAATTTGGATAATAAAATGTTAGGAAAAGAATAAACCCTTGTACTATCATCCCATCAGGCACTTGAAAAAGAGGTAACAGAATCCCAGTAGCTTGGTCCTGACTGGGACATGCTGGGAGCTTGTCGGACTCACTCCTCATCTCCCCGTCTTGCCCCCACTTTGCCCGTCTGCAGATAACGTCTTCTTTTCATGATAATAACTGCCACTTACACAGTCAGAACCTAAGCCAGGTGACTTACAGTTATTGTCTGCAGTCCTGATAACACTTCCAGTCGGTTACAGATGAGAAGCCTTCCACAATGATAAGTAAAACCAGACGCAAAAGTGTACATACATTTCATATAAGTACATTCTCTAGGAAGTAGAAAACCCAACAGGCAAAATGAACTTATGCTGTTCAGAGAGAGGACAATGCCACCCTGGGAGGGTGGCTGACTGGAAGGGCTCAGGGGTGCATCCGGGCTGCTGTGCTGGGGCCAATCTTACACAGTCAGAACCTAAGCCGGGTCTCTGTCTAGTGCTGACACATGAGCGCATCCACATTGAGAAAATCCACTGAGCTGTATATGATGTGTTCCTTTTAAAAATGTATACTATATATCAATAAAAGTTAGATAAAATGAAATCAATGAAATAGTTAAGTAAAACTTAATCAGTAAAACCAAAAGTTGGCCTTTTGAAAACATTAATTAAAAAAGAAAAAGAAAAAAGGGAAGGGATTAAGATGTACAAATTGCCAATTATAAAAACAGTCATAGGGATATAAAGTATAACATGGGGAATATAGTCAATAATGTTGTAATAACTATGTATACGCCAGGTGGGTTCTAGACTTATTATCAGTCAATCACTTTGTAAGTTATATAAATGTCCAATCACTACGTTGTACACCTGAAACTAATATAATATTATACTATGTCAACTGTAATTGAAAAATTAAAAAAAAAAAATTAAAAGAACAGATTCTAGTTAAACAATTAATAAAAGACAGGGTGTAGGCTTAAAAATGGAGGAAAGACAAGTGAGTAATATTGGGCAGAAGAAAAGACATAACTGCCAATATAGAAGGAGTTGTAGTTTTACAGAATACTGTATATAGATTTATTCCAATGGCCTCGAAAATCCTGATGAAATGAATACTTTCTCAGAATACGACTAACACTAAGGCTGTAGGAGAGCAGCAGCCAATCAGAGACCCTGCTGCTCTCTGGAGTCTCAACAATAGCTGAATTCATAACCCTTCCTCTCTTGTTGGCATCTGGGGGGCGGGGCACAGCCCCACACACAGCGCCCGACCAATTAGTAAATGGCTAGGGGCCACTGTGAATTGTAGACCCTTTGTTCTGCAGAAACTATAAAACCTGCCATAGAAAGGTGGTAGGAGTCACTGTGCTCAGAGCCTGAATCCATTTCTTATGAAACGCCAGAGCCCTTGGCTGAGACCTCATCTTGGTTGCCTCCCGGAGGCCAGGTGATGGCTAGGTAAGGCCGGATGGCTCACCCCTGTAAAAAGATGCAGCACTACATAGGGGATGGGTGTAGTATTTTTGTCGTCATAAGTACTCTTTTATTTAGAAATAAGAACCCACCTTTTTCTTACGTCACAGGTGCTGGGAAACATTACTTTGGCTTTAAATAGGTTTTCAAAGAAAAGTCAACTTGGAGGCATGGAGGGGAAGAAATTCAATAAATGGTAAGTTTAGGCAATAATCTATTAGCAGCTGGGCAGGGTGTTGTTGAGGGAGCTTTTCCTCTGCAAGCCCTAAACTTGACTCTTCAAGGTAAGACGGAAACTCTGAGCGGGAAGAAATGGCCAAGAGAATTGGATGTTGCAAAGGGGATCAGAAGGACCAAAGAAAGCCAGAGGTCATGGGGCTGGGCAACCTGAACTTTCCTAGTTACTCCAGAAAGGCAGTTTTTATAATGAGAGCACAAGTCAGTACAGAAATGGCTGGAGGAAAAGAGGAAGGGCCTTTCCTTGGAGTGGTGGGAATGGTGGTGGGGGTGGGTGGGTGGGAGGGGAGTGCTTTTGTGAAGGGTGGATCTCTCACAAAGATAGGATCCGGCAGAGAGGATGTGGTTTGCTTATGCTTAGGAAGGCACTAAGCATATTTGTAGGTTGAAGGGAAGGCTCAGGATGAAAATGATTAAGCTACAAAACAGAAAATGGAAATCATGGATGGAGCAAGGTCCTAGACTCAGGAAGATGGGACAATGTGGGCTCGAGGAGAAGGTGGGCTTTGGAAAGGAGACCAACTAACAGAGCCAGCATAACCTCTGTAGTGGATTGGATAGTGGTCCCCAAAAGGTATGTCTATTTCTAAACCCCCAGTACTTGTGAATGTGACCTGTTTTGGAAATACAGTGATATCTTGGTTTGCGAGTATAATTTTTTCCAGAAATAAACTACTTGTATTGAAAGACATCGCTTGTTTACCCAGTTAAAATGTATTTGAAATGTTTGCTCACCTTAAGGAACACTCGCAAACCAAGTTACTCACAATCCAAGGTTTTACTGTAAGGCCTGTGCAAATATAATGAAGATCTGTAGATGACATCATCTTGGATTTAGGGTGGCCTTAAATCCAATGACTGGTGTCCTTATAAGAGAAAAGGAGAGGGAGGTTTGAGACCCAAACACACAGGAAACACACAGGGAAAAGGCCGTGTGAAGATGGAGGCAGAGGCTAGAGTTACAGAGCCCCAAGCCAAGGAAAGCTGACAGCCCCCAGAGGCAGGGAGAGGCAAGGAAGGAGCCCCCTAGAGCCTCCAGAGGGAGCACGGCCCTGCCGATACCTTCATTTCAGGATTCTGGCCTCCAGAAAACCGAGAGCATAAATTTCTTTTGTTTTAAGCCACCTAGTTTGTGGTTAATTTGTTAGGGTAGCCACAGGAAACTAACACAACCTCCAAACTCCAGGTTAGAAGTGGATCCACTAGAGTGAGCAAACCCAAGATACACTGACATACTTCTTAGATGTGTCCTTAGGAGAGGCCAGCTGGCCCTCTAAAGCCTTGTTCCTAGAGCAGCCATGATGGCTGTGACAAACTCAGCCTTGAAGGCGCACTCCATAGTCAGTGTTCAGTCTCTATTTAGCCTGCTTTCCATTGTCCTGGTTAGCATTTCTCACTGTGCCCCCAACTCTCATCCCAGTTGCTTTAGGTTCAAAGCATTAAGTCCTCTAGTTTCTTTCTCCAAACTATGTAGATTACATGAAAAATTCAACTAAGAGGTCATGAAGAAAAGACCCATGATATGTTCCCTCCCCTTCCTTTCCCTCTCCTCTTCTCCTTTCCTCTCCCCTCCTTTTTCTTTCCCTCCCCTCCCCTCTGCTTCATTTAATTCAAACAACTGCTTGATTTCTCCTGGGGACCTACACAAACACTTATTTTTATGGTTGGTCTAACTGCTAATTCCCACCACTTAAGTTCAAGTTCCTCAATTCATCACAACTTAATGTGCCATCAATTACAGCATAACGAGTCACTGAGAATCATTTATTCAAAATATTTTAGCTCCCTAGCTGAGATTCAAAGAAGAAGGATATTATCCTATATATCCAATTCATTGAGAAATTCCCAATCTAAAATCACTATAGGTCATCCAGTTTCCAAAGGGGGCTTTATGGGGAAAAACTGTGACAGAGGAACACACTCATTCACTCCATATTTATTTAGTACCTACTTGTTACCAAGTACTTTGTGTTAGGTGTTAGAACTAGATTATGAATAGGAGGAATGAACCTGACATTCAAAGAGTTCATTGTCACATGTGTAGTTGGGAAAAAGATGCTTAGTTGAGTAACACGAGTACAATATGATAAGCAGTATCTTGCGGGATACACTGTACTGCTTAGGCATCTTGGGAAGGTAAGGGGTGTTTCTGCAGATGGGGTAGGGTTTGTGCTAGATAGTCTCGTTTGTACCTTGAATGCACCCTCCACCTTCTCCCACCTGCTCTGTGCTCATGGAGGTGTCCTCTCTGAACTGTATCCTCTTCTTTTCTTTTTTTTCTTTTTTAGCTGGGCCATCCTGCCACCTGTTGGCAGCTTAGCAGCAGCTCAGCTGCAGCTGGGCATCAAACTGCTGTTGCTCAGAGCTCAGCTCACACTCTTGAGCAAGCTCTTAACCAACTGAGCCACTCAGCCGGCCCTTGAACTGTATCCTCTGAGCATTCATACCTCTAGCTTCCAGATAGGTTCAAGCAATGGGAGGACATCAGAGGATGGAGGAGCTCCCTCCCTGTCATCCTGCAGGTCAGCAGGTACTGAACTGTTCTGGGAAAGGCCATTGCTTCTATCTGGAGGCTCTTCGTATGAAACTGACTATGTTCTGGTGACGGCTCCCTCCCTCCTGTTTTCGGCAGTTGCTAGCCTTGGGCCGCCTCACCATCCCATTTTGGTTTTCTTAATCTTGTCAGCACCTTCGTAAATAGTTCCATCATGCTACATCCCTTAACCACTTGTGGTTGGAGTGTACCATTTATTTCTGCTGGATCCTTGAAGGATAGTGGTGGGGTCGGGGGATGCTTCACAGAAGGAGTGACCTTTGGCTATGTCTTGAAGAGTGAGTAAGCTTTCACCAAGTGCACACAGGTGTCCCAGGCAGAAGTCAGAACATTATCAAGGCTGGGAGGCCTGGGAGCCGACTGCACACTTGGGGAGTAATAAGCAATGCTTATCTTCTTTAAGAAGGACTTGTGGGGCATGGTGGGAAAAGAAACTGGAAAGTCAAAAGACCTTGGGTGCCATGCTACGGTTTTTGAGCTTTATCCTAGAAGGGATGGGAAATTCAAAAGACACTGACAACATTCTAATGTCTTCAATTTCCAGATACCCAGGTCTTTCTATGAAGTCTGTATTTCAAATATAAGACGCTGGTGTAAATCTATGCTCTGCATTTATGCTTTACTGGCTTTGTACCCATCCCTGGTTGGTGGTTAATAAAACTCACTCTCAGGCTGTGAGCAGGAAAGCTGCTGACTTTTTTTTTCTTTTTTTTTTTTTTGAGGGCAGTGTCACTGGCCCTCCTATGTGGGACCCGATCCGGGGCCGCTGGCTTCCCAAGCCAGCGCTTAACCACCGCACCACTCGGCCGGCCCAAGCTGCTGACTTTTAAAAAGACCACATCACTTCCAAAGCTTTTTCTCCTCAGTCCCAGTTCCTTGGGCCTTGTACCTGCGTGTGATGGAGAAAGAGACGGTTCCTCTGGATGTGTATCGCTATTCCATTCATGCACCAAAAACTTTGCTGAATGTGACAGTCTATCTCAAGCCTTTATAAAAGGCAGCGCTTGATCAGAGCTAAGACTCGTGGCTCAGGTCTTAGGGAAGGGGAAGGAGGGAGGCCGAACTGAAGGGTGGTGGGCGCCTTGTGCGTGGGGCTGGGAAGGAAGAGGCACTCAGGAAGAGAGAAAAGCTCAGAGCAGCGCTGCCCAAGAGAAATGTAACATAAACCACAAATGCAAGGCACACATGCAATTTTAAATGTTGTGGAAGCCACCAAAAAAAAAAGTAAAAAGAGGTGGAAGCAACCCAAGTATCCACTGATGGATGAATGGACAAACAATATGTGGTCTATACAGACGATGGAATATTATTCTGGTAAAAATGAAGGAAATCGGACACATGCTACAACATAAATGAACCTTGAGGATATTATGCTTAGAGGAATATGCCAGTCATCAAAGACAAAGACTGTATGACTCCAGTTGTATGAGGGTCCCAGAGCAGTGACATTCATTAGAGACAGGAGGTAGAAGAGTGGCTACCAGGGACGGAAGGAAGGAGTGGGGACTTGTTTAATGGTACAGAGTGTCAGTTTTGCAAGACTAAACGAGTTCCGGAGATTGGTGGCACAACATTGTGAATACACTCAACACTGCTGAACCGTACACTTAAAAACAGTTAAGATGGTAAATTTTATGTTATGTTTGTTTTACCACAATTTTTTAAAACGTAAAAAGAAACAGGTAAAATTAATGTTAGGAACACATTTTATTTAACCCATTATACCTAAAACATTAACATTTCAATATGTAATCAATACTGACTTATTGAGATATTCTACAGTGTTTACATACTAAGATCTAGCATGCATTTTCACAGTTATTATAGCCCTGAATTTGAACTAGCTATGTTTCAAGTGCTCAATAGCCACACGTGGCTAATGGCTTCCATACCGGGCAGGGGGCCCAGCTGAGATGAGTGACTTTTCCTTATAAGTGCACCAATAACTGCCCCCATAGTGACACTTTTTCCAGAGGCTTCTTCCTTGAGGAACTTGCCTTTGAGGCCAGGCATGGGCTGAGGCCAAAGCGGTCGTGCAGCACCATGGGAGGGTGGTTCTAAGGGCCACGCCACAGCCCCACATTGAAAGAGACCAGAGGAGACCCCTGAGCCCTCCTCCACTTTCCCAGGAAAAGCCTCTGTTGTGACTGCTCTGCCCTCGATCCGGTGCTACTATGTTGGTACCTCACTGAGGTATGGTAATCCATAACAGACGTCAGCGTCAGAATCACTAGCTCCGTGACCTTGGCCAAGCTGTACAACATCTCAGAGCCTGAGTTTCTTCATTGGTGAAATAGAGATAGGGACAGTGGCCATCATCTATGTCTGTTCTGAGAATGAACTCAAAATGCACGCACAAAGCTTCGGTCAAAAGTGACGGGTGCATAGTCAATAGTGGGAGTCACTCTGTTATAAAAAATCACCATCATCGTCGTTACCATTATCACTATACTATATTTTAGCTTCACAGCAGTATCCTAACGTCCTCTCAGACTGTCAGTCATCCCCTAGCTAAGGTTAAGTGTTCTCATGGTGCCGTGCCCAGGTGTGGAGTTAGCCTGCTCAGGCTCGAATTGCAGCTCTGCCACTTTCCAGTGGCATGAGCCTCTTCTCAATGTCTCCTCCTCATCCCTGGTCCCAAACATGCGGTTCCATCTGCCCAGAACCATAGTGTCCTGTGTCTCAATTTTTAAATCTGCAAAATGGGAACAGTAACAGTAAACACTGCATAAACTTGTGGTGAGGATTAGATACACAGATGTAGATGGGGCGCTTAAAATGCGTGCCAGCACTCAGCAAGCCTCAGGTGAGTGGTCGCTACTATCACTGGGCAAAGGCCTGGGGGCGCCACGATCAATGAAGCAGAAATAATCCCTGTAGGAAAGCTGGGCCTTAAACCAATGATGCCACAAAGACTCTTATCCACTGGGATGTCCTTACAGATGTCTTCCTTACATTTGTGGGCCACAGTGTAAAAGCCTCTTATCCTCTCCTCGGCAGACGGAAGCTTTATTCTCTGGCGGACTGCAAGCACACTGTTTCCCTGGTCTGTCCACCATCCAAAGCAGCAAGGCTGCCTTTCCTTCTCAGACCACTGCCCCATCAGCTCTACTCAGAGGCACCGGTGCCTCACCAGTTCCGTGAAGCAGTGCGTCTTCTATCGCTACTAAGTCCTTGCAGGCTGAAAGAGTCAATAAGGCTCCTAAAACCCACACATGTATCAAACCTGCTTCTATCTGGGTGGGAAAATCTTGCTCCCAAGATACCGTCCTTTCCCTCTTGTGTAGGTCAGCTAATGCATGCTGGGTTTCTGTGTACCAACCGGGCTCAAATAATTATGGAATGAACAAAAGAGATTAGCACTGAAGCAATCTATGGGAAACCACACAGGAGGTCAGCATGGCACAGTTTAATTTCCAAATTGACGAGAGAACAGGATATACAAGAAAAATAAATTGTTCATCAAAATTGTCCTTATAGAAGGCAGCAACTAAATAAGAAGCATTCAACAGCTCTTATTTGATGAGAGTTGGCCTCAGCCCTGGCTGACCTCCATCATTAAAGCCCAAGTGGTCGGGAGAAGAACACGCAGCACTGGAGACCCTACACCATGTTCCTTTTTTTCTCTCAATAAGCTTAGCTAGTATGTACTTTCCCAAAGACCCCCACTCCCAGCCTCTGTCAGGCCTTCAGCCTCAAATGCAGCCTGAGGAGCAAGTTTAGCTCTATGCTGGCTCTGTCAGGCTTGGGAAGGAGGCAGGAGGGATTGACAGAAAATTCTGGACTGCATTTCCCTCCTGTGGCCCCTGCTCATCTTTCTGAGCTGCCCTGGTACAGGATGGCAGTCTTTTTCCCCCCTCCTCTTCACCCCTTACAGAGATGGAAAACGGAGGCTGCTGGACATGGGGTCCTCATGTGAAGCACTGACTAAGTGAGGGAACCCAAGAAACTGCAGGCTTGTCCTAGAGAGAATGATGCTGCCTCAAAAGCCAGCTTAAAAAAGCGACTAGTACCTTTTTATAGCTCTTAATTTAGAGGGGGTCATGGTGAGGGAGGGAGGAAGAAAGGAAGGAAAGGAGGGGAAGGAGAGACAGAGAGAGGGAGGGAGAGACGGAGGGAGTGGGGGGGGGAGAGAGAGAGAGAGAGAGAGAGAGAGAGAGAGAGAGAGAGAGAAGAAGAAAGCCCGGTTCGGATCCCACGTGTGAGGGCCAATGACACTGCCCTCAAAAAAAATAATAATAATATCAAAATGATTTGATATTTATCTTGACCATATTACTGATGGTTTTGGACAATAGAAATATATATCAGAGGACAGTTTGATAATAGGTAGGAAAAGCCACAAAAATGTTCATATTTTTTACCTCATTAATCTCAATGTTGAAAATTCATTATCCTTACAATTTTCTTTTAAAAAAAGAAGGGAAGTAAAATTCTCTATGCACAGAAATCTTTACAGTGGCATTTCAACTATGGGAAAACTGGAAGCAATTTAAATAGCTAACAATTGCTAAACAGATTACATCACATCCATTTAAGGGATTAATCCATTAAATCCGGCCACAATTACCATCCAACTCGTATGTGAAAGCACTAATGGAAGATGGGGAGAGTATTTATGGAATAACACTGGGGACAGAAGCAGAGTAAGGAATACATCTAGACTGTGGTTGCAGTTGTGTCCAAAAGGCATGCTTAGAGGAAGACAACACAGAGAAGAACCAGAGGTACTAAAAGGGTAAGATTAGGAGAAAGTCATTAAAAAAAAAATTACCATGTAATGTTTCCACAATGCATTGTTATTAGTAATGCAAAAATAAATAACAGCAAAGCAAAGGCATCTGATTACTCATCTTGTCTCATTTCTTTGGCTTTCCCAGGGTTGCTTAAGTTAGATCCTCCCAACCTGTACGCCAAGACATACCACTGGACAATGGATGAGTTCCAGAGAGAGTGATGCCCCAAATGTTGAACGCTTTCCACTGGGTTAGCCACTGGAGCCTCCTAGGCACCCAGCCCCAGCTTTGAGCAATCTCATCTTTTACCCTGGGGTGTCATGGTATGAGAAAGGTCGCAAAGCAATGCCTAAGTAAGAGGATTCCCTGTGAAGTCCACTCCTTGGTTCGAATTTCATGCACGCCCCACAGCAACTTGGGAGCTAGGGCCCTGACCCTCCCACATGACTCATGACGGTGTTCAGCTCTGCATCTGAGCATCCAGCCAAGTGCCAAGTGCCAGCCAGCGTGAAGCATCTCCCACTCCCCCACCTTCATTATGCACAGCTGCTCAAAGCCTGCTCTTAACATAAATGCAGGGGCCCCTCCTCACTCCCTCCTTCTCTCCTTTCTCCACTCTTCCTGGAGAAGGTGAATTTGTATGTATTTACTACAGAGGCTCAAGCATCTACACATTCAGCATAACCCGCTCAGCTACATCAAAGCTTCTAAAAAAAAGTAGGAAGGGAAGATGGGAAAACAAACAAACACCAAACAAATAACGGTGCCTTCTGATAACCAGAACACAAGTGAGTTTATGAGCAGGTGCACCCTTGCTGGGCACATTATTTAGTACCAGTACCAACAATCCAAAGATACCAACCAGCGCCCTACACTAAGGCAACCTGCTGCCAGCTACACAAGTGCTTTAAAGCAAAAATTCTCTCCTGTCCCTTTTCAGCTTCAGTCCATCCAAATTTCACAGCAAATCCCAGGTTTGATTTGCAAAAGAAAAACCCATTAAAAACTTTCCCAAAGTTCAAGACAGCTTCAACATTGTCAGCCATGAGGGCCCCGCCTATGTGCCCTGGGCTGAGAAGAGGCAAAAAACGCAGCCCGTGCTTTTCCACACCTGGGCTGTGCGCATTGAACTCTTTTAACTGAGCGGTGAAATCGTATTGGATTTGGTGCTGTTTACTCCAGACAACTTGAGCTGAGAAGCAGACGCAGAAGTCGCCCTTGCCCCTTTGTGGCTCGTGGGATGTAAGTGCGCCTGCAGAAGAGCTGCTGGGCGGCAAAGGGATGGAGATCTACACGGTTGCCAAAGAAACTTGGGAAAGAAACCCTCTGGGAGAGACTTCCCGCTCAGGAAAGCTCTCTTGGGCTGAGGTGTCTTTCTGCCATGCAGTCCACTCTCAAGAAGGAAGACGAAGAATAAAAGGAAATATGTCCCACCTGCTGTTCACATTTATTACGATCGGCAGAGAAATTGTGAGTGCGTATGGACACACTCGTGCACCTCCTTTGGAAGAGGGGGGCAGGTCCCAAATGCACTTGCTAATTGTGTGAACCATCTCTCCCACCCCAGCCACAAAGCCCTCAGCCATACATGTGCACGCCCACCTCACAGGCAAGCCCCCTCCCCAGCATTCCCTACCCAGCTGTAGAGAAATCATAAAATGCGACTCACATGTGGTAGCTTCAGCCTCCCTTTGCCTCTCCACAGCCTGCGCACAGGCTCTGGTCGCTGCTGCTGCTGCTGCTGCTGCTGCTGCTGCTGCTGCTGCTGCTTTTCCTGCTGCAAGTAAGACAAACCTTCATCCACAGAGATGGTTTTCCTGTGGGCTGCTTTGTCTGAGATTCCCCAGATGGATGCCGACTTGTTTATGTCATTATCCGAGTTTGAGAGCTCCCCTAACACAGGCAAGGCTTTGGGGCTGTCATCTTCCACCGGCTGGGTTTCTGCTGAGAGAAACAACAGACCTGCAACTGACAACTGATCAACTGATCGCATGCACACACTCCAGGGGATGGCAACCCAAGACTACGAGGTAACACATTAGCTTGCAATGATACTAAGCACGGCTGAGGATCATCTGTCTTCCACTGGCACTGTGAGCCTGACCAAGCTGAGGAGACATTATTTATGAACTTACAGCTTCCAGTGACTCTAGGTGAAGCCATGTGGGCATTATGAAGTACAGTGTCACAGAAGAATTCTGCCACCCCTAGACATGATCCATGGATGAAATCAATAAGGGGGGGGAATAATATCATTTGGTGGTTAAAAGTTCAAGCTTTCAGAGAGACAAAGGTTTATATACATTTAAGTCAAATTAGGTTCAAGTGTGAACTCCATCATCTATCAGCTGTGCAAATTTGGGCAAAGTCCTTCTCTCTGAGTCTCTTTCTTCATCTACACATTAGGGATAATAACACTTAGCCTATTGGAGAGCTGCAAGAAGTAAGTGGGATGTTACATATAAACTATCGAGTTGAATGCATGTCACATAGCTGGCACCCCATAAGAGAAATAAAGATCCCTCATCCTGTTGTAGTCTTTGTTCACTTTGGGGACTCTTCTCTTAATGAAGAATCTGGTGATTGCACTATAAAATATCGCTTGAGTGGCCCATGTAATTAATTGTGTCCTCAGAGGAGACAGATTATGATACTGTACATATCTGGGTAAGGCCTGATTTTCAGATCTCAAGCATGTAACTGTGCTGGGATGTCCATTCCTCAGATATGGGAAATGGGAGAGGCTTGTTGATTGAAGTCACTCAGCAAGGAGAAGACGCTGAGTCCTACTGCGAGTGACCCTGAGGAATAGGTGAGAACAGAAGGGAAATCCATTTTCACTGAAGCTCTTTATTTAGGAGAGTGGGGGTTTCTCATGACCGACAGATTTTGACAAAGGGATCCTCAGTACAGAAATCAGTATTCATTTCGAAGAGTAAAAGAGAACATGCCCAAGCGATGAGAAAATCCAGGCTGTTCATGCCCGACTGGACCTCTGAGGCAGGCACTCTAGTCCTAACTTCTCTTTTCCCAGTTGAGAACATTGATGTTCAGAGGCTGGTCATGACAGACTCATCTCCCATGCCCCACTACCTCCAAGGCAGCAGAAGAATGCCTGAACAAGTGCCAGTTGCTGATCGGGGCCATTTCTACCATGTTGTGGTATTTTCAATGAAGCCAACATACACTAGACCCAGGGTGGACACATGGCTTAGCCTTGTCCATGCTCCATCTTGCCCTACAAAGGATGCTAAATGGAAAGTGCTTTCAGGTCCAAAGCACTGCTCTCCAGATGAATCAGGGTAAATGAACAAATGTGAAAAGCCGGGACCAGAGCTGTTACCGATAAAGTCTTCTCCCACAGGGCTGATGGCCTTTTAAAATATGAAGGGAAGACTGGGGAGGAAAAGAAATACACAAGTAGTCAACCAAATCCCAAACAGGCTCCTTTCTTCTGAGAGCTGAGAAAGTCTCAATAAGATCCCATAAACATGGAAGGACCGTTTATGGAGGAATGTCTGCTACATTGTAAATGCTCAATGAATGTCAGTAATTAATAACCAATAAGAAGAGAGATGAAGGAATTGCTATAATCTACGCTCATAAATCATACCAGCATTACACTACTATTTTACATATGTTGTCGCATTCAATTCTCAACATGCAGCCTGTAAGCAAATTCTGATGGTACCGCCTTGAAATATATCCAGAATCTGACCACCTCTCACTTTCTCCATGGCTACTCATCTAGTCCAAGGTGCCATAATGTCTTGCATGGACCATTTCAACAGCCTCTTAACTGTTCTGCATGCCTCCACTCCTTCCCTCTTGTCAGCACAGCGTTATCTTTTAAAACTTGGAGCTAGACCATACTACTCTGCTCAAAACTCTCCAAAAGCTTCCCATCTCACTTAGAGAAAAAGGCCAATGTCCTTATTGGCCTACCAGGTCCTACAAGGTCGGGCCCTTTGCCTCCCCTCTTCTTACATCTCTGAGCTTATTTCCCATTCCTCTTCCAATGCCCTAGACATGCAGCCCTTTTGCTGCTCTTTGAACACACCATGCGATGCACCCCAGAGGCCTTTGAACTTGCCATTTTCTGTGCCTGGAGCACTCTACCTCCATTCACTTACCTAATTCATTTCTTCACTCCTTCAACGCTCTTTCCAATGTCACTTTCTCAGTGACACTTTCCCTGCTCGCCCTATTTAAAGTCACTCTCTTCACAGCATTCCCTCTCCCCCAGCTGTGTTTTTCTCCATAATACGAATCACCCAATAACAGGCTATATATTTCCTATTTTTTGTGCATGTTGTTTGTCTCCCCAAATCTCCCCCTATGAGAATGTAAGCCTGATGAGGGCAGGCTTTTAAAGCTCTGTATTTCACTGCTGTACACAGTGCCTGCACCACGTAGGTGCTCATTAAATATTTCTTGAGTTGATGAATAGAACTAAGAAGATTAAATCTCTTGTCAAAGGTCAAGGAGTTAACATACGATATAGTTGGACTTAAGCAAGTGTTTCTGCTCCACAGCCCTTACTCTTTCCAATGCACCAGCAGTGTCTTTACTGAGGTGATATGCAAACTGTTGTACACTTACTGCCCACTAGAGCAATGCTTTCATTTCTAGTTGGGTCTCATGCTACATTTCAGTGGCTTCAGGCTGCAAGTCTGTCATTATTTGCCAACATTTCTATCAACAAAATATTTTGTGAGCTGCAAGTGTATTTTACCAAAGGGAAGAACAGCCACTTTATTTCTTCGAATAGATTTATTGAAATCAATGTTCTGGCTGAAATGAGAATTTTCCTTATGGCAGATGTCCTTGACTGTCCATTCTGAGATAAGAAGCAATCTCTAACACTTTTTAAATTTCTTTTGTGCATCAAATTATTTGAAAAAAAGAATAAACAATGCCCTGGAGTGACTGAATTTTTGAAACATTTCAGAAGTGGTGGCTGAGCACTAGGAGGAACCAGAGACTCTGAGTTGTTTTCAACAATATGTGGAGAAATGAATTCCCTCTTTGTTCATAACTTTCATTGGTTACATTCAGGATCTCTTAATGTAGGCGAATCTCTCTATCAGGAAGATGTGCTATCCTTTGGGGCAGTATACCAAGAGACCCTTCCCTGTGGGAAGACGCTGGTGAAGTGGCAAAGATCTCTGGCTTAGGAGTCAGAAAGTCCAAGTGCATCCCCAGTTCGGGAAAGCTCTTCGGTTCACTTGGTTTTCATTTCTTTATCTACGTAAAGAAGAGGTTGGACTAGCTTATCTTTGTTACCTTTTCCAGGTTTAAATGTTAGACTATGAGTGCCATTTGCAGTTGTGAGGGTGAATATGCTCCATGCTGCAACCAAGTAATAGGTAATGAAGTTTAAGTAGGTAGGTTCTGTTTTCAGTAGACCAAACCCACGTGGTCTATCTAAGAATGCATTCATTCATTCATTCAATCATTCACTCACTCACTCAAAGAGTCCATACTATACATCGGCCACTCTGTTATATGTTTGAGTATACAAAGAGTAAAACACAGTCTTTGTATTAAAGGGGATCATAGCATAGTATAGACCAGGGGGGTTGGCAAACTTTTGAGACAATCCTGTCCCTCACAACAATTTAAAAATTATTCAAGAGCCATAGAACAAATGAAATCACCATTATGTGAATAATATCCTTTAAAAATATTTATAAATGAAACTATAATAGTTTTATTTTCATTTTCAATTTTACTTCAGAGCCACAAGTACGTACCCAAAGAGCTGCATGTGGCTTGCGAGCCACAGTTTGCCGACCCCTGGGCTAGACTATAACAGAACACACAGACAATGATGATGCTGTGACGGTGGGGAAACAGAGGACCGCCTGATTAAGTCTTTTTGGAGGATGTGACCCTGAAGATGAATCTTGAAGAATGAGAAGGAGCTGTCCAGGAGGAAAAAGCTAGAAAGGGATGAAATGGGAAAGCCAGATGGAGAAACCATCACCTGTAAAGGTGAGAAAGCTGCCAGAATTAGACCATGTTTAATCAGGTGAGATTTGGGGGTAGAAATCTGACTTTGTAGCTTATTTCTCCTGATTTTCTCTGAAAAGTCAAAGTCCTTACCTTTGTTCATCACAAGGATAGAGAGATATTTGGGTTTCAGAGTCTGTTTAATAGTACTGTTTACAAAAGAAGGCAAAGGGGCTGACAAAAGTGAGATCTGAAAATTATCCTGACGTGTCTGCTCATGTCCTTGTGTCCTGCCTCTGTCATCTCCTACCCCTGGCCCTCACTCTTCTGCTGAGTAAGTTATGTAGGCGTACACAACCACTTCAAATGCATTCACATTCATCGGGTAAAGATGTAATGTGGCTGAGTCAATCTTGTACGAGGAATGACTCATCATGAAGGTTAGGGTGACCGGAGCCCAACATCCTGGGCCTGAGTCCTGGTTCACACTTACTTTCTTCTTCTGAAAAATGGAAGATAATAATAGTACTAAGTTTCAGGTTTGTGAATTAATTGAGATAGCCAATATAAAGCTCTTAGGACCATGCCTAACCCCACGGGAAGGGCTTGATAAATTCTAGCTCATTCATTCGGTATCTGCACTTTCTCAGAAATCTTGAACTAACTTCGTGTTGGGTCACTTGACTCGATGTATTCCCCATTTAAATGATGCAAATTGGAATTAAATTGTTAGGCCTTAACTCTATTGCAGAAATCATGGCTCAAGCAATTGGTAAGCAAGCCTATCAGATCTCGACTTGCCAATTTTCAGTTACTGGGTAACTGGCGGCCAAGAGTAAGACACATGTTTAGCCAGGAGATTCATGAACTAAGACTGAGGCTGGATCTGCCAAGTCTGTTTCTTTCCTTAAAGGCACTTGATGTTTGCAAACCCTTTTCCATTTGAGCTTCTTAAGGGCAGGGGTTTTAGCCCTTGTGAAGTCTCTGTGCTTCACAGGTGCTTTGTGAGGTCTGGCACTGGCCTGCCACGATTGAGCCCATTTAGATCCTGTAGATAACTGACTGCATATATCCACTGACTATCTATCCGTCACTGCAGAGCTGCAGGACAACTGTGTATCTATGTCGCAAAGTCACCAATACAGAACATACAGCCAGCGTAGCAAGACGGCACTGAGCTGCATACCCAGGCACTGGACCCTGAACCCGGATGGAGATGTGGCTTGAAAAGGCAGTTTTGGCAACCACTAGGGAATCTTGTTGACGTTTCAGGATCCATGTTGGGGGTTTAAGAGACGTGGTCAGTCTTACCTGGGCTTTTCAAGATCTGTCAGAGGCACTCATGATGGGCAGACAAAATCGCACAGCCTCTGATCTGAGTACACGCCTTATAAGGAACAGAGGAGGCTGAAAGCCGTGCATACTGAACAGCCCCCAGACTGGTCTCTTCCAATAGTCTTCCCAGAGAAAATGTCTGTTAATTATGACTTCCATAAGATGTATATGCACGACTGCTCATCATCATCAAACTTTTAAAACAGTACTTTTGCTGGACAACTTCAGATACTCAATACATGTCCATGGACTAATTAAAAGCGTGCATGAAAGAATGTTTTTGTCCCCATGATTAAATAGGGGTCTTTATCTTCTGTCTCCCCAAGAAAGAGAATATGTTAAACACAGCAGAGACCACTTGCTGACACGTTTTGGGGCGGGGGGGCCGTTGGCTCTCAGATTTCAGGGCTGCTGTGTGGCGCCTCCAGTTTCATCAGGATGTCACGTTTTTGGTAACAGCATCCGCTGTGCTCCTAATGAACACCCACTGATAAATACAGAGCCTCTGCTCTCCCCAGGACTTGCAGGGGACAGAGGGGCCCCAGCTGGGAGAGACAGAACAAGCCCATATTTCATAACAATTATTCTGGATTACTAGGAAAGGTGGCAAGAAAAACTATTAGCAAGTTGGTGGAAAGATTTATGGCTT
Organism: Aselliscus stoliczkanus; assembly: GCA_033961575.1. Taxonomy (NCBI): domain Eukaryota; kingdom Metazoa; phylum Chordata; class Mammalia; order Chiroptera; family Hipposideridae; genus Aselliscus; species Aselliscus stoliczkanus. The sequence goes on from CM066739.1 coordinate 27,398,806, forward strand.
GGCAGCTCAAAGGTGTGACAGGTTTCTCCTCTGATGAAAAATCACTTCTTTGGAGGTGAGAAAAGGGCAGGCACCCCGCTCAGCAGCTGGGAATCCATCAAGCTACCTTCACTTTTGAGCAACTCTTAGTCTCAATCTAAATATGTCCCTTCAACTCCCTGGGGCACATCATTTCTTATTTCTCCCAGGGAACATTGCAGGATTCATACAATTGAACATACCACACTGTTGACATCCCGTGGTCAATTCTCAGTCATCTGACCTATCAATAACATTTGACATTGCTGAATTCCCTTTTCCTTGTTAAGCTAGTTCCTTCACTTTTACAACTGTTTTGATTCCCCTATTATCTCACAAGCCACTCTGTCCCAGTTTTGTATTTAATTCCTTGTTTCTGCTGCCCAACCTTTGACCCTGGGGCCCTCCAGTTCTCCCTCCTCCATCTACAGGCACTTGCTCAGCGTGCTCATCCAGCCTCGGGCCGTCAAACAGCATCTGAACCCTGTGGGACGTACTCTTGACGTTAGTGCAGACCTCTGCCCTGAACTCTAGACTAATTTGTCTAATTGTCTACTCACTATCTCCACACACATCTCCAGTTTAACATGGCTTAAGCCAACCGTCTGGTCCAGTCCCGACCTCAATGCTGAGCCTACTTCTTGAGTCATCCCCATCTTAGACTTGCTAGATTCTGAATCTTGCAGTCATATTGGTTTCCTCATTTCTTTCATATCCCACCTCTAACCCATAATTTACAATGCGATTGGCTTTACTTTCAAAATCTACCCGGTACCTTGCCAGAATCCCACCCCCCTCACCTCCTGCACTGCTGTCCCTGCTCTGAGGCCCTGAGTTGTCTCTTGCCTGGACTGTGAACAAGCCTCCTAATTGAGTTCTCTGTGTCTGCTCTTGGTGCCTACACAGCAAGAGGGGGGCTTTATGAAGGTGATTCTGATTCTTAACACAAAGCCAGAGTAATCCGTTTAAAATAAGTTCCAACTTCCAAGAACAGGGCCGGCCAAGTGGCTCAGTTGGTTAAGAGCTCGCTCAAGAGTGCGAGCTGAGCTCTGAGCAACAGCAGTTCAATGCCCAGCCCGAGCTGAGCTGCCGCTGAGCTGCCAACAGATGGCAGGATGGCTCAGCTAAAAAATAAATAAATAAATAAGTTCCAACATCTGAATCACTCAGAATGAAAGCCACCATCCTGAGCTTGACTTCAAGGCGGTGCCAGGTCTCGTCCCTCGAACCCCAGAGCCCACCACACCCCATTTCCTACCTCATCCAGCCATGCTGACCTCCTTTCTTTTCCTGAAAGACTCGAAGCAGGCTCCCACCCCAGGGCTGAGCTCTCTCCTCAGCTTAGAGCACTCTGCTTGGCCTATATTCACGACTCATTCCCTCGCTCTCTTCGGATTTATCTTCCAATGTTCCCCACTTGGGACCCTATATAGAATGGCCTCCCTTCCACAGCTGAAGGACCCAACTTCTGCTTCTCTTCCCTGTGGAAAGAACTGAAGATGAGTGGGGAGGTGGGGGAGGAAGGACAGAAAGAAAAAGAAAATAATACAGAGAAGGGGAGAGGTACACAGTACAGCAAAATATCATCCAATCACAACAGAAACCAGGCAATGAGGAGGAAGAGGAACCAACTTCATGAAGAGTTTTGGGTACACTTTGGGGGGCTGGCAGGGCTCCAAGGTAGAAATGTCCAGTGGTCATTTATTTTTCAAGGTGAAACTCTTCAGACTACTACAGCACAAAGGAAAACAGTTTTGACCTGAAAGACATGGGAGGAAGGAGCCGCGATCACTGCTGAGGATGATGTGACTCTGAAAGGCCGCCCTGTGGGCCAACTGGTTTCTGTTGCTACCACTCATCTCTGCCACTGTAGCTGAAAGGCAACTACAGGTAAGATGTAAATAGATGGGCGAGGCTTTGCTTTTTATAAAGCTTGGCTCACAAAAACTGACCATGGACTGGATTGGGCCCACCAGCCCCACTGTGCCAACCCCTGCACTGGAATCAAGACAGATGCCCAGTCTTCTTGATTCTTTTTACTGAGAAAGAAAAGCAGGGATGGGAACAATCCAAAGGGAAGAAAAATGTCCATAAGCCCCAACATTCCACTCACTCCATCTATGGCTTTGGAAAGCATTCTACTCTTCCCGTGGCTGCTGATTTAGTTTTCTAATTATGTTTTGCTCAGGATGATATTGGTATGGGCTTATATGCTCTGAGAAGATCCCACCTGGGGCTTGGGAGGGTGCTGAGGCTTGACGCAGACAGTGAAGATAGCAAAGCTGCCTGTGTATTAAAATTAGCCACAGGTAATTGAGAAAAGACTGTCTACAACCTGCCAGTGGGAATGAGAGATGCCCCTGTGAGTGGCTGTGTGTTTATTAAATTTGAAAACGGCACCTCTCGCCCTCGTATACCTGGCTCCCCAAGGCCTATGTTTGAGCGAGTGAAAGTCACGGGAGCAGGGTCGCCTCCGCTGAGCGAGAGGAGACATTTTGCTGACTTGCACCTTTGAGAGCAGGGAATGCCTGGTGGTGGAGAGGGTAGCACTGCATCTGTTACATATTAGGCACATTGTGAGCTGCTTTACAAAAAATGCTAATGATGGCTAAATGTTTACTGGACACTTGCCCTTCACTAATTGTTTTACATGAGTTATATATCATATAAACCTCACAATGACCCCACAGAATTAAGTACTATTACCATACTCTTTTTACAGAGACTTGGGTTAAATCACTTTCTCATTATGACTTTCTTAAAATCACAGAATCACTTACAATAGGCAATCTGACTCAACAAGGCACACTTTTAAACATTTTGTTAAATTGCCCCCAAATTGTCTATTTCATGCAAAACCTCCTCTAAGGGTAGTGTGACTGGCTGCATTTTACAGGTGAGACCCCTGAGTGACTTCTCCCAGCTCCACACAAGGTCAGGGCCAATCCCAGACCCGGGCCTGTCTGACTCCAAAGTCCATATTCCTTTCATTGTTGCCCTGGGGACCCAGGCAGAGTCATTTACCCAGAAGTGACACAATTAGTCCAAAGACAGAGACCCTGACCCGCACGGTGTGTTCCACTGTGCAAATCATTTTACTGGAATTTATAACACACTCCACCAATATAGACGAAACGAGATGGGGGTTTGCTTCCCGGGTCAGCTCTCACATGGCTATATGAGGAAGGCTGTCCTCAGAGTAGTAAACGCATCATTAAGGTTAATGGCAGAGTTTCAGCCTTTGTTTCTATGGGGAAATACATTTCTTTTTTTTTCTTAATTTAGAAAATATATTTTAATGTAAGACTGATTAGTGTGTCTTTGAATATTTAAAATAACTTTTTTTACCTGTTTTTTATTTTTATTTATTATTTATTTATTTATTTATTTATTTATTTATTTATTTTGAGGGCAGTGTCACTAGACCTCACATGTGGGACCAAACTGGGGCCTCTGGCTTCCCAAACGAGCGCTTAATCACCGCGACACTCAGCCGGCCCTTACTTGTTTTTTAAATTAATTTTTTTTTATTATTATTAGTTACAGATGTACAAAACAATGCAATAGTTACCCTTTTCACCCCTTACAAAGTGACTCCCCCTTCCCCTGTCACTGCCCCTCCACCCCCCGATATCATATATATCTATTACATTTCCATTGACTCCATCCTATGGGGAAATACATTTCATAACACACAACAAGACAAGACCACGAAGGCCCAGAAAAGACTAGAATCACCACCAGCAGCCATGCAGCGCCATGCTTTAGGGGGGCAGGGAAATTAGAGCTCAAAGAACCTGAGATAATATTTAAGAAAGCACTAAACCGATGCAAGGCATTTTTTTTTTTTGGCGGGGGGGAGCAGCGTCACTGGCCCTCATATGTGGGACCGAACTGGGACCGCTGACTTCCCAAGCCAGCGCTTAACCACCGTGCCACTCTGCCAGCCCAATGTAAGGCATTTTTGTTATTGCTGATGTTTGGTGAAGATGATGATAGAGATTATGAGTCACAAGGACTGTGACACTTTCCACTGCACCCATGGAAGCCATCTGCCACCCTGTGTGTTTTGAGGAGAGGGGAACAGTAATATGGGATATCCTTTTCCCTTTGGAGAACTTTGGAAGAATCCTTCTATATAAACCCTTCTATAGCACCACTGTTGGGAGATTAGCATGGTTCTTAAATGTAGACTACAATTATAAAGGCACCCTTCACTGAGTACTGACTGTGTGCCAGACATTGTGATGTGATGTGTGTGTGTGTGTGTGTGTGTGTGTGTGTGTGTGTGTGTTGTGTTGTGTATGGGTATGCACACACATGCATATACATACCGGGGGTGCCAAAAAAAATGTATACAAGTGGACACTTTGGTCAACCTTGCTCAAGCAGTAGTTCCCCGTAATCAGAAGTGTCTGGACACTGATGGTAACCACTTCGAGCACCTCCTGTAATTGCAGAAGTCAAACATAACTTGTATTCATCTTTTGTTATCAGTATATATTATTACAATTTTAAGAGTATTTTTTTCCTTTCTTAAAATGTGTATACATTTTTTTGGCACCCTGTGTGTGTGTGTGTGTGTGTGTGTACACATACATACACATATATATTGTTTTGAGTATGTGTAACAACTCTGAAAGGTCAATGTCACCACTACCATTTTTCTGATGGGGAAATTTAGATTGTATCTGGTTTACTGACTAGCCCAAGGCCACATAAGCAGTAAGTGATTGAGTTGGTATTAGAACACAGGTCCTTTTGACTTCAGTACCACCCTTTTTCTACCTCACCAGAACCTTCTATTTCCTTAGCCTTTCTCTATTATATTTTCTTTCTATATGGGTCAGTTGGAAGAGCCATTTGCCCTACGCTGAATTTAGAGACCAGTAAGTTTTGTTAAAACCTGGTTCTGTGTCTTTGACCCATTATCAAGTGACATCATATGGCCCTCTCATACTCTCTTCTGTTGCAGACCTTGAGGAAAAGACTGCAACATGAGTGTGTTTTTTGATAGTCCCTGATGAAATTAGTGGCCTCGGATAAGGTTGCTGGATAATTCTTTAGGCCATTGTTTTATACCCACTTCCTTTACCAGCTGTCAGCAGAGTTCAGATCAAATTCTTCTTAATGGGAGGATCAATTTCTACCTCCACCTTGCCCCCCAACAATACACACAAGCATATTTTTACACTGCTTCCAAATGCCTCTTTATTAATTAGTCATTTTAGTTTCCCTTATAACAGAGGAGAGAGAGATCCACACATGGAAAGTTAAACAGCTGTAGTTTACAATGTAAGGACTAGGTCACTTCTGGCTCTGTCTTTGCAATGTGTGCCCTCTTATTTTGAAAATTCACAGGAAAAATATTAATAAATAAATCAATAAGACAGATGCCTCATTTTCCCCTATACCAGAATCCTGCAGCTGCTAAAATTATTTTTCTCTTTGCAAAGGAAAGTAGACATGTCTCTCTATATACAAGTATTTGCATAACCAATTCTAGCTTATGCACCTGGTATTCTAGCTGTGGACCTGGTCATCCCATTTCTCTATAGTGAACACGTTCTGTTCAGAGTCAGGTCTCTGTCTGCCTGGAGGCACAGGACATCTGCTTCTCCCAGTGTGATTGGCATTGTAGCCTCAGTTTCATGTTAGCTCTCTGTTTCTTGTATTCTTAACCAGCATGACTTGTATTGAAATATTTTTTCTTTTGGTTTTGTTTTGTTTTCATGTGGTGCCTCTGTTACCAGTGATGAGCCAATCATGATGTATTCCTATTTAACTAAAGTCCATAACTTACTTTAGGGTTCACTCTTTGTGTGGTACGTGTTATGGGTTTCGACAAACATTTAGTTGAATGTATCCACCATTAGAGTAGCATACAGAACAATTTCACTGCTCTAAAAATCTCGTGTTCCACCTGTTCATCACCCCCTCCCTCATCCTTGAGCCGTGATGACCACTGATCTTTACATTGTCTCCATAATGTTGCCTTTTCCAAAATGTTATAGAGTTGGAATCATACAATATGCATGTAGCCTTTTCAGATGGACTTTAAAACAGTATTTTTTTTAAAGATTTTATTGGGGATTTGGGGGAGAGGACTAGCGTTGGGGAATCGGGGAAGGGGAACAGACAAGTTACTGTCCTTTTGTTCTTCAGTCTAGTTGTGGAGGACGTTGCTTCACTGGCCCATGTTGGTATCGTCATTGCGCTCTTCTCGGGTGAGGCAGATTGGTCGCCGGCCTCTGGACGGCCACTCACCCTGGCTCTTGGTAGTTCACACAGGCTGCCAGCCACTCACACTGGTTTCCAACCACTGACTGTAGCCTATGGCAGCCCACTGCAGCAGGGGCTGCAGCTATGCCATCCCGGGGACTCACAGCAGCCCAGCTCCAGGTGGAACTGTTGTTCACCATCTTAGCTGTAGAGGGCAGTGTCACTGGCCCTCACATGTGGGATCCAAACCAGGGCTGCTGGCATCCGAAGCCAGCTCTTAACCAACATGCCACTCGGCTGGCCTAAAACAGTATTTTAACTTTTAAAATTTAGCAAAATTGGACCTCAGATTCACTAGTGGCCTGCTAATCTGTACTCATTTTGCAAGCTTTCTGAACAAGGCAGAACGAAGAGTACAGATGCTGTTGCTGCTGCCAATTCCTGGGTTGCTGCAGGGACACTGGAAAAGGTGAGGGGTTTGGTATGGAGAGTTGAGTTAATCATTCTCTCCAGTTCCATTGGCTCATTCAAGGTCTCATTCTTATTTATTTGATTTCTCAAATTCATCCATGCATCCATGCATTCACCCACTGCATGCCATTCTAATCCTATGGCACTGTCCAATCTCACCATTCTAGTGTGTTGAACATGAATCTCCAAATTTTATGTATCCCTGTAAAACGCAGTGCTTTTGTTGCTATGTGAATGTTTTACATTTACTTAAATGGCATTGTGCTAAAGGCCTCGTTTTGTTTTTATGTTCTCTAGCTGATGCTGGTAAACAACCTAGTCTGTTCCTTTTTCTACTAAATAGTATCCTGATGGGCATTCTCCCTGTAGACTTGCCTGTTCCTCAGTGATGGGCACCTAGACTCTTACCCCACCGGCAATGTGGTGGTGACCACGTCAGCAATGTGCATATTTTTTGAGTGTAGAAACCATTAACAGTCATTGTTCCTGCCTTAAAACCAACTTGAAGGAGGACCCAGCACTTTAATAAATTCAAGAAATACAGTCAAGTTCTCAAAGGCTTCAGGAAAAAAAATAAATAGGATTTATAGGAAAGAAAGAAATGAGAATTCTGCAAAAAGGCAAAGATGAGGATGAGCCACTTACCCTCTGCCTGCCCCTCTCTCAAGGTCCCCTCACAGCAGCTCTTCCTTGGCCCCTCTCTCTCCTGTAGCCTCTATGTTTATGTCCCTTTTCAATTATACAGTGATTTAGTTCTCAGAACTCCCCCAGTATGCCTCCTCTCATTCCTCCCCGATTTTCAAATAAAAGATCCTCTTATTGGACGTCTCCTCCTTTCTGGTGTGTGTGTGTTGGGCAGTGGGAATTACACATAAAATTAGCTATCTTTTTTCACATGCTTTATGCTTTAGCAGCTTACTTTCTTGCAATAACAGAAATACACTAACATTTTTACAATGCAATGAGCACACATTTAGAAGGCATCCTCACACTGGGCATCTGTAATTATTATTTATGTTCCTTTTATCATGCTTTACATAAATTAGTATAGATTCTTCTGTAATTAACCCAAGGAGGAAAAGGACATTAATATCATCACATGTGTATCCTGTTTATAAGTATTTATGATGTGCCAAACATCTTTATGTTCTGTGATTTGCATGTGATGATGTTTTATTTAATCCTTGTAAGAGCCTTTTGACATGTTTTAAAATTCCATTTTGCAAATATGGAGCCATAGGTCCAGATTGGTGACACACTTTCTTGGGTCATGAAAGCACTGTGCCTGAAGGAGGATGGTTGCAGACTTGCCTTACTGATTAAAACGGATAATCCACTTAGCAATGAGAGGCTTTCCATCTCCCTTGATACTCAGAAGAATTTAAAAACATGCACACACACATTCTGAGAGCCAAAGGGCATGCTCACCGTATACTGGGGGTTGTTATTGATAATTTGGGCAAGAAAATTCTTCCTTGGACAATACTGCCTCAAGCATCACTTGATGTTTAGCATCCCTGGAAGCTGCCCACCAAATGCTAATAGAACTTTTTGTTTATTGTGACACCTCAAAATATCCCTCACAGTTCCAATCCCCACCTCCCTCATATTCAGATGAGGAAGCTGAGGCACAGGAAGATGGAATAATTGAGTCACACAGGGCTTTAACTCTGCTGCACTTAGGATTCACCCCAGGTGCTTTTAAAAAATATGGTTGCCCTGACCCTATCCCATACCAAATATTTCAGAGTATCTGAGGGAAGGGAGGGGCACTGGCATTTTTAAAAAGCTCCCAGGTGGTTGAAATGACCAACAGAGTGGTTGAGAGACTTGGCTTTGGGGTCATCCTTTCTAGGTTCAAATCCCAGTTCTGCCCTATATTAGCTGTGCAACTCTGGGCAAGTTGCATCATGTCTTCATGTCTCAGCTTTAAAATATAATTGACAGTATTTACTTCATAGGATTGTTGTCAGAATTAATATATGGAAAAGTGATTGGCAAAAATTAATAGTAAGTCCCAGTTGTTGTTAGTTATTATTATCAGATCCTGTCTCCTTCTTACTGATGCTCCTTCACCTAAGAAGTTTCTTATTTTTGATGGCTTATTAACCAAATACAACTCTTGCATCTGCAAACTCAGCCTTAAATGTGCATGGAGGCTAGAAGGGAGAAGCAGGTATAAAATGATCTCTACGTGGGCGAGGGATGGAGCAGGGAAGTTGTTCAGTACTGAATTACTTAAGCTATTACCAACCTTCTCCAGTGGGAGAGAGGGTTCAGTGAACTACCCTGGAAGGAAGAAAGTAATTGACATCCATCTGGTGGAGTTGCTTTGTGGAGGACACAGCCTGGTAGTGCAGAAAGAACATGAACTTGGAAACGAGACAGGCTTCAAATCTGGGCTCTGTAGCTTCCTAGCTGTGTGATCTTAGGTATGTCACCTAAACTCCCACAGTTTAAATTTTTTTGGTGGAAATAAAATAGCCCGCAATGAAGCATTCTGGTGGGGATAAAATCAGATAATGTGTGGAATGTTCCTGGTACAGAGAAAATGCTCACCAAATCTTAGTTCCCTTCTTTCAAATGCTTCTTGGAAGCTGTTTTCACCTTGCTCTCACCCACCTCTCCTCCCTCTACTCTCACTCCTTTCCCAGTCACGCTGGAGACTTGGAAAGAGAGTGGAGCTAAAGCACCCCATGTTGGATTAACAAATGCACAAGTATTGAAGTGGCTTAGGAGAACTGTTTAAGTGATAATGAGACTCTTCTGAATACCAAGAGGGAAAAGGCAAGGATAAAAAAAATTGCATAACTCATAAAAGCAATTGTGCTTCAAAAAAAGAGGTGGTGTTTTGTTTTTGTTTTGTTTGTTTTTTTTAATTTATCTCAGCTAGTCATTCCACTGACAGTTTCCAGCTGTGCAATATTATGGGCTGTAGTCTGGAGAGAACAGAAAAGAATTTCAGACTTAGCTCAGGAACCTAAATTGAAGTGGTGAAAGGGGCCACCCCTTTGGATATTGAATTTGGAACTCATAATATGACAATGCCCAGACCTCTGAGGGTTGGTGTAAATTTTAAATTCAAGTGCAGCCTGCAACTGGCTCCCATGAAGTTCAAGGCAATTGCAAATCATAACAGCATAATTGCCTGGTGTTTAGTTTCCAAATCCCTTTGTCCTGTAATATCTCATTTGATCTTCAAATAGTTCTAAGAAGACAAAGATTACTATCTTCATATTACAGATGGAGGAACTGACAGTCCAAGCAGTTGGTCATATTTGCCCTGGGTCATGAAGTCCTACCAAGTGACTTCAGATTTCACATTCAAATCTAAGATGGCAAACTTTAATTTCTATTTCTAATATCCCCATTTATGAGAGCTTTATAAAACAGCATGACAAATGTGTAGACATTTGTACTACTTATAAATATTTCCCCTTTTCTCCTCTGAAAACATGGGGAAATCATACTTCTCTGGCTCCTAAAGGCATGGCCACATGACTTGCATTAGCAAATAAAAGGCGCACGAAATGATATGTGTCATCTTCAGGCAAAACATTTAATTGCCAGAGAGACTCTAGATGAGGAATACAGAAACAATCCATGAGTCCAAAACCAGCCCACTTTTTATTTTTCAGTAAAAATCCCAGTTTAATGGGAATGTTTATTTATTTTTATTTTTAAATTAAATTTATTGGGGTGACATTGGTTAATAAAATTATATATGTTTCAAGCTACAATTCTATAATACATCATATACATATATTGCACTGTGTATTCACTGCCCAAAGTCAAATCTCCTTCCATCATCACATATTTGACTCCCTTTATCCTTTTCTATCTTCCCCCTCCCCACTTAACCTCTGGTAACTACTAAACTGTTGTCTTTCTCTATGAGTTTTTGTTTGCTTGTTTGTCTTGTTTGTTTGTTGCTTTCAGTTTTATAGTGCACATATGAGTGAAGTCATATAGTTGTCGACTTTTTCTGTCTGACTTATTTTGCTTAACATGATCATTTCAAGATCTATGCATGTTATCACAAATGGCAGTATTTCATCTTTTCTTATGGCCAAGTAATATTCCATTGTAGAAATGTACCACATCTTCTTTGTGCAATCATCTATCAAAGGATGCTTTGGTTGTTTCTATGTCTTGGCCACTGTGAATAATGCTGCAATGAACATAGGGGTACATATAACTTTATGGATAAATGTTTTCTGATATTTTAGGTAGATACCCAGAAGAGGGATTGCTGAGTCATATGGTAATTCTATTCTTAATTTTTGGAGGAACCTCCATACTGTTTTCCATAATGGCTGCGCCAATCTGCATTGCCACCAGCAGTGTATGAGGGTTCCTTTTTCTCCACAACTTCTCTAACACTTGTTATTACTTGTCCTGTTCATAACAGCCATTCTAACAGGTGTGAGGTGAAATCTCATTGTGGTTTTGATTTGCATTTCCCTAACAGCTAGTGAAGTTGAGCATCTTTCCATATATCTATTGCTTCTTGGGCGAAGTGTCTGTTCAGGTCCTCTGCCCATTTTTAAATTGGGTTTTCCAGTACTTCTTTTTGTAAAATGAATTTTATTGAAGCACAGCCATACTCATTTGTTTATGTATGATTGATAGCTGTTTTCATGCTGCATCAGCACAGTTGAGTAGTTGCCACAAAGATCTCCGGGCCTGCAACATCAAAAACATTTACTCTCTGGCCCTTTAAGAAAAAGTTTACCAACTCGTATTCTAAATAGTTTTTTGTGTGTGTGCCAGGTCAACTGGGGAGTCTGAGTGCCCCAATGATACCGGTAGAAGGAGGCGGAGGCTCCTTCAAACTGGGTTGCTTCACTGCTGCAGCAAGAACAGCTGGCCTAAAGAGCTGTCCAGGCCCATTGTAGACTTTGTGTGAGTTAAAAATAAGTCATTGTTGTGTTAAGAAATTGAAATTTTGGACTTATTTTTTAGCGTGACATCATCTGGCTTCTCTCAACTGATACACAAGTTGAGTTAGCAAACGCTGAGGATAAAGGGCAAGTATGCTGATTAGAGTCTGTTAGGGTCAGGATGCACTGACAAAGTTGGGTATTGGGTGATGGAAATGGACATGGAAGGAGCGGATGGGTGTTCCTGCTTGAGGGACTGGCACATCCTGTGATTTTCCAAATAGAAAGTTCTGGGCCAGAGATTGTGGGCTAGTTTGATTGTTGACAATTCTGCCCACCAGATTTAAGGTCAGGGGAATTTCCAGGTATAACTCACGGTTAGAAATAGTCATGTTTCCCTAAAAACGTTTTGTAAATTGAGTTTCTGCATAAAGATGTTGAGTGCTGATATATTCAGGATAAAATGGGCTTCCAGTTCTGAGGTGTTACATAAGGTAGTGCTATGGAAATGTTCTGCTTCTTAGGATTGACTGTTTAACCTCCTATAATGTCAATATTGAGTAACAGGGTAACCCAGGTGTTGCTGAGGCTAATGTATCTTTGTTGGAAGACTGACCCATCTGTGCCAGATTTTGTTGGTATTTGCATGTGATTTTCAGTTCCAGTGTGGCAAATTAAATAAGAGCTACTTTAGTGGTTTTAGAATTCTTGCAAGTGAATAAAAAAGGCTCACGCAACAAAAAAAATGAGCATCTGTTTGATATCTAAGTTCAGCAAATCTCAAACTCAAAGAAATTTCTCTATAGAAATGGATTTCTATACAGGTTGAAATAAATTCAGCAATTTTCCAGGGACATAGGAATTATTCCTCCTGGATGGAGGAATGATTTTGATAATAATGTATTCTGTCCTATTACATGTAACCTGCTTAGACCAAAAGGGCCAAGGACAAGGGTGAGGGTGAGGGCTTGAATGAGGTACAACCAATGAAAGTAAAAATGGGTACCATGCTTCTCAGAGGCTTGGACTACTTGGTGGATAAAACAAAACCACGTATGACATAATTCGTAGTGGCCCTCCTGGGATAGTCAACGTACTAGATTCATAACGTCTACCTTCTCTTACAAATACTCCTAGCCATTGTCCTGCCTCTAAAGTTGGTCCCAAAAGCTACTGGTATAGGCAAGTGCAGAAGAGTTAAGAGTAGGGAGAAGATAGGATTATATTCATTGTATAAGGCTTAGATGGGGAGGTATAGAGAGTAAGAGGGAGAAAATTGGCTATGGGTGGATTTTAAAGAAGGGTTGCTATTAACCAATAAAAACGGTGGTGACCGGAACCTTGAACAACATAGCTCAGGACCCCCACAGACAATACCCTTCCATACCTCCACTGGTTTTTAAAGAGAGAAACTGCTCCTCACTCCCTATCTTTCTAGAAGAAGAAATTAGAAAATGGCTCATTAAATAAATTTTTATAACATGCATACATATGTCTAACATAACTTATCTTAGACTTAACAACTGAGAGCATCTGAGAATCAAGTCACCACCTTGTGTCCGAAAAAACTCTTCTTCACGGGGAAAAAAGTATATATTAATAAACATTTCAGAAGACAGGGAGAAATGGGGTTCAGAACCCCAGGGAATATAACTGGAGATCCAGATTCTTGTCAAGAGAACAATTGAGATATCTTACAAACACAGTGACCTCATTAACACTCTATTAAACCCAGTTGGATATCAACAGAGGGCTGCTTTTCTTTTTATCCAATTAGGGTCAGCTCCCTAATTATAATCGCGCATCACAAATACCTTCGTGGAGTCAACAGAATGTTCTCCCTACTTTCTTAATATTTTATGAATCCATTTTCCTCTCCTGTGCCTGATCTGAGATTCCACAAACAGCTCCTGCATTTGAACTTGGGAGACTGCTGGTATCAAACTGTGAGTGCTGAGGCCAAGTGGGGAGCAGCCTGGGGATGGTGGAATGAGGAGGCCAGGCCTCCCCACAGCACTCGCTTGTCTCACAACACAAGACAATTCCTGAACTGCTGTGATTTGAGAGGGGCAGGGTTATGTGGGAGGGAGTGTGCACACTTCACTGCATACCTAATTTCATTAAAAAATGGGAAACCAAACACTTGGCAAAGGGGATGAGAGTCAGGAGGAAAGATCTGGTTTCTATGACAACTGGAGGAGCAACACACATCATCACAGTGAGAGGTCTGAACTAGGGCAGAAGTGTTGACAGCTTCACCAAAGGTCTATTATCAGGTTTTTCCTTACCCTCTGGTGACTATGTCAGTCACTCTCTATGTCCCTAAAGTCTTAGAATGAATGGGTATCATACCCCCTCCTACTGGCAGACAGGGATGGCCTGCCAATATCACTTGGCTGTTCCTACTGCAGGGGAAGAAAAGAGAGATGAGTTTCTTCAGATTATTTAACTACTCAAGCATCCGGATTAGTGTCTTGGGCTGTTACTTCTGTGATCTTGGGGTTTTCCTTTCCTCACTCTCACCTCCTAAGAGCGCGTGCATGTGCACACACACGCTAAATCTTCTCTATGGACAGCTGCATGCAAAAGCATTATCCCGATATGCATATCTTCCAGTATCCTTCACAGGATGTACTCAGTTTTTCACAGGGAAACCTTGGCAGATCTCAGCCCATTACACAATGAAATCACTATTCTGAGGCAGATTATTTCAATCAGCCATCTTCAACCCAGACTGCATATTAGAATCACCTGTGGTGGTTTTAAAAAATGTTCCAATGCCCAGATGCCCCTCTAGGTTTGATATGAGATGGTGCCGAAGCATCAATGCTTTTCCATACACATTCCCTCCATGTGATTCTAATGTGTAACCAGAATTGAGGACATTATAGTAATTCACTCAGCATCAATGTACTTATCACTATTCATGTGCTGGACACTGGACTGCATCTTACAGATCTGCAGATAAATAAGGCACAAGGGTTTCTAGTCTACTGGTGGAAGACAGAGGTGTAGAGAAATAAGTGCATGAAGTGTTGTGTAAGTCCTAAGCTGGTCTGTACGAGTGAAGTAGGGATGTATAAGTGCTTGGTTTTATTTGCAGAGGGTTAAGAAAAGCATTATGAAAGACACGATGATTCTAGACATCCATATCAACATATGTGTAGATATTTTATAGATGGATGAGAGCAGAAAGATCATTCTAGATAGAAGAGAAGTAGAACAAAAGGCACAGAATGCATAACATTGACACTAAAATAGGTTGATATTGACATGTAGGTTTGAGTGGTCTTTTGTAGTAAGACATAAATATGGATTAGTGAAATGTAAGATAGATCAGAAGAAAAGCTATAGATTAAAAGTATGGGCAGAGAAAAGCATAAAAACTACCAAAAAAAAAAATAGCACAAGAGATATGGTATAAAGGTCTAACATAAATGTAACTGGAATCCCAAAGGAAGGAAGATAGAGAATGGGAAAGAAGCAATAGTTGAAGAGACAATGATGAGATTTCTGAAATTGACAAAAAATATGAAGCCACAGATTCAATTGTGAATTTCAAGCAGAATAAATACAAATAAGTCTAGACCTATCATAGTAAAACTGTTGAAAACTAAAAAGAGGGGGGAGAAAAATTAAAAACCAGCCAGAGAAAAAGAAATACTACCCTCAAGTGCGGAGTAAAGAAAACTGGCAGCTGACTCAACATAAAACAAAAAAGAGAAGCCTGAAGATTATGGAGTGATACACGCCACGAGTTAAAATAAAATAGCTGCCTAGCACTGGCCATGAGCAGACCTCACTAAAGGGAATAATAAAGTTGTTCTGAGAGAAGAAAAATGATCCCGATAGAAGCACAGAAATGCACAAAGTAGGAAGAACAACAGAAAAAGTAAATGTGTGAGTGAAAACTGTGTAAAATGATAGTAACACATACTATAGAACTTTAAACATACATAGAATCAAAACACATGGCAATAAAAATACATAAGTTGGAGGCGGCTAGGGTAAATGGGGTTAATTTATGTAAAGTTCCTATACTGTCTAGAAAGCAGGACTAATTTATATTGGATATTAACAAATCAAGACTATACTCTGTGGTCTTGAAAGTAAACACTAAAAGAATAGTAAAAGAAGAAATAGCTTCCAGGCTAAAGTGGAGAGCAGATGAAATAAAAATTTAAAAATAAATAAATCCATGAGTAGGCAAGAAAGGAGAGAAAAGAAAATATAGACAAGACGGAACAAATAGAAAGATGATAAATTGAAACTCAAATATATATATATATATATATATATATATATATATATATATATATATATATATGTAATTACATTAATTGTAAACTAAGTTTTCCAGCTAAAAGATAAATATGAAAATGAAGAAATGGAACTGCTTTTATGCGGCTTACAAGAGAAACATCTTAAATATAAGGATAGAAAGCTTTGAAAATAAAAGAAATAATTCAACTTTTAGGTATTTATCATGAAAAACAGAAACATATATTCACAAAAATCTTGCACAATGATGTCCATAGATGCCTTATTCATAATAGCCCCAAACTAGGTATGGTTCAGAGAATAAATGCTATTAGAATCAGAGAATAACAAATGAAATAGTCATCAGATCTAACTATGTTCATAGAACATACAAAAGAATCACTAACTACCAGAATAAATTAATGAATTTTGCAAGGCTTTTAGATCCATTGCCAATATACAAAAAATGCATTGTATTTTTATTTAACAGCAAAAAACAATTAGAAAATGAAATCCAAAACATTTAATCATTTATGATAGTATTAACAAGATCAAATACTAGGAATAAATATAACAAAAGATGACTAAGAACTCTTTAAGGATGGCTATACATTTTTGTTGAGGGAAAAATAAGAGACAAATAAAGGTGGGATATACCATTTTCATGGATTGAAATGTTCAGTATTGTAATCACATCAATTCTCCACAAATTAACCTATACACAGGTGTTATCTCAGTTGAAAATCCCAATAGGATTTTTTGTTGTTGTTTGTTTTTGAATAGCTGATCCTAAAAATTCTCTTGGAAATAGAAAGAGCCAAGAATAGCCAAGACAATCTATAAGAATAACAGTAAGAAGAAAGTAGGAAGGATTACTATAACTGATATAAAGATTTATAGTAAAACCAGAGCAATTAAGGCAATGTATTAGTATACAAGGACCAATAAGTATGCCAGCAGAACAATATATGTACAGGCTCCATAGTTAGAACCACAAATATATCAATACTTGATTTCTGACCAAAAAATGGCACTGCAGAGTAGTAGGGGCAAAGATTGGCTTTTCAGTAAATAAACGATGCAGGGTCAATTTGATACCATGAGGAGACCAAAAAAAAAGGAAACTTGGCCCCTTTTTCATACCCCAAAATAGATGGCAGATAAAATACAGATCTAACTGCGCAAAGCAAAACAGTAATATTTCTAGAAGAGAAAATAGAATACTTTCATGATCTTGGGGTAGGGTAGATTTCTAAAGATAGCTATTGAACTTGATTAAAATTATGAACTTCTGGGATTGTTACTGAAGATTTCATAGTCAAGATAATAGAACAAAATGATGGGTGAACCAAGCAAAACAATAGCTATCACATTCTATTAATGTTTCCAATTTGAATTTTTATAATTTATTTTGAATTTATCATTATATACAAGCTATAAGCACAATGACTATAGTAGTTCTGTGGTGGAGATCAAGGATTCTGTTCCTAGCAAGTTCCCAAGCAATGCGGCTGGTGTGGTGGCTACACTTTGAGAACCATCACTCACACTGACCCACCAAGTTAGCTTTGCATTTCCTCACCCCCAGGTTGGTGTGGGCATCCCAGAGTGATTTCTTTCCAAACTCCCAAAGAGTAACTGAGGCTATGACCTCCCTACCCATGACTCCTTTCTATCCTTTCACTTCTTCCCACAACCTCTTGGGGCTGGATAGCCAGGCTTTGTTAGTGGTGATGGTTTCATTTTATTTTGTTTTTTTCTTTCTTTTCTTAATTATCTATAGTTTCTGTAAGTACGCTCGAACCAGAAGAGACTGGCCTTGGATTTTCCATCTTTTTCTCCTACATCCTATCTCGAATTTTACAAGACAGGATTAGTGGCAGATGACATTCAAGGGAGAGAGATTAGCTTAGTGATAAGAAACACAAATTAGTATTTAAAAAAAAATTTTTTTTTAAAGATTTTATTGGGGAATAGAGGGCAGGGAACAGCATTGGGGAACCAGGGTAGGGGAACAGACAAGTTGCTGTCCTTTTAAAGTTCTTCAGTCTAGTTGTGGAGGTTGTTGCTTCACTGGCCCATGTTGATATGTATCATCATTGCACTCTTCTCTGGTGAGGCAGATCGGTCACCGGCCTCTGGACAGTCGCTCACAGTGGCTGTTGGCAGCTCACGCTGGCTGCCAGCCGCTCACGCTGGCTGCAGACCACTCACTGTAGCCTATGGCAGCCCACTGCAGCAGGGGCTGCAGCTATGCCATCCCGGGGACTCACAGCAGCCCAGCTCCAGGTGGAGTTGTTGTTCACCATCTTAGCTATAGAGGGCAGTGTCACTGGCCCTCATATGTGGGATCTGAACTGGGGCCACTGGCGTCCCAAGCCAGCTCTTAACCAACGTGACACTTGGCCGGCCCACAAATTAGTGTTTTAAAACCTTATACTCATTTTAATAATAAAAATCATTTAAGGCCATATTAAGGGTCTATGAAATTCCTTTTTCTTTTAAATGGATCTGAATCATTTTCAAGTTTAAAAAACATGAAAGAATCAAACCTATATAATTTTACTAACCAATGTCACCCCAATAAAGTCAACAAAAATTTAAAACAAGCCAAAGTGTCAGAAAGCTGTACACTTGAAATACTTTATTTTATCCCCTTGTAAGATTCTTTCCTACAATTATGCTTTGGATTTCTGTCATCAGCATACATTAAAATCATAAGAAGAATAAATAGAGAGAAAGGATAAAAGGAAGACGAAGCTTCGAATGAGGCAAGAGCTAACAAGCATGTGGGGAAGTAGGAGCAAAGCCCTGTCCTGACTCTCCAGGGGAGGGGTTGGCAATGCAGTGACAAGGCAGATATGGTTCTGGGCCATGAGCACTGGGAGTCCAAAGAGATGGCCATCCCGTGGGGCCTCTGACCTAGCAAGGACACATAGACCCAGGGCCAGTGCCAGCCGCTGAGCTGAATGGCTCCATATGTTCTCTATTGCTTAAAAACCAGAAAACAGGGGCAGGACCCCCACCCGGAGACCTGGAGACTGTCACTAGCAAAGTGCAGAGCAAACCCCAGAAAACTGGCATCCATTGAAGATATTAGATGGGACTCCCTTTGAGGGCCAGTACCTAGGAGGTGGGGTAGGAAGATGCCCAGTGCCTGTGAACCCCAGAAAAGGGCATCACGTAGCAGCTGAGCTGAAGGACAGGGTATTCAGATGGAGGTGTCCCTCTACTATGGCCAGGGGTGTCCCCTGACTCCACTGACTCCTATCATGTCTGGGTAGGCTGAGCAAATTCCAGCGATGGCAGAGGAACACACAGAAAGCTGCAATGGTGCTGAGACAAAGACGAGGATTGCTATGGGAAGTCGGGGGCCAAGAATTGTTATCAACTCTTCCCTCTGACATTCCAGACCAGGAAAGGAGCTATATCTGAGAGAAATGAGAAATGTGAATTCACATGCTTGCTTTATAGCCAGCTCCTCGCTCCTGCTGTGGTCACCCAGTCTCTTTCACTGAGCTGCCATACAAACTCAAATGCAATGACACAGGGGAGAACACTCACTAACCTACTCAACCAATGTAAGATGTGAGGTGCAGAGATGATCATGTTGACACTGTATGCTAGCTTTAATCGTTTGGCTCAAATAAGTACGAGAGCAGAAAGATTAGAGCGCTCTGTGCTGTTCAGTTGAAGCCCACATCAGCGCCTCCAGTGAGGCCGCCTATCGTCCTGTATTCAGCTTCCTCTTGAGTCAGATCCATCTCAAATCATTTCCTCTTTGCAAATGAGAGAACAAGTTAATAATAGTGTTTTGGATTTAAGCATAGGAACCTACTCATATTTCGTATTTGGACAGGGGTGGGGCAACACCAGCCCTGGGCTTTTGTATTAACTCTGTGTATGGCTGTTCTAAGCAGCTAAGACACTGAGGCTGGAGTCAAGGTTAGCTGATAGAGGAGAGCATTTGTGGGGAGCCACTGTACTGTCAGCAACCCCAGTGTCGTTCTCTGAGCTGGTGTTGCATGAGGAGAGAGAGATGGGCATGGAAACACAGAGCCTACTGTTTGATCCTGGCTCCTGGTTTCAAACGGGGCAGACTCCCCATCCACCATGTCACTGGAACGCAACAAAAAGTGCCTTTTTGCTGTTTTCTGAAAATGTTCTGGGTTTTACCATTTCATTTCTGCCTCTGCTGCTCATCTTTCTTCCTGTTTGTGTCAGGCTCTTGACTTTGTGGCTTTGTGACCTGTCTTGTTTCTACACACACTCTTTGAACTTGATGATGGTTAGGCTTCCCTGGTGCATTTAGTCCTTGCGACGCTCCTTCTAGCCATGTACTCTTTCTAGCTCTGCCACCTGGGCCCCAGCCATGGCATCAGCCTATTTTGCAATTGCTCCAGGAGGCCTGTCTCCATCTCCTGCAGTGGGTGTGAGTTCTACCCTGCAGGACCATTCAATTTAAGGTCAAAACGAGTGGATCTAGGCCCTAAGTTGCATACCACCAACATATCATACAGCAAGCAAGAATTGGAGTAGAGAGGGTTCCGTTCAGTGATTTGTCCACTGTTTAAACCTCACTCCTGTTCAACTCCACAGTTACTCTTCAGCCACTAACAGATCATGGAGAGGTATTTCCAGCCTGGGTCCTCAAGGGAACTGGAGGGGGTTCCAGGAAGTGTCAATGTTCAAGGCTTCCAACATTCTAATAAGAATTGAATGTTGATCCAAGATAAGTCTGCCCAGGCAAACTGGAACGCAAGTTCACTGGCTTTTGATAGGGGAGGTGTTAGTTATTACTGAGGAGCAGTTACAGGGTTCACAGATAAAATGGAAAAAATGAATGACTTATTCTTAGTAAATACCATTTGAGAGCCAAAATGTTTCAAAATCAGAGATGATGGCAATTATGGTGGGAAGTCCTTGGGAATGAAAAGGCAGTAATCTGCTAAGTGTCAAGAGCAGTGTAGACAGCTGGGTCTCTTGTGTAGAGCCGCCAGAGTACTTTGGCCTTTTATGTGACTGAGGGCTGAAGAAATCTTTGGGGGCCTTCTGATCCAGTAGTCGTAATGGGTTATGGGAGCACTGTAAATTCTACCATTAACACTTTAGGTAACCAGGAAAGAAATACACTATAATTCTCTTTCCATCCCAAGAAGATACCAAATAAGATACTAACCCTTTCAAACAGCAGGGTTGACTGATGTTTTTAAATAATCAGTGAGATTATTCCTAATTTATCTGTCATTGTCCCAAGTTTTAAGAAAGAACAGATCTATAGATTTTTTAATTTCTTACCTATGAATGTTGTTCACTAATTCACAAGATCTGTTCACATAAATGGTTTTATTTTAAATCACTGCCATATTGTAGGTAAGTTTTATCAGGTCTATTCTGGAAACGAAAATATTAAAGTTGCAAGCAACAGTGGCTGGGTTCATCACACAGGCACATAAGTATTTCCTATTAAATATAAGACATTTTTAGCTTAAAGGTACCTTGGAATTTTGTTTCTGAAAGTAACTGGGCATTTCAGAATGATTGAAAGGTCTAATGATTTTGTTGAGGTAGCTAGAAAGGCAGTTACTAAACACAATGCAAGCTGATAAAAAAAAAAGATAAAGCAAGGGGAAAAAAAACACTTAAGAACCAAAGGCTTTTCAAAAGAAAGGAGGCAAGTTTTTAGTCCAGCATTTTCTAAACTGTGCCTCAGGAACATTAGTGTTCCGTGATGTGTTAATTGCTATTCTGGGGAAAAGGAGGATTTTGAAGTACAATGAGTTTTGAAAACACTGTTTATCATATCTTTGTAGTAAAGGTTAATGCATTAAAAAGCTCTGAGCACTTCCACAGTAAAGGAATTAAACTTGGTTTATCAATACTTTCCAAAATTACTTGACTATGGACTTTTTGTCATGAAATTCCTGTTACCAAAATATGGCATTTATGTGTTTCAGCATAAAGATTGAGCATAGTGGTTTAGCCAAATAAAAAGTGGAAACTTGCCTTGGATTTACAAAACAAAACAGGGCCAAAAAGGAAAAAGTGATGATGTTTTTCTTATGGCAGTTCTAGCAAACTAATATATCGATAATTACTATCTCTAAATTAACATGTCTAGGTTACAGTGATTTTTCAATCACAGTGATTTTTGAAGGAGGTATATTGGGGAGTTTTCTGCCAGTATGGTTGGGTTGAATGTACTCAAAACCATTCCTGTAGGAAGACTTAACAGGACTCAGCATACGGCCATACTCACAGCTAAGATCTATTAATACAATGAAAAGATACAACCCAAAATCAAGGAAGGGAAAGATGTGTGGGGCAAAGTCCAAAGTAAATCAGAAATAAGCTTCCAAGAGTACAAAAAATGCACTTAATTCTCCCAACAATGAGTGAAGACAACACCTGAGAAATCCTGTCTACCAGGGAAGCTCCTTAGAGACTCAGAGCCCAGAGTGTTTATTGGAGGCTGATCACGGAGGCTCTCTGCCTAGCATGGACCAAAATTCCAGATTCCTAGAAGAAAACAGATGTTCACCTTAAATCACATTACTAGTATCAATAGCTCTAGGCACCGAGAGCCACTGCCGTCAGTACTAGGGATGGCGGGTAGCCTTCAGACCCAGCCAATGGCTGATCTTGCCAACAGGGCTATGTGAGGATGGCAGCCTCGGGTTTGCTATAACTCTTTTCTGCACAATGGTAGGTGATTAAAACAACTCAAATGGTAGATTAAATACAAAAACACCTTTTAAAGTATATCATGGGTCTGAAACTATAAGAAGGAATGTGCAGAGACCCAAAATCAGGCGATAGGAGGAAACTGGAGGGTAAGGAAGAAACAAAAGCAGCATTTTGTGCTGAAGGTTTCTGCTAGACCCAGGAGAGTGGGAGCTTTCACTCTGACAACTACAGAAGGTGCAGGGAAAAGGAGATAAAATCCAGGGCTCACTCTAGATGGATCGCTTAGAAGAATATTGCTATAAAAAGTTAGCACCTGAAAAGACTACATCCTCCTTGTTAAGATAAATGCAAGAAAACAAAAACAACAACAAACCCTGCTGAGCATAAGGGAACTGTCAGAAAACCTGCTGGTCTTTACCTTAACATTGGATGGAAAGGAGAAAATTCCTCTGAGAATTTGAAACCACAGCCAGCACTCAGACACATTTGTGGTTCAATTTCAACCTGTCTAAGTGATATATAAAACCTCAAGTATATAATTGCATTTAGAATTGGTACAGGTTGGTAGTGCTACCAGGCAAGTAGCTAAAAAATATATAAATTCTCTGGAGATACATGATTCCAAACTAGTCTTTAAAGTTAAAATATCCCCACATTAGCTCCAAGGAAAATGAGCAACTCACAGCCAAATATCACAAAAGATATATAGAAACAAAGCACTATGTGCCGGTCAGCAGACACATTATAGTTGACAGACTCACAAACATGTTAGACATTGGAATTATCAGGTACAGAATATACGTTTTATATTTAAAAGAATAAAGAAAAAGTCTGACATAAGAACAAGACATAAAAGATTTAAAATATAACTAAGCAAAAGGAGAGGGAGCCAAATGGAACTTTCAGAAATGGAAACTATGGCAAATGAAATTAAGACCTCAACAGAAAATTAGGCACAGCCAAGTGGAAAATTAGGGAATGAAACGATTGATACACAGAAATTTTCCAAAACACAACACTGAGAAATAAATGTTTAAAAAATGTGAATCTAGCATTAACAGACATGGTAGATAAAGCAAAAAGTTAAATAAATATTTAAATTAGAATTCTAGAAAGAAAGATCATTCTAGAAAAGATTTCAGAAAGAGCATGTGATAAAGGCAATAAATATTTCAAGAGGAAATAATAGGTTGGAATTTTCCAGAATTGTTTAAAGATATCAAGCTTCAGATCCAGGAATTGAAATAAATCTCAACCAAGAAAACCTTCACAAAACATAATGGAATGGCAGAACACCAAAAGAAAAAGAGGATCTATTAAGAGCAATTACAACATGAAAAATATAACTTATCAAAAATTGTGTGCTGCAGCAAAAGCAGTGATTAGAGGGACATTTATAGTATTGAATATATATACTAGAAAAGAAGACATTTCCAATAACAAGTAGTGAGGAAAGTTAAATTTTCTAAACAAACAATGATTCAACCATGCTAGAAGAAAGATTGAATTATATCTGCTATTCTCTCTATAGAATATCGCAAAAATCATTGTCATAAGAAGAGGTGATCAAAGAATATCCTGCCAAAAATGAAGGAGTTATTATTGTAAAGATATATTAGACAGTTAATGAATACATATGTTATCATGGTATACATGCTATTTGTCAGAATTTTGAAGTTTATAATGTTGTAATTTATGAATAAATATTGAATTGTCTACTTAATTTTACACTCGTAATTCTGTATTATTTTTCTTAAAGAGATCCTCTCCCCTCAAATTGTATGAGCTTCAGGCTCTTCAAAGTTTGAACCCACCCTTGGCTAACACAAGAATTCCTCTGAAGAAATTACACACACGTATGTTTGGTACCAATGGTCATATTAATGTGTGGCTAGTGGGAGAAATGGCTGGCAAGCTGTGCCTTGAGGAACTGGGCAGTATAGAATGAATACCTATAGTGAATTTACTATAGTTTAGATCTGCCTTGGAGTCCTACAGGCTCAGACCTGAGTTTATCAGCATATCATGAACAGACCCATCTCTCAGACCTATCTCACATTAGCTTGAGCTCATGAGACTGATATGTATAATTAAGATAGCAATTTATTTACAGGTAAGATTAGTGTCATAGGGATCAGAAATACTTGAAGTACATCTGTTTAGTACATTTTCTTTTTGTAGAAAACTGCTTTGGGAGCCAATGTATTAATTTTTAATGACAGCTCTCTGACAGAAAGGCTAGAAATACTTCAAACTGTAGGGAAGGTGTGTTATTTCCCTGAAGGCGGCTGCATGGAAAACCGAATTCTAATCAGGAATTTACTTGATGAACTCAAAATTGAGAGCTAAAAGAACTGACTTTTTAATGATATCAGACCAAGATTCTGTTTTGCATTTTTTGTCATTGGGGTTTGCATATTCAAAGATCACTTGGCTACAAACCCCTATGTCCATTTCCATTTTAGGGATGGCCCTGCCCTGTTAGTGGGTCTGGAACTACCCAAAGTCTTATTGTTGAGGGTACCTCCTCCATCAATAGTCCTTAGACGCGACTTTCCTTTTGTCTAAGCTTGCATAGCTTGCCTCTTTCAATTGATAAATACTGTCATCTGTAAGATGTACACATCTATAGTCATATCTATTACACATCTTAATGTTTCACTCTCGGAAAAGCAGTTTGCTTTAAACACGTTGGGACTATTTCTCTAGGAAATGTAACTGACAGCATTATTTATTATTATTCAGTCCAGAAGTGGCTTAATGTATGACAGGAAGGACACGACCAAGAACATTCTGGGTTATACTATTATACAGTTAATAAGAGTTAACATGGTAGAAGCTATATTACCAAACATAGATTGCTTATGTTAAATATTAAGTGGGAATAAAAGGCACAGTGCATATACCTAATGAAAACAATTAGGCAAGCTTTAGAATTAGAATTGCAATGGACAAAGAATGAAGAGAAAGATTTTCTTCTTTTATTAAGAGTTCTATTAAAATAGTTGTAATGCTGTTTTGAAATTTAAGTATCCAAACCATTTTCTAAAATCTCTACTTCCTTCTAATGCTTTCTTATTTGGTATGAAATAGCGATTATCTGAATTTCAAAGGTATGAAACATAATGAAGCTTCAAACTGTCCCAAGTATTTGGAAACTGGGTTTTCACTAATACTCATTCATTTATTAAATATTTTTGGTGAAGACCTATTATGGGCCCAGGACAGTTTCAGACTCATATCTTGCACATGGAAGAATGGACATTCTACTAAAGCAGAAAAGGGCAGATTTATTTAGTCCTGGAGACAACTGCTTGGAATAGATAGAAAATTGCCAGAGATGGAGAAATAAGATAAAGGACTTTGAAATGTGGCCATCAAGTGGTTAAAGTTTATTATTGCATCTGAAGATTTCCAAGAAGTTTGATCTGGAATAAATGGAAAATCCAAGCCCCAGAAGCCGAAAATAAAGATTCTGATTCAATACAATTCCTCCAAAATTTGAGAGACTATGGTCTATTTACAAAGCACCTGAGCTAACAAAATGATTGACTGTTGCCAAAAAAAAAAAAATCTGTTAAATATAGCATCTGTGTTTATCAATATAGGTCGGCCTTAACCAATAGCAAATGAGAAAATGTGGAGCCTTCACGCTGATCATTGAGAAACAAATTGACTGATCCTGAAATACCGCTTCCCTACCCCCCAATCCAATCAGGCTACTTAAACACGCCTAGAATCTATCTATTGTTACCTGTGCCCACAGCCCCCATAATCATTTACGAGGATTACTGCTTCAGCCTCCTACCTAGAGTCCCTGCCTGGGTTTTACATTCAAATCCTTCTCCTAGCTATCAGAGTCAGTTCTCTAAAACACACCAGTGGTTCCCTATACCCTTAGCATAGAGGAGCGGTCAAAAGTATGATTTACTAGTGCTTTTGTGAACTGGCCCCACCTACTTCCCCAAACTTTTTTATCTCCATGGCTGCGCCATGCTCATTCTTTCCTTTGGATCTTTACACTGTTGTTTTTTGCTAGCCTGGTACCCTCTGGTACCTCATCTGTCTATAATACTCACTTTCCTATGGCTCAGCATCAATTACACAGCATATTAATAATCCCATCACTTGCCTGTATCTCTCCCTAGACCATAAGGTAGGTTAAGACCGTGGCCCTCTCAGTAACCATTGTACCCCCAATATCAATGCTGTGCTTTCCACTGACTAGGAAGTTCAATGACTATTTGTCAAATGAATGAAATCATTAAATACAGTGTTTCTGGCATACAAAACAAGGGAACTACCATTTTCTGAGCATCTATTTTGTGTCATGTCTTGTACCAGGAATCTCTCAGACAGGGTTTTATTAATCCTAAATACTATACTGTGTGATGATCATAATATGCACCTTTTATTGAAGACCCACAATGTGTGCTGGGTCCTAGACAGTATGGTTTATAAACAGTGCCCTTACAAAAGCCTTTCTTTCCCTCCTTTTTCAAAAGGCAAAACTGAGGTGCAGAAAGGGACCCTTAACAAGGATTTACGCAAAGTTGTCTGAAGTTACAAAGTTGGATTCTCTTTCTGTTTCCACACCCCTCCCTGCAGTTCTATGTTAATGGTTGTCATGGTTCTAGCTTTATCTTCTGCCTCCTTCACTCTTCACAACTGCAGTGCTCCCTTTCATAACGTTATGCCTAAAGGCTGCTCCATTCTGACAAAATCCTAGACTCAGAGGAAGATGGAACTGGAAGGGATCTGAGACACCAGATCCAACCTTCTCTTAACAGAGATGAGAACGTGGAAGCCAGAACAGCAAAATAATTTTCCCAAAGCCGTAGAGTTCCTTCATAGCTGATCAAGGAAGGGTCTTCCTTTGTACAGCTGCTATTTGTTAGAGGGACATGTTTAAACTTTCAATAATAATATTATTGGTGGCAAATATTTGCATAATATTTACATCATCTTCAAATTTTAATTTCCCAAAATTTAATAACCGGGAGGCTACTAAAATGTGTATAATGTTTTTTTTAGTTTGGGGGTATGGCCCAGGAATGTATTCTTTTAACTAGAACCTTGGATTATTCTGACCCAGGTGGCACAAGGAGCATGCTTTGGGAAACACTGCTGTAACCACCTCATCCAGTGCGGTCCTTATGGCATTTACTCAAATCAGTTAGCTGCTGTTTTCCTACCAGGCTGAGGCCTTCCCTCCCAAAGGTAGGCCTTATGTCTCACGGCCCTGCAGCTGAGGTCTGGGCACACCTTCCCAGGCCAGTCCTGCATGGGTTCCAGGGGTCAGGAGTTCTGGCACCAGGTAAAACCAAAGCCATCCATCGTAGGGCTGAACACAGATCTGGCTTGGACAGAGGCTCAGAGTCAGGCTGCAGGGGCTTGGTGAGGCTGGAGGAGGAAGGTGGGGCAGCAGGTTAGGGGCAGAGGCTACTGAAAGCAGCAGAGAGGAAAGCATGCTAAGGGAGATTTGTCTGGAGTTCATGGTCTGGTGGTGAACAATGTAAGGGTGTGGGAGAGAAGGAGAGAGAAAGTAAAGCATATGGGCATTTGCTTGTCTTTCTAGTGCTGACGGCAGGACCTGGGCTACTATGCAAGGTGGCTCAGTGGCTGGGATCTGTTCCCTTGGGGTGGCCAGTCCAAAGCTCTGCCCATGCCAGGCCTTCAATCTGTGCATTATGCTCCATTCCTTCCTTTTTAATAAAAGTAGCAGAATATAAACAAAAGAAAGCATGGAGCAGCGAAGAGGGCAGACACGAAACCGGGTTCAGAGGCACAGGGAGAAAAAACCAGCAGTAGACCCGTCTGAAAGAGGTCCTGTTCCTCTCTCCCCTGGGGAACAGCAGGAGTGCTCTCCTGACGGCCTCCAGCCCGGGGAGCACTCCTCTGTCAGACTCAGGCCACGGAGGGAGCTCCTGTCTCCTTTGAGCAGGACAGAAGGCTGTTCCTTCCTGAAGCCGCTTGGCCCTGTCGCATCATCTCTCCGTTTGGCACACTGCAGAGGCACGGCCCAGGAAGGGCCATCAGGAGCTAAGGGGGACTATAAATAATCTGGTGACAGGAGGCTCATGCCGTCTGTCCCTTTTCTTTCCCAATCACCTCAGAGACAGCTGGAGGAGGCCAGAAGTGGCTCCTTCACTCCTCTACCTGGCTTCCCTGCTGGAGGGAAAACAGGCCAGCACTGGGGACACCCAGCTACTTGGTGTCATTGTCCTGGTCCCCACTGTTCCTTCTGGCTTCACCTGGGAGCATTTCTTCTCCTTGCGTGAGACTGCTCACCTCCTGTTCATGGGCCTTACAGAACTGGAGGCTGCTGTAGCCACGAGGCTCAGAGTGTATGAAACATCATGATGCTCATGAGGGCTCCGAGAGAGAACTCTCCCCTCTGAGAGTGGGATGAGGCAGAGGAAGAAATGCATCCTTCCTGGGCCTGGACTCCCCATCAGTGCGTGCAGATTGGCTGCAAGCAACCTGAGGTCTGGGACCCAAGCCATTCATGCAAACCCCAGAATCTTCTGGGTTCATATACTAGGTGCTCAATTAAGGTTGGCTAAAAATAACCACTGATGAAGACAATGAAGGGGCAGAGAAAATGCATCCTGAGGATTGCATTAATCTCCAGCAAACTGCCTTAAGAGCCAAAGTTCTGAGAGTTAATGCCATGCCAGCCACTGTGCTAATCTCTTTACTTTTCTTATTTTATTTTTTCTTTTTTTAGCTGAGCCATCCTGCCACCTGTTGGCAGCTCAACGGCAACTCAGCTCGGGCTGGGCATCGAACCTCCATTGCTCAGAGCTCAGCTCGCACTCTTGAGTGTGCTAATCTCTTTACTTGAATTACCTTATTTACCACCAAGACCATCCACTGAGGACACAGGGAGCTTAGGAAACTTCCTCCTACTCCCTGTCTATTGTTCAACAGTTAATAACTAAGATACAGGGCCGGCCGAGTGGTGTGGTGGTTAAGTGCTGGCTTGCAATGCCAGCAGCCCCGGTTCAGATCCCACATATGAGGGCCAGTGACACTGCCCTTTAAAAAAATAATAAATAAATAAAAATAAAAAAGAACTAAGATACAGAATCGGAACCCAAGCTGTGCCATGTTGGAGCCCTCCATTCGGAAGAGCTGTGCTAATTCACCCCAGTCACATCACAGGCCCCCCGTGGCTTAACGCTTGAATCAATAAGTACAAGTTCAAATGTTACCCCAATTTAAAATGTATTGTATTTTCTCGGGTGCTGTGTGTGTGAGTCAAAACCGTTTCTCAGAAATCTTCCTGCTAAAGAAAAATGTCCTCTGTAAAATTCCTCTTGGAACAATGTCTGAATTCATGGACATGAGTGAGAAGGTAGAGCAGAGAAGCAGCAGAACACCCAGGAGGAGGCAGGGGAAGGGGGCACCCGAGTTGCCTCAGTACTCCAAAGGACAGCTGTTTGGGGACTTGCAAATTTTAAAAACAAAAAGCGGGTGCTGACGCCATATTCCTGACTTAGCAGAGTTTTATAAATAGAGTGCATCCCAGAGAAGCTACGGCCCTGGGTTACTTCTGTCAGCGCAGCCCTCAGAGGACACGGTTATGCTTCTTCTTTACCTTTCCTCACATAAATGAGAGGGGGCGGACCAACATGATGTCTATTTTAAAAGTCCAAGTAAACAAAAATATGTCAATAACAAAAGCCACTTCCTCTCCCCTGCCACTGCCTCAACACGTCTGCTTATTTTAGTTTAGTTTAGTTTAGTTTCAGGTGTACAAAACAATGTAATAGTTAGACATTTACACCCCTCACCAAGTGATAACCGCCCTCTAGTTAAAATGTCCATACTACCTAAAGCAATACACAGATTCAGAGCAATTCCTATCAAACTACCAATGACATTTTTCACAGAAATAGAACATATAATCCTAAAATTTATATGGAACCATAAAAGACCCTGAATAGCCACAGAAACCTTGAGAAATAGGAACAAAGTAAGGGGGAATCACGCTACGTGACATCAAATCATTCTACAGGACTACAGTAATCAAAACGGCATGGTACTGGCATAAAAAATGACACATAGATCAGTGGAACAGAATAGAGAGCCGAGAAATAAATCCATACCTACATGGTTATTTAATCTATGACAAGAGGAGCAAGAATTTACAATGAGGTAAAGGCAGTCTATTCAACAAATGGTGCCAGGATATCTGGACAGACACATGCAAATAAAAATGAAGCTGGACCTCCTCTTTATGCCATATACAAGAACAAATTCAAAATGGATTAAAGACTTAAATGTAAGACCTGAAACCATAAAACTCCTAGAAGGAAATATAGGAAGTTAATTTGCAGACATTACCCTGAGTAATATTTCTACTGATATATCTCCTCGGGCAAGGAAAGCAAAAGAAAAAATAAAACATATGGGATTACATCAAACTAAAAAATTTTTTCACAGCGAAAGAAACCAACAAGAAAACAAAAAGGCATCCTGCTGAATGGGAGAAGATCGGGCTGATGTTAAATTATGAAAGGCCAAGCAGGGTTTTTTCAGTAGCTCAGCCTGAGCATCTTCAGAACAGCATGCGAATAAAGCAATTCCCCCCCCGCCCCCCACTTCCCGGCCAAATGCAACCCTTGGAAAATGAGCTTCACACTGCTCTTCATTTTCTGGGAAAGCTGGAGAACGAAAATGAGAAAGCCTTGACACCTGCTAAAATTACTTACAGAACAGATCCCTGTGTGTCCTTTCCTCTGGAGGGGGTGGAGGGAGGGAGAATGTGTTCTAATGGCACAGGAAAGTGGGCATCTGTTTGTGAACTCAGGGTGAGATCTTCAGTGGGAGGGGCACTAATTGGCAAGAACTCCTGTCCCGGTTCCGGTTCCGCCACCTCAGGACATGCCGAACAACAGCCTGCTGCCTGTCCAGGTGGACCACCGGCAGGGGCAGCGGAGTGCAGCACAGGGAGGACTGGCGTAGGGGGCCCGGTGTGGGTTAGAGGCTCAGCACCTCTGTCATTCTGGCTGATTATCTGGGACAACGCCCTTCTCCTGGAGAGACAGGCAAGCCAGCCGACTTCTGCGGAAGTCAAAGATGGCTTTACTATCTTCATCTTGGCCCACAGGAGTGGGGACGGCCCTGTGCGTGTCACCTCCTAAGCTGGGTCAGAGACCGTGCTTTCTCCCCCGGCTCCTTATGCTCCAGCCACACTATCTTTTGGACCGGTACCCCAAACCCTGCTACTTGCCATGGCGCCCTGCACATTCTCTCTCCTCTGTCCGGGGAACAGACACGCTGTTGCCACCCCCACACTCCAGCTCTCCCTGCTGAGCTCTGACTCCTCACCTCCCTGTGGAAGCATTCCCCATCCACGGGCCAGGCTTGTTCGGGCTTCTCTTTTGTTTTTTGTTTTTTTTTTGAGGGCAGTGTCACTGGCCCTCATATGTGGGACCCGAACCCGGGCTGCTGGCTTCCCAAGTCAGCGCTTAACCACCGTGCCACTTGGCTGGCCCCTCGGCTTCGCTTATATAGCATCTTAGGCTGTCATTTGTGACATGCTCCAGAGCTGGGATTTCATAGTTAGTCGTATACATTATATGACCATAAGCCCCATGAAGGGTGCATGCCTCTTTTGCTCTTCCTGAATCCTCCAGTTCTGGCATTCAACAAACACTAAATAACTAATAGCTGAGTCACTAAGTGTGAGATTGACACCTGGCTCACAAAGTTGTACCAAGATTAAATGTGGTAAAGTACACTGAGGTCTATAAAGCACCTAACATTGTCACCTTCCATTCGTTTGCTAATTCCAAGCTGGTTCCCAGCCTCACTGCTCCAGTGAATTTGCTCTTTTTAAAATTACCAAGGGCCTGCTGATAGATACATCCACAAGTTAGTTCTTTGTCCTTGTGGCAGAGTCAATGACACTCATCAAATCCAATATTCCATGGTGTGCCCTACGTTTCTTAGTTTCCTTCTAAGTAGACAAGGTCAGGTGATGATATATGGTCAAGGGAATGTGTGCCAAGTCATGGTGTGTTTCTTTCATACTGGGGCAGTGAATAGCTCGTTTGTGATCTCCAGTCTCTTCTTCCATCCCATTGATCAAGGGTGCTGCAGGTTACAAGAGGGGGACCCTACGTCACCCAGGTCTCTGAGTAACTACATGGAACATCGACCAGCAAAGGCCATGTAAAATATAAGAAATAAACCTTTGTTGTTTTAAGCCAATGGGGTTTTGGGATTAATTTTTGTTTGTTTGTTTTTTGTTTTTGTTTTTGAGGGCAGTGTCACTGGCCTTTATATGTGGGACCCGAACCAGTGCCACTGGCTTCCCAAGCCAGCGCTTAACTACCGCGCCACTCGGCCGGCCCTCTGGGATTAATTTTTTTGCAGCATAACGGAGCCTATCCTAATGAATGCAGACCTTACCATACACCACTTCTGCATTATTTAGAATTCGTAGGCAAACCATCCATTTTGAAATTATTTGCACCTCCAGTTTCTGGAAGTCAACTCTTTCCTGATTCTCCTCCCTCAGACATTGTCTCAGTAGCCTTGAAGGTCTTCTCTTCATCCACCCATGTTCCTTTAAGAGTGAGTTCCCCATGGTTCTTTCTGAGGTTTCCACTTTCTCTTACTCTCCATGCTTTCCATAAAGCATTTACTCAAGCCCATAGCTGCAACAATCAACCTTATCCTGACTCACTATAAATCTGTATTGTTAGACCATCCCTCTCTCCTGGACACCAGGTTGCTATACTTAACTACCCTTCGGACATCTTTCCTGGTGTTTCCATAAGCATCTGAAACTTAGCATGTCCAAGGATGGATATTTTTTTCTTCCTGTAGCTTTCATTCATCTAAGGATCAGAATGTGCTTTCTAATATTCTTTTTGCTGCAACCACCAGAAATCCATCTGAAACTGGTAAAGCAAAAAGACATGTACTAGTTCCTGTACGAACTAGGATATCTAGGGGATGGAGGTGGCTCCAAGGACTTCAGGAACCGAAATCGTGCCCCTAGATCTGGATCTTCCTATGTCTAGCGTCTCTCTCCCCCCCGCCCCTTTTTGTGTCTTTGTTACTTGCGTTCTCTTCCTTCTTTGCGGTGGGGGATGTGAGGGCAGAAGGGCATGGCCACCAACTCTTCTAGTTTAGAAATCCCAGGGAAAGAAGGAAGCTACTTTCTCCTGGTATCTGTATATAAAATATCAGGGAGGAACCCTGCGTGTTCCTTGGCAAGTCACTCTATGTAGGGCTTTGGTGAAATAAGATGGTCAGAAACACATCATAAATGCTCCACTAGAGCCAGAAAGCCTGAGTACTGTAATTGGCAGTGGCAAGGACCACAAGGAGTGGAGAATTTTCTTCATTCATCATCCATTCACTCATTCAACAAATATTTATGGAGCCTATCCTACATTCAATCCTCTAGGCTAGGAGCCCAAGAAATAGTGGTAAACACGGTTGGAAGATCCTCTGCTACTCTAGAGCTTGCAATTTAGTGGAGACAGGCATTAAACAAATGAATATGGAGATATAAGTAAGTGCCACTGTGCTAAGTGCTTTAAAGGATAACTGGAAGACTAAAAAGAGAACAGAAAGTGATGTCAAGCTATGACCTGAAGGATAAGAAGGAAGGATCCCAGTACACAGGAGAAGAAAGAATATTTAAAGCAGAGGGAACAGAACTTCAGATGCTCTGAGGCAAGGAGGAGAATGTATTTAGAGGAAGTGAAAAAAGACCTTGTCCTGGGTACTCCATCATGAGGCTGTGTGAGCAGCAGAAGAAGCTGGAGAGGAAAGCAGAGGCCAGACTGACAGGACCTTATGGGCATTGCTAAGGAGTCTGGAGTTTTTACTATGAAAATGGCAAACCACCCAGACATTTTAATCTCTGGCATCGAAGAACAGAATTGAAAGCTTTTCGTGTGCCTATGCTGGCAAAGTGTCCTGGGGCACTTGGGAAGGCTCCTTCCTCATCACCGCTCATCTGCCCATGCAGATGGAGATATATTCAGGATGCAGGAAAACATTCATATTCATCAGCCTCAACTCTCCCGGGGAGAAAGGGGTTTTGCCACACAGATGGAGTCTACAGGAGGAAGGTTGGGAGCTGGTGTGTTACAGGGAAGCACAGGCCTTGGGACGATGCAGACTTAGGTATACACTCTGCTCTGTCATCTATTGGATGTGACCTTAAGTAAGTATTGTACTCAGTTTTCTTGAGCTCCATTTTCCTTCTCAACATAATAGGGATGATAAATCTATGAGTTAGGTAGCTTTGAGCTGTAGACTGCCAAACCCTCTGATTTATCTAACTTGACATAGAAAATGTATACTCTCACATAGCAATGAGTTCTGAGGTAGGGCAAGCGGGGTCCGTGAGTTAACAACTTGACATCGACATGACCCTGGGTTATTTTTGTTTGTTTGTGTTTTTCCTATTTTTGTCTCTGTCATCCTTAGTGCTTGTCCAACTCCCCTCATTCTCATAAGAGGGCTGAAGTGGTTCTAGGCATTACCCGCAGACATGACAATGACCAGTAGAGGAAGAGGATAAGCTCTTCCAATGAAGAAAATCTTCCCAGAAGTCACTGTGCAGCTTGTTCTTTATGCCTCATTGGCTAAAACTGTGCGATAGGCCCATTCCCAAGCTAATCACTGGCGAGGGCAATTGCATCACTGTTACTGGTTTAGTTTCATCATGACACAACCCCTCAGACTACAGTATGTGCCCACTTCACCTGCAGCATAAGACCACAGGAAGAGGGTCGGTATTTCTACCAAAATTGTTAAAAATGAAGAAGGTGGTGATAAGTTGTTGTAGAACAGGCAACAGAGCAGTGTCTAATACCTAAGGGTTTATACTTCAGGGTTGTGGTCTGTATCTGTGATAATGTCTATAATAAATGGTAGCTATTGCTACTATATTTCTAACAAAATCTTTGCAAGCTCTTTCAATCTATCTGCACAATTACAAATCCATTTTGCTAACCAATAAAAGAAATCCTCGAGGATCTCTACTGACTAGCCCTAGGGGAGGCATTGTTTGTAATTAAACATGATGGAATTAAACTAAATATTTTTCAAATGTGTAAAATGAAGACTTTACCCCATCCAGACCATAACCATCCATTTCCTCAAGTTTGGTCAGAATGAGTTACATTTATTTTCTTTTTTTAGATAGTATATCTGTTAAGCATAGGAGCACTAGAGTTAGACAAGTCTCCGTTCAAATCTTGCTTCCATTTTTTCCTGTCAATGTTAGTTAAACATTCTAATCCTCAGTTTTCTAATCTTTAACACAGGGCTAATATTATGATCACATTATGAGAATCGAGAAAAATAACACATGTAAAAAATTTGTGGAACATGGCGTGTGTTTAGTAAATATTATCTCTGTTTGTTTTGATCTAGCTCCTATAGGGATCAAGAAGATAAAGTGAGACAGTGTATCTATAGCAATGGCACATCATAACTAGTTAATAAATAGCATCCATTATGTTTGTCGTAAGACAGAACAGTAGCTGCCTTTATTAAGGCCATGGAGTTTTTCCCTACATTTTGATTGGTGGAACCATGCCACTCCAATCATGCTACAGGTATTAATTTTTTAGACAAAACACATGGTTAGTGTTTCAAATTACTGACTACTCCCTTCAGGGCCTGTCATGTTACACTAAATGGTCTGGTGTGGTCATTCACCAACCTAATAATTAAATGCTGGAATTTTGCTAAAACAAGTTATAAGCAAAAGATATTGGTCTTTAGCCTATACCCAGAAATGGGTGTTTTGGAAACTATATACTTTATCCTTTTGAAAAGTTGACTTGTCCTTAGTCCCCCCTAACTGCCTTTATTTATTGAATTCCTCAATCCAGTGGGCTCTCACATTCACTGCAAAAAGAGTAGTTTCTTTGCCTTTAATTCAGAACAACAGCAATAACAAAATATCTTTCATAAAAGGTTTCAATGAATCCTGACATAATCAATGCTATTCTGATATAAACTGCTTTAAATTACCGAGTAGAGACAGGCTTTGTGGTGAAGAATAACACACTGGCTGTGCCAAGAGAGAAATAAGAGTTTAAAAATGCGTTTTTAGAATGGAATTAAAAGAAGGTGGGCGGGGTGTTTGCTGGATGAACTAAGATCAATAATGGCCTCCAGTTTGCAGCTGGGAGAGAGGCTGGTGCAGCCAGAATAGGAATGGAACTAACATTGCAGTCTGCTCTGTATTTTTGCACCTTCAAATTCCTCTCTCAGCCATACTACCCTGTGATGTCCTGGGAAGCAGTCACCATTCATTGAGACCTCATTACCGAGAGGTGGCTCATGAAGGAATACTTGCCTGAAAGACTTCATCCAATAACATATTCAAGACAACAACTGGAACTGATTGCCAGTCTCCTCTAAGAAATTATCAGGACCAATCCCATCATGCCTCACGTCCTAATTTGTCTCATTCACCATCTGACATCTAAGTCTCCTCTATTATCTACCCATGATCATCCAACATTTCATCTTCATCTGTTCTGTTAATCTCATGATTTGAACCTGGTAGATGGTCCCCAAGATGACCTCCTGGTGATTCGTGCCTTTGTGTAATCCCCTCCAACACTGAGTAGAGTTGATGTGTAAAACCAACAGGATGTTGCAAATATGATGAAGTGTGATTTCTCAAGTTAGATTAAAAAGACAGTAAAGCTTTCACCTTGCTCTCCTGGATTGCTTGCTTTGGGAGGAAGCCAGCTGCCCTGTGAGGATGTGCAAGCAGCTCTGGGGAGAGGCACAAAGGGCGAGGATTGAGATCTTCTGCCAATAGCCAAGTGAATGCGTCATCTTGGAAGCAGATCCCCCAGCCCCATTCAGGCCTTCAGATGCCTGAAGCCCTAGCTAACGTCTTGACTGCAGCCAGATGAGAAGCCCTCAGCCAGAACCATCCAGGTAACCCATGCCTGAATTCCTGGACTGCAGACATTGTGAGACAATAAATGTTTAATGGTTAAGCCATTATGTTTTGGAATACTTTATTACACAATAATATATAATTAATATACTAAATCAGTGCTCACCTCCCCATCCTTCTCAAATCCTACTCCTAGCTTCCTCAAGCTCCTAATTTATGATCTGTAATTTTCCAAATCCTCACCATGTCCTTTCCACATTTACTCAGCCCTTTGTCTTAGCTGGAACTTGGTTCTCTCCAGATGGCATTGCTTCCCATGTAGCTCTATAACAGTTAGGATGCTTTCAGCTTCAAATAGGAAAATGACTCACAGTGGCTTACACAATAAAGACATTTCATTATCTCACATAGCAAGAAGTCTAGACAAAGTTGTTTTTAAGTTTGGGGCAACATCTCAGTGATGCCCAGGCTGTTCCTATCTTTTCACTCGGCTAACCTTAGCATGGTGACATTTTGTCCTCATGTGTATTGCCCCATAGTCAAACAATGGCTGCTGTAGCCCCAGGTATCATATCCACATCCAGAGAAAAATAAGGAGGGAGGGGGGAATGACAATGAACTCATCTCTGACAATCATCCTTTTGATAAGACAATAAAAAATTTCCAGAAACTTCCTAGAGGATTCCTACTTACATGTGACCAACCTTTCTAAGGATAGCAAATCCCCGATATGCTCTGTTCTCCGCCATTTGTTTTTTAAGTACTTAATACTAACTGCAATATGCACTCATTTGTTTCTTGTCTTCCTTCCCTCATTAGAATGTAAACTCCATAAGAGTATGGCTTTTATGTGTTTTGTTAATGGCTCTCTCCTCAGCACCCAGAACCATACTGATATGCATGCAGATGCTCAAAAATGCACGTTGTTGAATGAGTGTCCTGTGGCTATAACCTTGCATACAAAGAAGGTTATGCAAGAAAACGCTGGCAAAGGGGAATAGCATTGACTTTGTCATCTTAGATCAATAATTTTTTTTTTTCTTCAGCTGAGCCATCCTGCTACCTGTTGACAGCTCAGTGGCAACTCAGCTTGGGCTGGGCATCGAACTGCTGTTGCTCAGAGCTCAGCTGGCACTCTCTTTTTTTAGAGGGCAATGCAACTGGCCCTCACGTGGGATCCGAACCGGGGCAACTGGAGTCCCAAACCGCTGCCAACCACTGCGCCACTTGGCTGGCCCTCACCTGGCACTCTTGAACGAGCTCTTAACCAACTGAGCCACTTGGTCAGCCCTTAAATCAATAATTATTAATCTCCTGCTACTGGATACATAATTGGGATTTTTAAGTAAAAAGGAAGAGACGGGGGGATGGCTATTAACTAAACAACCAACAGAGTTTGACCTAAGTCCTCTCAAGCAGAGACTGTTTGGGAGTTTTTGCAATTACTACATATCTTAGGATAGAGAGGTAATGCCAATATCCTCCCTGCTCCTTATTCCAACGTTTAAATGGTTACTTCTACTCTCTCTTGCAACATCCTCTTGTTTATTTGAGGTTTTCTCCTTGCAGATAAACTCTCCTGGTTGCTACCATTTATCTAGTCATTTCTCATACACTGTAAAATATTAGTTCTGGTTCATGCTTTTCCTCTTCATTCGATTTTAGTCATCATTCTTGCTGATTTCAACTCCTATGTGGGTGATCCATTCGATACCCCAGCCTCTCTGTTTCTCACCCTCAACTCTGAAGACCACTAGCCCTATGCCCAAACACTCTTCATCACCTTCCATCTCCAGTATCATGCTCTGGGCTTGTCACTACCAAGAATATACCACCTCCCAATCATGACTGTAAGCCTACCATGTTTGATCATCCCTCCGGTGCTTTCAACCTGCCCTCTCCAGTTCCTCACTAACAATAATTCCTCAATCTCTTCATGTCAGCCAAGCCACAGAGCTCACCTCTGCAGAAATATCCTTCCTCCTGTCTAGGGCTAATCCTTCCACGTCTTCCCTTACCTCCTTAACTTTGTGCCTTCACGCATTCCTCTCACCCCATTATCAGTCTTCACCTCTCTACTGGGTCATCCCAGCAGCATTCAGATTTGCTCTGTTATATTTCCTAGGGCTAACTTCTCATAACTTAGGTCTCAGCTCATTTAACCTTTTTGGAAAGGCCCTGCTTGATCTTCCTATTAAAATAGCCCTCACCCACTTTGTAGTCACTCCTACTCCTATTACTTTATTTTGTTTTCTGTATAGTACTTACCATTCTATATAATTGTCCTTTGGCTAATTAATTTATCGTTTGTTGTTTATTGTCTCTCTTACCCAATCGACTATAAATCCTGTGAAAATAGAGATCTTACTTGTTGAAATCACAGTTCAATTTCCATAGTGTTGAATGGTGCCGAAACTTCATAATGCTCAATAAATATCTGATGAAAAAAATAAATGAATCCATCTTCCATTCCCTCAAATAAAACACCCTTCTCTTGAACTCTCATATTCCTGCCACTCTTATCCCATTTTTCATCTCCCCTTCAGAGGCAATATTCCAAAACTGTCATCGCAAACTTCTGTTTCCATTTCTTTGCCTTCTCCACCCACAGTAGATTGGCTTCCACTTCCATTTTATCACCTCCTGGTCAGTAGCAACAATAACCTCCTATTACCAAATTCCGTGGCCAGTTTTCAGTTGTTTTCCTTTAAGACCTACATTGAAACAGTATTTCTATATGAAAGTCAGATACATTTTGGACAGTGCAGATGTAGACCATTTCATGATTGCAGAGAGTTCTAGATACCTCTGCAGCATTTTATAATTTTGTTGTTTGGGTCCCTCCTCATTGGACTTCCCTTCTCTGTCCCCTTTGAAGGATCCTCCTCTTCTAACTTTGAACATAGGGTATCTCATGGCTAAGTTTTAGGCTATCTTCTCTATCTTTCTAAATTGCCTGTAGGTTAGGCCGGCTGAGTGGCGTGGTGGTTGGGAGCTGGCTTGGGATGCCAGCGGCCTGGGTTCGGATCCCACATATGAGGGCCAGTGACACTGCCCTTAAATAAAAAAATTTAAAAAATGTAAATTGCCTGTAGGTGAACTTATCCGTTTCTATTATTTTATTTTATTTTATTTTTTATTTTATTTTATTTTTTTTGAGCGTAGTCGCAACCAACGCGCCACTCGGCCAACCCCAATCCATTCCTATTATTTTAAATGACATCTATAAGCTGATGACTCAAGCATTATATCCCCTATTCGAATTCCTCCTTTGAGCTCCAGGTTCAAACAAAGAGCAGTCTACTCAATATCTCAAATTGTGTGTGTCCTAAAGCAAACTCTAGATTTTCTCCCCCAATATGTTTATCTCCCCAGTTTTCACTGTCTAAAAAAACACCACCATATACCTGTTGCTTATATCAGAAACCTACAAATTGGCCTGATTCCTCCCTTGACTCAAGTCCTGGCTCTTCCTCTCCATAACTATTTAC
Organism: Aselliscus stoliczkanus; assembly: GCA_033961575.1. Taxonomy (NCBI): domain Eukaryota; kingdom Metazoa; phylum Chordata; class Mammalia; order Chiroptera; family Hipposideridae; genus Aselliscus; species Aselliscus stoliczkanus. The sequence continues at coordinate 27,439,746 of CM066739.1, forward strand.
TATATATTTACTAAATTTACTATAAGCCTGCAAACAGTATAATGTTTATAACATATATAGGTATATATGATAATATATACCCATTATCACACACACACACACACACACACACACACACACACACACGCACACACATTATCCCCTTGTTAGCACAAGCCACCATCATGACTTCCCTGGATAACCCATGATCACTTTACTTTTCTTTCAAATACTGTCATCATGAAGCAGCCAGAGTAACCTTTTCCAAAATAATAATAATAATAATAATAATAATAATAATAATAATAATTTCCTGTCACTTCCCTGGATCATCACTGAACCTAGAATGAAATCTATATTCATTAAATGACCTCAATTCCCTGTATGACCTGCCCCTGCCTATATATGCAACTTATTCCATGACCTTCTTCTCCCAAAAGATTCCTCTCCAACTGAAGACAAATTCTTTTGGTCCCTTAAACACACCGAGTTCTGTACTGTCGTGGGGCCTTCACACACTTTTTTCTCAGCCCAGAATACCTCGTCCATATTCTGTGTCTGGCTGGTTTCTCCACACCCCATTCCTCAGTAACAGCATTTTCCCCAGCGAGACCCTCTCAGACCACCCAATTCCCCTAGTCTCTCCTCTGAATTAATATAAATATAGTAGATCATATATCATATTTAACATATTTAATATCTAAGGAGATTCCCAGTATTTCTCTCTCATAGTAGTACTATATATAATCATTACTTATGTGCTATGTATTTTCTGTCTTCTGTATTAGAATGCAAGTTCTATGACGGCAAAACCATGTGTATCTTTTTTACTAGTTTATATCCAGCTCCAGCACATAGTCAAGCCCTCAATAAATATTTGTTAAATAAAGAAATAGTATAAAGATAAGAGGCTTTGGGAAGGGAGATAAATCTGGGTTTGAGTCCCTGCTCTACATTTTTTTTTTTTTGAGGGCAGTGTCACTGGCCCTCGTATGTGGCACCGAACCGGGGCCGCTGGCTTCCCAAGCCAGCGCTTAACCACCGCGCCACTTGGCCGGCCCTGCTCTACATTTTAATAATGTGACTTTGAGTATGTTTTTTGCTTTGTTTTTTTGGGGGAAAAAAGCATATATATACATATATATATATATATATATATATATATATATATATATATATAAAATTTTACCTGCTTTTACAATCTGAGCTCTAGCTTTTCAAGCTATAAAGTGAAGAAGCAGAATATATAGCCTGTGAAATTGTTGTAAGCATTTAGAACATAGTGTGTGCTCCATTTTTTTCATTTCCTTCACCCTCTCTTAGAAATAAGAGAAGATCATGGAGCTAGGGCATGGGGAAAACAAATGGAAATGAGGGGACAGCCAGGATCTCCCCTTTCCCTGAAAGCTAGGTAAACTTAGTCCCAGGAGTGACCCAGGTATCCTCAGAGGCAAGAATCACCCATCACCAGGATGGAGCCATCCCTCAATGGGTTTAAGTCACAATATCATTCACTGAAGAGAGTTAGGCTCAGGCAAAGAAAATGAGGAAAACTTTGTCCAAATTTAGTCAGATATAGGCCAAAGTTGAATAATAGGGTCTGTCTTTTACTAATGGCGTTGATCCTGGACAAGTCTCTTTGTCTTTTAGAAGTTGGGTTTCTGCGTCTATAAAATAGGAACGATGGGATCTACTTCTAAGTTTTTTATTATGATTGGATGAAAAGAACATTGTAGCATAGTAGCACAGTGTCTGGAAAACATTTCCAAATATTCAGATGTGAGTTTGTTCCTATATCCTCTCATCACTGTCAGGATAGGAGTACAGCTTAATCTTCACAATGCTCCACTGCAAGCTGGCAGTAAATGCTCTCTTTTAAAGAATAATAGTGCAAGAAACTTTAGACCCATAATTCATTGCATCGGTTAAATGAGTGAAAATAATAATAATAATACTCCCTTCTGTTCTCACATTTTTGTCAAAGTATAAATAAGACTTTTTCAACCGATACTTAACTTTCAGTTTCACAAGCTCCTAGTCAATTCGTTTTGTTAACACAAGTATGTTTGTGTGTTTTGCTGAATTCAGTGAATTTGTTACCACTGTAATTGCCGGTGAAAATGACCAAATTTTTGCCTCCGTGCTCCAAATTTAGCAATAGATCATGACACTTAGATATTTCTTCAGGGAGTATTAATTGTAGGGGGAAAGTGACGGCATCTTATTTAGGTTGTCTGGAAAGTCAAAGAAAGATTATAATTTATAGTTACTATGGTAGCTAATTATACCTTCAAGGATTTTCCAGTTGCTGTTGAGAGAGAGAGAGAGAGAAAGAGAGAGAGAGAGAGAGAGAGAGAGAGAGAGAGAGAGAGAGAGAGAGAGAGAGACTTTGATCATAGATGAGACCCTTTTTGAGAAATGAAAGAAAATAAAAAAGTGGAATTTGTGAATTTGCCATCTTGAAAGATGCCTGGATATTAAGATGGAATTTCTCCTTGGATAAAAAGTCAACTCAAATTGGTTTCCTCATATCAAGGATCTTACAGCATGCACGATATTGTAAAATGCTAACCCATATGGGTTTTTTTTGTTTTTTTAAAAGATTTTTATTGGGGAATTGTGGGAGGGGAACAGACAAGTTGCTGTCCTTTTGTTCTTCAGTCTAGTTGTGGAGGACATTGCTTCACTGGCCCATGTTGGTATCATCATTGCGCTCCTCCTGGATGAGGCAGATCAGTCACCGGCCTCTGGACAGCCACTCACAGCCTCTATTGGCAGCTCATGCTGGCTGCCGGCTGCTCACGCTGGCTGCCGGCTGCTCACTGTAGCTTATGGCAGCCCACTGCAGCAGGGGCTGCAACGCACACCGTTGCCAGGACTAGTGCAGCCCAGCTCCAGGTGGAGCTGTTGTTCACCATCTTAGCTGTAGAGGGCATTGTCACTGGCCCTCATATGTGGGATCCGAACCACAGCTGCTGGTGTCCCAAGCCAGTTTTTAACCAATGCACCACTCAGCCAGCCCTAACCCATGTGTTTTCATCTGTACTCTCTGTTTACATGTGGGTCTCTTTTAATTCAGAGAGGTGGACATCATTCATCAAAATGTATGGCTTTTAAGCTCAAAAGACATCCCACCTTACACCAGGATAATACAGATATGGAAGAGTATGCTATTGCACAGAACCAGTTTTCCTGCAAAACACTTCTATCGCTACGGAAGTCTCAATAAAGACCATCTCAGCTCAGGAGGTGAGGAGGGTGGGAGGAGAAGAGAGAGAGTGGGAACTGGGTCTGGAGGGCTTGGTATTGTGTCTTATCTCTTTGGATTGAGTCCAAGTCTTGGGAGGGGTCAATGAAAGAACAGATTTGTGTTTGTTTTCTGATTGGGGCCTGGGAAAATCAGCAAGGTCTAGGAAGACATAAACTAGGCCACCCAGTCTTGTATTGGCCCAGAATGGTGGGAAAACACTCGTAAACTCTCCTCACAGGGGAGCAAAAGGCTTAAAAAGAGAGTGATACGGAGCCGGATGGTTTGAGAATGGTACAGTTTATGACCACTGGCTAGAGAATAGTTCAAGGCTAGACATGGAACCAATTACCAGTGCTCAGAGACTCACCTCTCACTTCTTCCCACCCCCAGCCCTTCATGTTTTAAAAGCCTCTCCAAATTTAGATCCACCCAAAGAGGGAGTCCATTCTAATTTGAATGAGTTTAAACCTAAAATGCTTGTAAAAACTCACTGATTAAGACTACATTTTTTGTAAAACAGGAATTAATTAGCATTCTAGAAAAATAACTACGTTACCCTGTTTTTGTGCACACCTGGATTCATAGCCAGTAAAAGTAAAGATCAATTCCAGTGGGCCATTTACACCCATTCAGAAAAGAAAATAATTTTGAACTCACAGTCCAATGTCCTAACATTCATCACATGACTTCAAAAAATATCTAGGGGATCCAGGCAGCCCATATCCAGAGATCCTTCCATGCCGCTGGGTTTTCTCACATCACATCACATCCTATCTAGTATCTCTGCAGCAGGTACCCATGATTTATAGAATAAAAACTAGACTCCTTGGTATGTCATCATTCAAGGTTCTCAAAAATTAACCCTCCTACTTGTCAAGCCTTGCATAAAACCCCTCAGGGTAGTCTAAGACCCAACCACACAGGAAGGGCTTCATCTTGATCCTGTAATGTTATTTCACTCTCTCGTGTCTTTCCTGTTCTTATTCCCTTACTTTGCATTGTTGCTTCCACCCAATTCTTTCTTACTATAGACATGGATTCAAGGATTTAAATTTGATTTTTCCAGTAACTAGCAAGGGAACCCTGGACAAGTTTCCTCTCATGTAAACTTATATTACATACTAATGTATGGGGTGATTCTGAATTTTAATTAGATAATGAATGGTACCTAGCACATAGTAATGCTTTGAAAAGCAGGGGGGAGGGGGCAGGTATCATTCAAATTAACAACCCCAAACAAATCTTTCTTATTTCATGATAATCTTTTATCTATCTGGCTCACCAGGTAGGTTATAAGTTCCCTGGTGTCAAGAAAGTTGTCAAAATCTGCAGTCTGTCACTTACCAGGCATTCAGTGAATGGCAATGCAATGCATGTTGGGATTAATATTCAAAGCTCAGTTTAAATTATCTGAGTTTTAACATGCCTGACAAGTCCTCTCAGGTACCCCAGGTAGAAGTAGCTCCTTCCGCTAGGAGCTACTAATGCTTCCATAGGCCTAGTATTTCAATTCGCCTTGTTATATGTTGTTTACATGCTGTTTTCCAATTCTTTACATGTCACTTATTTAAACGTCCCTCAATAAAATATCAGATTCCTGAAAATGGATTCTGTTCATCTTGTTAGCTCAATCACCCTTTCTTGAACTTAAAACTTTCCCTAAATTTAAACACAGAGCCCAGGACATAATAGATGCTCACTCAAATCAGCACTTGCTAAGTTATGCTGCAAACCTCCAGTCATCTTTCCTAATGTGTAGTCAGCCAATAACATCACATCTGTGCTTGCCGAGCAAAGTAGGGCGGGGCCAGGGAACCGCACATTGCTGTGCACAGCTGAACGGGGTTGTCCTTTACCTCACAGGACAGCTCGGCTCAACATGAGAGGAGAGCTCTCACTTTTGATCAAGATCACATTTTAAAATACAAAGCAAAAAAAATTTGAGATGATGTGCATGCTTGCCTTTCAAACATGCCATACGGAATCAGAGGCCATCGGATTAAGAATCCCAAGAACTACTAAATAAAGACAGTTAGGCTCCCCGAGAACCAACGGAGAGGGATACAGAGCATAGAGCACAGGTAAGAGTAAAACTGCAGTGGAAAGCAGCCAGAATCAGCCCAGGAGTCCCAGCCCCTTGCCCCCAGCAGGCCAAATCATACTAACTTCAGTTTTCAGTTTGCTTCCTGCACCATCACAAAGTATTAATTGTCCCAGGTCGCTGATGAAATGAGTGGGTGGGAGATAGGATTACAGAAGCCATCGCATTCGAACCAGGGTTTGTGATTTCCGGGGTGACCTACTCATGCCTACAGGTAGCTAGCTGAGGTGGGGGTCTGGGTCCTAGTGGAGAATGCACAGCATGAGTCGCTGTGCAGAAGGAGAAGGAAAAAAAGCCCTGCATTTCACTGCACCTGGGATTGCAACTGTCCCTTCAGTGGGTCTTCTATCAATTCCTCCAGATTCAGGAAGAATTTGGTGGTGGGTATATCAATGTATTCTCCCTCAACCTTCCACTCCGCAGTCACTAACGCCCAGCCTGATTCCTTCTGCACAAATTCTTATCCCAGCACTGAGCCACCAAAATGGGTTGTCTGTGATGCAGACGAAAGCAATGAGGATGAGACCCTACGCTGTCTGCCAGGATGATGAGATTTCTTCTCCAAATCTGTTCCTGCGATCATCAGTGCTTCCCAGAGGGGTAATGAAACTAGAAAAGGTGCTAGAAAAGAAAACTCCAGGGTCATGTGCATCCCAAGAGCCCACAGCTCTCTATGATAAAAGACAGTCATGTGGATCACGTGTTTGTGTTTGGGAAGAGGCATGGTTAGCCCGGTCATGTCACCTTGGCTTTAAGATTATGTTCAAGTCCTGATTATGGGAAGAAATGCAACCTATGTACAATACAAATATGAGACTCCCTCACTAATCTCAAATCAGTTAGCACAAACTGTGTGAGCTTATGTGTAAAAAGGTTATTGAGGACCCCCCTGTGTTTCATTTGTGCCTGTTTCTCTGGGATGTATAGGAGAAGAAGTGCCAAAAACATTGTAAGACTTCATCCCAAGCCCATAAAAATGTTGAGAGAAGAAATGTAAAGGGGATCAAATTGTGAGGAGGAAGGAGAGTAGGGGGAAAGAGATACACAAAATCAGCTCACTGATCCTTTCCTCTCATTGATCTTAAGTTTGCCAAAGCTCTCACTGGACAGATATTATTAAACATGTATGTTGTCTGGACACTCGTCCATCCATGTGAGCACAGGGCTTAATGCACTGGGTAGGAAGTTCATATAAAAGGTATCTGAGATGGGGGAAGAGACAGCTCACAGCAGCATGACCTCCGCTGCTTGTGTTTGAGTTTCTTTTCGCTTAGTTTCCCAAGTCCCCTAGATAGCTAAGCTCCAAAAGGTGATGTGACCACAAAGAATACGGCGCAGTGCGATTCACAAAGGATTTCACCTAGGAAGGCACCAAGTAGTATGTAGACTCTTTATAAACTACTGACCAGCAGCCATGCCCACAAGAGCAGACAAAGAGGGAGTGTGCTGAGTGGGGCTTGAATACGCCTTAGATAGCACGGAATGCCTGCCCCCAACACACACACACACACTTGTCGTGTGACTATAGTCTCTGATGGTCTGAGCTATCTCCCAGATACACACCAACTGCTTTGGCATAATTATTAACAGCACTTTCAGAAGTGTCTTGGTTTGGTCAACGAATTACCCAGTCACCTAGTCATTTGGCAAATTGGAAATCCGAGGCCCAAAGAGGGAAGGGGAGCTAGGGGCAGCGAGTATCGGATTTGGAATAGGTGATAGGTTGTTTTGCTATGCCCAACAAGAAAAAAAGCAAAATTAACAAATAAACACAACCCAATCTCCTCCACCTATTACATTAAAACTACCTATTTCTCTACCTACCTCTCTGACTAGATTATAAACTCTTCAGTTTCAAAGTCTGTCTTAGCATCTTATTTCTCAATGTCAAGCACCTATTAGGCACTTAATAAATATTTATTTGACTCTCACATTTATTAACATACTTTCATGTACGTTAGCCCATTTGATTCTCCATTGGCACTATATGGTGGATAATACTGAATAAAAATGAGGGAAATGAAAGTCTGGGATGTTAAACACTGAGGAAGTTAATAGCAAAACCACTAAAACCCAGATCTTCAATGAGTCTCTCCATTACATTATAGTCAGTGTTAAAAGGAGTCTAAATGTAGAGGGAGTGTTTGCTTAGAGGGATGGAGCCCGGAAGAGGAGGAAAATGTGGTAGGCAGAGAAACATCTCTGTGGGCACAGAGATGACTACGGGACCAGCAAAATTGCTTTTCAGGGCCTGTACTTCTTCCAATATGGCTGCTCCTTTGAAAAAAGGAAATACGTCATGTGCTTGCGGCGGGTGGAAAGTGGAGGTTTGGGCACAGCCCGAAATGCTGCGAGGGCAGAGGGTCAAAGAGTATGGGCGAAGGTAGGACTGAATGGACCTACAGTGCAGCCATTAGCTTGGGACAAGCTAACAAGGGTTTTCCCCTCACAAGGACTTCCATAAGATGTACCAGGGCCCCATTCAAGAAAGGATCAAGCCTGGCATTTTCCTAGTTGTTTATTTAAAAAAAAATTAAAGCTTAGCATTTTGAAAAAATGTATTTCTTGGAGACAAATATATTTTGGCCCAACCCACATCCCACTAGAACTCACCACACAAAGTTTCCAGTTCTATCCCCAGGCCACAGCACCACTGTACCATGAAGGGTGATATTTTATTTATTTAATTTCTATTTTTTAAAATTCTCCCATTCTAGCTCCTTCAGCAACCAGTTGGCTTATATTCTTTTGTCTGGACATTGTCTCCTTTCCTCACACCCTTTAAGTCAGGGCATGGTTTGCTTACTTCCATGAAAACTTTTTTTTTTAATAATGAAATAAACTTTACCTGACTTGGAGCTGTAAATGCCCCCAGGGATCATGGGGAGCCTCCTTGACTTGTTCCGGGCTGAAAGGTCATCACGATTCAGTTGACCATAGGCCACCCTAGGAAGGAAAGGATATGCCTCTTGTTCAGGTCGGAGGTAATAAAACAGCAGATAGGCATCTTTCCTCTCACCTCCAAGTGTCCCATGTGAACTGCGACTTCTTTCTCCCTTCCCGCCCACCCTCTCCAGTAACTACCTAGCTATCCAGTGTGGAATTCTTAGGAGAAACAAAAGAACGCTAGTAAAATCTTACATCATGACTCAAATTCCAATCTCCTACAACTGGTAGGTGGTGAGCATTTTCCATCTTCCTGAAGAGGACGAAGAACAGGGTGTCTGTGGTATTCCTCCTGGGCAGTAGAGGGCGCTGTGAGAACACACTCAAGGAAGGCCTTTTTGTACCTCTGGAATCTGACCCCAGTTCATAGAAACATACTGTGTGGTTGCTGTCCCCACAAGTGCTTCTTTGATGCCATGTGGTCCCCAAGGCTCATCTTGTTGCCATGATTCCACGTAGGCAGCAACAATGACAACAATAAAAGCTGATTGTTCTTTTATTGTCTTCTTTCAAAAGCTTTCTACTTCAGTGGTGAGGGATTTTGGAAACATGCAAGCTTTCACTCAAATCCTGAGTTGGCTACTGCCTGGTTATGTGACCTTGTGACCTAACTTCTCTGAGTCTAGGTTTCCTCATTTAAAAAGTGGTAATAGCGATATTTATTAACTGGATGGTTGTGAGGATCGAGTGAGATAATACAGATGGGTGCCTTTAGCATAGAAACATCAATCCAGGGTAACTGTTGTTTTTATGCTAGTTTTGCAATGTAATCAAGTGTGTGGATGGCCATGCCCAAGCCCAGAATCTTTTATGTTCCCGTTACTTTCTCCTATTTAAGACTTTGCCTACTCAAGTCACACAAGGGTATCGTTAGTACTAGGAATGTTTCCATGAGTGCTGCAAGAGAGCTGCTGTGGGCCCGAGATGGCATCTCATCATGGAAGGCACTGATGATTCAGCTGAGCCCCTCAGGGTTATTCTGAGAGGTTAGGGAATAATCCAAGCACAGGGACCCTCATTCTCATGTCCAGTTCAGAATATAGAGTCAGCACTAAATTATGTGGTGTCTCATGGGGATGATACGTATGGTTGTGCAGGCTATGCACCCACGGTTGCCTGTAGAAAAGTACAGCCAGAACATCAAATCGGATCCACTGCTTGTTTCTGTAAATAAGGTCTTATTGGAATACACCCATGTCCCTTCATCTACCCATTGTCTATGGCTACTTTTGTACGGGCAGTGGTGGGGCCGAGTAGTTACAACAGAGATTATATATGGTTCTCCAACCCTAAAATATTTATTATCTGGCTTTTACAGAAAAAGTCTGCAGACTCCTATGCTTAGCCTTTGGACCTAATACCTTGTACATAGTAGATGCCCAATGGTAGAAGTTCATGTCAAATGGATAAATTAATGAATAAATAAAGGCTCAAATAACAGCTCAAAATACTCAAGTATTAATCTTAAGGAAATTGGCATGGAAGTGATTTTTTTAAAAAAACCTTGAAACGGGAGACTTCAGTTCCAGTTCCCCCTCTGCCTCTGATGAGTTTGTGTGGCCCTAGATCAATCATTTCCTATCTCTGTATCTGTTTCCTCATCTGTAAAATGGGAACCCTCACCCATTTTATCAGGGCTGTAAGGAAGAATAAAATGAAGTCACACATGCAAACACATCCTGCCCATTTCTGGGGCATAACAAGTTCATCAATGTTAGAAGAAAAAGCAAGGATAAGGAGAAAGCCTTTGCTTCTGAATAAAATATCTGCCCTGTCACAGGGACAAGTAAACAGAGTAATTCATACATTTAATTGGCAGATGTCATGGAAAAAGCCTCAAGAAGCGTCTACACAAAGACTCCCAGGCTGGTGTGTGTTCAAACCAACCAGCCAGCCAGCCCACAGCCTGAGCCAGGAGCCAAATATTTCAGACACCATCAGGGCTATTCCGCGTGTGGCTGGAGCCAGGCCACAGGAAGTCCCTGGTGTCAGTTCTCTCAAGCCCAGCAAGGCTCCTGCATTTTCTGGATCATCTGTATAGACCACGACTCAGATAAGGGACCTGGAGGGAAAGACTGGGGGTGGGGGGGGCCCTTTATCAAGGCTGCTGCTGTCTCAGCTAAACAAGAACATGTGACTATTTGGGGGCTGCCAGGAGTAAAGCCTGTAGACCAACATACTTTTTGTCTCCATTTTCTTCTGGGGTAAGGCTGGGGGGTAGGGTGGGGAGTCTAGCATAATGTTGACCTTGGGGGATGCTTTGCCACATCTCCACCCAGATCTCATTTTATGGTGTGTGGAGTTTTATGGACTAATTTAACATGGGAGAGGAGACGAGAAGGCTGATGTGTGAACTGAGCTGAAGAGTCATAAATTCAAAGGAAAATTATTCCCGAATTATAAGCCCTGCTTACCAGTGTCCAAGGCTAATAATAGCTACTGTTCAGTGGCAGGGGCTGGATTTCCGAAGTTATTTCAGGGGCCATTTGTAGGACAAGCACCTTTTCATTGCATTTGGATAGGTAAACATTTTTAAATGGGGTCTCCTAAAAAAATGTTGGGATCCAGTTAAAGTCCCCAAATTGTGGGGACCTGGAACACCCCAGTCCTCTTTTCCTGGGAAAATTCATAGTCTAAAATCTGACAGAAAACGATTTATACATTATCTGTACAAAATACAGCCAGACCTACTGTTTGATTTGAACTTGAGACCTGAGGAGATTTGGGAAAGCCTTTTGATGATGAGGCACTGGCTAGGACATAACAAAGCCAGATTCCAAAGTTCTCCCAGGGGACAAAGCAGAAAAAAAAAGGGTGTTTTAGTGAAGGCCTGAAACCGTGTCTTACACATTTCTTTGTTTGTAACAGCAGCTCAGGAGCCTGTGTGGACATTTTTGCACAGAACGACGAAAGGACAGAAATAATAAAAGGGCTGAGGAAGGCAGAACTGATCCAGCCATCAACACACACAGCAGTTCTCGCTGTTTCTAAGCACCTGGAAAAAGAAACACCTAAGACCTTCTAGGGTTGCAAGAGGAACTGGAAAGTCAGTCTGAAGTCCCGTGAGCATCACCCCAATACGTCCCTTCCCCAGAATACCTGTTGCCTGTGACGGTGTACCTCTGGCTTTTCCAGGGTCCTTTCTTGTAGGCATCTGATTTCCGCGGGTTTTTCAACAACAGTCCCACCAGTTTCTCTAAACATAGCATCCCTCAAATGTCCCACTCAAAATACATCATAATTAATATTTTCAAAAGCTATCAGGAGCTCTCTCCCTTCATGTCTGCTGGCTGCTGTTTGACAGTGTCTGGTGGCCCTCATTCAAAATGAATAGTGGAGCTTCTGAAAATCTAGACAGTAAGAGGACTCTTGCTGGTGTTACCATAGCCTCAGGCCTGACTTGGAAATCCCTCAGCCAAGCCCTTTCTTTCCTAAATCCTTGCTTTTAGATTTTTGTTCAAGAGCTATGAAGAACACCAGGGGTGCCAAAAAAAAAATGTATACACATGACTTGTATTCATCTTTTGTTATGGTTACATATTGACTATTACAATTTTAATACAGTTTTTTCCTTTCTTAATATGTGTATACATTTTTGGGACACTCTCTGTATTTTGCCATTACCAGAAGTGTTGGCTTATGTAAGCACAAAATAATATTTAAAAAAAAATATCAGCATCTATCTTCATGAATTTTTCATCCAAAGCCAAATGAAATGTTTTTCTGTTGGCCCACGTTTAAGTTACAGGTTGGAAAACATTCAAAGAGCCTGAAATTCAAGCTGATGAGATAGACGGGAGGACAGGGAATGTAAGTGGCCATTGGCAGTCATTCAAAATAGGAAGTTCTTCTCTGTACGAGGTATGGAGGCCCATTAATAAACTGCAGAAAGAGCTGGTGGGCTCCACAAGAGCAGGGTAGGAGCTCATAAGTAAATGTAAGTTGTTGGGAATGTCCCAGCTTTTAGATTCTGTGGTTAATCCATGGCTGTTCTTTATTTTGGAGATAAATACACAAAATAAAAAGGGCCATGAATGAAGCAACTATGATCATATGTCATGAAGCAATGCTTATTATTAATCCAACTCATACTAACTATATTTTCTGCATTCCGGATGCTCTGGCATTTGCGGTCTTGATCCTGGAGAGACAGCTCCTCCCAAGACTAGCTAATTCCTAGAGATATCAAATGACTCTCCTATGAGCATGCATTAGATATACAATCCAACCAATCCAGATTCCACATTCCCAACTATCCCCTTTATCAAACTCTTACCCACCAAGCCAATGTGCCTCCTGCCCTAAATCACCCCACCACCAGGTACCAGGCAACTAGGGACCATGCCCAGAGCCCACATTCCAGCTACCCAATCTCCCTCTGACCCCGCATCCCTCCCCTGCCATGCCCCCTCCTGCCCACAGCACCCCAGTAAAGGCTCTGTGCTGTACCCTCCTCCCTCTCCCCCTCTTTCTCCGGCCAGCTCCGCTGTTTCCCTGCGGCCTTGTATGGCTTGCTGCGTTTCCCATTCCTAGGCATCTGTGATATAAACTTCTTCCTTCAAGACAATCCTTTTCATGTCTGCCTGTCTTAGCACACCTGATTAAAACAAATCCCAAGTATGCTTTTAGAACACAATTGTGCGTAGTGGAGATGCAATTAACAAAAAACCCAGAGTAAAATAAGGAAGGGGAGGAAGTCCGCTGGGGGCCTAGAACAGTAAAGTCCAGGTAATAAGCTGCAAGAAGGCCTCTGGAATGCAAAAGAGGAAAAAAGCAGCTGAGCCCAAAGAAGCCGGGCTTCTCAAAAGTGGCAGTGTATATGGTGAAGGGGCAAAGACGTGCGGGAAAGAAAGATGCATGGGTGGAAGAGGATACATTTTTCATCATAAACCTCTAAAGGCTTTTCAACCTGAGCCACAGGGTCTTTGAAGTGGGAACAATTAAAGGAATAAGGAGCAGGAGGAGGAGGGAGAGGAGGGTAGGGGGAGAGGAGGAAGAGGAAGAGGGAATTCCAGGAAAGGTGTGCCATTTGATTCTTTACTCTCAGGTACCCCTCGGGTTGTGGCACAGCTTCAGCACACAGTGGGAGCACTTCAGGAGGCAGAACACTGTTTCCTGAGGGACCTCTCTCTGAGCTTTCTACCCACCTCTAATGTGAAGTTCTCTGCAATTAATCTGATGTCTACAGATGGACGCAACAGGCCACAGTAAAATGCTTGACTGAAGCTAAACTCACAGGATACCTGTCATCAAAGCACACTCACTTTTTGCTTCTCTAACACTTCCCAGACACTTTCCTGCTGCTTGAAAAAGATGTGTGTGGGAAACTTATTCATCCTTGCATTTTCTTCCCCTGTATTTGTTTTCCTTTCTCCAAGTCTACTATAGGAGTCTGGCCCAGAGGCAATTTCAGCTCGGTTCTCTAGGTATAGTTACCTTTCTGTTCCTTCTGAACCAGTTGCCCAACAAAGACCTTTGTGGACTGTTCAATGGGACATTCTAAGAAATAATAAGGACTTTTTAAGAAACCAGTCTCTTAATTAACACTTAGAATTTTGGAAACAAAAATCAGTGCTTCAGAGAAATGTGGTTGAATTTGAACCCAATATGTAACCATACAAGAAGATAAAAGTCATGCTTTCTGCATGACTATGGGGTAAGCATGAACCTTTCGAGAGAAGATATGTAACTTTTAATTTTTTTGTAATTCATTTCTATTTTGTGTCCAAATTCTAATCAAGTGGTAGAAAGTCAGTCTCATTGAATTCAGCAATCGGGTCCCCCTCTCCTGCCTTTAACAGAGGTGGTCTAAGTTCCTGGGAGGTTTAGGCAGGGCCATGACCTTGGTAAGGGGATGGCTGCTGCCCATGCTGGTCTCCTTGGGGATGCCCATTACCCTCCTGCTGGTCGTCTGCACAGGTCATCTTCATCCAGTCCATTGGGTCCCTTCTGTTCTGGTTGTCTTGCTACTACTTCTGGATTCCTTTCAGAATTTTTCTGTTGCATCTAAATCACACTACACTTTGAGAAACTCCAGGAGGCTATCTAAAGTTTTATCAGCCTAGACATACTACACCAGCTTTGGGGCTTGCTGACCTCCAGAGCTGTGCCCCAAAAGTGAGATATAAGAACCCTCTGCTCTCAAATGCCACGAAGTTACCTGAAGTCTTTCTTTTTTTGCTCACCCCGGGTTTGGCCCAGGAAGTCCAGAGAAGATTTTCCTCTGGGAATTACTCCTGGCTATTTACTTGATATAATACATCCTTACTTTTCTCCTCCCCATGCTGACAGCTCTACCTGGGCTGAGGGATAAAGAAGCATGGCTCTACTGCTCAGATATCCTTTAAAATCTACTTTTACTATGTCCTTCCATATCTAGGCTTTGCAAACTCAAAAGCCAGGGAAGAAACAGGTGAGTGAAATGTATGTGTTGTGTGAGTGAGGGAAATCATTGGTGGGAGAAAGATGATGCAGTAACAATAAATAATGATGCAAAATTCACTGGAAAATATAAAAGCACGAGTGTCAGTTCAGCCGTTTTCAGGGACTGAGAACAGAGCCTACAGAGAGCCGTGTCAGAACACATCTAGCTCTTGTGTTCTGAGAAGTTGAGAACTTTCTCTTGATGCACTTTTTATTCATAGAAAACTAGAATGAAGGGGTTGAGGTTAAAAATCTAGATCAATTTTTTTGTCTGTATTAGACATGTCAATGCCTAACCCAAGCAAGTTCTGCTAAATTGGCTCCGAAACCCAGCATCACTCACATCATCAGTTTCTTTCTCTGTCAGCCTCTTTGACTCTCTGCCATAGACACACACGCACACACACGCACACACCCCCACATGCACACACACACACGCGCACACGCGCACACACGCACGCACATACACACGCGCGCGCGCACACACACACACACACACACACACACACATAACTGACGCCACTCTAGGTGGCAGAGTAAACAAACGAGCCAAGTTCACAGCCTGTTTTTAAGCCAGTTGACCATACAGTGCACCTCCCCTACTTGGTAGTAAAGACTTATTTTCCACTTGTTATACAACTGCTGAGACACTTTAAAAGTAAGAATTATGGAAAAGATTGGCACATTGGCAGGGGCATTCCATGAGATGACCTCTAAGGTTGCTTTCCTCCTCTTTTCATCATTCATATGAGAAAAAATGTCATTTCAGGAGAGTATACTGTAGGCTCTCAATTATTCAGACATATTAACTTTCCTAGTAGATTTTTCCATCTTGATGAAATAAGCTCAGAGAAGGCTTTGCAGCCCTTAGTAACTTTTCCTACCTCCGCCCTGAAAAGTTCGGGGGCGGGGTGGAGGTTGGGTGTCTCCCATCTTTTTTCCTCCATTTATTCATCATAGAGGACAAATCCCTAACACCTAGCACCATTTGGCTAGACACCCTCAAGATTCCTGCTCTAATGTTATGATTTCCCTTTCATTTTAGTAATCAGAAATGTATCAACAAAAAACATTTTTAATCCTATCCAATTCCATCTTCAAATGCTGTTGCTATAATTAGTTGAATATATATTCTTTCAAAAATGTTATGCTTAAATAAACACATATATATAAAGTGTATATGTCTGTGTGTGTATATATATATACATATATATACACAAATGGAATTGTGCCAGACAATGTTCTCTGACAATCCAATCACCTTTAACACTAAACTTCTACTTTCCAGCTGTAAGAATCCCATTTTTTAATGTAGAAGGAAGAGATCTTTTGGTTGATTTGAGGTTTTTAGGTTTGTGTTATTTTTTTGAGGTAAAACTTACATACTGTACATTTCACAGTTCTTAAGTCAATGTTTACAGATGTATGCAGTTGTCAAACCACCACCCAGCTCAAGAAACAGATTCTGTCCATCACCCCAGGCAGTCTCACCATGCCCTTTCCCAGTCAGTATCTCCTAAGGGGTAATCACCGTCTTGATCACTATAACCATAATGTCACCACATCTTAAATGTCAGATAAACTAAATAATACTCTATATAATCTTTTGTGTTTGGCTTCTGCCAGCATTTCTATGAGAATAATTCATGGTTTGTTGCATGATTCAGTAGTTTACTCTTTTTCATTGCTGTGTGGTTTTCATTGCATGCATATGTGACAATTTATCCATTCTCTTATTGATGAATGCCTGGGATGCTTCCAGTTTTGTGACATCATGGATAAAACTGCTGAAAACATTCCTTGACATATTTTGTTGGGTGTATGCACTCATCTCTGTTCTTATATATCAAGAGTTAAATTACTGGGTCAAGAGATCTCTGCCTTCAAAAGCATTTGCCATAAAGAAAAAAAAGAAAAAGGATTGATAATTTGGGTCTTATTAAAATTAAAAACTTCTGCTCATCAAAAGATATCACTAAGACTATGGAAAAAGGCTAGGAGAAAATATTTATAATACACAAATCTGAAAAAGGACTTGGATTCAATACCATTATCTATGAATAAAATTTAAATACAAATAAAAACCATACATAGCTACTGGAATGACTAACATTAAAAAGACTGATAATACCAAATCCGGACAAGGAATTTGAGCAAATTGAGCTCGTGTACCTTGCTGGTGGGAATGTAAATTGGTTCTGTCACTTTAGAAAATCCTTTGCTGATATATACCAGCTTGGGAAGATAGTGTGGAGACCTGCTATTTGGGCCAGCAACAATTATGTTGTGACCGTGAGGGAATGACAAAGGGTCATGGAGTGAATCATGGACCCCATGCTCTGACATCACTGGCTGTGGAAATAACCCTGTAACAATTCCATCAGATTTCTTGTTATGAAGGATCATAAAATGCCTTTGTTAGTTTAGTCATAATTAGTCAGGAATATTAGCAGATTAGCACATCCTTCTTAATAAATGACTCATAGTACATATTGATCTTCAACTTGTTTTTTTCTCTATGTATCATAGACAGCACTGTGTATTAGTACATTTAGATTTACTTCTTTCCCTTTAATGATCACACAATTGCATCATGGCTGTACCATACATTATTTATTTTATTTCCTATTCTTGAGCGTTTAGATTGTTACTGTATTGTTATTATAAACAACGCTGCAGTAATTTGTATGGACATCTTTGCACATGTGCTTTGGCATACTGATAGGATTCATTCTTAGAAATGGAATTGCCCAGTCAAAAGCTCTGTACATTTAAATTTGGATAGGGCCGGCCTAGTGGCGCGGTGGTTAAGTGCTGGCTTCGGAAGCCAGCAGCCCCGGTTCGGGTCCCACATATGAGGGCCAATGACACTGCCCTAAAAAATAAATAAATAAATAAATAAACAAACAAACAAATAAATAAATAAATTTGGATAGACATTGACAAATTGGCCTCCAAAAATGTGATTACAATTTAGACTTCTGCCAGTTATACATTTTCCCCCACACAAATGACAGCATAGCATGTTACAATTTTTTTTTAAATTAACAATTTTATAGATAGCATATTACATTTTATTGTGTAGATATATATTTTAAAATCATTACCAAAGTTTGAACATATCTTCCTATCTTTTACTGTCCATTTGCATGTGTGAGTTGCCTATTCATAACTTTTGCCTTCTTCCCTACGTGTTGCCTTTAGCATCGCATCATTTCCTATGTTGATTCCTTCCTGTTATACTTATTTTACAGAATGTTTCAGCAAAACTAAATGAGGAAGATGGCTCTTCTCTAAATAGGTTTAAAACAGATGGTTGTGTTCATCTGAGCTGTATATTTACCAATGTTAATTATACATGTGGTAAATATTTTCTTCTTTTAACTGTTCTTGTGGAGAATTTTACTAGACAGGAGTTTTACAATTTTATGTGTAAACAAGTCTGTCCATTATGCTTCCCCACTTGGTGACAGAAAAGCCTTCTGTATCGCAAGCTCTTAATAACGTTTTCCTGTATTTGTCTTCTATTCTTTTGTATGCTTTGATCTTTTATTTGACATTTAACAAATATCTATTGAGTGCTTAATGTGTGGCAGGCACTGTAAAAACAGTGAAGAATAACACAAAGGTCTCAACTCTCAGAGAGCTTTCACTTAACTGGAAAGACAGACAAAAAGCTCTCCAGCGGATTAACAGCATCTCACAAAGTGAGCAATAGGAAAGATGAGGTTATGTGTCGGTACTTTAGCTAGGAAGCTCAGAAGATGCCTTTAAAAGAACTGATATTTGAAGAGTCTGAACAGTGAGAAAAGTCAGACTTCGAATGACCTGAGGGAAGAGGGACCCAGATGAGGTGACAGCCGTGCTCAGGCCCTGACGCAAAAGTGAATTGCACATGCTCAGAAGGGAGAGAGAGGGCACTGTGGCAGGAGAGGCGTGAATGGAGGACAGGTAAGTCGGTGACAGGATCAGAGAAGCCAGCTGCTGGCCACTTTAGTTGGGATTTCATTGCGATTGGGTTGGGAAGTTTTAAGCAGAATATTAATGTGCAGTGTATCCCTTTAAAATATATATCGGGACTTCCATTTCCAAGTAAAATGAGGTAGGCCAGAGCAGACCAATGACTCCAATGCAGTAAAAAAAAAAAAACAAAAAAAAACACGGTAGATTATATTTTTAGATTATCTTTGTAAGACATTATAGAAATGTGGAAAAATAATGACTAGATAACCTACACTTTCATAAAAAAAAGATGCCCCAATGATCAATAAGCCTATATAATGGTTCTCGATATCAGTATTCATCAGGGAAATGTAAATACAATGTTGGTTATGACAACTATTAACATGTTAGTAGAAAAGGCATGGACACTGGAGTAGTAAACTCATAGAACGAGGTCAAAAAAAGTCAAATGTAAAAAGAGAATATGAGAGAATAAACGAAGTCATACCATTTGATACAAAGGGGATTTTTTCTGCTTGAAGTGTGTGTATTGCTTTACCCAATGTTTTTGGTGTCAAATACTATATTAAAAAAACCAGCAATCTTAGAAAGTAGATAATTTCTTATTTGAAGAAAGCAGAACGACAGATCACACCAATGTGTCATCTTTTTGTTAAAAAGAATACCATCTAATGCACTTGAGAGTAGAGTTCAAACGATAAATAGGTTAGTCTGTTAAGAGGGTTGCCAGTGACCAAGTAGTGGCAATCTGAGCATTAAAAATGATTACTGTTATTTGGAAGCAGTTCTATCTGTCAAGGGTCATCTGTCTGATGATGATGTCCGAAAGGAAAAACTAACATAACTATCCTAGAGAAACGTTATGTTCACTAAGGTGACTCAATTTTCTGGTATGTGATTTCTTACCAAAAAAGAGGGGAAAGTACACATAATTCAACTGGTAAAAAAAATGTGTGAAAGCTCAATTTGTTTCAATGATATGGGACCATTCCCCTAAGCTCCTTGACTAATGCAAGCAGTTGTCTAGTAATAGCGATGGGTATTTCTTTTGATTTCTGTCTGTACTACAAAAAGATCTGAGAAAGATCTGAATGGCTGAACCACTGGGGTTGAAGCTAAATCATTTGAATAGGAGGTGGAGTACAGGTGTAAACCTCAGGGGGCCTGAGATGTGGACATGCTCTTCACGCCCTCTCGCAGGGCACACTGAGGGATGTGCTGGATTGTTCCCTACTAGGTATCTGTATCTCGTAAGTGGGCAGGATTCTAACAGGAATAGACCAGGGTTTGGGAGAGAATACGTAAAATTCCCTCAGCAAAAACAAGCTTCTCCAGACCTGGCATGATCCTCCCTTAGTGCAAGTGATAGCATCAGCCAATGGACATCTCATGAGAAAGGTAGGGAAACCTGTGGAGCCCGTGGCTTCATCAGGGGGTAAGCTGTGTTGTCTCTTGCTTTGTGTAAAAAGCTCCAAATAAACATGTTTCTTATCTTTTGCCATTAAAGAAACTATGCCCTTTAATAATGTCTGTTGGTGTTCTTCTATTAGCTACATCAAAGTCTTGGGGCACAAATGTAGTCTCATATATTTTGACATTGTGAATGATTTATATTCTATTGCATTTTGGAACTGGTTATTGTTGGGTATAAGGTGTATATATCAATATATAAATGTACATAAATATATATGATAATTTAATATGCAGCTGGATTTTATATATGTATATACATGGATTTTAGATAAGTATACATTATAATTTCATATATGATTATATATACATATTATATATGCATAGCATATACATGTATTATACATACATAGTATATATATGTGTGTATATAGTATATATGGAATACATATACACACATACATATACATAATACAGAACTCAGATGATTATTAAATTATTTTACAGTTTGATAAATTTTAAAAATAATCTTCTTAGACTTTCAGATATCTTATATACAAAATTGGCAATCTTATCTCATTTATAATATTTAATATTCTTATTATTTTTTTGTGTTATTGTACACTATCCAGAACATTTTTGAATAAAAGAAGTGAGTGGATTTCTTGTGAATTTATTAATAACAAAAATTGCTTACATTTTTAACACAACGTATTAGTTACCAAGTTTAATTTTTTAGTTATATGTGTACAGTTCAATACACACACTTTTAATAATATGCAGAAGGTATTATTATTTTACAGTGAGGAAACTGAGAAGTCAGGTAATCTCAAAGTTTCTGGAGCTAGTGAGCAATGAAATAAATTCATGATTTAAGTTCAGAATTCTAGGTATTTAATATTTTGGCAGAACCTGACTTAGACCAAATTGGGAAGATGACGTCTATATATTTTTTTTTTTAAATATGGAACGCTTCACGAATTTGCATGTCATCCTTGTGCAGGGGCCATGCTAATCTTCTCTGTATCATTTCAATTTTAGTATATGTGTGTTGCCGAAGCAAGCACAACATCTATATTTTTTTTTGTTTTGTTTTGTTTTTTTTTGAGGGCAGTGTCACTGGCCCTCATATGTGGGACCCGAACCGGGGCTGCTGGCTTCCTAAGCCAGCACTTAACCACTGCGCCACTCGGCCGGGCCTATATTTTTATACAAAGTATATAGCAACCTGAATCTTAAAGGCGATTTTTGTTTGATTTTTTTTCCCACCTAGCATTTTAAAGTATATTTACTAATCCTTTTCCTGCATCAGACAAATAAAAGAATGATGAATGGTAAAATCCCTTAATATGATGGATATCACTTGAGACATAATGTCTTAATAAACTCAAATTCTTCAGATTATAGCAAGACTGGTTAACAGCAGCCAAACCAATTCCTAGATTCCTGGGGTTCATGAGAAAAGGATCAGTCAGTTGAAGGTATTTGGTAGTCTTCAGGGTGTTGGGAGCTCAGTGAATATCTGACAAAGGAAGAGAACTTCCCAAATATATGGGAAACTTGAAGAAAGAAAGGGTGATGAACTGGACCAGCCAACTTCATCCAAATTCTAGAGAACTGGGTTTCATGGAAATTGTAGTAATATTAAATATAAAATCAAACTGATATTGCAGTGTTGATGAAAATTGCATGATACAACAGTATTAGCTAGCTAACAGTATAGCTATGTCATTTGTTTGTAGCTCAAGAACTTTACAATTATGAATGTGAGAGAAGCACAACACATTTTAAATAATCTTATTGTTAATCAAATACCCACAGAGTTCAAAATGAATGAAAAAAAAAATGTATATAAGCCCACTCCAATCCACAGGGGGTGCTGGACTTTGAGGGGTGACCCTCTGCTGTATTGCACTAGCTTTTATTTCCTGTGTCTCCCAGTGGCTCTTACCTTGAGTGTCTCCTCTCCTCTCCTCATAATTGTGCTTGTTGGTGTACTGTTTCTATATCAGTCTTTTAACTCTTTCACAGTGTCTGTAGGATGGTATTGGGGCATATTTACTGCTCTAGGTTAGTCTCAAGGAAAGCTATGTTTTTTTGCAAAATGTTTTTAACAAAAAAAAACCTTTCTCACAGTGGCTGATAATTTTCATATTCTAGTTGAAAATTTATTTGTTATGGGCTTGGAGTGTGAAGAAGAGGCAAATAGGTGGGGAATGATGGTAAAAAGGCACAATCTCGTTAGAAAGAGTGCTGTCTTTGGAGTTAAGTTGCTTAGACAGAGACCATAGCTCTGCCAATGACTTGTGTGTGACACGGGACCAGTTTTCTGACTTCTTTGAGCCTCAGTGTACTTATATTCACAATGGAAATAATAGTAGTAGTTACCTACTTCATATTGCTAATTCTTAACACAAACATATTAAATATCTGTGGGTGTTTTCTATGTGCTAGGTACTATGTGCTAGGTTCTGGAACTACAAAAATGCATAAAAACAGATATCCTTTTAAGTTCTTTATTGTCTAGTGGATAATAAAAATATCAAATGGCCTAGCATTGATTATGGCATGCAGAGGATATTTGATTAGAGTTATGTAATTCTGAACGAGAGGATTTCTTGTGAAGATTTTATAAAAATGGGACAGCTAATTTGAGGTCATTTGGTTGATTCAAGAGACCGACATCGGGCTTTTAGGACAATTGCAAATGTTTTTTGTCTTTTTTTTCACTCTGCTTTTTTTTTAGCTGAGCCATCCTGCCACCTGTTGGCAGCTCAACGGCAGCTCAGCTTGGGCTGGGCATTGAACTGCTGTTGCTCAGAGCTCAGCTCGCGCTCTTGAGCAAGTTCTTAACCAACCAGCCATTCAGCCAGCCCCTTCACTCTGCTTCTTTTAATGAAGCCTCTCTTATCTCAGACTCCAAAAGGAAAGACATTTATTTGTGTTTTAAAATTATATCCAGAAGATGGGTTTAAATATCAGGCTTACTATATTAACATTGATGAGTTATTCTTTTTATAAGAAAGTGATGGGGGTGACTAGCTGGCTCAGTTGGTTAGAGCGTGGTGCTGATAACACCAAGGTTGTCAGTTCGATCCCCACATGGGCCGTTTGAGCTGCACCCTCCCTAAAAGAGTCATCTATGCTATTGTAGCATGAAAGCAGTGTGTAACCAATGACCATGGCTGCTCCCCAATAAAAAATTTTAAAAAAGAAAAAGAAAGAAAAAAGTGATGCAGGCTATCTACTCTCAGGATGATTAACTTGGCATTTCTGAAAAATGAGTTAGGTCAAGTCAGACACCCACTTGTCTATTTCACCTCAGGACTGAAAGATGACAGAGTCTATGTTACAGAATTCCAGACCTAAAGGGTGTTAGAACTGGAAGGCACTTCTGTGAACACCCCAGCTCACCACCTTGTTTTCCAGTGTGGAAACTGAGGCCCACAGATGACAATGGAATCATCCTATATCCTGATGCTGGTGATTCCGTCTCTGCTGAGGAAGCAGCATTCAACAAGAGGCATGAAGATGAAAGACACACCTCTTAGTTTATTAGCACCGCATCACAATTAACTGAGTTTCAGCACTCAGGGGTAAAAGGAGGTTTCTCTAATGTCAAAATAGAATGAAACTGGGGGGAAAATTTCTAAATAATATGTCTTAAGGATGCCAAGCTTTTGGAAACCTCTGGGTATGCATTTATTTGTAAATAGCCACAGGACAGATATACTTCCCTTCCCCAATTACCTATTCCAAATCAATTACTTTTCGAAAACTACTTCAAAGCAGCTTAAATACTTCCTCGCTTTATATACACTTGCCTGGGAGTCATCTCCAAATCCATGTCCCGCAGTCTTCAAACCCAGAGCACAAACCCTCTCCTCTCCTCTCCTCTCCTTCCTATCCTGAAGTATTCACAATCTAGTAAGGGTGTTTTATGATGTGACCAGAGGAAAGCTCCATTTCATGCAATTCCAAGGAGTTAGTCTGAATCATCCATATTCATAAACCTGCCAAAATTGCTGATAAGAAAATAGAGAAATAATGTAAGGGGTCTGCTGAGCATCAATTTCTTTATACTTTCTAAAAAGTATTCCTGATCATACTTAGGGCCAGGAAGCTGTGTACCTGGACTGAGGTAGTCATGCTGAGTATCTGGTAATTCTATCATCATCCAGTTTTCTTAGACTTCAGTGTGGAAACACCTAGCTTGTGTCCCCTGCTTCCCTAACCACTGCAGTTTTCTTAAATTCTTTACTTATGTGATTTTATCTGATTGTATCTGTATACTTGAACACTTTCCTTCTAGAACACCCCTCCAGCTTCCTAGATTCACAGTTTCCGAATGTCCTTGATGTGAATGACCTTTATCTCCCCTCCATTTTAACCACCTTTTCCCATGGCATAGCAGTCAGACATCTTTTTGGCTGTGCGGACAAAATCAAAATCAAATAACAACGAAAAAACAAAAACTCTGACTTTCTGTGGCTTACATAAATAAGGTTTGGTTTTCTCTCATAATAAGCAATGTGGATGTGGTCAAGGGCTGGAGCAGTTTGTCATCAAGGACCCAACATCCTTCGGCCTCTCTATTCCACCATCCCCAGCATGTTGGCTTGTCAACTTATGTGGTCAAAATGTCATCTGCATCTTCAGGTATCATATCTGGATTCAAAGTAGAAAGAGGGTGTGCCACACCAACTGAATCCATCCCATAAAGTCAGAAAAGTAAAAGCTTTTCCAAAACACTGAGCAGATTATACCATGCAACTGTGTCATATATCCCTTCCTAGAAGTAAGGGATTCTGAGAATATTGCTTCCATGAACAATGGGAGAGTTCAGACATCCTATGAAGAAGCAATCAAAACCTTATATTGAACCCCTTCCAGGCCTGAGTCCTGCTGTCTCTACCTTCCCCTCAGCAGATGGTTAAGCCAATAAACATTATTGAGTACCTACAATATGCCAGAGTCTAAAGACATATGGCTGTAGAGTAGGATAAAGTGTTTAAATATGAAAGCATCTATAACCATTCCCTTCTTCACTTATCTGCTAACTTGGAGAAAGGGGTGAAGGAAATGGATAAGAAAAGTCAAAAACTATGGGATATGTAGCTTCTTGCCAAGAAGAGTGGCAAGAGAAGAAGAGTAAGTACAGTCCCTAAAGAAGTTTATCTTGTGCTTCCATTAGTACCATTAAATATAATTTTTGCCCCAAAAATTAAAAACGATTTTTATAATGTTCTATAATTCCGAGTTGCCCAAAGAATAAATTATTTTTATTCTTGGGATTTAAACTTTATTTTTTTAAATGTCAATAAACTACCTGCATTGATTGCAGTTGAATGTTTGATATGCTATTATATATTCTGTGTACCAAATTTTAATTTTGCAGTTCATCTTTATTATTTGAGAGGCAATTATTTTGTCTTCAGGTCTAAATGTTGTATAGGCTATTGAAAAGTATGTAGACCCTAAGCTTGTCTCCATAGTGTTCAACATATAAAACTGCCCTGAACAAAGATGTCTTGGAATGCTAGTTACAAAACTTGGGACCAGAAAGATGAAGGGACCAGAAAGATGATTGCAAACTCTAATTGATTCTGGGCAGGCAGGTGATGTAAATGAGTGATCTCACAAGGAAAGGATGAACTGCAGCAAACTAGAAAATGATACAATCCAACCAACCAATTAAAAATACTGTTCCAATCAAACAAAACATGGTAAAGTGGGCCTACTGGCTGTTGATTCCTGATTCTAAAGCTTAGGAATGTGATGGGAGCTACTTGGCGTTTCACAAAATGTAGCCACCAGGGCCAGAGCCCTAGTCCACATCTCCTCTGGTCCCTTTCAGTTCATGCTTTGTCCTACCACCCACTGTTGTGCTTCACGTTTGTCCACTGTCCCTAAAACTCAGGAAGAACTTTAAGACCCTGTGATGTACTGAAGTCCTTTATCTGGCTATTGCTTTTAATCATCAATGTACCTTTGAGATCGATATTAATAGCCTCATTTTTCAGGTGAGAAAACTGAGATAGCAGTGTTAAATAACTTGTCTGAGGTTGATTGATGAAGGTGTGGGCAACACAATTAGGTGAGGGTTTTGAACCCAAGTCCATCTGGCTTTGAAGTTTTTTGACTGTATTATACTGTTTCTGTGAAATACACCTCACGTCTATGACATGTAAGTAATTTATGTAGTGCCTTGAAGAAGAGGTTATTATGCAATCATTTCAGATACAGGATCAAAGATGTGTCAAAAATGGCTTTCCGTATAATGAATCCTGGCAAGAACAATGAAAATGAGAAAGGATGCTGGGTGTTGCTGCTGCTGCTGCTGCTGCTTTTCTTTTACACACTCAGTCCTCATCTTTCTTAGCTGCATTGCACATGGCTGATTGTGCCTTCCCGCAGTGCTCTTAAAACACTTTCTTTATTTGCTTTCTGGACCATCTCTTTGTTGTTCTCCCACCTCATCACTCTAAACTGTGGAGTGAGGCCTGGTTCAGTCTTTGCTCCTCTTGGTTTTATCAAAATGCCATCGATAGAATGATGACTTTCACATTTCTATTTCCAGTCCTGACCCCTTTCCTGAAGTCTGGCTGGTAGACCTCCATGATCTCTTACCCGAAATCTCCTGGTACAGAGGTGCTTTGGAATGTATTGTTTTCAGATTTTATAAATTTATATGCATATGCTGTATAGTACAGAACACCTACCCAACGACATTTGGGGCAACACCCAATATTCAAATGCACTAATACTTTTCTAGCAAAATTAGATGAACAATTATTCGCACCAAATGAGATGAATAACCACTATAAATAGCTTCATATCGATGAAATCGTTAGCAGGTGAATGAGAAATAAAATTCCCCTCCCCATTTGTTTTTCTCCATCTTTGTCCTGCTTTTTTTTTTTTTTTTTTAACTCCATAGCACTTATCAGCTCTTGACGTACTATACAGTGCTGTTCATTTGCTTAGGGAACCCCAATGTAAATTCCAGAAGAACAAGGGCTTTGGTCTTAGTGCCCAGCCCTATCTCCAATACCAACAACAGTCCCTGACACATAGTTGGTGCTGAGTAATTACTTCATGGAGGAATGAATGGATCCTCAAATTCACAAAGAGGTGACCCAACAAAACATTTTCCTTTTGCCTGATTCTGAATGCCTGCCTCTCACAGGTTCAATGTCACAGTGAGCAATAACCACCCTTTCTTGTTACCTCCATTGCTTTAAGAAATGTTGAGCAGCTGTTGGTCAGAACTCCGTGGCCCCTTGAATATATATTAATGATACCTCTAGGCTCATTTTTCTAACGAGTAATGTGAAGCCCAGCGAGGATAAAAAACTAGTTCCTGGTTGCCAGAGACCAGCCTCTAGCAGAGTTCAGAGCAGAACCCAGGCTCCAGAGATCTTTCATCTCATTTCTCTCAGACCTCCACAGATATATAAAGGATCTATGGAATATTAGTGGCTCTGAAATTTTAATAACCTAGTTTATTGGACTAGTGTAAGAAACCTGTAAACTTCTGATGCTAAGTAATGAATTCTGTTTTCACAAGAAGTATGAAATTTAATTCTTTTAGATCATAAAATGTCCTTTCCATTTTTTCCTATGGTAGGGCATTTTAATTTCTAAAAGGTTCTAAAGTAGATGTATATTGATCAGATCTGGATAGTGCTAGTACACTTCAAGTTAGTGCACTTGGAAATAATGCCACTTCCAAGTCATTATTACTATTATATATAGCAATATATTGAATATAGTTAAATATTTATTATTATATTAAAACCAAGTACTGTATACCAGACCCTGCACACCACTACTTATTATATATTATAGTAATACAGTATATTTTATATAGTTATATATATATATATATCTATATATATCCAAGATGCAGTATGTTCTTCCTCCCTCACTTACCAACTACATGAACTTTAACCAGTCACTTCATGACATTGCTATTATTAATGTTTTTTTTGGATATATCACCTCAGGCAAGGAAAACAATAGAAACAATAAAAAACAAATGGGAGACATCAACTAAAAAGTTTTTACAGAGCAAATAAAACCATCAACAAAACAAAAAGACAACCTACTGAATAGCAGAAGATATTCACCAATGATACATCTGATAAGAGGTTAATATTCAAAATATATAAAGAACTCATACAACTCAACACCAAAACACATAAACAATCTGATTTAAAAAATGGGCAGAGGGGGCCAGCTGAGTGGTGCGTTGATTAAGAGTTGGCTTGGGACGCCAGCAGCCCTGGTTCAGATCCCACATATGAGGGCCAGTGACACTGCCCTCTACAGCTAAGATAGTGAAAAACAGCTCCACCTGGAGCTGGGCTGCTGTGAGTCCCCAGGATGGCATAGCTGCAGCCCCTGCTGCAGTGGGCTGCCATAGACTACAGTAAGTGGCTGGCAGTCAATGTGAGTGGCTGGCAGCCAGTGTGAGCTGCCAAGAGCCACTGTGAGCAGCCTTCCAGAGGCTGGCGACCAATCTGCCTCACCTGAGAAGAGCGCAATGACGATACCAACATGGGCCAGTGAAGCAATGTCCTCCACAATTAGACTGAAGAACAAAAGGTCAACAACTCGTCTGTTCCCCTTTCCTGGTTTCCCAACGCTGTTCCCCGCCCCCAATTCCCCAATAAAATCTTTAAAAAAAAAAAATGGGCAGAGGACCTGAATAGACATGTTTCAAAGAAGACATACACATGGCCAATAGACATGTGAGAAGATACTCAATGTCACTAATCATCAGAAAAATAAATTAAAATCACAATGAGATACCACCTCACTCCAGTCAGAATGGCTATCATCAATAAACCAGCAAACAAATGTTAGTGAGGATGCAGGGAAAAGGGAACCCTTATGCACTGTTGGTGGGACTGCAAATTGGTACAGCCACTATGGAAAACAGTATGGAGGTTCCTCAAAAAATTAAAAATAGAACTACTTTATGACCCAGCAATTCCACTTCAGGGTATTTGTCTGAAGAAATCCAAAACATTAATTCACACAGATATAAATATCCCTATGTTAACGGCAGCATTATTTACAATAGTCAAGATATGGAAGCAACCTAAGTGCCCATCAATAGACAACTAGAAAAAGAAGACATGGTACATATATACAATGGAATATTATTCAACTATAGAAAGAACAAAATCTTATCATTTGTGACAACATGGATGGATCTAGAGGGTATTATGTTAAGTAAAACAAGTCAGACTCAGAAAGACAAATACCATAGATTTCACTTATATGTAGAATCTAAAAAACAGAATAAATAAACAAAACAAAGAGAAGCAGACTCATAGATACCAAGAACAAATTGATGGTTGCCAGATGGATGAGGAGTTGGAGGGCTGGGTGAAAAAGGTGAAAGGATTAAGGAGTACAAATTGCCAGTTACAGAATAGTCGCAGGGATGTACAGTGTAGAGAATAGACTCAATAATAATATTGCAATAACTATGTATGGTGCCAAGGGGTACTAGGCTTCTCGAGGGAATCACTTTTTAAGTTATATAAATGTCTAACCACTATGCTGTACACCTAAAACTAATATAATACTGAATGCCAATAGGTATTTAAAAAATTAAAATAAAAAAAATAGAAGAAAATAAAAAGTCACTTCATTTCTCTATACCTCACTTTTATTATGAGAGAAATGATAATATTAAAAACTGTGATAATGTTTGCCCTAGTTATCTTAATGGCTTGTTGCAAATTAAAAGATAATAATGCTCCTCATTTTGTACTATATGTAGCTTAATAAATCTAAAACAAAATACTAAATGTAAGAATTACATACCAGTTAAAATCAGGGCTATGGACCCAGATGGTCCAACTGAAATCCTGGCTCTTGCACTTACTATCTGGATGACCTGGGACAATCTTCTTCACCAGTCTGAGGCTTATTTTCCTCATCTATAAAATAGAAATTATAATAGTAGCTACTACCTCTTATGGCTGTTTGAGGTTTGAATCTATCAGAGTATGGAAAATGCTTAGCACACAGTCCCTGACACCTCATAAGCACTGTTAGCTGCTGCTGTAATGCTATTAGGAAACCATCATTAATAGCTAGCAGATAAAGATATAGAGCTAGATATACATGCATTGTCATACGTAGAGAGCTGTGTAAGTATTGCACTTCTGTGGTTATATGCAGACAGGGGGACAGATTCATAGCTCCATAGTCAGTGAACTCAGTAGCTTTGTTATTTTTATTGCTTTTTAATGGAATGCACTTCTTCCACAGGAGTACACGGGAAATATGAGGGTGTGGTTCCAGCAATATACTATAGTTAAGTTCATATTGCAAATCCCTTAAGTATCACTAACTTTCCCTATTGTTAGAATTTAGTCCTTGCAAATGCAGCCACTGCTTGGGCCGGACATAGCAGCTGCCCAACAGGTGTTGAGAAATATGAGAGTTGTGTGTGGAGGGGGGCAGAGGAGGAGGACCATAATTCCCAGAAGGGAACAGATTTTCTTTTAATGCTTTATTGAGAAAAAAGGAGGCAAGAGCATAGAGCAAATAGCATTGTGCCTAAAAAGGCGAGAGTTACACATGAGAAATGGAGGTAAAACAAAAGATTTATCCCCTCCTGTGAGCTGAATTTTTCCAAGTTGCTGCAGACTGAAAGGAAACTGGCTTCATTCTTAGCACTGCCTGGGGTGGAAGTTTACAGCCTCCCTTGATTTTTGTGTAAACCATCATGACCGGAAGCTTGGCATTGGCTGTGCCGCTCCTGCTGTGAGTCAGCACGATATCTGTGCTTGCTTATTTCAAGCACAGAGTGGAGGTGGAGAGTCCTCCTCAAGCTCAGAAGGCACCTTTTCTTTCCTTGGAGAAGCATTATTTGATGTCTTGCCCAATTCAATTGGACACTTCTTTAGTTACTGTGTTTCAGGATTTCCCTGTATGTAGATCATTAGCCAGGCATTTCACCTCTCAAGGCTTTACTTATGAAGTATATTTGATGAGTGATCACATCAATCATTCATTTAGTCTATCACATTCTGGCTTCCATGTGCTCAGCATTGAGCTAGATATAATTGAGACTACCAAAGAAATATATGGCTCTCCTGGTATACAAAAACTTGGATGGAGATTTATATACATTAAAATATGCAAGAGCAAAGCAAGAGAGTATATATTATAGAAAGCTTGACTAGTTACCTGTGTGGCTTGCCAGAATTTAAGCTATATGTCTTGTTCAGCATTATACGAAGTCGGACAATTAAATTAGCGAACTCATCCTAGAAAAAGTGCTACCTACCTCATTGCTGAATATCACTGTGGTCACCTTCAAAGTACTCCCCTTGGGAAGCTATGCACAAACACCAGAGCCTAGTCTATCCTTCAAAGCAATTTTGAAACTGTTTTACTGGAATGGCCATCAAAGCTGTCATTGTATTACCCATGATGTCCTGAATGTCATCAAAATGTCTTCCTTTCAATATTTCCTTTATCTTCAGGTAAAGAAAGAAGTCATTGGGGGCCAGATCAGGTGACTAAAGAGGGTATTCTGATACAGTTATTTGTTTACTGGCTGTGTGAGCTGGTGCATTGACAGTGCTGTGTGAGCTGGTGCATTGTCATGATGTAAGAGCCATGAATTGTTGGCCAGAAGTTCAGGTAATCTATCTTTTTCACGCAGCCTTTTTGGCACTTCTAAATAGAAAATTTGGTTAACCGTTGTCCAAATTCCTAATGAATAATCCCTCTGATATCAAAAAAGGTTAGCAACATTGTTGCAACAAGCTCACGAACTGAATTGTCGAACCTGGTATCCTAGTATTTACCTAGCAGGTTACCTGTATCGTAGAAGGCACTCGAATATTTTTGAAATAAATGGATGAGTGAAGGAATGTGATTTAATATATATTAATAACTAGAAAATCATTATTGAAGTTTAAACTAAAATCACTCTACTAGTCTAAATAAGTAATAGGAAATGAAGAAAGCGATTGTGGCAGAGATTGACTAGATGCTCTTCAAATCTACTTCTCCTTCCTGGGTACATAACAGGACTGCCTCTTCCAGCATCCCTTGCAATTAAGCAAAGTCACATGACAGTTTTGGCCAATGACACGTGTGCATGACTCACAGATCACTTCTAGGGAGACCCCAAAAGCCTCCTTTGAAATGTCTCATGCATTGTTACTTCCTTTATCTGCCTACCAAATGCTGACGATCCTCTGGAGGCCTCTGAGTTCCTGGAAGGTGGCAGAGCCACCAGATGGAAGAAGCCTGGGTCCCTAAAGAAAAAGTGTGCAGCAGAATGGGAGAGAATGGAAATGGTGACATTAGGCTGTGACAGGAGCGAGAAACAGACTTATTTTTTTAATCCATTGCAACATTAGTTCTCTGCTGACCTATATAATGGCATATGCAAAAGACACAGAGAGGAGCATTATTTATAATAATGAAAAAGCAGAAGCAACCTAAATGTTAATCTATGAAAGCTTAGGAGTACACACTTACTAATAACATAATCCATCCATGAAAAGTGCTGGTTGTAAACATCATGTTACAGTGTAGGAAAATGCTAACATTTTAATATAAAAACCAGACTGCAATATATTATACAACGTCTTAATTATTTTTTACATGTTAGTTAAAAATACTTATAAAATTAAACCACAGAAAGTTATTATATCACAATGTCAAATATAGTGGTGTTAAAACATGGATTTAGGATTGATTTTTTTTCTATTCTTAAATTTTTCAGTGGCATTGTGGCAACTGCTTTGTAATTTCAAGACAGAATGCAAAAAAGTTATTTTTTAAAATTGAAGTTAATTCTCCAATGGTAACTATACCAATCACAGGTGTTTTACTGTCTGAAATGGTGGGGTCAACTCGAACAAGAGGGTCAGTGAAAGCTTCGCAGGAAGTATGCAACTAACACGGGGTCTGGAGGAACAAAAGACTGACAGCAGAGAGAAGCTGAGTTTCAAGCAGATGAGGGAGTGTGAATGAGGCAGGACTGAAGGCTTTGGGGATATGAAGAGATTCTGAGACTGACTGAAAATCTCAAGATATGGACAGAGCCCCCTGGGAGTGTTCTTTCTGTCTCCACATGCCAGTGTCCCATCCTTTCTGCAAAACCACAGTTCTTCCCACCAGTGCGTCATGGGCCTGAGCCTGCTTTCCTGGGAGTGGAGGCCGCCTTGCATAGGCTGCACTCATCTGCTGGGAGAAGTCAGAGACCAAGCAAGGGGCCACTGTCTACCTAACCTGGAATATTCGCCGCAGACCACAGAAACTGGCTTCACAGAATCTTCGGATCCAGGCTCAGTTCTCTCACTTGTTTTCCCTATGCGCTGGCTGTCTAGACTTTAAATTGGAAGTAGCATGTGACAGATTCAGACTCTGTCTTCAAAAATCTCACAGCTTCAAGGGAATGGGACGAAGACAGAAAATTAAAGAAGATGCCATTAACTTGAGTCCTCATTCTGTGGCACAGATATGATTAGAGGCTTTGACAAACTCTCACAATAGCTTTTTACAATAGGCACTGTCATCTCTGTCTCATAGACTAGACACCTGAGGCTCAAAGAGGCTAAATGATTTTTCTAAGGTCACACAGCAAGAAGGAAGCAACAGAGATTGGATTGAAATTCAAAGTCAGTCTAATTTGCCTATCTGGGAAGTTCTGATAGAACCCTAGTATGGCTCATGATATTAAAGAAAATGGGGAGAGATGGGTTATTATGGAAGTTTAAAAGAGACTCCAAAGATGGGACTGGTAGCAGGATGTGACACAAAGGGACAGCAGTTTTTGTTGCTATTTTAAGTCCATAGATATTCGGGGCAGAGTCTTAGTTTCAAAACAAAGCCCTTGGTTTGTGGGTTACTTGGGGAGGGCTTAGGGGCAGCTGCCCAGCATTAGCTGGAAATAGCCAAGCCAGGCCTGACTGATCCTCAAGCTGCCTCTCTCTATTTGCAAAGGCCACGCGTGCCTTTGAAACTAAAGCCCTTTCTCTGCACACTTGGAAATAAGCTTGTCAAAGGCAGTCAAGACATGTTTATCTACCTCTTCGCCAGCAAGCATTTTAAAAGGTGCTTC
This sequence comes from Aselliscus stoliczkanus, assembly GCA_033961575.1. NCBI lineage: Eukaryota > Metazoa > Chordata > Mammalia > Chiroptera > Hipposideridae > Aselliscus > Aselliscus stoliczkanus. The sequence goes on from CM066739.1 coordinate 27,473,931, forward strand.
TAATCCATTCAGGACCCTCATAAATGACAGCAGCCTGCTCATTACCATAGTTACCGAATCAGCCATCAGTCTCCATCCGTTCCCCCTTCTGTGACAGAACACTGAGGGAGAGGACTCAGCACAGCAGGTGAGTTGAAAGCCTTTCCCTGCTCCACTCCCAACCCTGCTCCTAGCTCTCTGCTCTATTAGGGCTTTAAAGCCACCAATTTATAGAGACATAAATAAATCCATGAATTACCTAGGACAATAGGACTGATATCTCAAAACAGAGCGCACAGCCTCATCAATCAACCAGTACAAGGGTCAGGGGAGCTGAGGACCAGCGCAGGTGTAGCTAGTCATCTATACGATCTTTCATAAACACAGGTCTAATGGTGCTCCCCTTGGCCCCACTGCACCCTGATATGCATTCCACTCTTCACTACCAGGTTAAGTTCAAAACCCCTATTTTGACATAAAGCACTCAGTAACTGGTCCACAGCCCACCCTTCCAACCTCATCACTCCTTTTTCAACTATAAGACTTATCTCAAGTGCCCCTCTTCCAGGAAGTCTTCTTAGCTCTATCGGATCATTTCCTTATGCTCACTTATAACACATTTTACTTTGCTGTAATCATCTCTTTTCTTGTCTCCTCCACATACAAACAACTAAAGGATAAAAGGTTATCTTACTTATTTTTTATTAGCACCCTACATGGTACATAGTGGGCATGCAATAAAGTTCGAGTGAGGTATGACTGCATTTCTCAGCACTAGCCACCTCGGCATTTCCAGCTATTCCGGACGATTCCTAGAAGATGCTCCACATACTAAGACCTCTGTGCCTTTCTGGACTCTCTTCACTTTGCCTGGAATACCTTCCACTGCCCACTACGATTCTGCCTGAAGGAATTACAGCCATCCTGCACTTCAGCTTAAGTGCTGTCCTATATCTGACCATGTCTATGAACCTGCAAGGCTGACCTGACTGTCCTCCATCTCAGGTTCCAAATTCATTCAGGGGCTCTGGTTGGCTGAGAGTGACTGTCTCACCCATAGATTGCAAGTTCCTCCAGGGCAAGAACCAAGTCCTGTCCACCTTGGTGTTGTGTATCTGCCATCTAGCAGGTGCTTAATACTCAACGGGAAAGTAAATAACAAAATGACCTGCAGTCACTCAAAATAAGCTGAAAACAGCCTGCCTTCGGGCTCCCCACAGAAACACTGCTGGAATCCTCCCCACACATCACCGAGCAATAAGACCCTGTTTTGACAGCTCGCTTACTTCTCATGCTGCAAGCAGCAGCTTGAGGAGGATGGGGAATGTGGCGAGTGACACGATCTCCACCCAGGATAGAGGCCGGACTGGTTTTCAAGTGGCTGCCATTTGGAGCGGCGAGCTGAGATCAATCACTACCCTGGTCCTTGCCAAGCTGCGAGTCAAGTTTTCGTTTCCCATCTGCCTGTGAGAAACACATGATTCTCTCCCTAGGTCTACCTTTGAGCTAACACGATTAAAAGAGGGCTAAGGAATAAAGGGGAAAAAAGGTAAAGTCAGAAAGAGGAACAGAAAGGTGGGGAAAAATACATCCCCACCCCTTCAGTTCAATGGAGTAAACTAAAGCCAGAGTTTGGGGTTCGATCAGGCCTGTTCTTTAATGACTAAGCTACCACTTGGGATCTTGGCAGCATTGCTTAATCATCCTAAACCTCTGCTTCTTTATTTACAGAAGGTTAGACTGGGGATTACATGAAATGATAACATGTTTTAAGTAAAAACCACTGAAACAGCTTCTAAGACGATGCTCAGAAAGTGTATATTTTTGTAATCGTTGCCAGGAGGAAGGAATTACACTGTTGCATCATGTTATATTTGTCACTGAAGTCAGGTTACCTGGAAGCAGAGTGCAAGACAAAATTTGTGTGTGTGTGTCAATGATAAAGGAAGTGCTCCCAGGACGAACCAGTATACAGGACTGGGGGTGCAGGAGAGAGAAAGCGAAGAGGCCAATCCAGCATGGGATTTTAGGCGAAGTCTTCTCAGCCTTTAGGGGGACCCTGGAGCATAAATCACAGCTCTGAGTATGTCTGAGCTTTATACTTTCTCATCCGCAGTCACTGACTAACATCACCAAAGGGGGACACACACTTCCAGGCACTCTGGTTCCTGAAGTGTGAGGAAAGCAACTCCTAAGGCCATCTTCCAAAGAGGGTAAGAGGTTCAGGCCCTTCAGAAGCAAAGCACAGCAAGCCAGTGGAGAGGTACCTGGAGACAGTAAGAGGGACCTGTGGACAGGTGGATGCACCACTGTCTGTGTCCACGGTATTCGTAACGAGGCACTTTTTTTTTTTTTGAGGGCAGTGTCACTGGCCCTCATATGTGGGACTGAACCGGGGCCGCTGGCTTCCCAGGCCAGTGCTTAACCACCACGCCACTCGGCCGGCCCTACGAGGCACTTTCTCATTCATTACGCAGTTGATCCCACTAGTAAGAGCTTCCGGGGGAACAACCTGAAGCAGGCCGGCTCTGAGATGGGCCCTGAGGAGGGCTCTGCTGCCTATACCTGCTCTGGCTCTGTGGGCTGCCTGAACTGTGTCTGCCAGTTACCCTGGGGAGCACTCCACCCTTTGCTAATTCCACAGAAGTCAATGGAGAAAACGCCAGCATGGAGCCTAATAGTCCCAACACACTTCTTACTTCTCAAAAGACTTTCATTGATGTTATTGTTTTATTCTATATGCTATTGTAGAGAGTTCTGGAAGACTGGCCTTGAGGAAAGATGGAACGAGCAACAGTGTCAACAGAGAGAGCGAGATGGGGTAAAAAGAGCCCCAGCCAGCCAAGCGCCGGACCCCAGAGGAGGACTTCTAACCGGGTGCCACACGTTAGCACCTGCTAAGGAGCATTCAAAGTCCCTGCGTCTAGGCTGCAGCCAGAACAATGAAGTGAGGACATGTGTGGTGAAACCCAGGTGCCAGTAATTGTTAAAGCTCCTAGTGATTCCAAGGTGCTGACAAGTGTGAAAATCTCTGAGCACAAGGGAGCTAACCAGTCAAAGTGTCCATAGCTGCTGTGTAAGGATGGGGACTGGTGTGTAAAAACATGACTGAAAATAACTGTGGTCCCATCTGTTATCCATCCAATGTGTCCTTCATAGGGGCAGTGAGCTCAATGGCCAGAATTTGGGAAGGCAGGAAATGTGCTTAGGAAGGTTCCACAGTGAGAAAAAAAAACTAGAGCTGGACTTGAAGGATGAGTAGGGATCTGAGAAGTGAATGATAAGGCAACAGTATGCATAAGGCATGGAGGGAGAATAAAAGATTCTGCGTTCCAGGCAACGTAAATGACTTGGTATGGCGATTCTAGTATGTGGGAGCATGTTAGGAAATGAGGTTGAGGGGGGATGTGAGGTGTGGCATAGGTTCTGTGCGTTTGGACTCTTCAGCTGTGGGGAACACTGAGTGAGAGCCTAGGAAACATCAGCCCTTACTCGTTCCCCACCCCGGCCTCCATTTGGGGAAGATGGACAAGAAGTACATTAGTGACAGCCTGTCTTTGCTTCCTATCACACACACACACACACACACACACACACACACACACACACACAACATACATTGCCACTTACTAAAATCAGTCCAAATGCAATGCCCAGCCCCAATTTTCTGCAAATTCCCAGAAACATGTATATTCAATGGTCATTTCCATGTCCAAATTCCTCTCTCTGCTGAAACCCAAACCTCATTTCATCCCCCACCCCAGGCTTCTTCTTTTTCTTTGGATCGGTACCAAATGGAGAGGAGGACCCTGATTCCCGCCAGGATCCCTCACACCAGGCATTTGCGTGTAGAGCAGACTTTTTGAAAATTGAGATGATGAAGGGTGTTTACATGACAGAAAAGCAAATAAGTTCAAATGAAAGTGTAGACATTTTTGCTTTAGAAGTCCCTGGGCGGTGCCTCCACAGAGAATTTCTTGCTGGTCATGTTTTCTAAAGGTTTCAGCCTCCTGCTCTGAGATCTGTCCCACCAGCCACACACACACACACACACACACACACACACACACACACACACACACATTTTATGCTCCTCTCATCTTAATTCCCTAACTTAATTCCTAACTTAATTATGCAGAACAGTTCAGCTGTTCTGAACTCCACCCTCTATTGGATTCTAGGCTTATTTTTAAAAATACCATCTCATTAAAGTGCCTGCTAAGACAAAGGTTCACCCATCCTTACACTCATCCTTTGTTAGCACAGAAGAAATGGAAGATGCTTTGAGATTTCTCTTTCCTCTTTCCTTCTCCCACTGAAGGAAAGAGTATAGAGACTTATTTCCCCACTGATCAAAATTATGCTACCCTACTTATTAGAAGGCAGTAGTAGCTACAGTTTTTGTTTTAAATAACTTTTCTTCAATACCAAATATCTTTGTCCATGGAGAAATTCAGTGACTGGCCTGCCGGTCGAACATGACAAAGGGTAGAAAGCATGGGTTGAGCACCTATTAATCCATATATTGGGTTGTGGGAAAAGTCATTATGTATTTTTTCTATGTCTTTTGCTGCAAAAATGCATCACGACTTTTCTGACAACTCTATAATTTAATCTGTTCTATCCGCTTTTTAAAATGATTATTATGAAATGAATGAGGAAACAGAGACTGAAGTTACTTCCTCAGGGTTATCCAACTACCATGCCATAGCCAGATGTTTTAAACTGTTTGGTTTTCTTCTAATTCTTGATATGGAAATTGAATGCAAATATTACTCTTTTTCCTTCATTCACTAGGCATTCAACAAAGTTGTCAAGATGGCATCAAGAGTTCCTATGTATCCCACATCTAATTTTCCCTATTGTTAATATCTTATATCAAAATGAGTATTTGTCACAAATGATGAACTGGTATTGGTACATTAATAATAATAAAATCCAAGGGCCGGCCGAGTGGTGCGGTGGTTAAGCGCTGGCTTGGGAAGCCAGCGGCCCCGGTTTGGGTCCCACATATGAGGGCCAGTGACACTGCCCTCCAAAAAAAAAAATAATAATAATAATAAAATCCATGCTTTATTCAGATGTTTGCCTAAGGTCCTTTTTCTGTTCCAAGATCCCATCCAAGATACCTGACATTCAGATGGCATGACTCTTCAGGCTCCGCTAAACTGTGATAGCTTTTCCAGCTTTGATTGTTTTTGATGATCTTGAGAGTTTTGAGGTATACTGATCAGGCATTTTGTGGAATGTCCAAGAATTTGGGTTTGTCTGGTGTTTTTCTTAGGGTTATACGTGGGTTATGGGCTTGGGGGAGGAAGACCACAGAAATAAAGCTCCATTCTCACTCTATCACGTCAAAGGTACACAGCTTATTAACACAACTCCTCACTGCTGGTGTTAGCCTTCATCACCTGGCTGAGGGAGTGTTTACAGATCTCTCCGCTGCAAAGGTATCCCCTCCCCTCTCCATACTGTACTCTTTGGAGGTCCAAAGTACTATACTGAGATGAGAACTGTAAGAATTATAAAGAAATAACCATGGACCTTTGAGTTACCTCAAGTCTAGCCTGAAGAAGTCTCTCTCTCTCTCTCTCTCTCTCTCTCTCTCTCTCTCTCTCTCCCCTCCGAGAGAGACAGAGACTTCTTCAAGCTAGACTTGAGGTAACCCAAAGGTCCATGGGGGGAGGGGGAAAAAGGGAGGGAGGGAGAGAGAGAGAGAGAGAGAGAGAGAGAGAGAGAGAGAGAGAGACTGCTTATTAAGAGGAATGGTTATTTAATGGATAAGTGGTATGAAATACTAAATCTTTAAATCACATACATCCCATCATTACACCCTGCTTCTAGCACTGGTAGACATGAAATTGTTCTAGAAGTAGAGAAAATGAAATTTGTTCCAGCATTCCTTTGGGGGATGTTTTGGTAGGATAGAAGAATATACCTTTGGCAATAGAGATTCCTTTAAGAAATGAACTCCTTACTGACCTTGAGATTTGATCCAATAAACACTTTCTGAGTGCCTCCCTCCCTCGTGTGTGATACTATTCCAGGTGTTGGGGGAAGAATGGGAGGAGGGGTCACAAGATTCCTAACACCTGTCTAGAGATCCTCATTTCATAAAGGAGTCAAGATGTGGACCCAAACTGCTAAAACAGCAGGAACCAAAAGCTCAGAGATCTTAAGATAAAGGCAGCAAGTGCTCTGGGGACCTGAGGAACAAGAGATGTAATTCTAACTAAGAAAAGAAATTAAGAAAGATTTCCTGGAGAAAGACGAGGTTGGACGTGAGTCTTGAAAATGGATATGATTTCATTAAAAAGTTGGTTCAAGCTAAGGGAACATCAGGAGCAAAGGCATGAAAATCACAGGGATGTTTCAGGAAAAGGAAACTAGCTAGAAAGGGTGAGGCCCTGAATTCATCTGTGTGGGGATGCAGGCATTGGCAAGCATGAAGGGTGGAGCGTCTGTGGAGACCAGATGGTGGAAGGCCTTTACCACCTTGCCAGTAAGTCTAGACTTTATTCTTTAGATCACAGGAAGCGTTTCTGAGTGTGGGAGTGTCCTGGAAAGCACTGGGCTTTAGGAGCAGTCTGGAGTGGGTTCTAAGGACAATTGTGGGGCTGGGGTGGAAGGGATTAGCAGCAAGAACATTTAGGAGACCATCCATTGTTATGGTTAACTGTCAGTAGATACTAGAGGTAGGTAACACAAAAAAATAAGTAAATGATAAGTCATTCACATAAGGGAGATCTTCCCTAAGCCAGTCCATGGGATAATGAATGTTGGGTCATTCCAACATAATCTCTTATCTCTTTTGTTTTTTAGCCTTCATAACAACTTCTTGAGGTAGATCTTATCCAGCTACATTTTCCAGATTGAAAAAAAAGAAAGAAAGAAATGAGGCTCAGAAAAGCTGAGTGTCATGTGCAAGGCCACACTGCGAGCAAGTAATGGAGTCTGGGTTTGAACTGTCATCCGGAGTGACTCAAGAGTCAGACCTCTCAGGACATTTTGCGTCAGAGCTAAGTTTATAGATGGTCTCAGATGTCCATGTGTGAACCATCTATTTATGGATCACCCAGAGAAAATGTGGAATATCAGGCTGACTTCACCCTGCCACCCAGCACGTTCCTGGAGTACCTCCCAGCTGGTGTCTACTCAGGGAACAAAAGCTCACTTCAATATTAGCCCAAGTCAAACCTAATTAGAAAGGCAAATCCACTTTCAGCCTTCCCAGCCCAAATGGGTGGTACATGCCAAGCAGTAACTTTCCTGTGTTTTCTGCTACTTTAGTTTCTCAGTTCTAGTTCTCATCACCCGGGTGATGTTCTGTCTAAAAATGGACCCATTTTCCTATTTTGTTTTGAGGTGAAAATCCTCCACGGATTATCAAATAATAGTTATTATCTTTAACCTTGCACTGCAGCTACTGCATCAGGAAACTTGATGCATTGACTGGAAAGACACTTAGTGAATGCAAAACCTGTAACAGAGGTGACAAAGGCAGGGTCCCTACACTCCAAGAGATACAATCTAGAAGGAAACATATGATCTATATTTAAATAACTAAAAAACTTAGTGATCCCTGATGCTAACTCAGGCCATCTGATGTCTACTTTATTCTAAGTCTTGCCAAAGTGCTTGGTGTAGACCAGGGTTTTGCAGCCTTGGCTCTGTTGATTTTTTTGAGCTGGACAATTCTTTGTTGTGAGGGGCTGTCCTGTGCATTGTAGGATGTTTATTAGTCCCTGGTAGAGACCCACGGGATGCCAGTAGCAGCACAACCCTTCCTCCCCACTTGTGACAACCAAATTTCTGCAGGCACCATCAAATGTCTCCTGGGGTCCCGCATTGAAAAGTATTTAGTCTATGCAATTCCTGTCCTCAGAGGCTACCATCACTATTGCTTTGGCTGACATTTATTGAACCTCACTATGCTTGCTTAGAAAGAAACTGCGCTAAGTATGTGTCATGCATTATCTCAACTCTTGATAACACAGTGAGATACTATGATAACCTTTTTTAGATGGAAGACGTTGCAGTTTAATGAGGTTGAGAAACTTACGCTAAGACATAAAGCTAGTACAAGGTAGAGCCAGGATTTACAGCCAGGCTGAGATGCTCTAAAACCATTATATAAGAATGCCTTCCCCAAATGTGACTAGTCATCTACCATATGGAAAGATGGCAGTGTTCATTGAAAACTGATGAGGGCCAGGAACACTGAGGCCAACTTTTCATATGCAATACCAAATTTAATCCCCATTAAAAACCACAATTGTTTTCCCATTTTACTGGTTAGGAAACTGAGGTTCGGACAAATTAACTGACTTTCCCCCAATGCTCATGCATGGTGGAGTGTCTGCCTTCAAACATAAGTCTGTCTGGCTCCAGGGAAAAGACATATCCCTACTTCTCATAAGCCTCTCCATCTCCCACCCACACAAGACAGGACCTGTAGTTTCATCCCAAGTAAACCTGCAAAATGGGTTCTTTGGGCCAAGTGTCCACAGCTCCACTTGACTCCCCCTCCCAGCCCCTGCCCCAGCTTCCATGGCTCTTCCAGCCCATTGAAGGGGGTCAGCTCTCTGTTTCAACAGCCTCCTAAGCACTACAGACCCTATTCCAACCCAAATAAGTATGTGGGTGTTTGGTGAGTGTTTTTTCTCACTGGGAGGCCCCGCACATCAGAGTGTGGATTTTGGTTTCAAGTCTTTCCTACCTTTTGGCCAACTCTTCTCTCACCTACTGCACAGGGCTGTCCCCTCCCTCCAGCCTCGCTCTTTGCCAAACCCTGACTCTGGCTGGGAAACAGAAGGCTGCATGCTGCCCTCCTTGGATGTCGCCCTCTTTGGGTTCCATGAATAAGCCAGCAGGAATGCTTCAAGAAAGCAAAGCCATCATTTTTCCACCAAAGGGGAAAAAAATACACAACACTTTCATGGTTGTGCCCGAGTGAAAACACCCGGGCCTCCTGCGTGGTTTGGTCCTTGGGCTCGAAATGTGCACCAAATAGGGCTTCAGAGGTGAAATCATTCTGTCTTTCAATTCCTCTGTGTTTACCATTGGGACACTGGGGGAGAATGCCGGACTCCAATGCAAAAGTGGTTTCTGACCAACAGTCATCACTCACATCAATGGGAATTAAACTCACATAAAAATGAATAAAGAGGCAGCAAGTGGCCTTAATAAGGAAGAGACAACTCTACCCACCACAAAATCCTTGTCATTTAATTAAAAATGAGAGTCCATTAGGGGCTGTGCTTCCTTTTGGGGCCTGAGGGCTCAGAGGGCCAGGAAATCAGCTTGTGTGGCTGTCAGCACATCTCCTCACCCTTTGATTGATTCTTCAAGCACAAAAGCTCACAAGGACGGCAGTGGGGAATCTTTGACCCACCAAAGGAAAAAGACACAAGTGTGTATACGTGGACACAGGCCCTCGTGGAGAAACTGGCAAATTTGCAAACACCCCATCAAAGTGGACTCAAAGGAGAACTTGACTGAGTTTTCAAAGTCATTGAAGCATGTATGAAATACACACTGCCCTAAGCTTTAAAAAATATGAGTTAAAAACAATTGAGGAGCAAAGGAGTGTAAGAGAAAGAACACTGACTTTATAAATCAGCAAAACTGATTAGAATGTAGCACTAATCACCACTTAAGTAAACAGTGGTCTATAACTGAAGAAAGCAGTTGTTTAACAATTTATTCAGAAAAGAGAAGATTTAAAAAATCGATTCATATTTGGTGATGGAAGGAGAACTGACTCCGGGTGGTGAACATACAATGTGATATATAGATGATGTGTTACAGAATTGTACACCTGAAACCTTTATAACTTTACTAACAATTGTTACACCAATAAACTTTAATTAAACAAATTGATTTAACTTAAAATGGTCCTGATTAGCACCACCCAAATTGTATTTGCTTTTTGAAGCACTGAATTGTGGTGTTATGCACACTTGAGCAAAACTTACCTGATGAATTTAAGGTATTCTGGCCCATGCTGAGGGGCCATTTTCTGCAAAAGATAAAACTGAGGTGCAGAAGAACTTGCTATTTATCCAAGGGCACAGTAAGAAGTGGAAAATTGAGGATTTCAACTGAGCTCTCTGTCTGACCTTCACTCCTTCCCTACAGCCAGGTAACTTCCGGGATGGAGTGTTCATTATACCTTCCTGAGCTGTGAGGACTCACCTGGGCAGGGCCAGTTCCCATACTGTGTGTGGATGAACAGTTCATTACTCACGTGAGAAGGCTAAGCATTGTTTGGGTCTGCCATCCTGGCTTGAGTGCTCAAATAATTTTATACCAACCTGTAATTACTCCTTTCCTTATGTAATTTATCAGAAGCAAAGAGAGTTGGCATCAAACTAGAAGTTAATCTTTTTTGGGTGGATGAAAAGCATCGCTGAACTCAGGACGAGAACCAGGTTCAGCTGTTGAGTGTCACAGTCTCTGGCTTTGCACAGCCCTAGGGTGACACTTCCCTTACAAATCCAGGGAGTGCCACTGGCACGGACCACAGTGGGAATGGTGTCCCCTGTGGTTGTGCAAGGCAGAAGCCTTGGTAACTCTAAGCAAGTCAGCAAACCTTTCTGCTTCCTCTTTGTGGGCAGGAATGATTTTGTCTACTTTTTGAGTGTTAAATGAGATAGAGTATAAACTTCCTAGCATAAAATGTCTGTCTACATGGTGCCTGACACGGCACCTGGACCATGGCTGCTTTGTAAATATAAAGCTGATTTGAATCAAATTGAAGTAACTCGTTATCATTCTTTAAAAATAACTATATATACGAGATTATTGTATCTATGTCTCTCTCACTGTAGGCCCTCAAGGTACTAGGACAAATGCGTGTGGGGTTTGCACGGGCGGGAAGCTGCAGTGGACAGCTTTGGAAGCCAAAGCACGAACGAGAGCTCCATCTTCTTGGATAGAAAGTAAGGGTGTGGCTGGTGAAGGTGGTGGGAAGTGCTGAGCAGGTAGTCAGGGTGGGGTCCAACGACAAAGTTCAAGTTCTTCTCAGAGCCTTCTCTAGACCTTGAGAGAGGAGCTGTAGTGAAAACTCCACTGCATTTGTCTTTTCATGAAGCTGAGACCTTACCCCAGGGTCGATGGTTGGTTCTCCATGTTGGATGAGTGTCCTCCCACACTCATTCCTGGGATGTGCTTGACCTTACACAAGCTGGTTGCTCTTTATGGGGCTAAGAAGCCAGCCGAGAGAAGTGAGAAGGAGGGTTGGTGATTAAAATGGATCTTTACAAAGGCAGTGACTCATCAGGAGCTGGAAATTTGGAAGATAGCCCTTGGAGAGGACAATCCTGTTTTAACACAATTAGCCTGCAGAAGTAAATGCTAAAGAGGAAGAAAAGCAGGCAAGATGCCTTTTGTGTCACCAGAGGAAGACAAGTGGGTTCTGAGCTGAGTCATAATCAAAGGCTTCCGTTAACCAGCCCATTAAGTCCTGAAGGAGGTCCAGGGCCCAGCTGCACTAACAGACACTGAGACACAGTCCAGCCTGCTCTGTCTTGAGCACCCCTCATCTTTTACTAAGCCCCCTAAGATGAGTCATATCACTTACTTTCCTGATCACTTACCATGTGACAGTATCATCTTTTATTTGCACACTGCTTGGAAGTTTATAATTAGTTTCCACGTGATGACTGAAGAAAGGCTAGGAGGAAAGCAGCCAGCACATGTTGCACTACTGCTGTGTGTCAGGGGCTATATTAAAGGATTCGCAGGGGTTTCATTTGACCCACACAAATCTGGGTGGAGTTATCATTATGACTCCCATTTTAACAATGCAGAAACGGAGGCACAGAGCTTGATAAGCTGCTCTGATTCACATGGCTTTATCGAGAGAGATGCTGGATTTGCACTCGGGTCTGTTTCTACCACCGCACACTGCCATCCATCTAATAGCAAGTCCTTCAGCAGCCTTACAAATCCTTAGCCTGATTTTCCATTTGGGAAAGCTAAGACCTGGAAAGGTGGTCCCCAGATCACACTACAAATAAGAAGCTCAGGACTCAAATCCAGGTTTTCTGGCTACAAGTATTATGCTCATTTCAAACGGCCGCAACTGTTCCAACATATTACAAGACACCTTGGTACATACGGAGCACAGAGTTCCCCAGTACTGCCTCCATAAATGCATGGTCAGATACACACGGGGGGGGGGGGTTGAGAGAGAGAGAGAGAGAGAGAGAGAGAGAGAGAGAGAGAGAGAGAGGAGAAAGGAACATGCTACATCAAGACACCCAGAAGTGAAGAAACTACCAGTAAAACTGATTGCTGGACTCCAGAATTCTTCACAATCCTTTGAAATCATAGGTTACCAGGGCCATTCCCGAAAATGAGGTGAAGCTGATGGCAGGAAATGTGGAGCTCTTGTCCAGTGCACTTATTTCACTCTCATGAAATGCAGTGCTTTCCATCTGGGCCAGCAGCTGGCAAGCCAAGGAAGAGGAAGGCAGGCAAGGGCGAGCCCCTCTGAGAAAACCAGGATCCCAGCAATAAGCTCAGCATGCTAGGATCCCCTGGCCATGCTCGTTTGGGACACAGAACCCCCTGATGTCTCTCTCCACATCACTGCTCTCTCCGGGGCAGACAGGACAGTCCCTCTGTGCTGCCAAGTCCCTCTTGGGAAATCTGTTTTCCCATATTCTGTCAGTCTACATATAGGACTTCTCTAGGTGACAGAAGTAGTTTAAAGACTCTAAAGTAATATGTGGTGAAGAAAGAAGAAAACCTTTGTTATCCTAAAGAGCCCTGATTTTGTTGTCAGAGTACACCTGAATTCAAATCCTGTCTCTTCGTGTATACATATAAGCCTGGGCAAACAAAATTACCTTCCCTAGCCACAGATACTCTTCTATAAAATTGAGAGACTAAGGCCGGCTGAGTGGCGTGGAGGTTAAGCGTTGACTTGGGAAGCCAGCGGCCCCGGTTTGGGTCCCACTTATGAGGGCCAGTGATACTGCCCTCAAAAAATAAATAAATAAATAAATAAAATTGAGAGACTATTTCAGGCTCTTTAACCTAAAGAGTAAAAAGAAAAAACAAGAAAAGAAAAAAAAATTTCTGAAATAATATTTAAGTGACCAGACAAATAATAGGGGCTTTAAACATTCTCCTTTGTGATTAATTCATGACAACTCTGCCAAGCAGACATTACTAGGCCCATTTTACATATGAGAATCAATATCAAGGTGTTCACTTTAAAACTGGACCCCAGGAAGCATCCCTTAAGGGTCCGTGTGTGTGTGCTCATGGGAGATGGATGGTGTTGGTGGCAAGACCACCATGGAAGCAGGAGAAAGGAGTCAGTAAAAGCCTGAAAGAAAAAGGGCACAAAATATGCTGTGCGTGGTCTACTGTCCTCATATGGGCCAGAGGCAGGGCTTATGTAAAGTTGAATCACTATTATTAATATTTATGTATCAAAATGATTTAAAATGAAACAGGTGCTTGGGAATGGAGAGGCAGGAAAGAGGGCAGAACCAACAGGCACTGAGCTTGTGTTATGTAAGGCCTGATGCTAGGTACTAGGTGCTAGGTGCATTACCGAATGTAATTCTATAATAATCTTATGAGGGTCAGGAGACTTCTCATTGCCCCCTTCATGATTCATATTCCCCCAATACCTTTATTTATTTATTTATTTATTTATTTATTTATTTATTTATTTATTTTGAGGGCAGTGTCACTGGCCCTCATATGTGGGACCGAACCGGGGCCGCTGGCTTCCCAGGCCAGCGCTTAACCACCGCGCCACTCGGCCGGCCCCGCCCCCCCCCAATACCTTTAGAAATAGAACTCCTCTGATTGTTGGCATGCCACGGAGTTCCTCAGCCTCCTCTGCAGCTTACTGTTGCCATGTGACCAAGTTCTACCAAGAAGGAATATGGATTTAACTGATATTTGCAATTCCTACCTCACCCTCTAAAAGGAAATTGCTTCCCTTTCATTTTTCTCCTTCCTCCATCCCAAGGTCTGGAATGTGGATATAATGTTGGTGCACCAGCTTTGGTGATGTGAACAAAGACCACAACCTCTAGAAGAGGGTCTCAGCCGGGGGTAGTTCTGTCCCCCCATGAGGCAATGGCAGTGTCTAGAGGCAATTGGGGTTGTCACAGCTGGGACAAGGATGCCACTGGAGTCTAGTAAGCAGAGACCAGGGATGCTGCTGACCACCTTACCAAGCATGAGAACATCTCCCCACCCCCATCCTGCCTCCTCTATCCCAGACTATCTATTCTGTGTGCAAATGACATCTTTCCATTCAAAGAGGCTCTCTGCAACCAGGTATCTGGTTGTCTAGTTCACCTTCCCCTTCATGTTGAGGGGCTGTTAACGTGCAGGATTAACACACAGTTTCCAGCCTGACAGCGAGGTGTGTCACCGCCTTGAGAGAGACAATGTCAGCCCACGGCTTCCTTTCCACCTCCTGGAACTTACATGTGATCACAGGAAGTGGGATGAGTCATGTTGACCAGGGTAGGGCCCTCCCACTCAGTGGCTGTGACCGCTGGAGTCCCAGGGTAACATAAAACCTGCAGAATCACAGAACCCTTCACTGATCTCATGATGCCAACCTTCATCACACACCACAGTGTGGGGCCTAGAAATGATTTTAAATGAGTCAGTTCTCACAGGGTTGATGTAGGTTCAGTACCATACAAAGTAACATCACTCTTTCCTCACACAGCCTGGTTCTGTCTCGGACAACCCACCTCTTAAAATAGGCAGTAGGATACATTGTCCATAGCACAGAAAGGAGCCAGTCTATAAATTTATCTCCTTTCAATCGGGCGTTTGATCCAGTGACCTGATCTACTTCACTGGGGCTCTTAGTATCTTGTGCTATGTGACACCTTCCATTAGCAGTGGAAAAGTTCCCATATGGATAACTCATCAACTGTCTGAGCTCCAAAATCTCTTTTAGGTTTCCGTGGGCTCATCCCAAGCCCTCAACATGAACACGACATACATTCTAAGAATCAGAATATTTAATTCAACCATAGCAGGCATCTGCTAGATGGTCTAAAATAAAACAGGAGATCAGGAGGCCACAGGGTAGCAATGATAGCAAGCCAAAGCCATATTCTAAGGGAACCAAAGAAGGAATGAATGCAAGCAAGATGGAGAGAACACCCACAGGATGTGCTGGGGGCTCCAGAGAGGAATGCTTAGAGAAGGGCAGATGGTGTAAAGAGAGAAGATCATCTCTCTCTTAGAAAAGCCCATGTTCTAACACAACAGACTGAAAATACAGCTACAAGGTTGGGTGATGTTAATGATGGACAATTGTACAGTTTATAAAAGACTTTCACATTCTTCATTTTCACAACCACCATATGAGGTAATATTCTTGTGAGCCCCGTTTTTAATGGTATCAGTGAGAAGATAAATGCTATTGAGTGTGTGGTTATGAGGTACCATTGGCATCATCCAGATTCAGCCCCTTGTGCTGTCAAGGTCATGTGGAGAGGGAGCGTGTCCTATGTCCCATACTGTGTCTGCTTCTCTGTGCCATTCTCAACCTGGGTCTCAGCTGCCTACTCAGGTCACCACCTGGAACGCTAGAAGCCACTCCCTCTATGTAACACGTGGAACCCTTTGTGGGCTCCAACTGGAAATAGTCAGGGGTGACAGTGGTTCCTGCGGGCAGGTCACCACTCTTCCTACTTCCACATCCTTTATTCTTCGCTCCACTAACACAGGCTGTATGGGGCCTATTAAGCTTTGCTGAATGTTTAGGGAAATAGCAGCGTATCTTGCACCACTGTTAATAATTATATGTGAATATTAGGCATGGTTTTTCCTGAAAGTTCTTCACCACCCTGTCACTAGAAATTTCTCACTGGTCACTTTCCTCCACTGGTTCAGTGCTCCCAATGTATTATCTAGTCTCTTTCTTATGCGCTTGTCTCTGTACCACACAGGGGACAACACACATAATGAAAACCTACCTGCGGGCTACTGCAGGCGGCCGTAACAGAGAGTTCTCGGGAACATTACAGAGGTGCAGAGTACAAGAGTGGTCCCAGGGAACAGAGTTCATGGGGAAAGTGACTTGGAAGACCCAAAGCTTGAAAACCATCCACGAGAAATTGGCAAATCTTGATGCTATACTGGGCATCCCTCCTTTTTCCCAACTTAGGTAAAAATATTAAAGTGGCTGAGTCACTGAAAACTGAGAAAACTTCTAGGGGAGAGAAGATGCCTTGAAGCCTGTATACACAACTAGAATCCACATAGAATAAAAAAAATCAGCCTGTCATCTGTCTTCTTTTCCAGATGCATTTGCTTTCATGAGGATGCCTGCCCTACTTTCTTCAGATCTCCCAAGACCATTGGTAAACAAAACTGTTGGGTCTTATCTCTCAGAAATCATTTTGGCAAATGAGAAAAATTCAATCAATATCCTGGAAAAAAACAACACCCTAATCTTCCTCCTTTTGTTAAAGTAAGGAAAATAGTATCATTAAGTGAGAGAAAGTTGATTTAGTAAGTCAGAATTTGAACTCAAAGTCTCATACTCCTTTCCCTGAATTATTCTGAAGGACAAATATAGCATAAAACCCAGCACCTACTCTGATATCTGAGATGTCTTCATATCATTGGTCCAGAAATAACACTGTAGGAGAAAAGCTTCTTGAACCAACTGCTATTAGGAGTTGGGAAAAAAAAAATATCTGACCAGTTTAGGGTATAGTCAAACCATTGGAAATTCATTTTTTAAATTCTTATGATTTTATATTAGTTGACTTCTGGCAAAAATGACACTTTCTGTTCTGAGGCTAAAGTCGTGTGGGGTATGCATGCATGTGCATGCACATGTGTCCATATCTTAAAGAACATCTCAGGCATATTATTATTATCTGTTAGATACCGATTAACGGGAAGCACACAGAACCCATTTCTAAGTAGGAGGTTCCGGAAGCAGAAGCAGAGGCCTGGAATCTGAAACAGAAGCTGGGCCCCCAGCCTTTTATTTTCTGGAAAGCCTCTTTGCCTGGGGGCATACAAATCATTTTTGAATGTTGAATCACTAGGATAAGTTCTCAAGTATTCGTTGATAGACCCATGGTGAGTAATTAATAAGGAGCATTGGTATTGTGGTTTGTTGATTCAATTGCTATCTACATTTTCAAGTTGTCACCACCTCGATGACAAGGCTGACAAAATATTAAACCATGCCTTTCCAAAGCTAATTGTTTACTTTTAACTACTCCTTGAAAATGATAATGACTAACGTTTATTGAGCATGTATTATGCTCAATAGGTACTGCGTTAAAACTTTATATAAATTGCCCCATCCCATAACAATTTCATGAGTTAGCTATTACTTGTTCCATTTTAATGATGAGAAGATGGAAGCACTGGTGTATACTTACAGGTAGGTGGCAAAGTTGGACGACTTCCTGCTTACCCATTAACTTGATAATTTTAAGGAGGGCTACTATATTTCAGGTAATACCTCTCTCTCTCTCTCCCCCTCTCCCCCTCTCTGTCTCTCTGTCTCTGTCTCTCTCTCTCTCTGTCTCTCTCTCTCTCTCTCTCTCTCTCTCTCTCTCTCTTCCTCTCTCTCTCTCCCTCTCTCTCTCTCACTCTCTCTCCCTCTCTCTCTCCCCTCTAAACATTAAATACCACCATGTGGGTACTCAGTCCAGACACTTGCAGTTATCCCTATTTCTTCTCTCTTCTTCATGCTTCCACATCCAATCATGTAGGTCCTAACATTAAAATTATTTTAGAATTGCCCATTTGTCTCCATCTCATTCCAAGACAATGTCATCCTTCTCATGAGCTACCCAATAGTTACCTTCTTGGTCTCCCTGCATTCCCTCTGGCTCTCATTCAGTCCATTTATCCCACAACATCCAAGGGGGAATCTTCTAGAAATACAAATCAAAGCTTCTGGTTCAAGATAGAGGATTGAACATGTACATTTACCCGTTCACCTTTCTAAGGCCCCTTTGCAATAAAAAAATTCATTTGCCACCATAAAAAGAGAATGGGGGTAAAGCCATTGCTAACAGATATTCCAAAGCAGATGTAGGAGTGCTGACTGGTGTGGCAGATTAGAAGACAAAGCTGAGCACTGGCAGAACTCCACACAGACTCCTGACTCAAAACACTGGTATAATGTGGCCAGGGGTATGAGCATAAAGACAGTTGTGAAAACACACACATAGAAATTGATGCCCCTATTCTCTTCTCTACTCCTGTATCCATCAAGAAAATGGGTTTTTATAGCCATGGTGGAAGACAGGGATCAATTTTTTTTTTTTTACTTCAAACATTTTGAATAAAAAGTAAAATATTAGTCAATCAGTGAGGGTATGACCCTTATGTTCTGGCATGTAGGGGTCCCTCCATGTAACAGCAGGACCCCTGCCTACTAAGTTTGAAATGAAGCCTATTGGTGAACAAGTTCCACTCCTAAACACTAAGTCAGCTTTTGTACTATTAATTCTTAAATATAAATGAAAAGTCCAGGATCACTTGAGACTTGAGAAAAGCTTCTAACATGAAAGAGAAATACCAAGAAGGAAATCAATACCAAAGATGATCCTGAAGGAAACAGATAATTCAGCAAACTGAAGAGAAAAAAGAAAAATCTGATTACAATTCTCGAAGAGATACAAAAACAAATTTACCTATTAAATTAAATCATAATGCAGAAAGAAAGGTACAATAAGAGGGTAAGAAATAGTTTTTGGAAATTAAAAAAAATGACTAGAAGAAATAAAAGAGAGAAAGAATAGAGAATAAAAAATTAAGGGAATCTTACAGAATGTAGAACAAAAGGCAGTAATAGAAAATTTGAGACTAGAGGCCTGCTCCCTGACTGATAGGATTTTTAGAGAGAACAGAAGTAACCAAAGGTAAAAAAATCTGTCAAATAAATAAAAGCATTATACGTTCAAAGGTTAAAGATAAGAGTCTTCAAATTTAAAGGGACCCCTGAGTAACTAGCTTAGTAAAATAGAAAAGAAAATATCATGTAATCATCTGAAATATCAAAACACTTAGGATAATCCTAGTGAAGGGGAAGGAAGAGAGAGAGAGAGAGAGAGAGAGAGAGAGAGAGAGAGAGAGAGAGAGAGAGAAAGAGAGGGAAGGGAGGGGGAAGGGGGAGAAGGAGGAGGGAGGAGAGAAAGGAAAACAGGGAGTGGGGAGGGAGAGAGAGAGAGAGAGAGAGAGAGAGAGAGAGAGAGAGAGAGAGAGAGAAAACAAGGACAACAGGTTGTCTATAATGAAAGAAGAGTAATACTGGTCTCAGACCTCTCCTCTGTGACACCGCATGCCAAAAGAGGATGGGGCGCAGTACATGTGCTGAGAGAATCCCAAGGCCAGCCAAATTATCAAGCATTGTGAGGATGAAATAAAAGCATGACTCAGAATATTATTGCCAATGTATTTTTCCCCCCAGTGGAAGTTCCTTGAATGATTAAATGAAGAGAGAGGAAGAAATGAGATCCACGGAACAGTGAAGCCACTCAGGAAAGTAATGAAGGGATGTCCCAAGATGGCTGCTGCTCATCAAACCGGGTGACAAATCACTTCAGGGTTGAGCAGAAAGAGTCCGGGAAGGATGGAACTAGAACAAAGGGAGACTTTGAAGACTTGATGGAATCCTTGAAATAGAGGTCAAAAAGCTTTATGGATACAATAAATGTACACAATACAAGAGGTGGGGATTGAAAACAAAATGAAGGGCAAATGGTTAAAAAAGGAAATGTGATCATAGCACATTCCTTGGCTCTTCCATGAACAATATTTAAATGGTCAGAGTAATGAAAACAATGATGACATTTAAATTTTAGAATTAATATATAGACAAGGCATGGAAGGCTCGTTATACTTACAGATCAGAATGTAAATATGATCAGTCTGCCATTTTACATGTAAATTTAGAGAAGACAGACCTGGGATATAGAAGAAGGATGTAACAGAATGTACAGGAGCACATGGAAGGAAAGGGGTGTTAACATCCTAATCTTACAAAGTGAGGGGTCTAGAGAAAATATTATATTTGATACAACAACAAAAACAGTAGATATATTATTGAAACTAACTTAAAAGTGAACTATTAGAACTTAAAAGAGTGATTAACTGTTTTAGAGATTGGGATGGCACTGGGGATAGTATACGTAAGCTGAATCCTCATTTATCATCGCCAGCATTTAACAGGTGATATCTAAATTTAATAACCCAAAAGACAATGTATTAAGCATGTTATTTAAAGATAGAGAAGTAATCATAATAAGAGCTTCAAAAAACAAAAAAAGAGAGAGAGAGAAAATGTTACCCTTGAGAAACAGAAGCAGGGCTGAGGAGAATCAGTCACGGGGCTGTAGCTTTTCAATAGAAGTTCTTCCATATTTTGGGGAGAGACACACCTGGTAACCTGAGGCAGCAAAGGTGGGTTAATTCACTGATTTCAAGACACACCAGAAATGAGTGCCATGAATGAGGTGGAAACATGGATAGGTTCCACAGATGGGAAACAAGCACTGTGTAGATTGCCCATTTGGGAACAGAAGCTGAAATAGGAAGAAGCAGGAGTCTTTGGTTAGCTGGAGTTTAGAACCAGCATGAGGAAGTCAGGTACTCGTATATAGATGAAGGTGTTCTCCCTCAAGGTCACATGGGACCTAGCCATGGTGGAGGACTTAGAAAGTTGGCGAAAAAGCCAAGCTTGGCATAGGTGGCTTCCTGGAGTAATTGGGGGAGGCGTGCACGTTAGCTTCAGGCCAGAGTTTTAATCACCTCTCTCCCTCTTACTGGCTCTGTGACCTTAGACAAGCTATTATCCTAATCACCGTGCCCCTCAGTCTCTTCGCCTCTAAAACTGATGATAATGCAAATGTCACAGGGGTGTTATGAGGATCAAATGAGATAAACAACATGGAGAACCCAGTATGATAACTACGCATGGATAGTCCTTATTAAACATTCTGTTCCTTCCTTCCTTCACCTTTTCACAAACAATTGCTAGGTGATTAGGTAAACAGTAAACTAGTGAAAATGTGTCCTGCAAGCCAAATTGACCCAAAGTCTGAATCAAGGTGGGTCCCTGGATAATGCCAAGGAAGTTAAAAGAGGGGATTAGGAATCAGTTCAAGGCAGTCTGAAGTTAAAGGAGGGAGCTTCAAACCAGACAGAAATTGGGGACAAGGGCCTCCATGGGGGTGGGACCATTGCCGTAGAGAAGCAAACCATACCCTGAGGCCCCAGAGTAGGGACTAATGCCAGGCACACCAGATTTTTTGGAGGAAGCTAGCACTCCTTGCAAACCACATAGCAGAGTTACCCAACCCACCTTAGACAGGCCTAGTCCACAGCATGAAAATGACTGAGAAGGGAAAGAGAGGGAGAGCCAGAGGCCATGGGACCTTAAAAACACGGGTTTCCCATGGACAGGCATCTGGATGAAGGGCTTGGCAAAGAACCAGAGGTCTCTGAAATGACTACGTGAGCCAAGGGGAGGCTGAGTCAGTAAGCGCCATTGGGCCAAAAATAAATGGATCACAGGCTCATCATTAAAGGATGCTCTCAGAATACACAGTGATGGGTCCAGGCCAGGGCACTCCTAGGGAGCGACAGGTGGGTGGGCATGCTCATGAAAATGATCAGACAAGTTCTCGGGGGAAAAAAAGGAGTATGTATCATAGAGCTACATCCAACTGTGGGGTGGGAAAATGTATCAGCATGCCCCATTGTCATTATTATTATCACTACCTCATATGAGCTACAAAGGGAAATGGTGTCCTTGAGAGAGAATCATGCTTCTGTTAAGGGCAACAGCCTTTAAAGAAGCTGAGGAAATAGGATCAACTTGAACCAAGGAGGAGAATAAAAAGAACACCACAGAAAAGTTCAGGCTTACATCTCAATCAAACAACAACAAAAAAAGGAAGTTCTGTCCAGTTTTCAAATGTCTCCTAGAAAATGGCAGAAGGAGAATGGGGTTCAGGGGAGATGGAAGGAAGAGACAGAGCTCATGATAGGTCAATTGTACTCTGGGGTGGTGCATTTCTGAATATAGGAGAGGAATTCTGATCTCATTGGAAAGAGTCAAGTGTATTCTGGGCCAGTTAGTGGTGATATAGGTCCCAGCCAGGCTATAACCATCTTTCTAAAATTTTGTTCTTAACTCAGGCTTCACATTCTTAGAGAAACCATTCCTGACGCCACAAGTTTCTATCCCAGGAGACCATAAGAGCCTGAAGGAAGTTGCTGAATCCATTAAGCAAAGCATTTGATTCTTTCTCCCAAGGGGCCACTAATCAGGGTAGACCACAGAAGGCTCCAGATCCCCAACGTGAAACAATTGTCCCTGTAGACACAAAACTATTCTCTTCTGATGACAGCAAAAGAGATGGCCATGCTGATTTTCCACAAAAGATAGAAGAGACGGGAGGCCTGTAACGACTCTTCCCTGAAGTGGAATATTTTCACCATTAAATTATGCTGTCTGGGATATTTTTAAATTTCTCAGTTAAAATGCTTTCTTAGTTAACTGTGCCATTCTGGAAGGACATAGAGGTGAGGTCACAAATAAGAAAGACAGACAAGTCTTCTTCTCTGGGATTCATCAGGCGTCATGAAGGAGTCGACTTGAGTACTAGGCGAATATCCTGTTGCTAAGTAGGTCTTGGCCCCTTCGTAATTAAGAAAGGGATATTATGCAAAGCTGATGATCCAGGAACGTGGCTGGGGCTAGAGCTATATTTGCTTGTATGACTCAGTACACCAAACATGTCTTAGCTGGACCCATCCAAAAGAAGAAAGGAAATACACACACACACACACACACACACACACACACACACACACACACACCACACACACACCACATAACCCTCTCAAGAGGCCACCCACAGGCAGTGATGAATTTCCAAGGTCCAAACTAACTGCCTTGGAATTCAATTAAAATGCTCTTTATTACTAAAAGCTCAGGATATGTGAATTGGGCGTCACTCTGCTTCCCAGAGTTGTTGAGAGAGGAGGATATTCCCAAGGACCAAGGGTGCTCAGCCAAGTCTGGAAAAGGTACAGGCTGGGCATTGAAATAAAAGCTGTGTTATTCAGACGTGGTTGCTTCTCCATCAGACTGGGATAATCCCTAGAACACTGGAAATATCCAAGGTCTTTCGAGATGCGGGGAATTGAGAAGTATAAAGGACGTGAAAATGATAGAAAATAGATTAAATAGAAAGATTGAAAAGTATTAAAATTATTCACAAAAAATAATAATAGACAATAATTACTGACTTCAAATATTTAAAAGGCTCATAATAGCTGGATGCTGAGTTATATGGCTGAGACTCAAGTTATGGGTATCCTAGACCCAGAAGACGGAGATGAAGAGGTATCTCAGTATTGGGTGAAGGTGAAGAGTCAAGACATAGGAGAACAGCCAGGAATCTGTTACTTGAAGTTCACAGAAATGTGAAACCAAAAATGCAATTCAAATGATGAGGTCAGTCCAAATTGCAAAGGGGAGACAGGAACTAAGTACAGCATATTTGCAGGGTGGCCACAAATACCAATCTCCCAGGGACAATCCCATTTTATCCCAATTGTCTCAACTCAGTTCACCATTTGTTTTGGAGTCTTCATTTTTAACCAAGCAGTATTGCTAATATTTACGTTAAAATACGTTGAGGTGGATTTGAAGAACTACACTTTATGCTTGCAGCCTCTGTGAGGTTCTTCTCATTTATAAATGTATGAGCTGTATGGGCACACAACATAGTTCTCAAAATAACCCATGATTATGTCTGAAAAACAACCAATAATAACCCATCTCTCTTTTCCCTATTTTTTTTTTTTTTTGGTTCCCCAAAAGAAGATTCTGGAAAAATGATTTGCATGCATGTAGCTTATTTTGGAGGTGAATGAAAACAAGTAAAGGAATAGGAAAGTTAAATAAGACTGGAAAAGCAGCAAGTAAAGGATGCAGAATCAAGCCAGCTCCAGCTACCCCTGAAGGCAAATGAAGCTTAATTGAGCTGGAGAAACTCTGGGAGCCAGTGTAAACGGCTTGCCTCCTGGTTCTCCCATGTATGGTGTGAGATAACTGAGATGTTTATTCTTTGACTTTGATCAGTCTTGGTGAGGACTTCTTCCAAGGATCATTAATTCCTTAGCACTTACGCGTTACACTGCAGACAGTAAACCAAGATTTGGCAATTAAAAAAAAAAAAAAACGAAAGGAAAGAAGTACAGGTAAGTGCTGCTACACATCAAAGGGGTAAAGGCGAAGGGTTATGGATTGGGCACAGCAGCATCTCATGTAGTCCTGCTCTTGCACTACTCACACCCAAATGACATTCATCATCTTCATCTGTAACAACGGCCCTAGATTGACCTTATCCTGAACCAGAACTTCTGCTAGTCTAGGTCATTTGCCTGGTAGGGTAATGAGGCCTTCATCCCTAAGATGACTGCACTCCTGGTTACATCTTTGCCAGGCCATGGCTGCTGTAGGATACAAGTATGGTTTCCACTGGACATGGAAGAGCCAATGGGTGCCCAGTGAATTCCTTGACTTCCGGATATGACCCTCCTTGGCTCCTTTATGTAGTAACCACCCAATATCCTCACGATAATCAGGGTCCGTTATCTCCAGCAGTATAGTAGCTCATTATTTGCTTGTTGGTCTACTGGCAATGAGGAACCCAAAGCAACCTAACAGGAGATGTGATTTTAGGTTCAGTAAAATGCTTACCGTGTCCCCTTGTAGAAGTAGCTACGCCCTGGAAACTAGAAGCTTTAGGCCAGAGGAATCTAAAAGTGTGGCATCTGGGCCAGCCGAGTGGCGCGGTGGTTAAGTGCTGGGTTGGGAAGCCAGCGGCTCCGGTTCGGGTCCCACATATGAGGGCCAGTGACACTGCCCTCAAATACAAATAAATAAATAAAAACTAAAAGTGTGGCATCAGGGAGCACACATTTTACCCATGTGAGTCACTAGGAGTGATGGTGAGGAGGCCACTTCTACTGTTACCCTCTGGTTTCCAGACCTCTACCTGTAAGGTGCTCACCACCACAAAACGACCATTGGTTCAACGTAAATGCCATCTTGAAAGAGAGTACCCCAACTTTGATGCCTTTAGGATAAAGCTCCAGTACTTTAGCAGGCCACAAGCTTCGGAGTCATACAGCTCAGGACAGGCTCAATGGGTCTCAGGATAATATGTCCTGTGGGTCTCTCGGTCAAAGTCAGAGTCAAACTTTGACTTGAGAGTGTCAAACTAGAGTGGCCCTTGGCCCTGTTTGCATGTGGCATACAAGCTGACAATTGTTGTTATTGTTGTTTTTACATTTTTAAAGGATTATACAAACAAACAAACAAACAAACAAAAGAGAAACATGTGACAGAGGCTGTGTGTAGCCCAAAAGTTTAAAATATTTACTTTTTGGCTCTTTACAAAAATATTTGCCAATCCCTGAACTGGATCACTAATTGTTAATCTTGGGGGTTATTTTAGGCGGGGAGAAGGCAGAAAAATAATTTCTACTAAATAAAATCTCATATGGAACCCAATCCAAATTTAAAACCAATGGGTAAGTCAAAAGAAAAAAAAAAGAAGGAAAAAAAAAAAGAAAACCAGTAGGTAAAATTGCTCTTGCTGAAAGGATAAGAGATTTTAGTGGATGGCTTATAGCCCTGTTCCCTCCACTCTCCTCTCCTTCTCCCTGTGCCTAAGAACCTCTTCAGAACCTTTGGGCTCAACAGAACCTGGTGGCAAACACTGAGTTTACAAGGTCTCTAAACTCCTACAGTGTTAATACCTGATATTGTTTTTCTTATTGGCCAACACTGCTGAAGAACACTCTGGCCTCCCAAGAGCTAAATTTTGTTCAGTAATATAGTCTAGTAATTATTAACGTGTCCCAAAGGCCTGAGCAACCACAGAGCTCCAACAAAGTCACAGAACTGTGAGCAAAGCAATTAGATCTTTGCCCCTCCCCACAAAAAAATTTTCTACTAGCTTCCTGAAAGTGTCAATTTCACCCCTAAAATCAGCCTCCCTGAAGCTGAAATTAACCCCCAGATGGGACCGCTAACCCCTTGTGAGACACAGGGTTTGGCTTTGCACTAGTTTTTTCCGTTTGGGAAGGATGCTTTTATAATATGAGAAATAAGATTGTGCTTATGCTTTTCTAAATATTTTGAAAACACAGAAATTAAGTCAGATGGGCAATTCTTTCTGGGCTATGTAACATTTCATTCCTTGCCAAAACCAGAGACAAACATCAATTCCCCGTTTCACTGGGGCCCTCCTTTTTCATTCCGAGGGGATAAGTTGTCCAACCTCTGAGAGTTATCCAAAGGTTTGGTTCACTGTCTTTCTGGCATATTGATTGTACAATGTGCCTCCAAGGGAATGGCCTACAAGCCATAATCTGCCCAGTGAGCCAAAGCCTCTTCTTTCCTGAAATTCAGAAGGGAATGGGGTGGCACTGATCCTACTCCACATGCTGGGGATTCCAATGCTCTCCCAAGATCCCACAAATTCACAAGGAACTCAACATTTTCAAGATTACCTATGGCTCTGACTTCCCACCTCTATTCAACTTTCATTCCCTACTCTGCCCTGTGACATTGTCAAAAACAATAAGGCAGGAAGCCTGCAAATAGTGCAACCAAACATGGATTTCTCTATTTCCCCTTTCAATTCTATCAGTGTTGGCCTTATGCATTTTGAACCTCTACTGTTGGGTGCATAAATGCTTAGGATTTTTATGTTTTCTTGGAGAACTGAACCAGCTATCATTACCTAATATTTTTCTTTTTATTCCTGATAATATTCCTTGTTCTGAATTCTACTTTGTATATTTTTTATGTTAATACAGTTATTCCAGTCTTTTTTGTTAGTGTCTGTATGGTATACCTTTTTTCAGCTCTTTATTTTCAATTTATTTATATCATTATATTTAAATTGGGTTTCTTGTAGAAGTATAGAGTTGGGGCTTATTTCTTATTCTGACAATCTCTATATTTTAATTGGTGTGTTTAGACCATTCATATTTAAAGTAATATCAATGTGGTTAAGATCAAATCGACTAACACAATAGCTCTTTTTTATTTATCTGCCTTTTTTTTCTTTCTGTTTCCCTATTTTTATGGTTCATCTTGGGTTTGTTGAGTTTTTTTATGATTCAATTTTATCTCCCTCTTGGCTTAGTATTTCTACCATTTCACTTAAGATTTTTGTGGTTACTCTAAGGTTTACAGTATACCACTTTAATCAGTCTACCTTCAAAAGCATGTCATTTTATGTGTAGTTTAAAAACACAGAATATTCTATATTCCTTCTTTTCATTCTTGCTCTATTGATGTCATAATTTAACTTTTACATTTTCTATAAACACAATACATTGCTTGTATTTTTGCTTTAGATAATTTTGAGAGCAATTAAATATTAGAAGGAATTGATTTCATTTTACCTTAATTTATTCTATTTTTAGGGCTCTTCATTGCTTTGCGTTGATCCAAGTTTCTGTTTTATATCATATTTCTTTTGCCTGTAGAAAATCTTCCTTAATATTTTTTGTAGAGTAAGCCTGTTGGCAATGAATTCTCCCAGTGTTTGTCTGGTTAAGACTTTACATCTATTTGAAATGATCGTTCTGAAAAGCAGTCTTTTTAATGCTTATCTTTTTTCATCTGTATGTAATGTGTGTTTTTTCCTTTGGCTATCTTCAAGATTTTCTCTTTGTCTTGTATTCAGTGGATTGAATGTCATTTGAATGACTAGGGTGTGTGTGTGTGTGTGTGTGTGTGTGTGTGTGTGTGTGTGTGTTTAGCATTTATCTTGCTTGGGTAATTCTGAGATTCTTGGATTTTTGGTTTGGTGTCTGTCATTTATTTTGGAGTGTTATAATTAAAAACACTGGGTTTGATGTTGTTATGTTCACTTTCAGTGTACCATAAACTTAAAGACTTCAAATTCCACTAGTGACATCTTGTTGTTTAGTATATGGGCTGGTGTGCAAAAAGGTTTCTCATGCCTCGGAGAAGAGACTCTAAGCTGTGAAACTGAGATATTAATCAATAGGGTTGGGTGAGCAGGAATAACAGTATGAGAAGACTATTATAATACGTGAATAGAAGATGACAAGAACCTAAAGGACATGGCAGTGGGGCAGTGGACATACTAGGAGATACTTGGAATATTACATGCATTTTCTGAAGCTCCATTAGTACCTAATTTAGCATGAGGTAGATCAAGGATAAAATGACCCCTCAATCATCAACGTAGGAAAATGGGAAGAGTATGGTGATACCATCAGCTAGATTTGAAATACAGAAGGTGGAATGATGAGTTCTCACATACTAAATGGTATAGGAGTTTCATCAACTCAAATGCAATGACATAATCTCTGATGGGGCCCCATAATGACTTGAGTCAGTGCAGAAGGTAACTAAATTCCTTGAAAGTATTTTCAATGGCTAGCAAAAATTACCCTTACAGTAAACTGAACTACTGACCTGTTGTAGCTTCTACTCATTGGTACTTTTACTAGCAACTCAGAATACATACAATTTGGAGAGTCCCCATAACTGAGTTGCCAAAGATGTGTCTGTAAACAAATGTTTATATATCTAATCCTGCTGACCTTCACGATCATTTGTCTTCATTTCTGAAGGTCTGCAATTTGGCAATGATTCTTCACATCCTAATTGTTTTTGTTTCCATTTAGCTCTTGACAGCCTTAATGATTAAAAAGTGAACATTTATATGTCTGAAGAAAACTTGCTGTTAAGAAATTCTAGAACAATCTTTTTGAAAAGTGAGTCATCAGACCCTTCTGTAGCCATTTTGTAAACTTCTTCTTTTTTTTTTTTTTTAATTAATCAGACTTAAAATTGACAAACACAGAAACAAAATCCTCATGCTGACCCTCATGGAATTGTAGGCTATTTCTTTATCCTTTGGCTCCCTAACATACATTTCTCTTAGGTTTTAATTCATACCCAGAGGTCTGTGCCTTACTGATTTAAAAATATTACCACAAATTTTTCTTATAAAACAGCACCGTGCAGACCTCAGGGCACCAATTATCTTTCTATCCCTAACATCATTTTTACTCTACTTGTCCTCTCTTGGCTAGAGTAAAACCAACAGTTAAAGGTCTGCCCTTCACTTTGTCTCAGATCTATGGGTTGTTCTAAGTTTAATGGTGAATTGTTACTGTCTCATTGTTCTGGGGAGGCTACTGGAAATATTCAATAGAATACACATCTGAAAAACACCTTACTCCTTATGTTTTCTTTCTTCTTTTAAAAACAATATTATTCTCTCATATTAATATCAATACATATTCATAGAATAAATTTTGCAAAATGAAAAAGAGAATGGGAAATATCAGGATTGCCCATAACCCCACCACAAAGACAAATAACTAGTACGTTTTAGTACATCTTCTTCCTGAATTTCCTCTATGCATGTATTTTTACAGTTTTGACCAGATAACGTTTTATTGCCTACATTTTTACTTTATATGACACTATGTTTTTGCATATTACTTAAAATTGTTTCCAACATTTTTTTTTTTTGAAGGCAGTGTCACTGGCCCTCATATGTGGGACCCAAACAGGGGCCGCTGGCTTCCCAAGCCAGCGCTTAACCACCGCGCCCCTCGGCCGGCCCCCAACATTATTTTTAATAGCCAAAAAATAATCTGTTATATGAATATATCAAGTTCTAACTTAACAAGTCTCAAGTTCTGGTCAATTGGTTAGTTTCCAGTATTTTGGCCATTACAAATAATGCTGCAGTAAAAATCTTGGTGCATGAAGATTTGCTTGCCTTTTGGATGGGAAAGTACATATTCCCAGGTACGGAATTTCTGATATGAAGGCAATAACTTTTTAAAGTATACATCAGTTTCTGTCCTTTTTTTCTATACATTTTTATACAGTTGGAACGTACAGCACTTGTATACATGTTTTACTTTTTTATTTCACATTCCATTGATGTGTATGTATCTCAGGGGAGGGGCGTCAGAGACAAGCAAGGAGAAACAACTGTGTGGCTTCAGGGCATGGGCTGGAGGAACAGTCACCATTTTCTCTGTGTAGAATCCTCCTCCCATGTAGCCAGCAGGTGGGTTCTATCTTTCCTGTGGTAAGCCTACCCCCACAAAGCCAAATCTGAATTGGCAGTGGCCTAGGGAAGGGATTACGAAGTACAAACTGGTGGTTACAAAATAGTCAGGGGAATGTAAAGTACCGCATAGAAAATACAGTCAATAATGTTGCAACCACTATGTGTAGTGCCAGGTGGGTACGACTAATT
Source organism: Aselliscus stoliczkanus (assembly GCA_033961575.1). Classification (NCBI taxonomy): domain Eukaryota; kingdom Metazoa; phylum Chordata; class Mammalia; order Chiroptera; family Hipposideridae; genus Aselliscus; species Aselliscus stoliczkanus. The sequence continues at coordinate 27,504,245 of CM066739.1, forward strand.
GGGGGATCACTGTATAAATTATATAAATGTCTAGCGACTAGGCTGTACACCTGAAACTAATATAAAATAATACTGAATATCAACTGTAACTGAAAAAAAATAATTTTTTAAAATAACAGGTAGAATAGTTTAGTAAAAGGGTCTGAACTTACACATGTTGTATGGCATTCTCATTGTTTTATTTTTAGTTTTATGATCTCTAAAGGAACTGGACATTTTTTCATAAAATTTTGGAGTATCTTTTCCCATTCTGATTTTACTTTTACTTCAATTATAACATGATTCTTGGTTGTCAAAACACATAAAATATTCATATTCTTTTAACAGCTATGTAGTTAACCCTTTGCATGGATATAATTGATTTAACCATGCCTGTGTAGGTTGACATTAGTTTCTAGTTTCTGATGTTTTAATTACTTTTGCAATGAAATCATTTCATATATATATATATATATATATATATTTCTTTTTTACATTTCTACTCATTAATATTTCTAGAAGTGAGACTGCTAGATCAAAAGGCTTATGCAATTATAACTTTGATAGATGCTGCCAAGTTGTCCTCTAAAGTACAACAGAATGCACTCTTACCACGCATTTTGGAGAGCAACAATTTCCCCACACACTCATTAACAAGGAATATTATAATGGTTTTTAAAAGCCCATCCAAATAATAATGAATCTAATAAAAATAGCTAATTGTTATAATTTCCACTTCCCAAATTATTGATTTTCCTTTCCCATGGGCACTAAATAGACTTTACACTTCTTTATCTGTTAATGGCATGATTACGCTCCTTGCCTAATTTTTGTGTGTGGCTTGTTATTATTTTACATTCATTTGTAAGAACTCTCAAATACACACGTACACACACACACATGTGCGCACACACACACATACACACACATAATTCCCAACCTGTTGCTTTTTTTTTTATATACTTTTAATTAGCTTCAGGTGTACAACAAAGTGCAATAGTTATACTTTTTACCCCTCAAAGTGACAACCCCCCTCCCCCAATTCTCCCCTCCCACTCCTCCCCCCCATATCATACTATCTATTACAATTCCTTTGACTCCCTTCCACCATATAATCCACATCCCATGACTGTCTATATATTCAATTACAGTTGGCATACAATATTATACAACATCAATTTCAGGTATACAGTGCCGTGATCAAGCCTCTACTCCATCCATGAAGTGGTCTCCCTAACAAAACATGTGACCATCTGACACCCCACAAAATTTTAACATTATATTCCCCGAACTGTCTTTCATATCCCTGTGACAATACTGTAGTTACCTATTTATGCTGTCTAATCCTTTCCCCTTCTCCCTTATCCCCACCCCTCTCCCAACTAGCAACCCCGTTTTTCCTCTATATCTATGAAACTATTTCTGTTTCTTATGCTCATTCATTTAGTTTTTCAAATTCCACATATAGGTGAGATCATGTGGTATTTGTCTTTCTCTGACTGACTTATTTCACTTAACATAATAGTCTCTAGGTCCATCCATATTGTTGCAAATGGTATAATTTCATTCTTTATAGCAGAGTAATACTCCATTGTATAAATGTACCACAGTTTCTTAAGCCAGTCATCTACCGATGGGCATTTCGGTTGTTTCCAAGTCTTGGCTATTGTAAATAGCGCTGCAATAAACATAGGGGTGCATATATTTTTTTGAATTAGCGTCTTGGATTCCTCTGGGTAGATTCCCAAGAGTGGAATTGCTAGGTCATACGGCAGTTCCATTTCCAGTGTTTTGAGATACCTCCATACTGATTTCCATAATGGCTGCACCACCAACCTGTTGCTTTTTTAAAAAAGTATTTATTTACAGTATCTTTCATTGGATAATAAAAGTTTTTTAAATTTTCATGCAGTCCAACTGTCTATTTTTTACTTTAAATTTCTAGTATTTAATCATCTATAGCAAAGATTTCCCCTTTCTAAGATTATATAACTATTGTTCTGTCCTTTATTCTAGCAGCTTTATAGATCTAATTTTATATTTATATATTTGAAATACATGTGTGCATGTATTAAATAGATCTAACTTTATTTTCCTCCAAATGATTAGCCAATTATCCTCACACAATTTATTGAATAATCCATCTTTTCCCCACTATTATATCTATATTTGCATATACACTTGTATCTTTGAATGGGCTGTCCTCTTTCTATTCACTAATCTACTTGTCTATTTATCTATTCTTCATACTCCTTTAAATCACAGAAGCTTTATAGAACATTTAAAGTCTGATTGGGCAAGTCTTGATGCATAAATCTTCTGTTTCAAAATGTTTTCTGCTAGATCTATCAATAAATGCTAAGATTAATAGGCAAAAGTTTAAACAGAAATAGGGTATTTGCATACTCTCAATGTATCTCCTTCCAGATATTAAATCATTACAAAGGGACAACTAAGTCTACAGAGGAGAACTCTGGCAGAATTCAGCATTTAGCCAAGTGATCAAAGTTAACATCATCAGTACTATGTCAACATCACGCAGCTCCAGTATGATCCACGGAGAAGGGCAACTCACCCCTGGGGCATCCTGCACAGTCATGTACAGCTTCAATCTCATCCCGGGGAAAGCTCAGGCAAACCCAAATGGAGGAACATTCTAGAACATAACTGATGAATACTCTACAAAAGTGTCAGTGTCACAAAGGATAAGGAAAGACTGAGGAACTGTCCCTTGTTAGAGAAGACTAAGGAGACATGACAAGAGAATGCAGTGTGGGATCTGGAAACAGCAAAAGGACATTAGTAGAAATACTGTGAAATCTGAATACATTCTGAATGTTTAGTGAATAGTATCACTGCAAGTTTAATTTACTAGTTCTGGAATTGTCCTATGGCTATATAAGATGCTACCATAAGAGGAAGCCAGGTTATATATTATACAAGAGGAAGGTTATATATAAGGGCTTTCATTGGGTTTAGGGTCCACCCTCATCTAGTATTAGCTTATCTCAATCCTTACCTTAATTACACCTGTAAAGACCCCACTTATAAGTAAGATCACCTTCTGAGGTTCTGGGTAGACATGAATTTTTAGGTGGACACTATTCAACCCAAGACCACAAGGTTTTATCTTCTTAACCACAGTAGTCCAAGTGCAGGAGGGTATCTGGAAAATATTTGCTGCATGTTGAAAAAAATCTTATTTGGAGCTGAGTATTGGCTGCTCCCTCAGGGCACTCTGTCTAGGGACCTCCTTATATGGCTCCGCATCACGTGTTATGCCATCTGCTGAGCCTTGTGGGCTCTGAGTTTAGGACCCCACTCATCAGCTTTAAAGTCCTGCTCACTTTTCCCTCCAGTGAAATGAGGAGAAAGCATAGAGGGCAGTGGAGAAGGGAGGAGTGTGTGAGAGAACACAGGAGAGGCCGTGTAAACCCCCAGCCAGCCAGGTCCTGGCTCCACACCAACTCACTGTGGGTCTGACCCGCCTCAGTTCCCCCATCTGTAAGTGGAGATAACACAGTGCCTGGCACTGTGTGGTGGGGATTAAAGAGCTGATGCACATGAAGTACACAGTAGAGAGTAACCTGCCTCGAAATGAAATGTGAGCTATTAGCCAATGACTGTGGTTCCCAAGGTCAAACGTTGTTAACACCCCTGACCTCCAGGATACAGCAGACTTTGTTGAGATAATCTCACTTGCTGCAACCAACATTTACATTTTAAATGAGGACCACACCGGCCTGCTTCCTGGTAATCACCTTCAAATGAGAAACGGAGTTTCCTTTTAAGCTAAATATATAAGCTCATATTTTAATGGCCCTAGGAAAAGGTTTTTACATAAAGAAACGAAAGAGCAAGTTACTTGGCCAATGTATTTGTATCTCCAGCTTGAGATTTTCTCCTAGGACATATTTCAGCATCACTTTTTTTTTTTTTTCCTTTGCACTCTCAATTTGCTAATCATTAACCTTAAAAGGGATTTGGTGGAGGCTGAAAGCAAGGAGAAAAGAGTCATATTTGAGTTCCAGGCATCCTGTGAAACAATTTGCTAACATTTTTCATTTGATGCTATAACATGTGTATTATTACTCATTTTACAAAGGAATACAGACTTAAAAGACGTTCTGAGAAGCAACTTGCAAAGTTATCCAAACATGATACAGTGAAGCTGTTCTTTGATGTAGTTCGCCTGACTCCAAAATCTCTTTTATTCATTATCCAGTACAATGTCCAGCAGTGATGAGACAGTGTTATTGATGGAATCACACACACACACACACACACACACACACACACACACGCACACACATGCACACACCAGTATGCCATTGTGTCCTGGTACTTTGGCCCGCTGGAATGCAACTCCTGTTTTGAAGTTGACTTCAACCATTTGCCTCATAGTTAAATAAAGATAAGAAAATACAGAAAGGTTGGAATGATAGCTTTGGCAGTATTTATTTTACAAAGAAGATACTGCTCATTTTAGGTTAGCATTTTTTCTCAAGGCGAAACTAAAACTAAGCTATGTCTAATGTTGCAAAAGCCTTATCATTTAAGCAGATTAACTTTAATAGGGAATATTGTTACATATTGTTATTATTATGCAAATATATTTTGAATCACCCCTTTAAAAGGAAACAATCTAATTGTCTTCTCCCTACTCTTCTTTTTAATATTCTCCATCCTGGAAACAAATGAGCTAATATTGAATATATGAAGGAATCAGAAGCAATGTGAAACTAGAGCCATGCTTTTTCAACCTTACAATTAGAAGAACCAAACTATGGGACCAAAAATAAGCAAACAATATAATCACTATAAAATAGCTAAAGACTTCCCAGTGAGGGCATAGCTGTCTATAAAGTATGGAAAAGCTGCTTATATTAATTCCCTGAGGGCTATCAGAGAGGGCAGACTAGGGATACTAGCTGAGCATCACTGGGATTCAAAGTCCTTATTATTGATTATGTATGTCTGTATTTAATGAAAGTACACATTTAATGTAAACACCTTCGGCCAGCATTAAAACAGGCTGCCTTGAGAAGCTGCCCACGTCCTGCCATGGAAGGTTGTCAAGCAGGGGCTACGTCACCTGGTTGGGCATGTCACGGAGGGGAAGCACATATTCTGTGAAGGTTATTCAAGGCCAAAAGGGTCTCTGCGATTTCTTCCAACTCTAAGATCCTGTAATTCACACATCCGTGGGAATACAGCTATCTAGGCCAGTGTGTATTTTATCGCTCCATTTTCTTTCTTTCTTTTTTTTTTTTTTTTTTTAAAGGGCAGTGTCACTGGCCCTCACATGTGGGATCCGAACTGGGGCTGCTGGCATCCCAAGCCAGCTCTTAACCACCGCTCCACTCGTCCGGCCCTATGGCTCCATTTTCAACATCAGCCAATTGACCTTAGTAATTTGATACCCCCACTATTAAACTTCTAGGTTTCTGGGACCTGCAAACTATAGCCCAGATGCCAAACCTTGCTGGCCACCTGTTTTGGAACAGCCTACCAGCTAAGAATGGTCTTTACATTTTCAAATAGGAAGAAATCCAAAGACGACAACTTTTGTGACATGTGAAGATTACATGAAACTCAATGTCCAGTGTTCATGAATAAAGTTTCACTGACACACAGCCTCACTTATTTACTGTGTGTTATCTATGGCTGCTTTCAGGCTTTAACAACGGAAGAGTTAAACCATTGTGACAGGTACTTGATAGCCTGCAACGCTGAAAATATTTCTTATTGAGCCTTTTACAAAAAACCATTTGCTGGTCCCTTCTTTAGAATGTAAACTTCTGAGAGCAAGGGCTGTGGTCTTCGCTGTTTATCATTGTAGCCCCAATATTTGGCACATAGTGTGGCTTTGGTATTGTGGCTGTTGAATGAATAAATGAAGGAAGGATGCCTGTGTTCAGAATCAGGAAAAAAATAATCAAGCTTAGAAATAATTTCTTCTTCTGGAGACCAACAGAGATTTCTATCCTTCCTCCCACACTACCTCGTGTGAATATGGACTCAGCGAGGGCTGACGCTGAGGCATCATGTGCCTGCTTGGCGTGCTGCTTACCTTCTATCCTGATTGGTCTGGATCGTACCTTACCGGCCACTACCAATTTTAGAAACCGCCCTTGGACACACTACAATACAGGTTATTACCTTCAAAACTTATGACTTATTTAGACTTTGCCAAATTCCCAAAATACCTTGAGAAACTTTGTCTTTTCTTGTCTTAATCAGTTGGCAAATTTAATGCTCCCTGGAGGATAATTGTGGGGAATTATTCTCTCCTGTCAACACAGAGAAAAAGCCAGCTCAGCGATTCAATGACATTTGCTGCAGGTTAGATGAATGTCAACACCTTGCTCCTCCCCCAACATAAAGAAAACATTAATACGCTAAGTCACATTAAAAAAAAAAAAACTAAATTATTTCATCAGCAACATTTTGGAAGCCTATTTTAGAATGCTAAAATTTGCTAAAGATGCTGACGCTGACTCTCATTCCCCCATCCCACTTTTTTTTTTAACTATGAGCTGCACAGTACTGATTATCCAGCTGGCACTTGCAGCAGAAAGTTTCCAGGTTGCCTTCCCCATGTGAAGTTGTCAGGGGAAAAGGCTGCAGACTTGCCTTTCCTCCTAAAGCTCCATGCCCTAATTAAAGCAATAAATACAGTTCCCTCCAAGGGAAAATTAGGCAGGGAGGAAAAAACTCTTTTCCCATTCGATAGTCCCACAATGTAGCTGGAGGATTTCAATTCCAATTCACATAGGACAGTGGAGGAATCTGTACACACAGACAGAAGAGGAACATGGCAGCTGGTGGGCGGCGGGAGGGAGAAGAGGCCCAATCACAAGGCCAGAGCAGCAAGTCGATGGGATACATGTCTCTGAGGACACACGTTTCATGCATTTTTCTCTCTTCTCATTAGTTGGGACCAGCCTGAAAGGACTGAGAATTACAAAATCTCCAAAATCATTTGGATAACAATTTAGCTTATGGAATAGGCCACGCAATTTTATTTATGTGTTTGTACCACAATCAGTATATTTTTATTTCAAAGAAGAAAAAAGAGCTAATAAAATTCTTGTAAAGTTATTACATGATCATTATAGACCATTTTAGCCATGGAGAACAGTACAGAGAAGGAAGTTCCTACATCATCTTATCTCCCACCAAGAAACAATCATCATTATTAGGGGAGTATCATTTCAGGTATCATTTTATATATATAAATAAGTAGATCTGAAACCTTATAAAATAGGAACATGCTGTTATGTTTTTGTATAAAAGCCTTCACTTTAATTTAACTTGACTTTAATAGAAAAGGGAAAAGGGTAACGTGACCTTATTTCTTATTTTCATAAACTAGCTCTGTAAGGATGATGCAAGGTATCATCAAAACTATTTAGAAGTTGGAGCATTAGGTCTTTGATTTTTTTTTAAAACAAATTTCAATTTTTACCTTATTAATTGATTCTATCAAAGAATATCTCCTACCTCCTCCTACCTCCTCTAACTGCTTCTTTAATTGTTAAAGTAATTTTATTATCTTTATCATTATTTTTATATTTTGTCATATGACTAATCTGTTCTATAAATATGCTTTATATAATTGCTCATATTAGTTTTAGATCTAAAAGAATTCTGTATACATCACTAATATTTTTAGTATGGATTCTTCAGTTCTGATTTAATTATTTTTACTTATGCTTTTTAGTAGCTGGATTTGTCACCAAGTGTGTGTTTGTGGTAAGAACGACTGTTGAGTGCTGAAATGCTTCATGTCTGAGTATATCTAATTATTGTCATTATATCTGAAATTCATCTTGGCTTAATTCATTCTTCTTGGTGACACTCTCTGAAGGCATTTGAGGTTGTGACACCTGACTTTAGTCCAGCTCTTTCCTTATAAAAGAAAAAGTACTGAAGCTAATAAAAAATTTCAATACAGGTTCCCTCTAGCTGTGTGGTGTATAAAAATACTTAATCTTTGCCATTCTGATAAAGAAAATCATACAACACGATTGGTTTAACTTGCACATCTTTGATTCCTAGGGTTGGCTGAACGTCTTTTACTAGATAAACTGATAACGGACTGTATTGGTTTCTATAAAATTTAGCAGAGGCCCATGTGATCCTACACACATAGATCATACAGGGAAATTAATATAATAATAATATAACTGGATCAACTTAATGAAATTACTGCATAAAGGTTAAGGTGCCATGTCAACCTGATAAGATCATTCTGAGCCTTGCAGGATGACTTTGGGTTTTGCTAGTAGCAAAATATACAGAACACGGCAATGGTATTTCAAATGGAAGGACTGCAGGGTATTCTAATTCACTGTTTTTTAAACAGCAAAATTCTTTTGAACAAAAGAAAACTTATATTAAAGCCAAATAAATAAAACAAAGTGGATCTGCTCTAAATAAAATTAAATAGGGCAGGGGGAGGGTAGAACTCAGCCTGGTTTTGTTCTGTCTGACTCCCAGTTGACTTGGAAAAACCACAAGAGCCTATGGTTCACAGTTTGAAAACCAACAAAGACAACATGATGATTTTATACTCGGAACCTGTCATCTGCTTGGAACACAGAACAAGGACAGATAAATCATTCAGGCTATGTTCTCTGACCACAGTGGAATGATGCAAAAAAATTAAAAATAAATCACTAGAAAGTCCCCACTCTTCGATAAATAAGCAGTATACATCTAAGTAATACAAATGTCAAAGGAGAAATAACAAAGGACATTAAAAAGCACTTTGAGCTGAGTAATGATGAAACTACACACTGTGTGAAATGCAGCTAAAGTTGTGCTAAGGGTGACATATATAGTCTTAAGTACATATATTAAAAAATACAATAGAACAGGCTGAAAATCAATTACCTATGTATCCAACGTAAGAAGCTGAAGAAAAAAATTAATCCCATAGAAGTGAAGAAAAGGAAATCATAAAAATAATGTGAGTAAATTAATAAAATAGAAAATAAATTTATTAATGAAAAATAAAAAGTGGTTCTCAGAACATACTAAGACAATTAACACACTTCTAGCAAATCTGATTAAAAAAAAACAAAGACATGGGAAAAATTCCCAAATATGAGAGATTAAACTGGGGATATCACTATAAATATTCCAGAGATTAATAGACAATAAAAGGATATTGTTAACTTCATGTGAATAAATTTGAAAATTTCAGTCAAACTGACACATTTCTAGAAATGCCCTAATTACCAAAAACTAAACTAAGAAGAAATATAAGATATAAACACTCCCATATGTATAAGTAAATTGAATCTAGAATTTAAATCCTTTTCACTGTATGATCTCAAAGCCTATAAGTCTTTACCAGTGAATTCATCCTAACATTTAAGGAAGAAGTAACAGCAATTTCTCACAAGTCTCTTCCAGAGATAAGTGGGAGAAAAGAGTCTGAGTGTGGGGGTGAATGGGGAAATTCTCATCTCAGTTTATGAGGCCAGCATAACTTGATAGTAAAACTTGACAGGGATATTACAAAAAAGGAATTTAAAAGCCAACATCTGTAATGAACATAGGTGCAAATATCTGAATCTAAATATTAGCAATTTTAATTCACCAATATATAAAAGGATAAACATTGTAACCAGCTGGGGGTTTACTCTAAGAACGCAAGTGTGTCATTTATATATTGCAATGATAGTGCTGTATAGCAAACCACATTAAAACTCAATGGCTCAAAACAATAACCATTTGTTCAATCTACAAGTCTGCAAGTGGGTTTTGTAGTTCTAGTCTCGGCTGGCTTACTTCCTCAATTGCCTCTAAAAACTGCTGGTTGGGAGAGTAGATTGGTAAAAAGACTGAAAAAAACACTTTGGAATTACCTACTAATGCTGAACACATGCATACTCCATGAACTAGCAATTCCACACTTTATTTCAGAAGGAAATTTGTCCATGTGTTCTCAAAAAAATGTACAAGATTTTTCATAGTCCTGCTAGCCATAATAGTTACATTATCAGCATACCTATCAAATGTAGGATGAATACATAAATTATGGCATATTCATACAAGAGAATTTCTTGTTAACAATAAAAGAATTGTGAGCAATGCTACCTATTGTTGAGCAAGGAAGCCAGACTTTCCCCCACTCCAAAAAACAAAACAAAACAAAACAAAAAAAACAGAAGAAAAAAAGTATACGTTCTTCTGTGTTAAGTTCCAAAACATGAAAAATTACTCTATAGTTTTAGCAGTCGGTTTAGTGATTACCCTTCAGAAGCCTGTGACTGGAAGGGGGTGGAAAGGAGACTTGTGATTTACTCACAACATTCTCTTTCTTTATCTGGGATCTGATTACATGGATGTGTTCAGTGTGTGAAAATTTGAGCTGCACACTTATATGTGCTTCTCTACATATATGTTATGCTTGACTTTTAAAATGTAATTTTATATGATTCCAAGTATATAGAAAATATAGAATACAGAAATATGAGTTTATTATATACAAAATATAGAAAAAGATGCCATTAGGCACTGAAATAGCAATGCACCAAGTAAGGGAAGACATTATACACATCTCGGATGTAAACGTCTCTTAAAGGATGTCTAAATATCTTTTATTTGTCTATATATACCTAAAATATATAAATAACTCTCACAAATCAAAAGGAAAAGACAGACAACACCTCCTTCAAATGGGCCAAAGACTTGAACAGGCCTTTCACAAATGAGGGAATACTAATTCCAACAAACATAAAAAAAGTTCAACTTCATTAGTCATCATATTAAAACCACCATGAGATTCTAACACACACACACACACACACACACACACACACACATGCACACACACGCACACACACACCCCAGAATGACTCAAATGAAACAATTGTTAATACCAATGGCAGCCAGGTTGTGGAACAACAGGAACTTTTATGCATTGCTGGTGGGAGTGTAAATTGGTAAACAAAATTTGAATACTGTGTAGCACTATCTAGTAAAGATGATATATGCACACCCTGTGACCAACAATTTCACTGGTAGACATAAGTCAATCAGAAATATTCTGTTTTCGTATGTTCTCCAAAAACATTCACAGGAAACCTATTTGGATTAACCCAAAACATGTCTATTAATAGTAGAAATGATAAATAATCTGTGGTATATTTCAGTAATAAAATATACAGTGTTGAGAATGAACAAACTATTGCTTCAAGCAAAAACACAGATATATTTCACTAGCATGATGTTGAGCAAAAGAAGCCAAAGGAAAATAATATATTTTGCAGTATTTCACTTTCTGAAGTCCAGAAAACAGACATGACTAATTAACAGCATTAGAAGTGTGAATGGTGGTTACTTTCTTTTCTTCTTGACGGAATGTCATGATTGAAGGGGAGAATGACGAGGCCTCTGGGGTGCTGTCTACATAGAGGTCGTCATCATGCTGTGGACAATTTACTGCACAGAAGCTGTGTTTCAACAAGTTGTTTCTGAAAAGTAAATACTTGTGTAAGACCAAAAAAAACCAAAACCTCAAAACCCATAAACAATGTTAAGTTAAAAAAAGACAAGCCATGAACTGTGAGATAATATAATACATATAACTAACCAGTTTCATAACCACAACATATATGAAGGATTCTTACAAATTAGTGAGAGAAAGACAACTACTCCTCTAAAAGTGTGTCAAATATGTAAACCATTAATTCACAGAAGGTATCAAAGGAGCCAAAAACATATCAAAGAATATTCAATCAGGGAAACGTAAATTAATACCATAATTATAGATAGCTTTTTATATTCATCAGATTGGGAACAATGTGACAATGCCAAGTGAATGCTTAGTGAAGACATGGGGCAAAGAGAAGTTTTCTGAATTGCTGGTGTCTTAGTCAGCTTGGGATGCTATAACAAAATGCCATGGCCTGGGTGGCTTTAACCATTCTCCTTTATTTCTCACAGTTCCGGAGACTGGAAGTCCAAGGTCAAGCGTGCTTCCTGGCTTATAGACAGTCGCCACCTCTCTGTATGTTCACATCACACCTCTGCTTTATGGGGGGTGGAGAGAGAGTTTTCATCTCTTCCTCTCTTGTAAGGGCACTAATCCCTTCAAGAGGGCCCTACCTTCATGACCTCATCTAAACCTAATCACCTCCCCCAAAGCCCCACCTCCAAATACCACTACATTGAGAGATAGGTATTCAACACACGAATTTTGGGGGGAACACAAGCATTCAGTCCATAACATCTGGCTAAAAGATAAAGTGGTACATCCACTTATAGAAGAGCAATTTGACAAAGTCTAGCAAAGTTGATGTCTGCCTCCCTTGTGCTCATTTGGCAGTTCCACTCTGAGATGAATACTCTAGAGAAATAATCGCATATGGCTAGAAGAAAACATAAAATGATGTTAAATACCAGAGGAACAAGGGATGGAAACAACCAAAATGTTCATTGGTCAAGAACAGATAAATTAATCGTGGTATAGTAAATTCCCTCTATAACACAGTAAATAAGGCCCAACTATTCAGCCAGGTGAGATGAGGGCTAAGCTATGAGGCCTTCCAGTTCCTGGGACCCACTGTCTAGGGTGGCAGTATATGGTAGAGTTGTCTGTTCCAGTTTAAATAGCACTGAGAGGGTTTCCAAGTCCTAAGGATGGAAAGGAATTCCAAGAGACTGGACACAATATTGAGATTTTCCCAGTTGTCACCTTGTAGGAGGGGCCATATTCAAGGAAATGAGACTGGAAGAATAATGGAGATTAGAAGATACATTCTGGTCCTATTCTCCAAGATAAATTCCATTATTCTTGAATTTCACACTTACTCCAAGATTTCACAGGATATTAATTCAACAGCATGCTACACAGAAATTAAAATATATGAACTGGAGCTACAAATGTCAACATGGAAATATCTCAAAAGCATAATGGTGAGTTAAATATAAATTGCCAAATAATATGTAGAATTTGATACAATTCAACTCAAATTCCCAAAGTGGTAGAATAATATGGTATTTCCTTTATGGATAACACATGTAACAAAGTTTAAAACAATGATGGAAAGACACACCAGCTTCAGAATTGTGATTACCTCTGGAAGGGAGGGAAATGAGATCAGCTTAGTGCATAGAGGACTTTCCAACTGTAGTTTAGTACATTTTACTTCTTTTAAAAATTCGGAAGCTGATATGGCAACATGTTCATGCTTGTTGATGCAGACGGTGAATATATGTGGACTCATTGTATTGTTTTGCATGGTTAAAATGGTTTGCAATAAAATATATAATGAGAAAAGAAAACCATTGCTTTGATCCCACATTCCCCCTCACCTTATCACGAAGGAAAGTGAGAACCAAGGAAATAGTACAAAGTTTTCCCATAGCATGTATTTTATTTTCTACCATTCTTTGAGGGGGAGGTATCCATTCTTGTAAGTAAAGTAACTTTAGACATACATGTTGGATTTTCCCCCTATTAAAAAAAAAAGAAAGCATAGTGCAGTGGAATAAAAACTGCAGCAGGACTGACCTTCCAATATCTGGCTCCAACGTGTGTGACTGGCTAAGAGCTTGAGTGGGTCATCTTATAGATGACTTCTGTCATCCATGTCCACTCATCTGAAAGCTCTGTTTTAGAAAGCTTCTAAAGGATCTTTAACTCTCTGAGGCTGTTTGTGAAATATTCTGAATTTCCTGGAAAAGGGTGCATTGATAGCAGTGATAAGATTCTCAGAGATGTCCATGGCTCAGAAACAAATATCACCATGCCAAATAAACATGTATCACTCCAAAAAATCAGATTTTTAAGAAAAAATAGTACCTATAGGATCTTTCCGTATAGGATGTTCACAGCTCCTTCCCCACACCCCAGTCCATTTTCATAAAATAACAAAGCTTTTTCACATCAGCAATGGTTTAGATAGTTAAGAAGACATTGCTTTCCAAATCTGGTTAATCACTGGAATTCCCTGGAGAGCATTTAAAAATAAATTCTCCAGGAAATCCTGAATCAGCAGGGATAGATATAGAAATACATACTAAAAAACAACAACCCCTCACTTTTCTAGGCAGGTTTTAGAATCACTGAATTAGAATATGATACTCATCAGGCTTATGTTTCTCATCCACTAGGGTCAAGGAATTTCATACAGACAAAAACCTCTGACCCATGGTAACAAATTGTATGTATCCTCAAAAGCGTTTCTACCATCAAATGCTTTTTATATGCAGGAGAAAAATAGACAGAGGACCATGTATAAAGTTAAAGCGCGTGAACATAATTCATTACTCCCACTGGAAAAGCACCCCAGACTGGGTCCCACTGAAGGCATATGACAGAGTCATCATTCCATCAAAAGACCGCAGGATTTACATCTTTGTTAGATCTCTGCATAAATGCAAGAGTGGGGACTGGCATACAAAGTATAGCTACAGTTTTTAAACCTTTATTTCAGGGTTCTCAGACAAACTTTGTGAAAGAATCTTCAAAAATACACAATGTCCTACAATATAAAGGTCTTAACCTCATGTAATTGATGAATGAAAATATAGAAGGCTATCTAAGCAACTATGTAGCATGTTATATGTATGCATTTCAAAAGCAGCTACCATTTGTTGGTTGCTCAATGTATAACAAGCAGTTGGATAAGCACTTATGTTCATGATTTTGTTGACTCTTCCAAAAGGCCACGCTCCTATGAGACAAATACTGTTTCTCTCTCCTATTTTATAGATGGGCAAACAGGCTGTAATATTATAGTGATGTAATAACTTGATCATGATTACCAACTAATTATGATCTATATAATTCCGGAGCCGGTTTGCATTATGACGAGGTCTTAGGTACTTCTGCCCTTGCGGGCCCCTTTCTCAACAAAACATTAAAGGTTATGTTTTACAACTGTATTGGGTATAAAGATGAATAGAATCTAGGGTAGATTATACTCATATTCTTTCTTGTGATAAATCTCTAGCCAAACTGACCAAGAATGAAAAAGAGAGAATATGTAAATTACAAATACCAGGAAAGAAAGAGGGCTATTACCGCAGATCTTACAGAAATCAAAAAGACTAATAAAGAAATGTAACAACTCTATGCCCATTAATTCAACAATGTACATTAAATAGATCAATTCCTTGAAAGACCCAAACTATTGAAATCACTCAAGAAGAAACAGGTAGCCTGTAGAGCACCATATCTATCAAGAAAATTGACTTTATAGTTAAAAACCCTCCCGCAAAGAAAGCACTAGCTAGTTCCAGGTGGTTTGACCGACTAATTTCATCAAACATTTAAGGAAGAAATAGGACTAATTCTATAAAACCTCTTCCAGAAAACAGAAGAGGAGGAACAACTCCAAACTCATTTAATGAGACCAGAATTACCCTAATAACCATATCAGACAAAAACATTACAAGAGGAGGAAAACTATGGATCAATACACCTCATGAGTATGGACACAATGATCCTTAGCAAAATATTAGTAGATCAAATCAAATCAAAATATTAGCCTTATATGGTATAAGACTCATATTGTCTTGTTTTAAACCGTTAAATGTCTTTTAAAGAAACACCAAAATAAATAAATAGTGGTCTTCTATACTTATCCATTTATTTACTATTTCTGGTACTTTTCAATTCTTCCTTGAGATCCAAGTTTCCAAGTTGTTTCATTTTACTTCTACCTGAAAAACTTCGTTCAGCACATCTTATCGTACGTATCCGCTGACACTAAATTCAGCTTTTATTTATCAGAAAGTGTCTTTATTTTACTTTCATTTTGAAATATATTTCCATTGGATATGAATTCTAAATTGAAAGTTCTTTTTTATTTTTTATTACATCAATTTGAAGATGTCATTCCATTGTGTTTTGGTTTGCATTGTTTCTGAGAAGAATTAGCTATTAATCTTATTGTTCACCCATATGCAATAAGTCTTCCCACACACACACTCCCATATCCAAGTCATTTACAATTTTCTCTTTATTTTTATTTTAGAATTTTTCTTTGTTTTTCAGAAGTTTAGACATGTTGTGTGTAAATGTGGTTTTTCAGAAGATTTATCCTGCTTGGGATTTGACAGCTTTTAGAATTTATGATTTACTATTTTTCATCTATCTGAGATGGTATTATTTCAGGCATTATTCTGCCTCATTTTTTTTTCTGGAACTCTGATTATATGTACATTATACTGTTTGATATTTTCTGGGACTCTGGTTACTTGTATATTATACTGCTTGAAATTTTCTCACAGAGCAATAATGTTCTGTTATGTTTGTCTTTTCTCTCTGTGCTTTATTTTGGGCATTTTTTCTTGAACTGTCATGAAGTTCACTGATCCTTTCTTCTGCAGTGTTCACTTTGCTGTTTAGTGCATCTCATGCTTTTATAGTTTAACATTTTGTTTTGGTTTATGATATTTTAGAGTTAATTTTTGTGTAAGGTGCAAGTTATTGTCAAGGTTTATGTTTCTTATCAATGTGTAATTGTTTCAACGTAATTTTTTCCCCACTGAGTTGGTTTTGCAACTTTTTCAAAACTCAGCTGGCCACATCTGTGTGAGTCTATTTCTGGACTCTGTTTTGTTCTACATATCTATGTGTTTATCCCTCCACTAAAACTGTACTGTCTTGGTGACTATAACTATATAGTAAGTCTTTAAATCAAACAGTAGATTCCTCCAACTTTATTCTTCTTTGTCAGTTCTAGTTCCTTTGATACATCATATACATTTAAGAACTAGCTTGCCTATATCTCCAAACATTTTGCTGGAATTTTTATAGGATTATATATAAACTGGTGGAGAATTGACATCTTTTTTTTTTTGTTTTGAGGGCAGTGTCACTGGCCCTCATATGTGGGACCCAAACTGGGGCCGCTGGCTTCCCAAGCCAGCGCTTAACCACCGCACCACTCGGCCTGCCCCGAGAATTGACATCTTTACTGTATTTTTTCTATCCATAAACTCAGTATTTTCCTCTCCATTTATTTAGATTTTCTTTTACTTGTTCATTCAGTGTTTTATAGTTTTCAGCATGTGTATTCTCTACATAGGTTGTTAGAGCTATGTGTATTTTATTTGTTCAGGGCTATTGTAAATCTTATTGTGTTTTAAATTTTTGCTTCATATTATTAATACTAGTATACAGAACTATGTGAAAAGAAAACTCAGAGAAACAATCCCATTTATAAAAGCACCAAAAATAATACAATACTTGAAAATAAACTACTAAGAAGGTGAAACTGGCACACTAAAAACTACAAAATATGATGAAAGTAATTAAAGAAGATACAAATGGAAAGACATTCCATGACATTCATTGATTACAAGACTTATTGGACATTGTTAAAATAGCCATACTACCCAAAGTGATCTACAGATTCAATGCAATTCCTATTAAAATCTCAATGGTGGGCGTGACCGGTTAGCTCAGATGGTTAAGAGCATGGTGCTGATAACACCAAGGTTGCCAGTTCAATCCCCGCATGGGCCACTGTGAGCTTCGCCCTCCCTAAAAGAGTCAACTATGCCATTACAGCATGAAAGGAATGTGCAACCAATGATCATGGCTATTCCCCAATAAAATTAAAAGAAAAAAAAAGAGAGAGAGAGAGGAAATCCCAGTGGCATTTTTTACAGAAGTTGGAGCACTATTCACAACAGCCAAGATGTAGAAACAACCTTCATGTCCATGAAGAGGTAAGTGGATAAAGAAGATGTGGCATATCCATACAAGGGAACATTATTCTGCTTTAAAAAAGAAGGAAATTCTGCAATATGTAACAACATGGTTGAACCACAGGACATTATATTGAAATTACCAGTCGTAGAAAGACAAATACTATGATTTCACTTATATAAGGAATCTAATATAGTCAAAGTCATAGAATCAAATTGTGGAATGCTGGTTGTCTGGGCTGGAGGGAGGGGAAAATACGGGGTTATTAATCAATGGGCATAAAACTTCAGCTAAGCAAGATGAATACATTCTAGAGGTTTGCTGTAAAACACTGTATCAACAGCCAATAATACAACAGTGTATTGTACACTTAAAATTTTAAGACAGTAAATCTCATGTTAAGTGTTTTTACCACAGTATAATACATTCTTTTAAAAAGCTAAACTAAAAACAAAAATACTCTATGTATTGTTTTGTGAAGTGGGATTTTACAGCAAATATCACTAAATTGAAGGACAAGGCAATAAAAAATAAATATGTTTGTGATGATGTCGTGACCCACGACCTGTTTAAACTTACTTATTATTTCTGGGATTAGGACTTTTTTTGTAGGTTCCTTGGAATTTTTTAATGTAGACAACCATGTAACCTATAAATAAGGACATAATTTATTTGTTCCTTTCCAATTGGCTTGCCTTTTATTTCCTTTTCTTGCCTTGCTGCACTGGCTAAGTAAGACTTCCACTACCATGTTGAATAGAAATGTTGAGTGCAGACATCCTTTCCTCTTTTTCAGTCTTATAGGGAAGCAGTCAACCTTTCATCATTAAGTATGATGTTAGCTGTAGCTTTTTGGTAAACGTCCTGTAGCAGTTTGAGAAAGTTCCCTTTTATTCCTAGCTTGCTGAAGGGTTCTTATCCTTAAAGGGTGTTGAATTTTGTTGTTGTTGTTGTTTGCATCAATTGATCTGATCATGTGATCTTTCCTAGTTAAACTGTTAATATATATAAGCTAATAAGCATAAACTTTATGCACTATAAACTAAAATCCAACTGTAATATGTTGGATTATATTGATAGGTTGTTTTGTTTGTTTGTTTGTTTGTTTGTTTGTTTGTTTAAATTGGAGAATTGGGGAAGGGGAACAGCGTTGGGGAACCGGGAAAGGGAAACAGACAAGTTGCTGTCCTTTTTTGTTCTTCAGTCTAGTTGTGGAGAACATTGCTTCACTCGCCCATGTTGGTATCATCATTGCGCTCTTCTCGGGTGATCGGTTTCCATCTTCTGGATGGCTGCTCACGGTGGCTCTTGGTAGCTCACATCGACTGCCGGCCACTCACTGTAGCCTATGGCAGCCCACTGCAGCAGGGGCTGCAGCCTACACTGTCGCCAGGGCTCGAAGCCCAGTTCCAGGTGGAGCTGTTGTTAGCTATAGAGGGCAGTGTCACTGGCCCTCATATGTGGGATCTGAACCGGGACCGCTGGTGTCCCAAGCTAGCTCTTAACCAATGCGCCATTCAGCCGGCCCCTATTGATAGGTTTTTAAAAATTCTAAAGCAGCCTTGCATTCTTGGAATAAACTCTCCCTGATTATGGTATTTTTTTTACTTATAAATTTAATATACTAATCTTCTCTTTTTTGAGGAATTTTTGTGTCTATGATAATGAGTATTGGTCTGTCTTGGGTTTTTAGCTCGTTTGATTTTTGGTACTGTACATGTCATATTTTAGTGTTCGGGTAATGCTAGTCTCATAAAATGAGTTGAGTTTTTCCTTCTCTTCTATTATCTGGAGGATACTGTGTAAAATTGGTGCTATTTCTTCTTTAAATGTTTGGTGGAATTTGTCAGTAAAACCATCTGGACATGGGGAATTCCTTTACAGCTATTGAATACGTATTTGTAAAATTTTTAACTACTGTATTTTCTAGCTCTAGAATTTATATTTTAGCTTTTTGATAGTTCCCAAATCTCTCCTGAGGTTATTTGCCTTTTCATTTACTTTCTTCATCTTTTCCTATACATCCTCAAATATGACTACAATAATATATAAAGTCCTTTTCTGCTTGTTGCAACATCTGGTTCACTTGTGGGTCAGTTTCCATTGAATTTTTTGATACTGGATATTACTGTCTACCTTCTTTACATGTCTCATAATATTTTATTGTACGATATTATATATAGAACGACAGTGGAAACTCAGTTATACTCCTATTTTGTTTAGTTTATCTCAGAGAATGTGAATAATTTTCTATGTGTCATAGCTAAAGTTGAGAAAGTGATCATTTACATTTTACCATGTGATAACTTGATCTGGGATTGATCTCCAGTATAGAAAGTTGAACACATTTCTTGTTAGCTCAATTCTCAACTTCCAGCTCTGCGGCTGTAGGTATTGATGGTTAAAGATTAGTCTCTTCTTGTCACTGTTGGATCCTAAATCCAGGAGAGGGTTGGGCTGCAGTAACACCTTTGTCTCAGGCTGATTTCAAAGCTCAGATTTCTTGAGAAAATATTAAGTTCTTTCTAGTTTTTGGCCCTGCCTTCACTGCCATTTCTGCAGCAAAATTGGGGGGTGATTGTCAGAGAGAATCATTATTTCAAACAAATTATTAGTGCATGTGGAATTTTCTGATTCTATTCTGTCATATCTGCTCCCAGCATTGCCATTAGCTCCACGGGTTTTTCTGGACCCAGGAAAGATAAAGCTCTCTTTTCCTCCTGCCTATACTCTGACCCAACAATTTGCCCCCTTTCCAGAAGCTGCTACAACTTGCTGCTCATCTATGGGGTACATACTCTCTGTCTCTCAAGTTAGTGCAAGGCTTCCTGATATATACTCCTCCCTGATAGTCTGATAGGTAATGTGATGATTACTTTTATGTGTCAGCTTGACTGAGCCACATGGTATTCACATTATTTTGGTCCAACATTATTCTGGGTGTGTCTGTGAAGTATTTGAGGATGAGGTTAACATTTGAATCTACAGACTGTGTAAAGCAGATTGCCCTTCCTAACGTGGATGGGCCTCGTGCAATCACTGAAAGCTGAATAGAATAAAAAGGCTGACTATCCCTCAATTAAGAGGAAACTTCAGCTCAACTGCTCTGAGCTGGGGCATCCATGTTTTCGAGCCTTCAGGCTCTAACTGAAACTTTGGCTTTTCTTGGGTTTCAAGACTGTGAACTTTCAGGCTGGAACTACACATGAGCTCTCCTACGTGTCTAGCTTGCCGACAGCAGATCTTCAGCCTTCTCAGCCCCCAAAATCACATGAGCCAATTCTGTATATATAATTATACACACACACACTGGAGGATTAAAGGAAGAAACATACCTACAAAAAAAAAAATAGAGAGGGCCGGCCGAGTGGCATGTTGGTTCAGAGCTGCCTTCGGACCCCAGTGACCCCAGTTCGGATCCCACATATGAGGGCCAGTGACACTGCCCTCTACAGCTAAGATGGTGAACAACAGCTCCACCTGGAGCTGGGCTGCTGTGAGTCCTTGGGACGGCGTAGCTGCAGCCCCTGCTGCAGTGGGCTGCCATAGGCTACAGTGAGTGGCCAGCAGCCAGCACGAGCAGCTGGCAGCTGGTGTGAGCTGCCAAGAGTCGCCATGAGCAGCCATCCAGAGGCTGGTGACCGATCTACCTCACCCAAGAAGAGCACAATGATGATACCAACATGGGCCAGTGAAGCAATGTCCTCCACAACTAGACTGAAGAACAAAAAGACAGCAACTTATCTGTTCCCCTTCCCCAGTTCCCCAACGCTGTTCCCCTCCCCCAATGCTACAATAAAATCTTAAAAAAGAAAATAGAGAAATGATGGGTAGATAATCATATAAGAAAACAGATTCATATTCGGTTGAATTACCATGACAAACTGGATCCCAATCAGTGATCAAAACTGTGCGAGTTTCAAAGCCATATTCATGGGGATGTTTAACAGAGAGAAGAACTGGAAAATGAGAGCTACTTTTAAATGACTGTAAGGCTGTCCTCATATGAGATATTAGATTTGTTCTGTGTTGTTCTAGAGAGAACAAGAGCCATCAAGCAAAAAATTAGGGAGGTCTATTTTAGCCTCAATCCATTCATTCAATCAATGTTCTTTGAGAAGCTAATACATAGAAGGCATTGTTCTTGACACTGAGATATGTCAATGAACAAAGACAACTACATGTTTTTCCCTGTCTGGCAAGATAAATGTAAGTAAAGATAAATCTAAAAAATCAATGGAAGGAAAAGCTGAACTGCCAAAGGTGGGAGAAGTAACTCTTGAGTGACTGAATTCCATGGCAGAATCTTGATCATTCTTTAGCATAATTTTGAGGAGATTCTAAATAAGAAGAGCATTGAATCAGGTGACTTCTGAAGTCTCTTCTCCCTGTAGAATGCTTTGAAATCTTTGACAGTTCAGATGATCTAAAAATAATGTCATTGACTTTGCTACAAGCATTCACTGAGAATTAGAATGGGTTAATTTTTTCCATGAATGTCAAAAGATGAGGTCCCTGTTACCACTTTCAACCAGCCACTATATGTCAGTAATTTGGTTTCAACCTCTAGTTGTGTCACTTCCACATATTCTCTCTGTTTTAGCTAAAAATCACTTCCTCATTCATTGACCCCCCCATTCTAAATTAGGTCCCCTTTATACTTTACCTTCTTCACCTTTTACTTTACCTGCACAGCACTCAATTTGTAATTACACTCTCTGTGTGTGATTATTGCGTAATGTCTATACTCCACTAATCTACAAGCTTCATGAGAGTAGGATCTGTGTCTGTTTTCTTCACCCTTTGTATGAAGGACCTGACACAGGATAAGGTGCAATAAATATTGATTTGGTGGTGAATGATGAGCTCATTGAGTAGGGATACCTGGAGAACAGGAATTGCTAATCTCCAAGTTATCAAGTATGTTGAGTGACTGGCTTAGTTGGGAGAAGCCACAGAAGAAAGAGAAATCTCCTAAGGGCTGGGCCTTTTCACAGATTTCTGTGAAAAGGTATTCTTAAATACCTAGGTATTCTTAAATACCTAGAACCCTGGAATGCCAGAGCTAGGACCTTATCTAATGCCCCATTTGACAGAGAAGAAACCTTGAACATACGAAGAGGATCAGGCTATGAATATGCATGAATCCATGGATACACAGGGAGCATTTTAAGAGCTACTGTCAGAAATATTTTGGAAAACACAGACACAAACAAACAAAAACAACGCCCTCAAACTATCCAACTTAAGTTTGAAACTCATGCTCAGCTGTTGATCCAAAAGGGCTAAAGGTGGGAGAGTGTGTGGAGGGAGAGGGCTGCAGAGCTAGGGACCTGTGCTGGAGGCCCAGCCCCCCCACGTGCACAGAGTCCCCCCACCGCACAAGCACGGGGTCCCCTGGGGCTGCGGTGCTGAAGGAGCCTGCGGGGCCTGCTGGTGCAGAGCTGAAATGCTGACAGCCCTCTGATTGCAATGGTCACCACAGTAACT
Organism: Aselliscus stoliczkanus; assembly: GCA_033961575.1. Classification (NCBI taxonomy): domain Eukaryota; kingdom Metazoa; phylum Chordata; class Mammalia; order Chiroptera; family Hipposideridae; genus Aselliscus; species Aselliscus stoliczkanus. The sequence goes on from CM066739.1 coordinate 27,527,400, forward strand.
TTCCGAAACCTCCCACGGTGGGGGTGGGGGAGGGGAAACCCAAAATCCCAAATATAATTTAATTTCCAGAGTAAACACTTTTATGTAAAAATGGCCAAGGCTTTCCTCGAGGAGAGGCAGCTTTCTTCGGCATTACCACACTGCCCCCTTGAGCATTCTGCGGAAACCCTGCACAGAGCAGACTCCAAGCACAATGAATGTCAGAAGAAACAGTCGCCGGTTACAGACATCGGAAAGAGGTTACCATCTAGAAGCATAAATGAGACAGAATAGGCTTAAGCAGCTTCTGTCACTCAACTGAGCTGAACCTGAATAACCAAAACATTCATTTTTAGGAATGTCCAATTGATCTCAAAGACCTATGAGCAAAATGCACTGTAAGTGGTCAAAATCAGGGATATCCACCGGCGATCTCAGAGCTAAAAGAGGAACTTTCTCTACCCACCTACCCCCGCCATCCTGCTCTGAGACCCAGCCTGGCCTAATGGTGATAAAATGGTTTAGCATTTCTTAAGTGTTTACTACATGTCGGGAGCTGTGCTAAGTTTATTATATATTTTTTTCTTTTTTTTTTTTTTTTTTGAGGGCAGTGTCACTGGCCCTCTTATGTGGGACCGAACCGGGGCCGCTGGCTTCCTAAGCCAGCGCTTAACCACCGCGCCATTCAGCCGGCCCCTATATATTTTTTCTTAATCCTCATAGCAACTGTTAGGTTGAAGGTACCATTTTCTGGATTTTATAAAGAACAAGACAGACACACTGGAAGTGGAAGTTAACTTTTCCATAACTATGTGATCAGTAAATGGCTGAACAGGAATTTCAGTCGAGGTTGTGGCGCTATGCTGTGGTATCAGGGAAAGAGCCCAGATGCGGGTTCTGCCACTGTCAGATCCATGACTGTGAGCTGTTCACTTCCTGTCTCCAGACCGTCCGTTTCCCCTCTGCAAAATGAAGGGACTGAATTAGACCACCTCTAAGAGTTAAAACTCCCAGCTTCCATGAAGCTATGCCATTAACAGCTTAATAAGAATTGATTCAATAAAGATTAGCAAGTCAGTTAAAAGCATTGAGGGCCGGCCGAGTGGCGCGGTGGTTAAGCGCTGGCTTGGGAAGCCAGCGGCCCCGGTTCGGTCCCACATATGAGGGCCAGTGACACTGCCCTCAAAAACAAAAATAAAAAAATAAAATAAAATAAAAGCATTGAAACAAGACACAAGACAGGAAGGTTCTAGTGGGCAGCGGTGTAAGAATGGAAGGTAGCTCTGCACAGGGCACAGTAAGGGGAACCCAGAGCCTGGGAAAACCGGATGTGGGTGAAGGCCTAAAGGGAGGAACCCGGTTCAGACGTGGGTCCCATAATCACAGATTCTACCTGCTTCCTAATGTGGACACCAAGTGACCTTGAAACTATATATATAGGGTTGTTAGCTGGTCCATCTTAGCTCAAAGACAAAATATTCCACCATGCGACAATTGGATCAATTCCATTTATAAAACAGTATCCTTTCTAAATGGAGTTCATTTAAAGACAGTGAGGATGCAGCACTTAAGAACTGTGGCAGTAAATGAAATTGGAAAGCCATTTATCTCTGCTCCCCTTAAATCTATCTCCCCTGCAGGGTTGTGGAGAAGACGGCAGGGCCCAGTAAGTGCTCATAATGAACTGCTGAGCCTGAAAATTGCTTCGTATAATAATAATAATTATGACTTATTGAGTCCCACCTCTGTCACTAACATTAGTTCAATGATTGCCAAGTATTTGCCAAGTTTTCATTTCTGTTGTGGATATTGCAATATTTGACACCTTCAGTGCTTCAATTCAATTTTACACACACACACACATACATACACATGTACACACATACACAAACACACACTTTGATCCATTATATGCTGGGCATTAAAGTCCTATTCTAAAAGGTGAGGTGTGAGTTCATTTCAACTTTGCTCTCAAGGTATTCTTAGTCTATAGCATAAGAAAACAACAAAAAAAGGCAGCTGTTATAGTACAAGCTGGTAAGGGCCATGACAGCTATACAGCAGGGTGCTGTAAGGCTCACAACCCAACTTGGCCTGAGTAAGTAAGAGTGGGAAGGATGTTCCAGGCAGAGGAACTATAATGAACAAAGACCTTGCTACATGGAATAGTGTGATTTATTCAGGGAATTGCATCAAGTTGCTCTGGCAACTGGAAGGATGTCAGTGGGAGAGCAACAGAAGATAAATTTGGAGAGGTAGGCCGGAGACAGATCAAAAGGACTCCGAAGTATTTTGTAAGCCATTTATTTCATCCTAATGGAATCTGGAAGCCACCAAGGGACTTCATGCAGTGCAAACAACCTTAAATATAATAACAAAACATTTCAAAGGCCAGAGTGTACAAGATCTGAAACTAAGAGAAATCAGATAGTACGACAATGAGAATACAATGAGTAATTAGAATATTTTTTAGGCTGTTGACAATTTCTGGGTTTTATCGTTGTAGGATGGCACATGTAATAGAATCTGTACTTGATTTTCAATGTGTTTTTAGGGCGATGAGAGCATCTATGAATCAGCTTCTTGGGTTCAGAACGCTCTCTTACAAACAGTAAAGAACTCCATCTTTGTCTCTTCTCTGCTTTGAAAGTACATAGTCACACGACATGAACTTTCCTGGGCCCATATTAAGTATGTGTTCCCCCTTTGCTGGTAGCTGGACTGCAACCCAAACAATTCTTCCCAGGATTATCGACATGGTGAGCCGTTACTCTCATCTATCCTACCTATGAAATGTCGGTATTGTTCAGTTTTCGTTTGGAAACCAAAGCCACTAAAAAATATCTCTGAAGAGTCTGAAATCCATAAAAAGGCGAGCAACATAAACTGAAACTAGAACCGGAAACTTATTTGTTCTTTCCCTTGAGCTCTTGTGCAGACAAGGAATTATGATGCAACCTCACTGGCCAGTCATAAATTGTCCAATTTCTTCACGCCTCCAAGCTGACGCCAACCTGTCATCAGGATCTGGTCTTGATCTTTCCAGTCTGGTTCTTCACTTTTTAAACTAAAGCCTGACTCTTTATAGTCTTTTTCTGATTAACTGAGGATCTGGCTTTTCTCAGTCAAACTTCTTCCCATTCAAGAGCTGATCTAACAATGCCGGGTTTCCTGGGACTTCCAACAACTCAATGAAAATCAGGCAATGGAAAAATCACATAACTTAAACCAAACAGTTCCCATTTGCTCTGAGATTTAGGAGCCACTCCTGGGTAATATACACTTATACTTACTCACATATCACTTCACTGAGGACTTTCTGACCACCTTAATTAAAGTTGCAACCTGCCCTCACCCCCTCATTCCACTTGCTCCACCCTAATTCTTGTGTACCTTCTTATTGTAACTTATTTTAGTCATTGCTTATTGTCTGCCCCACATATGTACGTGTATAGAAAGAGAACACACACACACATGCTCAGTCACACCTATATTTCAATAAAGACAACTAGCTAGATAGGTAAACAGGGAAGATATAGTTAGCTAGGTAAGGTAGAGACACCTTTGTGTTTACATGGATGTATTTGAAGAGATTTAGTGATAAATATTATAGAAAACATTCATCAGCCAGAATGAGAATCAAGTCATGTGTGCTTGTAGACACAAGCGTTTATGTACAAGTAACAAGCATATCCAATCTAATAATTTCCTAAGGAATCAGAGAAGAGTATTTGGAACTGGGACTCTTGGAGGCAATTTAGGCCAGTCTCTCATACTTATTATTTAGACCTCACTTGGGATATCAGGCTGACATCCAGAACCATTTATCCTTAGAGCAGTATCCAAAACCACAGAGCTTGTCATCAGTCTTACTTGGAAAAGTGAAATAGAAAAGTGGAGGGTTCTTCTCAGTGGTGGTACCAAGGGGTGGCTTGGGGCAGTTTTATCACACCCCATCTCTAAGACTAACCCAGTAGAAATATAATCTAATATTCTGGGATGTCTCCATGGTTACACAGTCCCACCCAACCTTCTCACCAGATGGCCACGTGAGTCGTCCATGGAAATTTTAGAGCCACAATGCTCTTCTCTCCCTGAATGGTCCACAATCTATAATCTAGTCTCCACTCTGGCAGACTCTGGAGTATCAGCGGCTCAAGTGCTTCAATCATCAGGGTACTTTGGAAGCTTTAATTCTGACAGGAGGCCACTATTTAAATGGATTTCACTCCAGAAATGTCCATGTGCTATGCTTTCAAGTCTCTCTCTGTCTCTTTTCCTGTTTTACACACACACACACACACACACACACACACACACACACACGTTATTTTTCTATGGCCTTAGTGAGCACATCGTTCACTTCTGGTAGTTACAGTCATTTGGAATAATTATCTACATGGATGCAGAGCCCTGGTTATACAACTGTGGATTGGAATTATACAAGCTTTTCTTAGAGTAAAAAGTGCACAAAGGTAGAGTTTATTCCATTTTCCCCCTAGGGAACTGACATAGTCATGTTGTGTGCAATGAGTATGTTGCTATGGTAATGATTATGACTTTATATTAAATAGCAAGAAAATCAGCAGCAAGAAAACTGGTTTTATTTACCATTCAGTCACTCTCTCCCCCTCCCTCTGTGGTCCCTATGCCCAGAATCCCTTGCTACAAATATCATTTAACCATGACCTGATCTGAGTGGTCACGTTTGGCAATTGAGGGTGGTGCAAAATAAACTAAAGTCTGGTAAGTCACTGATCCCACTCTTTACTCATAGGGTTAGAAGAACATATAATAATAGAAAAAGACAGAGTCAAGAGAGGTTTCGGGCCCATCCATGCTCTATTGTAGAAGCTCTTCGTGAATCTATCCATTTTTCTCCCTATATCCTGAGTCCTGGCTTCCTTCTCAGCAGGATGACAGTCTTAGACCAAATGCTTTCCAGATTCCCTCCAGTCTTAACCTTCTGTACGCTCTGAAACAGCACAGCCTGCGGAGACAGACCTGGACTTTACTCCTGTACAGATGCCATTGATTAACAGCAAGGTCACCTCTCTGAGCTAATGTTTTCCTTATCTTTAAAATGTGTAAAACGTGTTAGTTGTTTTCTTGGTTGTGATAAAGTTTGGGATAGTGTGTGCAAAGTGACTGGCCCACGTTAGCTATTTAGCAAAAAGCCCTCTTTGTTATGTGTTTCTTTAGCCACTCATCATTCAACAAGTACCATTGAGGGTCTGTGAGGCTCTGGGCTAAAATGGCGAGCAAACAACCAGTGCTAAGCCTGCTCTCATGGAGCTTCCACTCTAGTGGGAGAAAGAGAAATCTGAGACAAATGCAAAATTGCAACTGTAAGAAGCACTCACTTGGAGCTAGTATGACAGCTCATACTAATATGAGATGCTGTAAGAAGATTTGATCTGGTCAGAGAAATCAGAAGAGGATCCCTGAGGAAGTGACTACCAAAGTAGGAATATAACTAAGTGAAGATACTAGGGCAGTGTTCTACGCCCAAGGGACAGCAGGGACAGAACCCTGTGGCAGGAAGGAGTGCGGTGCAGTCAGCGGTCTCAGAGAATTCACTGTGACTGGAGCAGAGAGAGAACCAACCCACCAGCTCTAAAGGTTTCAACTATAAATAAGCTACAAATACATTACAAATATACTCTTATCAAAATCTAAGCTTAAAGAACTTTCTCATAAGGTCATATATATTGATACGTGAAGGATTTGAAGATTCAAAATATTTTATATTCTCGGGTAACCTAGAGTTAGAAGTCTTAATCCAAAGATATAAATAAATCTAAAGAGTGGAAGTTTCAGGCAACAGCAGAAAGGAGGCGGGGTCTTTTGAAGAACAGGGAATTTTCTAATTTCTAATTTCACATTGTGTAAGGAGAGTCCGAAATTGTTCAGCGGTTCTCAAACTGGGGTGTGCATTACAGTCACGTGTATAAAAAGAACAGCGATCTGGGACCACCTCTAAGCTTATGGTTTGGTAGGTCTGGGGTGGAGCGCAAGAGTTCGCCTTCTCTCCACACGTTGAGAGCTACTGATTTTGAAGTCTGGCATTATGTAAAGAAACAGTGCTGGGTGGTGCATCAGAGTTGGGGGTAGGGCAGGGGGTTCCTCAGGCAACCCAAAGGCTTTTCCTCAGTCTGGGAGGATACTTCCTCTACATGGGTTGGCACTGCAGATCAATCTGTAAGTTTATTTAAAAAAAAAGCATTTGGAGAAATTTAGAGGAGGTATGTAGAAGGTACCATGTCAGTTCCTTCTCTGATCGTTACTAGAGAAATAAAAATCTTAGAGGCTCCTTGTGGTGTTCAGAAAAGAGTGCTGGCTTCCAAGTTTACAGGGGTGTCTTTGGGTCTCAGGCTTCTTATTTATCCAATGAAGGTGTTAAATTTATTTTATCTCCTAGATCTCTCTTGGCTCTAACATCATCAGACCCATGGTTTTCCTCGGCCTTTGATCCTGAGACTCTTGTGAGCTAATTTTCCTGTGAGGACATATCTTATCCCCATCTCTAACCACCTCAGTTCCCAGCCAGTGGAGGGGCAGGATGGCGGCCAGCAGGAAGCAAGCAGCGTTCTCTGGGGAACACATGACAGACAAGTAGAAGCAAGAAGAAATCTTCCCAGAGGGGAACAACTGTCTCTGCAAACTCCTAAACCACTTACACTGAATTGTGATGGAGCTGTTTAGAGCCCCCCCACAGCGCTTAGCTTATCTGGTGGTCCAGATCAAAACTCATAGGCGACTACATCACACTCCAATGACCCTGACCTAGAAAAACACAGGAGTAATTGATACCTAGCAAAACTCTGTTAGCCCACCATCAATCATGGAATAGTCCCTTATGCCCAGACAGCTCAGACAAGACATAATTGGACAGAGGCATGAAGAAGCCATATTCTTAGAAATTACACACAGCCACTCTCAAAGGCCTGAGAACATAACGCAGCACATACATTTAGAAAACACGCTCAGGTTGAGTCCACAATCATTCAGCCAGGCAGTCTTGCCATGGGAAGAACTGTAAGCCAAGAGACAACACCCATGTGCCTGCCGGAAACAGACTTTTAAGACCTGGGATGCGGGGGTAAGGAAAGAAGAACCATTTGCTCTTTGTATTGTTTATTCCAAGTTTTCCTGGACTAGAAGTTTCTGTTTCTCTTTCCCTCTTCCAATGTCCTGAGACAGTAAGTATTTTAGAAGAACAGTCTGGATGTTGAAAATGAGTAAGTAAAATGAATAATCATGTACTTTGTGCTAGGCAGTGTCCTGAACACTAGAAAATCACCGATGACTGAGACACAACCCTTGTGCTCAGGGATCTGACAGCCTTGCCTGAGAGAGGCATTTAAAACGAGAACTCCAATAGCATAATGACAGAACGAGGACAGTGCGCAATAATTGCAGAGAAGAAAGAGAACAACCCAGCCTCGCTGGTGGGTTACTGACTCAATGGTGAAGTGCATGATTATAAGGGGATAAGATATTCCTTCTGTAATCGTGGTCACCAGCTGGTGGCGAGAGTGGGAGAGACTGCCGATATAGCTGGTCTGAGGCTGAAGTTCTGTGTCGCCGGGGGAGGGTTTCTAGGAAGACGGCCATGAGCTTCTGCTGGACTTTGCATCCCAAGGCCTGAGCACTTATTCTGAAAGAGTGGGCCACGCATTGGCTGCATCAGAACCACCTGGGATGTTTGTTAAAAACTCAGAATTTTGGACCTCTCCGTTAATCCAAAGAATCAAAATATCGAGGGAAATGAATCTGTAGAAGGGGGAGTAGAAGAATCACGAACATCTATCTCCATCAACCCTTCAGCTGCATGATGTGGAGACCAGAATTTGCAGGTTTTGAAAGGATAAAGATTTTCCTCCTCTTCACCCTCTCAAAGACAATGAAGACAAAAGATCTACTGCTGGACAATCAAGAATAAATATGCAGTTCGCCATCATGAATTTTAATAGCACAAGCATTTAAATTATGAAATGGGTAGAAATAGGCATCATAAGATACCCCTGTGTACAGTTCAAGTCATTAAACCTGAAACATACTGGGGAAAGTAGGTTTACGTGTATTACGAATCCCGAAGAGGCCGTGTATCAAATTCAACTGCAGATAACAAATGACTCCTGTCATTTTAATTAGTTAGGGATGTGACACAGGGAGCTGGAAGCTCACAGAATTCTGGAACACCAGCAAAGCTAGCTCCATGCAGAGCCCACAGGAAGGACTTTCAGAGCCACAGCAGAGAACTGGCCTGCGAAGAGAACCCAGTCACAATCGGGAAGGCGGACTCACTAGAACTCCCCACCAGAACTCTTCTGTGCCAGTTAGATGGATGCCTCCCTGCCCACTTAGCCTCGGTTCCAGTCTTACATCTTGTGCACGTGTACCTCACTATGACCCTAAATCATGTCTGCAACTCTACTGCAAAGGAGTTGGGGAAATACAGTGTTTAGGTAGGAAACTAGGAATCTGTTGGAACAGATGGTGAGTGAAGCAAGGCTACTGACATACAGCATTTCCAGAAGTGATTTAAGGCCACAGAACCATTTCCTCAAGAAGCATCTTGAGGGACAGTGTTCCAGAGAACACACTTTTGGAGCTGCTGACCCAGTTCTGCCTTCTCATTGATGAGGAAGGAAACTAAAGCCCCAAGAGGTTGGCTGCTTGGCTGACACCATCCCATTAATGAATTAGCAGCAAAGCAGGGAGGGGGCCAGGTCTCCCCGTTCCCGGCTGACTTGCTGCTTGCACCTCTCTCTCTGCAGCCCTTCTCTCCATCCCAAAGGCTCCTGCCAAAATGGACTGTTTGGAAAGTGGTCCTTTGGAACCAAAAGCAAAGAAAAGGCTCTTAAGGAAGCTTGAACTGAACTCCTAAATTATGCAACAATAGCGGGAGCTAATAAGCTCTCCTGAACCTCCAATTAAGTACCAGGATAATTATACCCTGGAGTTAGGAGAGCAGCTGAGACTGGGAGTATTACAGGAACTGTCAGTAACTGAGTTGCTTTTTAAATCTGGCGTTTCATCCTTGCTCCTTGGGGGGAAAGGAGGAGGAGAAGAAGAAATTATTTGGTCTCAGCTCTCTTTGGACAGCCTGTAATAGATGAAGGGAACTCTTCTCCTGTTTTGCTGAAGAGGGAAGAAGCCCACTGCTCCTGCCCTACAAACCAGACTGGAAGAAAAGATGCTCATAGCGGACAAGATTTTCTAGTAAGAACACATCTGCCTTTGTACATTCAATTTGGACCTCAAGCTTTAGCAGCTCATTTTCATAGTCCGATTTTTCTCCTACAGGGCAGTCCCACTGCTACCTCATAACAGCCAGCCTGCATGGGCCCATGTTGTCCCAGAAACCTTTCATCACGGCAACCTCCATCTACTGACACCCACCCCAACCCCCCTCGACAGACACACACATACACAATTATTGATATTCTTGGTCTTTCTCTGCTCGGCACTTGCAAATGTGTTTTGCATGGCTTCATTTACTCTGATTTAATTATATCATGTGCTATCCTACAGTGTAATTATAGTCCTCCTAAGATACTTCTGATTATTAAAAAATAAAAGCAATTGTTTTTAGCGGAAAGAAAAACCTCTGTCAAAATTACAATAATGATGTTATTTTTCCCATCGGAATTCGGAATGTATGAACCAAGTTCCATTTTTAAGATGGCTTCAGCAATTTCATGTTGCAAGCTGAAAATGATAAATTGATGGAAACTGACAAAAATAAAGCTGTAAAAAAAAAAAAAATACTGAGTAGCCAGAAAATCAGACCCGAAGCAACAAGTTCCTAGTACGTCAATAAAACTGCACCGCAGGTAATCATCAGCAGTAAATGAAAAACAAAAGAGGTAAACAGGGAGCAGTCAGCCATTTAGGCTCAGCAGCAGAACTTCCCGCCCTGTGACTCTCAACTCAGCACCCACTGCAAAATCAATTTCTGGGAGCTTTCAAAACCCCTCAGGCCCAGGTTGAAACCCAGATCAATTAAATTGGGCCCTCTGGGTCCATCAGTCCTTTTAAAGCATTTCGGGGATTTCCCAATGGTAATTTGTGATTCCAAAAATTGGGGACCCCAAATTATTATTATCAATAGTAGTTCAAGTCATGCCAAGTCTTACACTTAATTCAACATGTCACATCTATTTGGTATTAAAAAAACACAGACAGTAGGAGACATGCCTGAAATGCCTTACAAGAATAAAACACTTTACAAAATAAAAGGCAATTTCACATCTCATTGAATCTTCCCATGACTCACAGCCCTGCTTTGTGGATGAGAAAGCTGAAGCTCAGAAAGGCTGGGTGCATTCCTTGTGTGCTACAGGAAGAAGTAGGACAACCTCTCATCCTTTCCCGGAGGGGCAGACGAGTCAGTTCTCATCAAGAGCACTGCCTGCTTCCCCTACACCTCTAACACCTGATCCCGGTGATGCCTCCTCCAAAGCAAACCTCCTTATTTTGAAGCAGAGCCAGGGTTCTGCCACATGATTAGTAAGTCCTGGTCAGGCATGGCTAGTAGATCGCTGTTAGGTGTGTCAGTTAGCTAATGCCATGTAATAAGCCACTCCAAAATTCGGTGACTTCAAATAATAAGTATTGATTAGTGTGCACAATGCCATCCGCTGGGCTTGGCCATTTTTGCTACTCTTGGCCAGGCTTAGCTGCATGCGGCTGAGCTTACTCATGCTTGTGTGGTCAGCTGGTGGGTGGGCAGGGGGCTGTCTGAATGCTGGGCTAGGATGGCCTCATACACATATCTGGTGTTGGCTGGGGTGACTGGACCTCACGTCACTCATCATTCGGCAGGCTGGGGATTGCTGTCATGGTGACTTAGCAAGAGAGAGACAGAAGCAGGCAAATCCTCTAGGGGTCTGGACTCCACAGTGGTACAGTGTCGCTGTTTGCATTCAACTCTCTAGGAGAAGTCACAGTTTAGCTCAGATTCAAGGGATGGAGAAATAGACTTTGTCTCTTAAGTGGGAGAAAGTGCAAAACCAAACTGCAGAAAGCCTGACACAAGGAGCGATGAAGCATACTGGCCATTTTTTTGCAATCTCCCACAGGGGGGATATTTAGCATCTGTTCTGTACGAGTCACGCTAAGTTACATCAAATATTGTAACAAACAACCCAAAAATATCAGGAATTATTTTACCTGCTGACAACCTCGTCCAATAAAGGCCTGTGTGTGTCAGAGAGAGGAGAAATCTCTGCTCCCAGTAATGTAACAAGACTCCTGTCTCTATCCCACATTCTTCTAGACCCTCAGAGCTACCATCTGAACAGTCCAAGTGTAGCCCTCAGGTGAGGGAGAAAGTTCAGGAAAGCAGAGGGATTTGGAGGTCAGACCTGGCTGACATCATTTCCAGCGGCCTGAACTTGGCTCCGGTTTCACTGACCATCTAACTGCAAAGGGAAGCGTCTTTGGTGCCAAGGAAGAAAATGAAATGTTTGTCTTTATTGTCTTTAGTTTTTAGGCTTCAGCCCAAATTCCAAGGCAACCAAAGTTCCATTCTATATCCTGTCCAGCAAATGCGGTGGTTTTTCCTCTATACACCAAAGGGACTGCTAATGCTGTGCTTGGATCATCTCTCCTTCTTTTTTTTTTTCTCTTTTCTTGACTTTTTCATTCTTCAGAGATGACTACCTTCATAAGATCATCAGTTTCTTCAGGTGGGGGATGTAAGAGGATAAGATAAATGCCCCCGAGTCACTATCTGTTTCTGGCAGGTCTGCTCTAGATGTGGGCTTGTTTGTGCAGCTAAAACAGCCACCTCCTTACACTCACGTACATCTGTGCCGTCCATGCAGTAACACGGGTACCAGAGGAGGCCGTGGGAAGCTGCACTTGGCCTCCGCTCCTTCTTTAGCAGAGGAGGCACCGTCAGCTGCTCCACACTCAGTGATCCTTCCCCACACTGTGTCATTGTGCTTCCCAAGTCACAGAAGCTCCCCAGACTATGCGACCAGACACACTGGGACTGGGTTCAAACCGCACCTCTGCCACTTGCGGTTAAATGTGTGACCTCTGGTCCACTGTCTAACCTTTCCGAACCTCAGTTTCCTCATCTTTCACATCTCATCTTACAGGGTTATGAGGGCTACCATGACTGTAAGGCACCCAATACGAGGCAGGGAACCAATCCTAGTCTTTCTCTTCTTTCTTTGCCCTCATGCCCAGGAACCACGGGAGTACAGCAGGAAGAGGAGAACTGTGCCTGGGATTGGACAGAGCTTCATTAAGTGATGCTCTGAGAAGAGACAAGGCTTGTGGATGGATACAGGGAGAGGCGCTACAGAACTTCGCCTCTGGGAATATGTGAACGTGTGTTTGGGAAGGTAGAATCATATTTTTTTTAAAAGCCCATTGTTCATTGTTTCAGTGAAGTGTTTGTTAAAAACAAAAGGAGAAATATATAGACAGAGAGGTTTAGGATTTAGCGTTCTTCTCACAGTTGGAAAGAGTAGATTATTTTTCACCACAGTACCTTCCTCTGGTAATTCAGAAGCTTGCCCAGATGTCCCCTGCATTCCAGAGACTAACAGGCAGTCCTAAGTAGAAGGACGAGGTCACTGTCTTTGTAGCAAAAGGATGACTCACCTTCCCCTGGCAGCCAGATGTCAAATCATCACTAGATGGCAGTAACATCTAACACTTAATTCTCTATGAACTCATCAAACCATTCCACCTTTGTTCTTTCCTTTTGCTTCTCTATCTCAAGCAAGCATTTAAACAACACAAAATAGAAGCAGACTGAAGCTAGTCTCATCCTTATTTTTCACTTGAATTGGAGAATCACAGATTTAAAAAGAATGGAATGGCCATTCCTCAAGCTATAAGCAGCAGGCTTTTCACTGGGAGCTCAAATTAAAAGACTTCAGCCCTGCCCTGGATAGTGGATGGAAGGATAAGAATCTAGTACCCTCTGTACTTGACAAAGAGTCATGTACTTGGACCAATTGCTCTTTTTCTTAAACAACAACAATAAATGGACATTAAAAGAAAAAAAAATCTATGCACTTGGTTGGGAGGTAGCCACTTTTCCTGAGGCAAGAGCCATCTGGTTCTCTAAACAAGTTTCTTTTTAACTTCACTTTCACTTTCTCACCCAGATCCTTCCATCCCATCTCCAAATTCATCTGTACAACCAATGTTGAATTTTTTTCAGGGAACCATTAGAGTAGGGATGAAAGGAAAATGTGGAAGCATTGAGAGGGACTGGAGATAATATGAAATCCACACCATGCTCTGGATACACCAAAGGACCCGGGGCTGTGGATCCCAGGATGTGTCGAGAGGGAGTTGAATGAGGCTGAGTTAGTCCCAGAGAACTTCCGGGCCACTCCTGGTTCTGAAGCCCTGACCTGCTTCAAGGAACTGGGGTAAATCGGAAACCCAGGTCTGCCTATCTCTGTGGTCAGGAACCAGGGACTTTAAGAATGTCTAACAGCTAATAACTGTTGACACCAAAAGTTTCTCTCTCTACCATGAAGTCGCTTCCATTACAGATTACCCCTGCTGGAGACTTGGACCTTAGAAATTTAACTTTACATTGATGCCTGCAGTACTGACAGGTGAGCTGTGAATGGAGCAGGAGTTAAACATGCAAACTGAGGTGGAACAAGGACTAGTTCCACAGGTGCTAGAGGTCAAGACCTGCCCAGCATCCCTGGGGTTCTACCTGTCTCCATATTCACTTTGGAAATAGCTATACAAACAAGCTGCATCCAAGAAGTGGAGTCTAAAATCAGGGACACTGACCACACTCACAGACCAGATGGGCACATTCTCCAAGCTCTTATCTAAGCAAGGAGACCCAGGTCAGTAAGAGGGTCAATGGATTATATAATCCCAGAGTCTGGACTAGGGAACTAAACAATAAACTGGCTGGACATCTAGGCTGTGATTCTATTCTGCTGACTGAGTGAACACAGGGCAATAAGAGAGCAGAAGAGAGCTGCATCCCAGCTTAGCCAACCCCTCGTGGTAACCGATACTGCCAGTCCATCTCAGACCTAATTAGCAGCAAGCAGTGTGGGAGCCCCTCAGTTATCTGGGGTCACTGAGTCTTGGGTCGGAGCATAACATAATACCAACGTTAAAGTGGGAGTCGGCTGCATTCCCCATCTCTATCGGGAGCTGACCTTGCAACTGGGGTACCGGCAGCTACAGCTGTGAGCAGCTAGGGACTCGGACGCAGTGCAAGAGAGAGTGAGGCTAGGCCTCATGCAGCACTGAAAAAGTTGTCTCTCTTAACATGTGCACAGGAGCTCTCTTGATAATAGTCTGGACTGGAATCCGCTACAAATAACCTTTCCTACCACAAAATGTCAATGTCAGACACTGATATGCAGAAATGGGAGGAAGGGAGACTGGGACCATCCTTTCACCTTGAAGCAAAAATCCAAGGCTGCTGGTTACTTCTTTCAGAAGCCTCTAATTAATATCTTCACTTTCAAATTTTGCTTCCTTCGTGAATAAAAAATATCTGATGATGAGAAGACAAGGAGAAGGAAAACAATATCCACGGAGGAAGCTTTAGCTCCGTATTGATGGAAGCGCTTCCCAATCTCTATTTTTTCAGTTATTGCATTTTAATGGAGGAATGGATGAATTTGTTTCTCCTTCTTATAAAATTTAACGTTGGATATAAGACATCTAATAGGATGGTAAACACAACATATGCCATCCAAGGTAACAGTGGAGGTTAATGTTAAAATTTATAAGCAAAATAGAATAACTACTTGTAGTACTAGGGTAAAAATTCTAATGGAAGATTATAGCTACTTATAGGAGAAAAAATTAAATTATACCCCTCCTCTTTGACCAATTCATCAATTAACTTTTAAAAACTTGAGAAATTGAACATTCTATTTCCAAAATAACAATGGTACTTTATCCATGAGAATGTGAACTCCAGGAGGGCCCAGAACTGTGTCTGTCCTATTTACTGTTGTCTTTTTTTTTTTTTTAGAGGGCAGTGTCACTGGTCCTCCTATGTGGGATCCGAACCGGGGCCGCTGGCATCACAGGCCAGCTCTTAACCAATGCGCCACTCGGCCGGCCCTACTGTTGTCTTTTTAGGGCATACGACATAGTGAATACTCAGGAAATATGGGGAATAAATGAATTAATGCAGCACTTATGAGAAACCAATCTGAAAGCATTCTATCTGTTTATCTGCAGACTTATACCCATCTCAGTGCTTCACCAAGGGCTCAGCTGTGGCCTTGACTACTGGTACTGCCTTCCCCTTGTATCCACTCACTCATGCCAGGCTTGGGGTTACTGAAAAGAGAAAGGCTCTCTGATTCTGAACATCCCATTTGATTCCTCTCTGATTCCAACACAAAAGTCCAATGGAAAACCCAAAGGATGAGAGTGAGGCTGCAAAAATTCCTGGGACTATTTCACAGTGTACAGACTAAGGGACTGAGGACAGCCATGGATAGACACAATGCATCTCGCCGCCTCTGCCCTTGATTACAAAGAGCAGAATGGAAGGATCTCTTGCTTCCCTTTAGGACTTGAATTCTGTTACTTCAGTTGACTTTCACCCTCTTTGTCAAAAACCCTGCTACAACCATAACCATAGTTATATACCCTCCCCACATTGAAACGTTCCCATTGACAAAGGGTGCCATTGTGCCACTTCCCACAAAAAGTATTCATACCCGGTGGCTTCTTTGGGACTTGGATCATTGTAGGTTGTTCGGTCACTTTTGTCCAAGATTGAAGGGGCACAGTCAAGGTAGTGATTCTGCCAAACTCAGTCAAATACCCTGAAATGTTTTCCAACATTTGGAATTTGACAAGATCCCAAGCACATTTGGCTTTGCTTCCCCTTTTCCCCTTAATTGCTGAGCCCAAACAGAAAATGTAATCCATCTGCTTCAGAGTCATTTTCCCAAAACTCATCCAAATTTTCCTTGGTGAGAGCTATTTGACGTCTTTGTCTTCGTGGGCCTAACACCTTCCTTCTCACGTTTTATTTCTTGGAACTAGGAAGCAGTCAGAGCCAAGGGTAACAGGACTCAGTTTCAAACACAAGACATAATCTGTAAAATCAGGCGCTGGGGTGGAGGTCAAGAGTCTCACTCCCAGAATTACAACTGTGACACAGCTGAGGGGGAAATTAAGGAAGTCTCTAGAATAAATGTGTCCTCAGAAGGCCAGAGAACACAACTAACTGAGGATCAATTCCTCTCCACCTCATATCCAGCAGCAACTGGGAGCCAACACCTCACCACAGCTCCATGGTGAGAAAGTTGGAAGCAGAGATTCCACTGACTCCTGCTGTTTGGTGGTTGTCATATTGGGACCCTGGACTTGGAATACAAGAAGCCTCACAAGAGCCACCTAAGACCTTTTAATAAGACCCTGAAACGCCAAATGAGACGAAAATGAGTCAAGATCCTAACTTCTAAGTACTAACACAGTACTTACTAGTTTTGTGACCTTGGGCAAGTTCCTGAATATCTCTGAACCTACATTTTTCCCTTGTAAATAAAGGTGATAGAACCTTCCTGGTATATTTATTGTGAGACTTAGGTAAGATTGTAGAGCTTAGCACAGAGCCTGGCATTTGGAAAAGACTTAATTAATGACAGCTATTTGTATTGTTGTTATTTTTTGTGACAGGTTTATTGAGATATAATCCACAGACCACTCGATTTACAAATTTAAAGTACTCATTTCAATGGCTTTTTATATTTTCATAGAGTTGTGCAACCATCACCCCAATCAATTTTTTAACATTGTATCACCCCCACAAGAAACTTCCTACACACTAGCAGTCCCTCCCCATTATCCCCCAAACCTAGGCCACCACTAATCTACTTTTTGTCTCTATGGATTTGGCTATTCTGGACATTTCATGAAATTAAACAATATATGGTCTTCTGTGACTGACTTCTTTCACTTGACATAATGTTTTCAAGTTTCACCCACATTGAGGCATGTGCTTCATTTCTCTTTATTATTGAATAATATTCCATTGTATGGATATACTACATTGTATTTATTCATTCATCAGTTATCAGAAATTTGGGTTATGTCCATTATTTGGCTATTATGAGTAATGCTGCAATGGACATTCATGAACAAGTTTTGTGTGGACCTATGTTTTCTCATCCCTTGGGTATATACCTAGGAGTGGAATTTCTGGGTCATATGTTCATTCTATTTTTTACCTTTTGAAGAACTTCGAGGTGTTTTCCAAAGTGACTATACCATGTTAGACTCCTCCCAGCAGTATATGAGGACTCCAACTTTTCTATATCCTCACCAACACTTGTTATTATCTGTCTGTCATTATAGCCATTCTAGTGAGTACGAAGTAGAATGTCATTGTGTTTTTACTTTGCATTTTTCTGATGACTAACGATGTTGAGAATCTTTTATGTGTTTATTGGCCACTTGTATACCTTCTTTGTATGAATGGGTATTTGATTTTATTCTATTTTTAAATTGGATTTTTGTCTTATTGAGTTGTAGGTGTTTTTTTATATATATTTTCGATATATAAGCCCCTTATCAGCTATACAACTTGAAAATATTTTCTCCCATTCTGTGGGCTGTCTTTCCCCTTTCTTGATGGTATCCCTTGAAGCAGAAAAGTTATTAATCTTGGTGAGGTCCAATTTATCTGGTATTTTTATTGCTGTTGTTACTCATGCTCTTAGTGTCATCTAAGAAATCACTGTCAAATCAATGTCATGAAGATTTCCCCCTGTGTTTTCTTCTGAGCCTTTTATAGTTTTAGACCTTACATTTAAGTCTTTGATCCATTTTGAGTTATTTTTTTTCTTTTAAGATTTTATTGGGGAATTGGGGGAGGGGAACAGCGTTGGGGAATCGGGGAAGGGGAACAGACAAGCTGCCGTCCTCTTATTCTTCAGTCTAGTTGCAGAGGACATTGCTTCACTGGCCTATGTTGGTATCATCATTGTGCTCTTCCCAGATGAGGCAGCTCAGTTGCTGGCCTCTGGATGGTCGCTCACTGCGGCTATTGGCAGCTCGCGCTGGCTGCCAGCTGCTCACGCTGGCTGCTGGCCACTCACTGTAGCTTATGGCAGCCCACTGCAGCAGGGGCTGCAGCCTACACCGTCGCCAGGGCTTGCACAGCTCAGCTCCAGGTGGAGCCATTGCTAGCTGTAGAGGGCAGTGTCACTGGCCCCTATATGTGGGATCCAAACCGGGGCCACAGGCATCCCAAAATCAGCTCTTAACCAATGCTCCACTCGGCCGGTCCTTTTTTGAGTTAATTTTTTTATGTGCTGTGAGGAAGGCGTCCAACTTCATTCTTTTGCATGTGGCTATCCAGTTGTCCGAGCATTGTTTGTTGAAAAGATTATACTTTCCCCATTGAAATTTCTGGCACCCCCTGTGGAAAAGCGATTGCTTGTTAATGAGGTTTATTTCTGACTCTTAATTCCAATCCATTGATCTATATGTTTATCCTCATGCCAGTACCATACTCTCTTGATTACTGTAGATTTGTAGTACATTTTGAAAACAGAGACAGTGCATTTTCCAACTTTCTCCTTTTTCAAGACTGCTTTTCTAATATATACAGAATCATGTCATATTTTTACATCTTCCTTTCCAATCTGGATGCCTTTTATTTCTTTTTCTTGCCTAATTGCCCTAGTCAGAACCTTTAGTACACTTTTGGAATAGAAGTGGTAAGACCGGACAACCTTGTCTTATTCTTGATCTTAGGAGGAATGCTTTCAATCTTTCACCATCAAGAATGATTTTAGCGGGCCGGCCAAGTGGCTCATTGGTTAAGAGTTGGCTTGGGAGCACAAGCTCTGAGCAGCAGGGCCACAGATTCAGATCCCACCTGGGCCAGTGACACTGCCCTCTACAGCTAAGATGGTGAAAAACAGCTCCACCTGGAGCTGGGCTGCCATGAGTCACCGGCAAAGGCATAGGCTGCAGCGGGGCTGCAGCGGGGCTGCAGTGGGCTGCCGTGAGCTACCGTGAGTGGCTGAAAGCAGCGTGAGAGGCCATGGGCCATCGTGAGTGGCTGTCCAATGGCCGGCGACCGACTGCCTCACCCAGGAAGAGCGCAATGATCACAATACCAACATGGGCCAGTGAAGCGACATCCTCCACAACTTGACTGAAGAACCACAAGAGAGCAACTTGTCTGTTCCCCTTCCCCGATTGCCCAACACTGTTCCCTCCCCCAATTCCCCCAATAAAATCTTAACAACAACAAAAAGAATGATTTTAGCTGTGGATTGTTCGTGGATGCTCTTTATCAGGCTGAGGATGTTCCCTGCTATTCCTAATTTGTTGAGTGTTTTTATCATGAAAGCGTGTTATTGTTATTATACAAAAATGCAGCTGTTCTCTTTTTTCCTTTTTTTCCTCTCTTCTCTCCCTTTTTTGATTTCTTTCCAGAGCCTGGTAGGACACAAGGACATCAGGAAAGAGGAAGCCACGGCTGCTGTGCATCCATTCTCCGATGCCCTGTGAGCAAGCATCTGCCACCTCCTCCGTCCTGCCTGCACTCCTGACCCAGGGGTGCCCTCGTTGTTCCGGCTAAGCTGCATCCCTCCCGCTTTGATCTGCTTCGCTGGCCTACTGTCTCTGGGTTCTGGGTCCCTGGTTTCCTGTCACTCTTCTTTGGGATTTAGATTCCTTTTCTACCTCTTGCCAGGTGTCCTAGACTGCTTTGGCAGCTACTGGTGTTTGGAAAGCAAAAGGCTGTTTTCCAGCCAGTCGAGTTTCCTTTTACTCCTGTACCCAGTTTGATTCCACAGATATTTCATGAGAAGTTTTTAATGACAGGCATTGTGCTTGTTTAATCCTGATACTACTCAGAATAACCCCATGATGTTGTTCTAAGTTTGGTCCCATTTTACAGAAGAGAACACAGAGGCTGCATGTGGCTAATTTGTCTGAGGTTACATATATAGTAAGCGGCAGAGCCAGTGTGATTACAGACCTGTCTGTTTGGAGTAAAAAAGAAGGATACGCGTAGTCATAATTGCTAAGATAGAACTCAGGGCATTAGTTGCCATGTTGCAATATCCAGGGAGAGCTAGGAAAGTAGTACATCTCATTTCAAATGCTAGGTGTCTATTGATCCGGCCTTGTCCAACTCCAGCTTCCGAAAAACACATGCTCACCATCCAGGACATGCCATGCCACATCATATTATCTCTGTTGTACTTTTTCATATGCTGGTACTCTGCCTCAAAAAAGCTGTCTCTTTTACTCAACAGCCAATTTCTAGCTGCCTGGCCAACTCCTACTCCTACTTCAAGACCCAATATAGGAATCACTTCCTCTGGCCAGTCTTTCTGACCCACCCCAGGCTGTGCTTCCTCATATCCCAAAACATCCATGTTACAGCACTCACCACATTTATGTTCTTCCTCCTCTCCCCCACAACCAACCAACCAACCAACCAGTAAACCACAAATGGCTTCAAGGTGGGGGCCACGGTGAGGTCTCCCCCGTGTCCCAGTTCTTAGGGTTCCTTCCCAGTGCTTCCTGAAGAACTCCTTGAACCTTGAGGATGAGCTCCTGTACAGATGCCCTCTCTGGTAGGAGATTTAAGCCCCCATTCTACCCATACACATTAACAGCTGGGACAAGTTCTTATTCCCTTCCACAGTGGAGACTCTGAATCCTACACCAAGCCTGTAACATGTGAACTTCAAGCAGTAAAGCTAGCTTTCCACTCTGCAAAACACAACTCCCAGTCACCAGGTCACCATGAGGCAGGCCTCCAGAAAGATGATAATCCAAAGGAGGAAACCCGGGGCCTCACTGAAATGCAGCTTAAGGGCGCCCTACCGCTCTTAGGTGCTTCTCGACATTGAGACCCGCTCTAAGTGCCAGAGACCACCTTTAGGCTACATTGCACAAGACATCCATTTCTTCAGCTATTCAACAAAATGATCATTTCTGACTCAATGCCAGCTCAGTAAAAAGGAGTCAGCTTCCAGAAGAGGAGCCTTCTGGGCTCTTTGTGGCAACTCTGAGAGTAAGGGTTTCACATGGCCACCTTTCGCTTTCTCCCCCAAGACAGGCTGTGAGGTCAGACCCAGGATGACAATGCCCAATAGCCCCCAAAAGGCTCTTGGCATTAATCCTTGCCAGTTTTGCTCCAAGCCCTGGCACATCCTGGGTTGAAGGCACACATGTTATTTTCATTTAAGCATGAATGTTGAACCACTGGGTATTATTTTTTTCTGGGCTTTCTGTTAACTGTCTACAAAATGTGGTTTTAAGAAATATTACTCCTGGTCATTTATCTAACACACCATACTGTGATCTGTAAGCTCCATCCTTCTTGCAGCTTTCACATTCTATTAAAATGGGATCTTTTACCAGGAAATTTACTCAGACGGGGGAGTTCATTTGAGGTTGAAACTGTAAAGTGGCCAATTATCTCTCAGCCATTGGTTGCATATGATCTTTACCCCAAGCTTTGGAAATAAAGACAACATTTAGCAAACGTTCTGCTCCAAAGCTAATGTTTTGGAAAGAATAACAGCATGTTGGGAATAAATTACATGGTCTTTAGTGCATTTTAGTGTTATTGCCTGTTAACACGCCATGTGGTGTGCCAACTCATGAGAGAACTCCAGTCTTCTACGGAATCGATTTCTGAATTGTTGAGCTTATGGCGTCCGTGTTGTACCGTTGAACAGACTCGGGGTACAGAGGGCCATGTCTGTGGGAGCTGACCTGGGGGAAACTATGAATCATAGGCTGTCCTTGTATCCTGATAATACCCAGACCGTTAGCACATTCTGGGCAATGGCATCTGAGGCTTTTCATCTAGGACTAGCCAGTTTCCCGCTTTATGAGTTGCATTGATCCTAAGACTGGGTAATCTAATGTACTTAATACAAGTAACTAATTTAACCTTACTTGAAAACCTACTAGGTACAAGGCCTTTTGCCAGGCCCTTTGGAAGAATAGTAGGATGCTTTAACAGATCCTTGATTCCATTTCTATGAAATGTCCAGAATAGGTAAATTCATAGAGACAAAAAGTAGATTAGTCGTTTCCTAAAGCTGAGAGGATAGGGGAATTAGGGAGTGTTGGTTTTTGGGAGTAGTGAAAATGTTCTAAATTGGTTGTGGTGAGGGTTGCACAACTCTGAATGTACTAAAAGCTCTTGAACTATACATGCTAAATGGACAAATTGTATGGCATGTGAATGATACCTCAATAAAGCTGTTTAAAAAAAAAACAAAACCTTGCTCTCACAAAGACAGAAAAGGTGTGAATAATTTCAGGTGGGAAATGCAAAGAAGTAAAAACAAGTATCACAGAATGCTAAGGGGGATCCAAAACAACTTCACTTCTTTCCGGCTCTGTAGGACTTCCCCTCTGAAACAGTCACAATCTCTCTTGGTGCACATTGGGGTCTTGGAGGGTAGGAAAGAGGAACTTTCAGGAGCAGGAAGAGAGCTTGTAATAATGGAATAGAAATGAAATCTATGGGAAGGTGGCAAAAGATACCCTGGGAGCAGAGACGTCAGACTTAAACCTCTTGGTGGGGTCCCAATGCAAGTGGGTACCTCCCGTAGGCTGGTCAAAAGCAAAGTGTTTCATTGAAAGGGGAAACGAGGGAAGGGTGATATTCCTTCAGGCTGAGAGGCAGCTCCTCTTAGTGTAGCTTCTCTATTCAAAAGACAAATTCACCAGAAGAGCGCTATTCCCTACCCCCAGTCTGCCTCCCATGCTCCTAGGCAAAGGGCGCTGGGATCAGGGCTGCGCTCGAAGTAAATCAACAGGAACTAGCCCTGTAGCAACTTGTAACCCTAAATACTGCCCCATGCACAAACAACACAACCCTGGTTTTCAGGCCAAGTAGGCTACCACAGAATGCTCACATGATTTGTCTTTATTGTGGTGGGCTCATTTTACTTAAAAAGATCCACTTTCATCTGCACAGTGCCCCCTCTCTGCCACCATTTTTTGTTTGTTTGCCTCATTTCCAATGCTTAGTCAAAAACAAAACTATCAGATATATTTAATATAAATAATTCTAAGTAATTTCAAATGTGAACATACTTTTTAAACTTTTAAACTACGCAAAATATTTTAAATGATGAATTGCTTCTGTAAGCCATATTAACCTCTCAAGCAGCACTGCATGTAAGCATTTTTAAGAAAAGGTTCATCAAGGGATTGTTCTACAGGAGTGTGGACATGAGTGGCAGATTTGGTTTCCTCTGTAGCTGGGGACCTCTGCTTCCTCACCCTGACTGTGAGAACCTGCCGCCCTGTGTGCTGTTCCTGGTCTTTACATTTCTTCTAGCTGGAACAAAGGCTGAGCTGAGGGTTCAGTTAAAGAGAAGGTGGAGCATGGGGCAGTGCGCCCAAGCTTTCCTTCTCTCCTCTTGGAAGTTCCTGCAATTGGGTGCCAGTTCCAAACTGGAGATCTTTGAATCTCAAACTGGGCTAAGTGATGAGGGGCCACTCCTGCTCCTGATCTCCATTTCCCTGGAAGAACCAGAGAAAAAGATCTCCCTTTTCCAGCGCACGTTGCCACCCACCTTCCATGACAATGCAGCATTGGCTTTGGGAAGCAGCCAGATTTCTGGTGTGGGACTTGAACCCTTGGCCTCACCGACAAAGGCAAGGGTGCTACCAGCTGAGAGGCACAGACCTATTTCCTGAGCGAATGACTACACAGATCCAAAGGTATGCAAGGCGTTTCTCCCCCCCCCCCCCCGCCACCTCGCCCAGCCTGGCATGGCTGCTGGCACAGCCACAGGTGCCCCCTTTCCCCCCTCCCCCTGAGCAGCTGCTGGGCCACGGCCAGGCCTCCAGAGGGCAGGGCTGTTTGTCAGCTTGTTAGTGCGTTTCTTCACCTTCAGTTTCCCTAACTTGAAAATAACTAGAATAAAAACTCACTTTAATGAACAAATTTGACTCTCTTTTTTTTCTTCTTCTTCTCCCTTCTCCTATCTAACAGCTGTTTTAGTTTTAATAGAACCATTGATACATGACACAGTATACAAATTTATATTTCCCTCAGTTTTCAGGCCTTCTTCACCCTGTAGATGGATACGAATAAGCTCAAACTCTAGAATGAAAAAGGTCAGAATATCAATGAAAAGAAGATGGGAAAAAGGCACAGGTCTGAGTCATCCAGACATTGAGTTATTTTCTGATAAGAAATGTTTTTAAGAAGTATGAACAACATAGAAAAACGCTCATTCTCATCTATGATTTACAGTCACCTAAAAATGGATAATATATGAGGAAAGATTAACAGGGAACACAAAAACCTAAAGCAGAATGTGAATATTTTCTTTGTTAAACTTCTTCTAATGTTGTTATTGTTAGTATCACATCTTTCTTTTTAATGAGAGGAAAGGAAAACCATGTAACAAATAACACACACACACACACACACACACACACACACACACACACACACACAAAACAGCCCTGCTGCTTTTTAAGCTTGGTACGTTAACAACTGGATATAAAATGAATCCTCAGTCCGTCATTCCTTTTCTTTCTCCCTTGCCAAGCACAACTCTGTTCTCAGGAGTAGCTTCATTCCCAGGATTCACTCTGACCGCCCACTCCTGATGTGGGGAGGAGTGATAACTGCCATAGCTACAAGAGGGCATGTGATCTACTGTCTTCCAGAAGGGGTCTCTGAGCATGCTTAGTAGCCAAAAGGTCCTTCTCAGACCTCAAGGACAGGGCCGTGAATTCCCAAAGGCTTAGCATGGTACCCACGTTTCCTCCCCAGCTCACTCCCAATAAGACGGGATGAGAAGGACTCTCTGACACAGGTACCTGGCCTGGGCATCCTGACCTCTATGCCAAGTAAGGCTGTATCTCAATAGCTCCATCATCTGCCCCAGAGCCTGTCTGCAATTTTCCTACGTCAGCCTGAGAACATGGAGGGAACATCTGAGAACTGTGACTGTGATTGAATGGGTTCCACTGGCAATGTGAGCAGTCTGACCTACTTTTTCAAAGTGTTCCTCTCACACTTCCTCTTCGGGCTCTCCCTAAAGATCCAGGATAGGGGAAGGATCCAAACCAGTACTCCCACATTGTATGTTTGTGTACTTCTGTTACAAGCTCTAGTGACAAAATGCCTGGCCTCAAATCGCAGTGCTATCATTTGTTAGCTTGGACTAATGACTTAACACCTCTGAGCATCATTTTTCTTCATGGTAACATGGGAGACATACTAGTGCCTACTTCCTTTGGTTGTTGTGAGGATGAAATGAAATGAGGCTTGTAAAGTATTCTCACAGTGCCTAGCATATAATGAGAATTCACCAAATGTTAGTAGAGATGTTTGTTAGCATTATCATGATCTTTTTTAGATCGCCCCTCCGTTCTTCACTTTATCCCTCTCAAAGTGAGCTAGAAGCACCTTGATAGAGCGGAAAGAGAAGGGAACCTGAAATCAAATCTCTTCTATTCTACTAGGTGAGAGACCTTTGACAAGTCAGTTTGCACATCTGCATTTCCTCCAGCATCTGTAAAATACAGATAGTGTCACTTACCCCCTAGGGCTCCTGGGAAGACCCAATGAAATTAGATACAGGAAAGTGCTTGATACATAATGAAATGTCACCAAATGATGGTCGAATCAGGACTCAGGTTTGGATCCCTTATCCAGCTTGGCCCTTTTTAGCTTAGGTTTGCAACTAAAGGAGAAGGCATCCCACCCTCTCCTATGCCACTTCCAGCAAAGAGCAGCAGGCCAGGGAGCCAAGGCATGAGCGAGCTTTTGGCAGGCGCCAGACAAGGAGTGTGATCACAAGACCACCGTGCAGAACTCTGACAGCCGAATGCGCAAATTATGCTATTCAAGCTGGAATATCACCCAAGTGTGTTTTGGAACCGCAGTGACCACATCCAGCTGGACTGGGGAAGTAAAGCTGTCCAGCCAAAGGTTTTATTATTTTTATTTAAAACTATGAATCATCAGACAAGCAACCCTTTCCAGCCAGGTGCTGTATTCAGATTCCACATAACATCTACTTCTTTGGCAGCTGAGCACAGCACAAAAGTGCCCATGAGAAATTATTTGGGCCCGGGGAGAACTCAGAGGTCAACCTCTTAGTGGTTGAAGCAAGGTGCCCTTAGAATATCACTTACACCCTCTAGGACTCAGTTTCCTGATGGGCAAAAGAGGATGCTAATAGGAAATACTGCACAGGTTGTTGTCAGGATGAAACAACATGTGTGAAAAGTGTTCAGAAAAGAGCATGTTACAGAGTAAGTGCTGAATGTGAGTTTGCTATGATAGCGATTACTGTACTAAGGCCTTTGAGACTTTTAAAAGTCATCACATTCTCGCCTCTGCTCTAAACAGCTTACACTCTTCCTGAAGAAAGACATAACACATGAAATGATGACACAGAGCTGTTTGGAATACATGACCACTGAGCAAGATACCTATTGTCTTAGTGGCTAGAAATAATTCTATGCTGGAGAAAATATTAGAACTAAGTGTTACAGGAACTTGAGGAATCGAAGTAATGGGTAGAAGGGAAAGGGGGTCCTATGGGGGGGTGGGGTGAAGAGCTAGGTAAAAACTATCCAGCCTTTCCTGGCAGAGCCTGGCTTGCCTCTGGCAGCTCGGTTGTAAACACACACACACACACACACACACACACACACACACGAAATATCCAGGATTTTCAGAATTTGCTAAAACTGCCTGATTTCACCTGCTTCATGCATCAATCCTTGGTTCCATTCTCCTGACTGCTCAGCCACTAATTCTCATGGCCTACTTACTGTTTTCTCTTAATCTTGATCCATTCCATCAACACGTCTTTACATTTTTGACCCCAATTTCCTCCTGTCCACAATTTCCCCTCATCGACTCTAGAGGGAAAGCATTCCAGCAGGTTGATCCATGTCCCTGGAACCCTTTTCCAAATACTGTGTCCACAGGGAGCCCCTACAAGTCTCATGAACAGATGTGGGTAAGCTGTCATAGGCCCTGCCATATTTTAGGGACAATGGGTAAATCGAGTTCACTTTTATCAAGGCAGTAGAGAGTAATGAAAGTGCATTAGAGTCACACTCAATGAAGGCGCTTCCCAGAAGCACAGACCACTCAGTGGGACAGTCCCTCTCCCTGTGGTTGTGCCAGTGAAAGGAAAAACCAGGGCTCTGGATGTAACAGATGGGTGTATTTTCACCTATTCTCAAAAGGCCTCCCTGATGATTCCCATGCAACTTCAATCATTGGCTTGCTCAATCTTCTCAGCACTTGATTACCAAGACTGCTTTCTGTATTGGGCAAGGTCGTCTAAATGCTAACCAGGAGGTGAGTGTCCACGTAGCAACAGCCTCATTGTTTTTGTGGTTTTCTATGTATCTACAAAGATAAGCTCTGTACTTAGTGTGTATGGAGAAAACACACTTACATGCAAAACACAACAAGAACAAGAACAACAAATCCCAAAACAAAAACACTCTGAGGTCGCTTGGACTTTGAAAAACAACCCAAAAAGTCCAAAAGTTGTAGGCTCTCACCCTGGCTCTGTAATCTACTAGTTTATTAGAGACATATGGGTGTGTTACAAAAGTTTCTGTACTTCCTTCCTTATCTGTAAAATAGATATTATGAAACTAATCATGCATACCCTGAGAAGAATCTTCTGGCCAAGAGATAACAGGTGTAAAGTCCTATCTGGAGAACCTTCTCAAATTGAGATTGAGAAACTCAATCTCAATTTAAGGAGTTTTGGTTTGTTTAAGTGGGAAAAAAAGACTTGTTTATGGGAGGAGAAGGAAAAAATGAAAAGGACAACCACTGTAAGAGGATTCTACATGTTATTTTTTTATGTTAGAATTTTATTTTCTTATTTGGAGACAGAAGGAAAAAAGGTAGAGTATTGTTTTAAAGTCCTTCTGAACCCCGGGTTGGGGGAGACTAGTGATACAGACCTTAGGGTTGGCTGGGTTTTGCTGTCTCTGCTTTGCCTAGATGTCTCTTGGATGCCACTTTTCACCAGGTACTGAAGGGAAACATGCTCAAACAGCTGCCCAGTATTGAATTGGCTCAAGTCTGTTAGTCTTAGCTGACCTCTTAGAAACTATACATTAAATGTGCTGGGGGGAAGAAAGTACATTCCTTTGTTTTGAGGAAGTGTCAGCTTTGGCTCATTCTAGGACTGACCTCCCAGGTTTCTTCATTTTTCCCTTCTCTTCAGACATCTTTCTTTAGGACATTTTATTCCCCACGAGCGGTAGCAGGATTCAGATCCAATGCAGTGGTGCTATTAAGAGCTTTGGACAGAGTGAAAATATTACAACTTGCTGGCTGATGTGAGCGATTTGGAATAACGTGCTGACATTTGAATTTTGTGAGCCTTGGGTTAACCTGGCACTCTTCGGGTCACTTGCACTCCTCGTAATTAGAATAGAGCATAAAGTGTCTAGTAACCAGCGCAGAAACGAACCACCATCTAGTGAGTGCCTGCTACATGCCAGGCTTTTCCAGACCCTTCTGGTTAACCCATCTGATCCTTACAACAGCTCCTGAGACAAGTACTGTCATCTCCCTTTTATGGATAAGTAAACTCATGAGTTAAATAATTTGCCTAAAACCACATGGCTGGTAAGTGGCAGGGAATGCTTCTCAGAGGAGATGAAGTTAATCCAAGTTCTGACACAGGGAAGATGTATCACCCAACGAACAGGAAAGGCACTCTGTGCATCAGATTTGGCCGTATATAGATGAAGGAGTGAAGACCAAAGGCTCGGATTCCAAGATGTGTTTCAATATTTATGGGCTGTGTGACGTTGGACAAATCACTTCACATATCTGGATTTTAGTCCTCTGCCTCCTAAGATTATTGGAAAGATTAACCAATGTAATATATGTAAAGAAGCTATCACAAGGCCTAGAACATAGGAAGCACTTTATAAATTGTAGTTACCATTATCATCGTCATTATTAAACCCATTAATCTCACCAGGAGTGTAATTATCATTAACACTAAATCTATTTTGTTTACTTTTAGTATTTTAAGAGGATATAAGCATAGATACTTGTATAAAAATGTTTTGTACACAAAACATTTGAAGTGATTTTAAAGCACAGGAATTTATTTTAAATCTTAGGGAGCTGAAAAATATAATTTTCAAATGTAATCATTTAGATGCAAGGTAACTGCTGTGTACTTCACAATTGTCTTGACTCTTATCTTAACCAGAGTCTTAACCAGAGCCTATGAGTATGGAAAGATGATGCAAAGTGAAAAAGCAAACACATTTCACCTATCTCTTCAGGCCATGATGTTCGCATTTATAAAGGTTAGCCGTATATTTATTGCTCAGTTAGTCACTGGCTTCATCTGGGATCTTTAACAAGAAGGTCAGTCAAATCGCCTACGGTGAATTCCATCAAAAAGGATGGGGTATCAATCAGAGATTTACTGTCTTATAAATAACAGGGTTCTCTTAAAACTATGATTAGGGAAAAGAAACAATAAAGATTCAGGATTCTCTTTGTGCCAGAGGAGATGGAAAGGAGGAGAAGAGAGTCCATCTTCACTCACCACTGTACACAGCTTCAAATACACATGTCCCTCTTGCCAAGCCCCGCATGAGAAAGGAATCGAGACTAGGACACCCTGGAATGCCTGTGGCTAGCTTCTGCCAGTAGGAGTCTATGAGATGCATCAGTTCTGTAAACACTTCTGAGAGGTCAGCCCTACTGACCTACTGTGAATTCAGTGTTTCCAAGCAGCAGTCAGGGTGATGATGCTGGTAATAAAAAATCGCCATAATGCCTCAGCATGGTTTTGCTGCCCTAAGGACTAGATGACTGTTCACAGCCCATTTTGTAGACTGTGTTTTGGCCTAACTCCTGCGTCAAAGGACACTTCTGGAAATCAGAAAGAGGCTGCTGCCATCAAAATCACTGTCCCCCTCACAGCTATTTTTCACATGTTCTGATAGACTTTGTTTTCCTGTATATGTGTACAAACTTCATTTTCAATACAGGGGAAAGTGCGCCAAATGCATCCTGAATCATTAATGGAATAACATTCATCCATGGCTGAGTAGGACTCAGGAATAGGTCAGTACTTCTCAGGCTTTTTGAAGGAATCCCTCCCTGTCTCTTCCACAAACCTATCGGGTTGTCGGAAAAGTCATGATGCATTTTTGCAACGAAAAACATAGAAAAAAATACGTGATGACTTTTCTGACAACCCAATATTTTTTTATGATGAAGCTGACAGCATTTTCTTGTTCTTTGAAATATATGAATTGGAGGGAATATTTTGTATGACTTATGTAACACAAACACTGTCACCCCCACTCCCAGTGCAAAGCTCAGAGTGTACTAACATGTCCCTGTCCAGTCTCCAGGTTTAGGTAGCAGACTTCCTTCCTCAGTCTCTACCACCCTCCTTAGGTGCACAGAGGTCCACCTGAGATGTGAGATAACTCAGGTATTGAGGGGGCTCATCTTTACAGGGGAGTGGCTGTTTCCTGCCTTTTGCAGAACAGAATTACTGACTGGAGTCCACTGTGGGCACAGGTAGAATGATTACTTCCAATTACATAACGGCTGAATAAATAATTGCTGAGGTCCAGTAGTGGAGTCAGGTTCCCCAAAGGATTATGTCTCATTGCGTCACCCATAGGCCACCTATCCTGGCAAACAGTCATGTGATGGGGAGACTGGAATTCTTTTCCGGGTCCTGTACAATTCCTGGACTTTCAGGTGGTAGCTCTCAGGCAGTGGTATACTGGTATATGTTTATCAACTAAAAGTTGATAAAAAAAAGTCCTGATTGGAAAGAGATGCATAAAAAGGCCCTTGAGACAGACAGAGAGAGAGAGAGAGACAGAGAGAGAGAGAGAGAGAGAGAGAGAGAGAGAGAGAGAGAGAGAGAGAAAGAGAGAGAGAGATATTTTATAGTTTGTTTTTCTGCATGTGTGATATTGGTGATATTGACAGGTAGAGGGACAATTTCAGTTTTCTCAAATTGCAAATGTTCTTTGTGGATGTTTGAAACCAACCCCAATGATCTTTCTTTTCTTCTGCCCATTGTTTGAATGTTGGTGTTCCTCAGCCTTTCGCCCTGAACCATGCTATCCATGCAATGCGTGACATGCTGCCCACATTTTGATGAATCTTGAGACGGCATCTCTAGCTCAGAACATTCATCTGGGCTTCAGATCCAACTTCAAACACTTCACAGAATACCTCTCTCTTGATATCTTCTGTGTATCCAAAACTTAGCACGCCCAATGCTAAAATCAGCATCTTCCTTTCTCCTCACCACTACATCTCACTTTTCTGCCTTGATTCCATCTTAGTGAATGATGGTTGCTTTCCACGGTTCCTATGCTAAGCTACAAGCTTTAGAAAGTCAACCTCTATTCTTCTATCTTAAACCTCACATAATTCATCAAGTCCTACACATGCAGGAGTATATATAATATGTAATACTATATGTATCACATATTTAATCTATTTAGTATATAATATTTAAGTATACTCACTTATCTCCTGCTTATACATTAAAATTGCCCTAATTTAGGAGTTACAATTTCTCACCCAGTTCCCAACATCCTGCTAATTCAGGAAAGGCAAATACACAGCTTATGCCTGCTGCCACTTTCTCTTCTTTCCCTTCTTACACTCAAGACAGGCATCACTTCTTTATTACAGGAGACTTTCTTGATGAGTCAATATGCAGCTTTAAAATCCTCCTCAAAGCAGCACTCCATAGAGACACTACCAGACAATCACATTAAATGGACAATCACATTAAAACCCCTTTGTCATCTCTTCTCTATCTTTCTGTACCCGATGGTGTATCGATAATATAGATTATGTTGCCAGAAACTTACCACCAAGGGAAATCTGATTATGTTGCTTTTGTGTTTAAAAATCTGAGAGTCCAGGGGCGGGCTGAGTGGCTCAGTTGGTCAAGAGCGCGATCTCTGAGCAACAGGGTCACTGGTTCGATTCCCACAAGGGCCACTGAGCTGCGCCCGAGCTGAGCTGTCACTGAGCTGCCAACAGGTGGCAGGATGGCTCAGCTGGTGAGAACCCATGCTCCTAACAACAAGGTTGCCAGTTCTACTCCCGCATGGGATGGTGTGCTATGCCCATCCGCAACTAAGATTGAACATGGCACCTTGAGCTGAGCTGCCACGAGCTGTCCACGGGTGACTGGATGGCAACTGGACTTGGAGCTGAGCTAGCTGCGCCCCCCACAACTAATACTGAAGGACAAAAACTTGGCTGTTCTCTTCCCCAATTCCCCCAACCCTGTTTCCCTTCTCCAATTCCCCAATAAAATCTTTTAAAAAAAAATCGGAGAGTCCCCTCTCACTTACAATATAAAGTAACAGATCACTGGTTGGGTGCATAAGCCCTTTTACAATCTAGTCATCATGGAAATTTTCACATTCATTTACCATTTTTAACCCAGATAGCCTAATCTCTCGTGGCTACACATCTCTCCCATTCCTGCGGTCTGAAGGTGTCTCACGCTTCCTTTGCACGTGCCCTTACCTCTTCCTCTCCCTTCCCATTCACCATCCGCCTATTAAAGCCCTATCTCCTCTTATCCTCTCCTGAGTTTCTCTGCACAGAATTAGTGGATCCTTCCTCTGCATCTCACTTTTTTTACCCTTTAATAGAGCACATAGCACTTTTCATTAACATGCTTCTAATTGTTTACACATATGTCTGGGAGATCATTCCAGGTAATAACTATGTCCTAATTCAATGCATAATGCCTAGCAGGTGTTCAATTAATATATGTTAAAAGAATAAATACAGTGGGCATGCCTCCTTTCTCTTTGGAATGTTTGCTTATTTGCCTTTGGCCACTAAGTCAACAAATACATTTTTTAATATCACTATGTGTTAGTCATTGAGCAACATCCACGACAGAAATGTGCAATTTCTGCCAAAGCATCACACTGTATCTAAAGCAACAGGAACCAAGTGAGAACCACTTTAAGTAGCTTTTACGCAAACATTTCAATCTGTCACGCTCCCTTCCATGGGTGAAGTAACTGTAAATGAAGTATTTGGCTCTCGGAGAGTTATGGCACAATTCTTGGCTCACTTTGATAAATATTGATCTTGTATAAATTACTCAGGAGAGGCAGTCGATGGTTCTCTGAGCCACACACACAACCCCCCACTCCCCTTTATGCAAAGACATAAATCATTTATGAATAGAGCCCCACATGCTCTATGAATAAGTCCCTTGGATTCCAAGATGACTGATACTCAAGTATTTTTCTCATTTGAGTGCAGGCCTAAATTTAAGCAAGCAGTCAGACTACATGAAGTTACAATGCCCTTCTGTTCACTGTAAGGTGAGAGATGCATAATAGGCTTTCAAGGGTAAACATGGCATGTTTCAAAATAAACACCATTCAATGCGACTCCACATTTGTGCCTTTAATAAAGCTGATGGCAAGGGGATAGCTCTTTAGAAACATCTCATGTCATGTTCATTCAATATTAAGTTTTAGTTGCTGGTGAAAAGAGGGGGGTTAGTGTATGTGTATGTGTGGAATTGTGGAGAATTCGTTTTCTTTGACTACAGTTGAATCAAGGCTTGGGTTTCATCTGGAAAGTTGTGAATAGCACAATAAGGGGCCTGTGTGTGGTGAGGAGTCATTAAAATAAAGAACCAAAGGGCAGCAAACATTGGTTTTCTGGGATCCTTGTGGTAAGATTAATAATGAGAATGTTTAACCTCTGGGGACTTCATCACTGAAGAGACAGGAGGGAGGATAAAGAGACATACTGACAAATCGCTTTGTGGTCTCTTGGCAGGAGCTGGAATTTGTCATTAGAGCTCACACAAAGGTTCAAAATGCTGAAACTTCTTGGGAAAAATAAAGGAATGTGGTATGCTTTTTGGTACCTTTATTGATGTGACTTTCCCCACCTGGCATGTTTTCTGCCCTCCAGTTCCAACTTTTTCACATTCTGTGCATTTTTGTCAGTTTCTCTCACAGTTTAAGTTGCATATAACCCACGACACACGACATTTTATTTTTAGGAATTGATGGACAGAAGTTTTTAAATGAGGGCTCAGAGATATACAAAAAGGAGAATTACTGCAGAATTATTTATAAAGGGGAAAATGGAAAACCACCTAAATGCTCACCATAGGAGACTAGTTAAACAAATTATGGAACGATCCCACAAAGGGATGAAATGCAAACAGTTAAAAGCACAGTTAGGTAAATATAAATACCCATATAGAAGGCCGTTGAAACTGTATTGAGGTTTTAAAAAAGGGCAGAGAGGCTGCGAAACAGTATAGTATGATTCCTTCAAAAAGAAAACAAAACTACTATATCATGTATATGACTTGCATATATACAGCTATGGCTTATGATAGTTACGTCTTGGGAATATAATTAGAGCAAAAGGGGGGTGAACTTTTACCTCTTCTATTAAACATGTCTATGTTAGTTGAACTTATTATAATGCATAAAGATTATTGCTTGTTTTGGTTTTGATAGTTCAAAATATTTTTAATAAAAAGCTTATTTGTCTTTTACAGACAAGCTCAGTATCATTTTATCTAGGAGTGAATTCTCCCATTTCTGCAATGCAGTAGAATTTTGTACAAATTTTGTAATACTTGCTGCATATTGTTGCAACATTATGGAAATGGCATGTAATTTGATATCAGAAGGCTTGAGTTCAAATCCAGTTCTGCCACTTTCTAGCTGTAGAGTAATCTTGGGAAATATAACTCCTAAGCCTAAATTTTCCTTGCCGCAAAATAAGAGAAACAACGCCATTTTCACTGGATCCTTGAGAGTTGCAAAATGAGAGGCATTAACAAACTGGTTATTTATGTGGGTCTCCTGTGCATCCTAATACATTTCAATTCCCAGGAGAGCAGGGACTACTACGTCCATTAAGTCATTCAATAGATACAAGTTGAACAACTATCATGTGTCAGGCACAGTGTTAGGCTCTACTAGGGATACTACGATGAACAAGAAAGATGGCACCTTGTCCCACATGAAACTTATACAATAAAGTGAAGAAATCACACAAATAATCAGACAATTACCAAACAGTGTAGTGGGTGTTATAATAGGAGAATCAGGAGACTATTTCTGTAGAAAGTGGTATTTTCAGCTGAGACCTGGAAGAGGAACAAGCTTTTGCAGGCAAAGAAGACAGGATTTGAAGAGTGTGTCAAATAGAGGGAAATGGGACGAGTGAGAGCATAATATAGGACACTGAGAATATTAAAGTCACCATGGCTGGAATGTGAAGGGGAGGAGAGAAGGGTGACTACGAGATGAGGTCTTGCACCCCCCTCAGGTGCCTTCTCATCCTCCCTGAGTGTTGCTGACCCTCCTGGGGGCTCACAATTTCACAGGAGGTTAGAGTGTATATGTTTTCCCGGCAAGCCTAGTTCAGCAGCCACTGGAAGGTAAAAGGATCTGAGGCTGAGAGAGCCAGCACCTTCTTAGTACTTATCCAGAGCCCCGGCAGGCTCCAGAAGATATAAGTCCATTCCACCTCCTTCAGAGCTAGGACACAAGACAGAGGGATGTTCTACATTTTTTTTTTTTTTGAGGGCAGTGTCACTGGCCCTCATACGTGGGACTGGAACCAGGGCCGCCGGCTTCCGAAGCCAGCGCTTAACCACTGCGCCACTCGGCCGGCAGACAGAGGGATGTTTCTAAACGAGGTCACCTGGGACGTGGAAGAGATGAAAGGATGGAGGAGATGGGAGATGCATTTTTGTCTGTTATGTCAGGCACTGGTTATATACAGCAACTCAGCTATGTCCTTGGTTCTCTTAAGGACAAAGAGGCAGAGGGAGGGGGATATATAAGCATACAAACCCCAGATACTTAAAAATCAAGAGAGGATGGGACGGTAGATGAGGATAAAAGGAATCAAATATGGTAGAAGGAGAACTGACTCTGGGTGGCGAACACACAATGTGATCTATATATCATGTATTATAGAATTGTACACCTGAAACCTATGTAACTTTATGAACAATTGTTACCCCAATAAACTTTAATAAAAAAAAATCAAGAAGTTTCTGACCAAATGGAAAGCTCTGGCTTCAAGACAAATACATGAAATAAAAAAGGTATCCTGCATGTGAGCAACATAACACAAAGGCTAAGAACCATAACATTTTGGTGCTCACACTGGCTCTGAGGTCACCTGGCTCTCTTATTTCATGAAGGAATAAGAGACACCCAAGGACAACGAACTCATCACTTATCCATGGAGGCATCCGTGAGTTATCTCTAACAAGTGCCTACTGGGTGCTCCCAGTCCTATATGCTGAGACTAGAAAGACAGAAGAGTGCTTTTCTCTGGCTACATGGTGCTTATCTAGTAGTAAACTATTTAAGATAGTTTGAGATATGACACCATACAGTAGAAACATCATGAGTAAAAGCTGGAGGAAGGGATTCAGGAAGCTCTCACTAAAGAATACGGCATTGAACTTGTTCTCGAAGGAAGCACGGGCCTTTTGCAAGCTCAAAGCGGGAAGATAACCCTGTAGATAGACAGAGCAGTTGGGACACAGACAATGGCATAAACATACTAAACCAAGACAGGAATCAGCAATAAAGCAATGTCAGACCACCTGGTCACGATATGAAGGGCACTTCCTTAACATCAATCCCATACCTGAACAAAAAGGAAGCTTGAAGAGGATAGATGCATTCATATCTTCTGATGCCATATTTGCTGAACAAAAATATCTTAGTAACACGTTATGGATTTGAGTGTCTAAGAATTTTAGTTTTCAAAGGGTAAAGGAAGAAGAAAGCATGAATGGATCTTAACCACTTAATTCAGATTTATAAGGAAGGAAATAATGGTTATGTGCAAGGTAGATGGGTGGATCAAGTGGTGGAAGCGGGGCAGATGCCTTTTAAATAGGCTAAGTGATTATGTACGTAATTTTACTTAGTTTTCACCACAACTTGAGGTATGACTATAATCACCCCCATTTTAGGGATGAGAAATATCAAGGCTCGGAGACATTAAGTGACTTATGAGCACAGAGCCAGCAGTGCTAGGCTCAGAATTTGAGTCCTCGTCCATCTCCAATGAGAGTGTTCTTTTTTAATCATGTGACAATCTCTCCCAGGAAACCTAGGAGAAAGAGGCTGTGGTATCTTGAAGTCCATAAAAAATAAGTAAAGCAATCCAACAAGTTCAAAAGAGGGATATCTATAATTCCATGGCTGAGGACTATAAAAGAAATATAGCTTGTGAAGGATAGGCAGAGTTCCCCCCATTTTATTACAAAAATTTTCAAATAAACACAAAAGTTCAAAGAATTGTACAGTAAACACTAATTTTTCCACCACCTAGATTCTACAATTAACATTGTACTATTTTTGCTTTGTCAAGATTGGTGCTTTTTTTAAAAAAGTACAATTCTGACTATATAATCACTAGCAGTTATAAGTATAATCACAAGTCCACAAATAACTATAAAAATGTAAATACTAGACCGTATGTTCCTTGAGGTCAAGGACCATGTTTGTTTGTTTATCTCTGCACAGCCAATACCCTGCTTGGCTCCTGGCACAGAGCCTCCCTTGTTAAGTCTTTACTGAATGAACGGATGACATAATCCCAGTGAGGAAAGATGGACTTCAGCTAAAGAAGCTAATCTAGTACACTCTCTGATAAGTTAATAATAGGGGAGAGAAAATGTTGTACAGATGGAAGGACCCACAATTCATCAGGGACAAATATATCAGAGGATTGTCAGATTGGTAAAGACAAGAATAAACGGAAGTCAGTCTGTCTGCATATCCTGACATACACTACAAATGGGTGTGGAGAGGTAAAAACCAACATGGTAAAACTCATTAGAGATTAGTGTGAAAAGTCTTTCATTTTGGTTACTGATCAATTACACAGGTAGATGATGAGGGAGCTGCCCCTTGGTAGGATTTGTTTATTTAAAATCTGAAAGTGGGGTGGAAAGGAAATTGATTGTTATGAGCTAGTAGTATAAATGTGTAGTTTAAAAATACAAACCAGACTTAGCATTAACAGAAAAAAAATATAGATCACAAGGAGTAAAGTCCCGAGATAGTCTGAGCATTCCTTTCAACACTGGGAGCCATAATAGTGTTACTGAATAAACTGTACTGTGTCTACAGGAACAGAGAAAGGAGTTTTTGGTGATAAGGGGTTAGAAAATTATCGTAGATTTAGAATCATTAAAGGAAGTGGGGATGTAATGCACAGTACTGGTGACTGGTTAACACTGCTATGACACATAGAAGAGGGTTTGGGGGAGAGTAGGACCTGGGAATTCTCATCACAAGGAAAAGTGTTTTTTCTTTTCTCTTTATTGTGTCTATGTGAGATGATGGATGTTAGCTGAACCTGTTGTGGTCATTTCACAATACAAGGAAATCAAACGATCGTGCTATAACACCTTAAACTTATACAGTGATAGGTGTCAATTATTTCTCAATAAAACTGGAAAGAAAAAGGAATGTGGGTGGTTAGACTAAAGAGGAGAGAATAAGGGATAATATGATAGTGATCTTCAAATATTTGAAAAGCTGACAGAAAAGGAAGTCGAGATGGTAGCTAAGCTGACTACATATACATATATTCATATGAAACAGTCATATTTTATATTTTTAAAATATACACACATAAATACATACATAAGAATTAAAACAAGGATTGGAACATAGGAAGTGTTACACTTCCTGGTCCAGAAACAAACAGAAAAGGAATAAGATAAATTGCAGAAACAGTTGGAGGTCAGGATTCATGTAGAAGAATACAATTATAAAAAATGGGAACAGAAAAAGGATGATCCATGTTTGGAGGTCATCTCCCTCTGGTGTCTCTAGTGAGAGTAGAAGAGTCACTGAGCTGATTAACCACCATCTACCACACACATGCACACATGTGTACACACACACACACACACACACACACACACACACACAGAAATAGAGATGAGAATCTGCTCTGAGATGAGAATGGTGAATGTGGAAGGTAGAGGCAGACAGGGTAGTTCCAAGGTACTGGTGAGGCAAGAGACCATCCCTAGAGGCATGGCTGATGGCATCAAGGGCCCTACCACTCCCGCTGGAAACTGGGTGGAGAGTGAGGTCAGCAATAGTTCTCACACCTCCTCCTCTTAAGCAAGCAGAAGGTTGAATTTGCACTCTCAACTACAGGGATGAGCACAAAATGTGAAGAAATACCAAGTATCCAACAAAAATCTATATCATAAAGATAAGACAATAAATTCAACAAATAGATCTTATACCCAAGGAAATAGTTAATAGAGCAATTAACAAGGCTTGTGGAAAATAGATATGTTCTTTACTATTTCTGAAAGTAAAGCTAAGGCCAACAGATGAAAGTAGCAAGAGTTCGACTTTAGCACAGTCTGAAGCAAGTCAGATAATTATGTTTAACCAACAATGGACATCAATAGAGCACACACAAGCTCTAGCCTTGACTCCATCCAATATGGCATTTTAGTCAAATACTCAGTTAAAGGCATAAAAAGGTGCATTATCAAAACAGAGCAGCTTAGTTTAAAAAACAAAAAAAAAACTCAACAGACTAAAATTAATTGGCCCAGATACCAAGGGACAGGAATAAATAACCCTATAATCACTGGGCTTGGCAAGTAGTAGCCCTACAATAAATATTTATCAAATAAACTCAAGCTCTGTCAGGGCAAATACATGTCCATCTTTATTCATACATGAATAAGTGTTCGAGTTTATACATGGTGTTCACTGAATTTTCATTCTAGAAGGGAAGCCTGCTAATAAATAAATACATAAATGTATGTAATGATACTTCCCATGAAGAAAAATACAAATGAGTAAGAGGACAGAGAATAATGTGTAATCCATCTTGTTTGTTTGTTTTGTTTTAAAGGTGAGAGATGACTTTAGAGAGGGAGACATTTGAGCAGAGACCTACATAAAGTGAGTCAGTGTATTAGTTACCTATCACTGTGTAACACATTACCCCTGAACTGAAAACAGCATTTATTGTGTCCTGGTTTCAGGGCGTCTGGAGCCTGGGCATGGCTCGGCCAGGTCTCTCACCAGGCTGCCATCACGGTGTCCTCTGGGACTGCAGTCATTCTACAGCCCAGCAGGGGAGGATCTGCCTCCAATCTCACTCAGGAGGTGGTTGGCAGGATTCAGGTCCTTCCAGCCTGTAGGACTAAGGGTCTCAGTTCCTGGTTGGCTATTGGCCAAGAGGCAACCCTGGGTTCTTTGTCATACCAGCCTCTCCATTGGGTAGCTCACAAATGGCAACTTGTTTTATCAGAGTAAGGGAGTGGAGCCAGAGAGAGACAGAAAGCAAGCATGAACAAAGTCACAATCTTTTATAACCTAATCTCTATGTGACAGCACTTGCTATTCTTCAGAGCAAGTTTATTCTATTCTTTAGAAGCCAGTCACGAGGGCCAGCTCACACATAGGGGAGAAGATTACACAAAGACGTTGAGTTCCAGGAGGTGGGATCACTGGGAACCATGTCCCAAAGCTGCCTACCACAGGCAGTGTGCTACATATAGATGTGGGGGAAGAACATTCCAGATGTTGGGAACAGCAAATGCAAAGACCAGAGGGACAGAGAGAAGGCTGGAGAGGAATAAGAGAAGGAGGAGGGAGAGCTTGAAAATACAAAGTGGCCAGATCCTAGGTCATATGGAACTTTTTAGGTCTCTCTAGTTTGGATGTGATTGAGTGTGAAGAAAATTCCATGGTAGGGTTTGAGTGGAAGAGGTTAAATTAACCTTCCTTTTCTGAAATCATAATGATAGTAATTGGTGTATTCTATTTGTTTATTTGTTTGTCTTGATTTCTTTTTAATGACCGTTCTAAGGGGAAGTTGGTAAATACGTATTAGTTGTTCTCTATATTAAAAAAAAATGTTCTAATTTACTGGTTCCTAATTTCCTGAATCTGACATGCTCATGATCTATAAGGAGATGGTTCAGAATCACAGATATTTTTAGGATTTGAGTCCCTTTATGACGTTTGGGGAAGGATTAGTTGATTGGTTATTGTATTATTACTAATTATTATTATTATTTTACTATTATTCACTGCAATCAGTTAAGCTTGTCCCACTTCAGCCTCAGGCAAAAGTCAGGGAAAACAACGGAGAAACACTTTGGTGAACACAACCCTGACTGTGTAAGCGGAGCCTTTGGGAAAGGTCTCCTCTTAGCCCATGGATATTCAGGGAATGGAGGGTCTACTTCCTCCCCGAGAATAAACACACTTAAAATTGCTGATTCCTTCTCCCTAGTTATCTGGGTCAGTTAATCCCAGCACAGAGCTGCCAGCTGAGCTCTTCCCTGGCCAAGCCACTCTGCTTTGAAATTCTCCCCCAGGCTACCTCGCCCAATGATGTCAGGCGGGGTGAGTGCCCTGCCAGCCACCCCCCTCTCACAAGATGATGTGCAAAGGGAAATGCACACTGTCTTTGCTCAGGAAACATCTGGATGATCCACGAGTCCTCAAGCGGGTCGCTGGCTGTTTCATAAGTTAGTGGAACAGAATAGGATGGGAAGACATGGAGCTTCAGCGATTACTCAACCTCACCAGCAAGTTAGAAACTAAAATGAGATGTGAGGAAACGGCCTCCCTGGCAGGTCCTCTCCAGGGACCCAGCACCATTGCTGCACAGTCACATTTCCTAGCTTGTAATGGAAAACGAATGCTGTTTATAAGAGCTTAAAGTAGCTGAACTGGGAACATGAGCCAAGTGGTATGGTGGAGGGTGAACTCCTACTTGGAAGCTTTCAGCAGTCCAGTAATTATTCAATACCAGGCCTGAAATATAGGCTCCTAATGAAGAATATTATTCACTTGCCCTTGGAAAATGAAACACCACATTCATTGGTAAGCAGAAGCCATGACCACTTAAAAACAGATCCAGCCCCTCATGAGCTGTTTGACATAAAACAAAAGTTGCTGTATGTCCTTCACTGAGCTCTAAGTACCGTTTTTGTCCTGCTTGGTTTCCAATGGCTTTTCTCCGTTTATGAACCACTAGAGGGGAATCAGATAAAATAGATAGGAGAAAATGGTTTTGGTGTGCTGCCCCACCCCCCACCCACCTCCATATCTGTCCCTGGGGGAACACAGGCTTTCTTAACTTTCAGGATTCTGGTCTGCAAATAAAAAGGTCTTCTCTTTTCCTCCTGCTTTTCCTCCTGCCTCTCTCCCCTCCCCCGGTTAAATCAATAATCCCCTTCTAGTGTGTGGACTTGAAGATGGTCGGTATAAGTCCCCTAAAGGTGTTGAATAGGAATGGAAAAGCAAAAGAAACAAAATATATAAAACTGAAGTAATAAAATAAAGCAAAAAAATAAAATAACTGAAAGACAAAACAATTCTAGCTTTAAAAAAGCTGGTGAGAATTAGGTGGAACATAAGATGAAGTGTAAATTTGTTTTGTGCCCATCTTTCTGGCACAGTGGTCAGATGGAGATCATGGGGCTTTAGGGCTATTGCTCCAACACTGATTCATTCATTGCTTCAGGAGACAATTTTGAATATTGTGTGTGTGTGTGTGTGTGTGTTCTCTATCTTGAGGATATAGTTGGGAACAAAGACAAAGTTCCATACTCCTTTGGAATATACGTGAACAAAGGCAAGGACGAAATGATCTAAGTGCCTGTGCCTGGAATTTAATATGTGGTCAATAAATATTAACTATTATTAGCCATGACCCCCAACAGCGCGTATTTATCTGCCTCTCATGCGCCTACCTCCCTCTTTTGCCTCAAGCTATTCCTTTTGCTTATGAAGAAAATCCTCTCCAAGTTTTGTTGAATTTCTGCCCAATTAAGATTTATGAGGAATTCACTCCCATGATTATGTAGTCAAAAAAGTCCCCCCAAAATTTTAGAAACTATTTTTTTTTTTTTTGAGGGCAGTGTCACTGGCTCTCTTATGTGGGACCCGAACCGGGGCCGCTGGCTTCCCAGGCCAGCGCTTAACCACCGCGCCACTCGGCCGGCCCTAGAAACTATTTTTAAGTAGATATACCATAAAATTATTATTGAAAAGTTCATTTATTAACTTATATTTACGTCTATTTAACTGACTTGTTCTTAACAATTATGTTTAGATTACTCATGAAAATGTCATGAAACATTAAACGGCTAACTATCGAGTTATCTTTCTTGCTGTTAAACTCTAATAGAGGTAACATGTGCTTGACTTTTAGTAAACCTAGGTAGAATAAAAATATTATATTTAATGCTAATAACTCTAAAGATATGCTGGTTTTAATTAAACCAACAAACTTAAACTAGCTCTTATTTACTAGAGATTATCCTAGATCTTGTGAACGTGGAAAACATTTGGGCTGGTTGGTTTCTGTACTTCTGAAAACATACTTGATTTATATGATGGTTGTTTGTCTTTAAGCCAATTAAATAGAACTCTTTACAAACAAATTTTGGCAATGCCATTCAGAGGTACAAAAAAAAAAATCCACATATGTGACATATATAAACATACAAACACAGAGATCGTACAGCTTCCATCTTAAATTTTTAGCCATGAAATAGTTACGATAATG
Organism: Aselliscus stoliczkanus; assembly: GCA_033961575.1. NCBI lineage: Eukaryota > Metazoa > Chordata > Mammalia > Chiroptera > Hipposideridae > Aselliscus > Aselliscus stoliczkanus. The sequence goes on from CM066739.1 coordinate 27,571,009, forward strand.
TAAAACTCCCTAGTTTATAAAAGAACTTGGATCCAAATTGTTTCTGGCAGATGGAATTAATTAAGTTTACCTGCTCAGATAGCTTTTTACTAATATTTCTAAAAGAGATTTTTAAGATTTTTTGTAGGCCTGGTTTTCAAAATAGCCTTTCCTGTTTTTTTCTCCTTCTGATAAGAATGACCTTGGTTCATAGAGCAGACCATGTAGAATGCGTACAATCTCAAAAGGCACAGAGAAAGAATACAAGTTCCGCCAAGGAGGACTTTTGTGCCCCAAGTTCAGATCTTTTTACAATATTTGTAAGTCTTTTGAGATGACTAGGGGAAGTTTGGGGATTGGTAAAAAGGAAAAGTAGGTTTTGAATTGTTTATAGAGCTGCATTTCTGTTCTTATAAAGTCTCAATTTGTAAGAAAAAAGTGTGGCTGTTTTTAATTGCTCGAAGTATTGAGTTGCCACCTGTATGATATCAAGAGACTGTCACACCCATCCAACTACATTATCCTCAATTTGCTTCGTTCTGCCAGGGAGAAGACTTTCAGCTAAGATGAAAATCAAAAGATTCCCATGTTCTCGATTTAGAGCTGTATGTCTTTAAGAAAGGTTCATTAAATCTTTCCACAAAGGTTTCAGAATTTTTTTTTTCCCCTCTGGGTACATAGTCTAATTTTAGCTTGGGGGAAAAAGTTTCTATCAGGCTCTATCACTCCCAATTTAACCAACTTCTGACCACAGAACTACATTAAAATAATAATAATAATAATAATAATCATCATCATCATCATCCTGGGCCAGCTGAGTGGCACATTGGTTAAGAGTTGGCTTGGGACGTCAGCTCTGAGCAGCAGGGCCCCGGTTCGGATCCCACATAGAGGGCAAGTGATGCTGCGCCCTCTACAGCTAAGATGGTGAACAACAGCTCCACCTGGAGCTGGGCTGCCCCTACGTCGTCGGTGACAGCGTAGGCTGCAGTGGGGCTGGCCGGCAGCTGTCATGAGCCACCGTGGGCTGTCCAATGGTTGGCCAGAGACTGCTTCAGCCAGGAAGAGCGCAATGATAATACCAATATGGGCCAGTGAAGCGATGTCCTCCACAACTAGACTGAAGAACAAAAGAACAGCAACTTGTCTATTCCTCTTCCCCGATTCCCCAATGCTGTTCCTCTCCCATAATTTCCCAATAATATCTTTTTTTTTTTTTTAAAGTCCTTTTGAGTATCTTGTCAGGTTTCAGCTGGGACAAACAGTAAATATTTCTGGCAGTACTGAACAACCCCATGCGGACAAATGGCATCTATCCCCAAAGAGGGTGCAAAAGATACTACCCTCACAGGAACCAGAGCCACTTCCAGAGACAACCAAAATAAACAGTTGGACAATTCCCCTGAGAGCTGGCAATAGTCCATACAACTCTGGCTGTGATTGGGATATAACCCACATTTCTGTCCAGTCATATTTTGGGGGCCTCCAAACTGGCTGTTGCCAAGCCAAGCTCTCAGAACACAAAATGAGACAAACAAGAAGGCAATAGCTGTCCCTGTGCAAGAAAAGATGGACAACCCGTGGGTACCTGAAAGCAAATTCACATATCACAATTCAAAGATCATGTTCTTACAAATATTTTTCACCTGCCAATCTGAATTTGGAAAGGAACGGACAAAATGCAATCTCAACCTTCCTCTAACTACTGGCCACCACAGATGGTAGAGAGAGATGGGAGAGCTGACTTGGGTAAGAGTTCTCACCTTTTGCTGGCTTCTGCCAGTTTTCCCAGGATTCCGTCCTCGGGCTCTGGAGTGAGTGGGCGTGTCCCAGGAGGTCACCAGAAACTGCAGAAGAGGAAAATAAGTTTCCCTCTACCCTTTATGGGGAGTACTTGGCTGAATCTCCTTTTGCTCTAGGGCACTTTGTAAATGGATAAGCTTGTCTAAGGTAAAAGATCTCCACTGTGGCCTCTGGAATTCCAGATTATCATTGGTCAGGTTGGCCTGTTCGTTCAGCCTTAAAACAAAATTTTACTCACTTGAGGCCTCCCAGCGGACCGGGTCCAGCTGCGCCCATTTCAACGCGAAACCCGGTCTGGTTTCTAATCTGCACCCAATCCAACACCAGGCCCAGTCAGGCTTCCAATGTGGACCTAGTTCAACACCAGAGCCTGTCTGGCTTGTAAATCAGACCCCATCCAACTTCCAGCTCAGAGCAGTGTCTAAGTAGAACCCACTGTGACCCCAGACCCACGCTCCTTTCTAAATCGGACTTGGTCCGACACCGCATTCAGTCCGGTTCCTTAAGTGGGACCCAATCTGACCCTGCGCCGGGTCCAAGTTTCTGAGTCAGACCCAGTGTGACCACGGACCTCATCCGGTTTCTAGGTCGGGCCCAGTCTGACTCCCGAGAGTTTTGGGATTCTGTCCGGAAAAAGAAATACTCAAATAGTGTGAAGACTCGTAATGCAGAAACTTCAGAGCTAGGATCTGAGACGGGCTTACCCACCATCTCCAGAGGCAACGAGAAAGCAGCGAGTTCAAGACCTACACTTGGGCACTTTGCTCCTGGGAATCATTGGGAGTCTCCATCAGTTTCCTCTTCCAACAGCGGAGCTTTTGAAAGACAAACTGAAGCATATTCAAAATTTCAAGAGTTTATTTGAGCAAAAATCAATTTGAATCAGGCAGCATCCAATCTGACAGGTAGAAAGGAACTCCAAGGAGCTGTTAAAATGAACAACTTTTATAGATCGAAGGGAGTGTCGGAACAAGAAAGTTAAACTAGGCAAAAGAAAAAAGGCAAGTTGATTAATGCAAGGTTGCTTTCCTTCAAGGGATAGCAGAGCCAATTCCCTAACTATTGCTGATTAGGAGATTCCTGATTGACTGGTTTAAGATCCCATTTCTTGCAGAGCCAAAACTATAATTACGTTAAAGCCTCGTTTGGTAATGTAGGGCTTAGCATAAGCAACTCTATTTGGGGCCTTGTTGTCTTGTTTTTACAAGCAGTTAGTCACAAACTCCTAAAATATGACGTTTTCCTTTCATATGTTGGTGATCATGTTCTCTCATTATCATAAACTATGCGCATATTTCATGTCCTCTCTAGACTGCTCATTCCCTAATGGAAGAATCTGTTCCACCTTTATGAACTCCCCTTCCTAGCACTGAACCGGACGTAGCATGTAGAGAACTTGAGGAGTCACATAACATGCTGCTTAGTCGTCATTCCGTTATTTTATGAAATGGAACGGGAATTATGTGGATCCACACAAACACACACAAAAATACATATAATGTGATTAGCAATACAAATAATTTTTCTGAACCCCTCCCGTTTTGCTGGTTTTAAACTCTGAAAACCTAAGCAAACAATGTGTTTCTACAAATATATATATATAACATATTCTTCCTTATAGTTGAGGAGTGTAGAAGAAGAAACTTTGGGGAAAGGAGACCTGCTTACATTTTTTAGGTCTTTCCTTTTTCTTTTCCATGTCTGGTTCCAGAAATGACTCTGCCCTGATAGGCTGTGTGATAAAGTCCCATTGGAGAATATGTTGTACACTAGCACACGCCAGGCCGGATGGAGGACATGTGTATGGATGTCCCCTGTCCCTCTTTTTTTCTGGTTAAACTTCAGAAGCTGATGCTCCCCTTCAGAAACAAGATTTGGGAGTCTGTGTGCTGCCTGCCTGTGGCGAGGACTCAGTGACAAGGCTTAAAGCGCCTTGGATAGTAGCCACGTGATGCTGATAGAGGGACTGTTAAAGATGGTGGAGCACCATGGGGGGCGGGGATGAGCAGCTGTTAAGAATGAAAAAATCTTATCAGGTCCCTCCTCAGCTTAAAATCCTTCAAAGCTGGTTGGTGTTCTGAGATAAAGTCCAAAATCCTTGCCATAGCTCTCTCAGAATGCCCCATGGCCTGACTGCCTACTTTTTCAGCCACATGTGAAATGCCTCTCCTTTCCTTTCACAGCCATACTGACCAGTGGTAGTTCCTCAGACGTGACTGCTCTCCCACCTGAGGGGTTTTGTGCAAATGGTTGCCTCCATGTGGAACAGTTTTCTTCCCCAGGTTTCACCTAGCCAACTTCATGGTCTTCACTGACCCCTCAAACTTGGGGTTAATGCTCACAGTTTTACAGTCTCTAGTACCCTTTACTGAGTGAATAAATGATTTAGAAAAGATTGTCCTTTCTCAAAGCTCATCACGCTCCCAACAGCTTGTTCGCTGTGTCTTCTTCACTAGACCATAAGCTCCTAAAGGGCAGACACCAAACCTGTCTCATTCATCCCAGGAACCACTATGTCTAGCCCCTTGCCAGATGGTCACCAGACTCCAGAAATATCTGTTCAGTGAATACATGTCTCAAAGCTTTTGAGCCACCTGGGCCAACTGGGTGGTGCTACCGGAAACATGAGAACCGAATGGGCTCTTCCTGCTTTGTCTCTCCCAAATCCAGCTGGGAAATGAGCAGGTTTGAATGGCAGGCATTATAGATGGGGATTTGGGATGAGGAATCTCAGCCAGGAAGCCAGGCCAGGGCTCTCACTGTGAAATAGGAACATGGGAAGTGACCCTCTGCTGGAACTCCTCAGTTCTGCGGGGGTCATTAACTTTGAATTGTTATGCAGTGTGAATAATTCGCCTGCGGAAAAAATTTAGCATGACAGGAGTGCTACTTTTTTCATTAAAATCCTGAAATCCTGACTAATCTCAGCTGGACTCAGTCCAGACTGCACCATTTCTGAAACATTAAAATAGAACCTGTAGCCACACCAGCAAAGACAGCCCTTAACAAAGAAAGGACCTTAGTATAAGGAAGGATCAATGGGAACCTGGGGAATCTACAACCCCCAAAATGATGACTTAAGGAAATAATTTGACTTCAATTAAATTATTAATATTACATTATTATTTAATGTAATCAAATATCTATGGATGGGTTTGGTGTCATTCTGGGTATGTGTCATTTGATTAATCTCGAAATCATTTATTCACTCAGTTACCATTTGAATACCCACTATATTCCTACCCTTGGGAGCAATAATCAAGGTGACTGTTTCTATCCACAAAGATCTTATTGTCTATTCAGAGACACAGACATGGGAACAATAAATGAAACAAAGTGCTAGAGGAATGGCAATATATTTATAACTCTCAAATTCCACATGATAATATCCAGCCCCTATAAGAAGGCATACTCTGAAACCTCAGGTGCATCCTCGAAAGCACCAGATCTATATTATTTGTGCCTCTGGCTCCGGGGTTCTGTTTCCCACATAACCTCATATTTCAGTGCTGTCTGTATAGGACTGTCTTCTTATCCAAATTAGCAAGCATAAATGCAAAAGAGCCATGACTCAACTAATTATAACAAACTTAGCGACTATTTTTTTCTAACTGCCTTACCTAGAAACTCAGTATTCTCAGAGTTCTTAGTAAACTCTCAAACACTTAAATTTGTAACAAACATTTAAGTTTATGGTTTGCACGTCACCCTCTCATGTTGATGCTCTGCTCAAAGACTATAAGCTTAGTGCTTGCGTTTCAATGATTATACATAAAATTTCAACTTGCTCTTTCCAATATGAGGCATTTAATTTAGTTAGTCTAAAATCAAGTTGCAGCTAGATTACTGATAATGATATTTTAGTGGTAAATTTATGAAGCATTCACTTAGTGGCATAATTCTATCCATATGACAATGACAGGGACAGGGATCTGCACATGGTTTAGAGGGAGTTATGGGTTGGTGTGGGATTAATAGAAAGAAATGCTGTCTCTGTTGTTTTTGTTTTTGGCTCAATGTGAGTCTGGGAAGATGCAGTCCTACTATTTGCTGTTAGCAGTAGTCCTGCCACTAACCATAGCCCAACATCAAAGATAACTTGACAGAGAGAGCTGAATTCTAATGTCAGTGTGAGCACCTGTATCAACCTCTGCCTGAGGCAACTCTATACTTGCACCTAAGTGAGGCTAAGATTCTTTTTCATGTTCAAGTCCAAGAGTTAAATTGCATGTGACCTGGAAACCAAAAAGACCAAATTGATTCATTCTCACAAAAGGAACAAGATAGGAAGGAAGCTACAGACAGGACAAGTATGAGCCACTCTGTCTTTATTTGGTGTTCAACACACTTTGCTTCCCAGAGAGAAAACATACAGTGTGAGATATCTCATTTTATTAAGTCCCCTGCTTCTCGCTTCACATCCTGAATTTCTATGCCCATTAATCAACGTTTAGTACCATCACAAAGTGGTTAAAAATTTTCCCTGAGATCATTGAGGCTGTGCCACAGAATAGCTTGCCCTACCAAAATTCAGGAGAAAACACTGGAAACTAGAAGTCTTTTGGTGGTGGAAGAGGCAGATAACATAGGTATAATTCCTGAGAAAAAAGTGTAGCGTCAACCTGGCCACTAATTACAATTTCCCTGGCTGCAGACTATTATCTCTTCAACATCTCCAAACATTCTAGAAGGGAAATTCATCTTATTGCGTATAATAAAGAAAGACAGTGCTGTGCGCAAAGCCTCTCGGCTTCTGCTGACTACCAGAGCCATCCTGATGCCTCAGTTTCCAGTAAAATGCAGAGCTGATGAGGTATGGACAGGCTTTCTCCCCAATGGCGTACAGGCAAGAGAAAAAACCCAAACACAGATGATGAAACCAAAATGGCTATCACATGATGGACTTAGTCTGGCTTACAGTGTTTTTCAAAATGGTTTGAAATCAAAACAGCTTCTGATCCTCTATGAGTGGGAATGAGCAGAGATTTACTGGATTATCACCTCAACTCCCAGCCAAATCAAGTCACAAAGCTTAAGGCAAATGGACATCAACACAGCTCCCCAGTTTCAGTGCACTGAGAGTCAATTCTGAAGGGAATGCAACTTCCAGCAGCCCTTCCTGAGTCGCAAGAAATCCCATTCTGGGCAGGAGCCAGCTGGGCAGGATGGGTCATTCTTGCATTTTGTTGTCATTCTTCCACCCACCCAACTCCCTAAAATGGCACAATGGAATGTCTGTGTTCCCTAAGGAGGATTCCCCCTTTTAAAAAACAAACAAGCAGAAGTTTCCCTAATCTGACCCATATTCAATAGTGGAAGAAAGCAACCGGTTCTGGGGTGGAGAGAGAGGGAGAGGAAGCCGGGCGTCAGGCGTACACACACTCAGGGCCTCTGTGATGAAGAGTGTGCTGCCTCTGAAGATGGAAAAGCAAAAGGAAGGCTGAACACTCGTGGGTTGTGGCACTTCCGGAGACATCATTCCATGGACACAAGGTTTCCGGTCGCCTGTCTTAGGTTTTCTTGAGGTAGGTCTGACAGGCTTTTGCCATGTCTTTCAAGAAGTTAGGAACTCCATTCTGCAAAGCAAAGGAGACTGTCACTTCTATGTCCTCACAGCAGTCACTCCAGATTCTCTGGGATGTGACTGCGGTAAACAGAGATGATTTGTGGGGTAAGAAAAGACAGTAGGGCCTTGGGCTGGCTTTCCAAAGAACGGTGTCACCAATAATGACAAAGGCTAAGACCCAGGGCGTGGGTGAGACTAGATGACAGAGGCCACTGGTGTAAGACACTGCCTGTATTTTGGCTTTTGCTAGTAGAAAGTTAAGACATTTCTGAGACACCATTTCTTGAAAAGAAAGAAAAAACACAGGAGATGGGATTGGGCTGGGTTCATTTCTTCCAAAGAAATGGGAGAAAGGACATGCTTTACAGAATTAGAAAATGCTAAGGATTTGGGGGCAAGACGATGGATTATATCATTAACTTAGTGTTGAGCATTGAGCAAAACTTTCCCCATTGTCTTATTTACTTCCACTCTATGAGGTAGGTAATATCCATCTCCACTTTTAAAATGGAAAAAACTCAACGGCTTCCAGAGATGACATAGTCAAAGCAGGGGCAGGATTGAAATTCACATGGTTTTGACCCAAAGCCTACGTGCCTTTACATGCCTTTTCACTCTCCCAGGGAGTCTCAGCCAGGAAGTAGAACTTGCACAAAGCAGGCTGAGTGCTCCCATGAAGCCAGGCTCCTAGGCAGTCTCTAGTGATTTGGGCAAACACTGTAGTTCCCTTTCCTTACAGAACAACAAAACAAAACAACAATAACAAAACTAGAGGCTTTCCCCAGGCTTGGAGACGTCTGTCTCCCAAGCCAGGTCAGCCTGTCTAATAAGTAGATACAGGGCCCAAAGGCACCATTGTTCCTACAAGGAGCCGCCTATTGTCCGGAGGTTCCAGAGAATGAGCCTGGCGGGGTCTCAGGGCACTGGCAGGGAGGGGCTGGCATTCCAGCTAAGGAGTCTTTGTCTTTTGTCCCAGCCTCGTCCTGGGTATTGGCAACCCCAGTCCTAACTGTGGTCACTCAACCAAGCTGCTTCATAAAAGAGCCTCATTAGGCTTGAGACAGCATGTCTCTTCAGCCTGACAGCCCCATGGGCTAAGTCAACATTTGTCAAATACACTTCCCCCTCCCGCCTCCTGGGATCTCACCTTGGCAGCCCAGTTAATGAGCCAGGACGGAATTTGGCCACCCGGGTTATCGAAGTAATACATGAAAACTAGAGGAGGGAAAGAAAGAACAATTCAGAAAGGAGAAAACATGTTAGAAAGGTACAGCAACAAGCCCTGCAAACCTTCCTCCTTCAGACTCAGACCCAGGAAATCAGGAGGGAGGTAACATGGAATTCAGGTGGACTTCCGCTCTCTGCCCTGTCTTTCAGGAGAGGCATATGTAAACATTTCCGAAAACATAGCCACAGGTACATGTTGCTGCTATTTCTTAAACACCTGACAAGTACTGGACACTTGGATATAGTCTCTCATTTAATTATTTACCTCATTCATGATTCTAACAATCCTAAGGAGTTTATAAATGATCAAATGGAGACTCAGAAAAGTTCGTTGATATGTCAAAGTGACAGATCTAACAAGCAACAGAACTACAGTCCAGACTGTGTCTCAGATGCAAGGCCACACTCATTCCAGTCGGGCAGGTGGCCGCATGCCTGGCTCTCTGCCCCCAGCTCTTCTTGTGATTTGAACTCCAGGGAGGCAGGACCTGCGTCTCTGGGTTTTCGCTGGGCAGGAGCTGTGTCCCTGAGATAGTCCTGGAGCTCTTCACCCACCCCCAGACCTGGTGGCATACAAGCCAGGTACGTATCCATAGGACCAGTGAAGTCATTTCTAAAGCCTTCTGGTTCATGTTGATATTCTGACTTCATCTGGACAAGGCATGAGTCAGTAAAGGATGGAGTGAGATTTAAACATCCATTTTGCACTCCTGCCAATGTGAGAAGAATTGAGTCTCTCCCCAGGTGTCCATCCCTAAGTTGTTTTGCACCCCTGTCCATTTTTCCCCGACCTCAGGTGCGTGCATTTCCATGCCTCATAATCAGCACGGCCTCCTTGTGGGCGGCTCTAGCGAGTGCACCAGCACGAGCCCTGGCTTTACCTTTGCTCCCCTTCTTGCCATCGCTCTCGATCGCTAGGCTCTGCTTGTACCCCTTCACCCGGATCACGCCTGGCCTCTCGGCAAACTGCGGCACGGAGGCGCTGCCGGCCAGGACCACATGGATCTTCCGTCCCTCCACGTCCAGCTCTCGCCGCTGCCGGATGTAGACGTACTGCACCGCCAGTCAAGGCACAACATCAAAGCCAGCGTTTCAGATGGACAGAAGGAAAACCCCACAGCCTGGAGCAAAGGGAGGGGATGCTGTCCCTCCCAGTGGCATTTCCTCCCACGTACCTCAGCGACCTGCCCCGTCTCCTTACCTGCACTGCAAGACTGTGCCTCATACCATTGCTGTTGCGTGCATTCCCCACCTGTGAATGATGCCGTGCTGCTTCACATTATGTGGGGAAACCACTCCTCCTGTCTCTAAGGAGGCACTGAGAGATATCAGAGGATTGATCACCTATTACCGTGTTTCTCTGAAAAGAAGACGTAACCGGAAAATAAGCCCTAGCATGATTTTTCAGGACGCTCGTAATACAAGCCCTACCCCAAACATAAGCCCCAGTTAAGATCCTCAGTCATACATGACTGTTCGAATAAATGTAGATTTTTGTACATGAAGAAATGAATAAATGTAGATTGTTGGAGCAAAAATTAATGTAAGATCCGGTCTTATTTTCGGGGAAACACGGCAGCCATGTGATCCTGGGTTAGTTACTCAACTTTTCTGAGACTCAGTTTCCCTACGTTGGAAAAGGGAGTAACATAATCCAACGGATATGTTTGGAGGGGGCATTAGAGAAAGACTGAAGCTGAATAAGCACTCGATACACAATGGGGTCATTCCACTTTGTCTTGCCCTCCTCCAAAGCTCTAATTACTAACCTCAACACCCAGAGGACAGTCAAGCAATGTCAATTCCAACTGGAGTGCATAGAAAGACACATGAATACCTGAATATTTAGTAGGCAGAGGTCCTCTCTGGGTTGCCACTGCTTCCCCAAGAATAACAAAGCCATGCCATCTCAGTAAACACAGAACAGGCACTATGTCTATGGCACTATTCGAGGAAGATAATCCTAATACACAATCAGGCACCACCTACGGAGCCCTCACCATGACATAAGCTTTATGTGCTTTACTGATAGCATCAGTTTTGATCCTGACAAAGTCCCTGTGAGTTCAGTTCAGTATAAGCATTCCCATCTTAAAGATGGCACAATTACATCAGAGAGGTAAAGAAACTTGCCCAAGTTCCCATAGCCTAACTGAAGTGATGAAACCTGAATTTGAACCCAGATCGGATTTCAAAACCTAGTTAGACGTTCATAGCTGGACAGGGCTCAACTCTTTGCCCATTATACTTTCAAATGACAGAATTTTAGGTCTAACCCAAGAAGGCATGAAAAGCCTAAGACAATACAAAAACATCAGTCTCAAGTAAAACACAATTACACTTATTATAACAGCAACAACCACAGCCCCATGTCCCCTCAGAGTCTCGATAGCTCCCATGGTCGTCCTACCCTTTACTCAGGCACTCAGCAGGACGGTCTTACCCCCAAGGTCTAAGTAATGAGGAGTGAAGTTTTTACAGTTTTAGGGAAGAAATGATGTTGCTTTGGCTCTGGTTTTCCTTCCCCCAAGTCACAGCAAATACTGTCCCACTCTCTCCCACAACTTAGCTCATGTACTAGACATCTGACACTCCACTGAGGAAAAATTCACTTGATACAGTGATTAAAATTTGGCAGAGGTCTTTGAAGGATCAGAAGTCCCAACGTGCCATATAACCTATGACTGGAGAACCATCAGTTCACTGAGGCCCAGAGACATACAAAAAGGTTTTTTCCCAGGTCACATAGCACAGCAGAAAATGGGCACACACTCAACTCAGGCCCTTTCCTCCAAAACTAATGTTCTTTACCACTGCACTATCTTCTGTTCTCAAAAATTTAACAACCCTTATTGGAGAAACATATACGCATATAAAAGGCCAAGAAAGTCATTATGGGGTTGTGTGGCATTGGAAAGCCATGAACTAGAAGGAGCCCCAAGTGTCCACTCTTACGAATACCTGCCTAGCCGTGTCCCTGTGAGGTCAGAGAGGTAGGATCAGAGCCTGGTCAAAGTCACCATCTCTGGAGACAGCTGAACCTGGGTCCCAACCCTGCCAACTAACTGTGTGAACCTGAGCCAAGTTGTGCACTTCTGTTTGTCTCAGTTTCCTCAACTGTGAAATGGGACGACGGTGCCTACCTTACACAGTTGTTGGCAGAATTAGAGCAAACCATATCAAATCTCAGGGATTAAGTAATTCACAAATTGTTAAAATACACACTATGTGTAAGGAAACTGTCTAGCAATATGTGGGAACTGTGCCAAGATGTAAACCCTTATGGAGTTTATCATCTAGTTGGGGGCCAGGCTAGACACATATACTTAGACACAAAAAACACATACAAACACATCCACATGCTCCTTCTCTTTCTAGAAAATAATTACTTAGGAACATACAGACTTATAGAATCTTAGAGATAAAAAAGACCCCAACAATCACCTAATTCAGTGGTTTCTGAAATTTATTTTTTAATCCACGAGACCCTTTGTTAAAAGGATCTTCCAGGTCAGCCGAGTGGTGCGTTGGTTAAGAGCTGGTTTTGGGGGCTGGCCGAGTGGCGCAGTGGTTAAGCACTGGCTTGGGAAGCCAGCGGCCCCGGTTCGGGTCCCACAAATGAGGGCCAGTGACACTGCCCTCAAAAAAAAAAAAAAAAAAATAGAGCTGGTTTTGGGACGCCAGCAGCCCCGGTTTGGATCCCACATATGAGGGCCAGTGACACTGCCCTCTATAGCTAACAACAGCTCCACCTGGAGCTGGGCTGTGTGAGCCCCGGCGACGGTGTAGGCTGCAGCCCCTGCTGTAGTGGGCTGCCATAGGCTACAGTGAGTGGCCCACAGCCAGCATGAGCTGCCAAGAGCCGCTGTGAGCGACCATCCAGAGGCCAGCGATCGATCTGCCTCATCCGGGAAGAGCACAATGACGATACCAACATGGGCCAGTGAAGCAATGTCCTCCGCAACTAGACTGAAGAACAAAAAGACAGCAACTTGTCTGTTCCCCTTCCCCTGATTCCCCAATGCTGTTCCCCTCCCCCAATTCCCCAATAAAATCTTTAAAAAAAAAAAAAAGATCTTCCTTATATGGAAATTCAGTGTGTAAAACACTCAGCTGCTGTGATTGAAGAGGGCAGTGAAGGAATCGAAACATCGCCTAACAGCCATCCAATCCCCACCCCCGTCTCCCAGGCTGGTCCTAAGCAGTCTCCTTAGAACCTTGGAGTGCCAGTTAAAACGCCCCACATTCAACTGCTTCGTGTCATAAAAGAGGAAACCAAGAAGCATATACCCAGCGTCCAGAGCAGGTAGTCAGTGAAGGATCTCTGTAGGGGGGTCAATAAAATGGGAGGAGGTATGAGAGACCTGGAATTATGGGGGCCTGAGTTTTGGTCCCCGCTCTGCCACTAACCACCTGTAAGGATGTCTCTGTCATTTTCCCTCTCTATAGACTGAGGGAGTGAAAGAAACACTTTTTTATAAAAAGTGCTACCCAGATCCCCTAGTACTGTGGCCCAATAATTTCAAGGCCTAGGAGAACGTCTCAGGAAAGTATGAGCCGCCCTCCAATGACCACTATCAGAGATGCGCCACATGTTCAGGCCCAGGAATCACACTCTGAGGTGTCCTAAAGCAACACAAGAGGCAGGAGCTTTAGCAGATGCTTCTACAAGACTCAAAGAAGTGTTGTCCACACCTGCAGGACATACCACCTTGGGCGACGGCCACGGGGACAGCAGCACTTAGAAAGCAGAGGATCGGTGTGCGTTGGGAAAGGATACATCCCTGTTGGACATGGGGAAAGGGTATTTCACTTCCCAGTAGACCACGGTCTTGCCGTCGCATTCTTTTTCATAGAGTTCTAAGGAGAACAAAAGAAGTTAATGTATCTGGAAGCTTCAATTAGCAAGGAGCCTAGATATGATGCCCTCGTAGGGAACAATAAGCCATGAACGCATAAGGCACAGAATTCTAGAAAAAAAAAATCAGGTAGATTCATTACTACTGAAAGCTTGTTGCCTAAGGGCACAGTCTAGTAGATGTAAAACTAAAAGAACCCAACAAAACTTGTCCATCTCATAGTGCAAACAAGATTCTCTGATAGAATGCAATGAAACACAATCAGGCATCCAAAAATAAATTTTCAGGTTTTAAAATCAGCATGACCACCAGATGTCACTAGAGTACCAATAGTTTTGCGTTTGAAACCTGTCTTCCCTCTTCAGAGTTCAGGACATTACAGCAAGCCCTGGCCTGAGTGCCCCATCTCGTGTATTTAGCTAGGAAATGAAGGTTCCAGGGAAGGCAGTGCCTTTCCTAAACAGCCAGAAAGTGGCATAACCATGGCTAACCCTAAGTTTCCTGCTTTTCTCCCCTGTTTCTTTACAATACACCACCGCTACAGTGAGCAGATTTCCTTAGCACATTGTGGACTGGTGACCCAGATTTGCGTTTATCTGGATTGAAATTACCATGTCTACCAAGACAACTATTACAATCATGTGACAATTGCTGAAACTTTCCTTTTAAGACAAGTTAGAGTATGTGGAACAATCAGAGTGAACAGGGGTCTTCCTCCAGAAATGAAAAATGAATCACAGTCTCTGAAATGTGGCAAAACCACATTCAGGAGAAAGGGTGAAATTCTTCTTCAATCCTGGAGGGATACTCGTGCTGTCAACATGATTTCCACAATTCACGATTCAACAATGGTTGATGTTCCATGGAGAAATGAAGAAGTAAAGAAAAAACCTATTTGTAGTTTTCAGTATAATACGTTCATGAAAAGTGTTGATAGGGTGTTTAAATGGTTTAAACTCTGGGAACATACATTTAAATAATTTAAATGCCCCATCCTCATGTGTTAATAGTCCATCATGTATTTTGTGCAAATAGCAGCCATCTCTTGGAGGGGGCGCAGCAAAGGAATTTGACAATATGTGCAACCTCTGACCCCAGGCTGTACAGTGAGTTTCTACATAACCAATTAGAGAAGAAGGCAAGCCAAGGCTGCTGAAGTAACCAAGGGAGTCCCTTGAGGAAATACTGATGGGGGAAATGCATTATTAATTCAGCTTTTGAAACAAAATTGATTAGAAGTAGACCATGGATGAAACAGCTTGCCAGCCCATTGGGGCCACAAGAGGCTGATGACAGCGCTTGAAAGAGGAGTGGACATACTCAGCACTGACTCTTCTCTTGGACCAGCATCTCAATTCTCCTTCAGGGCATCACCCTCCCGCTTCTTCTTGACTGTGTGGTGTAAGCAGAACCTACCCAGCATCGGTTCCAGGAGTGGGAAAGTGAGCAAGACATGGCCAGGGATGGTGCATCTGGCCAGAGCCTTAACTTGCCACTCTCACAGGTTTAGGTTGAAAAGTGGTTTAGAAAAGGCTCACAGGTAGCTCACAGAATATGCAGGAGGACCAGAGTTAGGTTCGAACCTCAGGATCATCCCAGAGAAGCCAATCTGCTGCTGCCCTTGGACCAGAAACCATAGCGTGCCCTGTTTATGCCGGGTACCAAACATCAGAAGCTCTGCAACCGTTTCCCCCAAAGTCAGAGGCTTAGCTGTGGCGGTCATGGGAAAATGGATTCTGCACACTGCCTGCTTCCTCCTGTTGCTCTTTCCCAAACTGCAGCCACATGTGCATCTTATAGGCAACTTCTACATCACATGACCGAACCACGCTGCTAGGGAGACTGGGACAGAGAACATCTGGTTTTGCCCTTGGATAGGTGAGTGTCATAATTTCCCCCAGATAGGAAGGGTATCTGAAAACACTAAGAGGCCCCAAACCATGACACATGTCCACAGGAAATAAGCACATGGCCCATATTGGGGTGATGAGAGCCAACCATGGGATTCTGGCTGCCACCAGTAGGAAACTGGAGTTCTTGTTCCTGTTCTTCTGGGGCTATTTACATGGTTAGAAGAGAAGCCTGGATCTTCCGGTAGCCATCTTTGCCATGACATAGGAATCTGCCTGAGAACTAGGTCAACACAGAAGAAAACAGTCAAGAGATGGAGAAATTATTTAAGAATTGGATGCAGCCATCCTAGAAGCTAGAAACCCATGGCGTTTCCAAAGCCATGAACCAATGAACTTTTTCCTTTTCTTACACTGGCATTCGTTAGCTTTTTGTTACTTGCAACCAAAGTCCTCAGTACAGCGAGGGTCTTTCAGAGCTCATTTGTCCCTTGGCAACTCCGCAGTTCTATGCCACTGTGACTGAGATGGCAGAGGCCACGCCATGATCCTTTACTTCAATGCCTTTCATAACTCTCCAGCACTTACAGAGTAAAATCTAAGAACTACTGACTGGGGCTAGTCTAGGCCCTTGGGGATCTGAACCCTACGCCCACCCAAGCTCCAGATTCTGTCCCAAATGGCTCCCAGTTTTGAACATATCATGCTGTTTCATGCTTGCCTGACTTTCCTCATGCTGTTCCCTGGGCCTCGCATACCCTTACACCACTCATCCCGTTATCCCCTCACATAATGTATTCTTGTTGTTTATAAAACTTTGATTCAACTTCCAAAACAAAGCTTGGGCACTGCCTTCTCCAGAAGCCTTCCATGACACCTCGGTAAACAGAATGATGACCAACCTCCAGAGAGAACAAAGTAGTCCTCAGAGCACACTGAATAGTGGATCTAAGAGTATGCAAGGAGCAAATCCTAGGAACAGCAAAGACACATTTCAGCCCAGCACTTAAGACTTTCATGCCCAGGTTAAAAACGAAACAACATATAGAAATTAAACCTGTTGCTGTATACTGGCTAGAATACAGAACAATAGAGTCTACTTTCCAACTGATTTCTTTTTTTTTTTTAATAGCAGGTGTTACTCACCTTTAACATATTGGTCCCACTGTTTTCTGTAGCTTAAATCCATATAGACGTCCGCAAGTAGAGCTGGCGGGCAGTCCTCCAGGACCCCAAACACTTTATACTCATAAAGTCCAGTCTGCTGTAAAGACAGAACAGGCAGAAACAAACTGCTGATTCCCAAGTTGAGAGACAGCCGGGGGACACGGCATATGAAAACAGCTGAGGATGGTGTGCATGCAACACCACTGACTGAGGACCTCCCCGGGGTCTTGGCGACACAATGGTGGAAAAGCAGATGAGGCCCCTGCTCTCATGGGTCTTAAATTTGGCTAGAGAACATTGGTAGAGATAGCTCTAAACAGTATCCAGTCATTTAAGTAGGCTACAGGAAGGGTTACGTGATAATGGTGCCTGATTTGGTGGAGGGCGGTTCTATTGGGTTGTCGGAAAAGTCATGACGCCATTTTGCAACGAAAAATACGTCACGACTTTTCCGACAACCCAATACATAACCAGATGATCGCGAAAGGCCTCTAGGATGGGGTAACATTTATCAGAACATGTTGTTCTAAGTATTAGAAGGAACCATTCATGGGAAGATGAGGAAAGCAAAGCCCATTTACCCAGGGTAAGGGTTAAATATTTTGTTCTAAGTGCTATGGAAAACCAATGAATGACTTTAAACCGGGGATAACTTCAAACAGGGCACGACTTTAAAAGGATGATTCTTGCTGCTTGGTAGAAAGTACAACAGATCATAAGGGAGCAAGGAGGTGGTTTAGAAGACTGGTGCAGTAGTCCAGATAAGAGATGACAATGATTTGAACAGAAGTCATTTGAGTGATGGAGAAAAGTCAGTGATATAGGGATATGTTTTGGAAGTAATGTCAATAGGAATTGCTGAAAGATTGGCTATGGGGAAAGAGAAAGCAAAGAATTGAGGATAACTCTTAGAACCTTTGCTTGAACAACCAGGAAAATGGGTTAGAAAAAACTTGGGGAAGAGATGATTTGTGAGCTATGGGGTAATCAAGAGTTTTACTTTTGAGTTTGAGATATTTATTAAACATCCCAGTGGGGGTGTCACATAGGCAGCTAGCATTCAGGGGACAAGTTACTATTTTTGATACCCAAGGGGCATAATGAAACCCAACACATTGTTTTATCAATCCCAAGACAGAATTTTTCAGCAACTGCTTCTTTTTTATATAAAGGACTTGTTGTATAGAGGACTAGAAAGGGGGAAGAAATACCATTTTCTGATCATAGTAGCCCCTTTTATTCAGAAAAAAAGGCCATTTCTAGATTCCAAAGTACAAGAGAGTTCCCTTGTTCTCATGGTAAGCCATATCCTCATCTGCGGGTTCTGGGCTGCTCTACACATTTTCGCTCTCTGTACGATGGTAACTTAAAGTTCCTGACCCTCACATTGCCTAAAGGTTGTATTGTTAAGATTAAACCAATAGCTCTTAAATTTAAATGCAAAAGCAAACAAACAGAAAGAAAGTCTTTGGATGGACTTGAACTTCCAAATGCTAACACAATGTTAATTGGGTAATTGTGCAACAATGAAGATATCCTCTTAAATATCACGCCAGAAATTTATGTGAAGTCAAGGGTAACCATGGTGAATATTTCTAGAGATGATGAGACTGCAAAGGTCTCCTGGCTCAGGTAGCATAACCCAGGGATAAATACTTGGCGGTTTAGGGACCTCAGATACATGTGAAAGTACCTGGCGAGAAATGGAAAGTAAAATTGAAATGGAATTTACAAGGGTTTTCCAGCTCTGAAAGTATATGGCTTTATACCAATGGTCTCCAATCATCAAAGGACAGACTAGTAGATCTGAACCTCTTAAGTGCTGTACCATGGATGCCCCAAATTGGGGGAGGAGGGCAGACCTTGGGAGAAACATCTGCTTCTCCCTCATGTCCCCCCCTCACATGCATATATGGAAAGACAGTGAGGATTTATATACTTACTCCCATACACGTTTTAATCAACTTTGGGAGACAGACAATTAGCTCCTTGTTCGGGAATATTGGGACCCTATTTTCTATACATACTGAGCAAAAGAGACAATTGTGTCTTGAGATAATTATCTCCCCAACTTTACATGAGTTAGCTTTGGTTATCTGAATAAATTAAGACAAACTGTTTCCTTAAACTGTCTCCCCTCCCCCGTCCTGGGTGTCACCAGTAACAGTCTTGGTGACCTCAGTCCTATACATATCACAGAAAAGAAAACAGAGCCCTCTAGGAAGGGAAAACTAGAACGATGTGATTTACGTGAACACAGAAGAATGAACTATTGTGACAACTTCCTTTAAACACTCCCTTTGTGGCAGAACTGAGAAATGCCAGCACTCTGGAGGAACAAACTGCTGGGTAACACCTTTCCTAGTCTATCAATAAAATGTTCTTTTCAAGCGCTGAACAGCCTCGCCCAAATTCTTGGATCAAAGCACTTGTTCACCCATTATTTCTTTTTAAAAAGTTATTTTAGCAAAGATATTCAAACATTTTTATTTTGCCTTTTAAGTGAATTTTATATTATAGAAATAATTTAGTATAGGAAAATGGGAAAAGGCCAAAAAGAATAATGAAAGTTAAAATGGCACATAACTACATAATCCACAAATATCTATGAGTAATATTTAACATATTTCTTTTTAGTAAATAAACATTTCTCTATGTTACAAAATGGGAATAATATGGTATAAACAGCTTGTCTTCTTATTTTTAACAATATTATATTGAAGCTATAGAGTGATCACACCTAATTTAATCATTCTCCTAAGTTATTTCTGTTTCCAAATACTTTTACAAATATAAATATTGCTGGAATAATCTAGTATTTCACATGGACCACTTTGGTCCATAATTATAATTTTTTTCATTAGGAAAACTTCCTTAGAGATAAATTGTAGGGTAAAGGGTATTAACATTTTAAGGTTCTTTATACTTTTCACAAACCTTTAAGAAAGTTCATACCAGTATATACCCTCACCAACAGCAAAGCAGCATGCATCTCACAAGGGTTGAGTACCATCGTTCATACAAACAGTTTGATAGGAAAAACCATAAATCGTAGCTTAATTTGAGAAAAGTTTTATTCTTGATTTGAGCTCTTTAAAGTTTGAGATATAAACTGTCTGTAACATTTGTTGCAGATCTGTTTCTAAGCTTACCAACATTTCAATAAACAACTCTAAATAAGTTTACTCAGAAGTGTCTGGGCTTTTTCTAACATTCCTCTAGAAAAACACAACTAAGAATGGCTCCATTTCTTTATCACGTGTGAAACATGCTGCCTGCTTTTCTAATGTTCCATTTATAGAACATTTAATTTCCTACACTTCAGACAGTAAAAGAATGATTCGATGACAGAGCATCCATATCTTGTGTAGCGTACAATTACTAGAAGAGACAGAAGATGTGGCACGCCACATACTCCCTTCTGTCTTCCTAAGAGAATCCTCAGGATCCTGTGCACAGCTAATAACTTCCCTGGTCTCCTATGTAGATAGAGGTCGCCCAATGACACCTCCTTCCTGTTTTACATATGGAGCTGCCACAAGTGTTTTGTGATGAAGAGGTGACATACATGCCAAGTACTGGCATTACTGACCAGCTAAACCGATGCTAGCAATGGTTGATCTCTGAAGCACTTGTTAGGTGAGCAAAATAAGCCCCTTTGCTTCAGTCATTGTAAACCCCGTATTTAGTTACTTATAGCTAAAAGCAATCCTAATTGATACAAGTGATCCCTCCTGACAATAAATTCTACAGGAGTCCTGTGATCCTGGAAAACAGTGAAGGTTAAGAAATCCCCTCACCCTCTGTGCTCCAGAAAAGGGCTTACTGTAAAGAACTACCATTCCCCACGTGATTTAGATCAGATTCACAGAGCCCCGCCCCGCCTTGCTAGCATATGACAAGGCCAGACACAGACCCTCTACATTCCCTTTCATTGCCTCATAAATGATTACCCCACTGATCAATCAGAACAAAATACCTGTTAACCAAACTGATTAAGTTTCTCTCCTTTGTCCAGGCCCCTAAACATTGGCCCACCTTCAGCCTGAGCCAGCACGCAGCCCTCCTGAGAACAGTGGCCTCAGGGTAAAACAATCTCTGATCTACTATAATATCTAACCATACCACCTTTCATTCCATCCCCACGTGTGGTTTCTAGTCTTGTATACTCCTCCTGGGAAAAGAAAATCTCTTTTTGCCTAACTCGAGACACTCACAGATCTTACGGTCTGAGTGTTATCCCAATTACAATGATGCCTCTCGGCACTTTGCAATAACGCTTTTGAATAAAAATCTCTCCTTACTAAGTCCAGTTTTTTATTTGACATTGCCCTAAAGTAGAAAAGGAGAGAGAGAGAGAGAGAGAGAGAGAGAGAGAGAGAGAGAGAGAGAGACAGAGAGAGACAGAGACAGAGAGAGACAGAGAGAGACAGAGAGACAGAGAGAGACAGAGAGAGAGAGAAGTGCTCAAAAGACTTAGGAATATTAATAGGGAAATATGATTATGTATAAATTCATTACAACAGTACCGAAGTACATAAGCATTGCTACAGTACATCAGCAAGGAAGAGAAGTAATAGATAACGGACACTGTTACTGAACATCAAATAGAAGTATACTTAACTTTACACAGAGATTTCTAAAACTCCACACTCTGTTATAAAAAGTGCCACCTCTTTTCCCTGAGTAACTTAGAAATAAATGATAAATATGCTGGGACCTGCTACATCCTGGGCCCTGAGAGGACATCAGTCGTGGGCTAGCTTTCTAGCTTGGAATGTTCTTCGTTTGGAGACCTGTCAGCAGTCACTGCAACAGCCATATACGCTTGCATTTGAAGTTTTCCAATCACTTTGACCTGCTATAAATGATTTCAGTAATACCAGTAATTGTATCTCTCAGCACAGTGGAGTTTCCAGTCTCAGAGTCATTCATTATCTCATGTAAACTTTAACATAGCCCTGTGATGTCGATAGGGACATTGGTGTGTCCGTCATCTTTATATGAAGAAATGAAGCTCAGAGAGGCTAACATACTGGCCTGAGTCTGACAGCTAGTGCTTGGGACAGCCAGAAAGAGGGTGACACCAGCCCCTTCTACTTCCCACAGTGTCTCCTGATTTAGCTCTACTGTGTCTGCATGTTTTCTCCAAACCATTGTTCCCAACCACAAGTTAATGATCAAGGTAAAGAAAACCCATCATGTAAGATCTTAGAGCTAGAAAGGGACCCTTTCTGTAAAAGGTATCAGTGACTTTTGATGACACTGTTGGTGGCAAAGCCTGGACAGAAACCTGTTCCTTCAGGTCCCCAAGACAGTGTTCCTGCCCCAGACCACCCAGGATGTTGCCCTAAATCCCCAAGTCTGGTGTGTTTGTCCAACAGGCCTCCCCAGTTACCAGAAGGGGTATTTTTTAGTTTCAGATACAGGGAGGAATGCAGAAAAGACGAATATTATCACTTTCAAAGGACTAGTGCTGTGCTCTTTCCATGTATTATTCCAAAGAGTCGTCTCAACAACCATGTAGCCAGAACATACAGCCTGGCGGTTACAGCAAGGGCTCGGAGTCACAGCCCGGGTACAGTCTACCCACGAGCCTTGCTTTCCTCTGCAGCAAAGTGGGTCTAATGAGAGTTCCTACCTTAGGGAATGAGTGTGAGGATTAAATTGGATAATCCACCTCAAATTCTTAGTGTGGTGCCTAGAGTATAGTAAGTACTTAGTATGTATTAGATACTATTTTCATCAATGAGGTCGGTATGATGATCTCCTTTTTCCAGATGGAAGAACTCAGGATTCGGAACTGTAACATAATGCACATTTTGGGGGAAATTTATGTCTCTGGGTTACCTGCTCTAAGCCAGGTGCTGTTCTTGGTGATGAACACTCTCAATAATCCTGTGAAGTGAGCATCGTATTATCTCCACTTTTATTTATTTTTATTTATTTTTTGAGGGCAGTGTCACTGGCCCTCATATGTGGGATCCAAACCAGGGCCGCTGGCTTCCCAAGCCAGCGCTTAACCGCTACGCCACTCAGCAGGCCCTATCTCCACTTTCATAAATGAAGAAATGGAGTGGGGTGGAGGTGTGGTTCAACAATGTACTACTGAAATTGCTAATTTTTGAGATGTTCTGTTATTCTGGATACCTTAGCTACACATCAAGCTATTATATTATTTCTTAGCAATGGCTATTCAAATGTATGAAAGACAGCTGTTCAATTTCTTTTCAATTGCATACATAGGGTTAAAATATTGTGAGAAATATGATTGCCAATAATGGTCCACTTATTTGTCCTAAATATAATAAATTCTGGAAGAGCTAACACGTTTATATATGAGAAATATCAAAACGTCATGATGTTTGCATTTGACATTGCAATTTCCACAGAGAAGCAATCCCTGGTGAACCCCCCACTCCCCCGACCCACCCCACACTTGACCTCACTCATTCTCTTCAATGTATGGTGTTTATCTGCATTCATATCATTAACTAAAATACTGCCTAATGCGTCACATTTCTCTAATCCTGTAAATGCACCCTTGAGTGTGCACTGAATTTTCTTGGCCTCTCACAGAAGCCCTGATTTCCATTCCTCAGGGGCACATGAAGCCTGCCCGACCTATGACGGTGGAAGCGGTCCAACTCCAGCCACTCTGGCTAGTAACAGACCCAGATGGTATAAAAAGTAAGCCTTTTTCACCAAAGAGAATCAATTCTAATGGCAGGAGTAAAAGCTGCAGCTGCAGCTGCCACTGAGAAGTGCTATACCAAGGCTGTACGAAGAAAGAGTATATCTGATTTAATATTTTAGATTGCTCTATGAAAATAAGGTAAGTTTAATCCCTTAGGATTGCAGATATTCAGTGCTTACTGAATATCAGACACTGGGCTGAGTGCTTCACATGGAGTATCCTATATAATCCACACAATAACATGAGGTAGGGACCACCAGTAAACCCATTTTTCAGACAAGGAAACAGGTTTAAGAAGTTCTGAGGACTACCTGGAAAAGGCAAATTCTGTAGAGACAGGAAGTAGATTGGTGGTTGTCTGGGGTTGGGAGTGAGAACAGGGAATGACTGCAAATGGGCAAGAGGTTTCTTTTGGAGGTAACAACGAATGTTCTAAAATTGGATTGTGGTGAAGGTTACATAACTCCATAAATTTACTAAAAATCCTTGACTTGTACTGAAAACGAGTGAATTTTATGGTACAGAAACAATACCTCAATAAAGCTCATATAAATGATACCTCAGTAAATAAAAAGAGAGATTATGACACTCACCTAAGGTCACACAACTATAATGGTAGGACGTGGACATGAAGCAAGTGTTCTGACAGCAGAGTTCATGGTATATGCTATTGCCTCCAAATTGTCTCTTACCTCTCCAAACATATCGTTAGATAAATAATAAGCAGTCAGAGTGTATATAGCTATAGTTACAGTGACTATATAATTTATCATTCCAACCAGCACATTTTTGAGAGTGAAAGGGGTGTTGTAAAAATTTTCACCCAGACAACAGACATAAACCAGGTCTGTGGTAGGTATATCGGGACATACGGTAACCCTAGCTATAGCTCAGAACAAAAAACCTTTTCTTTTGAGGACAGTGTCACTAACCCTCATATGTGGGACCCGAACCAGGGCCGCTGGCTTCCCAAGCCAGTACTTAACCACCGCGCCACTCGGCCGGCCCCAAAACACCTTTTCATGTACTAGGTGCTTCAAAATGTACCCTTTCACTGGATCCCCATACAACTTTGGCAGAACAGGAATTATCTCCAGTTTACAGATGAGGAAAACTGAGGCTCAGATAGGATCTTAGGCTCATAAATCCTAAAATGACAGAGTAATTAGGCATCAAAACTATACTTTCAAGCAGGAGTTGCCACATTTATCAGGTTGGATATTTCTAAACAGTCCACAAGCTACAAATGCTTTTACATGCTTAAATGGTTAACGTAAGTACCTACATAATGTCCTCCATTTTGCCTGCTGGTCTGCAAAGCCTAAAATATTTACTATTTGGCCCTTCACAGAAAAAGCTTGGCATCCCCTGTGGGGTCACAAACCTGGCCAACAGCTTCCTGGATGTAATCTGAAACCAGACCTGGTACAAGTCGGGCAGGGAGAGACTGAAGAAAGAGGCAGACCACCCAGGTTGGTAGATGGCAGGTTTAATAAGCAAGGGAACTTACAGATGAAGCTTGTGTTGGGAAGCTACAAAATGAGTAGTGCTCCGTACCTGCCTGCCAAAATCTGAAAAGTTTATAGGTCTTAAAGGGGCTCAGTTATGCACACAGTCTAGAGTCTCATCATCGTATTTCCATCTCAAGGTTGTGTCCTTGGGCAGCTTCTAGTACAGGAAGGCAGTGGAGTGCACAGTCCAAGCACCGGGCAGATGCCTTCCATTGCCCGGGTCCAGCTCACAGGTCAAACCGGCAGTCACGTCTTCTAGATGACCTTCCCCAACATCCCTGCTTTAGACCACTGTCACCATCACTGCCGGAACAGACAACCCAGGAAAACTCTGAAGTACTAGCAATATTGCAATTGAACATACGAGAGGAATCTTGGTGTCCTAAGCTCCAAATATATTTGTATTTCATTTTGAACCACATGGGGGTTTACCATTTAAGCCCAGACAACCCTTCAAAGTAAGTCTTCCAATCTTGAGCACTGCATACAAGATAAACACCAAAACTCTTAACTATATCATATTCAAATTAGAAAATAAGAGAGAAAAATCTTGAAACGCTGGGGGGAGCCACTTTACCTATATAGATGAGAATTACAGCAGACATCTTGTCAGAAATCATCCATGCAAAAAGAGAGTGGAGCAAAATACATAATGTAGTGAAAAACAAAAGCCACTAACCTAGAATTCTATATTCAATGACAAATAAAAAAACTTTCTTCAGACATATGAAAACTGAGGGAATTCAGCAGCAGCAGACCTACTCTGGAAGCAATGTTAAAAGATTTTCAAAGAGGAAAAAATGTGATGTACGTCAGACACTCAGTTCTGTGTAACATCATATTGCCTGTTTTATTGTTTTACAGCTTCTGGAAGGTAGAGAACCTTATCTCATTCATCAGGAACCACCAGGGCTTAGCATAATGGCAGGCACACAACAGGTGCTGAAGACTCCTGAAATGAGTACATGAACAAATATTTTGGAGTTTTCTTTTCATATATATATATATATATATATATATATATATATATATATATATATATGCTTTTGTGTCCTAAAAAAAACACATTAAAAGTTCCAGAAAATTCAAAAGTTCATGTTTGCATGGATTCTGCCTTTCTTCCAAGAATATATTTATTTGCATAATTTCCCTGAAGGGTAAAAATGGCCTCCCAAAATAATGTCAGAGAATGGTAAGCTTTTGTAGTTACAAACTATGCCCATTGGAAGGCCTGCTACAAGTCTCCTCACATGCACAGGTGGTGATTCTTATGTCAACAGCTGGTTGGATGGCCAAGGAAGAACCATCCTCCACCCGACATTGCCCCAATGCAGACCCGGGTTCACCCATGTATTGGTATGGCGTTACATCCAAGGATCATTTCCAACAAGTCACTTCTCCTCTCAAAGGGTTCCCAAGGCCCAACAAAACTCAGAGATTTGCTTTATCATTAGCCACCTCCTGTAATCCCCATGCAGAGACCTGGTGAAAGACAGGGTGAGAACACAAAGCTTGGCTCACACCTGCAGGCGGAAATGGGGAATTCTACTCACCCCTCTCCCCTTACCCTCCTAGGTCTAAATCTTAGGGCCAGCATTTTCATCCTGCCTCCTATCACATGCTCACCCTGAGACAAGGGAGGAGTGGGGAGAACTAAGGCTCTAGTAGCTATCCAATTGTATGCTCAAGGAAGATGGAAGAGAGAGCAAGAGAGTGAGCAAACACTGGCCTCTGTCTGTGGCAGGAAGAAGGCCACACGTGGCTGCTCAGCGTTGACACAGTGTCCCACCCACTAGTAAAATATGGCTCAGTAAGTGTCCTGGTTTCAATAGGTACCCTATCCATTATGCAGCTAATTACTCCTCCCTTAGGAGTGAGGCAGCATGGTGAAAGAAGGGGGCAGAATAGTCCTGTAAGCCTGAAGGAAAGGAGTCATTCTACATATTGGATCATGGTCCCACTTGGGGAATGGTAGTGGAAACTTCTCACCCATTGAGGTAAATCTGTTCTCATGGGAGTCAAATCTGTGCTTCCCTCTGAAAGGCCAAATTTTCCCTCAGCCCAGCCTGGCTAAAATTTTCCAGTTGTGCCAAGCTTTCAGTATTTTAGTAGGTCAATGGCATAAAAAGAGCAGTCCCTGGGAAAGGACTGTCTGCTCCTCAGCAAACCCTTCGATTGATTAGAAGACCTATTAAAGGACAAAAGCACAGCGTGGGCAGTTCCTTCTCACGGTGCCAGTCATCTAGGTTGAGAAACATAGCAAGTCATCAGCCAGATCTTTTCAGTCCAACATTTCCTTGTTCTAAATTGAAGGCGTGAGCCTCTGCATGCTGGTTTCACACTGTCCACTGCCATATCACGTGTCCATTGGCATGGTAATGCGGTCCAGAGCTCCAGCGAGACCTGGCTGCAGATCACTGGGAAGGCTTTTGTAAGTGACCCATCCGCTGGCCCTGCTCTGCCAGCAGAGCTTCTCAGCACTGCTCAGGGGACCATATTCACTCCCACATGGCCACCAAATGAAAAAATCAGGAAGAATGAGTCTTAAATATTGCTTTTGTCTGGATACTCTTTTTTTTTTTTCTCGGCTGCCTTTCAGTTTCCATCGCTTCTCATCTCTAGGGCACTCTCCATCCTCTCAAGGTCAAACCCCCACCCCTGAGCACCAGGCCAAATGCTCCCCAATATCAGTGGTTCTCAAAGTATGGTCCCTGGACTAGGAGCTTCAGCATCACGTGGCAACTGGTTAGAAATAAAATGGAAAGAAAGCAAAAAAAAAAAAAAAAAAAAAAAAGAAATATAATGCAAGCTCTCTTGCGCTATACCAGACTTACTGACTCAGAAACTCTGGGAGAGGGGTCGTTTTAACAGGCCCTCCAGGTGATTCTGATGTATGCCCAAGTTTGAGAACCACTCTGCCACCTATCATTTCACTAAATGACTGTTGAGAGGACAAGGACCCTGAAAGGTAAGTATTATCCTTATTTTGCAAATGAGGAAGCTGGGATTTCAAAATGAAAAAGGAGCTGACCAATATCACCCAGACAGTAAGCGGGCCTTGGCCCCTGGCCACTCTCCCAACTTCAGCTTCACCTCAATCCCATGGCCTTCGGGCTCTTCTTGGAGAGCTCGGCCTGGTTCAGGGACTTCACACTCAGTGTTCCCTGTACTGCGTGGTGGAAAACCCAGCACCCTCATTGGAATCTCCTGGGAAGTTTTAACATTAAAAAAAACACCAATTAAAACAAAACAAAAGAACAAAAACATTTTTATTAGAACACACAAATGCAGAGAGAGTAGAATAATCAACCCCGACATGAAAGAGGAGCTTTGCAACAGGCCCATGCAAACCCCACCCCGGATGAACTCAATCTGAGAGCTTCGTGATTGTGATGTGCTTCTGGTCCAGGGCTCGGCCAATCCTGTCCCTCACAACGATTTAAAAATTATTCGAGAGCCATGAAACAAATGAAATCACCATGATATGAATAATAGCCTTTAAAAATTTTATAAACGAAGCTAGGATAGTTTTATATTCATTTGCGATTTTACTTCAGAGCCACATGTACGTCCCCCAAGAGTTGCACGGGCTCGCAAGCTGCAGTTTGCCGACCCCTGCTCTGGTCCATTTCTCCCCCAGATATTTGCACTTCATTTCTCTCTCAACTCAAGTGTTACCTCCGTGGAGGGGCTTTCCAAACTCCCTTATCTGAAACACATCGCATCATCCCTGGCTACCCCAGCCATACCATCTTTCTTGCCAGCTCCCAACCACCACGCCACTAGGTCAGCCCTTTTTTTTTTATTATTTTTTTAGCTGAGCCATCCTGCCACCTGTTGGCAGCTCAGCGGCAGCTCAGCTCAGGCCGGGCATCGAACTGCTGTTGCTCAGAGCTCAGCTTGCACTCTTGAGCGAGCTCTTAACCAACTGAGACACTCGGCCGGCCCACCATCTTTCTATCCCTTTATCCCACTTTACTTTCTTCATAGCATTGTTTTTGTCCCACAGTTTATCATACACGATGAGTTTATTCTCATCTGTGAAGGTAGTTAATTTTTTAAGAAGCTCATTCACTGGAGCAGCAGCTTCATCTTCCTGTTCCCTACTTATTCCCAGTGCCTGTGAGGGATTTGATGATGATTATCTCCTGAATGGACAAACGATACTGGTGCAGAGCAGAGATTTTAACCCAGGACTATCTGCCTCCAAAACCCATGCTGGCAGCTCTTGTCTAGTTTTGCTTAGCCTCCGGAAATAGAACAGAGTTCTTGCCTTAAAGCAAACTGTACATTTGGTTCTGAGTTTATCAAAGTAGACATGTTCATGTCTAGTTACCACTTATGAGGTCTTGTGTGGCTCGCTAAACAATTCTGGGTCTTATTTCCATCTGTAAAATAGGAAAATAAGCCCGATCTTCCAGACTTGTTTAGAGGGATAATGAAACTTATATGTGACAGCATATATAATTTAAAAGGCCATGTAAAGGTAAGTTATTACCATTATAACCTGTGGAGGAAAAAGACGAGAGATGGTAACAGAGTAGGCAAAGAATGCAGAAAAAGAAGTGGAAAAAAAAAAGAAAAAGA
The DNA here is from genome assembly GCA_033961575.1 of Aselliscus stoliczkanus. Lineage (NCBI taxonomy): Eukaryota > Metazoa > Chordata > Mammalia > Chiroptera > Hipposideridae > Aselliscus > Aselliscus stoliczkanus. The sequence continues at coordinate 27,600,255 of CM066739.1, forward strand.
TGATGGTGTTGGACAGGATGGCTTCAAAGAAATGTCTAAGTCTCAAATTCTGTGATTTAACAGAAAAAGAGAAAATTAAAAAGTAATAGTGCCGGCCGAGTGGCGCGGTGGTTATTAAGCACTGACTTGGGAAGCCAGCGGCCCCGGTTCAGTCCCACATCTGAGGGCCAATGACACTGCCCTCAAAAAAAACAAAAACAAAAAAAGAAAAGAAAAAAAGTAGTAAAATATTGTTTGTCAAAGTAGCCATCTGTCCAAGAAGATGATTCAGAATTATTTGTGTATTAAAAAAAGCTACAATCTTTTTTTACTTATAAAATGTAATTTATTTGTTATTAAAAACTTTTTTCAAGTGCTTTTGACATTTGTTTCAGTCTTCTCAAAACATGTACTAGAAACTTTAATACAGCATCATTTACATCATGATCACAGCTCACTATGGACCAATCACAGATGGCTATACATGATCCAGGCAAAGGGCAGGTTATTCCCAAAGGAAAAAGCAAACCTGGTGGCCTGGATAAAAGCCACTGTAAAGTTTGTCTACCCTGAGCAGAGAGGATGTCCAATTTTTCCTATCTATAAATTCCAAGTGGTATCTCCTGATGAAGCAGCTAATAAAGCATGTTGGACTTGCTTTGTCATGATCGGGGTATTCACCCACAGACTATGCATGCCCCTGAACCAGGTCATGGTAAATATTTCGATGAAGAGGGCCCCTTTTGCATGTACACTTCCTGTAACCTGACTGCTGCAAAATCGAGCAATCCAAGAAGCCTTATCTGATTACCTATCTTGGTCTCCCCTTATGGGTCTTACAGATGGCAAGAAATTAGAGAGTAATTGACAAGAAAATGGGGAGAGTTAGGGACTCACCCCAGCAGAGTGGAAATCTTTAGATGGTTATTAATATATAGGGTGAATTGGACCGGCCAGGTGGCTCATTTGATTAGAATGCCAGGGTCTCCGGTTCAATTCCCCCATGGGCCAGTGAGCTGCACCTGAGCTGAGCTGCTGCTGAGCTGGTGAGAGCGTGTGCTCTTAGCAGCAAGGCTGCCAGTTCGATACCCGTATGGGATGGTGGGTTGCGCCCCCCTTCCTCCACAACTAGATTGAAAGCAGGGACTGGAATTGGAGCTGAGCTGGTGCCCTCCACAACTAAGATTGAAGGACAACAACTTGACTTGGAGCTGATGGGTCCTGGAAAAACACAATGCTCCCTTCCCCAATTCCCCAACATTGTCCCCTTCCCCAATAAAATCTTAAAATAATTAAATACATAAATAGGGTGAATGAAGCAGATATTGATGGGCTTGCAGCAAAAGTTTGAATGCAGCACTCTCCAAAGATAGGTGGATCAATGCAACACTCGGCAACATGAAAGGGCACAAACAAGTCCAATCTATTTACCCCATCAAGAGGAATTTTAAAAGTCAGAAGGCAAAGACTGCAATGAGAAACCTTACCTGGAATCTCCTGGGGCAATGGTCAGATAGATTAATCAAGATGAAGACTGACAGGCCAGGGTCTTCTGGTCTGACCCCAGTGAGGATCTGGGGAACCAAGGCCATAGGCACATGTGTGGGCAACATGGTTTAGGGGTGTGTGGAAAAAAATGCATGGTGGATTAAACAATACTGTCCCACAAGATAGAAAGTGGCTTTAGGGGAGATGAGTGCAGGACTGGGCCTAGTGGAGGACAAGCAGAATTCACTTTTGATAAGGAGTGGTGTTCAAAAGAAAAGATTTACTAACTAGAGATTACAAGGAATTCTCTTCCAGGAAGAAGGTAAAGAACAGAGAGTCAACCTGGAAAGAAAACGAGGCTTTAACAAAGTGGGTGAGGCAGCAAGTAATGCTGGATAATGCTAGAATCCCATAAGGGTTCTAGGAAAGGGCTTGTCCTCTTGACATTTTAATACAGATGCAGATCAAAATGGCCACTGGCGATAGCCCTCCATTCTAGCTCTGAGGTTCAAAGGCACATCGACTGGAATCTTATGGCCCTCTAAACTTGTAGAAGCTCTCTAACGGACAGCACCTGTAATTTAGGTCAGTGCACCATGACTGTCTTCCTCACCAGAACAGGCTGAAATCAGACATATATATATATAGTAGGATTAGTAGGGATAAGAATACCACCCTCATTCTCCTCAGAGGAGGGAGGTGGCCCCTGATACATAACAATGTGATGGAAACAATATACAAAGCCAGTCACTATCTCAGCACACAGGCCAGGGATGTTGTGAGATAAAAGGCACAAAAGCAAAACAGCACAGGCTCATGTGGGGGTGAGGAGGAGGGGAGTGGTCTGGGTTGACTGGAACTGGATGGATGAGTCATGGGAGAAAAAGCTGGAAATGTGAGTTCAGACCAAAGTCCTTCAGTGTAGGCCCTCTAGCTGCATTTGCATACTTTCAGAGAGGCAATGCAGGGGCATATTTATAGCACCGGTCTGAAGCTAGATAGCTGAGTTCTGCTTCCAGGTGAAATGCTGAACTATCCACTTAACCTTCATTCACTTCCATACAGGTCAAAAGAAGATAATCATAGTCTCTTACATTAGGGTTGATGTTGAGGACTGAGTAAGTCAATACCTGCAGAGACTTAACAGTGCCTGGAACATAAGAAAGCATGGAATGCATCAGCTATTACAACAGTTACGAATTCTGCAATTAACAGTGCCACTGAAATGGGAGTGATAAGATCACAGCCTCTCAGGTGTATGATTGGGCTGTAATGTGTAGGATGGAAGGCTGGGAAACTGGTTAAGAAGTCACTGCAATTTTAGGTGAGAGGTGCCATCCACAGTGGCAAACGGATAGGAAGTACAGGAAAAGGAAACAGGCCAGATGTCTGCTACGTCTGAGCAACCCAGTTGACATAACTTGGCAAATGCCTGGATCTGGTTGGTATAGAAAATGGAATAATCAGAAGATAAATGGATTTTCCCTGAAAACATGTCCATTTTTGCACCAAGGTAACTGTTGAAATTACACTTGGGAATGAAATCTGTCCGCTCTAGACTGGGGACTTCTTGCTCATCTTGTTATATTTAATGGACCTGGAACACACGGATATTCAGAGCTCCTCCCTGCTCTAACACTATAAACCTCTGGTCCTCAGCCAACAAACCTCGAGTTCACTTACCTTGCCGAAGGAGTGACTTTTAACCTACTAGCGACAAGCTACTATCATACAGAGCAAATGACAACAGGCCTCGGGTGCAATGCGATCTTCCCACCTGGATGGCTACCTGGTTCCAAAGGCCTCCAGGATGGCCTGGAGACTTGCATAACCAATGGCACTCCGCCTACATTTTCAGTTAATCTTTCTCCCTGAAGCTTTAGACCAAAGTTATTAAAAGTGCAACTTACAAGGAAAGGGCAACAGCCAAAGGAAGCAAATCACTAAAATGACTAGCGGTGAGAATCGGTCTCTTCTCAGCAACAGTCTTCTCCACACACGCTAGCCACCCTGCACATCCAGTCTATGAAACATTCAGTCTCTTTTCCACCTATATTCAAACCCTACGACTTCCCACAGCCTCTGGCACCCAGCCAGGAGGGGGGATCCATGTCCCTGTAAGCAAATGCATGGGGCTAAGAATCGGCAGACCCACGTTTTAGCTTTATCATTAACTTCTAACACGACACAGACACCCCCGTCGGGCCTCAGAGGTGAGGATGAGCTCGGATGACCTCCCAACGCCCAGCTCCGGGCGAGGTCCGCTGGAGGCACCGCCCCTGAGCTCGCTTCTCCTAGCTCCAGAAGACCCGCTAGGGTATTAATTTCAGCAGCGGGCGCCCCTCACTCCCCGCGGGGAGGTTGGCCCCTGAGCGCTGCACCCTGCTGTCTTCCAGCAGGCCGGCCGCTACCTGGTCCAGCAGCCTGTAGATGCTGATGCCCAAGGCCTCCACCAGCAGCTGCCAGTCGGCCCCGGCCAGCGCGGGCTGCTGGAGCTCCGCACAGGCATCCTGGAACTGCTCCTCTGAGAAGCCGCAGGCCGCAGCGTCCATCCTTCCGCAGCCCCGGCTCCTAGACCTGCCCGGGAGGCAGCTAACAGGCTTGGTATCGGTTCGGGGGCGGGGCGAGAAGGTGGCCCAGCGTGATTGGCAGAAACAGAGAAGTGATAGAGGGGAAGGCGGGGCTTATGGGGAAGAGATGTCTAGGGAGAGGCGGAGCCAGAAAGGGGCGGACCTCCGGCAGTGGGCGGAGCTGAGCAAGAGAGGAGAGAAGATGGAACAGAAGTAGAAGGAGAAAAATTGGACTTGATCTGGGCAAAGATGAAGGGGCTAAGGAAGTGGGGAGGCTTCTTTATAGACAGAAGGAAGAAGAAAGTGTCATCTCAGACACTAGAAACATTTCAGTAGCCCATGCTCCTCCTACCCCATACCTTCCACATGTGTGGGTGTCTCTCCTTTTCTTCTCTGAAGAAGATAGGGAAAGCTTCTGAGAGGGTTGGTAGACTTGGGAGGTGAGATGAACAACGCAGAAGTGTTTGAAAATCACAGGGGTCAGATGCTAGAACTATATTTCAATATAATTTCTATTCTTTTTGTTATGAATTTTTAAAACATTTTTCTGAGAAGGTGTCCATGAGATTCACCAGAGGGTCAAAGGGGTCCACGGCACCGAAAGGATTAAGAAACCTAATATAGGTATAATGGATCTACACCCTGAAGAGCAAAAAATGATCTCAGGGTTATTGTGGTATCCATCAAGGATTTCGGCAGCTTGAATAATTTAGGTCTTTTGCAACTCAAAGTTGTTTTTGTTCCCTCGGGTCCCTTGGGTATTACTATATTTCTTACCATCAGACTGTACTTGGCTTTGAATAAAGCAGGTAGTTTAAACGTGAAAACAATATACCATCACACAAGTGCATGTAAATTCTGGAAACCTGTGTTTCCTAACCTGTAAAATGGAGTAAGGATTGTGCAACTAGTTAGCATTGAGGAGACTATGTGAAACAAACACAGAACATGTCTGCACAGTGCCTGTCAGAATAAATGTTCAATAAAAACTCCTACTTGTTTAATTAGTATATTGAAATGTTTGTCCTTCTGTACTTGAAAGAAAGCCTTGAAGTTGATGGCAAGTTCTATGTTTTTGCCAGTTTCCAAGATGAGATATAAGGTCCAGTTTAGCAGCGTAGTTAAATTACTGCTGTATTCAATGCAATGCTGATTTCGTTTTGGTTTATGAGGATGTGTGGAGGGGTGTTGTATTTTCTTAGACTAAATGCACAAGAGATTAGAGACAGACTTCCTTACTGTTTTTTATAAAGCCTTTTAAGTTCTCTCATCTTTATAAAAACTATATTATATTTAAACTAAAATTCAATTATTTAAAAAAACAATTTCATCAAAAATCACTGGCTCTGAAGTGTTTTCAAGTAACCTCAAGGAATCCCCTTATAAAGCTGTGCTTTAAAGAAACTGCACCTTTATCACAAGGTAGCAATAGATTAATGAAGACAAGCATGAGAGTATAAATATTATGCAAGATATATAAAGCAGGAAACTTAAGTTGTATTTATTGCATATGTTTAAAAGTGTGTTTACCTACTCAGAATACCTATATATTGGGGTCTGTTGAGATTTACACCCATGTTTATTTTATTACAGTTAATGAAAGAAAGAATCATATTAAGAAATAGTATTTCTTTTGCACAAAGGTCTAGAAAAGTGGTCTAAAAAAGTCTGTTCTCCTTCAGGGCTTGCCTATTATTAGGCCAGCCTGTTTCCTTTGTGAAAAACACTCTAAAGAAATGTACAGCAGTATAATAGCTAAAGCTGAAGCTCCTGGCCTCAAACATAGAAATGCTGGATAAAATATACCAAAACTGATCTTTAAAAAGTTTAGCTGAAAGTCAAGGCAGGGTAACCTGGTAATCATTCCAGATTTCTGCAATTTACATTCAAATACTTAAGTAAAGAAAAAATTGTGTAATTGATATGTAGACAGAAAAAGAAGCAAAGGTGACAAAGTGTAAACAACTAATGAATTCAGGTGAAGGGTAAGTATATTTTTACTGTTCTAGTCCTTCAACTTTTCTGCATATTTGAAAGTATTCAAAACAAAAATTCCAAGAAAACCCAAGTACATGTGTTTATAGGAGACATGACTAAAATATAATTACTCACAAAATGTAGACACAAGTAAACCCTAAACAAAAGAAAGCCGGTAGCTTTCAGACAAAATAGCCTTTAAGTCAAGAAAAAAAAATGAGCAGAAGGAAGTTCATGAATTAATGAGAAAGGACACAACTTTTCAGGGATTCTGAATCCTTTCATTTATATTCATTTCACAGCATAATCTCAAATATGTAAGGCAGAAATTGTCATCAGTAAAAGGAGAAATCAGCTAATTCACAATCACAGTAGAATATTGAAGGCTTTTTTCCAGGAAATGGATTGATCAAGCAGACAAAAATATTGGTAAAGATATGGACGACTTCAGCATATAATTCATATGCTTGATCATGTATAGAACTTGATACCCAGTAAATAGAACACACATATTATTTGCAAACTCTCATAAAACATTCATTAGAATTAATGATTCTGTAAGTCACAAAGGGTGTTTTCAACAAACACGAAAGAATCTATATTATTCTCTGGTGACAAGGCAAAAAACCAAAGAAAGAAAGAAAAAGTTACAAAAATAGCCAATCTTGCAACCCACATATTTAAAAACTAAAAGACATAAGAAATCAAATACACACTTACTTCAGGAACCTAGCCAGCAGCTAATTCCTTGCATCAAATTCTTTTCTGTTTAAAATACCTAGAGACTTCTTGTTTCTGCACTTGCTCCTGACTAATGCCATATTCATGGATTACTATACTTACATTTTAATAATGACCATTCCTATCAATCCAAACTATAAAACCAATGAGATTTAAATAAAAATCCTTAAGGGTGTTCAAGGAACTTGACACAGCAATTCTAAGATTTACACGAAAGGTGTAGGGATTAAGCAATTTCAAAAAGTAGGAAAGGAATTTTTTTAAGTGGGGGGAGGGGAGAGAAGAATCCTGCCCTATCAGTTATTAGGGATTGTAATATAATAGTGTAATATTGATCCAGTCTAGAAAAAATAAAAAATAAAACAATGAAACAGCTTTCCATCTGAAAATGAATCTACATACATATTGAAACTTAGCATATAAGAAAGGACAATTTAAAAAATGGTGTTGGAATAACTATCTTTACACAAAAATGAGATTCCTATATCACATCGTACAGAAATATAAATTCCAGGTGTATGAAAGAACTAATTGTGTAAGGCAAAATGCTGAAATTTTAAGATCAAATAACAGTAAACTTTTATGATCTAAAAGTAAAAAAGAATTTCTCTTAAAGACATAAAAGAGCACAAACTATAAAAGAAATGATTAACTGTTGGGTACATTAGAAAGCAAGAACTCCCATCCAACTACACACTGTAGATATATTAAAGCCCAACACGTAGATTGGTAGAAGATATTTGTTAGTAACACACCAACAAAGGATGTTGACAATACACATAGAACTCCTAGAAATCAATAAGAAAAACACAGTAATACAACTGAAAACATGAGCAGTGAAAAAACCCAAATGGCATATAAAGCTGTTCAACCTCCATAGTAACTGAGAGAATGCAAAATAAATTATACCATTTCATTTACATAAGGCTAACAAAAACTTAAAAATTGGGTGTTGGTGAATATACAGGGAAATACAAGCTCTGATATAAAATGTTCTGGTTAAAATGTAAACAATAGTTTGAAAAACAACTTGAAAAGACCTATTCAATTTGAGAATGCACATACTGTCTGGCCCAGTAGTTCCACTTCTATGAGAATCCTTGAGAGAACTGTTAATATTGCATAAGGAAACACATTGTTTTAGTGGCAAACAATGGGAAACAGTGGAAATACCCACCAACCACAGAATTAACAAATGAATTGTGGTATACTCATTACATAGCTTTCGAAATTAACAAAAGAATCTACTTGTATATCACAGATAATAATAAATCTTGAAAACACTGTTGAATGAAGAAAGCAAGTTGCAGACGGATGCATAATGATACTTTCTAGTGTTGATGAACTAACATTACCCTGAAAACTTAAAACTGAATGGGAAGGATTCATGTTAACTTCAACAGTAGCTGTTAACATTTTATCATTTAAAAAAAATATATGAAGCAAATAAGGCACAATATCAATGCATAGGCTGGGTGGTGGGTTCATGTGTGTTATATACGATTCGCTGAACTTTTCTGTATATTTGTAATTTAAACAAAATAATTCTAATAAAGGTATAATATAATTGCCATTAAAAATAGCAGAAGTCAAAGAAAAACACCATGCTAGAATACTATGAAAAATGAATGAATGAATGAATGAACGAATGAATGCTCACAAATGCCTAGCTTTGCATAGACTACAAACATAGATTGCCCATTGTGATTGATCAGTGTTTTGTTTTTGGTTTTTGTTTTTTCCCAATTGGGGTACTAAAAGCACATCTGTTCATATTTATCAGTAAATGCTACTAGGCACCAAACTACTGAGAAGTGAATGAAATACATGGTATCACAGATAAAACATCTGGGTAAAGGCTAAAAACCTTGGGATGTTGTTCACAGTACAGAACTCTCTGGTTTGTGGATTCCCAAGCTAGACTCATGGCCCCCAAAACTAGATTTGCAATCTCACTTCTAGTCACTTTAAGAACTGGGCATATCACTTGCATTTTTAAAAACTCTTTACAGTGACATAAATATGATAATATCTCCCTCGAGGATTTGCTGAGAGAAATACACAGGTAATAAAAATGAAAGCATAGAGGAAAGTGAAAGTGAACACTTACAGAATGTATTGTCTCAACAGGCATCTGAATTTGGCAGCCGAGCTGATTTTAATCTGTTTCTGTGGCCATCCAAATCCAATCAGTTCTATTAAGTTGAATGTCTGCTCCCATTGAAATGCTCAAGTTTTATCTTGCCAGGGCAGTGGAGATGCAAAAAAGGGTCACTTCACTGTTACTGGGCTCCAAAGCTTATAAAATAATAACCTGTAAGTCAGTTAACAATAGTTGAAGCCTGAGGAGTATTCTTTAATTAGAAACTATGCTAAGTGTTTTCTTTTAACCCTCACAATACTACTCTGAAATGAGTTCTATTATAATCTCCTGGTTTCACATGAAAAAAACTGAAATTTGGAGAATTAAAGTCACTTGTCCAAAGTCACATGGGTAGGTCAAAGGCAGAGCTGTGGTTTGGAGCCAGTTCTGTTAGATTCCGGAGCTCGCTTACTCTGTCCTGGTCACCTGTTACTGATACAGGATCTATACACTTAAAGCTGTGAACACAGTGTTTAACCCAAGTATATCTGTAAAGATTTTTACCCCTAACAGACTTTTGATGAACAATTATAGCCATAAAACTATAAAATTGAATACTGAAAGAGGATTGATATCGCATTTAATTTATTCTCTTATCTATTCATGTACTCATTTGTTTGATAAATATTGATTAATAGTTAATCAATATTTATCAAACAAGTGAGTACATGAATAGATAAAAGAATAAATTAAAGGCAGCACTTGAAAGTTCCTTAAGTATGAGACTTTATGCTTGATGGCCATAACAGCTATTGTAGGGTAAAAAAGACGCATCAGATGCAAATTCTCATTCTTAGCAAGCCATCTACATGAACACAATTAATTAGAGAAATTTTCTTATGTGTGTGCTGTATATTATCTAGTCCACCATTTTTATAGAGGAGAGAATTGAGGCACAAAGAGGTGATACCTTGGATAATAAATTGGTTATTCAGTTAGTCAAACCATGTGGTCACATATCCATAAAGACCAAGGGTCCCTAGTTTTATTTCACTTGCTAATATACATAAAATAAGACATAGCCAATCAGGGGTTAGGAAAGATGAATTTATAGTTTTGCCTGTGGAGACATAGACTTTCTGTGAATTTTATTAAATGCAATTGACAGTTCAGAAAACTAGGTTTGTTTGGATCCTGGAAGGGATCAGAGAATAAAGTCATCATCCACCTTCCTTCCAGTAAGGGGATTCCAGAGAGAGCTGGAAGTATTGTATTACAAGGCCCTTCCGCTGCCCTGACTAATCGCTGCAGGGGATCTGAGTTCAGCACTAGGGCGTTTCAGACCAAGAGTCTAAGGTTTCCCCTGGGCTGCAGAGCCGCAGACTGCAGTGCTGCATTCTCATATTAATCAGCATAAACATCGGTGCCTTTTTTTCTGTACACCTGGAGTCCTGTCGTACAGTGGAGGTCTCAAGTTTGGATCCGAAGCCTGGCTGTCTTTCTCTGGGAATATCCACTATGCTCCTGGTGACTTTAGCTGACTTAATTTAAACTAGCTCCACCTGGGAAAGGGACTTCCTTGGGTCCCCTTTACTCCCTATCTCACTAAGGTTGTGAGGACATGATTTGTCCAAGAGGATTTCTTTGGAAGTTTGAAAGCCTTACAATGATACTCCTCTCTTTCCTCCAAACCCTGTATATAACTAGTCACCAGGGTTTGCTCCTTCTACTGCCCACAGAGCTTGAATGTATTCAAGTCTTTCTATCGGCACTGCCCTCCCCAGCCGAAGCCACCACCATTATTCCCTTGACTGCCCAGTTGCCTTCTAACTGGCTGGTCTCCCTGCTGGAGTCCATTCTCCACACAGACAGAGAGAGAGCTGTAGTAAAAGGTAAAATGCTGAGTCAATCCTGTCACTCTCCTCCTTACAATAATAGTTCACAGGGGGCGGCCGGTTAGCTCAGGTGGTTAGAGCACAGTGCTCAAAACACCAAGGTTGCCGGTTCGATTCCCACGTGGGCCAGTGAGGTGCTCCCTCCACAACTGGAATGAAACAACGACTTGACTTGGAGCTGATGGGTCCTGGAAAAACACACTGTCCCCCAATAAAAAATTTAAATATAAATAAATAAATACATACATACATACATACATACATACATAAAAATAATAGTTCACAGGCTTCACATTGCATTAAATAACATTCCATCCTGTCACCCTAGCCTACAGAATCTGACTGGCGCTTCCGGCATCTCCATCCCCACCTTCTCCACCCTCCCCTCGCTCACAGGGCTCCAGCCAGTTTCTCTTTAGTTGCTGGGCCATGCTAAGTGTTCCCTCACCTTGGAAACAATGGTCCTTCCTGTTTCCTCTGCCTCAGCGACTGTCCCCAGTCTCTTCTCTCATTCTCATCCTTCAGGGATCCGCCTGAATCTTCCTTCCACAGACTCTTCCTCCCCGAGGCTCTTTTATTTGCTATCTCAGGCTTTTGTTTCATTTTTTCCTGTATAAAATGTATTGCCACAGGGGATTGGACCTGTGCCTCAGTGGGCACAGGAGGAAAACAATACAACATAAACAAATAAATGGAAATTGCTTTCCAGCACTGATCTTGATCTGGAACTAGTGAGGCATCCATCTCCTCCATCACAGCATAAGTTCAACAGCAAAGGCCTGTCTGTTCCTTTCACCAGCCTCCCCAGTTACTAGCACACACCTGGCACATAAGCATCTGCTCAGTGAATCAATATAAGGATTCTGTTGCTCTTTATATATATATATATATCCACCACCATACTAAATTCTTTTAGTTGTTCATTAGTTTTTAAGTTGTCCTTCTCAATTTTCTACATAGATAATCACATTGTCAGGAGAAATAAAAAAAGATAAATGCAACGTGGCTTTTCCAATAGCTATACCAATTATTTCCCTTTCCCAGGTTACTATATGGGCTGAAACAGTGGTTTTCAACATGTTGGAGGAGATGCCTCTAGTTCCATCGTGGGAGGGAGGGGACACCAGCAGGTATAGTTCTAGGACTCCAACTCTTGCTTCACAAACAAGAGCTGAGCTTTCCCTGGTTTTCTTCACTGGGGCTCTGCAAAAGAGTTTATGAGGGGAAAAGAGTTCTACTGCTAACAATAAATTTGAAAGTCACTGGGCTAGAACTTCTGGAACAATGTAAACAGTGGTATCACAGCTACCCTTGCCTTTTTTAGAACTATCATTTATTGACTGTTTAATGTGAGTAGGGATAATGCTCAGTACTTAAAAGTACATTTCTCACCACAAACTCTGTGAGTATATCAATTTTTCCATTTAACAGGTGGTTAAGAAAAAGAAAACCTAAATGACACGTCTGTAGATACACAGAAAACAAATATTACAAACAGGATTCAAGTCCACATCTTTCGAATCCTCACCATTTCTTAGAACTAGCAAGGTAAATAAATAAGGCCATATATGAGGAAACTTTAAAATACTGTTTTCTCCTTCAGTAATTTAAAGATGGACAAATTGTATTTTCCCAAAAAACGGCAGCAACAAGATCTCTTCTCCCACTATAATCTCTCTTGATGTGACTTTCACATTTGTCCTACCAAGAGGTAGAGTCTATGTCCCTTCATCTTGAATCAGAGTGGGCTTCTGACCCCATCAGAAATGATGCTCTGTAACTTCCAAAGCCAGGTCATCAGTACAGCTTCCTGTCTTCCAGACGCCATGACAGAAGGAAGCCCAAGCAGCCTGTAACGAAGGTCCCTTGGAAAGTTCCCTGGCCCACAGCCCTGGCTGAGCTCCCAGCTGGCAGTTAGTGCCAATTTACCAGCCCTGTCAGTGTGTCATATTGAAAGTAGATCCTCTAGCCCACCCCAGCTAACACTGCATGGAGCAGAGATGAACTAGCCCCACTGAGCCCTGCCTAAACTGCAGAGTCACAAGCAAAATAAATAGTGGTTGTTGCCTGAAACCACTAAGATTTGGGGTGGTTTGTTATACAGTGATAGATAACAGAAGACATATATCCTACATGCCTGTCTCACAAAAGAAGAAAAAGTAAAAATTTAAAAAAAAAGAAAAGAAAATCCTACTAATGGTTAGGTTTTTGAATACACATATCATATGTATTAATATCAAGAACAAAACAATTATCACTGACTTTCCCTGTGTAAAATTATATATATATATCTCCTCTCAGTAACCTCCACTATTTCCTGAGTTTGCTTATATTATTATTATTTTTTTTTTTAAGATTTTTTTTTTTTATTGGGGAATTCGGGGAGGGGAACAGCATTGGGGAATCGGGGAAGGGGAACAGACAAGTTGCTGTCCTTTTGTTCTTCACCTTAGTTGTGGAGGATGTTGCTTCACTGTTGGTATCATCATTGCGCTCTTCCCGGGTGAGGCAGATCGGTCACGGTCCCTGGATGTCGCTCACCGCGGCTATTGGCAGCTCACGCTTGGCTGCCAGCCGCTCACACTGGCTGCGGGCCACTCACTGTAGCCTATGGCAGCCCACTGCAGCAGGGGCTGCAGCCCACACCATCACCGGGGCTCGCACAGCCCAGCTCCAGGTGGAGCTGTTGTTAGCTGTAGAGGGCAGTGTCACTGGCCCTCCTGTGGGATGCGAACCGGGGCCGCTGGTATCCCAAAACCAGCGCTTAACCAATGCGCCACTCAGCCGGCCCTGCTTATATTATTTTTGAATGAAAAACTGAATTATTATTATTGTGGTTTACAACATTACATATTCTCTTTCAAGAATCATATTTTTACATGTGCAAAATATTTTAAAAGCGTGATTTCTTTGCTCACTTTTAGTACTTATAAACTATCTTTGAGTTCTTAATTTTGATTCATCTTCAAATCTGTATAAATGTTGAAGACTGGAATTTAGCTTTATGGAGAAGAGCTTGACTTGTATTCTTCTCTAGAAAAAATACTGGATTCCCCTTAAAAGCCTCAATTCTCACAGACAATTTGATTTCTCTTTTATATTCAAGAATTTTACCTGGACCTACTTAGACATGTTTCATTTAATGTCAGTAAATCTTTTTAAAAGTTCAAACTCAAATATTTGTTTAGCTTAAGCATTTCTTCTTCTGTTGCTTTTATTTTTGCTTGTGTTCTCTTGGTCCCATTTCCTATTCTGGAATTTCTACTTTACATAGACTACACCTGTTGGACTCCTTATTTCTTACCTTTTCTCATTATTTTCTATTATTAATTATTTTCATATGAATCTTGAGAGAGCTCTCAAGTTTATCTTGAGCTTCACTAATTGGGTTTTTCTGAGTATAATATAGGACAATCAGTCATTCCTTCATTGGGGTTAAACATGGCAGTTCTATGCTCTTTGCTTATGATACACATATTTTTATGAAAGTTAGTAGAAAGGGAGAAGCAGTATTGGAAATGAAAACAGGCAGGAGAAATACTTGGCAATATAGTATATTGCAATCTTGAGTACTGGTGTATCATTTTTAGCCCCCGATATTAATTATGGAATATTATCAGTGTTGGCTCTAGCATCTGATGTATCTTCATGAAGAATATGGGGCAGAAGAGAAAAAAAAATTTTGCAATTACAGTTGACATTCAATATTATTTTATATTAGTTTCAGGTGTACAGCATAGTGGTTAGACATTTATATAATTTACAAAGATCCCCCAATTAGTCTAGTACCCACCTGGCAGTGTACATAGTTATTACAATATTACTGAATATATTCTCTATGATGCACTTTACATCCCCGTTGTAACTGCCAATTTGTACTTCTTTTTTTTGTTTTTTGTTTATTTTTTTTTTTGAGGACAGTATCATTGGTCCTTATATGTGGGGCCGAACTGGAGCCGCTGGCTTCCCAGGCCAACACTTAACCACCGTGCCACTCGGCCGGCCCTGCCAATTTGTACTTCTTAATCCCTACAGCTTTTTCACCCAGCCCCCCATCTCTCCTCCCGTCTGGCAGCCATCAATTTGTTCTCTGTATGTATGAGTCTGTTTCTGTTTTGTTTGTTTATTTTGTTCTTTAGATTCCATACATAGTGAGGTTATATGGTATTTGTCTTTTTCAGTCTGACTTATTTAATTTAACATAATATACCCTAGGTTCATCCATGTTGTCGCAAATAGTAAGATTCATTGTTTTTTATGGCCGAGTGATTGTATATAAGTACCACATCTTCTTTATCCAATTGTCTATTGGTGGGCACTAGATTGCTCAGAAAAGGAAAAGGAAAACAAACAAAAAAATGAAAACAAAAACAAAAAACAGCAATGAGAAAAGCTGAAAGCAGACTAAATGTGCACTTTATAAAGATATTATGGGACATTCTTGCAATGGAAAACCATGTAGCTTTTTCTGATGGTCCGTGTATTGACATGGAAAGAGGTTTGCCATATATGGATAGTGCTAAAAGCAAGTTGTAAAAATTATATACAGCATGATCCTATTTTTTAAGGAAAAAAAATGTGTTATATAGAGAAAATTGAAGATATAACAAAGCGTTGACAGATCTATTGAAAATGGAGTTAACATTTTTTTTTTAATTTTCTACTCCTATCTATAATATATAATTTTTACATTATGACTAGGGTTCCTTGGTGCCATTAAAAAAGAAGAAGGAGGATACCACAATTCCTTAAGTGGTACTTTGTGTTTTATAACTTTCAGTAACAGATTGGGGAAAATTGTGATAGTTTTGTTCACAATGGTTACGTTTGCTAATTTAATACAGACTTGCAGTCAGTAGGGGGCGCAGAGGAGAGATAGGAGGAAGTGAAGTACAAAAGCTGGTGTACAGCTGGGTTGAAAGCTTTCATAGCCTAAAGGTTATTTTGATTTCCTACTCACTCATTTACCCAAGAAAATTTCAAAAAGATCATAGACGCAGTTTGGCTATCACTTATAATTGCAAAATGTTTGACATTACCTGATTGTGAGAGTCAAAATGTACTTTTACTGGGTAAAGGGAATTAAAGATAATTGAGTACCTATGTTATGCCAGGCGCTGACATACACTTCATGTAGTCTTTTATGTGAAATATATGTTGATAAGTTTCATCAGACATTGTAGACAGATTAAACCAGCCTTGATAATGTTTTGACTAAAGAAAAAGTCCACAAGCTTTAGAGGTACTGACAAAATGTCACAGTTACTGACTACTTCATAGTTTAAGTGTTTCAAATTTATTATTTCATTTCATACACTATCCTGTGAAATAGATCCTTCTTTTAAAGATGAAGAAACAAACAGGGTAAGTGGTGTATGGAGTGTGGCAAAGCTAGAAATTCTCTTGTCCAGGTCTGTGGGTGTGGTCATACTGATTTCACTCGGTTCTCTCTCTAATAAACTAGAAACTTCCGACATAAATAACACCTTGGTCCCACTAAAGAGCCACATAATATGAACAATAGTTAATACTAACACAAATCGAAGAATTTGGGTCCTCCATTTTTTACTTTTTTTTTTGTACAGGATTTGACATTACAGTTCACATCTTTAGTTCCTGGGTTAATTAATCTAAATCTGGTGGTTTCTCAAATGCCTATTTGGAGACATGCAATTAAATGTCAAAAACAAAAGCATGTGGTGAGATTATAGCCTGCTTTTTTTTTTTTTATCCTAAACAACTCTCTAAGAAACAGCCATGGTTGTGGATTACAATGGTCTTCTTTAAAAAAAAAAATACTTGTTTAGCAAAAGTTTGAAATCTTATGTCAGTCTCCCTCGCCCCGTCATCCCCCCCAACCACCCACCTATTTTACTTTTTACTGATCTAAGTCCCCAAGAAAACACTGTTTTTGATCAGCAATGAGCAACCCTAGACTCTCAGGCGGCAGCAGGCTGCCAAAAGCTTCTCAACAAAGCCCTCAATGAGCTATTCAGGTAAATTAATCAACAGATGCATCCATATTGCAAAATCTCCAAAATTCTCAAATAGAAAAATGTTAGTAGCTAATGAACAGTGCAAATGTCTACAAACAGTACCATTTTTACAAATAAATCCTGGTAATCCGTTTAAGCAGTTTTTAAAAAAAAAAAAATTGTACGA
The DNA here is from genome assembly GCA_033961575.1 of Aselliscus stoliczkanus. Classification (NCBI taxonomy): domain Eukaryota; kingdom Metazoa; phylum Chordata; class Mammalia; order Chiroptera; family Hipposideridae; genus Aselliscus; species Aselliscus stoliczkanus. The sequence continues at coordinate 27,617,150 of CM066739.1, forward strand.
AAAAAACTTGGAATCAAATAGAGCTATTTTCAATTTGCATGAAAAAGATTGTCTCTTGGGGGTAAAAAAAAGTCCTATTCATCACTCTAAACCACACACTACTTTAAAATAGAATAGGGCCTGCGAGTGGCGTGGTGATTAAGCGCTGGCTTGAGAAGCCAGCAGCCCCAGTTTGGGTCCCACATATGAGGGCCAGTGATACTGCCCTCAAAAAAAAAGAAAGAAAAAAAATAGTATAGGGCCGGCAGAGTGGCTCCTTCGTTAAGAGTTGGCTTGGGAGCACGAGCTCTGAGCAGCAGGGCCGCCGGTTTGGATCCCACATGGGCCAATGATGCTGGGCCCTCTATAGCTAAGATGATGAACAACAGCTCAACCTGGAGCTGGGCTGCCATGAGCTGCTGGCAACAGCGTAGGCTGCAGTGGGGCTGCAGTGGGCTGCTGTGAGCTACTGTGAGTGGCTGGCAGCCAGCATGAGCTGCCATGAAGCACCATGAGCAGCTGTCCAATGGCTGGTGACTGATCTGCCTCAACAGGGAAGAGCACAATGATCACAATGCCAGCATGGGCCAGTGAAGCAACATCCTCCACAACTAGACTAAAGAACAAAAATGACAGCACCTCGTCTGTTCCCCTCCCTCAATTCCCCCAAAAAATAAAAAATAAAAATAAATAAAATATTATAGATACACAGAATACATTATTTTAACATTCTATCATCTCTTTCAGATGAGACATCCCCAAACTCTGTATTGAAAGGAAATTATTACTTTAATCTTAAAGAGAGGCTCATGAAGTATAAGAAAAGTTGGAAAATAAAGAAGAGCTCTGATACATTAAAAAAGTAACAGAATAATTCAGACTGGCTTTTGGAGGTGGTCAGAAACCACAAGGAAAATTGTAATGAGTGAGTCATGTAACCTGTTCAGACTTCAGTGTTCTCAAGTATAAAATGAAAGAGCTAGACTAGATAGTTTCCAAGCCCTCCGGCAGCCCTAAAAGTATATGGGTATAGGACTTTTTGACACATTTGTATAGACTTTTACAATTTGTGAGTGCTTTTGCAGCTGACATGTTCAGAGCAAGAAACAGTTAACAGGATAGCCATGGCCGGCTGCCGCTGGAGGAGAGTGACAGTGGCACACACTGAGAAGCACAGTCCACTTCCACATGACAGGGGTCCTTCTCAGCTGAACTCAATCTGGAAAAAAGCAGGGAGGGAGGTCTATAAGCCAGCCCACCACAGTGCTGGGAGAACACAGAGGCAACAGTGATACCAGATTGTAAAAGGAAGTCATAAAGTAGGAAGGGAGGGAGAGGAGAGAAGGAGAGGGAGAGGGGGAGGGAGGGAGGGGGGAGGGAGGGAGGGAGAGAGAGAGATCCGAGACCCTTCTTGCAGGTAATAAATAACTGGAGAGGGATTCCATAGGGTGTATTAGAGGGGGGAAAAAATCTCCTTTACAAAGAGTGGATGAGACTCCCTACAAACACTGTGAATTCTGAGCCATTGCAGATGCAAACCCTGCTGATTTCCATCACTTACATTAAAGATCAGGAAACAAGGAAGCACCCATTGCAGCACAGAGCAGAAAAGAACCAAAACAGACTACAATACAAAGAATGGGGCTGGCAGCCCCTTAAGAACACAGACCAGACCTGGAGCAGAGGAGACTGCCTGCAGCCTATCAGAGTCTTTCTCAGGCCCATGGAGGCCTAACAGAGGTAGGGAGTACAGTGCTCGTCCCTTAGAGTATCCTTGATGTTATGCTTCAAATAACTGTTTAGTAATTGTGTTGGTCTCATTCCATATTGCACGTTCAATCATTTCAACAAGGTTTCCTGTCATTACAACATTTTGCATTAAAGAAACCCTCCCGATATTGTTACCGAGAATTACGTTGTTTGAGTAGATATGAACTTTCAGTGTCATCTAGACTCTGTGCCCAGAGAATGCAAACACGACAGCAGCCTCCCTTAGGACACGTTGTCCTCACCAGGCTTCTTTTTGCATTTTATGCATTCACATATTTGCTCTCATTCCATCCATATAACAACCCGACAAGGCAAGGCTGGTGTTATTATCCCCATTTGCCAAATGAGGGAAACTGAGGCACAGAGATGCTAACCAATTAATCCATAGTCACAACATTTTAAGCAGTAGAGCCAACCAAGATAAGCTAAAATCTAGGTCTTCTGTTATCTAACACCTCAATAAAGTTTTGCGAAGGAAATGCATACTACATACATCTAGTGCTATGCTTTGGCACAGGGGCACAAGGTTCATTTTGTATTCCCCCAGCCTTGAGAAGCTCTCAGAATCTTTGATGAGGTAAACAAGCAAACAGCTATGTTCCAGATTATTTGGTGAGAGTTATAATATATGCGTAGAGCAGTGGTCTCAGCTGGGTTCAATTCCCCTCCCCCGCTAGGGGACATTTGGCAACGTCTGAAGACATTTTTGGTTCTGACAATTGAGGAGTTGCTACTGGCAATATAATAAGTAGAAGCCAGAGATGCTGTGAAACATCCTTCAATAAATAGGCCAGCCCTCTACAACAAGGAATCATCCATACACAACGGAATATTATTCAGCCATAATAAAGGAGGATATTCTGCCATTTGCAACCACATTGATGGACCTTGAGAGCATTATGCTAGGTGAAACAAGTCAGGGAAAAAGAAAATCACATGATCTCACTTACAGGTGGAATCTAAATACAGACAAACAAAAAAACAAACAAAAAAACATACCTCAGATCAGGGAACAGATTGGCGGTTGCTGGAGGCAGGAGGTGGGGGAATGGCTGAAATGGGTGAAGGAAGACAAAAGGTATGAACAGTATGGTGACTATAAATAATAACACTGTATTGTATATTTGAAAGATACTAAGAGAATAGGTCTTAAAAGTTCTCATCCCAAGAAAAAAAATTTTTGTAATTATATATGATGACAGTAATGAAACTTATTGTGATGTTTATGTCACAATATATACAAATATTGAATCATTATGTTATGCACCTAAAACTAATATATGTTATTTACCAATGACGGCTCAATAAAAACATCATCCAGCCCAAAATGTTCAAGTGCCCAGGCTGAGAAACTGGCATAGAGCAATGTGGGGACCGCAGAAGGGGACTTGGGCCTGCCTTTTCTGAAGATGGAGGAGGACTTACCAGGAAAGCAGTGATGCACACCGAGGCAGTCAGATGTCACCTCAAGTCTCCAAGAATAGAAGCCAACAAGGCATGAGAAACATGAAATAATGTTTTGTAATTCTAATTTGTAATGTGATCCAAGCTGGAGCAGAGGCTGGCACGGAAGGGAGAGGCCAGCTCATAGTCTCATACAGATCCTTGTGTAAGGCTGAGGTTCCAGATCATTGATGGAGGGGAGCTACTGATGGGTTTTGTGAGGGAGAAAGGAGACCTAATTAGGCTTGCTTACTCGATAGCTTGCTGTATTAGTGTTAAGCTGAAGATCTCAAACTTCATTTGGGATGCAGATTAAAAAATGCAGGTTCCTGACCTACCATCTCACACACACACACACACACACACACACACACACACACACACACACACACACTAATTATCCTGATGCAGTAATGCAGTAGGTTTGGGGTAGAGCCCAGAAACCTTAGTGTTTACAAGTCCCCTGTGCAATTCTGACGCAGGTACCCCACGTCCTCATTGGTGTACAGAATTTGTTTGACAGTAGTGAAGCTGTGATCCCACCACAAAGAAAATAAAAAGGAATTTTGGAAAGAGAAATATCTAGACTTATCCTTTCCTCTGCTGTAATCCATAATGTGAAAGTCTAAACCGGGTCCTTATAAAGGAATCTGCTGCGTTAATACAAGTCACACAGCTGCACAGCTGCTCCTTTTTGGATAGCGTGGCCTGAGAGGGGAGAAGCACTGAGGAAATACATACTCCACGTGACAGGAGCACACCCTCTTGGCAGCCTCTAGGAAGACAAATTGCTTCGACCAAAACCTGTCAAAATTCTCCATCCCAAAGCCTTGTTGGTACAGCGGTACCTGCTTCCTGTTCCCAGAGAGACTCACCCTTGGGCTTTCCTATCAGTCTTCCCTAAAAGTTGGCTGCTCCTGTGTCCTGTCACATTAAACTGTGAACTGAGGTCTCGGACTTACGTCATGCCATGTCAGTCACAGCAGAGTAAGGCTCCACCAGTGGGAACTCTGAGCTCCTGCTGCTTGACTTCCAAATTTCCTTTGCCATTTACAATTTTATGGATCTCCTTGGACATCTCACGCTCCTTGGTGCACTGGCTTTGGATCTGCAAGAGCGGACATTAGTGGGCAAACACCGCAAAGCTGGAACTTCTGACCGGAAGTGAAGAAAACCTTTGCTCTGCAGTCAGTCTCTGAGCCAGATGCTTGTGACTGTCTTCACAGGGAAATAGACAAACGTCCATAGTAAGAGGTCAATGGTTTTACTGACAGATGCTGCACCCGGGAACATTTTTTTTTTATTTTTTAAAAGAGGCTTTCAACAGCTGTTCTGGTAGCTTGGGTAGCAGTGTTAGCTATTTCCCCAAGCTGTCTTGTTTAAGTTCTCTGAGACCACGGTCCCAACTAGGATTTCTTAAAAATAGAATAAAAGGAAAGAATAGTAAAGTTTCTCCAAACAGGACTCTGAGAACTGACAGATGGGCACTCTGAGAGGTTGGAAAGGCCACAAAGAGGAAAGAAGATTGAAACGCAAGTTTCCTGACTTTCAGTTCATGGCTGTTTTCATTGCACAACCAGAGTGGAGAGTCTGAAATGTTAATTTTGTTATGGAAGCGATCCAAAACCTTACCCTGTGATCCTGGGGTTGGGGTGGAGGGGCATCAATCAAATCTTATCAGTACTGTATAGAAAAATTTCCAAACTAAATTTAACTTAGAAAATAAATACCGAGAAAGAAGTCCAGGGAGAGAGGTTCCCCTGAGATTACTGAGTCCATCAAATTGGAAGTCATCCAATGTTATCAACAGTAGATTTTACTGGCCAGGTGCAAGTGGCTGTTGGAGTTCAAAGTAGACTTGGCGCCTCTCAGTGCGTGATGGAGAAAACATTGTGTTCACATTCTGTGGCCATGCCCTGTCTTGGGATCATTACTTTTAGCAAGTTTACAGTTGTTTTTTACAAAGGCAATAATGCCTAGTTCTGTATAGTTTATTTGAGTAAACAAGCAGGAGAAAGTAACGTACCATCTCCTTTGTGAGCGAGACTTTCATTTTTATCTCAAAAAAGAAAACAAGAGATTTGTTCTCCGCATTGACACGATCAACAAAAATTCATAAGATAAATAGCTCTCTTTTGAGCTCAGCTGGGTATATGGTTCCATTTCCCACCACCCACCCACACCGTGGACATCCAACACTTTTTAAGTAAAAAAAAATGCTTCCGGATTCTTGAGCTCATCTTAGTCTCAATCAGTGGACCATAAAGAGATTCTGTGGAAGGGTGATGACACTTTTTTTGTCAGGCAAAACAATCATTTCAAAACCCAAGAGTTTATTTTTGGGGTGAGAAGACACTCTTTATGGGTAACAGAAAGTATGCACATCATCTGAACACAGAAACAATATTGCATAAGGATTAGGAGATACACTTTGGAGTCAAACAGGCTTTGGCTCTAGTCTTGGGCTCCATCATTTTCCAAATGGTGACCTCCAAGGCAGGTCCCTTAATCTCTTCATTTATATAATGGGACTATCTGACACCTACCTTTTTGATTATTTGTATTAAATGGAATAATAAATCTATAAGAGGTATATAGCACAGAATAAATGCTCATGAAATATTTATGTTTATTACCAGATGGAACCTGTGGCTAGATGTACATGGTACCCACCATCCAAAAGAATACCAACAAAATGAATAATAAAATGTTTAATAAAATTGAATAATTAATGTACTTAGCACTAAGTACCTGAATGCTTTGAAATAATCCTTTTGAAAAATGATCTGAGTTTTCAGGTTTATATCTGATTTCAATGTCGTCACTCTTTTATGTATTTGTTCATTTATTTGGCAAAGACTTTCTATAAACACAGACAAAACTGCTGATATTGTCCTTCAGGAATTTATGGGAGACTTGCCATTCAACGTGGTCTTGCCTACATTGCTTAAGGTCCCAAATATGACATTTCTAAAGAAATCCATAGTGGACTTGGACTGCTTTTTTTTATTTTGTTTTTAGCATTAACTCATGGGGCAACATAAATTTAGTTCCTGGCAAAGGGAAGGCTATTTCTCCACATGTGAAATAGGGGGATTGGAACTTTCTATATGTCCCCTTGTACATGAGTAGCACCTTGGAGTAGCGATTAATGGGAGGAGAAAACATTTCATTCCCAGAAAACATCTCTGGGTGCCTTTTTTCTCTCTAGGCACTGTATAGAAAGAATTGCATAGCCATGTTCTTGTTTTCAACGAGTTTAAAATTGAATTTTAAAATTGGATCAATATATTCTTTGTATATAGTCAGTACAATTAAAGGGTCATATTGGAATTCTTAAAATATTTATGCTTCTGTCTATGCAAAAAGTTGGCAATCTCAAATCATGTGTGTATATTGCATATGCGTCTGCAATTGTGTATGTATGTGTAGAATAAAGGAAATTATAAATTCCTTCACAATTTTAGTGCAAAATTCATCTGTGAGCCAATGACAACATTATTTGGCAACTCAGACAATACTTCACAAATTAGCAGTCAGGTAGTAATGCCACTTTCTTAGTATTTGCCTCTCTGCTGGAAAAGTAGATACCTATGCTAACAAAATTAAGTGTATAACCTCTACTCATACTTGCTTCTTGCCCTGGCCTTCTATTTCGGCTGATAGTATCACTGAGCTATTAATCACTTAGGCTTTAAAACCTTACAATTCCCTCTTCCTTGATAATCTCCCCTCCTGATATTCAATGCCAAGTTTTGCAGATTCTGCCCATTGTAGTGACTTACCACCTCCACACATTTCCCAATATCAAGCCCCCAGTGCTTCTCACCTGGACAATCACAAGTGTTTCCTAAGTGGTGTCCCAGTCATATGTCCCACCTTCCCTGTTTTGACTTTCCCCAGTGCACCCCAACACTCTGATGCCAGGCTACTTCTGATAATGCACACAGCTGATGATGTCATCCCACTCAAAAACCACATTGCTTTCAAAAGAAAGTCCAAATTCGACCTCTGGGGAGACAATAATCTCACCATAAACCATTTCCAGTCTTATTTTGATGGCTCTGCCTGACCCGTGCTCCTTAAAATTCAGCCACATAGGCTACTCAAAGCTCTCTGCAGAAGACGGACACTTTTCTGAGCTATGTTTATATATAGGCTGTCCCTTTCACCTAGAAATCACCTTCTCTTCTCTACTTATGCTGTCAAATGCCGGTCTGCCATGAAGCTTTCGCTCTCGCCTAGACCAGAACTGATCTAATCTTCCCCGGGGCCTCTCATAGCAGTTTGTTATTCCTTCTAGCAAAGAGATTGCCCACATGGGTGGCCCCTTAGCTGTTCTGGACTGCAAGCTTTCTGAGGCAGAGATCTTTCTTGTTTACTGGTTTGTATCTGCTCAGCGAGAGTACATGACTCCTTCCTGGCACCCAGAAGGAGTCCAGTAGATATCAGTGGAACCAAAATGTTCCTGAATGCTGAGGAATGGCCTGGGTGACTTCAGAAATGTACCTGCTGTCCAGTACCTTCCATAGACTCCATTACCAGGCCTGTGTCTCAATCCTGCCCAAATCTGCCCAGTAACAAAGCTCTCCTTCAATACCCAGGTATCTATGAGGCAACACACATGGTTCAATCATCCTAGAAGCAATAGGTGCCCCTTTTCAGAGCGCTTTTTCAAAACTAAGCCTGGTGAGAACATCATCCTGAACCCATGAAAACGGGACTTAGGCTAAAGTGAGGATATTCCTAATAACACTTAATCTAATAAACAATAAGGAACACAGTATACATGGTACAACATAGGAAAAGAGGACTTGAATCCTGGCTTTACATCTTTTCCCAGCAGTGGATTCCAGGCAAGTACTGCTGAGTTTTAGTTTCTTCATAAGTAAAATTAACATACAAATATTGGAGCTAGGGTCCGTATTACAGATGAGAATTACACTGCTCCTTTCCTCCTCAAACTGAGCATGTCATGTGGATCAACTAAGAATGAAGGAACCCAGGTTCTGGAGCTAAACCTAGAAACAGTGACACCCTCTTTAACTCTGTCTCTGAAAAATGGAGCTAGCAAAAACTAATTGTGAAAATATACTCGATGTTCCTCTTACCCAAGCACAGAGCTTAAAATCTATGGTTTCAACTGTATTTTTATTATTTGGGGCAAGGCCAGCATCAATACACCCATTCCGCGCAAGTCACTTGAAGACCAGCGGTACCCACCTGGGAGATGGCTGATCAGGTCAGCAGGTATATTCTGCCCTATGAATATGGAACAAAGAAAAGCTACCTGACTCAGTGGATGTCATAGATTATTAGTTTTTTTAAAGAAAATTTTACAGGTTGCAGGGTGGTTTCAAATCCCCAGCACCAGATTGATGTTGAAGCCTAGGAATGATGTGCTGATTAGGAGTGGATTGAGATCACACAATGTTCATGTCTTTTTATGGATAGGACAAGTGACATTGTCACCAGAGGTTAATGGAAGATTGCTTCTGTAAAAAGGCATAGAATGGCCTCATACTATCAGATATCAAAAGGCATGGCAAGAGGGTAAGGTCATGGTTGTCCCTTCTCTTCCCTTCCCTTCAGGAGGGAAAGGCAGGTATGGTGGCTTCCTACAAGCCACCTGAATACATGACTCATAACCCACTGGGGAGGCTGACCCTAGTGATATGCACTTGTCTAGGGAAAGGGTCAGCCCAATTTGCTATAACTCTTTACCTTTGAGCTTCCTCATCGTAAGCCTCCAAAATACAATGTACCTGAATATAAAAGATATCGTGCCAGATACAAGGAGATGTATCAGGGTCACAGGAGTTTCAGTATATATTGAGATTTTGAAACAAGAAAATCAATTCTTCTCATCTGAGGCCAGAACAACAGTGCTTGTTGAAATAAAAGTTGATTTGCTCAGCCCTCCCTAAGATCTCACTCTGTTTATTTGATTTCAGCAGCTCCATTTTTTATGTGTATGTGACCTTTCAAAATGACTTTGAACAAAATCAGCAAGAGAATGGTGACCAGGATGGTCCCTTAAAGATATATGTTTTCTTTTCTATAGCCCCATGGATTTTATGAATTTTTGGTGCCTGGAAATTGACCAGAAAGTCATAAAATACCTATTGATATTGAAGGCATAGCCATTGTTCCTCTTGATACTATCAGATCTCTCTCTTTAATGTCCTAGATCTCTAATAAAGCGCCTTGGGGGTGGAGTGGGGTGGGGTGGGGAAAGCAATCATAATATGACCTGTTATCCAAAATGAACACACAAGCACAGATCACTTTCCCAAATGTCCACTATTTCAGAACACAAATGCAGACACACCCTGAAAAGAAGCCCTGGAAAGGAGAAAAACTGGCCAGCTTCCCGTATCTTGCTGAATCCAATCGGACTAGGTGATGACCGAGATCAAAAGACAAAGCAGCGATGGAACAGAGGGCCCAACAAGAACTGGCATCTTCAGGGCTGCTGGGAGCTAGCCAAGTCCACCACACTGTGCAAAAGCAAACTGCAAGGAAATGTGGGCGAGTAATCAAATGCACATGGGGTTGCTCCTCACAAAACACAAAGCTTGTGTGTTCCCCAAGGAGCCATTTCCAGGTCTTCGGCAGCATACACTCCATGGGAAAATCGGAATGTAAACCCTTTCGAACCCAGAGGACCGAACCTGAAGGGAAATAAGCAAAATGCCCTCTTTCTCATGGTACTTGCTGTCTTCCGTGCCCTCTTGCCGTTCTAGATCCCCTCACCTAAATAACTTTGTTTCTGGTCTCATTGCAAAGTAAAAATGAGATATTTCAAATGGGGGAGGGGCGGTGTTTCTGTCTGGAACAGCAAGGTTTCCTTGCCCTAAGGTGTCTGGTGCCTTTGATGGGCTGTGCCTCAGATCCTCTGAGATGTGATTTTTCATTATACCATCATTTCCATGGTGCCTTGTCATCCTCTGATGAAGAGCATTTCCATAAGACTACTCCTCTGACTTTAGGGAGAGGGTCTACACAAGGCACCAGATGTCATCTTCCCCATTAATCCTTCTCTTCCTTTACTCCTCTTATTACTTGCATGTTACATTGAAAGAGGTTAGTTTACCTTCCCACGCACCCCCACCCCGCCATATACCCCCCTCCCCCCCACACACACATTCCAAACCCCACACCTACCTAGAAGTACAGAACAAGGATTACAAAATATTTTCTGCAGGTTCACAGAATTGCAGAGGGATAGAATCAGGGTGGGGGGCTTTGGATAGAGAAAATCTTGAAAAGGAAAGCCTGAAGGAGGATATAAAGAGAAAAAAACAAAGGAAGGAGGACATTCTTTTCACACGAGGTTCCCGCTTTGAAAATATGGATCACATTCTCAAAGAGGGAATCCTAGGGGGAAAAAGGATAGCATTTAAGGGATTTCCTCTCACCGGTTTTTCTCCGGTCCCTTAATTGTGCGTAAGCCTGTTGAGTACTTTGTTTACGGTCCCTAGGACTGTGATTTGCATCCCCCTCTCTGGGTTGCGGTTGGCCAGAGCTGGCAGCTGTCTCAGTCCGATTCTGGCTGGGAAAGGTAAGGATCTTTGCCTTGCTTTTTGAAAGATCTGAGAGAGAAATGCTGAATGCCTAGGGAGGGGTGGAGTGAGGGGGTTGAAGGGAGGTGCATAGATTTAATGTATGCATTGAAAGCTTCCTTAAAAGTTCTCCAAATTTAAAGGAATTTCCTGGAGCTAAGTGTTTTTTAAAAGAACCAGAAAGATTTCCTTTCTCTTCTGAAAGAAGGCTTGCAGAAAGAAGGTTGGTTGCCTTGTGGATGAGAGCTTGCATTCGGGGGGCAGGTGTCCCTTACGGAATCCCCAGGGGTGTTTCATATCTTACAGGCACAAAGTGGAAGAAAGAAAAAAAAAAAACATTCAAAGCTATCCAGGCGTTGATCACTAGGAATTCTGTTTGAATTTCAATTTGAAGAGGTAAAAGTCAGTTAAAACTACATGTATCCGTGGGTATAATGATAGGTGTCTATTCTTCAGGTGGAATTTCTTCTTTATCACAAAGCTTTCTACTTCTTGGTACTTATCAACACAAATCACCAATCATTGCCCTAGATTCTGGAGATGTGCATCTGTGTATCTAGGCAGAGGCACCCTCTGTGGAGAATAATTAGGGTGCCTATGAGACTTGAAGCCTGAGAGGCTGAAGAAAGCTTTGGTATCTAGAGAAGTAATCACAGACCTACCCAGGTTCCCAGCACTGATACACACACTGTCCCTCATAGCGTCAGCCAAGGGCTCACCATGAGTTAAGGTGCCTTGGGCTTCTCTCTGGAAGAAGGTTGATTCATGTACCTTTGACCTTGATAATGGGGGAATATGATCTTCCATAGGAGAGGCTGATAGTCCAACCTTCACTGGGGTTACTGAACTATTTGGGGGGTGGGGGGAAGCGGCCCATCCTAGGAAGTAGAGAGGAACTGTCCCAAAGGCCACAGTTCACAGGTGGGAGGACAACTGCTCTTATAAGGAGATTCTTAAGAACCTCCAACTTATGTAGCCAAGGACCCCACTATCACCATCCTCCCAGGGCAATGTTGGCAAATGCTGAAACGCCCTGCTTCTAAGTATATCTTGTCTTCACCACCAAGTGATAGCAGTCCCCACCTTTTAAAAGTATGAGGGTGGGGGCGGCTGAGGCAGGCCAGGTAGTCTTTCTCCTCAGCAGGCTGGGCTTTCCTTGCTCAGCCAGGCTTCTGGGACTTTTCAACTTTATTTTTCAAAATGAAGAAGCCGTCTCTCTGACTTCCATTCTAGAAAAAAAAAAAGGGAGCTCTGGTCGCTCTTCCTTTATGACAAAACCATCACAATACCGTTACTAGACAAGGCTGGAAAGAGCAGCCATTGCAGAACAGAGGTGAGATGCCTGAGAACACCCAAGCCCACTGCCAGCAGGTAGAGAAATCTAACAACCCAAGAGAGAGAAGGAAAACAGTTCTTCTCCCAAGGTGTACTTTACATTTGTAGATTCACTATATCAATTAAAAAGACACTATTGAAACTTGTATAGATTAAAAAATAGAGGATGGGTTAACTTTTAGCTATAGTAGTATAGAGGCCAGCTTATAATTGTCTCCCAGTATTATCTCTTTTGTTTCCCTTCAGAAAGACAGTCTGGGACTTTAAATTTTCAAATAGCTTGTCTAATAAAGTATAAACCTATAATGACATTCAGGGAGAGGGGTTGGGAAATAGACCTTTAACTTCATTGTTTGAGAGAGTGACATGTCAAACTGCATGTCTTTGAACGTTTAAAATACCTTCCTCCGTAAAGTGGGCCAATGAGAAGCAAATCAACATTCAGCCAGGAGCTTGTTACGGACCTGTTGAATGAGAGTCTACATTTAACAAGCTCCTCACCTGATTTTTTTGTGTGTGTGCCCATTAAAAACTGGGGCTCAAGCCAAGGGATTCTCTTGTGCTGTGTGAACTTTGTCAGATTACTTAACCTCTCTGAGGCTCATTTATAAACTCTATAAACTCAGTTATAAACTCATGTGTAAATTAGTGAGAATTAATATTCATGCATCCACATGGCACATGCCATGCCCACACAGTGGGCAGTTTGTGAATGACAGTGATGATAATGATGATGATGATGATTTCAGTATTGCCAAAGTTCCCTCCTAGCCCAAATAGTAAGTAATTGTGTTTAAATCAAAATGACTGGTTTTCCCTCTTAACCACAAACATGTGTATCCCCCACCGCGTTCCTAAATGAATTAACATCAAATGAGGGGGGTTTTTAAGCTTCCGATGGCCAGCACACACATATAAAGAGTACCAGGGAAACCTAGGACCATGGATTTTTGCTGGCTTAGCGACTGAATTCAGCTGCCCGATGACTTCACAGCTGTTCCTGCCACCCTAGAGTGTCTGTCCCTTTCGGCTCTGTCCCCTCAGCTGGGTCTGCAAAGCTGACTCGGGCATTTTCTTATGAAAATGCCTGATGGGCGGGAGGAAGATCTAATGGTTGGCTGGGGGAAAAAATGAGTAATTCAGAGCAGTCTACTTCGTCAATGCTGCAAGAGAAATAAAAGTAAGAGCTGCTCCTGTCTCTGGGGACTCTCGAATGATTCTGACTTATCATGTCACTGAGCAGAGTTGGGGGAAGCCAACACTCGGAATCTGCTGGCAAGGAAAAGAACGGAGGGAAAAAAAAAAAAGACAGGGAGGGGCAGTCAGAGGGGGAGGAAATAAAAAGAGAGAGCGAGGGAAAGACAAGCGTCATTTAGGAACAGAGGTAGAGTGAAAGAAAGAACCGCAGGATCTAAAGCCAACTATACCGTTCAGGATTTTTGTATCTTTTCTTTTCCCCAGAGGAGATTTCCCTGTCCTGTCATTTCTGTTGACAAACGTGCTGTGGCAGGTTCTTTTCCCAGAAGTTGACCGGGAAGAGCTCAAGCTCTGCAGTTTCTTCCCTCCCAAGTCGCGTGGTTTCCCTGGTAATGGATTGCTTCTTCTCTCTGAGGTACGCGTACATAATTTGGGGACAGGCGAACTTCATTTTCAGATTAAGCTGATGTCTCAGGTTTTGGGGTGAAGATTTTTTTTTTTCCTTTCAGACATAATCGCTAATATGCTCTTACTGGCCTAGCCAGTATTTAGGGTATCATTAGATAGCAGCTGTTAATTTGGTGACTAAAAAATTACATGCAGACAGGCAGCTCTACCATTTAGCTTCACGGCACGGGGAGTGACATTTTTGACCTCCCAGGGCAGGAAAGAACTTATGAGGTTTGATTTGGGCTTGCGTTTGTTTTCAGTGGCTGCCTAATACTTTCAAAGTATTAATCTCATTGAAATAGCCTTAAAGATCTTCCTTTAAACTCTTTAGGTAACTACCACTGCTTGATTCCTTAGAATCTAGGTTACTTCTCTAGGACAAAAGAGAATGATTTAACATGTCTGAGAGGCAGACAAGAGTTTTCACTGATTTCTCCTAGACAGCATTTCAACCAGAGGCTTTTGAAGGAGAGTCTCAGGTTTTGTCCAGAAATGCTCAGACTCAAAATATTTAGAAAGGTGCATTGCATCAAGTCTACAGAAGGTTATCGGGGGAGGGGGGGAGAACTGGTCACACTGTACTGAAGATCTAGCATGGTGATTATTTTCAACGTGTCCTGGTACACATAATATCAAAATTCTTTGTTGACTTGAATGGAAAATTTGTGAATGGACAGCTAATTGTTCTAATAGTTTATCTTACCTTTCTTTGATGTAAAAAAAAAAAATCACAATATTATATCCTACAAAGTTGTTGAATTTTTTTATTATTAATTTTTCTTTCCCCATTCCTTTAAATGAAGAGGAGGATATTGCCACATTTTAGACCCACAAGTCCTATCCTAATTGTCACCGGATTTTTGCTGAAGTGCACTCACCCCATGGTTCCAGGATGTGTGTCTAATAGTTCCACAATAAAGACTTGTTGACTGTCAAGTTGGTGTAGACCAACATCGTTCGTACGCTGGCCTCTGGTCTTGACATTGATTTGGTGGGCAGTGGATGGGTGATAGTTTGGAAAGAATGCATGTTATGCCCGGAAACATTGGCAGAGCCTGAGTTGCTTAGAATTGTGGAAGGAACTGTGCGAAGTATTGTTTATAATGTACTCGCCTCTTGAATGGGGCCGTTTTGGAATTAGAATTGAAGCTTTTCTGCGTGCTTGGAGGAAAAAGCAGCAATAGACAGAAATGGAAAATCTAGTAAAACCTTTGTAGACCACCCGGGTGTATTAAACACTGCAAAGTACTTCCTGCTTTTTATATCTTCCCTTTCTTTATAGTTCTCTGCTTTATCTTGCTTTTTGCCCAATGCAAGGAGAAGGCAAATGATTAGAAAAAGAAATCACAGTTGATTTCACATGCATTCGTGTCCCCTGCAAAAGAACCCAGTAGTGATTCTTGACTTCTTTTTGCAGGGCTCACTCTGAAGCATTGAGCTGACATCTCCTGTCTTCTTCACAGCTTCCACCTTGGTGAGACACCCCAGGTCTAGTCTGTGAACTCAGCTAAAAAACGCCACCGTAAAAATGACTGAAGAGCCCATCAAGGAGATCCTTGGAACCCCAAAGCCTCCCAAGCCAGGGACAGTGGAGAAGAACCCCAAGGGTGAAGTTGTGGTCACCACGGTTCCCCTGGTCAGTGAGATACAGCTGATGGCTGCTACCGGGGGTGCCGAGCTCTCCTGCTACCGCTGCATCATCCCGTTCGCCGTGGTGGTCCTCATCACCGGGATAGTGGTGACTGCAGTGGCGTACAGCTTCAATTCCCACGGCTCCATCATCTCCATCTTAGGCCTGGTCCTCCTGTCCTCAGGACTTTTTTTGTTAGCCTCCAGCGCCTTGTGCTGGAAGGTGAGACAGAGGAGCAAGAAAGCCAAGAGACGGGAGAGTCAGACGGTTCTCGTGGCAAATCAGAGAAGTTTGTTTGCTTAGGACTGAAGGAGACCAAACGGGATATGTGGCCTCTCCCTGGGTTGGCCAGTTCACCCAGAACTAGTGTGGGAGAGAACGGACTTGGCATTGGAGCAGACTAGAGGAATGGGGGTGGATTGATGGTGGGAGGGTGGATGGGGGTTCTCATCTGTGAGGCATGACTTATATCTTTTTTAATGACAAACTTAACTCTAAGGGCTATTTCTAAGACTGAAAAATCAACTTTTCCTCTACATTAAACAGTTGAGGGGTCATGGGAGGTGTGCTGCATTAGACAACATTTAGTTCACCTTGGAAAGTGGCCAAGAAGAGATGAGAAAATAATCAAGTTCTGGCATACCCGTGACCTGCCTCCAAAAGAAATAACCTAAGAAGTTGTATCGTAAAAATGTTCTGCTGAGAGTCTAAATTGCCTTGGACTTTGCATATTTCTATGAAATTCTATGATAACTTCTTTTGTGAATAAGTTGATTCTCTGGCATCTGTTTTATTTTTCAGTTTTAATAACTCATAACTGGTGGTACTTTTTCTTGAAGAATAAACTAATATTTTTTATGTTTTAACTTTGGACAATTTTAGATGATGATATAATGTGTCAGAAGTAAAAAAAATAGGTAAAAGGTGTAGCTACTAGATGACATAGAGGAGGGGGTTAAATTAATATTCAAATGATCTAATCTAGCACTTTTGATGATTTTTACATAAACGTTTAATGTACATTTCATTCGAAATAATACATACTCATTGCTGCTGAAACTTCTTAAATGGCTGTTTCTGTTGTAGTTATTTTTATTCAGCCCAAATTGCCCATCTTCCCATGCTTCATCTGCAACGTCTTAATTGTATTTCTCTCAGTTGGGCATGTTACTTAATCCTAACTTAACTAGAAGACTTTTATTTTCATCACATGATTTTTTTCATGTCTTCTGAAGAGTACTGCTAATTATGTTTATGATATTCTAAAAGATTGCTACATTATTACCAGTAGGAAATCAATGCCTGGGGTCAGGAATTTTATAATGTGCTGTTAAATGCGCCTTACATGTTTATTGAATCAGTCATGCCCTATTTGCTTAACACATTTTTGAGCACCAATGATATGCCAGGCATTGTGTAGATGCTCAGGCTGCTTAACTGAGTAAGTGCTAAGAAAATTCAAGTAGGGTTACTGCTTCAATTCTGTGGATCGAACAAGTCCACATACAGCTAGGACTCTACCCCATAACTCCAGCCAGAAACATTCCCAGTCCACATAGTTTAAACCACATTTAACTCAAGTAGAAACAGAATGAGACATGAAGCCGTTTTTATACCTTGAAGAAACAAAGCAAAACAAAACAAGTCTAACATAGCACTTTCGATGAAAGCCATTCTATCAAGGAATTTAATTAAATATGGCACGTGCCTCTGGCACTGACTGCTCCTTGATGGCCTAGTTCCTCCTGGCTTTGAATGTCAGATGGTAAAAATCTGGAGTCACTGATACAGTCGACTACACCACAATTATCTTAAACACACAGAGATCAACACTCCACTGGACAAAATACACTAGTGTGGCATTGTGTTTATTTCAGGGGAAGGAGGTCTATGCTTTGACACCCTCTACTCTGCTCAAATATGCAAAGACGCCTCACTGCTTGATGAAGAAAGTTCTCAGGCAAGTGTTCAAGATACGCTACAGTCTGATCCAAACAGATGTATCCAGCTTTCACTCTCATGCCAACCCAAGAACTCCTTATGAGCTCACCAGACCAGACTATTCGCCACTCCTGGATCAGGCTTCTGTTTTCCTGTCTCCGTATCTTTTCATCCTTCTGTGTGCTTTCCTCCAAAACGCCACCTTTTCCCTCTCCATCTCAATTTATCCAAATCCTACTTCTCAGTAGAGCCCCAGCTTAAAGGTAACCTCTTCCTAAAAGCCTTCCCCTTTTATCTGAAAGTAACAGTTCCTTCAAGAATCTTTACTTATCTCTGATGGTGCCTTTCATTTTCTAGCGTGTCGGTGACATCCATGTTTTATCCTCTTCCAAAGCTCCTTAGATGTGTATGATGTGTCTTTATTTCTTTTTACCCCTGCATGATGCCTAATAAAATGTGTTGTATAGAGTAGGTACTCAATAAGTATTTGCGAAATGAACTAAAGAATGAAAAGCTTTATCCAGAATTACAGTTCATTTGTTTTAATCTTTAAAAGAGAATACTTTTGGGGGGGCGGGTTACCTCAGGTGGTTAGAGTGCAGGTTTATAATGCTGAGGTTGCCAGTTCGATCCCTACATAGGCCAAGGAGCAGCGCCCTTCACAACTAGGTTCAAGACAACTACTTGACTTGGAGCTGATGGCTCCTGGAAAAACACACTGTTCCCCAATAAAATTTCTAAAAAAAAAGAAAATACTTTGGTTCTCAACTCTCCCAAAATAGGTCATCCTACTCTGCCCTGCCTCTACTTGTAAACACCAGGTCTAGGTGAATATTTATTACCCTTGTACTTCTCCAGCCATACCTGCACTTCAAAGTGCCTGAAAAATAAACTCATGAATTATTTCAGGCCACCAGGGGGCCTCATGCTGCTACCTGAGCCCCAAAAGAAACATGGAATGATTTAAATTGTAATGACTGATGGGGGATCATATCTGGAGATAGAACTATTTCCCCTGGATGTGAGGACTCGGAGAAGATTCTCCATGAGCTCACCCCTACCCTCCTCCCTAAGCCACTACACTGTGGCTATTTCTGGGTTCTCCTTGAAAGTATGGGAAGGACTTGCCCTGTTAAGGGAGCTTTCAGTCACATTAAAGAGTACACACCCCTGCGAAGAGATAGTACTGTGCACAGAAATAGTGCTAGTCAAACCCAGACTCAAATTATGATATCGCAATAATTTCATAACATCTGTCTTTATGGGCAAGGTTTGTCTTTACAAATGGTTTTATGATATAGTGATAAGCAGATGTTAAATGCATGCATAAGCATGATGCAGGCATATATATACGATATATATATATATATATATATATATATATATATATATATATATATATATCTATATATATATATATATATATATATATATATATATATATATATATATATATATATATATAAAAGATAACCTAGCCCCATCCTGGAGCATCAGAAACTAGCTGCATCACCCAGCAGGATTTTCCCTAAACCCTACACATCCCAGAATGCACAGGAAAAGCTTTTAACCTCGCCCTGTACAACAGGCCTCTGTCCAGGTGAGAACCACAGCCACCCAGGTAACTCGGTTCTTCCTACCTCACTGTCTAAGGAGTCTTGCCTAGAGCTTGCCTAAGCTCAGGTAGATCATGCAAGTGGCCAGAGGATAAACCCAGGAGAGCCAGGTCACAAATTCGCAAACTTATCTCTTTGTAAACTCCCTCCACACAAACACACACCACACACACATACCACAAGAGAGACCAGAGAGACAGATACTGGTCTCCTGGTAAGTATTATGGTTTTGAATTTGAAAGATCTGGTTATGAATCCTAGCTCTCCTGTTAAACTAGTCAGGCAATCTTGGAAAGTTAAGCCTCATTTTTAAAATTAGGTTAATTTTTTAAAAAATGATTTTGTAAACTATGAAGTACTACATAATTGCAAGATTGCTATTTGTAATAATATCTAATGCTGATTTCAGCTTCTTTCTCTACTCATTCATTCTCTCAATATGTCATTTAGCATCAAGCAGCCCCTGTTTTGGTTTAATCAGTCACTTTCTTTAACCTTGACATTATCCACAAGGCTTTCTAGACTCAAGATAATCTGGGGAAAGCACCTGTTGCAAAGATGAGTCAGAACTTACATTTCCTTAATATTGTTACAATTTTCAGTACTTTCACATACACTGGAGTCATTGTAAGGGTGTATTTAATATTTAATAGGTGCCCTCGACAATGACAACAAAAAAAACAGGAAAGGGAGAAATCCTTTCCCCCACACCCACTGCCATTCAAGCCAATCTTGTCCTAGGCTGCCTCACAGAAAGGAAGACCAGGGCCAAATCTAAAGAGAAACAAGAGAAGTAAATTCCTGGTTCCTGGCTTTTGAACTTCCAAGGACTTCCCAGTGATTTGCAGCTTATCTAAGGAATTTGAAGGAATCTCAAGGATAATTTGTTTATATTTGATTTTTATAGTGCTCCCTGACTCTAGTAATTAATCTTGTGTATAACACTATTCAATTGTACCCAATATTTCCCACTATCCCCCACCACACTCAGCTCTGCAGAGAAGCAAACTACACCTCAGAGAGGGTCAGTGACCTTGTTAAATCAAAGTCTCACAGCAAGTGAGGCCTAGAACCAGGACCAATATTCTAGATATCTGAGATATATGCCTAATTATAACCGATATCATTTACAGGATGCCTCTTTAGGAAAGGGAGACAATAAAAGTGTTCTATCACCTACCTTTAAAAAATTCTTTTAAAAGTATAATATATGGTGAAAAGTGTATGGGTTCAATAAACTTCACAAACAAGCCTGTAGAATCCAAGTGAGGAAACCAAATATTGCTGGTCTCTAAAAGCCCCCTTGAATCCATTTCCAGCCACTGTCTTTCCAGGGGAACCACTATCCTCACCACTAACAAGTTTTTTTTTCCAACTTTATGTAAATGGAATTATATGGTATGTATTCTTTGTGCTTCTTCCATGCAACATTATGTTTGGGAGGTACCTCCATGTTGCCTGTAATTACAAATGGTTCATTCTCATTACTGTGTAGAATTCCATTGTACAGATACACCATCATTTACTTATCCTTTCTACTGTTGACAGACATTTGGATAGGTTCTAGTTCCTAACTATTAAAAATAGTTCTTGTGGTAGCCAGCCCCTCAAATGGCCCAACAATTCCTGCTCCTGGTAGTCACATCTCTCCTATATTATCCCAGGGTTGGTTTGTGTGACCAGTAGAATATGGCAGAAGTGATGGCATGTCACTTCCAAGATTAGGTTATATAGACACTGAGGCTTGAATCTTGACCTTAGAGTCTCTCTCTTCCCCTCCTCTCTCTCCCCTTGCTCTGGGGAAAGCCATCTGTCACACCCTGAGGACATGCAAGCAGCCACAGAGATGTCTGCATGGTGAGGAACTGAGGCCTCCAGACAGCAGCCAGAGAGGAGCTGAGGCCTTCCAGCGACTTCCTGAGTGAACTTGTAAATGGATCCTCTCGCAGTAGAATCTTCTGATGACCTTGTCCCCAGCTGACAGCTTGACTGGAACCTCATTAAGGGAACCTCAGCTAGGCAGCCAGTTAGCTCAGTTGGTTAGAGTGCAGTGCTCAAAACTCCAAGGTTGCAGGTTTGATCCCCACAATCTTCACAACTAGATTGAAACTACTACTTGACCGGGAGCTGACGGGTCCTGGAAAAACACACTGTTCCCCAGTAAAAACAGAAAAGAGATGCTCAGCTAGAATGAGCCAGCTGGAGCCGTGCTGTATGACTTTTGGGGGCCCTAAGCATTTTCGTCTTCATGGACTCTTTCTCCACTGGGAGTGGGAGAGGATGTGTTTCATTTGTTGCATGAAGGAAATTGTACTGACAAGTACGTGGGCTTTAGACACTGCACATACGGTGCCTAATAGATAAATGGGCCCTTTATCCAGCTAAGGCAGTCGCAGATGCCTGACCCACAAAACCTGTGAGATACTAAATGTGTGTTGTTTTAAGTTGCTAAGTTTTGCAATAATTTGTTATTCCGTAATATTAGGTTGTCGGAAAAGTCATGACACATTTTTGCAACAAAAAACATAGAAAAAGACGTCATGACTTTTCCGACAACCCAATAGACAACTAATATTGCACTATTGTGAAATATCTTCTACGTGATTTTTGGGGTACATACATACATGTTTCTGTTGAGTACAGATGTAGGAATGAAATTCCTGGATTAAAGGACAGATATGTGTTCAGCTTTACTGCCAGACAGTTTTCAAACGTGGTTGAATGAATTTATTCTCTTACCAGCACTACAGGAAAGAGCTGGATGGGGCTGGCCGAGTGGCACGGTGGTTAAGCACTAGTTTGGAAAGCCAGCAGCCCCAGTTCGGGTCCCACATATGAGGGCCAGTGATACTGCCTTCAAAAAAAAAAAAAAATACAATAAAAAAAAAAAGAAAAGAAAGAGCTGGATGTATCTACATTAATTTTTAACATATTTCCCGTCTTTTCCATTTTAGTCATTCTGGTTGGTGTAACATTTACTTTTTTTTTTTTTTTTTAAGATTTTATTGGGGAATTGGGGGAGGGGAACAGCGTTGAGGAACCGGGGAAAGGGAACAGACAAGTTGCTGTCCTTTTATTCTTCAGTCTAGTTATGGAGGACGTTGCTTCACTGGCCCATGTTGGTATCGCCATTGCACTCTTCACGGATGAGGCAGATCGGTCTGGATGGTCGCTCACCGCGGCTATTGGCAGCTCACGCTGGCTGCCGGCCACTCACTATATCCTGTGGCAGCCCACTGCAGCAGGGGCTGCAGCTATGCCATCCGTCCCAGGGATTCACAGCAGCCCAGCTCCAGGTGGAGCTGTTGTTAGCTGTAAAAGGCAGTGTCACTGGCCCTCATATGTGGGATCCGAACCAGGGCGGCTGGCATCCCAAACCAGGTCTTACTCAGTGTGCCACTCAGCTGGCCCTGTAACACTTACTTTTAAAGGATGTATTTAAGAGAGGTGATGCAGCCCCAGGACTTGGGCTGGGACAGGGCAGAGCAGGCTAGAGATAGGAGAATACATTAGAGTGGAAAAATAAGACTTCGATTTGGGCTTTGAAAAAGCAAAGCAGCAAAAGATGAATTCTCAGGAAGTAAGTATTCTGCAGACCAGGAAACCAGACTAGAGATGGGGAGGTTAGCTTCCAATGCTAACAACAGCACTTATCCAGCACTCACTGTGCTTCTAATATTATGCTCTGAGCTTTGCACAAATGCATTTCATTTGATTCTCACAACAACTCAATAAAGTAGATACTATTATTATTTTCATTTTACAGATAAGGAAATTGAGCCACAGGCTAAGCCGGCTAATTGACATCACACAGCTAGTAGAGTAGGCTCTGAGCTCGAACCCTTGAACCCACTCACTTAACCATTAACCTATACTCCCTGGTACACCATAACCTTTTTTTTCCTGAGGGCAGTGTCACTGGCCCTCATATGTGGGACCCAAACCAGGGCTGCTGGCTTCCCAAGCCAGTGCTTCACCACCGTGCCACTCGGCCTGCCCTCACTGTAACCTTTTAATACCTGATTCTCGTAGGAATGTCACAAGAAGACGCTGAGCAATACAGGGTCAAGAGTTCAAGCTGAAGCTAGAGTGAGAAACAGGTTCGAGAAACCAGGACTAAAAACAGAGATGAGTACTGAATCATTTGGCATCTGAAGCCAAGTCGATTTATCATAACCTCCATGTGTTTGTAGCATTTTACAAATATCAAGATACTCCTGTTAATGAACATGGGACCGACTCAGGGTCCTGGCCACATCTTCTGCCACCAAAGCTGATGCTCCCGTGCTCAGCCTCCTTGAGTTTCCTATATGGAATATACAAGACCAGAAATATCAGCCAGCCTCTCTCCAAAACTGGAGGCAGCGTGTGACAAAAATGCATAGCAGGAAAACATGACACACTTTAGGGGCAATCAAAGAAGGCTTCCTGTAGGTGGTGACTCGATAAGACCAGGACAGGTAGAGGAGTTAGCCATACAAAGGGAGTATGGAGAAGGAGCAAGCAGGGTTACTGCCAGAGGGAACACCATGAGTAAATGCTGAAAGGTCATGAAGAAACCTAACCTTCTGCCTTTCCACCTCACTGGATTGTTTTGAGACAAAAATGAAAATCACTTGTTAAGGGGATTCTTATCAACTGCAAATTTCTGTCCAAGCAAAGAAGCTTAGTAACTCCAATATTCACAGGGCTCAAACTTAGGACTAGAGAGTCAAATGTTCAGGTTCCAATCATGCAGCAACACTTGGCTTCAATCTACGAGCACTACTGGGCTCATGAATAAAAAATAGTATCATAACTAAAATCTCCCTTCTTGTTATCATAACAAAAACTATCTTCCCTGAAGATAGTGGAGTGCCATGGTTAAAGGCATGAACTCTGGAGACAAACTACCTGGACCTGAAATTCAGCTTTACCACTTACTAGTTGTGTGTCTATACACAAGTCAACTTCTCCATGCCTCAGTTTCCTCATCAACAAAATGGGGATAGTAATGGTATATCTCGTAGGATTATAGTATTAATTGACTGAAGATATGTAAAGTGCTTTATGTCAATGACTGGTATCCAAATCATTAGTTAGTACGATTATCTAAAAGTTAATTTTAAAGCATAGCTGACATACACATTGAGTTTGTGTGACATATAAAACCACAGAAGCCACCAAAAAGAAAAAATCAGTTTAAATGGGATATTAGTAGGAAAACTGCAGTTTACTTCATGAGTGAAATTGTAAAGATGGAGAGAAAATGAGTTAACACAGAAATTTGCATTTGGCCATATACAGCAGGAACACATACCTTCCAAATGCAGGTACACACGAGTGTTCTGTTTTCTCAGTCAGAAGTTGTTTCTGTTTGGTGCATTTATATCCAAATTTATATATCTCAGCTCCCTGATGCTATCAAGCTCCCTGACAGAGGGTTAGAATTTGCACAGTGCTTTGAGGTAGACATAGCATTTTCACCTGCATCACCTTACTAACTCCTTTCAGAAGTTCTATGAAATATTATCTTCATTTTGAGATGAAGAAACTGAAGCTTGATTGGTTAAATGGTTTGCTTGCAATCAAACAGCTCATACATGATAGACATAAGGCTCACACCCAGACCCAGGTCTTCTGTCTTTCCATCCCATCTTACCACTTCCTCACTAACCTGGTCATTTAGGATGCTACGGGATGCCCTCCCTTGAGGGTCTGTGCTCCCTGGCCATACAGCTAAGGATGTTTCAACAAGTCTTGAATTTGATTATACCTATAGCTATGCTTTATTGTTCTTCCTGATTGGATACAGACATTAAAAATAAAAATAAGGCTGTAAATTGAGATTTTCATCCACTTCTGAAATAAAGTGTATAGCTTTAAATCATGTAAAAATATAACATATAACATAATTATACAATGCACATTTTTTCTAACCATTTCTTGTTGCTTTTAAGAGTTGTTTTGTTTTGTTTTAAAATAGAAGCTTACAGCTCAATGGAACTTATGTCTCATTCAAGAGAAAGTCGTGCTCGGTGGCCTATCCAAGTGCTGACTACCTAGCAGCTGTATAAAGACCAGGATCCTCAGGGGCTGACCCCAGAGATTCTGGCCAGGAGACCCAGACCCAAAGCGGGACCCAGGATTCATATTTAGAAACAAAAACAAACAAAATGACCCAGGAAATGCAAATTAATGATCACAATGATACCCTTTTATTTGTCAGCAGATTTACAATAAAGTAGAAGATTGAATAATATAGTGTTGGTAAAGGAGTGGAAACAGGTAATATGGCCATAGTTTATTAAAATTTAAATGTGTATGCTCTTTATTCCAACTGTATTTCACTTCTAAAAACTTATCTGAAAGTCATAGATGTAATGCAACAACAAGAATATTTATTTCTGCATGCCCAGCATTTGCACACACAAAACAACCTTTGAATGAATTATAGTACATCTATCTTACATATACTTTGTAGCTAGTAAAATGAATGAGACGGATTGGAATGCACTAATATTAATTTGGAAGGGTAACTGCAATATATTATGTGAAAAAGCAAGTTTTCAACTAATATGGTATTCATATAGTATCACTCTTAATACATATAGTATCACTCTTATAAAGTGAATTAGAAGTGTATTTGAGATTCTTTAAACAAAGAAAAATTATAGAAGGACATTAATCATTAAGAGCATTTACTTCATTGGTGTTATTTTAAGGAAAAGGAGACAATTTTTTTAAAATTCTGTATTGTTTGAATTATTATAATTAGCAATAATTAGCTTCAAAGGACATAGAAAAGGGGGTGCGAATAATGTGGTACTGGAGAAACATTATAAATAAAAATAAAGAGCTAAAATTGATTCTGGGATACAGCAATGTTAGGGAATTGTTGATTCAGGCCACCTCCCTTCTGAGACTGAGTTCCTCTCCACTCATTCATTCCCTTGCTCACTCATCTGCCCAATATTTACAGAGCACATATAATGTGTTAAGCACATCTAGATAATGGAAATGGAAGTAAAAGAAACGTTTTGTGGTGGCATTAAAATAAGTCTAGCTGAGGTAGTTCAAGCATAATCCTACAAAAGCAGTAAAAGCCTAAAGGATCGACTTCCCCATCTATGTATTAACCATATATTGGGATTGATTTCAGCACCTCTGGTATTAAGATAGAATGGGAACAAAATGCCTACATTAACTTGGAATACATACCTATTAGAATCTCAAGTGTAAAAGTAATAGGAGTGCAACATACTTTCTATGGGTTTCCCCTGTCTTTCTAAAGTTAATCACAAATTTGTATAGGTTATAGCATGATGTCTGTTTTGATCTCATTGCAGTAGCTGTACTATACCATCGGTAAATTAATGAATCAGTAATAACTGAGACTATTCACTCAGGAGGCAGCCACATCCCAAAAATCTCTTAGCAGAGCAACCTCGAAGAGTAGTAGAGATAGCCCATGCAGGAGGTATAGAGACAGCCCTTTGTGTTCTTCTAACATGGACTAGATCACCCAGTGTTGAGTCACAGTGGATCTGACACCTATTGCTCTCAGGTCCTCAAGAGTTTTTATGGGGAAGGGTAGGCCATGTCCAAAAAAAAAAAAAAAAAAAAAATTAGCATTACACTTTTGCTCCACCTCAGCCTCGTATCAAGAAAAGCAAATGCAGATGATTTTCCATTTCAAATACAAAAACAGAGTAGGTTGCTTCTTGTTTTGCTTGACAGGGGTAGTTAATGAGAGTTTGGAGGCTGGCAGCCTGCCAGTCATAAACCAGTTGTGATCGCATTGTTGTATACCCAGCAAAAGAAATAGAAAAGGGGGAAAGGGTCAAATCAGAAAAAATTGTACGTTTGGAGAAGACGTGACTGTGGCCATTGGTATTTCAAGAGTCCGGCACAGGTGGCCTTTCTGTATAGAGAGGCTAGTCCAGAGAGAGAAGGGGTATTTGGAGGCAAGGCTTATGTTGCTTCACTCCTCTGCAACTAGACTCTATAATAACAGTGCTTGCATCAGAAGAAGGCTGACAACACATTTTCGCACTTTCACAGTTCTAACTTAATCATGGCAGGAAGCTTTTCTGCTACTGGGAGAACAAGTTGCGTCACTAGGAACATCTGACTCCAGGATCTAGTGTCAATCACTTTGCCTAAGGTCATTAAAAAATTCTAGGGTGTCCCCTTACAACATAAAGGCTTTGCCTGAGTGACAATTAAGAGGAAACACATAGCATGATAAATAATTGAACAGGTGGATTAAAGAAATGTCTTTCCTGTGCAAAATGAGAGGGGTGATTGACAGTTGTAAATCCAGCCTCCTTGGCTCTCTTCCTCCACAGCTCAGGGTTCTAATGCATTGGACTGTTCTTTTTCTTTACTTTGCCTTGCTTGGTTGTTCAAGGAGTCTCTTTGGCCTCATGGAACCAGACAGGCTGTAGAGAAAGGCAACACCTCGGGAGGAGTTTGTGAGAGCAGCTTTCAAGGGACACCTGCTCCTGACTGATGTAGGGACCTGCCCACTGAGCGGAATCATATTTTGGACATGGTTTGTGCAGGACAATCCTGCTGTGGATCAAATAGCAAGTGTGTCGGCTTGTATCATTTAAGAAACTTTCTGTTTTATTTGCTAGTGCCCCAAACACCTGTGAAGCACCACTTGAATGTCACCTTTTTATACAAGGTCTCACACTTTGGGTTTTGAGTGTGTCCTCTTCCCAGACAAACAATATAGTTTAAGTCTCCCGAAAAGGGGAACCGGGGTGTCAATTTACTGTGTCATTCATAGAAGTCTAAACAGCTTTGCATATCGATATCCTGGAAATATTTAACACCAGGGACATTGGTATCCTCGAATTGGGAACTACCCACCAATGGATGCTTTTCCAATCAAGGAGAAAGGAGAGGAAAGGAATGAAGAAAGAGAAACAGAATACAGTGACTTTTGCAAACAAGCCACCGTCCTAGTTTCTATTTGCAGCCCAGCGGCAGTATTTGAAATCCCCAGTGAAAATAAAACCCCGCTTGGAACTCCCGCTACCATGGCATATTTTTAAATGGTTACAAAAGGAGTCTGAGCATTTCAGGTTGGCAAGGCCCAATATTCTTGGGCTACTCTGCGGCTAGGACTTGGGATTCATCAAGCAGACAGACCCCTGCTCCACCAAGCTAGGACACCGGAAGATGATACACGCTGGAATAATAACAAAGGCAGAGGAAGCAGACGACCTGACGAAGTGAATCCTGTCTTCCAAACCAGAAAAATGAACCAGACCAGAATTCTGTGGGGGCAGGATTTCAAGGCCAAATCGATTTTTTTTTTAAAGAAAAAAATCAATAAGGTAAATTTCAAACCTATCTTAAAACAAGAAAGAATGGTGTAATGAATCCCCAGCGACCCCTCACCCAGCTTCAACAATTATTGACTCAAGGCCACTTTTGGTTCATTTGTACCCTCCCCCCAACTCCCATTTACCACCAGGTTAGTTTGGAGTAAATTCCAGACAACATGCAGCAGATGATTTAAAAGGCAAATGTTTATAAGGTAAGGTGCATGACGTGGCTGTAGGTTAGTTAGTGAAGTTAAATACTATGGAAGGCCAATTAGGATCATTCATTTGGGATATATACCTTAAGAAAAGTTTAAACTAACTTTCCCTGAACTTTCATCCTACCTAAAAATTGGTTTCAGATTAGTCTTGGGAAACTTTTCTTGGTGTTGTTGTCTGATGGCTAGACCGTGGGTTATATGCAGATAAACAGCAACCTATAGTCTTGCAGAAGGTGGGGCTTTGGAGGAACCAGGAAAGAGTGTAACTGAGAAGGGTGCTGACCCCAAGAATGGGTGCAAACTGCAGTGTGAGATTACAAGGGGTATAGAGGAGCAGGGAGATCAGAGAGCCACTGCCGGTTACTGCATGGTCTGCAGCCAAAGCTGCTCTTTGATCTTCATCCTTCAGACCTTATTATTAATCTCCCCAGAGGGCTGCCCTTTCCCTCCTCACACACCCAATCCAATCCGGAATCACAAACCAGCAAGGAAGTTTGGGGTGAACATCTGACTATACTGACTTTCTCAGGCATCCCTGTAGCTCTGTCTTCCAGTCTCTACTCCTTCATCTATGTAACATGGAGAATGTTTTGAACCAGGCATTCCGGATACAGTGGCAATTCATTTTCAATATACTTAGTATATACAAATACAGATTTAGCAAAACCAACAAGGAGTCCTTGTTTTTTAAGTGTGTAAGGATTCATCAGAGGGTTAATTCTTTGCAGCATCTAACTTCCCTTTAATTATACTTTGATAAATGAAAATGAAGTTATAGATATTTCAGGACTGCATACATTCAATTCAGTAGATTGTTTTAAAGCTCCTAGCATATACAAAGCATGGTTGTAAATGCTAGAGGGAATAAAAAGTTGAATAATCAATGGTTACTAGGATCAAGGAGTTTGCAATGTAACAGGATCTTATCTTAAGGCAAGTATACACATGACCATAATGCCACAATATAAGAAAAATACAAGAAAAAGAAACAACTGTGAGTGACAAAAAAAAAAAAAATTATCATTTTTATCAGAATGAGATGGAGATGCAAAACAGGTAAATGTCCCTTTGATAAGAGTGGGGGGATGAATCCTAAAAGGATCTGAAATTGGAGCAGGGTTTTCATTAGAAAAATTGGAGTTGAGGAGAAGAGCACATTTCAGGATGAAGGAAAAGTGAAAGAAAAAGGGGGGCGCCGCAAAGTGGTTCAGCTGGTTAGAGCACGTTCTCTGAGCAACAAGGTTGCCAGTTCGATTCCCACATGGACCAGTGAGCTGCGCCCTCTGCAGCTAGATTGAAGACAATGACTTGAGGTGAGCTGCAGCTGAGCTGCTGGGATGGTGGGCTGCGCCCTCCACAACTAGACTGAAGGACAACTTGACTCGGAGCTAATGGGTCCTGGAAAAAACACATTGTTCCCCAATAAAGTTTTTTTAAAAACCCAACAATCTCAAAAAACAAAGAAAGAAAGACAAAGGGACTATATGAGAACAAGGGTGGCAAGGGGAAGGCATGTTCTAGAAAATGCACACAGCCACACTGGCAGATAGATAGGTTACCTTTACAAAGGACCAGCAGGATAGGATTTAAAAAGCAAGTTGGCTGTATCCAGGTAAATAACAAAGAACCTCTGAGGGAGATGAAAGCACAAACCCTGAAGCAAGATGACCTGATCCCAGCTGTCACCCAGAGCTGAGCCACCTTAGGGACATCACTGAGAACTTAAACTTGAAGGTCTCTGTCTATAAAATCAAGATATGAGCAGTGTCCATCTCTGCTTATTGTTGTCTCGTTGCCTTATCAGTGGGGGACAGTGAGGTTTCCCTGGATGGTGCAGAAGAAGCAAGATCACTGTAGCTCAGAGTGTACTGGAAGGGGTGGAAGGCAGCCACTCCACCTACCTACCCAGAGGTGAGCTGATGCCACAGAGGTCTGATGGCTGCCACTGCTCAAGAGAAGGGAGACATGTTTCTGGAAGGCTACTTCTCTGTTGCTGACACAACAGCGGAGTTTTGCCTGGATGGAAAGCATGCTTGCTGTCCTGGGGAGGTGCAGCCAGCAAGCAGCAATGTTTTGTGTTGACTTTGCTAGGAGGGTCACCGGCAGGTTAACTACTGGAAAGAGACCCATGTTAGGAGCAGCTCCAACAGGACCTGCCCATTTGCAGTTAGTTTGCCTTATGACGCAGCCAGCCCCATCTTCATTACACACCCCAAGGGCCTAGGACGCTTTCCAGTTGAGAAAAGTTCTCAAAAGTGGAAAGAAAAAGGGGGTGGAGTGCATGTGAGATGTGATGGGACCTGACAGCACAGGGATGGATGGGTCACCTCTCTGTTCCTTCCCCTTCCCAGGGTTATAAGAGCCTTTCCTCCTGGAAGGGGTGGAGTGAGAGCTGATGCCAATTTAATGGGTCACAACTGGGTGTCTCTCCCTTCCTGGAAGGCCTGGCAGCATCTCGCCTACCATTGTGATTAAGAAGAAAGCATTCGCAAGGATGATGATCTAATCAGGGAATTCGCCTGGCTCCTGAGGCAAGCATTAGGGGACTCAAAAATCTAATAGAAAAAAAAAAGGGCCACGTCAGAAAACCGTGCCAGTAATCACACCCTGAATGATTATGATATGCAAACACTATTAAGATTTGGGGCAATTATTGTAAATAATCATCAAATAAAATTGGGAGATATTTACCTTGAGCACGTACTCCATTACAGATGCTGCCAATTTCTCCTCCTTGATTTCTCCCTTCACGTTCCTGCACTGTCTAATCTAATTTTCTCAAGATGTGGTCTAGGGGCCCTGATCCAAATTCTCCCGGGCACTTGTTAAAAATTGAGATTTCTGGCCTTTTGAGCTTCCTTTGCTAACCCGCTCCAAACTCTTTGGAGTGTACTTTCTTTTCTAAGAATGGCCCTTGGGCCATTCTCTACTGCTCAGGCTGCTTCTGCTTCTTTGAAATGTATGTTTACTTCTAATAAACTATCCTCTGCTACAAACTTTTTTAAAAAAAATTGAGATTTCTGAGTACAGCCTTAGATCTATAGCATCAGAATCTTGACAGGGTAAAAGCCAGGGACTGGGATTTAAAGAAAAGTTTTATTAGGAAAATTTCAAGGATATTCAAAAGTAAAAAGAAAATATAATGATTGTCCACATACTTATCACCCAGCTTTAATAATTATCAACCCACGGCCAATCTTACTTAATTAATACCCTCACCCCAAATTATTTTGAAGT
Organism: Aselliscus stoliczkanus; assembly: GCA_033961575.1. NCBI lineage: Eukaryota > Metazoa > Chordata > Mammalia > Chiroptera > Hipposideridae > Aselliscus > Aselliscus stoliczkanus. Next base: position 27,648,851 of record CM066739.1, read on the forward strand.
AAGTACCACATATCATATTATTTCATCTGTATTTCAGTGTATATCTCTAAATGGTTTTTTTTAAAAAAATCTAAATATAATTATTATATATTAAAAATTAACAATATTTCCTTTATATCAAACATCTAATCAGTATTTGAATTTCCCATGCTGTCTCACAATTTTTTAAATGAAAAACCAAAATAACTTCCCTACATTGCAATTGGCTAAGACTGTTGTTTCTTGTTTTCCTCCTGTCACTCGTTCCACCACCACCACCCCCCCCTACTTCTTATTTGTTAAATAAATTGAGTTGTAGAATTTCCCACAACCTGTATTTTGTTGGCTATATCCTTGTGATATCAGTTAACATTTCTTCTGACCCTGTATTTCCTGTAATTTATATAATAATGTTATAAAATAATTCATTTCACAATGTAGTATTATGTTCTACTTATTTGTGTTTTATTACTTACTTATGAATAATTATATAATTATTCATAATTTTTATTATCATTTCAATGTAAGGCCTTGATCAGATTCAGGTTTATATTTTTGACAAGAACACTTTATAGGTGATATGAAGTGTCAAACACTTCCATCTGGGGGCACTAAATGGTTGTTTTTTTATAATATTAATAGCGATTGATGAACTGCTCAGTTCCATTAACTCACTGGGGACCCTGGTTTTTTCTTTTTAAAGCAATCCAGACAAACTTTACACACATCAAAAGTCAAGAATTTTGCTCTAGTGTTTTCTCCATGCTACTGGTAAAACTGTCTAACAAACAAGCAAATCTGCCTTGACCTGCAGTAAACTCTTCTAATGTCACCAGATTGAGGCCAAGCAAGACAAATCCTTTGGAGTATGCAAAGACTATATTAGTGTTGTATGTATTGTTACTTTTTAACTTAACTATGACATTCATATAATTAATACTTCATATAGGAACCTATCATAACACGGTACAAGCCTTATAAACAAGTGCACATATATTTGGGGGAAGCTCATTTCTGATGACATGCACTATCGAAAAGGTTTGAAGACCGTGGCCTAGAGGAGGTAAACCACATCTCTGAACTTGTCAGATAGGAGACACTTGCCCAGTTTTATTTCCCAGCCCTCTCTTTCCCCTCCCATCCCATGTTGCAATCACATTGCACTTCAGCCACTGGTCAGTACTGTCGTGTTTTCTCATCTCGCCATTGCTCATCCTTATTCTTCCTACCTGATACGCTCCTTCTCCATCAAAGCTTCCCATAAGTAGGAACTCTTCCCTTCATCCCCTGATGAACACAGTACATATTTCCATCCTGGCTTTTATTGTTTTGAAAAGTAATTGTTCTTTATATATTTATCTTTCCCTGTGCACATTTCAAAGGAGCAGAGGAGCTGTGTCTTTCTTCTCTGCATATTTTGTCTCTGGATATTCCTACTCCAGGATCTGGCTCATAGGGTGTACTTATGAAAAGCTTGGTTGATCAAGAAAGGTCAGATAAGAGCTGGCTATGGAAAAGCAGAGACAAGTAAGAACGGCATTCTACACAGAGAATTAGCATAGTGAAGAGCCAATGGTGAAAACCACAAGGCATTTTTAGGGCTATGTAAGGTAGAACTCTCGGGGTTGAAAGCCAAGAGAAACCATCTATGTCTGATAGAACAACAAGGGAAATGTATTGGAATAATAGCAGTGGCTTACAGAACTATCAGAAATCTGGAGGACCAAGCTTACAAAAAGGGAAGTACTCTCAAGAGCTCAGAAGCAAGAAATCCAATCATCTTTTAGCAAAATCAATCTAGCCAGGATGCTGCTACCACTGCCAGAGGACCCAGTCAATGCCACTACCACCTTTGTAAATGAATTCCAACTGCTCCACTATCTTTGTATCACTCACTTAGGATTCCTCGTCCTGAATGGTAGCATCTGACTGGCTAAACCTATGTCAGTGCTCACAGCAAGGAAGGGAGAGGTGATGCATTTGACCCTCCTCCCATCAGAAATAACATAATGAGGGCTGGCCGAGTGGCGCGGTGGTTAAGCGCTGGCTTGGGAAGCCAGCGGTCCCGGTTCGGGTCCCACAGATGAGAGCCAGTGACATTGTCCTCTAAAAAAAAAAAAAAAAGAAAGAAAAGAAATAACATAATGAAAGGATTCTCCCCAAATGAGAAGGTAAGGTAATTGAATTTTTGGACATCCAAAAAGAAAAGTACACTTTAATATTCAGAGAATAAGTAAATTAGATTGACATTAAAGCAAATAATTCTTCTAGGGAAATGGTCAGGGATAAGTCTAGAAATGTAGGTAGGAACCAAGTTGTACAGTCCCCTCACCTAGTTTGGGAACAAAATAATTTAGTATTTGTGTTGTAGACAAAGGGAGAGCTATTGAGGTTTATCTGTAGAAGAGTGACATTATTAAAGGTATGATTTGGATGATTAAGGTGATTCCTTTTGGAAGGCTGTATTAGACAAGATGACACTGCAGAAACAAAGATCGGTTAATGAGTATTTGCAATAGTTGAGGTTCCACAGATTAGTCATTAAACCACAGTCTAGAAAAGTTGAGTTGGATCCTCATATATCAAAGATAAAAGCAGACCCTAAGTCTGGATCAGGAGCCAGGCATTGCAGATCAGGAGGGGAAAAAAAAAAAAAAAAGATGAAGGGGAAATCAGCAGCCAAGATTAGAAAGTCTCCAAGGAATTTTGTTAAGTGGATTGTTGCTCTCTGCACCTGCTATTTCTTATTTAGACCTAAGTGCTTCTGCTCCTACCTGGGGATACCTTGAAGGCATCTTATGATCTCTGCCAGGTATCAGTGGAGGGTGGACCAAGGGCTGGGTAGAAAAATGTGATAAATGATAGACTGATTGTATTATTAACGAAAATATGGAGGGAAATAGTGACTTCCATTAAACTAGTACCTTGAGTATGAGGTACTAGAAGGACTTATGTATACAGATGGCTGCAGGAATTTCTAAATGCAAACCTAAAGCTCAAAAATAGTAGGGCAGGGGCTGCCAGTTACCTCAGGTGGTTAGGGCGCAGGCTCATAACACCAAGGTTGTCGGTTTGATCCCCACATGGGCCAAGGAGCTGTTCCCTCCACAACTAGATTGCAGACAACTACTTGACTTGGAGCTGATAGGTCCTGGAGAAACACATTGTTCCCCAATAAAACAAAAAAAAAATCCTGAGAACTAATTTAAAAAAAAAAAGTAGGGTACTTTTGGGAAGGTGTTTAAAGAAATTAGCATTTATTAAATCTCTGCTATAAGCCAGGCACTTTCACATAGTTGATCTTAAGTAGCCCTTGTGTCAATCCTTAGCAAAGTGATATCATTCTCACCATTTCATAGGTGGGGAATCTGAGCATGTGATGTCTTTCCCCAAGTTCATACAACCAGTATGTAGTGTAGCCAATACTCAAACCTAAATACTCTGGCTGGTAGATTCTTTATACATTTTAAAATCATATTTTACCTGAGTCTGGAAATTGATTGTGATGGAGAGATGGGAGAAAATAACTTAGAATAAAAATGTCAACAATAAAAATAAGCCAAGGATGCACAAAGAGTCAGATGACTGGCTTAGTTGACAGAAAGTAAGCTGGGAAACTAGAAATAATTCATAAATATATGAAAGCTGGCATTCATAAGACAAAATGAGGCATGGGGTTCAGGCCAAAAGTTATTTACCGTCTCAGAATCCAGGAAGTTCTTAAACTTCTATCTTAGTTCTGCATACACGGTGGAATTCTGCTGTGCAGACTCTTACAGTGAGAAAGGCTAACATTTTCACAAATTACTACTACCATGATTTTTATAATTACTGTTTTAGAAGGTAGAATGTTTTAAAATGGGAGAGAAATAAATTATGAAATAGAACAGTGGAATGGGAAGAGTTCGAGTTCATTTCACTTATTAAGAGGGGCATAATTTGGACGTTTTTCTTTTTAGTTTGAGCATGTATTGAATAACAGCAATCCCAAATCAGATACATTGGCCATCTCTTCGTTCTCACTCACACTTGCTCAACCCCTGTAACCTGGCTACTGAAACTGCTCCCTCAGAAGTCATTAAAACTCTTCTAGTTGCAAAATTCAGTGGCATCCTCATTGTATGTTTTCTCCAATGTCTTTCTCTACAGCAGTCTTGAATAAAAATATTACAAGTATTTGGGGGGGATAGAAACAATAGGGCTTTTGAGATGGATTATTTTTAGAGGATGAGGAAGAGGAAAGAATTAAACTTGGTACCAAAATTCCTGGCTTGCAAACTGAATGGAGGGTAGTGCCATCCAATGAGATGGGGTACAACAGAGAAAACAAGTTGCGCCAAGACAGGATGGACAAATGATGATGTCAGTTGGAAAAAGTGAGTCATGTGTGTACGCGTATACTTTATCTTCTTGAGTAAATTAGAAGCTTCTTGAGGGTAGCAGTGTCATGGGAATTTTTCTTTTTCTTTTGTAATTCCTTCTCTCTCCAAATATCCAAATCTCTTTCAACATGCTCTCCCTCTGGTTTCTTTTGGAAAAGATCTTTGGTCTCAGATTTACTTCCATCAAGCATGCCTTGATTCCTCTTCTTCTTATGATAATGCCATTACTGTAACAAGAATCTCAATTGATAGGGAGCAGAAAGGAAAGGCTCTAATTCCTACAATATTGTTTTCAGAAGTCTTTAGACGTGAATTAAAATTTACCAAATGGTTATGATTGTAAAAGGGGGAATTACAAAGCAGGAGAAACCAAGGTCAAACTTAAGGTTAAACATGACTGTTTTTTTTATATTATAGAACAAAGCAAGAGAACAAAACACTTTAAAACCATGGCAGGAGAAGGTCCTCAGGACTTTTCTCTCCCAGTGGCACTTGTCCTTCCTCCGGTCCTCAATTGCGGGTCATGCGTTTGGGAACAGAGGCATGAGGAAGCACTTGGAACCCTGGAGCCTGAGTGGGGAGTTGCTTACAGCAGCTGAAACAATCACAGGATCCAGACTGGAGACAGAGGGAAAAAAAAAAAACCAACTCTGCCCCATTCAGCTGGCTCTCCATTCAGCCTGGGGTGGTGGCGGGTGGCTTGGTTTGTGAATCTAGTGAGCAGCAGCATTCCTGGAAAACTGGCCCATTGTGGAGTTTTCTCTGTGAACTGCATCCACCTGTCATGCTGGGCCTTGGAGGGGAGCCAGGGCAGGCAGGAAATAATAGGCTGCAGGATACCGGTGTGTGTCAGTGGCCCCGACCCTCCCATTCCTGAACACAGATGAGCTAGGAGCCTGGAAGCCTCACCGCAGCAGCGCAGATGGGCTTGGGAAGCCACAGAAAGACTGGCTCAGGGAGGGGGAGGCCCAGAGGAGATGCGGAGTTTTTCAACTTGCCGTGAGCCCCTCTTTGGGATGGCGGAATCATCTCTGCAGGGAAAGGAATCTGGCTCAGACACATCTCTTGGTTCTCCCTGACCTCATCCTGAACACAGAATGCTGAGCCTCAGATCCAAGTGATAATGTCTGAGCCCCCCCCCCCGCCCCGTCCACATCTCCCCTCCCCTTGGCCTCTCCAGTCGGTCAGAGCACTGGCCACAATGACATCAACTGGCTAGAATTACATAAAACTTCCCTTTTTCAACTCCTGGATTCATATTTTGTTTTGTTTTGAATTTCCAAGTGATTTCCCTTTGTTCAGCTGGGTTTTTCCCCCTCCCCACCCCTCTCTCCGTCAATTTTCATTTCCTATTTTCCATTAGCAGGTTTCAGGCAGTGAGGTGGAAGAAACACGGCTCCTCAAGGAGCTCTAACTCATGAAGACAACCAACCCTGGGCAAGTTGGAAATACCTTCCTCTAGATGCAAAGAGCTCTTAATGGCTGGTGGGGTCATATTAAAACAGATCAACCTTCTGTTTGGGGGAGAAAGGAGTTTCAGACAGTTCCTCCCCCTTGGGAGCCTTCTCACAGTCAATTCCACTGCAGGTGATGAAGGTGGGGGACAACAGGCATTTACTTGGACACCTGGCTGCTGGAGATGGACCACCTACAGGTGGTTGGTTCACAGATTTGATATTGGCGAGACCACAAGTCAGAGTGTCTCAAATTCCAGTGTGTATATGAATCACCAGGAGATCTTAAGATGCTGGGGTTGGTTGGGGTCAGGGATGAAAGTCTACATGTCTAACAAGCTCCCAGGTGAGATCCACACAGCTGGATCTGAGCCCACACTGAGTAACAAGGCTACGTTCACCTGGCAGTTTGCTTTTTGGAGATTTATAGCAAGGAAACATGGATATAAAGCTATGCCGGAGCAGGAAGTTTTCATTTAAGAAGGAGGACTGTGTAATGGAAAGAGGACTAATTAGGATCAAGGAAACCAGGGCTGTTTTCCAAGTTATGCAACAAGCTAACTGGGTGTATTTGGATAGACTATAACCTCTCTGAGCTACCTAGTACAAAAAGGAGGTGAAGCAAGGTCGGATAGTCCCCCAGTTTTTCATATGGGATATATGTTTGGAAAGACTTTGTCCACTGCATACATTGCAAACAACAGAATTACCTGTGGGGTTGTACTGTAGGTGACTGAAAATTTTCCATTTGTCCTTTTGAAATTTAGAAAATGTACCAGGGCATAAACAGAAACACACTCTTGGAAACCTCTGGCTTTGATGGTGTCCAAAGTCCCTTCTTAACAGCGACATACTAGGATCTCAGTGATGGGCATAAAAGGAAAAGGGAGATGGATGCTCATTGTGCATAAAGTATAAATTTCTATCAGCAAAGGATGGTTTAATGCGCGGTGCATCATTGAGGGAAGAAATTGAATCTCCCTAAAAATCAGTAGAAAAGGATAGGAAGGCATCAGGCTAAGCTGTTGAAAGGATGTTTCTGCCTAAAAGTGGGAGAAATGACGATGGTTGTGAATGTCTTGAGGGACCTGCCTCATGTTTCTCAGTTAGAGACATAGCAGGAGACAGGGAACCCACCTAAGTCAGGGTTCTTTCAGGAGGGTCCATAAAGTGTCCATTTATAGGTATGATGGGCTTCCTCAAAGATGGAAACCATCCAAGGTTCAAAGGTGTGACAAGAAAGCCAGGTAGGAACTCCTAGAAGGATCCTGCTCGACTTGATTAACAACCCTGTCCCCACAACACTGCATTGGCACCTTTGTCATGTATTAGGTGACTATGCATGCCATATGTGGGTCAATTTCTAGATTTTTTTTTTCTGTTCATAATTTCCTATCCTTGTTCCAATATTATACTTCTAAAATTCCTATAGCTTGATAATAACGATCTATGCCTTGTAGTACAAGTCCTCCAATTTTGTTCTTCTTAAAGCCTTAGTTCTTCTTAGCCATCTGCATTTTCAGATACATGTTTGAACAAGCTTGCCAGTTCCACAAAAATACATGTTGAGAGTCTAATCAGAAATGTATGGAATCTTTAGGTTAATTTGGGGAGAATTTGTCACAAAACTGAGTCACTCAGTTCATGATTACCTTAGGTGCTCACATTGATTGTGGTCTTTAATTCCATTCCTTTCTGTAAAGTTCTTTTCAGGTGTTTTGGTGTTGAGGTTATACTGTCCTCATCAAATGAGCTGAAAAGTGCTCCCTCTTTACAGATTCACTGGAAGAATTCTGTTTCTCCCCCACATCTTCCTTTGTAGTATTTGTAAAAGTACTTTGCCTTTTTTTTTTTCATTTATCTTTACATTAGGTTGAATTCTAGATAATACTATTATATTTGCTGACGGCCCCCAAGGGATTATTTCAGTCCATCACAATTTTTTTTTTTAACACAGGATTGTTTGTGTTAGTGAGTTCTTTCTGCTTTCACATTCTCTGCTCTAAACAAGAGAATATTGCTTTGACTCCTGATGGAGTGTCATTTACTTGGAAATACAGCCAGTTTTTTCTGTGATCTACAGCTGCATTTTAGGTGGTACCTTCTTTAATATATATGTTACAGAACCTCTTAACAGACCTCATATTGACTTTATCCCATTTTCTCAATCTGAAAGAGGAGTTGCTTATCTACCTATCTGTCTGCCTATCTGCTTGCCTATCTATCTACCTACCTACCTGGTTTTTCCTCACTGTTCATCTGAAACTTGTCTCAGACCTTAAGCTAGTAAACTGGTTAATGATGAGTTTCTATTCATAGTTCAGTAATTCAAATACCATCAGAATATGATAATGTTTCTGTTATTCATCAAAGCTTTGGCCTTCACATTTCCCTTTCAGAACCTCAGTTTATTTTAATTTAGTCTGCTCCATTTACAATCTGGCAACTTAGGGAAGCAAAATTTTATTTCTCTTGACCATTCTATTCTCATAATTTAACATTCCTTTCTTAATTATCAAAAGTTTGCTTAATCTTCAACTCTTTTTGCCAATTTACCAAGCTTTCAAAAAATTGATGAGAGTGGCAAGGTCTTTTATGTTATATGTCACCAGCTTTCTTCTATATATGTTATATAAATCCTGTCTCATATTGTCTAGAAGAGAGAAGATGACCTAAGAATCATTGAACTACAGTTATCAGAGGCCCACTGTGGCCGGGGTGGGGGTGGGGTGAGGAGCGAAATCCTGTCAATTCTGGTGGGGGTTTTTTTTTCATTTTTGGTAAGTAGATTTCAGTCTATTGGAAATTTGAATAAATAAATACCTTTCAATTTGGTCTCTCTTACAAATTACTTTTAAATACTTAACTTCAGAAATTACTCATTGCTTACTTCTGACTTGAACCTTCTTTTCCAACATACAGTTGAAATATCTTTCTATCACCTTCCTTATCGGATGCAAGAAAGTGTCTATATTCTTAACAACATTCTCCTTTACCTTCTCCTTCTGTGCCATGCTAATTCTTTTTTTTTTCTTTTATTAAGATATAACTGACATATAACATTGTGTACATTTAAATAGGACATGAGTCTTCCCATTTTATGGTCCAGATCATAAAGCTTTGAATGAATTCTTTAGCTTTGATTCATCTTTCACATGTAGATCATATGGTTTTACACACATCTCTTCTCCCGACATGCCTAAGAGCTAATTAGTTTCTTTTACTACTTATGAGTGTGAAGGCTCACGTATTCCACTTCTTTTTAAATGTATTATGTGTTCCTCTTTTGTATATTGCACTAAAATTACATTCACTATTTCTTCTCTCAGTGCCTCTGCTCTCATTTTCTATGACATGTTATTTGATAGACAGTCCCTTACCTGAAGTTGGACTTGTACCCATCTCCATATAATTTTAATAAATGTTTTAGTGCTTCTTCTGAATTCTTTTCTTCATACCCTTCTACTTGGTTCCTACTACCTCTGATTTATTTGAGATTCGATGTTTCCTTTTTACTAGATTAACATTCTCTTCTTCTGGATCTTGGTCCTAATTGCATTGAGTCAGGGAATGAGTGGGGAGGCTGAACAACCAGGTATGAAACCAGGAAAGGAACTATCAACTCTCAAGGTGCTGTTACAATTAATGAAATCCAGCCATTTTCTCAACCTTCTGTTTATCCACCCAAGATGTAAAATCCTAAAAAATAGTCTTATTGGCCAAGCCTTGGTATCATGGAAGTTTAAGAAACAGGATCTGGTAGAAATCGCCTCCAGGGACCACTTAAGCTCCCATAGAGAAAAAGAAAGGAATGGCGTCTACATTTACAATCCCATTGAGATCATATACAATGAGAATGAGTGCTTCTCCAACAGTAAATTGCAGTGCTGCCAAGAAGGAGCATAGAAAGACAGGGAAACAACTGCTGGTGAACAAAAAAATGTAGAAACCAAGTACGGACTTTCAGTCCCCTGTCTTTTCTCTCTTTTTCAGATCAAGATAGATGCTCTCCATTCAGCTCAGCAGGCATTACTAGCTTGGTTCTTTCAATTCCCCTCTCTTGATTGCTTGACACTGGATACTATGCACCTGCCAGTGCATTGGAAAGAACAGAGATTTGTGACCCGATAAAGGTTGGTTAAGCCATCTGAGCCTCGTTTTTATCACCCATAAAATTGGGACATGCTTCCTATGTTTTTAGGAAGATTATTAGCAGTTAGATACAGTGCCTGGCACACAGTAGCCCAACAAAATGTTGGCTCCCCGCTCCACCTCTTCTCTGGACACTCTCCTGGGTGATTTTCACATTCATTAAGGCAGTTATTCATAATCTCCTTCCACAGAAAGCCCTTCCAAAGCCTTGTTCTCCACGTCATAGATGTTTTCCATTCTTACTCTTTCTACGCAGATTATTTACTTGGCATGCCTCTGGCTGTCAGTTCAACCAGCTAAAACGTCTCTGTCCCTAATGGAAACAACAGGGCAGGTGTATCCTCTCCTTGTCACCATGCGACTGCTCATGCATTTTTCAGTCCAAATCTCAAATCCATCTGCTAAATTTACCACGTGCATCCCTTGCACTACCTCCCTCAGTGACTCGGGGCCTTTTATAAAGTCCCATGATGCTATCAGTACAGCTGCCCTCTTTTCTTCTGAAATGGGCTCCACATTAAGTTCAGTTTCTCCTTCATGGGGCTCTATATCAAGCTCCTCACCTAAGAACTGGGATTATTACAAATATGGCCTACATTCTTCCAAAATCGATTCATCATCAGAGTCAGTACCATGCATTCATTCTGTCACAAAACAGTAGAGCAGGTGATGCCTTGGGTATCAACTCCTTACAATTATAAATGGATTTCCCTGTCTATTCCTTTCCAGGAGTACTTTGGTTATTACATAGATTAGTAACATATAGTTCCTGCCCTCCGATAACCTATAGTCTAGCAAGGTATGAAAGATACAAACAGGTCAATCACAGTTTGATAAGTGGGAACATAGTGTTGGTGTGAGACAGGACAAGGAGGCTTAAACTGGAGCATGAGGATGCGGGGAGGTGAACTGGACAAAGAGATAGGAGAAGGTGATCTAGACTGAGGGAAGAGTGGGTGCAAAAACACAGTATCGAGAGAGAGCAGAGTATGGTTAGGGCATTGCAAGTAATTCAGTGGGTCTTGAGCGCAGAGGGTTAAGGGGTTGGGTGAGGGATCTTGAGAGGATAGGGCAAGGCCTGCAGGAGGGCTGCCTGTTTTTCTAAGTAAAGTTTAATTGGAACACAGCCATCCCCATTCATTTACATATTGTCTGGGGCTGCATATTCCTGGGGCTGTTTTCCTGCTATGATGGCAGAGGTCAGTAGTTGCCACAGAGACCGTTTGGCCTTCAGAGCAGAAAATATTTACTATCTGGTCTTTTAACAGAAAAAGTTTGCCAAGCACTGGCAGAAGGATATGAACCAGTCAGGGCAGGAGGATCTTGGAAAGCCACACTAAAGAACCTAGACTTGATTCACAGGAGCAATGGGAATGCTGATGAAGGATTTTAAGCAAGGGAATGACAGGATCATCAGGTTTCTGTTTTAGGAAAATCACTTTGGCTGCATATCCAAAATGCATTAGAGGGGGAAAGTTTGAAGGGAAGGGCACCCGTTGGAAATGTATTGCAATAATCCAGAGAGGATTGTGAAGGGTGTGGCCTGAACTAGTGTATGTCCAGAACTGCGATAGAAGATCCTTATGTAAGATAACAGAAGTAGCATTCTCTTTTCTTAGATTTTCCTTCTGTGACCTCTCTTCTTTTATTTCTCCTTTCATGTATCCTCCTCCACATTTTTCCCCAGCATGATCATTCTTTTCCCTTCTTCAAGCATCCTATTCCCATTTGACACTATGCCCTCTTGTCAAAATCAAACACGCAAAAACTTCAGGAATCTGTGTGTCTGAACTTCTATAATTGTGCTGTTACTCTTGTGGCTTATCTCCTCTCAAATCTAAACCACAGCTTTAGGGTCACACAAGCCCTCACCATCTTCCTTCTCCTCCTTCTCATCTTAGTCTATCTACTTAGTCTACCCACTACAACAACTTCTGGAATCTCTCAGTATTTCACAGCTCACCCCAAAGCAACATGTTGGTGCTGCACCATCCACCATAATTTTCAAACTTTTGAAGTTTGAGACTGTCTTCGCTATCCCAGTTTTTATGTCTGATGAGACTGAAATTGAGACAGGTTAAATTATTTGCCCAAAGTCAGAGCAGTTCAGCAGGAAACCAGGTTTCCCAATTCCTTCCCTTGTGCTCTTTCTGGTTCAGTCCATCGCACAGCTGTAAATTCCAGGCCCAAATTAGGGAGATAAAATAGCAATCGCCATTTCTGCTCTGTGATCCCATTCAATTTGATAACTTGAAGGAAATTTGTAAATAGATATGTAGCTGTCCTAGCTACTTTACTAAAAAAGAAATCCCACTGACTAGATCAATTGCTTCCTGATATGAGATCCAACTGGTAGTGTCAGAAACCATCAGGAAACCAATTATGAAATTAAGGAGAGGTTAATACCTAGACTGAAAGTAGGAGAATTATAGGTGATAGTTTAGCTTTGAAACATAAAAAAGTTAGGGATTTTATGATTTTCATTTCATGTCATTGTACTTTTTAAATATCAAAAGTTCCCAGATAAAATCTGGGAAAAAACCCATCTCAAGAAATGACAGTCTTTCATAACCGTTTTGGAACACACAAAACTGTCACGTTTAACACCATTATTTCACAGCAACTTTGATATTTTACCTCTGCTACTAAAGAGTCACATGTGACATGCTGAAGCCAGATGCTATCATTTTTATAGCACTGAGTATGAAAAATGATGTAGGTGTTGCTGAAAAACTTGATTCCTTCTAGTCAGTACTACAGAAAAGTTCAGTGGGAGACAACCATCAGGCTGTCAAGGGCAAGGTCACCAGGACCAGGTACCTAGGGCCTCCATCTGGTTGTGGTCTTCGAAGTGGTGCTGTCCAATATGGCAGTCACTTGCCACGAGTGACCATTCAATTTAAATTACTTAAACTTAAATAAAATGTTAAATCCAAAAATACAAGAGATAATAAGGGTTGGTGCAGATAGAGAAAAGAGGCCCTTTGAACACTGTTGCTGGGAATGTAAATTGGTGCAGCCACTATGGAAAACAGCATGGAGATTCCTTAAAAAAATTAAAAATAGAACTACCATGTGATCCAGCAATTCCACTTCTGAGTATTTATCTAAAGGAAATGAAATCACTAACGTGAAGAGATCTGCACCCCCACATTCACTGCAGCATTGTTCACAATAGTCATGACACAACCTAAGTGTCTATCAACAGATGAAGAAAATGTTATACACACACACACACACACACACACACACAGACACACGGTGTCAAAAAATATATATACACATTTTTAGACAGGAAAAGCTGTATTAAAATTATAAAACTCAATATATACCAATAACAACAGATGAATACAAGTCACAGTTGATTTCTGCAATTATGGGAGGTGCTCAAAGCGGTTACCATCAGCGTCCAGACACTTCTGATTATGGCGAACTACTGCTTGAGTGATGCTAACCAAAGTGTCCACTTGTATACAATTTTTGGCACTCCCAGTACATATGTGCATATGTATATACACATACACACACAATGGAATATTACATGGCCATAAAAGAGACGAAAATCCTGCCATTTGGTACAATGTGGGTGGACCTTGTGGGCATTATGCTAAGTACAGTAAGTCAGACAGAGGAAAACATACTGTATGATCCCACTTACATGTGGAATCTTTAAAAAAAGAACTCACAGAAACAGAACACAAATTGATGGTTGCCAGAGGTAGGGGTGAGGGGCAGGGAAAATGGGTAAGTGTGGTCAAAAAGTACAAACTTCCAGTTATAAGACAAATTCGGGGGATGTAATGTACAGCATGGTGACTATAGTTAACTGTACTATATTGTATGTTTGAAAGTGGCTAAACAAGTAGATCTTAGAAGTTTTTATTACAAGAAAAACTTTTTGTCACCACGTGAGGAGATGGATGTTCACCAAACTTATTGTGGCAATCATTTTGCAATATATACTTAAATCATTATGCTATATACACTAAAACTAATAAAATGTTATGTCAATGATGTCTCAAAAAACTGGATTAAAAAATTAATTTAATTTAATATTTAATTTAAAAATGTATCCCTAAATAATGTCATAATTTTTGTCAAAAAAAATTCATTCCTTAGTTGCACTGGCAACATCCCAAGTCTTCAATAATCACGTGTAGCTAATATAATAGCTACTACCTGGAAGGGAGCAGATACAGAGCATTTCTATCATTTGGAAAGTTCTATTGGACAGCGCTGCTAGAGAAAAGCAGGATAGAGACATGAAATGGAACAGTTCTTCAGGGAGAGAAGTCCTTACTTAGCAGGCTTGGTCACAGCACAAAGAACGACCCCAGACAGCTTGGCACAGTGGCTGGGAAGACACATGAATTCTAGTCTAGTTTCCGTTTATTAAAAGCTGTATGATGTGCACACACGTTGCCTAAGCTCTCTTCCTTGTTTTTGTTCTCTATAAAATGTGGGTACTGATTGACATTATGTTCCTCTAGGCTTGTTTTGAGGATTAGATGAGACCTTGTATGCAAAGGGCTTAGCATGATGCCTAGCACATGCATGTGCTCAAGAAATAATAGTGACTGTCTTGAGGGTGAGGTCATTTCGTCTAATAACTGCTCTACACTGAGATTTTCCCATCTAGTGTCTTGGACTTACTTCTGAATTCAGAAGACCTATCTCAGGGCCCCAGTAATCTTGGAATTTTTTTAAAAATGGGATTATTATTGAAACAAAGGTGAAGAGAAACTAACAGTTGGTGAGCACAATATCAGAGGATTTCAATCAGCTGCAGGCAAGAGAAAACCCAAGTAACCTGTGACTTAAACCAGTAAGAGATTTGTCAAGGAAATGCCATTGACCAAGGCTCCTTCTAGCTTCCTTCTCTACCATCTTTAGTGCACGGCTTTCATCTTTACAGTTGCAATATGTCAACAGTTGCTCTTCCATTTTCCTGGAAAAATAAAATGAGCTTCACCTTCTTATTAAGAAAGGGTGCTTCCACATACAAGTCCTCCAACACCCCTAGCAATAAGAAAAGCAGGAAGAGAGATTTTGTTTGTTTGTTTCTTTGCTTTAGAGGGAACCACATGAAGTTGCCAATATTTGAGCATTTTTAACAGACTAAGAGGCAATTTTCTATGGTTCCACCTAAGAGTTGGACTCATTGCCACCCTGAAAAAAACTGGGGTCTGTTGGAAAGAAAGGAGAGCTTGACATTGGGCAGGCAACTCACTAAGCTTGCCTGCTACTACCTTCCACCTCATATCAGGTACCTTTGAATGTCACAGTCCCTGAAGGCAGTTGTTACATCGTGTCTGAGAGAAGAGACTAAAAGTTACTCAGTGGGAAGATACAGAACGAAAAAGGAAAGCTAGGCCTTTATTGTCTCAAAGCCCATGTACATCCCTCCATTTTCTCAAGGGAAAAAGCAACAATGAGAAAGCTCCTTTATAAACAACACCAAGTTAAAAGAAAACAAAAAGTTTGATCATGACAGAGGATGTGTTGCACAATGCTGTTTAAATCAGCCACAGATGTAGTTTCTTTTATCAGAGGTATCAATCGCGACTGGAATGAAACAAGATGGCACATAAGTGGAAGGGAAAGACATTGCATTGGCTCATTTTGTTAGAATTCAACTTCTATGCCTGCCTCCTTCCCTTGGGGGGAAGGATGACCTGGTTTGATGTTGAAAGGACTAGGCAAAATAAGCTTATTTAAAGACAATATTTAAAAAAGAAGGTGGTGTCAGATTTTTTGTTTTTGTTTGCTTTGGAGATTTTTTTTAATTGGATTTTTTTCCCAAAGGAAGAAACTTGGAAGTTAAAGAAAACAAATCCACAGAATTAAAAACGCCTTGTCTAAATAGTATAAAACAACTCCCTCTATCTGGGTTATTGAATTCCATGGTTCACCTCTCATACTCATAAGACATATTTTCCACTCTTGTGAATTTATTATTTTTTGTTGACAATTTCCCGGTTTGTTTGTTCTTTGTTTTTTGTTTTAATCTAGCTCATCTTTAAGATTCCACCCTATGACTTCAGCTGCCTATTGAATATCCCACTTGACTATCTCATAGGGTGCCTATAGGGCAAGTGACACAAAGCTGCCTTTGGGCTCTTTCTTCCTAAGAAAACAAAATGTTCTACTCCTCTTAGTAAATGACAACCCCAATCACCCAGTTGCTCAGACCCAAATCCCCCCTTGACTCTTCCCATTCCCTTCATCTTCATTCCCTTCATCTCCAACCAGTCCCCGGAGCCTGTCAATACAACTCCCTAACACCCAAGTGCAGATGTGAACTCGGCAAGTTAAGATGCAATTCCAATTCTCAAGGTAGAAATGAGGACTGGAAATAACAATGTAGGAATCATTGCATAGAAGGTGGCTGCCTAAGCCTTGAATGTGGATAAGATCTCCTGGGCATTGAATACAGATGGGGGTGTAGGGGAAAAACAGAAAGCTTTTGACCATGCCCAGGGGTGGGCCAGTATTCAAAGAGCACGCAGAGGAGTAGCTGGAGAAAGACACTGAAGAAGGACAACCAGTGAAGTAAGAGGGTGTGGTATCACAGAAGCCAAGGACAGAGAGGTTTCCAAGAGGGAGGGAGAGATAAATGAAATGCTGACAAGAGGTGGAATAAGATGAAGACAAAGAAGCGACCACTGGACTAGGCAACATACAAGGAAGGTTTTGTGACTTTGACAAACTCAAGTCCGTGGAGTCATGGAGACAAAAATGGTTATGGAGATATGACAGAGTGAAGCAGAGAAGACCTTTAATGGAGCTAACTAACTGAGTAGTTCTGCTGTGAAGTGGAAGAGTAAAATGGAGTCATAATTGAAGGGCCGTGTGACGGGAAATGATGTTTTCATTCTGCTTTGAGGTGGGAGGCACTACAAAATGCCTGTACACTGACGGGAAGGGTCCATAAAAGACAGAAAAATGAATAAGGCACAGGGTGTGGGGTATATGGGAGTTTTGGACTATTTTCCCAATTTTTCTGTAAATCTAAAACCATTCTAAAATAAAAGGTTTACTTGGGGGCTGGGAAGGATGAAGTAGAAGAAAGAGAACTTTTAAGACCAAAATCTTTAAATAGGGGCTGGTCTCCAGGGCCTCAGTGAAGGAGGATAGAATTAGTTAGCTGTCCGTAAGTATTGCTCACTTATTACTGAGTAACTAAATGACTTTTGTTACATTTTAAGGTTTACAAAACTTACATACATTCACTCACTTTTATCATTATAACCTTGGGAGGAAGTTATTGTGATGCTCATTATATAGAGGGTACCAGAAAAAATGTATACTCATTTTAAGAAAGGAAAATACTGCGTTAAAATTGTAATACTCAGTATATACTGATAACAAAAGATGAATGGAAGTCATGTGTACACATTTTTTTTTGGGGGGGGGGCACCCTTGATATTAAGATGAGGAAACCGAGCCTCGGAAGAACAAGGCCCTCACTGAGAACAACAACCTTCACCAGCCAGAGGAACTGGAAGGGCCAAGCCCAGGTTTTCTATTATACAATGCCTCTTCATTCGTCGATGTGTGTCTGAACATGTTGGTTTCATCAGATTTTATCCAAATAAGACATTCCACCCATGTTGCACATTGGGTCTCAGTTTCCTCTGCAGCAGAATGAGCAGACACAGCAAAAGACATTTAGGGGCCCTTTGGACCTAGAATCCTCTGATGTTTAATTCTGTTTAACATCAAGAGTGAGAAAGGTTGGGAGTGTCTGCCATGAAGCCAAACATGTGGCAGCAGAGAGAGGGATCTGAGATCTCCATCACACATTTGTCCACTACACGTTGCTTGGAGGGTCTGTTTGCAGCGACAGGCCCTGTTGTGTGGCAATGCCCCACAGTGCTCCAGGAGTTGCTGACAGCATCATCTTCACTCTTCGGCATGTGTTCAGCGATAGTGACTAAAGCTGTAATAATGCTGAATCAGGCTCCTTTGCCTCTTCCCAGGAAACCTCATGAGGAATAAATCAAAACTCCATGGCTACAACTGGGAGATCATTTTGAGAGCCCCTCACAAGTCCTCTTAGTTATCCAGCTCTATTTTTTTCAGGACCTTTATCAGGTTTCTAGTCTCACTGTGAATCTGAAAATCTGAGAAATTTGGGAGAAGCCCCTCCCCACCGAGCCCTCAGATGACAATTGTATTTCTAAAACATTTTCGGTTCAGACCTATCAGGCAGTATGGTCCCTTTATTAATTCAAGTTCATTCAATAAGCACACATTGGGAGCCTGCTAACACTAGGCCTCGCGTTCTGGACATCAGGAATAGAAAGTTGGATGAGATGCAGTCCTGGGATCAGACCAACTTGAAGATTCGTTGTTGTATGTAGACACAGCAGCACTATCACACCTAATAATCCCAACCATGGTGCCATAGTGATACAGTCAATTACTTCCTGTGTTTCTCATTCTTTTATTTGCCAGCATGCCCTCAAGGTCTACTTTGTCCCCAGACTTCCAATCGACTTCGGCCAACAGAGAGCACAGCCAGAGACGAGAAGTTGGGGTGACGGTGGGGTCAGCATACTCATCCCTCTGGCTCCGCACCTGCAGTCACTGCTGGTTGACAGTGTCCTTCAACTGTCAGGTGGCACTGTCCACACAGCCTCCTGCTTTAGGTCTTGATGACCACTCCCTTCCTTCCTCTACCCCTTTGGGCTTAGGGGTGAATAGCATCCCTGTCTTATTAACCTGAGTACTCTGCCATTCATTTCTTATGAATGGCTTGCTGCTGTTGCCTATGACTTTGTAAATGGTTCTTTTATGCAACTCTCAGTGACCTAACTGAATGTGCCCTTTGTTTCCCATGGGGACCGTGACTAATCTGCACATACATCATTTATGCTTGTCATAAACTGAGTTCTTTTTTATTATATGCTGAGGCCCTTTAAGGATGAGCCTCCTGAGATGTGTGTGAGAGAAGCACAGCAATGAAGTCAGGGAGTCCTATATTCCATCTCTGGCTTTGCTCCCTACTGGGGCAAAAGCCCACCAAGTTGATTCCCTTATTTCAACTTTAGTTTCCTCATTTGTAAACTAGAAATGACAAACATCTATCATATTCATTTCTTGTAACTATTAGATGAATAATGTATGTATAGCATCTTATAATTTCTGGAATAGTATTATAGTTTCTGAATAAACATTAATGTCCTTCACTTTGGGGATTTTAAGAAGTTTTGGAGTCCCTGTGTAAGATTCCTGGAGAAGTGAGACACACTTGCCAACTGGAATTGGCCTCTCATTTCACTCAAATGCTTGGTCTCTTTGTTTGCATTTGTCTCATGGTGTGGCTGATATTTTGCCTCATATTTCAAATGTTGAATGTAATATTCAATGCCTTATATTTATAAATATTGAATATTATATAGTAGGACTGTTGTAAATGATATAAATAATGGGATTTTATATATATATATATATATATATATATAGAGAGAGAGAGAGAGAGAGAGAGAGAGAAAGGAAGAGAACTTTCTTTTCAAAATTAAAACAGTAGCTTTATTGTTTTTTATCATAAAAGTAAAGAATGTTACCATCAAAAATTAATATAAAGCAGAAAGGAATATAAATATCACATATATATATGTCATTCTTTACACAAAGATGACCAATATTAACATTTTGGGGAACAGCCTCCTCTTTATCTTTCTATGCATCTGTGCAGATGCACACAAACACAACACACAAACACAACACACACACAGACACACACTCATGAATTTTATACAGATCTTAACCATTATGATATTCTGCCTGGTCCTATATCTTAAACTGCTTTGCATTAATCTTTAAATACATGGCAATCTTTTCAACTAAGTCCAGTGTTTCCTTTTTGTGATGCTTTATTGTTTGAGAGAAAGAAGAGATTCCTTTTCACCCTTGTTAGTTGGTGGGGTCGCCATAAATTATTTCCAGCACTTGTAGGCCCTTTTCACTAAAGCAAATCCAGTTTTCTTTTCAATCTGGAGTTCATTAAAGGTCTCAAATTATGTGTATGGGTTGGGTTACAATGTAATTGAATAGTGGTACCCTCACTATGCAGTTTTTCACTCAGTATCTGCCCTCGTCCCAAGGTAAGCCTGTATGCCCAGGTCCTCAGGGATTGAGGATTCAGGTCTGACGACCCACAAAGCTCTCCCCACCATTTCATTTGTAATTTCCTCTGCTTCTTCTTGCCTCCTCTCCTGAGTTCCCACAGCCTCATCAGGCCTGCAGCATGCCACACTCACATCTGAAATGCTGTCTTTCCTGTCTTTGCCCCAGGAAATCCAACCATGAGAATGGTGTGATATTTGAAAACTTGATGCAAAACATGGGAATGTCACCAAAGAGTGATCGCATTGTCATTCTTTGCCAACTTTTTGACTAGCGCTTTCCACTTTGCTGCCTCCCATCTCCCCTGCTCCCAGCACATGACTGCTACCGCCCTGGAAGGTGTGTTCTAAGCTCCCTCTCCTGATCTCACTCCACTGCCTCTCTCACAAGTAGATGACGCATCAGGTCAGCCCACCTTCCCCAGACAGGAATGCCAGCTAATCTCGTGTTCTCCATCTTGTGAAAAGTTCACTGCCTTTCAAAGGAGTCCCATTAGAGCTCTCTCTTGATAGAAGCCTCCCATTCTCTTTCCTTATCTACTAAATGATTCTCTTAAAGTTGAAATTCTTATAGGAAGTCTTCGAGGGGTGTTTTCCGTATTTTCCCTTGGTGCTTCTTCTTCCTCTTTGGTTAGTGGTATCTGCTTTCTACTCTCACCCCTTTCTTCATAGATGGCACTCACCATGGCCTTGGTTAACCTTGCTGGGCTGTGCAGGTCAGTCATTCAGATCTATGAATAAATAACTCCTGGGACACAGTTGCCTCTTCTCTGTTATGACTGAAGCCATGCCCTCCTTCCACTTTCTTCTACTCCTTTCTCTCTTGATCTACCTTTGCCCAAATTGCTGCAACCAGTATTGTGGTTCCACTCAACATCATACCACGTTTTCTATGCCTCATCACAGAGAGAAGCACATTTATTCCTCACACAACCCAAGCCAAGGAAGCAGAAAACAAATTATGATTTCTGTTTTACAGATGAGAAAAAAAAATCAATAACTAATTATATCAGCAAATTAATAACAGGTTCAGGGCTCAGAAAATCCAGATCTCTCTTCCTGTCTTATTTCCTTTGCTTTCTTCCCCTTCCCTTCTTTTTTTCCTCCAAACAAACATTCATGGGACTAAACTCTGAAACAGGCACTAGTGATTAATGGCAAGCAAAACAGACAGCGTCCCTGCCCTCATACGACACATTATTTTAAAAAAAGAGGTGAATACTTTGAAAATAATTTGGGAGAAAATAACAGGGAACCATGATTTTGTCCAAGAAATCTTCTCCAAACTGAGGCCTTGAGCAGAATTTCTCCATCTCAACACTTTTATTTTATTTATTTATTTTTTTAAAGATTTTATTGGGGAATTGGTGGAGGGGAACAGCGTTGGGGAATCGGGGAAGGGGAACAGAGAAGTTGCTGTCTTTTTGTTCTTCAGTCTAGTTGCAGAGGACGTTGCTTCACTGGCCCATGTTGGTATCATCATTGCGCTCTTCCCAGATGAGGCAGATCGGTCGCTGGCCTCTGGATGTCGCTCACCGCGGCTATTGGCAGCTCAGGCTTGGCTGCCAGCCGCTCACGCTGGCTGCGGGCCACTCACTGTAGCCTATGGCAGCCCACTGCAGCAGGGGCTGCAGCCCACACCATCACCGGGGCTCGCACAGCCCAGCTCCAGGTGGAGCTGTTGTTAGCTGTAGAGGGCAGTGTCACTGGCCCTCATGTGGGATCCGAACCGGGGCCGCTGGCATCTCAAAACCAGCGCTTAACCAATGTGCCACTCGGCCGGCCCCTCAACACTTTTAGCATTTTGGGCCAGATAACTCTTTGAAGTCGAATAGCTTGTCATCATTATATCCCCAGTGTCTAGCATATGCAAGTTACTCAGTGAATGATGGCTGAAATTATGAATGGCTGTTGAACTCTGGGAATCACAGGCTGACAACAGGTATTTGCTGAAGCCATGGGAGGAGCAAGAGTGTTCAGTGACCACGGAGAAGACTAGGAAGGAACCTTCTGGAATACTAACATCTAAGAAAGAGGAAGAGAAGCAGAGATAGGAGGAGAGCCAGAAGGAAATCTTCTCCAAGTTTCAAAGAAGGAAAAGATTTTAAAAGAAGAGACTTAGATATCAAATGGAAGGGGGACCTCACCCACCTATTTTGGCATTTGGAAATTAGGGAGTCATTGATGACTTGAGCAAGAATAATTATGGTGAGATGATTTTGGTGAATTCCAAATGATACAGATAAGGAAACATGTATAACGAACATATACTAATGTTTTGGACATTTAGTAGAAATGTAAAAAATAATAGCTAGAAAGATATATTAAAGAAGCTTAAGAAAACACCATAATTAAACACATTCATCAGTTGAGGGAAGGCGTCAATGAGATTAAAAGAAGTTGAAGACACAAACAGGGAAGTCTGTAGAACAGGTCTAAATTTACATACTATTAGGATTTATAGAAAGTATTTTGTGTTCTTATATATATCTACTAGCAATTTAATATTCTTCTAGAAACTCTGTTTTGCTCATTTGTTGACTCATACCCATCAAAATATTTGAGCTGCTCAATCACAATAGCCGGGTTACCGAGATGCCTTCCAGTGTCCTGTGTTGGAGAAAGCCCATCACTTCATAGACTTTAATGAGACTCACTGCTAATGAAAACATTTCTCATTCTTGCGTCACCCCTTTTCTTGTTTCTTGTAGCAATAAGAGACTCCCAAGGATAAGCTGCCAATATAATCATCACTGAGCTCTGTTTCAACATGATCACAAATTGGGGCCTGTGTTATTGCTTACGTCACCCAGCAAAACAGCATGTCCACTGGGCTTTGAAATTATTATTAATTTTGGTGATTTTCAAAATACAATTAGGAATAATACTGTTTACTCGAGGACCATAACTGTCTTCCGATCGGCCTCTACTTCATCCTAAACCTTATGTTTCACCATGTGTCTGTAAGATTATTCCAACAATATTTTGAAAGAATTGACTAATTGTAGCCAATGTTTGTACATTGCTAAACTTTCCCAGAATGTGTCTTAAATCTGGTTTTGTAGATAATCAGCCAGTTTGAAACAAAATGACATCTGAGTGTTTCTTTTATAATGCACTGAATAACATCCAAAGCTTATCTAATTAGGACTACCATGGTAAATATTTTTTATAAATGGTTTTTTAGCTCTCCTTTTGCGATGCAGAACAAGTTAGTGAGGTTAGGTCAAAATATTCTTTGGGGTTGACCTAGTTGGACATCTTTCCCATTTCTCTTTCTTCTGGGTGATAGGGTTGTTTTCCAATAAGGTTTTATTTTGTTGGCTTAAAAGTAAACAATGTTACACTTCTTACCATTTTAATCTGTTCCAGACATTAGATTTTATTTAAAATGAAGAGACTATTTTCTTCAACAGAATAAGGTTTGGTTCATTCTGTTTTGAGTTTAAAAAATAACAAGTATGCACTCTCTATTCCCAATATTCAGTGAATACTCCCATTGCTTGACTTTTAAATTCTGGAACAAAAGTAACATGGGTTCATGCTATACTATTTGTCTGTAATGTTAAATGTTAATAAACATAGAACCTTCTCATCAGCGACAGAGACCCCAGGGCCAGCAAAGCACAAAGATATCAGAGGTGAAAATTTTGGACCGATGGTTGAAAGCTAGCTCTCAGTGAACCAGAAATTGAAACACCCACAAAACCATAATCTAATCAACCTGCACGCTTGGTCAAGCTTTAGAATAATCAGGCCTGTCATTGCTGCACAAAAGGCTGCTGTTAAATGTCAATCTTTCTATCACCAACAGGAAAGTCTACTTGCAACGTGTTTACAAGTCCAGCTTTGGAAAATCTGGTCCTAATCCCAGACTAACTTCCTCTGTGATAATTGCTAGCATAACAGTACAACACAGTGACTCTTATTTGAAAAACCCATCATATACCCAGCTGCCTCCCTTACAGGAGCTTCTATTTATGCAGATACCAAAAGCCATGCTTCTTGGGACTTAAATCAGTCCACATGGCTGCTTCCCTCCTGAGATGAAGTGATAAATTACACTCTGTACCCAAATGTCTCATCCTCCCATCTACACTGTACCTGGAAAATATCAAAATAATTTTATTCTGATAAAACAACTGTAGGGAAACTGGATTCTGGAGTTAGAGAACTTGTGATGAAGTGAGTTAAGGAAAGTTGAGTAAGGCAGCCAGTGGGATCCTTGCCTCCCTGTCTTGGAAGCAAGAGTAGGCACTAAACATGAAGAGGGGATGAATTGTGATAGGGAAGTTATCCTTGAGAGTGTCTCTTTAGCACACTGTGCAAACCTTTTTCAGAGGATCAACTGGAGGGGAAGCTGGAAGAATTTTTCTTGTCTTTTCTTCTCATGAAGCCATAAGTTCCTTGACATAGGAACTGTTTCATTTCCTCGACTGCTAACACAATTCCTGGCCAATAGCATGTGCCCAACATATGTTATCTAACGAATGAATGACTCTTAAGGAGTAGAAGTTGAGGGCACTGAAATTCTGGACACTTTCTAGAATCCAAGGAAATTTTCAAATTTAATGGCATTTGTGTATTAAGTTGCTGGTTCCAGTATAACCTTGCTACAACATGCATACAGTTCATTAGTGAGTTAGTTGATGGTATCAGAAATGACACATTTCTGGATTTATCATCTTAGGACAAGAATAATGCATTTTCTCATTCCAGGAAACGCTCTCTTTTAGGTTCAAACATTTTCAATTGGGTTGTGACTTAAGTCTGAAGAAGCTGATAGAAAGAGGCAGACAAGACTGACTGTGATGGTTAATTTTGTGTGTCAACTTGGAGGGTTTTTTTTTCTTTTGGATGACATTAACATTTAAATCGGTGAACTTTGAGTAAAGCAGGTTGCTCTCCCTCTATACTATGGGTGGGCCAAGTCCAATCAGTTGAAGGCCTTAGTATAACAAGAACTGATCCTCTCTGAGCAAGAAGGAATTCTGCAGCAGACAGCTTTCAGCCTTGAGCTGCAGCATTGGCTCTGCCCAGGATCTCCAGTTTGCCTGCCCACCCTGCAGATTTCAGATTTGTCAGACTCCATAATAGTGTGAGCCAATCCTCAAAATAAATCTCTCTGTATATGCACATGCTATTGGTTCGGTTCTCTGGTGATCCCTGACTAATACACAGATAAATAGGCATATTACACAACCTATCACCCAACAACCCTGTGGCCCAATTTCCCTAGAATATTGTGCATGAAGATTAACTACACTGCTCATTTGCAAAATGATCTCACTTCTTTATTAAGTATAGAGTAATATTAAGCACAGGGTGTCCTCATGGCCATGCCATCTAAACCAAGCAATGGACTAAGTCAGGAGACCTTGGCCCCAGTGACAGCTCTGTCTCATGCTGTCTGTGACATTTACCCACCTGCACCTCAGTGTCCTCTCTGTAAACTGACAGGTGAGAGAAGGGAAGAGATTGGGCCTGATCAGGTGTCCTTAACCTAGAGTCTGTGGCTGGGCTTCAGGACATCTGTGGGCCTCTGGCCATTATAGGCAAATGCATATATGTTTACTTTTCTAACAAGATGGTTTGTAGTTTTCAACATTTTCAACTCAGTCAGTGAATGGCAAAAAGGCTTCAGTCCTCTGGACTTGTAATGGCCGTGGCGCTTTCTAGTTCTGAGCTATCATAACACTATTTTATCAACTGCAGGTGGTTTGTAGCATATATACATAGCACAATGGGTGTCAAAAAAAGTATACACATTTTAAGAAAGGAAAAAACTATATTAAAATTACGCTGATGGGTAACCATCTTGAGCACCTGTTGCAATTGTAGAAGTCAAACGTGACTTGTATTCATCTTTTGTTATCAGTATATATTGAGTATTAAAATTTTAATAGTTTTTTCCTTTCTTAAAACGTGTATATATATTTTTTGGCACTCTTTGTGTGTATGTATACATATATATATATATATACACACACATATATACATACACTATGTATGTGTATATATGGTGTACACATACACACACACACACACACGCACAAGGTTGGACAATTAAATTTGCAAACTTTCCATCCAGCGTTTACATGTGTATCATATATATATGAGTGTACGAATATATATATCTGCATCTATTTTAATTGAAATAGAGTTAGGTTTTATGTATACACATATTTGTATTCTTTATCTATGGAAATATGAGCTCTGTCATTCATATAGGCTGGTGACTTGTGTGGTAGGTAAAAAAAAATAGGAAGATTTGGAAAAAGTGTGGGCAAAAATGTACAAAGGTCTCAGATAGACAAGTGTGACAGTTGAAAGACAGAACAACTTTGGGTGTATCTCTTAGACATTCTCCCCTGGGTTCTACACCCCAAAAGGAAATGCCTAGGTCTGGGAACTTGGGAGGTATAACCCAGAGAGACTGCCACGTCAAGAATAATTGCATTTGGGGGAGACCTGTCTTGCATGCACACAGCATTCAGAAGTTGAGATAATCTAGAAAGACTCTTGTTTATCTGTGATAGTTGGGGGAGGCCACAGGGGGAGGAGGCAGGGGAAGAGCATGAGAGAGATTTCTAGCTTGAGAGGAAAGGAAGGTTCCTGGAGGGGGTGACAGTGTGAAATAGGAAGTTGAAATGGAGATGATGGTGAAACTATCGCTCCAGCAACCGGAGCTGAGGTGAGCAATATGTCCAGGCATGTCATTACTCATGAGAGTAGTTATAGCCTGGTATTTCCACACACTGTAGTAAAGTGGCCATCTGACCATCTGGCCCAGGACACACCAGGGAGGAGTCACTCAGGGGCACTGCGATGTTCCCAGAAGCATCACCTTTGAAGAATGAACCCCTAATGGGCTGGGTGACAGCAACGGCAGGAAGCTACTCAAATAGAAGCAAAGGTGATCAAAGAAGCGTGGCATTATGAGAACTTGCTGCATCCCAAATGTTCCCAGCATTGGTTTTCGTAATAGTTGGCATTCTTGTACACACGAGCACCCAAGGATATTATCCACAGCCACTTTAGTTTCCATTTTATACTGGAAATTATGCACTTTGTATCGTTCACTGGAGTTTCCAAGTGGAATACCGAAATTAGAACATTTATGTCTAACACTCTTCCACATTCCTGAGGTGCAGTCAGGCCAGTATCAGAAAGTTACAACTTTTGATGGTGTCTCATTTCTAACACTGGTCCAGAGCGGCCAGTCATAAAAAGTCACTTAGCCTTCCCCCCCCTCCACCTGTAAAGGAAAGCAGGATTGGCTGACATAACTCCAATGGTTTGGGGAACAGTCATGACTATTACAAAGCATTTAAAGAGAAATGCGAAGACAATCCTGTTCCAGCCCAGAGATTTCCAGGCATAGTGTCAAAGACTATTTCCATTAATCCCCTTGTGTAATAATTTACGAAGAGCAGAATTTGTAAAGGCTACCGGGTATGAATATCACAGGTGTCTGTCACCAGTGCTGTCTAGGCATCACCAACCAAAGAATTTGAAATTGAAATACTCTAGAAGGAAGAGACTAGACTGGCTCATCTTACCACTGAGAGAATCAGGAATCAGTTTTCTATATCTTCATTCACTCTTTTCGAGAGAGCCTTCCTCACTGGAAACAATGCGTTTTCTAGTCCAAGTCATTTGCCTTCGCTTTTTATTCTCTTTTCCCCAAGTGGGAATCATCTCTGAGCCTCACCCCTGTCCCCATAGCTCTGGGAGGCCCCTCACCACAGAAGTGGAGAGATGGCTAAAGCTGTCACCGACCCCCTCTCATGGAGGTCTGCCTTGCGCCAGGGCAATGGGAACAGGGACAAAAATCAAGTCTGATGATAAGAAAACAAATCAACCAACCAGTGATTCTTTCCCCGACACAATTTCCTGAATTTGGTTTTCCATTTGCAGAGACTCCACTGGTCATAGAACAGAGAGGCTGATGTTCGTTCATGTCTCTCTTGTGGGGAACTCAATGATAGGGACCAGAGCTGTGGCCGGGGAAAACAGTAGGTAGTAAAAGGATAGTCTCAGCAGAATGAAGATTATCTTTGATCTGCTCCGGTTGCCCCTCCCCCACCAATGACTCCACTTTTAGTAAACACCGGTGGGTCATATTCCCTCACACAGCCAACTTTGGGGACTTTTAGAACTCTTGTGGTGACACTGGGATTTAGTTTCTATAAAAATTGTTGGGATGTTCTGAGATTGTTTAAAGATCTCATTGGATCTAGCCCCCAAAAGAACCTAGATTGAGAGTTTAGCTTATCCAATCTTGGCTCCCAACTACATTCAGAGGCCTGTATTCAGAAATACTCACTTTTGGGGTTGTTTGTTTTCCAGTGAACATTCAGTTTTTAACCTCCAAATCTTCTGAGTTTCTAAAAGAAGATTTTTTTTTCCCCCCCTTAAACACACACTGGAGACAGAAGGAGCTCACTGTTTCCCAGAGCCAGTGGGTGGTGTCAGTGAGAAATGGGCTACTGAGGCGGGAGCCAGAGACTGTGGGTGGCTGGAAAGAGGACTGGGTGGAACCAGCCATCCAAGGTCCCAGGGTGAGATTGGAACGAAAATTGCTCCACTCTCTCTCCTTGGAAGTTTTCTCAAGAGTTACTTGCATGATAAACCTGTTATTCATTAATCAAGGAGGATAACGTCTGTTATGAGGGGACAATGCCTACAGTTTTATGGCAATGCTATAACAAAGGAGACCAAAAAATTAAGGAGCTGGAAAAGCCCTTTGAGTCCAGCACCTTTATTTTTGCAGATAGAACTCTGAGGCACAGAGAGGGCAGGTGGCTTGCCCACGGACTCAGCAGTGGAGAGTGAGGATTAGATCACAGGCTATCTGCCTCTCTCCAGGCTCCATGCTCTTCCTCTTCTAATGCCCACTCCACTGACCCCTAGTGGGGCTCCCAGTGGTTTTTGCTCAGCTTCTCTGTGGAGAGATGAGTTATTAGTGAGGTTGCTAAAGGAAGGGTCTCTGGGCTCAGGCTCATGAATCCTAAAGGAATGTCCTCTTCCCTCTCAGCCATAAGCACTACTGGACCCTGATCAAGAAAGAGGTGAGAGTCTACATTCAACTGTCTTGTACCAACCTTCACTAACGTTCAGCTCTAAGAGGACCAAAAGCAAGACTGAGGGAAAAGGGGAAGGAAAGGAGAGGAAAGGGGTAAGGAAGGAGCTGCAGATAGGGAGTGGAGAAGGAAAAAGGATAAGAGGAGGTGAGGAGATGGCACATCGAGGAGAAAAACAAAGGGAAAGAAGTGATGGAAGGAGCCCTATTAAGTAAGCGATAGAACTGAGTGGTTCTTTTTTATTATTGGTTCAGGAACTCCAAATCTGAGCACGTGCAATCAGCTGTGTGCTCTAAGGAGCAAAAACGGACTCTGGGTTCAATGAATCCCGGTATCCATTTACATCCCGAGAAGTCAAGAGGGCCAAGCCTTTGCCACCTGAATGCTGAGAAGAAGGTAGAGATGGTGCCCTCATGTGTTGACCTTCGAAAGACCCACTTCCAGACACTCCATAAATTGTCCTAAGGGCACTTCCAGGTCCTGATCCAAAACCAACTGGGTTTGGGCTTGGAGAAAATATGACAGGCGTGGATTTTCTTCAGTGACTTTTCAGCCAGGATCTCCACCAAGAAGCCTCCACGCCTCTTAAACAGCTGTGAATGTTAATGTCCTTTGTGTAGCCAAAGGCTGCCCCCAGGTTGGCTGTGCTGAAATCTGTGGATGCCTTTGAACTCTAAATGGCTTCCAGATCTGGTTTGAGTGCTGTGAGTGGCAGCATTCAACCAGAAATGCCTGGGGCTGTGTGAGCAAAAATAGCTCCTGAGACCAAGTAGCTGCTATTCTTCCTGATTCTCACCACAGTTTGCCCACTGGCTCTTGAATACACAATGCCAATGGGCAGGAATGCCATCCCAAGACCCTGACCACCTCTGGATTCTGACACATCTGTGAAAGTGGGACAGACTCCCCGGGTGGGACCCACCATGGATCTATTTGCTTGAGGGCCTGACGGGACCCCTGGGAAAGCATGGAGGGAGGCAGACAGATGGGCTGTATCAGAAACAAAGTCCCAGTGTCCAAAGGGGACTGGAGTTTCTGAGTACAGCTCCACGTCAGTAACTTGGACGCTTTCCCTGGGAAGAGGGATTCTACAAGTAGTAAAACAAAACAAAACTGAAAGAACTGCTTATATTAAAAACTGCTTTAGTAAGCCTCAAATAAACTGTAAAACACAAAAGGAGTGAGGCATTCTCTTCTCAGTGAGAACGCAGATGGGGCTTTAATATTAAAGTCTTAGACATTAGACCTAAAATTAAAGTCCGATGTGATACACTATCTGGACATCTGGTAAAATCCGAAATAGTTGCTGCCTAGAGGTGTTTTGGGTTTGAGGGTTGAGGGTTTATTTTGGATTTACTTACTTGGGTTTTTTTTTTTTGTTTTTTTTTTTCCCCCCCAAGTTCCCGGTAGTTCCAAGATCTGGAGTGAAACTATACATGTTATTAACTAGATATTTAATTTTATTACTCATTAACAAAAAGAATCGGCCCTCAGAAAGAAAACTTCTCTCAGGGATATGAGATTTTCCACATAAAAATTAATGAAAATGACTAAAAAAAATCTTAATGAGCCACTAGATAATGTTTGTAACTATCAAAGAAAAGAAAAAGATTCATTTCAGAACTAGCCACAGGTAAACTGACAGACAAGACCTACTCACAAACTAATACACAGTTCAGTGTTAAAGTAATGGTTATTTTTTTTTAAATGCACATGAGTCTAAACTCAATTATTCTTAAAGTAATTTAAAATTTTTTGTTGTTGTTGGAGAACAGTGTGTTTTTCCAGGACCCATCAGCTCCAAGTCAAGTAGTTGTTTCAACCTAGTTGTGGAGGACGCAGCTCCTTGGCCCATGTGGGGATCGAACTGGCAATCTTGGTGTTATGAGCACTGCACTCTAACCAACTGAGCTAACTGGCCACCCCTTCAAGTAATTTTTTTTTTAAGTTTAGCAAGCCGAATTTAAAACAATCTGGTAAGTTTTAAAATGACATGAAAACAAACTAATAAAGAGTAAAAAGAACATTTTTCTGGCAAAAGCACTGACTAACTACAAGAAATAGACACCTCAGTAGGAAAACAAGCAAGAAAAAATAGAAATGACTAACAAACATTAAAAAAAAATCAATCTCATTAGGAATCAAAAGAAATGTGAATTTAAACAAGGCACCTTTTTTTTTTTTTCCTGCAAGCAAATTGGCAAAGTTTACCTGAGAGACTATGATGTTTGGAAATAAAACTTTAGAGATGAACAAGTTCTGGATGATAACACGATTCACAGGGTGTGTCCATGGGAACTGGTGGCATTCAAGGAATTGAGATCCTGGGGTAACTCTTTTCTACGAAAGAATCCTTACACACAAATAATAATAAATACTCAGCCTTGGTGGTTAGAGGGCATAGTTTTCAAGTGGCCCATCTCTACTATTTTGTCTTTAAAAATTCCATATAGTTGCATTCTACTTCATACTCTGCCTGTGCTTACTTTAATGGCTATACTCTGTATCCAAAATCTTCAAATAAAATTTCCATTCCAGGTATAAAGGTATTTTTTTTTCTTCTTTTTTCCTAGTAGCTTTAGGTAAGCCCTGACACATTACTGAGTGCCTTAGGGAAATATGCAAATAAGGAGGCTAAGATATTAGGATCATCCAGAATGATGGCAGAACTTTAGGTAGAAACAAAGGGAGCGGATGCCCAAATTCAGTGAGTAAGATGAGATGGTTAGAAAATTGGAGCTGGAAGTATAGAGGAAGGACAAATAATGGTGAAGATGGAAAGCATGACAAGCATGGATTTTTAGCTAAAAACTCCAGGACTTTGATTCCCATGCTCATTCCTCACCTGACGATACAAAGGGAAACAGGCCTCCTCCATTTTGGGAAGTGATGCCTTTAAGGGAAATTAGAAATCACTTGAATTGGAAGTTGACAGAATCTTTTCTTTAGCTGAGCCATCCTGCCACCTGTTGGCAGCTCAGCAGCAGCTCAGCTCGGGCTGGGCATCAAACTGCTGCTGCTCAGAGCTCAGCTCACACTTTTGAGTGAGCTCTTAATCAACTGAGCCACTCAGCCAGCCTTTTTTTTTTTTTAATTTACCATTTAACCATTTTATTTTATTTTGTTTATTTATTTTTTAAAAGACTTTATTGGGGAATTGGGAGAGGGGAACAGTGTTGGGGAACCAGGGAAGGGGAACAGACAAGTTGCTGCTGTCCTTTTGTTCTTCAGTCTAGTTGTAGAGGACATTGCTTCACTGGCCCATGTTGGTATCATCATTGCGCTCTTCCCAAGTGAGGCAAATCGGTCACCAGACTTTGCGCGGCTGCTCACAGCGGCCTTGGCAGCTCACACCAGTTGCCAGCCGCTCATGCTGGCTGCCGGCCATTCACTGTAGCCTATGGCAGCCCACTACAGCAGGGGCTGCAGTTATGCCGTCCCTGGGGACTCACAGCAGCCCAGCTCCAGGTGGAGCTGTTGTTCACCATCTTAGCGTAGAGGGCAGTGTCACTGGCCCTCATATATGGGATCCGAACCTGGGCCGCTGGCATCCCAATCCAGCTCTTAACCAACACGCCAGTTGGGCGGCCCAGTTGACAGAATATTTAGGAAAGATGTGATGCATAGAAGAATACAAAACAAAGACTTCATGGAAAATAATAAATACAGAATTTCTGAGCTGAGTGTAGGACTGTATTTCATGACAGCTCATTAGACCAGTGAAGGGCAGAATTATTTATCTTAATAACCTGATTATTAATAAGTTGATTTTAGAGTAAGGCTGACAGCTCTTTGTGCTTGGTAAGGATCCAGTTAAGGAGAAAGCCCTCCCTCCCTTCAAAGGAAGTGAGTTGAAGGAATATTCACAAGAATACTAAGAGTCATCTGGGAGTTACAAGCAGATGGAAAATCCGAATCCCAAACTCTATGCCAGACAGCATGCCTACAATCATTTTAGGATGAAAAAAAAATTTTTCTGCTTTTTAAAAAAATTTATTGGGGAACAGTGTGTGTTTTTTCCAGGACCCATCAGCTCCAAGTCAAGTAGTTGTTTCAATCTAGTTGTGGAGGGCGCAGCTCAGTGGCCCATGCAAGGATTGAACTGGCAATCTTGGTGTTATGAGCACTGTGCTCTAACCAACTGAGCTAACCAGCTGCATGAAAACATTTTTTAATCAGGTGAAATCAAACACCACTTCAGTCATAAAACACCCCAAAAGATCACCTATAGAATATGTAACTTTACATATATGCAACTTCCTGGTCTACCATCCAAGATAGACTAGTTGTCTTGATCCTTCCCTAGTATTCTAAACTCCTACATTAACTGCCTTTTTGGAAGAATCTAAAAATTACAATTCTCCACATATATTTATTCCCCTAAGAACCTGATCCTCCAATCCATTATATGCACACACACCATAAGTGTATATACAAAAATCCTACTTGTCTTCTTTCTCTGGAGAACCCTAATACATGATGTGACAAGTGTCCCATTTGCCTTCCCAATCCTCAAGAATGGGTAAGGATCAAAGAGCAAGGATATTTATTTATCCTCCATTCTGGAGGGTAGAGGGTAAAAGTCAAACTGTTGAAAATTTGGGCTACTTTTGGTATATTCTTTCAAGTCCATGTGTTGGGATGCATTCTTGGCCTTTAGAAATCTATTAAATTACTCCCCTTTCTTGGTGCATCCACACTGGCAGACATGTCAACAAAGGTAAGGGGTTACCATTCACGCTTCAAGGGGGCAACAGAGGGAGGCTCAAGGGATAAGGAGACACTTAGATCTCGGTTACTGAGGCAAAAATAATCTCACAGCTTAGTTCATGTAGGTAGAATTATGTATACACAAAGACAATATAAAATCCTTAAAGGTACATGTTAAAAATAAGATAACCGGGACACCCCTGTTTTATACCATTGGAAATAATGTACCACATCATGAGTCCTTTTTTTGCTGAATACCTTGGTTCATTTGGTATTATTATCAATACATTGACTTGGATCCTGTTCAGCTATCAATGAGTTGGCGACAAAATAATTGCCTTGTTGGATTTAGGAATACTCCAGTGTTCCTGAGATAACCAAGAGAGCAAACAAGAAACAATCTTTGAACAGCAGGAAGAAGCACCAAAGGTAGGTGAGCCTGGAATTTCCCGAGGAAGGGTCCTCCCTCATCCTTCTGCATTAGGAGACATGTCACATTGACATCAGTACCTGGCAGGAAACAGAGGCCACAGCTGGGAGACGTGACAGGGGAAAGAACTATGATTTGTTAAATATCGTCTTTGTCCTAGGCATTGATACATGCATTCAATGTTGATCTGCATAACCACCTGAGGTAGTAGGTATTACCTCTATTTTTAACAGATGGGGATATAGACACAGAAAGGTAAAAGCACTTATCTAAGATGACACCGTTGGTAAATGGCATAGCTGAGGCTCAGACACCTCAATCCTGTTCACATTTACTTGTCCAAATTCTTCCTCCCTAAGGGGAAGCAGGGGGATCCACCCAGCATGTGAATGTATCTCAGGGAAGAAGCCACCTTATTGGGGAACTTTATTTGAAGCTATAGGTAACATTGACATCAGGGGGATACAAAGAACAGAGAATAAAGGTGGAAGCAAAGACCAGATACAGTGACAGGGCAGGTCTCCAAACAAGAGAAGGGTCAGAAACAGATAGAAGCCAGAATAAACAGGGGAATTGGAGATGCACAGGGGAGCAGGGCCAAGGGAAGGAGCAGCAGGGTGTTCTTGGATGGATATTTGCAAAGATCCTTTAGCCACGGTTGGCTTTCCTCTAACCTCCCTCCCTGACCCATGATGTGCGGCCAGGTCTGCCATGTTTGAAGTTCTAGTGGTGGGGTTTGTTTTGTTCTGTTTTGTTTTGTTTTATCATTTACTCATTTTATTAAATTCCTACTCCTTTTAGGGTCATGCAAAGATGTGAGTTCTCAGGGATGGGGTTCCCAGGGACTTTATCACTCAGCAGCTTGGCTAATAGTATGCAGGATCAGATAGAGAGCAGTAACTATTCAACTATAGATATGGGTTTCCTGTGTTTGGAAAAGGTAAGGAAATTGTTCATTCATTCTACAAATACTTGTAGAGGATGCAAAAATGGAAAAGGGCCATCATAGAAGGTCAGATGCTAGGGGAGTTCAGAGTAGGAAGCTGGCATTTCAGCAGAGACTAAAGCTCACCTAAGCTTGTGTGTTTGTGTTTGTGTGTGTGTGTGTGTGTGTGTGTGTGTGTGTGTGTTTTCAATTCTTTCTTATAAGACTGACATTTGCACTGATTACACTGAATTAATTATCCAGTTACTTATCTGCCTCCCCCAATTAAACTAAAAGCTTCCAAAGGGCAAAGGCTAAATTTTATCATTGATAATCCATGGTGAGTAATAGTATACATTAAACAAATAGTCATTGAGTTTTAATTAATTTTAAATTGATAATCAAACCGAGTTTGGTAATCATGATTCCAGTTACAAAATCCAGCCTCAGGATCTGCAAATCCATTGTTAAGACGCCATATAAAAAGATAGAGTTTGTGAAAAAATTTATGTTAACTTTCTGAGCAGAATTCACAACATGGGCTGTTGGGGCTTTTTGTTTTGTTTTGTTTTGATTTCCTGTAGAATTGAAAACAGTGCCACACATGGGAAAATAAAAAAGCATTTGCTCAAAACAACCTAATGATTCAACTTACACTGAAACAAAAATTAGTATAACTTCAGAAAAGATTTTCATCACACTCTTGTCATTTTTTTCATCATATTCACTACTTTCTAACAACAACAAAACAGAAGACAAGTGGACTGTGTCTCCATGAGGCTTCCCATTAGCTTTATTTGACAAAGATGTAAATACTGCATAGACCATCTGTACACGAGAACCAGATGTCTCATTTACATTTGGATTTTTCCAGTAGAACCTTGAAGGTTTGAGAAATGCATTACATTTAATTGTCATAGACTTAGGATGTTAAAGACATTCTAAAAATCATTTTCCAGGCATTGAATGCAAAGGTCAATGTATTCACTTGAAGGGGTACAAATAACAACCAAGAAGGGTTAGGTAGACAAGGCAAAGACTAAAAGGATCTAGAGGATATGGAAGTCAGATGTTAGAGGAACTGATAAGCATTTGATTTTAATTAATATTGCTTGAGACCATCTCATGTACCATTTGTTGAAAAAAGCAACTTCTGCACTCATTATCTCATGTAATCTTCACAACAGCCATGTGGGGGAATGAGACCCCATTCTGCAAATAAGGGAATGGAAGTTCAAAGAGCCTGAGCTCACTTGCCCCTGCACCTAGAGCTAGCACATCTCTGCATCAGGGTTCAAATTTAGGTCTTGTGGCTTCTGACCAATAGTCTCAAGCAGATGAGGCAGGGAGGACCAGGCAGTTCCCTGGTGTCCATATTGAGACTCCAGGGTCAGCAAGACCAGCTTCACTGGCAAGAAGCACCAAGTGGAGCTTGTTAAAGGAGCTGCTGAAGGGAGTGTTCAGGACTCAAGGATATTAAGTCCTTGAGGCTTTTAAATAAACCTGAAACCCTGAACACTAGCAGGACAGAGATGCCACCATCCTGGTAAAGTGTTGAGGGGGGTTTACCCCCTGGACTCCTGGTGAGCCTGCTTCAGAACCAATGGTGAGTCCAGATGTAGAGTATTTGATTCGAGAGTAAAGAAGAGCCAAGCTCCAAAGAGAACTCAAATGCTGTTTGCTGTTTGCAGACTTAGAATGAGGATACTTTTGTTAGTTCAAAAAGGATTTGTGTTCCTTTGAGCAGAAAGAGTTAATCCTTTGGGAATGAGATGGGAAGCTGAGTTGGTTAGGCTGTGAAAAAAAATAGCATTCAGCTCATTGAAATGGAGAAGGGGCCCATGGGTCTCTGTTGTTTAGCCGTAGGACTAGGAAATGGTTTATTGTACAACATTCAATGAGCATTTTCTTTGAAGGAAGTGTGCTATAAATGTGTCAAATGACAGTGATTGGTCTCTGGGGAGAGGTGTGCTGTACTGGAATTGTGTTACTTGAAAAATTGATTGAAGCATAGAAGGCCAACTTCTGCTCTGAATCCCATGGACCCTCGAGTGGATCTGATTCTCCTCCCAGGAGGATATATTGAGAATAAAATTTCCTTGGATTTGTGTGGTTCTTTATGTCATCAAGTGCATTCCTACTCGTCACTGTTCTTCATCATTCTTGTTACTTGGGAAAGTATTATTATTCTCCCTCCCTTCTTTTTAGATAAAAGGATAGTGGCTTCTTTTAGGTAAAAAAACAGGGAGGAGAATGGCTTACAAATAGAACCAACAGGAAGTGGGGGCTTTTCTTCTTCTCCTTCTTCATCTTCTTCATCTTCTTCTTCTTCATCATCATCATCATCACTTACTGATCACTTCACACACAACGCCAAGCGCTGTGCTAAGCACTTGATCGGTATCATCTCATTTGATCATCACTTAGTTCTAGGAGGTAGGTACCATTAATATACGGAAGGGGCAAGGAGACTATTTTTACAGAAGAAGGAACTAGGAGGTTGGATTCCAAGCCTGCTGCCTACGTGCTCCAAGACACAGAATTCAGTCACACAGAGTAAACTATCGAAAGGCTGGAGATTTCATTAGGACCCTCCCTGTAGTTAAGCCCATGGCAAATGAAACACAGGTTGTGCTTTACAAGCATTAAAAACTAACCTGCCCCTCTTCTTCATGCATCTTACAGAAGTTAAAGATAAATTTACCATTGTTCTTCTATCCTCCTTTTCCCCCCCACCCCCCAACACCAAAATTTTTCCATGGAAGCAAAAAACACAAATAAACCCTAGCCTGGGGGGATGGAGGGGTGTCTCTTCCATTAGTGCTTAGAGACCACTACTCTGTCTTTGGGGTGGCTTTTGTTTTCTTACTTACTCTCTGCTAAATAAACTTACCTTAAACTCTATATCGGCTCACATTTGAATTCTTTCCTACGAGAAGCCAAGGACCCTTTTTTCCTGTAACACTATGATGATCTCCATTTGAATAAGAGAAAAAAACACTAAGGTTTGCAGAGGTGATGCATCTTACTTGAAACCCTGTAGCAGGAAATGACAGAGCTGGGATGTGAACCCCCAGTCTGGTTTCAGATTCATACTCCCCATCCCTTCCCCTCTCCCCACTGCCCCGATGAAGTCAGTGTTATGACTCTCACTATTTCACTCATGAGATAACAAAAGCACAGAAAAAGTCATTGTTTTCCCAAAGTTACATGGTGAAGGCTGGCAATAGGCAGTCTCTGTTCTGGGGGAATATTCTGGGGAGTGCAGCTAACACACCAAGAAGGAGCAGCAAGCAGGGTGATAAAATGCACACATTGACCCCAGACTGGAGATACTGCCTAGGAAACGGCTGAGGAAAGACAAAATGACAACAGGCAGGCAAGTGGGGATAAGGGAGTCCCCTTATAAAAAGGCTTCCTGCTGGGCCGGCCTAGTGGCTCAGTTGGTTAAGAGCTCACTCAAGAGTGTGAGCTGAGCTCTGAGCAACAGCAGTTCGATGCCCAGCCCGAGCTGAGCTGCCGTTGAGCTGCCAACAGGTGGTAGGATGGCTCAGCTAAAAATAAAAATAAAAATTTTAAAAAGGCTTCCTATTGCCTGAGAGGATGTAGCAACACACCAACTTACAGAAGCTGAAAGAAACCATTGTCAGAGGCATGTCATGACTTGAGGGAAATTGAAAGAAAAAGAAAAGCAACTACAGCTGTAGGGTGAATGGAACATGCGCTTGAAGGCACTAAGCTAGAACCCCTGGAGCAAGGTTTTGGCTGTCATTTCCAGGACTCCATCCCCCATCCCCCAAGGCACACGTATCAAGTTCTCTTTTAAACTTGAGAGGCTCCAGAAACAGCCAACAGTCTTCTGGCGTGGGGGGGGGCATGTCCTATCCCTTCCAGCCTTATCATCCACACCAGCAAAGAGGTGGCACTCCGGGTGGCAGACCCTGGTCCAGGTCACCAATGTATCGTCAGAGAACAATCACATGTTACCTGCTGACAATGTGCTGAGCTCACACTGACAGATATGCGTAATCCTTGCTTTCCTCCTCCAAGGCTCGATTGCTTGTGAGAGAGCCTGACATCTTTGTTTTGACAAAATGCTCTGAGTGGGAGGTAAACACAGATGACAGCCCACTCCCTGCCATTTATTTGAACCTGACCGACTGCCTGTTTGTTTGAACAAGAAGTCCAGTTCTTCCCCCTCCCCGCCCTGAAACCAACGATGCTAAGCTTTGTTATAACGTGAACATTATGTTACTAATAGACAAAAAAGCTTATTTCTCTCCTGACTTATGCCTGATGACCCCCTTGAGATCACCTAAGTAAATGTAAAAAAGATATACTTTTATGTGTGATCTAGGTTTGAACTCAGAGGGATACCAAAAAATGAAATGGTAGGAAAATGGCAAGAAGGCGGCCATATTTTGGCTAGTATGTTTCTATGGTGATGGACAGAGCTGCATGTGGAACAGACAGACTTCCATGAAAGAGGCAATCTTACCACCTGTACTGGGCTACTTAGTAGCTGTATGACCTTGGGCAAGTCACTTAACTTTATGGAATCGGTTTTCTCATCTATATAAGTGAAGACCATTAAAGGGACTTCACAGCACTATTCAAAATTTTTACAGGGTGAGCCATCTTAGCTGAACTTCTCTCGGGCTATAATTATTTTGCTTTTATAATTATTAGTGTGTTTATTATGTATTATCTCCTATTTAGGGGAAAACAGCTTAATTGCTTAATAGTTTACAGAGGATTCACACACATTCAATCGATGCTTACAGAAACCCTGACAGAACAGGAAGGTGTTATTCCTTGTTAGAAACAAGGAAGTGAGGCTCAAGGAGATTCCAATTATTTCCCTAAGTGCACACAGCTAGAATGTGGCAGAAAGAGTGCAAGCCTGGCACTTCTGATTTCTAGAGGCCGTGTGCCCAGGTCAAATGCTAGCTAAACATTAGGGCATAAGTTTACATGACCACAGGATTGTTGCTTCATCTTTGAATCCACTTCCCTTTCCACCCCACCCCCTTAGGGCCTAGCACCATCCTTTATGCATGGTAGGCTCTCCACACACATTTCCCAAATTCATTCATTCATTCATTCATTCATTCACTTAATTTTTCAATATTTATTGAATGTCTACATGTTAGGCATTCTCCTAGGTGCTAAGATATGATGATGAAAAATATAGACTTGATTGTCCCTATAAGGAGCTTATAGTGAAGGAAGGAAGAAAAGAAGGAAGAAAGGAAAGAAGGAAGAAAGGAAAAGAGGGAGGAAGGGAGAAAGGGAGGGGGGAAGGAAAGCAAATTAGTCATGGATAGTCATTATTTTTTAATCTGGATAAAATACGAAGGGTTAGGTCCAGCCCAGGTCATTCTCCACAGTGACGCCCAGAAAGTTCTTGACCCCAGCCTGAGAGTAATATTTTTATCAATACTCTAAAGATTTCCGAAAGGTAACATGTTGTAGGCTTTCTAGATTGCTGGGGAGGAAATGTGAAGGTGTGTCCAACTTGGCTGGAGAAGGTCACATAATGGGTTGCAGTGAAGTCATGGGAAGCTTGCTAACTTCATTTTCTGTTACTTCTCTTCATCTAGATGAGAGACGTGTTTATTTCAGAATTTTCTCCCAGCCCTTGGCTTAGAAACTAAGCCATAAATTTTACAATTCCCATAAACAACTTCAGTTTTTTTGTGCCTTTTCTTTTTAGTATAAACCCAGGGACACTTCCTCTGAAAATCAGTCCTGAGTTATGCATCAGTGTTTCCAATTACATTCTACTGGGTTGTCGGAAAAGTCATGACACATTTTTGTAATGAAAAACATAGAAAAAATACGTCATGACTTTTCCGACAACCCAATAGCTACATAAAGTTTAACAACTCTGAATAACAATGTGTTTGGCGTGGCAGTTTTATTCAATAGCAAGTGAAGGGAAATCACTACAGCAGGTTGTCTTCCCTCTTCTGTGTGGTTCACTGTTTTGTCCTCAGTCCAGGACATAGCAGCCCTCAATAAAAAAAATGCTGAATGAGGGTAAAGGGGACCAAATCTATGGAGATAGAAGGAGAACTGTCCCTGGGTGGTGAACACACAATGTGATATATAGATGACGATACAGATACAGAACTGTATACCTGAAACCTATGTAACTTTACCAACAATTGTCACCCCAATGAACTTAAATTTAAAAAAACAATGTTGAATGAATGTGTGAATAAATTATGTAAGGGAAATACAATGACTCTACTTATTTTACTTAAATTACTCAGATGACCAATTAGGAAATTGACTGCCTACATTTCATGAAAATATTTATAAAAATAAAAATGAGAATTGTGTTTTTTTATGCAGATTGTTTCAAAAATTGATGAATTCTGGTTGTTGTTTTTTTAAATTCCTGCTTTTTAGATAATAGGCATTGACAATAATTCATTTCTTCTAAGCATAGTCACCATAACATACTTGTAAGTATTATATGTATAATCAGTAGATAGAAAAATAGCAAAGTACACATCTAAGAATTTAGTGCTTGAGCAGCATGGATAACTTATCAACCCAAACATGTTCTAGGTAAACAATTCATGCTGTTAATACTTTCTAGTGATGATGTATAAACCTACTGTAGTGACCATAGGCATGAAAAATCGCCAGGTTGGTCTTGCAATCCTTTGCGATGTCATATTTCTATGTTCTACTTTATTCTCTCAGGAGAAAAAGAATTATATTCACCATTACTGAATTAGTTACTCTTGTTAATGTAAATTGCATGATTAAACCCTTAAATAATTTTGATAACTAAAGGACATAATGGCAAACCAACACCAAAAGACTTATGGGCAATAATTCACTGTGTTTCTTAACTAGGCTTGTAAGAAAAAAACAACAAGACATAAATTTTTAAAAGATCATTGAGTTCCCAGATCCTTCTGTTTTGACTCATTCTCCAAATAAATTTTTTTTTAACATTTTGGGGACATCAGAACCTTCTCCTCAGAAGAATGCATTTCGGATAGAAATTTGTGTAAAACCTCACAGGGTGAAATCTTGCATGCATCTCAGATGTTCGCATCCAAGCCTTTCTCTTTATGCAATAGCAACAACATAACTGGCAGGACAGAAAAAGTCTCCCGTGTGAATTTGGGAAAAACCACCCAGTTTCAGCCTCGAGTTCCCACTAGCTGCCACTGTCCAACAGGAAGTTTCATTGTCAAGACTCCAAAAATATATAATTTTTCCAACTGTACAACTTTCACAAATGGTTTCCAAGAGTCCCTATAAAATGTGGCCATAATAACTGGCCCCAAGACTCTACCCTGGTTGGCAAGCCAGCCTTTAAAAACTTGGGTTAGCCATGGGTGAACAACAATGCCAGCTGTGGGTTGTCGAGCATGTAAAATGTGGCAGCTGGGGCATTAGCTAAAGCACTCTAATTTATGAGGTAAATTTTTGCATCATTTGACAGAGCAAGAAACTGAGGCTTTAAAGATTAAATGATTTGCTTCAGGTTATACAACCTGAACAATCTTATATAAACATTGAATTCCCTCCCTTTCTCAGTCTGTTAGAATCTTAACATTGTTTCCATTGTGCTTTTCATGCTTGGTTTCCTTTTAGGTTTTTTGGTAGCACTAAAATTCACAAAGAAATTCACACACACACAAACAACACACGGATTCTTAGATGTCATCAACGCCACTGCCTAGGGCTCTGCTGTACATCCCCAAATTTTGTCTCAGCCCATCTCCAATCAGCAAATACTGATCCAGAACCCACAAGTGTCAGTGATTTGTAGTCATGTAAAACTTATGTTTCCAAAGCATTTATAGTAAGTCTTCACTTAATGGCATCCATGTGTTCTGCCACTTTGAGCGAAACGATGTAAAACAAAATCAATTTCACCACAGGCTAATTGATATAAACAAGAGTTAAGTTTCTAGGGCATCTTGTCAGCATTATAACAAAATGATGTTATTCGAGGACCTGCTGTATTTAGACATCCTTCCATTTGATCCTCTCTGGTTGTTTCTTATCACAGGTTAGACAATGGGATGCACATCTCAAATATACAAGTGAGGACTACTTTTGGTACTTGCTCTTGGGGTACCCTCTGCTCTGCTCCCTCTGTCTTCCTCTCCACCTCATTGCTTTCCCCTTTAGAAACCTTTATTTTTTGGAGGAAGTCTCCTTTCTCACAGGCATTCCTACCTCCAGATTATGGTGACTCTTTGGCAGCAGCACCGAGCTCTCCTAATTGCTCCTGCAGGAAATATTCCAAGTCTTTTTGCACTGATATCAAACTTCAAATGTGTCTATTTCCCATGCTCATGTTGGAGTGAACATATGACCATGGGCTGACACCACACCAGGCTATGCTCCAGTCAGTGAGGGTCCTAAGGAAAGATCTCACCAAAGAATGTGGCAACAGAACAATATAATCAAACTTGGTCTTTTCTACAGTCATAATTCCTAAACCTCTGAGCAGCTGGTTCTCTTCTGCTTCCTTTATTGCCTTTCTCCCCAATTAAAAAAAAATTTTTTTTGCATCTACACCCTTAAAGTTTATTTCTATTGTTTTTCTCTTTTTATAATTTATTGTGTGTTTGCATTTTTAAATCACTTTTGTCCATCCAATAAATGTTTAGTCTTTAGACCTTGAGCACTCAGGGATGAACAAAATAGACAATAACTTTGTCCTTATAGTTTACATCTTAAATTCTCCGGTAGAATCCATGTGCTGTACATGCTGTTATTTCCAAAAGGTTGCACCCACATGTGCTGTGGCTGGGAAAACCCTGTATAGCTCTCATCCCTGTCCTTTATTTACAAACCATTTCTTTGTGGTTTGATATATCTAAAGACCACTGGCCAACATTCTCTCTTGTCTTTGTGGCTTCAGTTTCTTTTCCTGGCTATCAAGCACAGAAGTGCTACTGTGTTTCCCCAAAAATAAGGGCTAGCCAGTGAAGAAGCCATAGCATGATTCCTTCAGGATATGGAGGGCATACACCCCTCACATGAGGATTTTATGACCTGTTTCAGGGAGAAGGGTGCCGTTTCCACAAACTCCTTCAGCTTAAAATATTCAGTGTTCCAAGGTGCTATATTTTGGCACCTAAAAATCACGCTATGGCCTATTTTCTGGCGAGGTCTTATTTTCGGGGAAACAGGGTAGTAATATAATTTCATTTTATCTCCCCCAATTCCCCCAATAATATTTTAAAAAATAATAATAATTTCAATTTATATTCATAATCTCTCTCCCAATTATATCTTGGTTG
Source organism: Aselliscus stoliczkanus (assembly GCA_033961575.1). Lineage (NCBI taxonomy): Eukaryota > Metazoa > Chordata > Mammalia > Chiroptera > Hipposideridae > Aselliscus > Aselliscus stoliczkanus. The sequence continues at coordinate 27,693,389 of CM066739.1, forward strand.
GTTTATACATTCATATCTTTGTTTCAGAAAGGAAGTGGGACTTCTTATAGACATAATAAAATATGTTTAAACCATGAACATCAAATAAAACACAGCAGCCAGGCACTAACAAAGCAAGGAAACCCAAAGCTTAGGAATTTGCAGGTATTGATTACAAAATTTTTCTCCAAATTCACATTGGCTTCTGACATCATCAAAAGAAAATCTCTAGGTCCATGTTGTTGCAGATGGCAAGATTTCATTCTTTTTATGGTTGAGTAATATCCCATTGCATATATGTACCACTTCTTCTTTATCCATTCACCCATTGATGGACATCCAGGTTGCCTCCATATCTTGGCTATTGTAAATAATGCTGCAGTGAACATATAGATGCACATGACCCTTCAAAGTAGTGTTTTGGTTTTCTTTGGATATGTGGAATCTAAAAAATAAACAACCAAATGTAACAGAAACAGACTCATAGATACAGAGAACATTTTAATGGTTGCCAGATGGGAGGGGGTTGAGAGGACGGGTGAAAAAGGTGAAGGGATTAAGACACACAAATTGGTAGTTACAAAATAGTCATTGGGATGTAAAGTACAGCATAGGGAATATAGTTAATAATATTGTAATTACTATGTATAGTGCAGGGTGGGTTCTAGAGGGGATCACTTCATAAATCATAGAAATCTCTAACCACTCTGTTGTATACCTGAAACTAATATAATTTGTATGTCAACTGTAATTAAAAAATAAAAAATATCTTAATTTTTAAAAAAAAGAAAGAAAACCTCAATAGCCCATAGGGAACCAAGTCTTTTGTCTGGTCTTAAATTTTGTCTGAAAAAAATTTTTTTCCTTATTATTTCTTTCCCCTCTCTCCTTTGACATACTCCTATATTTCTCAGAAATTCCTCAATAAAACGGTCTTGTCCTGATCTTTTGAGAATATTCCTGCCTGTTCCTTAGGACACATCTTCTTTAAACCAGTCTTTCATCCACAGAGAGATGTTACATATTTTCAGTCATATCCAGGATCCACTGTTCCTGGTGCTAGAGTGGCAAGAGCCATGTTTTGGAATCACGGAGACAGTTCAATTCCAGGCTCGCTTGTGAGGATAGCAGTGCCCTTGGGGGAGGTCTTTGTGCTGAGTCTGCATCCTTGTCTTTAAGATGGAGGTGATGGCATTCTATAGGCTTGGTTTGCCTTTCAAATGGGAGAGTATAGATAGAATAATGCCCACTCCCCTCTCCCCAAATACATCTATGTCCTAATCCCCAGGCTCTGTGAACATGTTAAGTTACATAGCAAAGGAAAATCAAGGTTGCTGATGGAATGAAGGTAGCTAATCAGTTGCCTCTGAAATGGGAGGTTATCCTCGGTTATCTGGGTGGACCCAGCGGAATCACAAGTGTCCTTATAAATGGAAGAGGAGAACAGAAGAGTCAGTGTCAGAGTGATGTGATGTGAGAAAGACTGGACCAAACATGGTTGGTTTTCCAGATGGAATGGGGCCACAAGCCAAGGAGTGCAGGCAGCTTCTAGGAGCTGGAGAAGGCAGCTTGAGTCTCCAAGAAAGAATGCATGCTCGCCAACACCTTGATTTGAGCCCAGCAAGGCCCAGTTTGTACTTCTGACCTCTAGAACTGTATTAAATTAAATTTGTATTGTTTTGAACCATGACATGTGGCAATTGGTTGCAGCAGCAATAAGAAACTGGGGTGGATGGAATAATGACCTTCCCCTCAAAGATGTTTACCTCTTAATCCCTGAACCTGTGAACATATTACCTTAGATGGTAAAGGGGACTTTGCAGATGTGATTAAGGATCTTGAGATGGGCAGGAAGGTCAGAGTCAGAGAGAAAGGTAGGACAGTTGAAGCAGAGGTCAGAGTGGTAAAGGGTAGTGAGCCAAAGAATGTGGGAAGCTTCAAATCAGCTGGAAAGGGCAAGAAAACAGATTCTCCAGGAAGGAACACATTCCTGACAGCACCTTGAGTGTATCCCAGTGAGACCCATTTTGGACTTCTGACCTCCAGAACTATAAGATAATAAATGTGCGTTGTTTTAAGCTACTAAATTTGTGATAATCTGTTACAGTAGCAATAGGAAACTGACACAATATATGAGCATATTCCCCTTTCCATTTAAATAGCATCCTTCATCTTCATGTTACATAGAGCTTGTCAAGCTCTTCTGCCTTAGATCATTGAATTCTGTAGTCAGAAACCCTGTTCTAACCACCCTTCGAAGGGCACCACCCCCAGAAAGTCTCTTCGTTGACAATCAGGTCATGGTTTTCACATCTGCAACTGTGAGCTCTGCCCTGAATTAAGTTTAGCCTTTGATGACTCCATCCTTGTCCTTCTCTTTGTCCCCTGTGTTGCCTCAGAACATTCTGGAAAGAAGAAAAACTCTAGGTTATCAGATTATTTCTTGGCACGATTTTTATCCATTCTTTTAAAGAAGATCGTCACCCTTTCTCCTTGTCACCTCTTGGGCACTCCGGAATGCGTCTTTAGGGCGGAGCCTTTTGTCTTGCCTGATATTTCTCTTTCCTCATCATCTTGAACTTGTCAAGAGATATGTTTCATTGCATTTCTGATTCAATATTTAGCCGCATAGTTCTTCAACCTCTTCCCCTTTCTTTTCCTGTTTGTTATCATACATATCTGTCTTTGTTCTTCAAAGACATCAGCATTTTTTTCTACTCACTTGAGAGCTTCCTTTATATAACCAGAAAATTCCTCACTTATGATTCAAGAAAAGAAGCTACAGATGCCATGCGTTTGAGCTCCCCTTTTATATATCTGCACTCTTTTCTTCTTATACCCATAGGAATTTTATGAGATTCCACAAGCCTCTACAAACTTTCTCTGCTTTTGAGAAATTAAAATGAATCGCTGTGTGATTAGAGATTCCAGTGACTTCCCTTTATATATCACAGCCTTAATTGGCCATAAACAATGAAAATTGTACTGGCTGACTTGCCACCTAGCAAATACAAATTAGTGTTATTTAATTTTTTTTTTACTGTGAGCAAATTATAAAAGATTTCAAAAATATTTCATATCCAACTAGGACCCTAAGATGCTCAACATCCTAAATTTGAACTCTTTTGGCTTTGTCTACTATTCTTCTCATTTACTTCTACCTTCTGAACGTAGCAGGTCAGAACTTGTCCTGTGTCCCTTCTAAACCTCGGTGGCTTGAATATCAAGACAAAACGCCCTGCTCAATGCATCCAGGTCCCATTCCCACAGTGACCTGTCTGTCCCGATATTCTCTGTACCTGGTTCAGCCTTGCCTGGGAGGGAATATACATATTTGACCTTTGCCTCTTTGCTTGTGTCTATTCAACATATCTCCCGCTCCTCTCCTGTATTCCTATCTTGAGACTCGGCTTAGGTCTGCACATCCCTCTTAGATGTTGTCTCTTCTAACATTCCCTTTCCTTGTAAGCACACCCCATACTCTCTGGACCATACATTCTAAGGAGTGGGCAGCAAACAGAGACAGAGTCAATCTAAGACACATGGCCACTGAGATGAATAATCACTAATGTGCTTTCTGGCTACTAGGCAAGAACAGCAAGTAACCAGTCAATGAAAATGGTTAGTATTCCTTTTACTCAGGAATAAACAGAGCCTCCCTGTCTTCTTGCTTCAATGCTCACATCGGCAGCTGCCAATAGACATCCCCTATCACTCTGCTGAACATGAGAGGACATGGGGGGGGTGAGGGGGGAGTCTCAGCACGTTGCTCATTCTCAGGATTCTCTTTCTCCTGCTTATTCTTTTCCCACCAGGTCCCGAGGAGTCTGAGTGTGTCCACATCATTATCCTTGTCCCTGCTTCTGAGTTACAACCTCTATGGCTGATCACTATCCCACCCCCGATTACCAGGGTTCAAGTCATCTTCTCATGCTCACCACACACCTGTACTGATAAACTCACCTCATCCCCACCCTATCCTGGAGAAGGAAGAAGGTACACAGAGAGAAGCAACATGACCTACCCAAGACTTTTCAGGAAGTGAGTAGCGGTGCTGGGATTATAAAACCCCTCTTCTCCCTGGCAACTCTAGGCTCTTTCCACTCTGTTATGTTTGTTTTTGCTTGACTGTTTTGTTTTAAAATCTGGTATTTTAGCCAAGAAAACTGTGCTGGACATCTTCCATTTTCCTGTCTGACAAGTTTCTCCACCTTCTGGGAGGCTACAGGCTGCCTTTACCTTGGCCCTTGGCCTTTGGCTTCCTATTGGGTTCAGCCAATGGGAAGCTCTGGCCAGAGGTGAAGGGTGAGAAAATATGGGATCAGGGTAGTCACATCGCCATGCTCTCTCGCTGGGTCAGGGGGTTCTCAGTTCCTATTCAGCCTCTCTCTCTCCTACAGCTGTCTTTGAGCTCAGGTAAGTGCTCTCTCTTCTTACCCCTTCAGATCTAGACATGGCCATGGCTCCCAACTGTCATTGGCCTGTTCCCTCACCCCCCTTCTGATTTCCCGGAACTCCCCTACCCTTTTAAATAGCTGTTTCATTAAATTTTCCTCAGTTACTCTCTTGAGGGTGTCCCCTGTTTCCTTCCAGAACCAGGATCGATACAGAAGGCTTATAAGGGAGTGTCTCTGTTTATTTCTTTCAGCTGCAAGGCTCCTTTCTCCTGAACTCTTTCACTCTCCTCAGATTTGCTAATGGGCATGCTTTACGTCTTGTGAAACATGTTTGCTGTGGTGGAGCTCCTGAGAAATGCACAGCACCCATAGAATCCCATCCTCTCCCACCTCAGGATGACCCACTGCGCCTCTGGAGGGGAATTCCACAACTTCAAGGAGGAAATACCATCTCTACACGTAAGATACAGGATGGGGCATTCAGGGACAGGATCCTCATGACGGGGTGACAGAAAATTGGTGGGTTAGTACAGGAAGAACCTCCTGGACCTGTCTTTGAGAAAGCTAATGTTGGTCCTGTACCAACACAAGTTCCTTTAAGTCCCTTTCTAAGCAATCGTATATGGCACTGGACTAAAAGTGCTTATTTTTGTGGCCCACATGAGTACACCAAACTCTGGGGTCTCTTTCAGGGTGCTTCAGTAAATACCCTTGAAATGCCCCAAAGGAATGTCTCCATGACCAACCAGCAGTCACAGGAAATATATGGGATGCTCGTAGGCATGGCGATTTCAACATCTTCCGCCCACCGTCATCAGTGCCACATCTTTCTCCTCCCCATACTGTGTCTAAGCCACTTAGAAACTTTGTCACTGAATGCATCTCCAAGCAATGTTGGGCCTGTCAAAATATAGGGCCTGGACAATGTCAGTCTGTCATGGGCATGACGCACTCTTTGAAAAAAAAAACTCTGTTACAAGACAATTACCTGGTTTAGCCATTCTGGTTCAGATAGCTTCAATGTTATTGTTATTCTCTGAAAAACTGTTCGAACTTCCCAAAGCTTTTCCAAGTCCTCTATTTCCTTAGATCCATCTTGCAAATCTATACTGTTGGCAGGACAACTACTGTTATCCTGTTTTCACAGAGAGATGAGGAAACTCAGATCATGATTCAAGTTCTGAGAGCTAGTTGTTGACGGGACCGGGGTTAGAAATTCGGTCTTCTTATGTTCCCTACCTTCCTGTTCCCTCCTTTCCACTCCATTAACTTTCATCTCATGATGTTTGTGTGCATAGCTTATCAATGTTCTTATTGAAAGTGCCTAACAGTATTTTAACAGGGTTCTTATTCTTACTATTATTATAGGAAATTCCAAATCAATTGTTTGATAGTAAGATTTGTATCCTTTAAGTGAAAATTTTCTTTATAATGCATTTGACCATGAGAAGTACAAAAATATTGTGGTTAGAAGTTTGAAAGTGGCCCACAAAATCCTAACAAAATCCTGACATAGTAGGGAAGCGGTGCCAGTCATGACACGGAACCCTAAATTTTACTCTAATCTACCTCCCTCGCCTAAAGCGTGAATCTTTGCACAGCCACAGTGAGCCTGAAGCTTCCCAGAGGGAACCGTAGGGTCATCAAGTGTCTCCATGCCCCGATCTAGGAGAGGGGCCTAACAGTAGCCTTTCCAAGGTCTGGTTGCCACTAAGTCAGCTATCCTAAATGGATAGCTAATCTTCTTCCGTCAGTTCTAAGCTTCTTCCTTTGAATGCTCCTGCCCACACAACTGTGCATATCACCTGTTCTGGTACAAGGTGACCAAGAAATAAAGCAGCCTCATTGCCACAGATTGTATCCCCCTGCTGTGATGGAGCAAAAGGGGATTAAATGTTGAAAGAACTGGCATGTCCTATAAAAATGCTCACTGAGTATAAAAGATCTGTATATGAGCTGTGAGAGGAAAGAAGGTTGTGCCCATTGATTACTCTTTACTTTTTCATTTCACCATGTTCACCGTCAGAGAGGTGAGATTCAAATACAGGCCCCATGCAGTCTCCAGATTCCACAACCCACTTGGAATCCCAAGAGTTGGGGAGAGTCCCAACAAGTCCTCTCAGAATATCAGTACCGACAATGGGAGAATAGCTCCTCAATATTCTCTGACCATCAACCATGTACCCAGCAGTGTCCTAAGCCCTGAAATACAGATAAATGAGATTCAACCTCTGTCCTTAAAGAGTGTATTTTCAAGATGTGGCATCAGATAGCAAAATATAATGAAGAGAAAAGAAGTGCTATTTTTGAACCAAGGTTGTTATAATATTTAGAAACCCACTTATCCCTTTTATTTTTTATTTTTCCTCTCTCGATACCTCAGTTGACTTGCTTGAGCAAAAGTGAAGGTGGATTTGAGTTGGGGAAAGGGAGGTGGCTGGACCAAACAATTTTGATGAAAATAAATTCCATTTCTTGGGGCTAATCTCAGAAGGCAGAGATGAGGAGGAGGTGAGAGAGGCAGGGGCGGATGAGAGGCTAGTGAAGTGGACCCTGTGTGCGCGGGGCACAGCCTGAGAAACAGATATTGAAGCATCTCCAAAGTGGCCGAGGCTTGTAGCACTGAAATGCCTAAATTCACTTTGACACTGCACTGCTGTGATGTCAACTCCCTCCACTCCTCCTTCCAGTAAAATCTGCCCTGCACAGATTGCTTTGCGTGAGTGGGGATTTGGTAAATTCAGAGGAAAGGACTATTTTTCCTGTCTGGGCCGAGGTGGTGCAGGACTCCCACACACTGGATGGCACTCACAGGATGGCGACAATCCACAAGCCAAGGATGCAGACATCTGAGCCCAGTGTGACCTCCGTTTCGTAGAAAACCCCAAGGGCAGGGATGTGTGGTCTGGACTTCTACCAAGCACAGAACTGGAAGTTCAAAAAGATTGTTCAAGTTCTTAAGGGGAAAGTGAACTTTGTTATCTGTGCTGCTTTGAAAAAGTGAAATAAATGGTAAAAGCATGTTAGTACAGGTTGGGAAATAGTATTATAGGATTGGACAAAGAAACTAAAGCCACAACAGAGGGGGAGCTGGGCTGAGAGGGGCTTCACAGAGAAGGGAAAATTGAAGCAGGGCTTGAAAGATGATCATTTGACCACATTGGGAAGGAAGGGAGGGTGGAAGGAAGAAGGAAGGGTGTCCTAGGTAGAGGTAATAGCTTATGCCAGGGTTTCTCTACCTGATTCCTACTGACAAAAAGAATTACTGGATAATTCATTTTTGTAAGGAGCAGTTTCTGCGCATTGTAAGATGTTTAGCCATTTTCCTGGCTTTTACTCACTAAACACCAGTAACACCTCCCCACATCATTGTTATCATGAAAAATGTCTCCAAATGTTGCCAAATGTCACATGGAGGATGTGACACACGGCATATTTGGGGACTGAAGTTCCATGAGGCTGAAGGCCAGTGCCCACAGACATCAGTGGATATGATAAGACAAAAATGAGGTTGACCATTAATTTATGGCCAGTGGTAGAAGTGGGCTCAGGGCTTGCCATGGATTTGACATTGTTCTCTATGCCCTGGCAATTCAGATGGGAATTTTAAGCATACATGGCACAGTCCAGTGTAAGTTTCAAAAAGATAACCAGAAGAGATATTAATAATGACTTGGAGGGAGCAGAGCCTGGGGTCAGAGAATTCAATTACACAGTTGATGTGTCTGAGAGAAAAGCGAATCTATCTCCCCTGCTTCCTTGTCACTGTCTGCAGACTTGTCCATGACTCTTATCCTAAGGACTTCCCCTTAGGCCCAGCTAAACATGCCTGGCCTTGATGAGGATCTAGGAGATTTTTCTTCTGAAGGCTGAGAACACCTGCAGCGTTCCCCCCTTATTTTAGCAACAATTCTTGAAGCAGCCAGGAGCTTATACCCAGAAGCCCTTTCAACTGTTTGTTGTGTTGTTGCTAACGGAGCCTGAGGTCTAAAAGGGGTTCCCGGGACGTGTTGACTAGTTATCTGCTACCCAGGGAGCCAGGGACACGGCGTGCGTGCGTAGGGGCTGCTCAGCTTAAGAGCCACAGTGAGAGCTGGTGGTTATTTAAAGCCTCCAACAGCAGTGTCAATGTCGCTTTGGCATTTTTTTTTTTTCAAAGATGCTTTAAGGGGCCAGGAGTAATGGCTGGCTGATTCTTCCACTTAGCCTTACTAATTTGGGATTTGGGCTGGAATTATAAACAGCTGTTGCAACATCACCAGATTCCTAAGCAAAAATGGGGGTGACTCAGGGAATCTGCCAGTGGCCTGGTCAGGAGTTCGGTAGTTTTCTTCTTTGGGAATAAGGCCCCATGGCAAGTAGATTTAGGATTTCTATTACATTTGAAATGAATGAAATGCCCTTGATTGTAAGAATACATTCATTCAACAAATATGTATTGAATGTCTACTCTGGTCCAAGCAATGAAGAGAGCTTACTAAAACTCCCCAAATTTTGTAAGTGCCAAAGATAATCACCTCCAAATATGGTACCCAAAGGAATCTATTCCCTCATTTACTCCTTCAGTTATTTCATCAGCGATATGTGGGGCACATTTTCTGTGGGGTACAACAGTCCTAGGTATACTATGAAAGAAGTATGTACATTCCCCAACCTGGAGAAGTTTAAAGGCTGGATGGAGAAACCAAGGGCACAGAAGAATTTTTATACCGTGAGATGTAGATGATAATGGATCTGCCTCATCTGTACAGTAAATAAGAGTGCAGAGTTGATGTTTTCAAACTCTCCTTGGAAATCAAAAGCAGCTTTCCTGAACAGGATTTGCTCACTGAGAGGTGAGACCAGGTCTATTTTTATGTACCACTATATTCCTGGTGACCCCACATAGTGGGCACTCAAATACTTGTTGAATGAATGAAGGAAGGAATGAAGGAATGGAGGCAGTGACTATGTTGACATTTGAAGGCTATATACAGTCTTGGTACCAAGAAACAGAAGATGTCCAACCTAACATCCTTCTGAATCTTTGAATGGTTGTGAGTACCAGCAGGGTAACTTCAAAACTGCCAAGACTGAGACTGGCCGAGTGGCTCAGTTGGTTAAGAGTTGGCTTAGAGCACGTGCTCTGAGCAAGAGGGCCACCAGTTCAATGTCCACATGGGCCAGTGAATACTGTGCCCAAGCTGAGCTGTCGCTGAGCTGCCAAAAGGTGGCAGGATGGCTCAGCTGGTGTAACAACATTGCCTGTTCAATGGTGGGCTATGCCCGCCTGCAACAAAGACTGAACTCAGCACTTTGAGCTGAGCTGCTGCCAAGATGGCTCAGAGGATAGAGCATATGCTCTTAACAACAAGGCTACTGGTTCGACTCCCACATGGGATGGTGGCCATGCCCACCCTCAACTAAGACTGAACTCAGCACCTTCAGCTTAGAGGCCACAAGCTGCCGACAGGAAGCCAGATGGCGACTGGCGCCCTCCACAATGAAGATTGGAGAACAACAATTTGGCCAGTCCTTTTCCCCAATTCCCCAACACTGTTCCCCTCCCCCAATTCCCCAATAAAATCTAAAAAAAAAAAAAAAAAAATGCCAAGACCCCTGATTTTTCTAAGAAGCTCAGAATACAGTGAGTTTCCAAGCTCTTCATGTGATTGTTGCCTCTGAAATAATTCTGTAAGGCCCTGTGCTTCTCATTTTGATGATCTTATAAAGCAAAAGAACATTTTTTAAAAAAAGATTTTATTGGGGAATTGGCAGAGGGGAACAGCGTTGGGGAATCAGGGAAGGGGAACAGACAAGTTGCTGTCTTTTTGTTCTTCAGTCTAGTTGCAGAGGACGTTGCTTCACTGGCCCATGTTGGTATCATCATTGCGCTCTTCCCGGATGAGGCAGATCGGTCGCTGGCCTCTGGATGTCGCTCACCGCGGCTATTGGCAGCTCACGCTAGTTGCCAGCCGCTCACGCTGGCTGCCGGCCACTCACTGTAGCCTATGGCAGCCCACTGCAGCAGGGGCTGCAGCCCACACCATCACCGGGGCTCGCACAGCCCAGCTCCAGGTGGAGCTGTTGTTAGCTGTAGAGGGCAGTGTCACTGGCCCTCATGTGGGATCCCAACCGGGGCCGCTGGCATCCCAAAACCAGCGCTTAACCAATGCGCCACTCGGCCGGCCTGCAAAAGAACATTTTAACATTTTCCTTGATTGGCTTGGCCTTCAGAAATAGAGCATGGAACACAAGCATGTCACTCCTCAGAGCTCTGGAAAATGTGAGGTGGGATATGAAGGTCTGGGCGTTATTCCCTTTGCCTTGACCCCATCGCAACCCTCAAGGTCCTTTTGCAGCAAAAGTCTGCTCAAAGTATAAGATACATCACATCCTCATTCTTGTGATGGAGAAAGCCCTAATGCAATGAAATGACAGGGGACTGGGAGTTATGAAAGTATGGGGATATTTTTTCCCCTTTTAACCCTAGGCAAATGTCTCTTCTTTGAGTTTCAGCTCCCTTCTCTACATTGCCTCAATATCATAGTCTCAGTGAGGATCAAATTAGATCAGGGCTCTGAGTGCTTTTCAATGGCCAAATGCTGTCCAAATGCTCAACCCAACAAATATCTGCTGAGCACTCCACTAGACTTTAAGGAAGAAGAAGAACAAGATGCCACTTACTAGCTGTTTGGAAAGGCATGCATGAAAAACAGATACCTAGACATTCTGGCAGAGTGGAATTAATTCCATGATTCTGAAAGACCCTTTCAAAGCTTGAATGAGACTGACAAAAAAATAACCCAAATGGCTTTGATGAAAAATACTTTCTATTAGTTTTCTACTGCTGTATAACAAATTACCACAAATTTAGTCATTTAAAGCAACAGCCATTACTTATTTCACAATTTCTGTAGGTCAGAAGTCCAGGCAGAGTATAGTTGGGTTCTCCATTCAGGGTCTTACAGGCTGAAATGAACATATCAGCTGGGCTATGTTCTCATGTGGAGCTCATGGTCCTTAAACTTATGTGGTTATTGGCAGATTTCAGTTCCTTGCTCCTTGCTCCATGTCAACAGGAGTTTTGCTCAACTCTTAAAGGTTTCTCTTAGGTCCTATATGGCACTCTCAGGTCCTTGCCACTTGGTCCTTTCAGTCTTCCAAGCCAGTAGCAACAACGACAGTGAAATCCTTCCACCATGTTGGGTTGCCTTCATCAGAAAGAGCTCAGTCTTTTTTTTTTTTTTTAAGATTTTATTGGGAATTGGGGGAAGGGAACAGCGTTGGGGAATCGGGGAAGGGGAACAGACAAGTTGCTGTCCTTTTGTTCTTCAGTCTAGTTGTGGAGGACATTGCTTCACTGGCCCATGTTGGTATCATCATTGCGTTCTTCCTGGATGAGGCAGATCGGTCGCCGGCTTCTGGATGGTCACTCACCACGGCTATTGGCAGCTCACGCTGGCTGCTGACCACTCACTGTAGCCTATGGCAGCCCACTGCAACAGCGGCTGCAGCCTACACCATTGCTGGGGCTCGCACAGCCCAGCTCCAGGTGGAGCTGTTGTTAGCTGTAGAGGGCAGTGTCACTGGCCCTCATATGTGGGATCCGAAACGGGGCCGCTGGCATCCCAAGCCAGCTCTTAACCAAAGTGCTACTCAGCTGGCCCAAGAGCTCAGTCTTTTTTTAGGGCATACCTGATTAGGTTAGTTCCACTAAGGATACTCTCCTTTTCTTGAAGTGAATTGTGCCATACAACATAATCTGATCACAAGCGTGGCTTTCCCATCATGTTCTCCAGATCCACTCACTCTCAAGGGAGGGGGATTATACAGGATGTGTATACTAAAGGGGAGGACTCTTGAGGGCCATCTTACAATTCTGCCTATCACAGATTACTAACCATTCATCAAAGTCTCCCAAAGCCTTGGGAGCGACTCCCTTTCTGTCATCAACCCTCCCATCACATGTGGCTGGCAGGCTGGGAGAATGGGGGGCTGGGGTACCTGTGCTACCCAGCCAACATGTATAGTGGTCTGCTTTTCACTGGGTCATGAGGGTGACCCAAGGGGTATACTGAGGGTTTAATGCTAGGTATACCAGGACAGATTTATACACATTGTCTCATTAGTCCTCACAACAACCTAAACAGTACATATTTTTCACATGTTTTTATGATTGCAAACAAAGGCTTAGTCATGAAGGCCATACAGCTAGGGAGACATGGAGCTAGAGATTATTTCAAGCTCTATTCATCTTCATGCCCATTCTCTCTCCACTACATAATACTGGCAACTTGCCATGGCTAATACACCTGGGCATCATGGAACACCTGCCTCCCACTCACTCATCCTCCCAGGCTGCCCATGTCTTCTTCCCATGATGCAGAGATAGTTCCAATTTTAAGTAGATGGTTCCAATGTCAGCTTGTGTCTTTGATGTTGATTCTGAACATTTCTTCATCACATTTAGAATTTAAAGAGCATGACCAAAAAATAGAAGAAAGGTCTCATTTACCTTTGGAGATTTATAATATATATGTTCTAGAAGAAATACTTGTATCCATTGCATATAAAAGGGTCATTAATATTGTCTCATTGGTACATGCGGAATTCCTTGGATACCCCTTCTGAGAGATGAGAGACTCTTGAAAGCTGTGGGAACTCCCTATGGTGCTGTTAGGTGTACACACACACACACACACACACACACACACACACACACACTAGAATTTGTGATAATATCTGAGATCTTACGGAATTAAAATCTTCATAAAGAAATAGAGAACTACCATTTATATGAGCTAATATCAGTGTGTTATTATATGTATTTTTAGAATATCTATTTCTGTTCATTTTTTATTTTTTTATTAATTAAAGTTTATTGGGGTGACAATTGTCAGGGAAGTTACAAAGGTTTCAGGTGTACAATTCTGTTCTATGTTATTATATCTTAATATTATCCAGAGAGGGTCATCTAACCTAATGCTTCCCAACCATTTCCTGATCCCTTTCATATCATGGCAAACATAGACAATGATAAGATGTGGAAAGCACACTGCGGTACTTAGATGGGGATGCTCACAGTAGGAGGTTCCTGCCTGGGAGCTCTCAGAACTCTCAGACCATTTCCCACTCCCAGTCTTGAGAACTGAAGAAGAGAGTATGTCCACTTACCTATAGCCCATCTGACACACGGACACAGGAAGCTCTTCTTAACTCAGTAGGAGTAGTTAACCAGTAATTGAGTATTATCAAGTGTTCAATTTAATGTTTTCCTGAGTGTTTATAACATGTCAAACACTGAGTCCAGCTACTAAGAATATAGGGGTGAATAAAAAGACTGTCAGGGCTGCCGGTTAGCTCAGTTGGTTAGAGCACAGTGATCTTAACCAAGGTTGCCAGTTCGATCCCACATGGGCTACTGAGCTGCGCCCTCCACAATTAGATTGAAATAAGTACTTGACTTGGAGCTGATGGGTCCTGAAAAAAACACACTGTTCCTCAATACAATTTTTAAAAAATTATTGAAAACAAAAAGACTGCCATCACCCTCAAATCACTCACAGTTTAGTGTCTGAAAACATATTTCATCATGAGAATAGAAAATCATTTTCATCTTTTGTGCAAATCCATTTGGTTGATAATGGGAGCCTGAAGTTGAGAAGGATACTGAGGCCTCCAGGTACAGAAGTGGGGAAAATGAGATCATTTAAAAATACTTGCCAGATGGGAAAATAAGGAAAGCAGCATAAGCATGCAAGCCACAGGCTCGCTGACCCTGTTCCTTTAATTGTAGTGTGATATTAAGAGTCCAGCGCAGGTTCCACTTTCAGTAGTGACCTATTATTCATATGACTATATTGTGTTTTTCATTATCCTCCTTCATAATTACCATTGTGTTTAGTAATCAACAGCAGTGATTTACGCAAGTGACTTTCAAGTCAATCACTCCAGCACTTAAAAACAATAGCTTTGAATGGAGTTATTTCCTGGGAGAATGTTAAATGTTTCCGAGTTCAGATATCCAAGGAAAGGCGGCTCCCTGCATGTAAGGAAAGAGAATGAAACATTTTCTGGCAGCTGGACCAAGATAAAGTGTTCAAGTAAGTGCCATAGCAGCCTGGGAGTGAATGGGAGTAACTTGCTATTTCCTGCCGAAAATTGTGCTGTTGGATGCATTCAGCTGCCTCACGCAGCGCACTTTTAATTACTGATATAAATCCTGATAGAGTCCTCGAGGGATCAGAAATAACCTTTAGCCATTCTGTTTGCAAACAATAGCAGGACTGCAAAGGAAAGGTAGCTAGTGCAAGTGATTTCACGGGCACTCCTTTAATGTCCCATTTATTGCCTCAACCTCACACCCTTGAGCTGGTGGCCCACGGATCTGGGTTCCAACCCAAGATCTCTAACTTACAAGAGTACACTCTCAAGTACTGTATTTCAATAGACTAAAGGCTGGACTGAAAGTCTGGGAAGGGATGGAAGGAAGGGGTGGAACCTACTAGTGGACAGTGCTGTGTGGTCTAAACGATAATGGAAGGGGAAGAAGTAAAAGGAAATTGCCCCTTAGGTCATATACACTCTGTTCCAGGTTCTTTAGATCTTATTCCACATGTAGAGGAAATAAATTTGAAATACAGACAAGTATCTTTTTTTTTCCTAAGATTTTATTGGGGAATTGGGGGAGGGGAACAGCGTTGGGGAACCGGGGAAGGGGAACAGACAAGTTGCTGTCCTTTTGTTCTTCAGTCTAGTTGTGGAGGACGTTGCTTCACTGGCCCATGTTGGTATCATCATTGCGCTCTTCCCGGATGAGGCAGATCGGTCTCCGGCTTCTGGATGTCGCTCACCGCGGCTATTGGCAGCTCACGTTGGCTGCCAGCCACTCACGCTGGCTGCCGGCCACTCACTGTAGCCTATGGCAGCCCACTGCAGCAGGGGCTGCAGCCTACACCGTCGCTGGGGCTCGCACTGCCCAGCTCCAGGCGGAGCTGTTGTTAGCTGTAGAGGGCAGTGTCACTGGCCCTCACATGTGGGATCCAAACTGGGGCCGCTGGCATCCCCAAACCAGCTCCTAACCAATGCACCACTCGGCCGGCCCTACACAAGTGTCTTTTGAAGGTGCTCACACGCATGAGCCAAGAAAGGGTGATGGCACCTATTGCCCTTGGTGGCATAAGAACCCTAAAAGGCAGTTCTCAGACACACCATGCAAAGCGAGACTCAAGTCAGAAAAAAATAGATCACTGGAAATCTAGACACCAATTCAAATAGGAGGAGGCGGAAAAAGGCAGTTCCGGTTTGCAGATGAAAATGGCAGGGATCCATGAGACCCTATGCCAGGTCCTTTCACCTCTCATCATTTCCAGACCTGACTGCTAGAATTCCAGCCAACGCCCATGTGCCCACTGAGAGAAATCTGATAGCTATTCAGTCCTGCCAATTTAAAAGCTTTTCAATGAGGCTGTAACTTTCTTAAGGAGAAAGATGAAATGCATGAATAAATATGCTTGTTTCAAATTCAACTTCCCCTTGCATTTGACCTGGGGTGGTTGAAATGTATTCTATGGAAAACACTGATAGAGATTGCATTTATGATTTTCTTCTCAAGGGGAGAATTCTTCAGAAATAAAAACCACCACCAAAAAAGGCAAACCAATTTTAAAGGGAAAAAGAGTGTGTGGGAAGAAGGCCCTGAGCATTATATTTCTTTCGAGTTGCTTGTCCTCTGCTTTAGCCAAGAGTCATAAAGTTGCCTTTCATTAACTAGGAATCACATAGCCAGTGCACCCTCATCTATCATCAGTTCCAGAGAGACATCTGTTTATGAAGAGTTTATTAACTGGGTGTAATTGAATTCTCTTAAGAAACACGGTAACCTCAACTTGGGAACTCCCTGTCCATTTATATAATCTATGATATGCATTATGGTAAACAGAAACTGTAACTCTACATCGTCAATGGGCAAAGATTTGAACTATTACCCTACCTTCCAAAATAAAATAAAAACAACCCCTTCCTTAGGCATAGACATTGGCAGGACACAAATGCCTTTGTAAATCCATCCTATGTAATCCTCAGCATGATCAACTGGGGTTCAATCAGGCTACATGACTGTTCAAGGTGATTCAAAGCTAGGACTTGAATCAAGTGTTTTGTACCCCAAATCTGGAGCTTTTCTCACCAAACTAGAGAGGTCTGCAGAAATGTGTACAATCCCATCCTCCCTCTCCCTGGGAATACAAGCAATGAATGAAGTTGGTATCATGGCTGCTTGTTATTTATGCTACACAAAGTGGAACTTGGTCCCTTCCATTGAAAACTAACTAGAGATTGAAGAGCATATCTCTGTTAAACTGAGAGCAGAGAGAGAAGCATCGATTTAACTTCCAGCTGCAGAGATTTGCAACCCATAGGGCAGAGAGGCCTGAGCACTGATAGTCCAAGTGCTGAGAGCATGAAACTTTGGAAGATGGATGGCGGCTGAACCTGCAGAATGGGACAAATGGCGAAATGAAACACATCTGCTCTTCAGGTCTGGAAGACTTAGATGGTAACCCATGCAGACATCGACAGGAGCAATTTAGTTCCTTTCAGTTATAGTTATTCTGGTGCATAGCAGGCAGCCAGTGTGGGACCAATCCCATGTCCTCTCTTACCCTTGGGCTCCAAATACCTTTAAGAGCCACGGGCCCTCATTCCCAGTCTCCTCGGAGGATGCATACCTAATACCCAGGCATGGAAGGGGATGGGACAGGAAGACTGAGCTAACTGACAGCCAGCTTGGAGGGGACCTCACTTGAAAATCTTCACTTCATAGGTTAGTTAGGTGCAGCCCTCTACACGAGTATGCTGAAAACCTACAGGAGCTTTCCCCATGATAGCCCAAGTCTCATTCTTGCATCTGAGAATCAAGGCTTGGAGGGGAGTAGGTGGTGGTAGGACTCTCAGCCTACTGGGAGTCCCCCTTGTCCCTGGGCTTGGTAGGGATAGACCCAAATGACGACTTGCATCTCTGACACTTTGCCTGGGGGAACCTAGGACTTAGCTCTTCCCCAGTGGTGACAGACCTGGGGACCAGGCCCTAGATATAAATATCAAACCATCTCTTCCCATAACTTCTCATGACTCCAAAATCTTTATCTTCCATCCAGACTCCTCTCTAGTACTCTAGACCAGAGATCAGCAAACTTTTTCTGTAAAGGGCTCCATAAATTCTCTATTGCACAGTTTTCTTTTCTTTAACCACCCCATAAAAATATGAAAAGCATTCTGAAACTGGCTCTGGGCCAGATCTGGCCCTCGGCCTTAGTTTGCTGACCACCCTCGACATTCCTCATTTCCTCCTCTTGCTTCTACCACCTATCACATTTATTTTTTCTTTCCTCCATAGCAGCAAATCTTCAAATCTGAGAACGGCATGATTTTTATGCTAAGTAAAATTGGGTGTTTTGTATTTATTATCTATTGCTGTGAAGCAAACAACCCAAATGTTTGTGGCTTAATACAAGAACCAACATTTATCATTATCATCCCTCACAGTTTCTGTAGATCAGGGATTCAGAACGGGCTTAGGTGGGCAGTTTTGGCTTAGGGTCTCCCAAGGGACTGCTGTCAAACTGTTTAGCAGGTTGACCAGCAGATCCCAAAATTTATATGAAAATACAAAACATCTAGAACAGACAAAAACAACTTGGAAAAGAATGAAGCTGTAGGAAATGCATGTCCCAATTTCAAAATATACTATAAAGCTATAGTTATCAAGATCAGTTATAGCAGAAATAAGTCCCTAGATTTATAGCCAACTGAGCTTTGACAAAGGTGCAGGGCAATTCATTGTGGGAAGGTAGCTTGCTCAAGAAACAGTGCTGAGAAAACTGAATTTAGACCCTCACAATACACAAACATTAACTCCAAATCGATTATTGCCGTAAGCATAAGAGCTAAAACAAGACATTTAGATGAAAATATAGGAGAAAATCTTCAAGGCCTTGAGTTAAGGCCTAAAATTTTATAGATACGTCACTAAAAGATCGTCTTTCAAAGAAAAAAAGGATAATTGGACCTCATCAAAATTCGAAACTTTGGCACTTCAAAAGACAATGCAAACAAAAAGACAAGTAATAGACTAAGAGAAAATGTTTGCAAAATACCTATCAAATAAAGCACTTGCCTCAAGAATTTATAAAGAACCCAATCGTAAAATGGGTCACAAGATACTAACAAACATTTCACCACAGAATTATACAAATGGCTAATACACACAGGAAAAGATGCTCAACATCATTAGTCACTAAAGTAATGCAAATTGAAACCACAATGAGATACTATTTCACACTCACTAAAATAGCTATAATAAATAAAACACACTGTAACAAATGTTGGCAAGAATGCGGAAAAATAAGAACACTCATACACTGCTGATATGGCGGAAAACAGCTTGGTAGTTTTCTGAACAGAAATACAGTTAACATATTAAGTTTCACTCCTAAGTGTACACCCAAGAGAGTAGTAGAAAATACATTTATATGCAGAGACTTGCATGTGAATATTCATAGCAGCTTTAGTACCAATAGTCAAAAACTGAAAACAACCCAAATATCTATCAACAACAAAACAAAATGTGTTGAAACCATATAATGGAATACAATTCAGCAAAGAAAAAAAAAGGAACAAACCACCGATACATGCTGCAACATGAATGAACCTCAAAAACATTATGCTAAATAAAAGAAAGCAAAGAGACCACATATTACGACTCCTATTATATTAAATGTCCAGAAAAGGCAGGCTTATACAGGCAGAAAGTAGATTAGTGATTGCCCAGGTCTGGAAGGGAAAAGGAGAATGGTTCAGTTTTCTGGTAAATAAAATATACTTCAATCATATTATGACTGGGCAGGACTTTAGTCATTAGAAAGCTAAAGTGAGACGAGAGGATCCATTTTCAACAAGTCTTACTCGCAAGGCTGGCAAATTGGTGCTGGTTGTTGGTGGAAGGGCTCAGCTCCTCCTCACAAAAGTGCCTTCAAAAGGATGCTCAAGTGTCACCACAACATCACAGCTGTCTTCTCCTACAGAAATTGATCCAAAAGAGAGAGAATCAGATATCATCTATCCTTTCTATGACATTTCCTCAGGAGGCAGAGTGACCGTGGTCAGACTAAGAAATCAAGAAATAAGACTCCGTTGGAGTGATTTTCTTGACTGGTTCAAACTTTTCTCTGGAGGTATTTGCCAAAATTACATCCCAATCTATTCTCATCAATGGTGACATCACTAAAAGGAGCATAAAGCCCCACCCTAAAGGAGTACAGTAAAAAAGACAAAACTCTTTTGTTTATGTTTCTTAAAAGCAAGTTTCTTTGTTCTAAACTTGTATTTCATTGTCTCATCTACATACATTAATAATTAAAATGAAATGTGTTTAAAATGAATAAACTATAGTCACTGGTCCATGGACCACACTTTGAATAACAAGACGGTATACTATCCACCCTACCCCATACCACACCACCATTCTCCCCTCCTAAGATCACACACAAACTTTTCCCCATTCCCACTGAATTAATTCACAAAAGTAGATCGCTTGAGAAAGCCAACCCCACCAAGTCATCTACACCCCCAGACATTTCTGCATAGAAATAGTTAATATAAATTGAGTGCCTATTAAATACCAGATACTTTATTTATACACACACACACACACAATTTTATATTATTTTCACAACCCTAGTTATTATCAGTCTCATTTCATGGGAGGAAACTGATACTTAGATATTAAATAATTTGCCAAGGTCATGTGGCTAGCAAGTAGCAGAACTGTGTCTCGAACCCCAGAAGTCTTCCTAAAGATTCGTGTATAATTGTTTCTCCACTATGCTGAACCCCAGTGGAGAAACACAGTTTATACTCAAACTGAATCCCCATAACTGGGACAAGGATGGAGCCATCCTGGTTTGGGGCGGTTGTCCATCTCCAACATTAA
Organism: Aselliscus stoliczkanus; assembly: GCA_033961575.1. Taxonomy (NCBI): domain Eukaryota; kingdom Metazoa; phylum Chordata; class Mammalia; order Chiroptera; family Hipposideridae; genus Aselliscus; species Aselliscus stoliczkanus. The sequence continues at coordinate 27,713,738 of CM066739.1, forward strand.
ACAATACAATCAACTTATCAGCAAGGAGAAGAGAGCATGATGTATAGTTCTTCTGGCTTTATGACCTTATTCTAAGTTCCAAGAGACTCCCAAGCAAGCTATCAAATGTTTTTAGTGACACGGAAAAATTGGAGAGGTGACCAACTTGACAAAACAGGGAGGATGAGAAATAAACTTTGAAGAGAAAAATATTTTAAAAATTAAAAATCAGATCATGGTATATAACGAGATTTGGCAAACTATCAGCTGTAAGCCAAATACGAAACACCACATAATTTTTTAAAATAAAACTTTATTGTAGCACAACCACGCCCACTGTCTATAGTTAGCAATACTACTGCCACAAAGTTTAGTAGTTACAAGACAGATTACACGAGCTGCAAGTCTAAAATATTTACTCTCAGTCTCTTTAAGAAAAGCTTGCTGATTCCTGGACATACTCGTTAGAAGCAGTTTATAGGTATCCTGCTGCCCATGAGACTAATAGGACACGTAGCGCATCAGGCAAGAAAGTGCCTCAGAAGCTGGAAGGTAAGTGACTCTTCAACCTTTCTAGGAAACCATGAATGCACCCATGGAAGAAAAGGAGGAAATAGATCTCGCTGTGGTTCAGAAAGGGCTTTTGCTCAAATGAGCCATGACCAACTTTGTAAGATCAAACAAGCAAGTGTTGATCAGACAGGCTGCTGAGATGTACGAAGGTCGGACAATTAAGTTCGCGCACTTTCCACCCTGCACTTACACGTATACCTGCAGCTCCACAAGTGCTGGCATGAAACTGGAGCGGCAGGGAACACTCAGGGTGCCTCACACAGCCCTTCATGACAGTGTGTTCTGTGGCCCCTTCCTGAGGAAACTCACACAAACTTCAGAGAAGGGCAATGTAAATAGGATAGAGGTCAAGAGTAAACAGGCTACATCCAGTCATCCGTAATCCAACAAATATTTATAGAGTGAACCCTGCCATCATTTTGGCAATAACAGCAGGGACAGAAATAAAAAACAGCAGCAAATACAGGGCTATGTACTTAACTCTTTTTTTTTTTTTTTTTTTTTAGGGCAGTGTCACTGGCCCTCATATGTAGGACCCGAACCGGGGCGCTGGCTTCCCAAGCCAGTGCTTAACCACCGCGCCACTCAGCTGGCCAAGTGTGCTTATTTCTTATCTCATTTAACCTTCACAACAATCCTACAGTTAGGTACTATTGTTTTGTAGATGAGGAGACTGGGGCTCAGAAAGCCTACCCAGATAGTACCTGTCACAACTAAGTGGAAGATAAAGGTGTCAGGTTTCTTCTGCTTGGGATGAGGACCAGTAAGTCACAGGTGCCACGAATCCCACCAGGGCCAGCAGCACAGGAGAGAACATAGGAGTCCCTAAGCACCTCATCTGCACCAGAACAGGGGTTGACTTGAGTCCCAAGCAGGCCCAGGGTAAAAACCCTCCAATGGTTTTTTGCTGAGATAGTCACTCGGGAGGTTTCAGTCCTTGTGTGTGTGTGTGTGTATGCATTTGCACTTCTTTTGAGGCTGAAAACCCTGTAGGACCTCTGGGCCCTTGAGGCCTAGCAGTAAATCACACCACCCATGAGCCTTGTGGAATTGACATCTCCACTGATTACTGGGTAGGGCTCTTCATAAGACAGAGAAGGGATGCATGTAGGCAGGTGCTAAAACCCATCATCTTCCCATTAAGTTTTTAAATTATAAAAACTTTGCTGTCCCCTAATCTAGATGTCCTCTGCTATTGTCTGGGGGTGGAATGAGTATGGCTTGAGGAGGACAGAAAGTAGACATGACTTGACCGAAGTCACACAGCTAATTAACAGCAGAATCTAGGCTAGATCCTGGATAAATTAAATCCAAGTCCAGATTGCTCCTTCCTCATCACACCACTCTATCACACTTCATTCTCTAGGGGGTGAGGGTGGGGTGGGGATGGGTGGAGTAGGTCCATAAAGAGCCAAACAAAGAATATAACTAGTAAAAATCGTCTTTGCTACATGCAACAAAATTGCTTTCTTTCTCCTGTGTGTTTGGCTAAGCAAGATGGGATTTGTTGGAGAGTGAACAAGAGAGCTGGAGAAAAGATGGTTACTTTTCCCTTTGGTGGAGAGAAGTGACACAGCAGCTCAAACCAGCTTATGAGAGCATCTCTTCCCAACCTCATAGTCAGCAGCAAGCACATTGTTAGCTTGAAATCAGACACGGTAGGAGTACTTACACCATGAAATTCAGTAAATGCTACGAATCAGGTCTTCCTCCCCAGCCCACCTCTGGAAATGAGTTTATCAAAGTATAAAATGTGATGCTTCAGTGCCAAGGGTGCTGTAGCTTCCTCATCTGTCTGAGCAGAGGCTGCAGCATCATGCTACCCTCCAGCTTCCCTTTCTCTTACCTCTTCCTTTCCCTCCTTCTTCATTTGACTTCGGGCTGTAATGGGGAGAGAAGTGCCAACATGGCTCTGGTTCCAGTAGAAGACGCTGGCTTGGGGTTATGGTTCTCCTGAGTTTTACTGGGATCACCTGGTTTTACTAGAATCACCTGGAGGGAGAGTTAAACTCTGAAGTACTGGGTCCCACCCTGATTCCGTAGACCTAGGCTAGGGCCTGAAAACTGGCATTTCTAATCAGATGCCAGTGACACTGATGCTGTTCATCCAGGGACCATGCTTTGAGCACCACTGGCCTGGGGCTTCTTGAATGGTCCCAGCTGAGTTGCACCTCACAGCCCTTGGACCTCAGTGTAATACACAGTCTGCATTGAATTTAATTTTCAGCACAAACACAGGAATTCTTTACCTCCCTCCGAGATAATGAGAAGGACCATCACTTGGCTTCACAAGTGTTCCCCCAATACAAAGTCACTCCCACTTTTGCCTTCATTATTCTTAGGAGCTTGAAAAGCTGGAGAAACTACAAGAATGCTGGGTTTCCAGGATTGCAGGTCCCTGGGTTAATTCACCCACGGTCTAGCCTGGAGTCTGCTAATTCTGTGTCCAAAGCAATCCAGAGCCTTCTACACAAAGCCGGGGGGCATAAGGGGACCCACGTATGTACCTTCTTTACCCATTTCTTAGGAAGGCCTGCAATGGAAAACCTCCCCACTCAGAGAAGCCTTCCTGGGAAGTCAGAGGAGAGTGATTTGGGCAAAAAGCCCCACAGCTGCTTTTAATAAGTGGATTCCATAAATTGAATTAGCTGTAAGTTGCTTTGTAATCATTACTATTACATGAAATTAACTGCAAGTTCAGAGTGAAAAGAATGATGCTCATTGAATTTGATCAGTATAGGATCAGTATAAATTAAACGTTGAGTTCTGACACTAGATGTTTTTCTGTCTTTCATTAATTACCTTAATAGTCATTTTTAAGACATGTTACAGTGCTTTAGAATTTATGAAGCTGTTCTTAAAAATCATTATCTCTTTTTTTAATGAAGAGTGTAGTTTTGTTTTTGTTTTTTAGTTTTATTTTTTCCATATTTACCTTGTAACAATTTGGTAATTGTAAGTTTTTCTTAAATCCTTCTCACAGCCCTTTTCATCTCCACTTTCATGTGACCATAAATTGAAGCCATTTGAGCCCTATTAGAGGTGGATGTAGGTTTTGCCAATGCCAATTCCAAGAAATTCTGTTGATCAAATAACATCCATTATGTAAAATCAGAGGAATTTTAAATTAAGAAGAAACAATGCCTCACAGACCACTGTAATTTCATAGATTTCTTAAATAGAAGAGGTAGAAAGTGCTTTTGCTTTCAACAAAATTAAATTAACCGGTCATAAATTAATATGTTCCTGTAAACTCTTGGAAACCTGAACTGTATTAAAAGCCATAGATTGAGTTTGTTGGATTCAGAATAAATTGCTTCTTAAACAAGCATAGTAGGAACGGTCCCTTATATTTAAATGGTGCAGTAGTTTCCCAAACACCTTTACAACCATGTACTGCCATATACACCTTTAAATATCTCTGCTTCCGTGCCATGTTTCCCTATTTTAAAGATAAGGAAGCTGAGGATTAGAGAAGGAACTGGCTTGTCCAAGATGCCACAATTGGTAACTTGGGAAGTGTCTTCTGACTTTTCCTGAACCCTCACTATGCAGCGTGTGGTTCAAAGGACCAGGGACATGCAGCCCTTGGGAGTTTATTTAAAAGGTTAGACTTAGGTCTGACTACAGACTGTATAAACCAGATTCTGCTTTTAATGTGATTTCCATGAGATTCACGTGACACTAGAGTCTGCGAAACTCTGCTCCAAGTCACACCGCTCCACTCTGATCAGAAGTGGGAAAAACTTCCCTCAGCCTCAGGTCCAGAGGTATCCAGCCTCTGCCTCTCTCCAGACCCAGGCCACACCCTTCTTCACTCTTCTCCTTGGCTCTGGAAACTCTACGATATCGCAGACCCTCCAGCCCCGTTCCTCTGACTCGTCAGCAGTCAGATCTTAGCTAGATGTGGGAATCACTCTGTAGAGGAATCCCTACAAGGAGATGAAACTGGAGAGGGAAGAGGGTTCATCTCCTTAGAGATGGGTAGGTCCTAAAGGAGCCCATGTCCAGATGAGTTCAAACAACTCTGCAAAATGGTTCCCATCGCTCTTTTACCTTCTGTACCCAGAGACTTGTGGTCAAAGCCACACAGAGTACTGATCCATATCAGGTAAGGGAGAGGCCTGGACCCTGCCTCCTGGAGAGTTCATTTAAAGGTAGATGTCAGTGTAGAGATAACGAACAAAATAATCTGCACGGAGGCACATGCTCTGTAAGTTTCAATAAATGGTAAATCTTATGACAACAGATCTATGGTCAGGCTATACCTTTGGGATGAAAAAGGCATCTTACCATTTAGAATGTAGACATTCATGTGGTCTGTATTTGTAGCTATAGTTTCCCCTTATCCTCTCCTCCCCACCGCCCCACGAGCAACCAAGAGAGTTCATCTGCAGCCCAGGCTGAAAATTGGAGGCTTGATCTCTGAAGAAGTGAACTTCAGCGGTGCTGAGCTGGGGAATAAGGTGCAGACAGGCACAGGGTAAATTGCCATACTGAAAACGGGGCTGTTAACATGAATGTCTACATTCTGAATGGGAAGATCATTACCTCCTACTGCTCCCAGACTTGTCAGAGGGTCTTATTTTACCCTGGTACAGGATTTGGATATTTCATCTCCATAGAAGTGGGCTGGCCACAGAACAAAACACCCACAGATACTGACATGTCACACGATGAAAAAGCTGGCCCTGGCCTGATCATCCTATAATGATACCTCAGGTTCAACACCTTCTCTTTGCACCCAGAGTTCTCTGTTAACTTCTAAGTACTTTACTCAGCCAAAGAATGCCAGGTGTTTGAGGAAAGTTTCTAACATGAAAGAGATCAAAACAAATAAACTGAAGTAGAAGACAACTGGGAGAAAGGGGCAATTTCCATGGAACAAAAGAAAACTGAAAATGACAAACTATAATTTCCATCCTTAGAAGATAAGAAAAAAATATTGTATCCACAGAGTAAATACTGGTGAGTTCATATAAGAGTTCATGGAAAAGACCAACATAATTTAAAAAAAAAACAAAATTGTTAAAATCTATTGAAGGTCAGGAAAATGAAGTTGAGGAAATCATCTATCATCCAGGGAAAAGTCAGAAATGAAAAAATACGAGAGAAATATATGAACATGAGAGGGGTGAGTGCTATGACAGATGATAGATAGCTAAAAATCCTTTGCTATTCTTCCCATGGAGATTTAGAATCGAAATGCCCTCTTCTTGAAAGAGAGCTGATCTACTTGCTTGATCAATAGAACACTGTAGACATGATATTCTGGGACTTCCAAAGAATAGGTCAAAAGGAGTCTTGAAACTTCTACCCACGCTCCTATCACACTATTCTAGAACCCAGCCACCATACTCAAACAGAGCTCAAGCAGCCCTGTTGAGAGTCTCACGTGGAAAGGTACCAAGGCCCCCATTAGCAGCCACTACCAACTTGCCAGCCCCGTGACTGAGCCATCCTGGAAGTAAGTCCTCTAGTCCTATGGCAGATGGCCTTGTGATGCCACAGAAAGCAGGGATGAAGCTCTCTCCCTGAAACCCTGCCCGAAGTACAAATTTGTGAGCAAAATACATGACTGCTATTGTCTTAAGCCACTTAGTTCTGAGATGGTTTGTTATATATCAATAAATTACTGGAACATGGGCCAACATTTGACTGATAAGAATTTTAGAAAGAGAGATGAGGAAAAAGAGAGAAAACAATAGAAGGAAGGAAACTTTCAAAATAATTATACAAGAAAAATCCCCAGAACGGAGTCTCCACATTTAAACCAAAAGAAAAACAAAATATTGAATGCTCAACACAATGCATGAAAAAATACCTATTCCAAGGTACATTATCATAAAATTTCAGAATATTAGGGGTAAAGAGAAAATCCTAAAAACTTCCCAAGAGAGGAAAAGGAGAGGAGGGGAGGGAGCCACATGCAAATATCAGAGATCAAATTGCTCTTAATAGCAGTGCTGCGAGCTAGAAGACACGAAACAATGCTTCGAAGCTATTGTGGGGGAAGAAATTAAATTCTATTCTCAATCAGACTGTTCATCAGTTGTGAGGGGAGGATAAAGACATGATTTTTTTACATGCAAGATCTCAAAGATTTGTTCTGTCAGAACAGAGTAAGCCATGATAAAGATGTTCTGGGCTCCGGGAAGCAGGGATCCCACCCAGGGAGGTGCAGGAATCCCCAGGGGGAAGATAAAGGGAAATCGCACTGTGATAGCTGAGCAGCAGATCCCTAGAGCAGAGCAAGCAACTCGGTTTGGAGAACAGAAGACTCCCATGGGACGAAGTAGATGGAATCAGGAAGCTCCCTGGTGGTTTGACCATATTGAAAGGAGTTATGCAGTTCTGAAAACGATTTTGGTTTTAATGAGTGATGGGTAAATGAACAATTATGCAACAGTAAAATGTTCAAGGAGCCATCAATCCTAAGAAAAGCAAAAAGTTATAGAGAAAAGAAATGTAAATACTGTATTCTATAGACTCAGCTCTAATAATGTTTACACGATCATAATAATGTAAACACAGTCTATTTAACTAACCTGACATTGTGAAATTGTGATATAGTTAGAAGAATGTGAGAAAGAATGGAGTGCAATTGAAGAGAATTGAATCAGTCATCTACCATGGTTAAAAAAAAAAAAAAAGCAGGGCCGGCTGAGTGGTGCGGTGGTTAAGCGCTGGCTTGGGAGGCCAGCGGCCCCGGTTCGGGTCCCACATGTGAGGACCAGTGACACTGCCCTCAAAGAAATAAATAAATAAAAATAAAATGTTTTCTTTTTTTAAAAAAAAGCACTAGCTAATATCGTAAATTGAAAAATCAAGAGAAATCAGCCTAAGCATATCATTTTAATATAAGGCAATACATTTATACTTAGACTTATAGGACTCATAGCAATCTTTCTTGAGAGAGGATTTGTTTAAGAGCAGGGCCAGGACTAGGGTAAGGCAAGTGAGGTGCCTCGGCTCAAAATGGAAATGCACAGCTCTTTACATTTTGCTCCCTAGACTCCTCGCCTCACCCTAGTCCCAGACATAGGGGAGAACACTGGATATCATAGAGGTGATAGGAGAAAGAAGGTGAGGAAAATGTAGAGAGATGGGAGGAGGTCAGGTGCCGGGAGCCGACAGTCTCCAGTGTCTGACAAGTCCACATTGAAATAAAGATCCAGGCTCAGCACTGCATGTCTGGGATGCTGCCTTATGGTTGGTCATGTAATATCTCCTGTCTCTATGAAAGAAACCATGTGCCTTTCCTCCTATAGGAGACAATATACTCACTGCATTTGTGACAAGTTCCTGTGGTACCCTGATGATAGCTGGCTGTGTAAGTCAATGACGGCGCAAGATTTCCTAAAGAAAAGAAACTCCCTAAAACAGGCTACAGGGGGGACCCCTGAACAGAGATATTGGGGACTCAAGCCCCATGGCCTATGCAGCTGTGAAAGGTTTCCTTGGAGATCAGGAGACCAAGGTCTCTCGGCCATGAGAGTTCTGATAAGAGACAGTTTACTGACCATAAGGTATTTTAATTAACAGCCTTGTTTTAACTCTTTGCTTTGTACATTACTGTGGCAACAAAAACTGAAGCTTTGACTGAGAAACAGATGTTCCCCTCTATTGCAATAATATGCAGCTCTTCATAGGATAGGAAAAGTTTGAGACTCCTTTTGCTACTAAGTTCAAGTATACGCCCTGTAAGGGCGTACCCTGGAAAGATACAATTACAAAAAGGTAAAAGCTCTGAGAAAGAGAAAAACATCCTGATCATGTGAAACATAACCTGCAATTGAGGTAATGGTCAGAAGCCCCTATAAAAGGGGCCAGGCTTTAATAATGAAGTGTGTGTGTGACGCTCCTGTGAATCTCTTTCCAGTGTCTCCCTCCTTCTTTGTCCTCACCGATGCCATCCCACCCGAGGGAACTCCTGGTCCTCATGGGGACTGGTTCCCCGCAGTCAGGGCTGTGTAGAATGCTGGACTGAATGAATGGATCGAATGGGGGGCCTTTAAATCAAGCCTAAACAGATGAGTAGGCTTTTGCAAGGTGGTGGAGAAGAGAAAGGCATTCTAGGTTCAACAGACAAATACAAAGGGACAAAAGCAGGCATATGAAGTTGGGGAAAATAAACATAATTGTAGGAAAGAGAGGAAACAAGCAGAATTGAATGGACCCTATTATGGATCACAGATTCTAAAACCCTGGATTGGATTCATAATACACGGTGAGATTCTTGCAAAAGAATTAGCTTCTCAAACAGAAGAAACTTAAGTTAAGAACAGCCTACATTCGATTGTCTTTCACTCCAGGGCCTCAAACCAAAATCTAGATGCTTTAGTTTGTCAGCATCAGTGGGTGGATAGTATTGACCCATAGGGGGCCTTGAGACAGTTGGCATAAAGGGTATTAGATGGGCATAGGACACGCTTCCACTCAGAATTGCTTACTATGAGTTTGCACAGTGGGGACGAATGGGCGAACACCTGTTGAGGAGAGCTTTGTGCCCTGACAGGAGGAAAGCACAAAGCTATTAGGTGCCATGAGGCTCTCCCTGCTCCAAAGCCAGCTTCTCTTGAGTCCTTGGGAAACTTTAAGTGGAAGAGGCTCAGCATTTGTGATGACTGAGATATCATTGTGAAAGTAAACAAACGTTTAGCCCAAGATCCTCTAAAGGAATGGTAGACAATGTTTTGTTTGCCTATTGACTTGGCTTAGCATAATATTTTCTCAATCGTGTTCCTGTATCAATTTCTGACAGTACAATTGAAGGCTGATGCAGGAGCACATTGTCTACAGCACCAGCCAAGGAAATCGGGAGTTTGGTCAGTGGCTGTAAATATCCTCTTGGTATTTCGATTTGTTTACTCTGAAGCGCTCTCTCAGGGGCCGAGAGGGTTCTGGGACACACTGGCACCAGATCTGCAGTGGGAAAGATCAGTTGCTAAGATAAGGGTTGGGGTCCGCCTTGAGACGTGCCATGAAAAAAAAAGATCTGATTTAGCCATTAAATCTCTCGAAAGGGTGGTGAGTTTGACTGTAACAATGGGGTATTCAGAAGAACACTTGGTAGGCAGGAAAGGGATGTTCAAACACAAATGTAACGGAGCTTAGGGGACTTAAGTGTCACTCCCTCTTCTTCCAGGGATCCTGACTGAACCTCAGGAAGAAGACTGCAGTAGATTCCTGCTGTCCATGACCCAAGAGATGGTAGAGACCAAATACGAAAACCAGAGAACAGCAAACTCTGCTTAAGATTTGTCCTCTGTTCACATTTAGTCCTGGTCCACATGATTCACTGTGGGTGGTCCTGGCTGAAGTTAAGGGGAATGAGCTCATTGAGACTTATTGTTTTTAAGTGTCCTAATGGACTTGAATACTGCAGGAGCAAGGTCATTGTCAGACAGAGAGAGGATGGGAGGCAGGGAGAGTGGGAGAAAGAGAGAGAGAGAGAGAGAGAGAGAGAGAGAGAGAGAGAGAGAGAGAGAGAGAGAGATCATCACATAAAGAAATATACAGGAAAAAAAAATGTGTACATATAAATCTATGTAGAAGGAGGGAGAACCCTGAACAAACGTCCCCCAAGATTTACACAGCATGCCAGAAGGAGTTACACATATCCCTAGTAGGTTGTCTACTACAAGTCCAAGAGATGCTATGAAACTAACTACACACACACACACACACACACACACACACACACACACACACAAGCCAAGAAGTAAATTAAAGGGATTCTTCAGTGTCTGCAATTCTTCAGCCTGAAATCTCTTGTTTGTATTTAGTGTGGAGTGTTTTCCCTAAAGGATATCCTGTTTGAGATTAGTATTGGCTGGTTCCTCTTGACATCCTTAAAGAAACATCCAGGGAAAAAACTAAATAAATCCCCACCCCTCCAATAGCATGCCAAATGATTTGTCGAGAGGAAGTCAGGGGACAGAGTTACATGAACCAAGATGTATTCTCATCTCCTCCCGCAGGTTCCTGCTATAACCAGAGTCCCTCACGGCTTCCCAAAAGGAGAAGGAATCTTGATCCCACTACTGGTACCCCAGAGGGAGGCAGTGGAATCGTACAACGCTGAGACCAGTTCCTGGCTTAGCTATTGGGTAACCTCAAGTAAATCTGTGCCTCAGTTCACTTGCCTTGTAAAATGAAAAACAAAAATGTTGTTTATCTCATAAACACTTAGGTCAGGCGTCCCCTCCTTTGGCCACCAGGAGAAGCAGATAAGCAAATGTACATAAAAGCACCCTACCGGACTGGCCGAGTGGCACAGTGGTTAAGCGCTGGCTTGGGATGCCGGCGGCCCCAGTTCGGATCCCACATATGAGGGCTAGTGACACTGCCCTCAAAAATAAAAAATAAATAAATAAATAAAAGCACCCTGCCATTTACAATGAAATTTTAACACACATTATTATGATGCATAGTTATCCCATCAACCAATTAATTAACAATTTTAAAAAATTAAACTATTATTAATCTTTAAAATTATATTAAAAAATTAAAACTATTAATTTTTTTATCATTTAACACCAAATAATGTTATTATTGTTTTTGTTGTCATTGTCAGATTTAAAATATCAAATTTCTCAACCAATGTTTCTATTGCCTCTTTAAGCAACCATTCTAAAGTGATAAACTACCAAAGGCCCTGAAGGGAAGTGGAAATGAAGAACGACAGAGATGGAGTCTATGTGACCCTGTAAATTGTACATCACTATTTTAAAGCTTCTACCTCCCTCAGGGCTCTTCAACCTGATGTCTTGTCATTCTGCCCTGGCCATTAGCTTAGACTTTCAATAGAGCTTATCTGGATTACTACAGCAACCTTTCTGTTTTCTCTGCCTTCAGATTTATATATTTCATTTTCACAGGAGTCAAGTTGGATAGTATGTTTATTGTCACCTCCTTTTCTCCACCATTCCTTATGATATTTATGCTGAGTCTTATTTAACAACTTTACTTCCTTCTGACATTTTGCCTGAAATGAACTTTCACAACCCCCATCACCTTTTACTGCTCAGGTCTTAGGTCAGGCGTCCCCTCCTTTGGGAAGTATTTCCAATCCTCCTTCTGTGCTACCCATGCGTTCCCAGCTCCTGAAAGATTCTGATTCGGTGTGATCTTTAAGAGTCTGTGGATTTTTTTTTATCATAGCACTAATTACTTGGCATTAAAATTGTTTATTTGCAGATCTTCCCTATGGTGTGATGAGTATCTGAAGAAAGAGGGGAATTATGTCAAATATCTTTTTATGCTTCTGAGACCTAGCACAGTGTCTGGCATAGCATAGGTTTAATGTATATTTATTCTGAATAAACAAGTAGGCAAAAGAACAAATTCTGAGAACTGAAATGAGTTGCCAAATGATGGCCATTTGCTTGTCTGAAGATTTTAAAAATAAGCTCTCCTTTTCGGGTGCTCTGAAACTGTAGACTTGGCAGAGGTGGGGTAGGGGCAAACTAGATGGTACCTGCAGAGCCCATCTGGCCCTCTTTCTCTAGGCCTGAAGCTGGGGGTGAAGAGAAGTAATTTCTTTAGAAAAGCAGGGGACAGAGGAAAAGGAAAGTTAGCTGTTGTTAAGCACTTACCACATCCCAGGACTGTGACAGGTAATCGAAATATCCAGTTTTGTCTTCATGATAATCATAGGAGTTTGGTGGTTTCCATCCCCCTTCTACAGGTGAAGACACTGAAAACTAAGGAATTTAATTAACTTTCCAACATCACATAATTCCTAAAAGACAAATCCAACATTTGAGCCCAGATTCTCCCAGGTTCCTTTAGCCATGCTTCTCCAAGTGGAGAATGAGGAGGTAATTAAATTGCATAGTTAAGTGGTGTGTGGGTTACACGAAGCAAGGAGGTATACATATGACACATCTTCCTGGGGCCATTTTACTTAAAGAGTCATTTTCAAAAAAACACACAATTAAATACTTAACGTGTATAAATGTTTAGGATAAAGAGAAGCCGCTAAGCACAATTCTGAGTGGAAGCATCTCCTATGCCCATCTGATACCCTTTATTCCAAGGGTCTCAATGCCCCCTATGGGCCAATACTACCAACTTACTAAAGCTTCTAGATTGTCTTTTGAGGCCCTGGACAGAAAGACAATCCACTGTAGGATGTTCGTAAATCAGTTTCTTCTGCTTTAGAGCCTAATGTTTTTTGGTCAAGAATCTAACCATGTATTAAGAATCAAACCTAGTGTTTTAGAATCTAAGATCCTTAAATGTTTTCAAATTTAGGGCTGATTGCGTTGAGCTGGACCCCCAGGCTTCCAGGTTCTACACTCACACGCTCTGGGCTCATCCGAGCCACAGTAGTGAAATGTCGGCAAAGCTCTGGACTGCTGTCAGGAAAGCAGCAGATGTATGCCAAGACAGAGAAGGAGGCCGATGATGCATCACCCTCCAGGAGGTGGGACCCATGCAGCAGAAGCTCCAGCTGTGACACACGTGATCCAGGGACGGAGGGAGAACAAAACAGCAGGAGCTCATCTGTGCCCTTAGCAGCTTGAATCTGTCCAAGAAGTCACTTCCAAACCCCAAACACAGGATATCTCCCCTTCCCGACACAGCAGCAGACTCTGGCCCGGGGATATGCTGTCTTGCCAAGGAGGTTGAGCAAAGCCAGTGATGTCTGGGCCATCTGGAATGAGAACATTGAGGAGAAATGTTTGCGGTATCACTTTTTAGTTTTATTTTCTTCCTAGCATTTTAATAACAGTTTATTTAGTTATTATCAACTGAACACTTATTTTTTTAAATTTTGTTTTTGTTTTTGCTTTTTTAAAATTAGTTTCAGGTGTATAAAACAACATACTGATTAGACATTTACCCCCCTCCCAGTCTACTGGCCCCCTGACATCGTATATAGCTGTTCCGATACCACTGACTATATTCCCTAGGCTGTACTTAACATCCTGTGAATATACATATATTTGACATTCACTATTATTCTACATCAGCTTCAGGTGTAGGGCGCAGTGGTCAGACATCTACGTAATCTATAAGTCCAGTGCCCACCTGGCACCCTACATAATCTATACAACATTACTGATTATATTCCCCATGCTGTATTTCACATCTCCGTGACAAAAATATGGAACGCTTCATGAACTTCTGTGTCATCCTTGCTCAGGAGCCATGCTAATCTTCTCTGTGTCATTCTAATTTTAGTCTATTTGCTGCCGAAGTAAAACACTGCAATGTCACTTTTGAGGCTGAACTCAGATGCCCAGTTAGCAAATAATATTTTGCAGGACGTCCTTCTCACTTTATATTTCATGGGTCACTTAACCTTTGAACAGAGTCACAAAATTGCCGAGTCAACCTAAGACTTTCATTCTAATTCACATCCAAAGAGCATATGCCATATTTAGTGTACGTTAAGATGTATATATTTTCTTTTTCACATCTTAGCATCTCTGATATTGCTATGTCTCTTAAAATGGATGATGTGGCATGATCTAATGGGCCATGGTCTTCCTTGTTCTTTCTTAGTGTCACATGAAATAATAATGTGTTCTGTCATTGATGGCTTCTTGAATTCAAATAGGTATTGAGCTTTTACTGCAGGGTTTCCCTATAAACACTGTACATGTATGTAAGTTTAATGAGTTTTAAAATTATAAGCCCCTGAAGCTTGTTTTCTTATGAAATATTCAAATGAAGCACTATATACAAGAGAAATAAGAGGGACTGTCTTGGTTGAGGCAGGAATTGAGCCCTTCCCACATACACAGGTGCACTGAGTGATATTCCCTGGTGTTCTTTGAGGCAACTCAGTAGCATATAGCAGATGAAGTAAACAATAAATGGATGAAGGTATAAATATAAGGTACACTATAAGTATTAAAGTTGATCTTATTGTCCATTTCCATATCTACCTCTGACTAAATGCCAAGAACATTAGGTAAATTACTACCTGGACTCATCAACGGAAAAAGTAAGAATATAAAAATAACCATACAGAAAGAAAGAAATAGAAATAACTACATATAAGAAATATTTGCAAAGGCCTATACAAACACACTTGAAAACCTGGAAGAAATGGTCTCTTCTCAAGAAAAATGAAAACTGCCAAAATTGATTCAAGAGAGGAAAAATTCAACTGACCAACTGTGAAAGTTGTTGACGAGCACCAGTGTTTTTTAAACCATTCCAGAGCACAGAATAAGAAATAAGATTCCATATTATTATTATTATACAGTCATCATAATATCTGACCAAGTTAGCACTTAAGGTCCAATCTAACTAATGTCTATTGATGTAAAAATTGTAAAATAAATATTACAAAGAGAATTTAGCAGTACATTGTATAATAATATATCAGGACCATCTGGGGCTTGCTCATAAACCCAAGGATAGTTAACTGTTAAAAAATATGTTCTATGAAAGCAGGAGTCTGGAAAAAATATATATATGTTCTTACAAATCACCACATTAATAAGTGAAAGGGCCAAAAAGTATAGACTCATTTCAATAGATGCTGAGATGGATACTTCTTCAACATGGAAAAAAATAGTATCTCAAACTATGTTACCTGTTTACTGGCAAACTGTTATAAATATTCTCATTGAAGAGAAAAACAAATATGGGAAGTTCATTATCATCACTTTTATGTAACTTCTTTCTAGCTTTCCAATGCAACCCAACACAAAAAATAGTTTAGAAGTTTAAAATAATTAGAGAAGGAAAAATAAACATTATTTATAAATTTATAAATCATTTATAAATGATTCATAGTTGGAAAGTCTAATAAAATGAATTGAAAAACATTTTTTTAAATAGCAATTGAGTAAATGGTTGATAACAAAAAAATCATTAGAAAACATAATGGAAATTTTCAAATCTAATTTACAATAGTAAATGAAAGATTAAAATAGGAATTTACTTAATAGGAAATGTCTGGGACCTTTGTTTTAAAATGTTAAAGTTCAAGGGGCTGGCAGAGTGGCTCAGTTGGTTGAGAGCTCGCTCAAAAGTGCAAGTTTAGGGTCAGTGGCTTGGTGGTTAAGCACAGGCTTGGGAAGCCAGCGGCCCCAGTTCAGGTCCCACATATGAGGGTCAGTAATACTGTCCTCAAAAAAAAAAAAAAAAAAAAAGTAGAAAAGTGCGAGTTTGATGCCCAGCCCGAGCTGAGCTACTGCTAAGCTGCCAACAGGTGGCAGGATGACTCAGCTAAAAAAAAAAAAAAAAAAAGTTAAAGTTCAGCTAATGGACAAAGAAAAATGGACCCCATGTTGACGAGAAATCAGTTTTTCTAAAGTAATCTATAAATTCATTAGAATCAAATCCAATCATGTCACATAAATGATTTATCTCAAAATATAAAAATATTTAATAGGGAGATTCTGAAATAGATGAACAGTGAGTCAGCATGTTAATGTTATTTTTAGAAATTATATAGCTACATTAATTTAAACTAGTGTTAGTCCTGAAAAGACAGATAAATCAAAGGAGTAGTACAGACTCCAAAAATATACCAAAATACATTTCGATATACGGTGGGAAATTTGTTCAAATAAGTATAGTGGGAAAAGATATGAAATATTCAAATATTCATTATGTGATATTAGTATAACTATTAACCTATTTAGAAAAAATAATAAAGCTAGATGCCCACCCTAATCCTTATTCAAAAATAAATTCCAGGTATAAGAAATATTCAAACACTTTTTTAAATACCCTGAATGTACCAAGAGACACACAGGTACTTTTTCAAATTAATCTTATAGTGAGAAAGTCCTTCCTAATGATGGTACAGAACCCAGAGACCATACATTTAAAAAAATAGTAATGAATATGACAGTAAAACTTACGAACAGCAAAAATACCATAGCAAAGTTTTAAAATAATAGCACTTTGGAAAATATTCACATTACATTTGACACCAAAATGATAAGAACTCTTAAAAAGCATTTATTGAAATCATATGGTTCTTGGCTTTTTCTGTGTGACTTATTTGTGGGATATAAAACTGAAAGCAACAAAGGAACAAGACAAACAAATAAAGAAACAAAAACTCACAGATAATAATTTAGTGGTTACCAGGGGGTAAGAGGGGGAGGGGGTAGTAGAAGAGGGTAAACAGGGTCAAATATATGGTGATGGAAGGAGAACTGACTCTGGCCACACAATGTAATGTATAGATGATGTACATTTGAAACCTATGTAGTTTTACTAACGATTGTCACCCCAATACATTTTAATTAAAAAATAATAACAACAACAAATATTGGCAATGATGTAGAGAAACTGAAATCCTCATAAATTGCTGGTGAGAATGGAGAAAAAAAGAAGAAAAAAGCATTTATTAAAAAGAGAAACAATCCTATATTTTTAAAAATGGCAAAGGATGCAGATCTGAGAAAAAAGGAGAAATTAAAATGCTGATAAACGTGAAGAGATACTCAACCACACTAGTCATTAAAGAAACGCATATTGAGCAACAAGGTGATACCACTCTTATTTCAAAAGTAATTCAGTGACGAATGTTGGGGGCTTGGGGGGATGGCGGACACTCTCATAAACTGGATGGTGGTAATAAAAATTGGTATAATCCATTTGGAAGGTAATTGGACTATCAAAATATAAAATGTACATACCCCTTGTGTCAGTCACTGAATTTCTAGGAATTCATCCTACAGATATGCTCTCTTACTTATGTAAATACAAATGCACATGAGGGTTTGCAGTAGCATTGTAGTCATACAAAAGTCAGGAAATAAGCCAAGTATCCTTTCAGCAAGGAAACTTAGAACATTATATATATATATATATATATATATATATATATATATATATATATATATCTGCTGTGAAGCATTTTTCACATTATACGATTATTAAAAAGAGTAAAACTGATCTATATAGTGATATGGGGAAATGGCCAAGGTATATTATGTGATAAAGCAAGCAAGACACAGAACACTGCTTAGTGTACATCCATTTATAATTTTTACGTACACCTATAGGCACACATGCTTGCCTACACATAGAAAATCTCTGGCGCAACAGGCAAAAATGGGTAAATATGATTACCTAAGGGGAGTAGGACTCAAAGTAAAGTATATGGGCCCTTCTATCTTTCACTATATAGCCTTCATGCTATATAGACATTAATAGTGATCATGATTTTTTTTTTCATTTTAAGGAACTAATTTCTGTAATAAATATATGGGACCTTATTTTCTGATAGTTACAGGTTTCTAAGATCTAGGACTCTGGTGCTCCATGAATTATTGATTATTTCATTCTCATAAAGACAACACTGTGGGATATCATAATACCCACTTTACAGATGAGGAAATTGTGCTTTGAAGAGGTTAAATAACTCTCTCAAGGTCACACGGTGGCTCTGTCATGGTCAGGATTTGGATTTAAATTGGGATCCGTCTAGTTCCAAGGCCACTAAACAGTACTGGACACTGGCCTCCAATCCTTTGTAATTAATATGTGCATCAGAACCATGAGACCATAAGGGCAGGGATCTTTCTCTGTCTTAGTCTCTGTGTTCATCAGCCTCTGGCAGAGACTAGACTCACAAGAACTGTCTCTTGCATGAGTGAAAAGCACAATACATTTAACAGGCTGACTCATGGATCTGACTGATTTCATCACAAGAAGTAGGTAAGAATCAGAAAATACCAAGTAAGAAAATAATGAAAAGACTTTTACTTCCATTCTCTCTTTAGTACCATCTAGGGCTATGGCATAAATCAGCCAGCACATGTACTCCAAACTGTCCCACCCCCTTGCATAAGTGGAGCCATGTGGCTAAGTGTAACTAGTGGAATACTGGGGGAAGTGATGAATGCTCCTTCCTGAACTTGAATATCAACAAATAATTGGTGGTGGCTTAGCAAGTTTACATTGTTTTACATAGGATTCTTGCAGAGATTCCTCTCTCTGTAGTCTGCAAATGCTATTTCATTACCTTTTAGCCTTTAATATTACAGTCAAGAAGTTCAATATTTTTCTAATTATTTTTTTCATTGTAGGTAACCTTTACTTTTCATCTGGAAGATTGTCATATATTCACATCATGAGTTCAGAAATTTTATGAGAACACTGCCTGGTGAATATTACTGTTCATCAGTTCTGCCTTAAATTGGATGAACCCTATTAATCTACAAATTCAAATCTCTCTTCCACCCAAAACACTACCTCTCCTTATTGTTTTAGAACTAATTCTTTTTCCAATTTCTTTCTGAAATTCTGTTTTCCACGTATCAAATCTTTGGGGTTCTTCTCCCTAAACTTATTTTCCCTCATAGTCCCCTTCTTTATATTTTTGCTCTGGACTTTGATGTATAGCCACCTGTCTCCCCAGTTACCATCCTCCCCTTCAACCAATCTGCTAAATTATTGAATTGGGAAATCACATGATTTAGCTCCATGTTTGTGCTGCACTGGAATCTCCTTCAATGTCCTTGTCAGTTTGGGTTTAGACTGTCACCTGTTATGCTCTGACAAGTCATATTCATGGAAAAGGTTCTATTAATTCTGACTAGTCTTCTCTTCTAGCTGCCAGGGCCACTTAGAGGAGTTTTCATTTCATTATGTCTACTCATTTATGTTCAGGTCTGGTGTTGGAGTCTCCCAATTGGCGTCAGTCACTCAAAGGGTGTGGAGGAAATATGTTCTACCCTGGGAGTGTGGCAGTCTAGAAACAGCAGATTGCCAGCCACTTGCTAAGGCACCAAGGGTGACTCCACATTCTAGTACGAGGCAAGTCCTCACCCTCTGCCACCTCAGTTTCAGAGAATATGCAGACCCCATTCAGCTCCTGCTTGGCCTCCAAGTGAACAAAGAAAATTAGGTACCCTTAAGGCTGATGTCATCCTTTCCCTCAGGTCCATAGATCTTAGAACCAGCATGTTCTCAGGATCCCCCATCCTGACCTTTCCTTATTCTGGGGACAATCCCCTTTCCAGTTCTAACTCTGCTCTTGAGGGAAAAAGCCCTCTGCCCAGTCTTCCCTCATGAACTCAGCCTCATCTCCTTCCCCGCGAACTCAAGAGAAGGAGAAGTTGAGAGTTGAGAGTCAAGGAAAAGAAGGCTACAGTCAGGTGGCCATCTTCCCAGAATCCTCTGTGTTCTTATAAAATTGTCATATTTCAATCTTTAAGTGAAAGGGAGGAAAAAATGGTCAACACAGGATTGAGAGAATGAAATTACATCACTTAAATAATTGGAATGAATCATGATTGTGATATAGGAGAATAAAGTACTGCCCTGAAAACCAGACAACCACTGCTTACTGGGTTGGGGACCCCTTGCATGGGAACTCATGGTAATGTACCTCAGTTTTTCCTTCTGTTAAATGAAAATTTTAGACCCTGCTATGGATTGAATATCTGTATTCCCCCAGAAAGGAAGCCTAATCCCCAGTGTGATGATATTTGGAGTTAGGGATTTGGGGAGGTGATTAGGTCATGAAGGCAGAGGCCCTCATGAATGGGATGAGTGCCCTTCTGATAAGAGATAAGAGAGGTGATCTCTCTGGGCCATGTGAGAATATAGCAATAAGGTCAGGAAGCAAGTCCTCACCAGACGCCTGATCTCAGGGCACCTTGATCTTGTACTTCCCAACCTTCAGAGCTGTGAGAAATAAAACTTATTTAAGCCACCCAGTTTATGACATTTTTGTTATAGCAGCCTACACTAAGACAGAAATAGTCATCCCCAATGCCTAATCCAACATTGAAACATTCTTGAATCTGTTAATTTTCTGAAATTGCTAGGAAAAAAAAGAAAGTTTTGTAATAAACTACAACATGGGTTTTTAAAAGTGGTTATATCTTGTAAGCCTTGTAAATCCCATCACTTCTGAAGTAGCTTAAGTCCCTCAATCATTTCCTTATGCTGCAGCCTCTGCCAAAGGATTACAGGACATCAGCTACCCAACAAGAATCATGCATTGAGCACGTCAACCAAATCTGGGAGGCAGAGAAAATGCCACCTCATTCAGCTAGTGCGTTGGATTCAGAGTCATAAAGTATATGAGATGGAACTCCTTAGACACCATCAAGTCAAGCTCAGCCTCCTGATTCATGCTCAGCCTGGGTCCAAACAGACTCAGAAATGAGAAGTGCAATAAAGCAAGAATCAAGACAAACAGCGTTTGACATTCTCAAAACAGTGAAAGCTCAGTTCTTCCATCTGCCCAGCTGTTTAGGAAACCACAACAGCAAACAGCTACAAACACAAGTTATGACCTGGAGTTTTCAGGGCCTTTGGTCCCACAGAACAAACAAAGACAAAAGAAAACAGAGAGCCGCAAGGATTAGATCACTGGGCTCTGTGGTCCATGTGTCCCTCCTTAATGACCAGAGGGATCTGTGGAGACTGACCATGGAATGCACTTTTCATCCTGCCCTAGTGATGTCAAGCCAGCTCAGCCCAGGACACTTGGCTAGCCCCTAATATGTCAATGGATTCATCATACTCATTCAACTCAACCACTCAAGTTCAACTATTTCACCAACCTGTTTTCCCTTTCCAAACCTGATCCTGATCTTGATCTCCTTGCCTCCAAAGCTCTGCCTTCTGTTTGTGGAACCAAACTCATCCCTCAAGTCTGGTGCTTAACTCAGGTTCTTATGGGGGAGGGACAAATTTCCCTCTACCCTCAAGGTTCTTTTGGCTAGACTAATAATCAAATAGACATGAGACAGATTAGCAGGAGAAAATAACCAAATTTAATACATACATCTGTATGGGAACCCCACCTACGTGAGTGAGTTAGAGATCCTTCATAGACATGTAAAAGAGAAGTTCAAAGACAGAATGGGAACATAGGTATAAAAGATATCCTGAGCTAGGGATGAGGTAAGGTACCTTGGGGGCTTAAAGGGTCATTGTAGGATAAGAAAAGCAGGTGTTTAGTAAATAGAAGTTTGCCCTGCCATATAGGTGGGTCAAAAAGAGATTATGGTTGATAATCTCGTGATGAGCAAGATCCCTAATTCGGGTTCTTCTAGATAGTTAAAGGGAAAGGCAGAAGTTTCCTTGAGTCTGAAGATAAAATTGCCCTTAGCTCAAAACAATCTGCATAACACAGAAGTACATCTTGGAGTAATCAGCTCTGAATCCCCACATTCTCTAGAATTGGCCTCCCTCTTCCCTCTTCATACCCATACCTGAGTTAATGCCTCTTCCAAGGAACTCTCAATCTATTTTTCATTTCAATGAACCTGGTCTCCAAGACCATACCCTGGAAACAGTCTGTCATGCTGCAGTGTTAGTGAGGTTTTCCCTAAGAACTAGTGTAGAATGGGCTAGGACATTTGAGGTTGATTAGTGGAGAGCATAGTAGGATGTTAAAAAAGCAGTTTGGGGCCAACTTGTGAAGATCCTTGAATGCTAAAATGTTTAATTTTATCCTAAAGACTACTGGGAGCTTTTAAAGGTTTTTGAGAAGAAAGAACCCCTCATCAGATCAGTCTACACTTTTGAAAGGTCACCCTGTAGATACTGTAGAGAATGGATATGAGTAAGACAAGAGAAAAAGCAGTATCAATTCACAGGGGAGTCGAGCTACACAAGTGAATGTTGCTATAGGTCATGGCAGTGAGGATGGAGAAAAGTGAGCAAAATCCTAATAGAATAGGAGAAGTGAATCGGACAGATGCAGATCTTGAGATGATTTGAAAAAGAAGTCGAAGTTGGTAGGTATAGTAGGTTTTATAGTGTCTCCTCCAAATTCATGTCCACCTAGAACCTCAAAAGGTGACCTTATTTGGAAATAGGGTCTTTGCAAATGTAATTAGTTAAGGATCTCAAGATTCTGTCACACTGTATTTGGGGTGGGCCCTAAATCCAATGACTGGTGTCCTTATAAGAAGAGGAGAGGACACAGAGACAGAGAGAAGAAGAACATGTGAAGACAGAGGCAGAGACTGAAGTTATGTGGCCACAAGCTAAGGAATGCTAGGAGCCACCAGAGGATGGAAGAGGCAAGAAAGCATCCTTCTCTGCAACCTTCAGAAGGAGCATGGCCTTTCGCACATTTTGATTTCAAACTTCTAGCCTCAAGAATTGTGAGAAAATAAATTTCTGTTGTAGTAAGATACCCAAATTGTGGTACTTTGTTATGGCAGCACTAGGAAATCAACATAGCATGGAGCTAAGAGGAAGGGATAGGAATGAGAGACTTGACACCAGCAATAGCTGAGAGCAGGAAGGGAGAAATAAAAATAGCTAACAGAGCACTTACTATTTGTGAAGTATTGCCTTAACACCTTTACAGGTTAGTTTCCTTTAATCTGTACAACCACCCTATTAGATAGATATGGGTATTTCCCCCTTTTTCTAGATGAAGTAACTGAGACTTAATTAACTTACTCAAAGTTACATGTCTAGTAACCCAGTTCAAAGTTTGAGCTGACTCCAAATCCCATGTTATACTTCCAGACGTGCATGTGATTGTGTCAGTGTGTCCCTGAAGAAAAATCACGATAATGTAAATCTCAGAGATGGTTTTAGGACACGTTCTTAAATGGAAAAAGCTTTGGCAGAAACACAGGCACTTGGGTTTGATTAAAAATGCAGTCAGAAGCGATTGTCTTTCCCCACTTACTATTCTATGTTCACGAGGTGGGATTAACAGGCTGCCTCATGTCATTCCTCCTCACCCAGAGCACACAGTCTCCTAAACAAGGGTAGCCAAGTGGGGAGGTGGGGCAGGGTTTATGACATCCACAGGGGACAGTGTCCTCTTACCACCACATAGGTCCCTGGCACTGGCTTCCAGGAAAAAGATCTCCACAAAACCAAGCAGAACTGTTCTCATCTGCAAACAATCCTCTTTGCCAAAATTCTGGTCCATTTTTTGTTCGTTCGTTTTGTTTTGTTTTGTTTTGTTTTGTTCTGCAGACACACACAGAAAGACAGATAAAGCAAAATACATGATAAGCGGTTAACTTAGGAGTAAGGAAAAGGAGGCTGTGGATAGGAAAATGAGAGGAAAGGGGATTGAAGTGCTCTGACTGTCAACGTACTACATACATGAAAGACAGACACAAATTCACATACGCCCATTAAATGCATATATAAGAACCCAGTGCACATACATACACAGGAGGATGCGCATGCACGAATGTGCGCGCTCTCTCTCTCTCTCTCTCTCTCTCTCTCTCTCTCTCTCTCACACACACACACACACACACACACACACACACACACACACACACACATCTGTCTTTCTTCCCTCCCTGACAACTCCCCAACTCATCCCAGGGGAGAGGTGTTTCCTGATGGATTTTTACTTCTTTGAAGGAAGAAACAGCTCTGATCGATGATCACTACCTCTGGGATAGCTTGGGGGGAGGGTGGGAAGGGTGGAGGCCCAAGCCGAGTCCCTGAGAACCTGGCAAGTTTCTGTCCTCTCAAGTTCAGAATGCTGAGCCTGCTGGGTTGTGCCTGGGAAAGTTCTCAGAATGACCCTCTCTGGGTCAGCATGTCCATTTTCTACTTAGAATAGAGTAAAAAGTTTATTATTTTTTGAGACGCAAGAAGAGGGAGCTTGCCTCTTTCCACTAAGGGCTGACCAACAGCTGTCATTTTAATGGCAGTAACTGACAGGAACAGCTTGGTGGCATCATATTTAATGGGAAGAGACCAGCTCACCTCACACCCTGGTTGCTATGTACAGAGTTCCAAGGAGGCCATAACAAAGGCTGTGAGAGTCACTGCTCAGGGTAGAAGGCAACAGAGCTTGCCCCAGAGAAGGGGGGCTTGCTTTTGTCCAGCCTTGTAGGAATTTATGAGGTCTGCAGAGTGGAGTTTATGGAGGTGGCCCAGGAGACAGTCAAAAACCCTAGGAATTGCTCACATATCCTTCACTCCAAGGAGCTTCTCTAATTATTGAACTGGGGAGAACATAATTAAAGAACTCAGGTCTCTTGTGGTCATATTTAGACATAGTGGAAGATTTTCTGGCATTTTTAAAATAGCATCAGCTTCCATTTTATCCCCTCTGGGAGTTCACTGACCCAACAGCAATTGGCTGTTCCTCAGAGGAGGAAGAGAAAATGAGCCACATCATTTTAGATGAAAATAAAAGCTGGAGCAGGTTTCATTGGCCCTGAGGGAGAAAAGAAGTGTATCTTTTAAAAATAAATATGTGTGCGTTTAAGAAATCAGCAGCCATAGTTTCTTTGCTTTCCACCTCATGCCCACCCGGGGAAGAGGCAAATTGAGGATACATGTTGCTGAGGTCTTGCAGTGGGTAGAGCTGATGATGATGTTGCCAGGTCCACTTCAGAAATCAGTGTTGCTGACTGAAGTGGTGGCCGAGTGCCCAAGTTAGGGGGCTAACAAATCAAGTGGTTTGAGGTCAACAGATCTGCCGCCAAGAGCCCTTCAAGCAGGCGAGGAGGCATCAGACATTTGTTCAGTCACTGGTGGGTATGCAGGGAGCTGGAGTGGGTAATATTAACATAGTAGCATTCAGAGCTAATACTGCCATGTAAAGGTCCTGGCTGTCCATCTCACAGTGGGTTACAATTTCCTCTCAGGTCAAATCATAATTTTTCTACCTCCTATTCAGCTGCTACAAGAGGCCCAGCCTTTTATCAGGTTCCTCATCCCAAGTATTCCTGAGGCATGTTGGAGTGTCCCCCAGGTCCATCCCATTTGTCCCTTGTCACTTTGGTCAACCATCTGAGACTGGATCTGTTTCTTGTACAAGACTCTTCTTAACATCACATTATCAGCTTCTCAAGACTCGTCACCCGAAGAATGGACATGGTTCTATCCCTAAGTCCCCAAGCCCAAGCAAGACCACTCTGTAATGTAAATATCACTTCACTGAAGGCACTGGGGTCTCACAGAAAGGAATACAACAGGCAAAGAGGAAAGTCAATGCTAGATCATGGATGTGGCCATCCCAGTGGTCACCCATTTCTATCCCTTCCCTTCTGGTTCTCTAATAGGTTGCAGGGGGTCATTTACTTCCTCTCAATGAGACTTCCAGGGGCCACATTACCCTTTCTTACATCCTAGGCCTCCAAATTCTGAGTAACCACATATGTATGACCCCAAAGGAAGAGGAAATATTATCTCAGGGATGTGAGTCCAAACACAATAAAGTCAAAGTTTTACATTAGGGGCAGAGCCATCTTGCACCCCATTATCCAGAACATTCCATTGCAGAAGAGAAAGGCAGGCTCAGCTCTAGTTCTTAATTACAACAATAACAACAGCAGTAATTATAAGAGCAGCTAGGGTTCATTGTATAGCCTATACCAATAACAATGCTAACCACTTCACATATACATATATAAAATTTCTAATCTCTACATTGCTATCAAGGTTAGCTATTAATACCATTTTATGGTATTAATAAGAACACAAGGAGGAATACAGTAACTTGTCTATCATGCTCTTAGAAAAATTAGAAATAGGATTAATATCAAGATACTCTAAGACACTGAACCAGAATGAAGACTGACTCCCTTCCCCAAGCAACTACAGAGGAAAAATACAAAACTATTGCTGGGAGACATGATGTTATGCTATTTTGAACTGGTATACGGGTGATGCTTTGGCCAATCATAGGAGGCATGGCTGTATACTCTGGGAGGGTATAACAAGACAGGGACCCCTGGTGTTGTGCCCTTGCTCTCTTCTGTTTTTGCCTTGGACAAACAATTTCTGCACTCATACCTATGGCCCTCAGCTCTGGTCCAGGTGTTCCAGGTAATACAAACAAGGCAGCACACACTTGTGAGGTGCTAAGTAAAGCAAGTGGAGACTAACCTTGAACAGAAATGCTCCACTCCTGTGCTTTCAAGCTCCCAGGGCTGGTTAATTTTGGTAATGTAGGGATGTTTCTTCCAGGGAGGCAAAGAATGAGACCCTGACCTAAGGGCCAGAAGTGACTGACTGGCTTTCCCATGCCTGGCCTTCTCCTTTGCAGGGCTTAACTCCTTAACCCGAGCTAATTAAGGGTGTTGCAATCTAAGGTCTACTCTTGTCTGACAAAATAGCCAATATCCCAGAGCCAAAATAACAAGACATTTCAGAAGGGTAACTATTTAAATGAAAACAACTTAGCAGGTTATATATACCACCAAAAGTAGAAATATTAGCACTGAAAATTGTTTGCCTAATAAAAATATTAAAGGAAATAATAGGAGTTATTAGCAAGTTGAAACAAGAACAAGATAGCATAAAAAGGAAAGAAAAAATAATAAATATGAAAAGATACTAGTTAAAATACAGAATGTAAATGAAATAAATAGCAGAAAGAATTAGCTAAGAAATGGATGAACCAATTGAAAGACTGGATTGAGAAAAAATTTTCAGAAGGAAGGATGAAAAGGTGAAGAAATATAAAAGAAAATCCAAGAGGGGATGAGGGAGGGGGAATAGACAAAGAAATAACATCAGAATAATAGAACGCCCCAAAAGAGAGAGCAATAAGGGAGAGAAGAAAATACTTGAAGAAATAATGGAGATAAATTTCCCTGAATAAAAGAAAAGAAGAAGGAAACGGAAGAGGAGAAGGCTTCATATTGAAAGGGCCAGAGAGTCCCAAAGAGGGGATATAAGGAACAGGCCCACATTAAACATCTAATGAGAAAATGTGAGAATATCAAAAATAAGGAGAAAATTATGGAAGCTCCTAGACAAAAGGGTTGGGTTCTGTATTAATAAGCAAAGACTAGGACCGGCCAAGTGGCGCGGTGGTTAATTAAGCGCTGGCTTCAGATCCCACATATGAGGGCCAGCGGCATTGCCCTCAAAAAATTAAAAATTAAAAATAAGCAAAGACTAGATTAAATTTAGATGTTTCAATAGCAACAGTAGATATTAAGTACTTCAGTTAGAGAAAAGAAAATTCCAGGAGATAATATAAGATGTATCTGAAGTAATAGTCATCGAATACCTTAGTAGATTTTGATGTCATAGAAAGTGGCTAAAAGCAAAGACAAGGAAAAATTACATCCATAATAACCTAGACTTAAAAGTTTAGATTAGGGGTTCTCAACGTGTGGTACCTGGACCAGCAACTGAAACATAAACTCAAGAATTTGTTAGAAATACAAATTTTCAGGGCCCATCCTAGACTTGCTGAATCAAAAACTCTGGGTGAGGGGCCCAGCAAGCTGTGAATTAACAAGCCCTCCACTAAAGTTTGGATGCGCCACTAGAATTAGAGAATCACTGGTCTCAAAGGGTGATTTGGGGGCCACTGGAAACCCTAGAGACCCTCCCTAGGGATCCACAAGGGCAAAACAATTTTCATAATGATACTACAATGGTATTAGCCTTTTCATTCTCATGAGTATACAGAAGAGTTTTCCAGAGGCTAAATGATTTATAAGATAAAGAAAATGAATATAGTAGCCAATATGAGCATCCAGCTGTCTTCTCTATGGCAGATAAAAAGAGGCTGGCAAAATGTGAAACAATGCCACTCTTGTTTGGGAAAATGCAGTTAATTTTTATGAAAATATGTTATCACGTAAAGGGTTTGCTATTATTATTTTTCAATGAATTAATAAATATTTTAAATATTCTCAGCCTTCAATTTTAACAGGTCAAATTTTAATAGATAACTCCCATAAACAAAACGTCTTTGGAGTTCCAAATACTTTTTCAGAGAGAACAGAGGTCTGAGAGGGACGACAAAGTTTGAACCATTGGTCTGGGTGTTATCAGTATCATGGGAGAGTAAAAGATAGAAAACAATGATATGAGAAGAAGGTAACATTTTTGTCTAATGGGAGCAACAGTAATTCAAAGAAAAAGAAAGGATTCAAAAGAAACTTAAAAAGTGGGATAGACTGAAATAAAAAACTTTGCTGGTAAAAACAGGTCCAAGGTATTAACAAATATGTCAAATGGACTAAATATTAGAACTAAAAGACAATGACTGTCAGAGTAGATAAACAAAATGGTACAAACATATGCAATTTACAAGAGACACAAGAACATGCTAATGTTGATAAACAAGAATAGGAAAAAAACGAAACATGCAAACACTGACCAAAAGAAAGCTGGTGTGACTGTGTTAACATCATCCTCATCAGACTGAAGGACTATTAAAGATAAAGATGGACACTTCTTAATGATAAAAAGTTCAATGAAGAAAGATATAACAAATTTCAATTTGTATATACCCAGCTATTTAGCCTCAACCTATATAAAGCCAAAATTGGTAAGACTTACATGCAATATTTATAAATCCAAAAATACGCTGAAAATTTGACAAAAATTGCCACATGCTGGTTTATAAATCATCTCAAAAAATTTCAAAAGATTGTAATAATCTAGAGTATGTTCTCTGAACATAGTAGAAGGAAGTTAGAAATATGTAACAAAATCCCCCTATGTTTGGAAACTGAATAATTCATTTCTAAATAATGAGTGGTACAATCAGCAAAAAAATCACTATGGAAATTAGATAAAAATTTGAAATTACTAATAAAAATATGACATATCCAAAAGTATATGATGAAAATAAAGCTATATTAGATGAAAAAGCATAACATTAAATGCATACATTAGAAAAGAATAAAAGGATGAAAATCAAGTAGTTAAGAATCATGCTTTTAATAAAAGTTAAAGTCCCCCAAAATGTAAAATATTAAAGCTCCCTCAAATGTAAAAGGAAATAATATTTAAAATGATACAAATTCATAAAATCAAAAACAAACAAGCAATAAAGAGCTTCAACAAAGTCACAAATTGATTCAATGAAAAGATTAATAAGATTGATAAACCCCTATCTAGACCAATAAAAAAGTGGAAATATACCAATATCATGAATGTAAAAGTGGATATCATTATAAATAACACAAATATTGAAAAGGCAATATAAAAAATATGATGAATAACTTTATGCCAATACATTTGAAAATTTAGGTTAAATGGACAAGTTCCTATAAAAGTAATAAATACGTTTATACCATGCCAGCTAGTACAAGAAAGTACGGTTTCCAACACTAAACAATAGAGAAAATATAAATAGTGCTACACTCATTAAAGAAATTGAATCTTAATTAACAGATGAAGAAAAACTTGAGGCCCGATTACTTCACTAGAGAATTCTTCTGAACATTTAAGGAAGAAATCAAACTTATTATAGACAAACTTCCAGAGAACAGGAAAAAAAAGGGAACAATTCTAAACTCATTTTTGAAGCCAGTATAATCTCGATAGTAAGTTAAATGCACGAAGGCTTTATAAAAAAGGGAATGTATAGGCCAGTCTCATACTCATGAACATTGATGCAAATATTCTAAACAGAATGTTAGTAAGCCAAATCCAACAACTACACAGAAAGAATAACCAAGTTGTGCTTATTCCCAGTGGGCAAGGTTGGTTCATTCAAACAAAAGTCAGCCAATGTGTTTACCCAAATTAAGGGGATAAAGAAAAGTAAAACAATATAATCACCTCAATAGATGAAAAAAAAAGGTCATAAAATTTAACAATATTTTCATAATGAAAAAAAATCTTTAGCAAACTTCTTTAATCTGAAATAGCAAGAATGAAAGACAGAGGGAGATGGAGGAGAGAGATGGGGGGAGTGGGGAAAGGAAGGAAGGAAGGAAGGGAGGAAGGAAGGAAGGAAGGAAGGAAGGAAGGAAGGAAGGAAGGAAGGAAGGAAGGAAGGAAAGAGAACAAGCCTAGCACACAGGAGGATAGGACAGAAAAATGATTCATAATGCTATAGTTAGTGACACAGCAGTTTGGACTCTGGAGGCAGGAGAGCCTCGCCAGGACAACAGTTTTCCTAGCCCCCCTTTTCATCCCTGGTTCATACCCCTACAGAGAACTCAGGGTCACTTGGATGGGAGGTCCAGTGTGGCCTCCTCACCTTTATACCTACAAATGCCTTGCCCACACTTTGCACAGAGTAGGCACATCATAAGTGTTTGTTAGAGAGTAATTCAGGGCACCGTGATCCCTTTAAGCAACACTAAAAAGCTTTATTATTCTTCCCCACCTCCTACTCATGGGAGTGGAATGTTTTTTGCAAACACTGAGATGCTGAGAGTTAAATCTCTCATCAGAACCATCGTGTGTTGACTTTTCTCTCCCCTGTACCCATTAAATTAGCTTAACAATAATTTCCTGACTGGGGAAGTAATTGGATAGCTTCACTTTCCCAGGTTCCCTCCCTCCTTTTTGGTGTGTTAGTGTGTGTTTTGTTCTTTTCCTTCTCCTGCTCCTCTTGGCCTTCTATCTGATTTGGCTGAGGATTATTTGCACCTTTTCCCATCATTCTCTTGCCTTTATCTCCTTGGAAATATCGGTTAATGAAAGTTAATACGAATGCAAGACCAATTCCACGATTTGAAATGTTCATAGGCTGAAGTCCTGTGCCCAGCATGGATTTTAGATACAAAGAAAAATAACAAAGCGTTTAAAATTAAAAGAAACATAATCTTAACATTCCCCATCCACCATATCTCTGGAAAAACACACATCTTTTGTTTCTGATTCAAAATATTGATTTCCTACAGTTCTCCCAGCTTCGCCAATTCACAGCTTCCTTGGGAAAATCCCCATAACACTGGGGAGCCACTTTATCCTACTTTAGTGAAGGCACTTTTTAGGGAGGCGGCATAGAAAAATGGAAAAACAGAATGTTTAAGACCTGGGTTTTACATTCTTTGTGTGATTTATAAACTATTTTATATGCTTTGTTTATATATAATTATATAACTATACTACAAAATTACATTACAAAATTGATAAATTATTTTACATAATTGTGAATCCTGAGCCACCCTGAAGGGCCTAATCCCTTCAGAGCCTTTAGTTCTGCTAATATTGGATGTCTAATTACCTTGAGAGAGGGGCAGCACACTGAGAGCTCCCTGTGGAAATTTCCTTTTCCAGTGGACAGCCAGGAAGATTTCTGGATCATAGGAAGACATCACCACTTCTGGCTCCCCTCCCAAAGGACAATCAGATAAGGGGACTTTTCTCCCAACTCCGCTTATTGAAATGATAACCAGCAAACACCTTGTGCCCCCCTCCCCCCGCCCCCAGCCCTTGGGCTGCTGTAAGTCCTAACATCATCTTTATGATTGTACACCACTGGGAAAGGCACAGTGGCCTCCTGGCTGCTTAATGTGACAGCATGGGGACACCCTCTCTCCTCTGCTTTCTTTGAGCTCGGTGCACTTGAAGTCAGGTTCCTGAAGGAGGTCTCGGAGGGGGATATGCAATGGGTAGGCAAGTTGCCACTAATGCTTCCTCAGCTCTCTTCGTTTCTTCCTCGTTTGGGGATGCTGCTACAACTTCCAACCCCCTCTCTCACAAACGGAAGCCTGGTGTGGAGGGTAGGTTTTTAAAGCTGTAAGTAGCTCTCTCTTAAGTACACAGTCTTATCTTCCAAGGAAAGGGTATGCTAACAAGCCCAGGGTGGTCCCTGCTTGGTCTTCACGGATTTGGCTTCCCATCAGGAGCCGGAGGTGTAGAGAAAGAAGGGCTGGTAACTCGGAGTGCAGAGGGGAAGGACAGCTTGGTTTCCATGTAATCGGCACAGAGGGAATTTTGAAGCCATGATCCTTTGCTCAGCTGCTTTGTAACAGATAGTCTACTTGTTTTAGAGCAAAGGGATTTAGGGCTTTCCAAAGGGTTGACAGGTCGTGGAACATGTCGCCACTGCAGGCTACAGAATCATGTTGTCTAGAAACTTGAAATAATACAAACAATGATTATAGAATCCCCATGCCACTTGGAAAAGGGATGTGGTAAGAAGAAAATGAGATCCTATCAGTGAATCACTTAGAAAAGTGACAAGGTTAAGGACCCATAATAGTGACCATAATTGCCCCTATTGGGTAAATTTTATGTTTATTTCCCTATGTTATTCCTCATCAGTGGTAACAAGGCCTTGCTATTTTGTCAACAGTAACTCTTCCAAAGTCATCAATATATCTTACTTCTGTTATGGTATCATTGTCCTCATGTCCTTGGGCATATTCATTCATTCATTCATTCATTCATTCATTCATTCAATAAACATTTATTGAATACTTATTATGTATCAGGCCATGCATTAAATAGGAGGCTCATAGTTGGGCAAGGTGCTTACAATCGAGGTGTAGAAATAGACACATGAACAACCAACTCAAATATAAAGCAGAGAGAGAAAAGTCAACACACTCGTGTAACGAAGCATAAGGTGAGGAGGCCGTACACAGCACAGCTAAGGAGGGAGCGGAGTGGCCATTTGCAACTGGAAGGAAGAGGGAAAGGGGCAGAGAGAAGCAGGGACGCTTGCGCTGCCTTTCTAACTGAATGAGGACTCAGTGTCTGCCAAGTCATAAAAGGAAGAGGGGAGAGGTCAGTCCAGCAGCCTGAACACAGTCGGCAAAGCCACAGAGCCATGAGTCACCAAGAAGTGTTAGTACCACTGCAAGTAATGTGTGTGCCTGGAACCAGGAAGTAGGGGGGTTCAGGCAGCAGGAGGGAAGGAATAGGCTGAGACCCCATCGCGAAGGACCTTGCTTGCCTGGGTACGCCCACCCCTCTGCAGCCAGACAAAGAGAGGCGGCCTGCCAGATGCGAAGGGGAAGCTGGAGGCACAGTAAAGACAGAAACCCCATTATACAGGCCTCCAGCGGTGAACCTTAAACAGCCTAGAGAAACTCCTTTGCACAGG
Source organism: Aselliscus stoliczkanus (assembly GCA_033961575.1). Lineage (NCBI taxonomy): Eukaryota > Metazoa > Chordata > Mammalia > Chiroptera > Hipposideridae > Aselliscus > Aselliscus stoliczkanus. The sequence continues at coordinate 27,746,949 of CM066739.1, forward strand.
CACAGGTCCAGTTCTAAAACTTGGACTTTTGTTTTTGCTGCAGGACGGGATTTGGAGAGCACGCAACGCTCAGTATTGAAACTCTCTGTTTGGAAGGAAGAACCGCTGCCCATCTGGGAAAGGTTAGGGTCAAACATATAAATGAGCGGAGCACAACACATTCCTCTGACACTCTGTCTGTGACGTCAATCGCTGCTGGGTTTGGACAGAGGCGGCTCTCTTGTGCAGTAGTCAGGGACCCATTAACTTTGCCCAGTGCCTGAGTGTTTATGTGGAAAATGTGAGGCCAGGAAGTTTCTCCTAATTATGATTTGGAGGTTGTCAAGTAACTGTTCTTTAACAGTAAGTTTCTGTCTTTCCTACCTTCCCAGCTCCACTCGTTTCCTATTTTCTCTCTTGTAGCAGTTTTCTTTCTCTCTCTTTGTCTTTCTTTGTTTCTTTCTCTCTCTCTCTCTCTCTCTCTTTCCCTCTCCCTCCCCCCCACTTTCCTCCCCCCCAACTATTACATTCACTCTTTAATAAAAAAGAACTATATTTATTTCCGTAGTTTCTCTGAGTCACGTCCTCCCTCTACGTTCTAGATCTTGCTACTGATTCCTGTTGCCTACCCCTCACCTCAGGGCTGTGGGCGCAACTGGAAAATCAACTCTCAGGTCTCTTACAGTGTTTTGACTATCAACTTTCTTTTCTTCCAAACTTCAGGGAGCAAGCTGCACTCTGCATGGGCATTGTGGCTTGTTCCCAAAGCCACATCAGAAGGAGACAGGAAACTGAGCCAGCATCATCTCTCACCCCCTCAAGTATCAACCAAATCTAAAGAAAAGGCCTGGAATTTCCCCCTCTCTTCTTACCTTCATCTGATTCCCAACACTTCCAAGGCCGTTATCACCCACCCCAAATAATAACTTGGAGAACTAGAGGTCTACTGGTAATTACCATTATCCTACTTAATTCTGGGCCAAGGTGAGGCTCCCAGCACTCCACTGCCAGTGCCAGGGGGCAAAAATCACAACAGCCTCATATAACGAGCAGGTACACACATACAGATCGGTCACTTGAAGAATTATTGACAGCACACTTTAAGCCCATGACTAATTTTGTATTTGCTCCACTACTTTCCACCACCGCCTGCTATCACCCTCTTTCTCCATAAGTACTGCTGAGAGAAGAGAAGAACCAGGAATACACTTGGAAAACACAAGCTCATTTTTAATACCAGCTTCCGCAAACATGAACTGAAAGTAAATAAGCAAAAAAAAAAAAAAGTATTAAAATTAGGTTGATGGTAACCATTTTCAGCGCCTCTTGTAATTGCAGAAGTCAAACATGACTTGTATTCCTCTTTTGTTATTGGTATATATAGTATTACAATTTTAATAGAAGTTTTTCCTTTCTTATAATATATATACCTTTTTTGGCACCCCCCTGTATATGTGTATATGAGTGTCGGGGGCGGGTGTAGAGAGAGAGATGTATACATAGACACATAGACAGATGCTCATTATCTAATTTTTTAAAAATTACTTTGCATTGATATAACATTAATTATAACATTTATTGTTACATATTATGATTTACATTAAATGTTACATATTAAGTGCAATATTGTATCTTCAGTAAATTGCTTGGTATTTTTAATATATATATAAAGCATAAAGATGCTGACAGAGAGAGAGAGAGACAGAGAGAGAGAGATCCTCATATTTATGTAATCATTACCTAGATATAGGGCATTTCCATCACTTAGAAGTTTCCTTCATGCCCCTCCAGTCGTACCTAACCCCCAGTCGTAACCACTATTCTGACTTCTAGCAGACAGATAAATTTTACCTGCCTTACTTATCATATAAATTGAATCATAGAGTCTGTATTCTTTCGTGTTTCGCTTCTTTTACTTAACATAATGTTTGTGAGATTTCCACTTACCATTAACAACATGTAGTTTGTTCTTTTTCATTGCTGTGCAGTGTTTCCTTTTGCGGATATACCACAATTTATCCATTCTACTGTTCAATCACTCAATTTTGAAAATATTATTTGCTCCTTAGGATGATCCTAACTATTCCTTCCCTTCAGTCAGGTACCAACTACATGACTGTGTATTCTACACCAGTGACTTGCAACCTCAGTTGTATGTTAGAATTACTTGAATAACTTTTGCCTTACTTAGGGCTTTTTGCTATAGCATGATGTTCATGGGGATTATGGATACCTATTTGGGAAGACATATCTCCCCAGAATTTCTCAGAAGATTGAAGGATTTATTTATTTTGATTGAGACTAGAGGAGTTAAAATGTAATTGAATTATTCAGTGTATAGGTAGCATAGCACAGGTATGAGAATAACGACCATGTTAATGATGATACTGCTGACAGGCCTTACAAGCTGAAGCTTCCTGTATTCTAGGCATTGTGCTAAGCACCCTACAAATGCACTAATGGGCTCACTATTGGAATCCCAGTACCTAGCACAATGGCTGGCACATAGTAGGTGCTCAAAATATACGAAGTAAATTTAATTGAGTTCTCACAACAATCTTTTGCAGCAGGCATCTTTATCTCTATTTTAGAAAAGAAGAAAATGGAATATCGGAAAATTTTAAATTTGCCCAGTTACCCAGCATAAGTGTGGGGAAAGTAGGAATCAAGTCCAGGTTTTAAACACCCTACTAATATATCTTTGGATGAACTAAATGGCTTTTCTGGTGAGGGAGGGGTAGAGGAGTGTAGTGCTGATTCCAGATGGGAGTGACCTGGGGGGTGAAATCTTAAAGAAATTCAGGCACAAGGAAGGTGTGTGGTGCTTACTCTCATTGATTATACTATGGACAGAACATTTTGATAACTGGTATGAGAGGGATGAGGACACTGATTCAGCTTCATCACCAACTCTTTAAGTTGGTTTCCGTATCTCTAATTTATAAGTGAAAAACTGAGGCTTTGGGACACTAAGTGCTATAATTCACCAGGAGTCATACAGGAAGTTGTGTAACCACAATTCTAAACCAGGTCTCTCTAACTTCAGAGTCCATTTTTTTTTTTTAAAGATTTTATTGGGGAATTGGCGGAGGGGAACAGCGTTGGGGAATCGGGGAAGGGGAACAGACAAGTTGCTGTCCTTTTGTTCTTCACCTTAGTTGCGGAGGATGTTGCTTCACTGTTGGTATCGTCATTGCGCTCTTCCCAGATGAGGCAAATCGGTAGCTGACCTCTGGATGTTGCTCACCGCGGCTATTGGCAGCTCACTCTTGGCTGCCAGCTGCTCACACTGGCTGCAGGCCACTCACTGTAGCCTATGGCAGCCCACTGCAGCAGGGGCTGCAGCCCACACCATCACCGGGGTTCGCACAGCCCAGCTCCAGGTGGAGCTGTTGTTAGCTGTAGAGGGCAGTGTCACTGGCCCTCATGTGGGATCCGAACCCGGGCCGCTGGCATCCCAAAACCAGTGCTTAACCAATGCGCCACTCGGCCGGCCCCATTTTTTTTTTTAAACAGCGTTGGGGAATTGGGGAAGGGGAACAGACAAGTTGCTGTCTTTTTGTTCTTCAGTCTAGTTGAGGAGGATGTTGCTTCACTGGCCCATGTTGGTATCATCATTGCGCTCTTCCTGGATGAGGCAGGTTGGTCGCCGGCCTCTGGATGGTTGCTCACAGCAGCTCTTGGCAGCTCACACTGGCTTCCAGCCGCTCACGCTGGCTGCGGGCCCCTCACTGTAGCCTATGGCAGCCCACTGCAGCAGGGGCTGCAGCCCACACCATCACCAGGGCTCGCACAGCCCAGCTCCAGGTGGAGCTGTTGTTAGCTGTAGAGGGCAGTGTCACTGGCCCTCATATGTGGGATCCGAACCGGGGCCGCTGGCATCCCCAAAACCAGCTCCTAACCAATGCGCCACTCGGCCGGCCCTCAGAGTCCATACTCTTTATCCTGTACCCTCCTGAAAACGGGTGAAGGTGTGGAAATGGACAGGGACGGGGCAGCCTCTGTCGTCAGATCTATAAGAAGGTTATGGAAGGTAGAAGAAAATAGAAATTGAGATATATAAAAAATAACAGCTTATGTTTATTGAGAACAGATGATGTGCTAAAAGAGTTTATTAAGGGTTTTTCATGAATCATCTAATTAATACAACAACCTCTGAAGAAGGAACTATTTTTATTTGCACATTATAGATGACTCACTGAGGCTTAGAGAGGTCAAGTAGCTTACCCAAGTTCGCACTGTTATTACATGGCCAAGCCAAGATTAGAAGTCTACCATTTGGCTCTCTGTTGCATGATCTCAACCTCTATGCTGCACTGCCTCTTGAGGAAAAGACAAAGACCATGTGGGCAAAAGCAATGCCAAGGAAAAGCACTAGGATGCTGTGCGATACACAGAGCTTAAGAAAACACTGGTGGTTGGTCCAAGCCTAACCAAGCCTGAGTGTTCAATGTGTGTACCCATGGCCATGACCTAAAGCTGAGATATGGACCTAGAGACTAAATGGAATTCTCCACTTTAGAGATGTTAGATGTAGCATTCCTCACGACCACCACACACTCACATAACATGTTGCTCATATAGCTGGCATGGCTCTTAACACATTACAGTATCACTATCTATGATGCATAATTTTATATGTCAATTGTACTGGGCCACAGTGCCCAGATATTTGGTCAAGCATTATTCTGGATGTCCATTGGATGAGAGTAACATTTAAATTGATGGACCTTGAGTAAAGCAGAGTACTCTGCATAATGTGGGTGGGCCTCATCCAATCAGCTGAAGGCCTTAATAGACAAAGACAGGCTTTCCTAGAGCAATAAGGAATTCTGCCAGGAGTCCCAGTCTTTGTGCTGGGACTGCAGCTCTTCCTATGTTTCCAGCCTGCCTGTCCACCCAGCCTAAGCCAATTTCTCAAAATAAGTCTCTCTCTATATAGGTATAGATATATAGATATCAGCAACTAATTCTTTTAGCTTACAAATGATAAGATAAACAGAAAAGTCCATGTATAAATAAAAGAATGCATTTTAGAACCATGAGCTGAAGGAACTAGTTTAGCCATAGAACAAGGAAAACATTATATTATATATACACATGCCACTGGTCTGTTTCTCTAGAAAACCCTGACTAATACACTATCTGTCCTTTGTCTGCCTCCATAGCTAAACGGAGAGTACTTTGAAGGGAGTGAGCATGGCTATACACCTCTCTTACCCATGGGCCTAGCTCTACGCCTGACATAGAGTAAGTACTTTTAAAGTGACATATATGAAATTGAAATTATTAATGTTATTGATTATCCAGTTAAAGGGAAGTATGAAAATCACTTTTACAATAAGTAAAATAAAAACCTTTCATTGCCTAGAAATTTCTACACCTTTTTAGTTTTCCCTAAAATAAGCTTTTTTAAGGAATTAAAAAATTCAGCAACTAATTCTTTTAGCTTACAAATGACAAGCTAGACAGAAAAATCCAAGTGGAAATAAAAAAGATGCACTTTCAAATGATGAGCTGAAGGAACTAGTTTAGCAGTAGATCAAGTAAAAACAAGAACAAGTGAGGGAAACTGGAAAGACTAGATTGTACAATTTTTAATTATTTCAAGGATTAATTGTGTTAAATGCATATCAGTGCCATAAGGCATAAGTTCTGTAAGCCAAAAGGAGAAGTGGCATGATATATTGAGAAAAAGATTAACAATTAACACAGAAAAAACATAACCAATATAATATATATATTTTTTAGCTGAACCATGCTGCCACCTTTTGGCAGCTCAGCAGCAGCTCAGCTCGGGTTGGGCATCGAACTGCTGTTGCTCGAACTCAGCTCGCACTCTTAAGTGAGCTCTTAAACCAACTGAGATACTCGGCTGGCCCTAAAAGTATATATATTTTTTTGGTTTAGAGAAGATAATTTTTTTCGCATACTTTCAGAAAATATTTAGATTACACGAATTAAAATATTTAAGCCTAAAATGAAAACTATGAAACAAAGGTTTAAATAATACATCAATGGAAGGATAAGATTAAGAGGATTTCTTGTAGAAATTAGTAGTAGTCATATACCAGGAATCAAAAATAAGCTCAAATAATTAAAATGCCCACATTAAAAAGGAACAAAGGAAAGACCTATAGCATTCACAATAAAAGCAAAGAAGATCACTTCCTTAAAATATATGAGAAAACCTCAGCTCTCCATACTTACTGAAGGTGCAAATCAAATTTGTAAAAATATGCCACTAATTTGCAGCCAGAACTTTCAAAATTGATGGGTGGAGCAGTGAATTAGCAATAAGTAATTTAATGTGGCTGTTGCACAGGGGCAGAGTGGCAGGAAATAGGACTAATACTTTCTGGTTTTCCTCTCTTTCTAAGCTTCCTGGCTGAAATCTTATCTGCGTATGCTTTTATGCATCATTATGTAGATGGAACTGGATTGTGAATGCCCTTAAATGCCAAGAGAAGGGGTTTAGATTTCATTCTCTAAGTAGGCAATGCGAGTCCCTTCAGAGGTTGTCAAGGGGAAAAATAGCATGGTTGAATCTGTATGGTTGGTGGGTTGAAGCAAAGCAAATATGATGTCTGAGGATATATTAATGAGATCCAATAAATGTTCATTCTATACTTATTGGGTGTCTAATATGAGCAATGCTCTACCCTCTGTGCTAAGAAATAAATGTAAAGAAAATATATAAAATTCCAACCTTTATGGATGTAATTGTCCAGTGATAATATTTCTGTAGTCCATGGAAGAGTGTAATTAAATCAAAGGAGGAACCCAAGAACCTGAGAATATTTGAGCATCAGCAATGACTTGGCATAATCCTCTCACATTTACAGAAAATGAAGATGATGCTAAGAAAGGATCTGACTCCTAATTTGAGTTCGGCATCCATATATTCAGATATGGACTACCATGTTAGATTTGGGGATCTAACTTTAAGCATAAGGTTTGTATTTATCTTAGACTTTCTAATCATTAAGAAATAACTCAAAGGAGAGTTTTGAAAAAGTATGCAATGTTGCTTTTTTTTTTACCTTAAACACAGATATATGTAGATGTACATAGAGATAGACATTTGATTTGAATGGTAGCATGATGATGTAGAAGACCACACACAGATAAGATGTCATCCAGGAAGCTTAGAGAGAAAAAAAAAAAAAACCTGGAAAGTAAGAGCATAGGAACATCAGTAATTTATAGCATGGCAACATACATAGGCAACAGCAGATATCTGAATGCCAGAAAAAATGTACTCTGAAGATTGAAAGTTCCAGTTGTAAATTTTGTCTAAAATTAATTATTTAAACCCATTTAATTATTTAAATTAAATAAAATTACTTAAATAATTTTATTGTCTCATAATTTTCATTTTAGTCTTAAATATTTTAATTTGTGTAATCTAAATATTTTCTGAAAGTATACAAAAAAATTATATTCTCTAAACTAATAAATAGATACTGTTGGTTATGTTTATTCTATGTTCATTTGTTAATCTTTCTCTCAATATGTCATGCAACTTCTATTAGCCTGTTGAACTTATACCTTATGGCATTAATATGCATTTAACACAACTAATCCTTGAAATAATTAAAAATTGTACAATTTAAATAACCCATTATTGAAAAATTAATCCAAGTGCATTTTTGTATGTTCTAGATGTCCACTTGACCACTGAGTTCTCCCATGCAATTTCAGGGCCATTTCTGCATTTGTGATGATTATTGTATTGGTACTAAGTGGAGGCCAAATGACCACACAGAGCACTGTTGAAAAGATGACTTTCAGTTATGCAAACAGAAAAAGTGATCATAGAATTGAGACATCACTTGGAAGTTATGGAAAAAGGTAAGTTTCGTACAACAGTTACATACTGTATGATTCCACTTATACAAGGCACTTTGAATAGTCAAATACATACAGAGAGAAAGTAGAATGGTGGTTGTCAGGCACTGGGCACTGGGGGAGGGCGATGGGGAGTTTTGTTTTTTTTTAACAGGTATTAAATTTCAGTTTTACAAAAAGAAAAGTACTGAAGATGGGTGGTGGTGTGGTTATACAACGTTATGAATGAATTTAATACCACTGAACTATACCACTATATAGGTAGAGATGGCAAATTTTATGTTATAGGGTCTGACAATTAAGTTTGCGAACTTGTTGCACCCTTTTTGATATCAGAGGGATTATTCGTTATGAATTTGTACCAACTGTACATACACTTAACCAAGTTTACTATTTGAAAGTACTGAAAAGGCTGTATAAAAAAGTTAGATGACCTGAACTTTTCGCCAACAATTATGGCTCTTGCATCACAACAATGTACCAGCTCCCACAGCACTGTCTGTGAGGGAGGTTTTAGCTAGTAAGCAAATATCTGTATTGGAACACCCTCCTTACTCACCTGATCTGGCCCCCAATGACTTCTTTCCTTACCTAAAGATAAAGGAAATATTGAAAGGAAGACATTTTGATGATATTCAGGATCTCAAGGGTAGAATTATACAATGACAGCTCTGAAGGCCATTCCAGTGAAAGAGTTCCAAAGTTGCTTTGAAGGGTGGACTAGGTGCTGGCGCAGGTGCATAGCTTCCCAAGGGGAGTACTTCAAAGGTGACTGTAGTGATATTCAGCAATGAGGGATGTAGAACTTTTTCTAGGATGAGTTCTCAAACCTAATTGTCTGACCGTGTATGTATTTTACCACACTAAAAAAAAAAAAAATGCTGGAATAAGATTGCTAAACTGGATACAAAACCAGTTAATTCCTAAAGTATAATAAAACCGTAATCTTTGTGGTAATAATCCTCTCTATTGGACAAAATCATTTGTGTAATATCAGCTTTCTACAAGTTTCAGCCTTATTTTACAAAGCCTGGGCCCTAACGAATGATAAATAGTATGTTGAACGATAACCAGTTTCCTGTGGACAGGCTTATATGAGTTCATTCTCTATGTGTAATTGAATGTACATGTGGTCATTCTTTCTGCCATATTTCTAAGTTTTGGGTGATCTTTTTTCTTTTCTAAAAAATTATTTATTTATTTTTCAGTTACACTTGGCATTCAATGTTATTGTATATTGGCTTCAGGTGTACAGCATAGTGGTGAGACATTTATATAATTTATACAGTGATCCCCCTGATCAGTTTAATACCCATAACAGCATACCTAGCTGTTGCAACCTTATTGACTATATTCTCTATGCTGTCTCTTCCACATTCCCGTGACTATTTTGTACTTACCAATTTGTATTTCTTTCTTTATTTTATTTTATTTTTGAGGGCAGTGTCACTGGCCCTCATATGTGGGACCGGATCCAGGGCCGCTGGCTTCCCAAGCCAGAGCTTAACCACTGTGCCACTCGGCCGGTCCCCAATTTGTATTTCTTAAGCAGGTACAGTTTCTACCATCAAGTAGCTATCGTGTGGTGACACAATCATCACAATATCAAACAATCACCCAAGTAAATGTAGATTTAGACTGTGTTAAGTGCTATGAAAGAGAAGTATGTGATGGAGATGAGCACTTACAACAGGGATTTATATAATCAGGAGGCTGGGAAGGCATCCATGAGGAAGGAGACATTGGGGGGACACTTGAATGGTGATCAGGGGTTAACCAGTCAGGTCCTCTTCTCTTCCCAGTCCACACATTTCCTCATAGCTTTGAATATGTATAAGCCTATTTCTCCCATATGAACATAGCTAGCCTTTTCTCTCCTCTAAAATCCAGACTGAGAATGAGCTTGAGGAGCACAGAGGCTCTTACATTTTCACGTTCAAAGCAGAGTTCTCAGTCTGTTCCCACAGCATCTGCTCCCCTCCCCCACCCAGCCTTCCCATTTTCATAAGTGGCACCACGGTGCACACAGTTGATCAAACCAAAATTTTAGGAAAGCACCCCTGATGCTTCTCTTTCCCTCACTCCCCTCTCCCTAAAGCAGTTATCAGTTAACATGGCCAATTCTGCTCTCATAACACGCCAAATGCCAGCAAGGCGTGCTTATTCCTGTTTTAAAAATGAGGACACTGGGGCCGGCCAAGTGGCACATTGGTTAAGAGCTGGCTTGGGACACCAGCGGTCCCAGTTCAGATCCCACATGTGAGGGACAGTACCCTCTACAGCTAAGATGGTGAACAACAGCTGGAGTTGGGCTGCTGTGAGTCCCTGGGGATGGCATAGCTGCAGCCCCTGCTGCAGTGGGCTGCCATAGGCTACAGTGAGTGGCTGGCAGCCAGTGTGAGAGGCCAAGAGCCACTGTGAGCAGCCATCCAGAGGCCGGCAACAGATCTGCCTCACCCAGGAAGAGCGCAATGACAATACCAACATGGGCCAGTGAAGCAACATCCTCCGCAACTAGACTGAAGAACAAAAAGAGAGCAACTTGTCTGTTCCCTTTTCCCAGTTCCCCAAAGCTGTTCCCCTCCCCCATTTCCCCAATAAAATTTAAAAAAACAACAACAAAAAAACAAGGACACTGAGCCCCACAGGGGTTAATCAGCCAGCCCAGTAACACATATACTAGGTTAAGAGGTGACACCCAACCCAGATCTCCAAGGCTTGTACTTTTATCCCACTAGACTAGGCCATTCTAGGTTACAGGTTCAAAGCAGCAAATCAGAACTTAGAAGGTTATAGGTAGATGCCCAAAGGATAAGAAAAACAAAACATTAAAACCACTATTCACCCTTGAAGGGGGATACAGGAAAACACCGTAAATACGACAGAAGAACTCAAAACCCTCTGAGGTCATTGAGCAGAGGGCCAAACAGGAGCAAACAGACACATACCTGAATCATAACTGATGTGAGCTACCCTTCTTCTTGTACAAGCTGGAATCAGGCCAAGTCACCAAGCAAAAGTTAAATTAAGTTGGGCCGGCCAAGTGGCTCAGTTGATTAAGAGCTCACTCAAGAGTGCGGCGAGCTCTGAGCAACAGCATTGCCGGTTGGATTCCGGGCCCGAGCTGAGCTGCCGCTGAGCTGCCAACAGGTGGCAGGATGGCTCAGCCAAAAAAAAAAAAAAAAAAAGTTAAATTAAGTTTAGTTTCCCCACTTTAGGGTAGCAGTAAAAATTAGAAGGAATTTAGGAATGGTTTCTAACAAGTACTTAATATAAAAGATTTGGTGCTGGAATACCTGTATTAATTCGACAGATTTTTACTGGGTGTCTAATATGTGCAGTATGCCTAGGCAGTATTCTTGGCATTGGGGATGCAACAGGAAAAAAAAAAAAAGAAGATCAAAATCCCTAATCTGATAGAGCTTAAATTTTAGTTGATATGAATCGTGTATAAAATATCTAAGTGTCAGAGGAACAGACTACTTTGTACCATGCTTTCACTATTAATTTGAAGTCCTCTGTACACCTTGTAAGTCTAAGCTAAATATACGAGTATTTATGAATTAGTCAATGTGTTCTTTTCTCTCCTGGTAGAGCACAAGTCATGCCTTCAATTCTTGCAAGTCACCACAGCATTCAACTCAGTTTGGGGCCCCATACACAATCTGAACTCAATCAGTGTTGTGCTAGGCTCCATGAGAGTAAAAGGGGAGACCATGTTCCTGCACGTTGCATACAGGACTAGGGAACTGTGAGCCCATTTGGATCAAGAAAGGGAAGCCCGTAGAAGGACCAGTGCCCAGACTCAGTCTCCAGCTAACATGTGGGAAAGTTACATAACTGCCCTTTCTTGTTCTTTTCATCTCCCCAACTCAGCTGTAGTTGAAGTGTCAGATGTTAACCCTTGCTTTTGCATACATAGCTCTGTCTGCTTTGGGCTTGCCCCTGCTGCTACTGCTCTCAGGAGTAAAGGAAGACTCTGGGTTAACGTAGGGCCTCCAGGTCCACTGACCTCTCAGCTTAGAGTCGAGGTCCCACTTTCTTCTTAGAGACCTGCCCCTTCCCTTTTCCAGCTGCCAAAGAAACAGACTGCTCCTGTCAGTTTTCAGAAACTACAGTCTTTTGATGGTGCAAGAAGTTGGACTGTGTTTTGGTACAAGCTTCAGAAAGCTCTGGGGATCCTCTGATGAGATCAACAAAAATGAAGGGTTAGGAGGGAGTGGGAGGGGTGGACTGTTAGATCCAATATCAGATCCCACCACTGACTGCTTTAAACAAGGGCTATCAGAGGAAGCCCTTGCAATCTGAGCTGTATGAAATTGGAGATCCTACTTACTTTCTGCCTCTTCCAACGAGACAAGCCCTCCACACAGCAAGTGAATGAATGGCAAGTGTGTGGCCAGTTCTTTCTGAGCTGGAGGGTTTAGCAAAGCAGCTGTGGGGAGTATGAAGGAGGGCGTGAAGGGAATTTGGAAGGAGTGGGCTGAGCAAGGAGACTTTCCACCCCTGAATTTGTAGTGCTGATTGGAACAACATTGGCTGGGAAATTGGCTGGGAAAATATTGGCAGAGAAAGCAGGAGGGCTCACTGTTTCCCAGCCTTTGCACTCGTCTGTGGAGTCAGTGATGAGAGGGCGGAGCTTTGAAGCAAGATTCTCCCACCCTGCTCCCCACCCAGGGCCTGGGGGAGGAGTTGGGTGGATACTGCAATCTGGAAACAGCCAAAATCTAGTTGCTGTTTGGCTCTCCACTAGCAGGGAAATGTGAGCTGTCTGTTTTTTATTGCATTGCTCTTACCACATCAGCCTGTTCTTTATTGGAAGCGGTTCCATTTCCAAGAAACCTGTTTTGCGTCTCCTCCCTTGCAGTCTTCCCTGGGCCTCGCCTCCTCCCTCTCCCACCCCCGCCCTCACCCTCTCACCCCTAACCCCACCTACTACTGCCTTCACTCCTTTCCTATCTAGGAAAGAAACAGCTACATGACCCGAGCTAATACCAGACTTAGAAAATAAAAAGATTAAAGCTTGGTCAGTGACTGCACCAGATGGCAAAATATGACTCCCCTGCCTTTGTCTTGTCTGGGTTACTACCCTTTTGCCTATGTTGTTAAAGGGACAACAGGCCTCAGTCTATGCTGTGGTCATAAGTCAGAGACTTGGCAGAAGCACCCAGTGTGTTTGCACGTAGGACTCCTTGTGAGACCCCTGGATGCCCAGTTTGAAAAGCAGGATAAAACAAGACACCTGGAGGAGTTCAGCTCCCACTCCAATGCCATCTCGCTCAGAACTCAGGGATGTGTACAGAATGTTGACTATCCTCTTGTTATTGGGGACCCAGGGATGTTCTTAGCCAATGAGGATTGGCTGGAGGGCCTGTTTCTCCCTCAGGTGTCACTTAGTGAGACCATGGGGATCCCACTGTATCTCCACAGGTCTCATCACATGCACTTTTTTCTATTGTTATTCCTTCTTTCAGTGTCCCTTTCATTTCCTCTCGCCACACAATTTTTCAGTGTTCCCATTTGTCCCTAGAGGCTCATTCATAATGACTGGTTGAAGGGCTTACTAATTGTCACCTCCTCAGTGTGAGAAACCATTTCACCCTGAGTTCTCTGAGGTCTCCCTGACCTTAAACTTTAGAGAAGATTACCTCAACTCCTTTCTCTTTTATGCTCGTGGAATACCAAAGTCCACTTCAAATTTTCTGTGAATTTCTTAAGAGACAAAAAGTCAACCCTGGTTTTCAACTCCTGATTCAACTGAGATAGTTAATGGTGTGGGTTGTTGATCCTGCACCTGCCATGCTATTGCTTTCTATTCCAGAGTCATCCAGATAAGATCCTGGCACCTTCCTCAGTTTAAAAACAACAGTTCTCAGCAGGCCCATGTGTGGGAGTTAGATCGAGAGGATTATATCAAAGCAACACACACAGCTTCAAATTACATATAGATGTCCCTTTTTGTGAAATAGTCAAACCATACTTGGAGATTTTTCATAGACTCTGTGACCCCATGAGGCCTCAGCTTCATCCCATTTCACCATCCCCTCGTCTTCCTTCCATCTCTCCTCTCCCTCGCCAACTTGTCTGATTAGTCTTTGTCATTTTGAAAGGACCGTCCACATTAATAGACCCGCCTTTCTTAGAAAGTAGTTGCAGGATTTTTTGAAAAGTGTTTAATTGCAAACTATTTAAAAGATTTAGAAAAGTACAGAAAATAATGTCCCTGATAATATTTTTAGATATAGATGTTGAAATGTTGCCATTTTTGTTTCAGTGCCCGCCCTCTCCTCCCCCACCATAAAATAAAATCCTTCCAATACAGCTAAAGCCCAGGCCCACCCCTTTTCTTCCCTGCCACCCTCCCTAAGGTTAAGCGGTATTCAAGAGTTATTGTATCATTCCCATGCATGTTTCTTTTCACTTTTACTATATATGAACATTTCCACAAACACTGTACAGTATTGTTTGCAGTGTTTAAAAATATTTGCTTAAGGGCCGGCCGAGTGGCGTGGTAATTAAGCGCTGGCTTGGGAAGCCAGCGCCCCTGGTTCAGGTCCCACATATGAGAGCCAGTGACACTGCCCTCAAAACAAAACAAAACAAAACAAAAATATTTGCTGAAGTGGCATATTGTACTGGATGGTGAGAATGCACTTTATGAGCAACAACAACATTTTATCGTACTCTGGGTTCTCTTTCTTCCAATCTCAGCCTTGAGCCCAGTGGCCCAGCATCTTCTGAATGAATTGCATGAAAAATTAATATCCTCTAAGTCATCAATAATCAAAGTATGCCACATTAAGAGGTAACCCAAGGTAGGTAATATTGTATATATTTAAATGTTTAATAAGAAACTTCAATGAATATAGATAACTTCAAACACAGGTGCACTGTTTCCTAGAAGAAGCGGGCAGGGGGTGGGGGGCAGCCTTCATAAAAACCTCATTAAAGAGCCTTCTAACCCCAAGGCACAATTTATATCTCCCTTCACATAACTCACCATGACTCTGATTTCACTGGGATCTCCTGAGACTGAAGTTCTTAATCCATAGCCTCCCATTCCCAAAACTGCTGACTTCATGGATGAGTGCAGCCTCTCTTCTTCTACCACCCTGAGTTCACCCCTCAAATGTGAAGACGAGTACCTGATGTCATTGTCTCCGGAGCAGCCGAAGACACCAACAGTCATTTGGTTTAATGGGTAGGGTCCACATCCCTAGGGCATTATTTATTCTGCCAAGTGGTAAAGGAACAGAATTGGAAAAAACAAATGGTCTGAACTACTGGTTGCACCTTTTTGGAGGGCAGAAACCTCACCTAAAGTGATAGTGCTAGGAACTCTCCCAATCTCCTTCGCTACCCTGAACTGCAGTAGAGTGGCCATATAATTTATCACCCAAATTCTTACAACTTGAAAGTCCAAGGTGACATTATTAATAATTATGCCAGGTTAACAGGCATAGACAAAGACCACCCTTGGCCTACCAGGATGTATGGTTAGCCCAACTCAGCAATCCTGTGTAAAAGTCAACATGGTATCACCTCCAGGAAGGCACCTCAAGTGACATATCACCCTGCACTTCAAGGAATGATCCCCTTGCTTCCTCTCCCAGCGTAAGTCTCAGAATGGATGAGTCCATTCTCTTACGCAGAAGGTGAAGGCCCGACATTCATATAGTTAAGTTCAGGGAGAAGAGACAACTTTTTAGCAGAGAGTAAATTGATTCATTTTTCCTTTCTTTTTTTTTTTTTCTTTCTCCATTGGAATAAAATGTAGGCCAACTCTTCCTCCACAGTCCTCTAAAAGTTTGCAAAGAATTTACAACATACATCAGACCAGTATAAATCAGGGGAGGAAGGAGACGTCACCAAGAGTTTAGAACTGTGGCTCTGAGACAGAGCCCACTTGGTGTCAACGGCAGTGTTTGGAAGGTGACCAGATAGTTCCAGGAACAAGAACACGAATTTGAATATTAGACAAACTTGGGTTTCAGTCTCAGCTTCATCACTGTTCACCATGGACCTTAGACAAATGACTTGTCTGAACCTCAGTTTATCCATCTGTAAAATAGTGTTTGTGGGGGGTGCGGATAAAGATAATATCAATCTCACAGGTTAGAAGTTTTCAGTGAGGTAATGAATTCAAACCCCAAAGATAGTGTATGACACATATTAAGTGCCTGGCAAATATTAGCTGTAATTATTTCTCTGCGGGGGGCCAGCCCCCATGAGGACCAGGGGTTCCCTCGTGTGGGATGGCGTCAGCGAGGAGAAAGAAAGATGAAGACACCGGAAAGAGGTTCACAGGAGTGTCACACCTTTATTGTTAAAGCCTGGCCCCTTTTATAGGGGCTTCTGACCATTACCTCAATTACAAGTTATGTTTCACATGATCATGATGTTTTCTCTTACTCAGAACTTTTACTTTTTTGTAATTATATCTTTCCAGGGTACACTGTGGCCTGTTCAAGGATTTTACTTATCATCTAAAGGGTGGTTACCATGACTACCTTACAGGGCACATGTTTGAGTTATTGCCAAGAGTCTAGCAGTGGCTGAGTTTTAGGGCAAAAAAACTATTTCTATGTGATCATAATACTTAGTAGCAAAAGGAGTCTCAAACTTTTCCTATCCAACAAAGAGCTGTATATTATTGTAATAGAGGGTAACATCTGTTTCTCAGTCAAAGCTTCAGTATCTGTTGCTACAGCAATGTATACAAAGCAAAGAGTTAAAACAAGGCTGTTAATTAAAATAACTCATGGTCAGTAAGTTGTCTCCTATCAGAACTTTCATGGCCGAGAGACCTTGGTCTCCTGGTCTCCAAGGAAACCTTTCACAGCTGCATAGACAAGTAAGCTCAAGGTTGGATGATATCACCAGTTTCTCACAGACACTGTCTGTTTCTCACAGACAGGACTTGTCCATGTAACCAGAGGCCTGAGCCTCAGTTTCCAAGGGGTTTGGGTCCCCTATTTCTCAGTCCTGGGGTCCCCTCAGACTGAAACCTGTTTTAGGGAGTTTCCTTATCTTTAGGAAACCTTGCCCCGTCATTGACTTACACAGCCAGCTATCATCAGGGTGCCCCAGGAACTTGCCATAAATGCAGTGAAAGTACTGTCTCCTATAGGATCTGATATGGAGGAAAGGCACATGGGTTCATAGAGACAGGAGATATTACATGACCAACCATAAGGCAGCATCCCAAACATCCAGTACTGAGCGTGGATCTTTATTTCAAGGTGGCCTTGTCAGACACTAGAATGCTGTTGGCCCCCAACATTCCTCACACCATTTAAATCTTCCCTGGATTTCTGCAGCATCATCTCTCTCTATTTCCACACATATACTCACTGTCCAATCAAACTGGCTATTTCATTTGCCTTCGCCACCTCTATCTTTTTGTTCCTGCTCTGCCAGCCAATTGTGATAATTGCCTCTTTCTTTTCTATTCTTATTTGCTTGGTTCAGCATGGCCACCTCTTACCCCCTTTCCAAGGCTCACTTCTGTTGTGCCCTCCAGGGAGTCTTCAAAAAGGTGAGTTCTCCATCCCTCAGCCCCATTATCTACCATATAGTGGGTTGTCGGAAAAGTCATGCCGTATTTTTTCCATGTTTTTCATTGCAAAAATGCATCATGACTTTTCCAACAACCCAATATTATAGGGATTAGTATTTTCCTAGTGAACTGTAACGTCTTCTTTGGCATGTATTGTGTCTGATTAAGATTTCTCTTCCCCACAGTGTTTACCATATTACCTTGAAAATGTGCTCAGGAAATATTTCTTGACTGTAGTGAAGCTCAGAACACCATAGTTAACAGCTGAAGTCAGGTAGACCTGGAGCTCAATGATAACTTATTAACTGTGTGATCTAAAGTAAATGATTTACCACCACCACCCCCTTCAAATCTTACTGTTCTCTGCAAAATGGGCACAAAGCTGCAGAGGCAGGGTTGAGGATGCTTGCCGGAGACTTGAGCTACTGGTGAACATTGAGGGGATCAACCTGCAGTTGGATTTATCAGTTTAGTCACTGCTGCAATCAAGTTCAGTTAACTTCAGTAATACTCGTCCAGAATGAGGCATATCTAGTCTCATCGTATTTTTAAATCTATTTTATGTCATTCAAATAAGTTCCAGTCCATGCTAGAGATCTATGTAAAAAGGACTATCCTATATCCTCCTCTCAGGGTTAAGTTTAACTTCCCACAAGTCTTCCACGCAAGTTATTCACAAGCCCTGACCTTAGTGGAGTACTTTTTTCAATTCATGCAAAATGAATAAAAAATAGCTCCCTTGAATTCTTATATCCCTCTAACTCCTACTCCATTTTTTGGTACATTTTTATTTAAGGGGTGTCCACAATATTGTGTCCATTCGTTCATTTTGGACTTATTCTTTACTCACCACAACCTGAGTTTCATCTCCATCACGACACAGAAATCTCTCTTGTCCAGTTCACCAATAATCTCCATGGACCAAATCCAACTAACACATTTCTGTCCCCATCAGAGTAGTATTTAACATAGCCAACATGCCAAGCTTATTGGAACTTCCTGCTTTATTGGCTCTCATGACATCCTGCAGTCCTGGTTTTTATACATCCCACTGACTATTCCTTGCCTGTCTCCTCTGCTCATTTTGCTCCTCTCCTCTGCTCCCCTCTACGCCACCTTTAAATGCTGGCACTCCTCAATCCCCCGCTGCCACACTTTCATCTTCTTTTTCTACCCTCTCTCCCTCTGTAACCCAGTGGTTCTCAACAGGAAGTAATTTTGCCCCCTAGGGGATATTTGGCAATTACCAAAGACATTTTTTATTGTCACAATGAGGAGGATGCCAGTGGCATTCTGACGGTAGAGAATGGAGATGCTGTTCAACACTGGTGGTTAATGCATAATCCTACAGTCACAGCCTCCCACAACAGAGAATCATCTGGTCTAAAGTATCAGAAGAACCGACATTAAGAAACCCTGTACATCCAGTCCATTAGCTTTCTATAGTGCCTGTAGCAGAAAATAAGTATTGTATTCTGGTATCCATTCTCTCTTTCTTTGTAGTAATGGGATTGACACCCACCAGGTGCCACAGGGCCAGCTCAGAGACTGTACTACGTCACAGCCTCTCTTGCAGCTAAATCATATGTGAAAATTCTGGGTCACCTCCAACTTCTACCCTTACCTTCCTTAAAAAGAAATTGCTGTCTTTTCTCCTTTTGCTGAATAATAGAATGGGGTCCTGGTGCTAGTGAACCAAACTGAACCATACAAAAATAATAATATTCATGCAGATGACAAATCAATAAGATAAAGGTAAACCACATCCCTGAGTGACCTTGTGGAGTGCAGCTGTCTACCTAATCTAGAACCACCCACCTACCTCTGTCTGAGCCATTACACAAATGAGAAATAAACTCGTGTCTTGTTTGATCCACTATTTTTGGGAGGTTCATTTTTTTCAATCTTAGTGGGTACCCCAACTTACTGCCTGTGTACTTATGGAGTGGTAGTTTGTAATCATCTCCTTGAGCTCTCTTCTAAACCCCAAATTTATAAAATTAACAACTTATTTGATTGTTACTCTTGGTTTTCTCCCAGACCTCTTAAACTTAACATTTTCAAAACTGAGCTGTTGCTTTAACCAAAACGCTCCTCTCTCTGCCTTTCCACTTTGCAAGAAATGACTAAAAATTGTAAGCCATCTTGATTACTCTCTCTCAACCCCAAATCCATTCCTTCACTTATGCTTCCAAAATAAATGTGATATGCACCCATGTTTTTTGATATTCATTGCTACCATCCTGGTTCAAGCCACTACCATCTCTCTCCTGGACAACTGTGAAAGCCTCTTTATCTTCCAATCTATATCCACAGATAAATCAAAACAAATCTTTCTAAAATAAAAATCAGATCATCTCAAGCCCTTTTTAGAAAACTTCTCAATGTCTTTCCAATGCACTCAAAATAAAACTCATACCCCTTACCCAGAGCCCACAGAGATGTACATGATCTAATCCCTGGTCCTTATTTACCTGTACAATGTCATCTTGGGCTACTTTTTCTCTTTATGCTTTCTCTTTCTCTTTATTTCCAAGCCACACTGATCTCTTTTCAGTTAGAGAGAGAGAGAGAGAGAGAGAGAGAGAGAGAGAGAGAGAAAGAGAGGCTCGTTCTTGTCTCAGGAACTTCACTCATGCTCTTCCCGTCTTGAGTGCATATCCGTCTGCTCTTTGCATGGCTGACCTGTCTTAACTTGCAAAGTCATATCTTCAGAGATGCTGTCAGGGTCATGTTAAAAAACAAATGTTTTGGTGCCGGCCGAGTGGCGCGGTGGTTAAGCACTGGCTTGGGAAGCCAGCGGCCCCGGTTCGGGTTCCACATATGAGGGCCAGTGACACTGCCCTCAAAAAAAAAAAAATAATAATAATGTTTTTCCCTCTCTTCTTGCTAGTCTCTATTAATACACCTTTTGTATTATTTCCTTTATGGAACTTATCATCATTTATTATTATACATGTATTTGTTTGTGTTTATTTCTCTCATAAGTGCAGGGATTCCATTTCATGCACCAATGTGTACCCACTATCAATATTGCCAGGCATATAATAGGCACTCAAGGTTATATGAATATGAGTGTGAGTGCATGTGTATATGTACACTGTTTATATTTAACTGAATGAAACAATGTCCCAACAAGCCAAGATTTACCCTGTGTACCTCCCTTATTAATTTTAACCAGCTGAAATTAAGTTATAATGACCATTAAGGACAGCTTCAAAAGGAAAAGAGGTTACAATCAGACAATGTGAAACATAATGAGAGATGATTGGACACAGTGGAGGGTGTGTCTGAGAGGCAAGAACATGATGCTGGCTTGGGAACATGGATCACTGCTCAAACCATCAGTCAGTTCCAGTAATAGGAAAATAGAACAGGCACCACTCTTAGAGCCTAATTGTTTGAGATGTAAGTTGGGAAGAAAGGAGAGAAAGAGGAAGAAAGGGAGAAAGGAAGGGAGGGAGGGAGGGAGAGAGGGAAGAAGGAAGGAAGGAAGGAAGGAAGGAAGGAAGGAAGGAAGGAAGGAAGGAAGGAAGGAAGGAAGGGAGGAAAGGAGAGAGGGAGGGAGGGAGGGAGGAAGGGAGGGAAGGAGGGAGGGAGGGAGGGAGGGAGGAAGGGAGGGAGGGAGGGAGGGAGAATGGATGGAAGGGAAGAAAGAAGAATGGAAAATAAGATACAAAATGTTCTTAATGTTTTTATTCCTAAGCAATCGAGAACAATGCATCACCAGGGACGAAAGAAATCTAATGAAATCCTTGGAAGACTTTACTGCTGGAACTAAAGTGATTTGTGGTGGCCATTGAGAAAGATCTTATTGAATAGTTGGCTGCCAGTCTCAGCCCCTGATGACAAAGACTGTGTATAAATTATGCATATCTTTTTTCAGCCAGAACTGTTCACACCACTCACTTCTCTTTTTCCGGATGGTGCCTCTAGGAGTCCGTGCCTACCCACAGTCTCACCCCACGTTGCACAGGACGTCTCAAACCTGTGACTGGTCTGACTCGTATAACTTGCCAGCACTGGCCCTCAGCATGCCAGTATTTGATGTGTTTCCCTGGTTTTCTTTCAAAGGGCAGAAGAATCTTGAGAACGAAGGTCCTAAGAAAGCAACAGGATTCCCTGGTCTGTATGTACCAGGGATTTGACATGAATTAAGCCAGTCAATCCTTCAGAAAACCCAATAAGGAAACAATTATCCCCATTTTACATGTGAGGAAAGTAAGGCTAAGAGGTATTACAGCCTTTTTCTCTGTCACACAGCTACTCAAGGGTTGTGTCTGTCCTATTTGATCTCAAAAAACATGATCTCTCTATATAGGAACTCTCAGCTACAAGGCAGGAGAACTTCTGAGATAAAGGAAACTACCTCACTACAACCAGAGTGGTCTTTTTAAAAACAGACCCCGTCATGTAATTTCCCTGCTAAAAACACTTCCTGAATTGACTCCTGCCTACCTAGAGGACACACACACACACACACACACACACACACACACACACACACACACACACACCATTCAGAGTTTCATTTACATGACTACTTCTCTTCAACCTGTCCTGTAACCCAAACCAGTTGTTTTCCAAATTCAGGGTTTATACACATTATCTGGGATGATTGTTAAAATGTTTAATTGCCAGGCCTCACCCTCAGAAATTCAGTATCAGTGGATCTGGGGAGGAGGGTCAAAATCTGCATGTTAAACAATCACCTGAAATGATTTTCATGCAGGTGGTTATAAGGACTACACCTGAGAGGCGTTCCAGTTTATAGAATTTTCATTACACCCTTGCCTTCCTCCTTGTAGCACTTTCATTCAGCATTCTTTCATTTAACAGACATTTGTAAAGTACTCACTATATCCCAGGCATTTTTTTAGGCATTGGGGATACAGCAGTAAAAAATTCAAAGTTTCTGCTCACACAGAATTTACAATGTCACTAGAGTAAAACCAAAAAGTAAACCATTGGACAGATGATATATCAAGTGGCAAAGAATATTATAAAGAAAAATAGAGTAGGGTAAGGAGATAGTGGTAGGGAGCTAATGTAGTATTATTATTTATTTAATATTTTCTTCTTAAAGGAAAGGGCCTCATCTGTGTTCTTCACTTCCACGTCCTAAGTATCAGGGACTTGGCACTCAGTAAACATCTGTTGAGGTATGAATAGAACTACTTTACAGATGCTAGAAATAAGGATCCTTATGATAGCTTTTATGAAGCTAAGAGTGGTGACATGATGCCTAATGCTGCTCCCTAAAGTAGCCCAGGTAAACATTACAAAGAAGAACTAAGTGATTTACAGCAGAGAAACTTAAGTTTCATCACAAAAATAGAATAATAGGATTTCCACTTCTAACCAAAATGGAGCAACTGGAGACTGGATTTACGCTTCCGCTAAATAACTTAAAAAAGGGACAATTAGATAAAACTCCACAGTTTTCAGGCACTTGACATCTGACGATGCAGGACAGAGATCTCTGAAAGTCAGCAAAGAAAGCAGCTAAGTGTAACTGTCCCGTTTACTGCCTGAAGAGATCTTCCAGGCAGTGAGCGGAAGGCCGTGGAACCCAGGTTGAGCCCAGGCACCTTCCTGAATTGAGAACAAAGAGCTGAGTGTTTAGTGATAGTGAAATACTACATAAATCCTGGGTAAAAAACTTGAAATTTGGGGATTAGAGTTTACTGTGTTAACTTATTCATGTAATTCACCTTCAGTGGAAATCTACTTATTAATCCACAATAAGAAGGAATTGACCGTTAGGTCATATATAACTCTAAAATTTCATGATTCTATGTTAGTGACAAAAAAATGTAATCTTATAGTAAAAGGAATATTTGGGGCATTTCTCTAAAGATAATAAAGACTTATTACATGCATTGTTTTTTTTAATTAAGAGAATAAAATTACTTATGGGATCTTACGAATAGATAACGTTACGGCTTTTTGATATCATACTTGGAAACTGATATTTTCTGCTGAGTAAGGAAAAAGATTTTAAATTATGTCATCCCTTTTGTTCTAAAATATACTTAGAGAAGTCCATAGTGTACCATTCAATATGAGGTCAACATTTTATCAGTGAGATAAAATAATTTGGGAATTCCATAGTCTAGCATCATGGTCCACACTTAGATCTATGTACTAACATCCCTCACTTATACACATACACAGACTTCTTCAGCCCCTACCTTCTAAATATTATAATTTTTGGATAAGCCCAAATTAAGTAGCAGTAATATTATGACCATGAAAATATCGTCACAGCTGTAACTTGGGAGGAGGATGGGAGTTGGGAAAGCTGTGTACATGAAGTCAATAGGTAAAATATCTAAAATTGAAAAACATTAGTAGTTTTCACCTTATTTAGAAATATGGAGATAAAATTCAAGAGTCAACTAAGAGTTGAAAGCTGTTGCCTCTGCAGAACATGACTCAAGGTTAGGGAGCAGAACCTCTGAAGTCCTATTTGACTCTTCTTACAATGTGACTCTGCTTTCCTTTATAAAATTTATAATCACCAAGGAGCTCAGTCTTCCCAGCAGCCCTCTCACTTTTTTAGAAAAAATAACTTTAATTCATAAGGATCCATTTGAGAATGAAATAAACTATTCTGTCAAATTGAAAAAGCAAATTAGTACCATATATATTTAAAACTTGGGACAAATTACAATCCAGGAATTCAGAACTCTAACCCCATGTCATTTGGCCAGAGAAGGTTGGCACATTGCACATACTTTTAAAATTTTTTTCAATTTCCTGTTTATTATAATGCTTCATTCCCCCAAATTATTTGGAATTGAGAATACATATTGGAATTTAGCATGGCCAACTTTGGATCAGTAAAACTCATTAGTCATACTTCCTCTCTGTTCATTGTTCACAAAAGGAGAAAAGATTGAGAGAATATTGTACACATATAGATCTAAACACCAGTATTTGATTTCTAATTTAAAGCCCAGTCTTTCTTGTAGCCTGCCTTCATGGAGTGGAGAAAACAAAGATAAAAGGCACTGTAGACCATGTATTTTCCTGGTTCCAACACAAAATTATAGTTATGGAAATTTTTCTGTACAGATTTCTTTACAACTGGTTGTGAAGAACAAATTTATTCTAAATTACAAAGCATGTATTTGCTGTTTCTCTTCCTGCAATTAAGAAAACTCAAGCCTAATACTCTATCAATACAATAGACAGCAAAAATATATATATATTTCTCTACTATTTAATCATCTGTACTACTGAGTTATTGTTACTTTTTTTTACATTTCTACATTTTTTTACAATGTAACTCTGCTTTCCTTTGATAATAAATTTAATTAAAAATTATAATCACTAAAGAGCTCAGTCTTCCCAGCAGCCCTCTCCCTTTTTTATCCAAAGCATTTATTCAGAGCCTGAAAATATTAGACTGAATAAGTAAAGTCCAAATATTGGGGGAAAAAATAACTTAAAAACTAGTGAAAATATATCTACCTAGCAGTGCTGTCATATGTTCTGTGAATCTTACTATTAATAGTAATGACATAAAAAAAAAAAAAAGAAGACTGGGATCTAGGATTTTAATCCTGGATCTGCCACTCAAATGTCATTTGGACTGGTCATTTCCTCTCTCTGTACTTTATTGTCCATCTGCAAAATGAGGGGATCTAACTGAATTATCTTTCAAGTTTCTTTCAGGTCTCAGGAGAATACAAAAGATATATTAGGAACATAACAAAAATTTCCTCTTTCTCTACTCATGCATTCCCCAGATTGATTTATATAATTACATGCAAGCATTTGAAAACCCTATAGTCTCTGACCATCAATTATAGCAGGACATGGGCAAGTCTAACTTAAGCTACATCTTAAACATCATCAGCAGGACTCAGAGCTTGGATGCATCTCAGTTATCCCCACAAATTAAGGGTGTTGGTGTCAAGAATAATCTAAAAGGCTTCCTCTTAGCTTTGGAATCCACTCTAGTTTTTGGTTTACAGCAAACTCAAATTAACATTGTGGTTTATTCAGATTGATTTTTAAATTTGGTGTCCTAATTACATACTCAATAATCTAGTCTAAAAAATATGCTAAGCTGGATAGAAGAGACACTGTCTTTGAATTTGACACAGTCTTTTAATTTCTAAGGGCTGGTTCATACAGAGATCTAGTTCATATGTAATAGAAGAGACCATTGTGGTGTCTTCCCTGCTCGCAAGTCCCTCTTCTCTGAGAACAGCTCTCCACTCTGATTCCCTGGGTCCTAAGGATGGGACTCTGGAAGCCATGTGTTAGTTACAGTAAGGCCATTGCCTAGAACTCAGCTGATTGGCAGTGACTGAGCACCAGAATCAAACTAAGCCAATCAGGGCTCTTCCCTGGGAATTTACAATTGTGACTGAGAGAATAAAGTCTTAATGTGGGTTCAGTTATAAGAAAAATATACAAACTTGAGAACTGGACACAACCATTATTTTACAAAGGAGTAGACAAGTGGCAGAAATAGCTGATTTGCAAAAGACAGCACAATGAAAAACATTTGCAAAGACTTGAAACAAAATATAGAGAAAGACCATTTTCTGGGCTCCTTATAGCCTTCTAGTCACTTTGGATTCACAGCCACATTCCTGCCATTAGCTTCCAGGCCACCCACATATGCCATTAAATTCTCCCTTTTGCTTAGACTAATTCAAACCAATTTCTATTATTGGGTCATCGGAAAAGTCATGATGCATTTTTGCATTGAAAAACATAGAAAAATACATCATGACTTTCCCGACAACCCAATATTAGTAACAACAATAAAAATTGCTGCTATTAAACTGATTTTTTTTCCAACTGAATTGAAAGTTACAATGGGGAAATCTCTTTTACTGCTTTTTTTCTTTTTCACAAATTAACTTGTCATTTGATCAGACAGAGAAGTGTCTTGGTATCACAGAGCCCCAGATAATTAAAAGATGATTGCACATTTAGAAATTTTACCTTATTTTCTATGCCAGTCTCTATTCTATAAAGCTTAAGCTTTATTGTATAACTAGAATGATGTACTTCACTTATAAGGTCCATAAAGGGTCATAGCAATGGAATGTTTTTCTGTAATATCCAACTGCATTCCTGAATCAGGCACATATTAATTCATAATAATTCTTTTCTGAAAACAATGGCAAAATCTTCCTAGTAAGAGATGAACCAAACAGTACCTTGGCTGCCATTTGTTCACTATCTCCAGATAGCTGCAAATCACACATTCCTTTCTGAAAAAAACTGAAATTCCAAAGCCTTTCGAAAACGGGGAGCAGGTGCTGTAATGCAAAGAACACCAATATGGGGGTTCTGAGTCCAAGTCTTTACAACTGTCTTCACTTGTGTGGATCTTGGTCTCTTCATCTCTTCTATTAGACTCATAGGCCAAATGTAGCCCAACAGACCACATGCTAAGACCATCCTTTCTCGGACATGTTGTTAAACTATTCGTGCTTTTATGTTCTCATCTGTACAATGGGGATGCTAATTGTAGCTCCTTTACTAGGCTGTTGTGTGGTAGCTATGACATATAAAGTGCTTAAATGAGTGCATGTCACATAGGAATGCTCAATTAATTATAGCTGTTGTTGTTGTTGTTATTTTTATTATTCCTGAGGATTTTGTCAACAGACCAGCTAGTGATGGATGCCCCATTGCTATTACGCCTGACCACTGCCAACGATAAATTTCATGAGGCTGTGGGAGAAGTTTGTAGTTATAGTCAAAGCTGAATATATTGAATGATAGTATTTCAAGACACTCAAGTTCAATTCCACTAAAAGTAAATCATTAAGCTGGAATAGCTTAAAGTATTATTGAAAAAGGAAGAATAAAGCTGACTAAAGCCTGCAGGTAGTACTTGACTCATGTTTTGGCTCATGGCCAATATTCACGCTAGAGGAATAACTTTACACATCTAGATTTCAAGTCATGAGGGGAAACTGTTGAAAACATATGGACAAAAGAAAAGAAAAACACATAGTTATATCCTATTTGGTTGAGTTTTAATATTGTTTCCAAATCAAACATTCTGTGCTTCCATGTTTTGGGCTCTAGAAAATTCTGAGCTGAAAAGCAACTGCTTTCCATGGTGATCCAGAAGAAGAAAACTACTGTTTAGAAAGAGCAGACTGGTTTCTTCTGCACACTTGCAGAGTAGCATCAGATCGGAGATGATGCTGTTTATTTAGAAAAAAAAATATTCATTGTACTGAAAACTCATTGTGAATGCCCACCCCCACCCCACCTCAGGCCATAATCTGGAAGGATGTGGAAAATTAGAAGTGAATCGCTCTACACAATTAAGCGAGAAGAACTTTGAATCTCAGCAGGTAACCCAGGCTAGACGACATGAAGAGATGAGAGATAAGCAGAACACAGGAGCTTCAAGAAGGAGAGCCAGCCTCCCCATAATCTCCACATAACCAACAGGTAGCCGTAAATTTTAGGACAATGGCATCTCTTGTTCAGTCTTAAGCTGTTGTCCATATAGTGCTATGTTATAATCTCTTCAGTTACTGCAAAGCTTCAGTCAAAGGAGAAAAAAGAAAAACAGCAGAAACCAAGAGCAAGATTGAGGAAGCTCACTGCAGCATGGACAAAGATATAGAAACGCCACAAAAATCCACAGATGGGATTTCCCCACAAGCATAGCTCATTTGAAATTTAAAATAAAGGTTGACTCCAGAAGGTGAGGGGACTGGATCGTTCACACACTTGACACTTGGGTTATATGTGAATGATCTATTCCTAACAATGGAGAAATACGTCTTCCACATGATGGCAAATATCCCTGAATGCTATCTTGTGGTCTTTAACTTTATCTTACTATTGTCTGGTTTGTTTAGCTCCTGCTTGGGCCCCATTCAGGACTATTGTGTTCTTAGTTTATTATTATGGTTACATTCCACTTCTTAAACAATTATGTCTGCCACAGGTCCACGTTTATGTAACACAGTGACTGAGTCCTGATGTGTGGTCAACATTAAAACAGTTTATATACAAAATGAAGTTGGATTTCAAAGGAAAAAACAATTTTTTTTTTTACCTTCGGTGTAAATTTCTCTTCCGTTTGTAGCCAATATGAAATAACATTCCCACTTTATCAAAACCAAAAGTTAAATACCAAGAAATTATTTACCCCCAAATATTTATTGCCCATCAGTCATGATTGACACTGCTAGGAGGCAGAGTCACCAAGATAAATACTATAAATGATCCCAATTTAATTAGGGAAAGAGAAATGTAAACAAAAAACGGAGGCCTGTGTGTACACAATGCAAAGATAATATAAACAGGTGTAAAAGGACTGTGGCTTGAGGAGATGCAAAAAATTCAAAAGAAGATGACATTTGGAGCAAGTTTTGAAGACTTCGTGGGGTTCACCAAGGCAACAAGAAGGTAAAGGCATTCTGGGAAGGCAAAGGCATGAACCTATGAACAATCCCCACTTGAACAGGGAACAATGGGAAGCTTGATATGTGGGGAACTCACAAGGAAAAAAGGGAAAGGCAGTGTTGGGATTCAGAAGGTCCTTGCATGACTGAGATGCTCTACCTTTAATCAGAGATGGAGATCCAGCAAAGAAGATTAATAAAAACCAGATGAGTAAGAAGATATGTTGCTTTAGAAAGATGGGTTGGAAGGAGGTAGAAATGGAATCTTGGAGTCCAGAAAATCTGAACTACAATAAGGAGTGTGCGGGGAACAGGAAGATAGCATCATTCTCATTGGCTGGGTCAGAATAGGATGTCTGTGCTTTATTCCTTGAGCCTGGATAACCTACATCTACTGTTAAAATTGCCTAGGGGAAAAGAGTGAAAAAAATACTTTTCACTTTTTTTTTTTCCTGGACAATTCCCAAGCAAGGAATTACAAATCTAAGCAATTTTTTCTGCTTTCCTGAATTTTTAACTGCCTCCTGGAGCCATCTGCATTAATTAGTTCTACAGCCTATTAGATTCCCATCTCAATTGCTAAGCAGAAAACCTTCAGCCTCCACTAAGATTTCACCAAATGAGGACCCTAGGGCTGGGTCTGTAAATGGCAGCGAAGGGATGACGTCAAATCTGTTCTGAGATTCTCAGTCTGGAAAGCAACACTAAGTGTTTTCACATCCCTCAGCTGAATTGATTTACCATCCTCACCTCCCATTCAGCCCAACCACCACTGACCTTTACTGCCCCAGGCAATCTCTGGAAAGCCAAGTTGTATGCCTATCATCTTTACATGCAATCCATCCAAATGATATTTTGCCAAACCCCAGTGGAGTTTAAAGATTCTCAAGGAGGATTTGCAAAGCTTTGTTGTTTTTAGATCAAATGTTTTCATTTTGTTTCTCTTCCTTCACTCAGGCTTTGGGGGAGAGCTCAGCTTTCAGTTTGATGCTGAGTTATCAGTTAAACACCTTGTCCCCAAAGGGCTGGCTTGGAATCTTCTATGAATGACATCAAAAACACTCTCAGTTGACTCAACAAGATGGCCAAAAATGTACTCCATGAAGACTCATCTGCTAGAGCTGGGCTGTGTCAACATACACTAACTTATTTAGGAGGAAAGTTAGGTTTCAATATTGAATAAAATATTTTAACAGAAAGTAGTTATGAACTGGAGGAAATTCAGCTAATTATTTTCAAAACTAACTGGATTTTTTGTTTGTCTGTTTTCTAGTTAACCATATTCTGTTTTTCAATGTCTGTGCATGGATATCTCTTATGTACCACTTAGAGGAAACTTGTAAAGAATGTTTCTGATCAATACTTCATTTTTTTTGCTTCAGAATAAATATTAAGGTCTATGTATTCTTCTTCATGCAATTTTAAATAGTTAGTGCTGGAAAGACCCAGAGGAAACATCTGAAAGTACCCCCTAATGGTGTAAATGGGACTAAATGAGGTCACTAAAACCCAGAGAGGTTTAGGGACACCCAAAGTCACACAGGAATTGTGTGGTAGAGCTTGAATTCTACCCAAGCGTCCTGGTTCTTTGTCTAAATCTCTTTAGCCACATTTCTTCTTCTCCTTCTCCTTCTCCTTCTCCTTCTCCTTCTTCAAGGAAGACTTTTATTTAGAACAGTTTTAGGTTTACAACAAAATTCTCAGGAAGGTAAGAGATTTCCCATATACCCCTTCCTCTCACACATGCATAGCCTGTCCCATTATCAACATCACTTCACCAAAATGGTACATGTTTTACTAAGGATGAACCTATAGTGACACATCATATCACGGAAAGTACATAGTTTACCTTAGGGTTCACTCTTTGTATTGTACACGCTATGGTTTTGGACAAATGTATAATGACATATATTCATCATTATAGTATCATATAGAGTATTTTCACTGCCCTAAAAATCCTCTGTGTTCTGCCTATTCATTTCTCCCCTATAGTTCACCCCGGGCAACCACTAATCTTTTTACTGTCTCCACAATTTCCCCTTTTCCAGAATATCATAGACAGGTTGACCGTTGAATATCAGAAGTTTGGACTGCATGGGTCCACTTATACATGAATTTTTTTCAGTTAACGCCGTTGGCCCTTTATATCCGTGGTTTTGCATCAGCAGATTAAATCAACCTCAGATCAATAAAAGTTTGCATTCACAACCCCTGGTTTTCAACTGCATATTCCCAACTGTGGATCAATGACAGTATTTTTGATCCAGGGATGCAAAAGGCTGACCCTAGTTAAGTTTTGGGGGAGTCAAAACTTAATGCAGGTTTTCAACAGTGCAGAAGGCTGGTGCCCCAAATCCCACATTGTAAAGGGTTCATTGTAGGTGGAATCACACAGTATGTAGCCTTTCAGATCAGGGTCTTTCACTTAGTAATATGCATTTAAGTTTCCTCCATGTCTTTTCATGACTTGACAGCACTTTTTTTTTTTTTTAATACTGAATAACATTCCAAGGGCTACATTCAGCAGTGGGCCGGGTTATAGTTCCCCAGGCAGACTGTACCACCCACTTGGGTCTGCAGATTAGCAAAGCCTCTGGTTGGGACTATGACTTGGGCTCTTCAGGTAGGAACTAGGTTGGCCACGCCCTCACTACCAGGTGGTGCAGATTCCTAGGGGTGCAGCCCCGCAGACTCTGCTGCAATCCCCATGGGCAAGACTGGAATGGGGGCTCCTGAGAAGCAACCCACAATGCTGGGGGAGCTGAATGATCCTGGGTCCCAGCCACCGTTTCCCACTGGAGGAGCCAGAGGCACCGGGGTCACCTCTCAATGTGGTGCTGTGCCGGCTTGGGGGAGGGATCGCTTTTCTTACCCTTCTCATGAGATCTGTCTCATCTCTGTGGTGCAGGAGTGCTTGAACCTCATCCTCATGTTCTAGGATTCTCTCAGTAGTACGCACATCTCCTTAAGAAATAGTTTTAGTTGTGTTTCTTGTGAGGGGGTGCAAAGTCAGGAACACCCTATGTCGCCATCTTGGTGACATCACTCCTGAATACTATTCATGGTTTGGATGGACCATAGTTATTTATCCATTTGCCTACAAGACATCTTCATTGCTTCCAGGTTTTGGCAATTGTCAATAAAACTGCTATAAACATCTGTGTGGAGATTTTTGTGTGGATCAAAGTTTTTGACTCCTTTGGGTAAGTATTAAGGAGCACACTACTGGATCATACGATGAGAGGATGTTTAGTTTTCTAAGAAATTGCCAAACTGTCTTCCAAAGTGGCTGTACCATTTTTCATTTCCTCCAGCAGTGAATGAGAGTTCTGTTCTCTACATCTTCACTAGCATTTTGTGTTGTCAGTATTCTGGATTTGGGCTATCATAATATACTTGAAGTGTTATTTCATTGTTGCTTTAATTTAGATTTCTCTGATGACGTATGCTGTGAAGCAACTTTTCATATGCTTATTTGCCATCTGTGTATCTTCTTTGATAAGATGTATCTGTTAAGGTCCTTGACCCATTTTTTAAATTGTGTTGTTTTGTCTTCTTAATGTTGAGTTTTAAGAGTTCTTCGAGGGCCGGCCGAGTGGCGCATTGGTGTGGGGATGCCAGCGGCCCCGGTTCGGATCCCACATGAGGGCCAGTGACACTGCCCTCTACAGCTAACAACAGCTCCACCTGGAGCTGGGCTGTGCGAGCCCCGGTGATGGTGTGGGCTGCAGCCCCTGCTGCAGTGGGCTGCCATAGGCTACAGTGAGTGGCCCGCAACCAGCGTGAGCGACTGGCAGCCAAGCGTGAGCTGCCAATAGCCGCGGTGAGCGACATCCAGAGGCCAGCGTCTGATCTGCCTCATCCGGGAAGAGCGCAATGACGATACCAACAGTGAAGCAACATCCTCCGCAACTAAACTGAAGAACAAAAAGACAGCAACTTGTCTGTTCCGCTTCCCCGATTCCCCAACGCTGTTCCTCTCCGCCAATTCCCCAATAAAATCTTTAAAAAAAAAAAAAAAGAGTTCTTCGAATTTCTTGGATAATAGTCCTTTTTTCTTTGACTTACAGTTCTGCACATGCAAGGTACATTTTCTTTGAAATGCATTAGCAGAAAAAGCAAAACCAATTAAGCTACAGGTTTAAGACTTCCTCAAATAATACCACCCATTATGATGATATATTCTAGTTAGTAAAAAAATCATAATTTTGTTGATGTGTGTGTTCATATATGCAACCAGTATTTGTCAGGCATTTATTATGTGTCTCGCACCGGGCTAGGCATTGAGGGTAAGACTGATATAACACGATCCAAGCTCTTAAAGGTTTCACAGTCCAGAGACACACTAAAATAATGGATAATAAGTGCTGTAATACTGGGATGTAAAAACTTCTGGGATGCAGAGGAGGGAACACTGAAAAGTAACGAGGACAATTTAGGACTCTGACTTTGGCTAAGTGTTTACCAGAGCAGGAAGAAAAGAAAAGGTATTTTAGGGAGAGGCCAGCATGACCACACCGATGAAGCTGTGGAGATGCAGACTCAAAAAGAAATGCGTGTAGTCTTCTGGGGCGGAGTAAACAGAGCCTCCCCTAAGCTAACGGCTTTCTGAGAGTGAATACAAGGTTTTTAAACCTATATTGGTAATTCCCATCTCCAGTGATCTATGTAAAGCTGGCCTACTTTTTCTGACTGGAATGTGGTCTAGAAGAGGAAATTCCTGCACAGAGGGTGCCCTCTCTTGGTAAGAGGTCACACGAGGAGGTTCTCCACAAGAAAGAAATACTTAATAAATTCCAGACTAGAACTGCCCACCTTCATCCTCAGGCAAATCTAAGAAAATACAATCTCCCTGACAGGTTACTTTAGTTAACAATAAGAATGGATGTGGGGAAAAGCCATAGACCGAAGAAAATTAAGATCTAACAGGGTGAGTGAACTTAGGCCTCTGGGTCTCTTGTTTATAAAATTAGTGGATACACTAGGTGGTCTTCATCTGTTCTCTCTCTGACATTCCCTGTCTTCTAAAAAATGTGGTTCACTGTATCTTGGCTGAATATAAAATGCCTCATTCTTTGACCATATTCACAGGAGTTAATGGCTCTGGAACAACTGGAGAATCCCTACCAGGAAAAAAAAATGTTGTTTCTGGCTGTGGCAGCTTTGGTCTCTGAATTTTCCATAGCAGCCAGAGATAACTGGCTCAAACAATTTTCCCTTTCTCTTCTCACATGTTTGGCAGTATAAAGGCAATATGAGATGATAAATAGTGTAAATACAGCAGAATCACAATTTATTCCTGCAACCTACGCCCACCACCATTTTAAATTACAAATCTGACAAACTACACATCAACCAAAAGACTTTTTGAGTGCATTATGGAATTCAGAAGATATTTTCTTCCTAAACGATTTCATTTTTCAGACTTTCAATAAAATGAGTATAAGTGTATTGAGGTCCAGTTGACTGAGGTGAGTAGAGAGGAGACCTTTGAAACTTACGATATCTTGAGATTTGGACTTTCCCCACAGATGAGCCTAACAAGTGCGTAGAAAAACAATTCCTGAAAATGAAGGAAGAGGCTGAGAGTATGGAGAGGGAAGAGAAGTGAAATTGATGAAACTGTGAGTGGCCATGTGGAAAAAAATTTTAGTTTATTTTTTCAGTTGTTGCCAAAAGAATGTCACTGGTGATATAAAGACGTGGAAAATGAGAAAACTCCATTATCATCCAAAAACCACTTGTCCATTTCCTGCTCCTCATGGAAAGGAAAACTGGACCATAAATCTCAGACTTACACGGGCTGATGGTCTTCTGGCGCCCTCTACTGTTAGGGAGGGAGACTGCAGCTGCCTTCACTGAGGAAAGAAATGAGGCCAACACAGAATTTGGACATAGGCCTAAGACTTAACAAATAACTGTTAACTGATAAGAAGAAAGGAAAGGGGAGAACCTGAGAGGGAGAGAGGGGACAGGAAATTCTCAAGTTCTTTCCAAGCCTGGAGCCAGGGTTGTGTCCATGATTCAGAAGAAAGCACCGGTCTTCTGAACAGTTCCACAGAACTTACAGATTAAATGCGTGAAATGCCTAATGGAGTGCAGCTTTTGATATGATATAGTTAAAGAATGCTTGAGGAATGAGAGGAATGAAAGAGGAATAAAATGAGAGAGAGAGAGAGAGAGAGAGAGAGAGAGAGAGAGAGAGAGAGAGAGAGATTAACTGACCAAAGTTGTGTTTCCTTCCAGCCTGTCCCCTTAACAGAAATGTCTAATTCTATTACTCATCTAGAAGTTTTTCATAATTTGTATCAATCATTCAGAGATTTTCAAAAGTCTTTAAGCTTGAACTACTAAGGTGACAAGAAATACTGTATTTTGACTTTTTATGGAGTCTTATAAATTCTAAATTGGGTGGCTTGTTGGCTCAGTTGGTTAGAGCACAGTGCGCATAACACCAAGGTTGCCGGTTAGATCCCCACGTGGGTCACTGAGTTGTGCCCTCCACAACTAGACTGAAACAACTACTCGACTTGGAGCTGATGGGTCCTGGAAAAACACACTGTTCCCCAATACAATAAAATTTTTAAAAATAACTACAAAAAAAATATTCTATTCATCCAATATTTAAAATAAATAAATAAATAAATAAATAAATAAATAAATAAATAAATAAAATTCTAAATTGTTCTGTAAAGTTTTAGTTGTGGTAGTGGGCCATTTAAATTCAGAAAACTTAGAACCTGGTATGCCTAGATTGTGGGATTTTCAATTTAGGGCAAATGGGAAATGCCTATTTCTCACAAATATAAAACGTTATTTTCCAGTTTGTTTCATTTTGCTTAAAACTTTTTGTGGCACAATGGGTCATAGTTCAGTGACTGAGCCAACACTATTCTTGTCACCCTACCATATGTGAAATAGGGGGTGCTAATTGATGAATGAGAAATATTTTAAGTTGACTTTTGCACTCCATAACAAATACTTGATTTGGTATGAGGGTGGTTGAGAGTGATCTGACTCCCTTGACAGGTGTCTTGAAGTTTTGAGAATGTATCAGTTAGGTAAACCAGGCTGGTGTAATGAATAGACCTCTCCGAAAAGCTATTTTCTTGCCTGTGTAACAGTCCCAAGGGAGGGTTCCTTCTCAGCAGGCAGTTCTCCCGACAGTGATTCAGGGCCCAGGTTCCCTCCATCTTGTGGCTCTGCCATCCTACAGGGCTTTATCACCATCCTCTGCGTCTAGTCAATAGAACTGACAAGCTCAGAAATGGTGTCCATCATTTGTACTCATTTTCCATTGGTCAGAGCTCAGTCATAAAACCACAACTAACTGCAGGGGAAGCGATCACTGTATGCTCAATAACATAGGCTTTGGTGAATAAGAAAATTCTAGGCTATGGCTGCCAGAACTTTAGAGGCCAATTTGTCTTCTCCCTGCTGATAACTCATCCTGCTCAAAGCCCTCATTATTATAAACCCCTCGTATCAGCCAATCACAAACACTTGGAAATGCTAGCCGTAGGCTTTACAAGTTGTACCCCTTTGCACAAGCTACATAGTAGCTCTAAACTGCATTTCCCTCATCTATAAAATTGCAATAAGAACAGTACTTACACTAATATTGTAAGGAACAAATGAGCTAAATATGTATTGCAGTAAGCATGCTGCTAGCCATTAATTAGAATGACCCCATTTACAATAGTATTTCCTTCTTCTACCTTGGCTTTCTTTTTTTTCCAAATCAAAACAGACCAATAAATCTCTATTGTATTTTCATTATGTTCAAAGTATCATATATAGTAGATGTTTTATCCCTGCCCTCATTGAATTACATGTTTTGAAGATAAGACATAAAACTGGTGAAAAGTTAAGTCCTAAGAAGATGTATACTCTCATAGAATATTGAGCCAACAACAGAAGAGTTTTAACAAAGAAGTATGTGATTTTAATTCCCAAATTAGTTGTGTATATAATGAACTTTTCAAAGGAGAGAGTTAATGTAAGACTTTATGGGAAAGGTAGGACTTGGATTTAGTCTTCGAGAGTAGATTTTAGATAAGGACAATATGCAAGAATGAGCACAGAAGGCATTATAGGAAACTAGGATAACCTAAAAAAAAAGCAAGGACCTGGGGGTAGGGAGTAAGGAAAAGTGGTTGATACTGATTATTCACAGATATAAGTGAATAATGAAAAACGAAGCTGGAAAGGTAGGTTGGTGCAGAAAAAGCCTTCTGTAGACAGTGTAGGATATATAAAAGGAGGTAGAGTGCAGAAGTTAAAAGCACAGGCTCCAGAGCTATGGCTAGATTCACACCTTGGCTCCGCCACTTAAAACATATGACTTTGAGGGGCAGCCAAGTGGCTCATTGGTTAAGTGCTGGTTTTGGGATGCCAGCAGCCCTGGTTCGGATCCCACGTATGAGGGCCAGTGACACTGCCCTCCACAGCTAACAACAGTTCCACCTGGAGCTGGGCTGTGTGAGCCCTGGTGACGGTGTAGGCTGCAGCCCCTGCTGCAGTGGGCTGCCATAGGCTACAGTGAGTGGCCGGCAGCCAGCATGAGCTGCCAATAGCCACGGTGAGCGACATCCAGAGGCCAGCGACCGATCTGCCTCATCTGGGAAGAGCGCAATGACGATGCCAACATGGGCCAGTGAAGCAATGTCCTCCAGGACTGGACTGAGGAACAAAAAGACAGTAACTTGTCTGTTCCCCTACTCCAATTCCCCAATAAAATCTTTAAAAAACAAAACAAAACATATGACTTTGAGGACTGGCCAAGTGGCGCAGTGGTTAAGGGCTGGCTTGGGAAGCCAGCGGCCCCGGTTCAGTTCCCACATATGAGGGCCAGTGACACTGCCCTCAAAAAAATAAAAAATTAAAATTAAAAAATAAAACACATGATTTTGGGCAACCTTTCCAACCTCTCCATGCTTCCGTTTTCTGTCTCTAAAATAAGGTGATAAACTTTCATAGAGCTATTGTGAGGATTGAATGGCTCAATACATATCAAGCAATTCAAAGGGAACCTGGCACACAGTAGGCCTTCCGTCCATGTCAGTTACCATGGTGATGAGAATGCTAGTGGCAATCTGCCTCCTAAGGAATCCTTTGTGTTTTCAGGATTGAACCCAATCTAGCTTTAAACAATTGCTTTAGTAACAGGACACTTTTCTGTCTTAGTAAAAAAGAACTCCTAGAACCACTGGACCCTTACAAACCTTGAATGAGTTCATGTTTCCCATTCGGCTCTACATAAGTATGTAGACCCAGGCACTTTGAAAGTCCAACTCGAAACATTTCTTTTCCCTGAAGCTAGGTGTGTTAGTTTACTAAGGCTGTCATAACAAAATACCACAGGCTAAGTGGCTTAACCAACAGACATGCATTTCCCCACAGTTCTGGAGGCCGGAAGTCCAAGATCAAGGTGTCAGCAGATATGGTCTCTCCCTCTCTCCTTGGCCTGCAGATGTCTCTCTGTGTGTCCACATTCCCTTTTCCTTTAAGTACACCAGTCAGATTAGGTTAGGGCCCACCCTAACAGTTTTAGTTTAATCACTGCTTTATAAGGTCCTATTTCCAAAGAGAGTCACATTCTGAAGTACTAGAGGTTAAGCCTTCACCATATAAATGGGGGAGGGAGGGCATGTGGGGGGGATAGTTCAGCCTATATCACTAGTCTAGACTCTTTCTCCTCATTATAATATTTTCTCTAATCCTTTGTCAAGGAGTTCTTTTTTCATGGCCATTATTTCATAATAAACAGTTTTAGGCCTTATCAAGAAAGGCAAGAGGTGTATTTGTGAATGGTTCCTTCATCCATCCATTCCCCGGATATGTATTCAGTGCTTCCAATGTGCCACTTTCTGGGCAGTGCTCGGGGATACAGCAGTGAGTGAAATAAACCCCTTGCCCTAGTGAAACCTGCATCCAAGTGGGGGTGTCATGCATCTAATAAAATACATGACAACACTAACGCCAGATGGGAACAAGTGTTATGGAGAATAATACAGCAGAATAAGGGAGAAAAGAAGCACCCTAGGGAGGGAGGGTGACTTTTTATAAGGGGGGGTCATGGGAAACCTCTTGCATAAGGTCACAATTCAGCAATGACCTGAGGAAATCAAGGAACCAGCTGTACAGATGATGGGAGGAAGAACATTTCTGGCAGACAGAACAGCAAGTGCTAAGATCCTAAGGTGGGATGGCTTGGAGGGCCCAAGGGACAGCAAAGTGGCTGGAGTAGAACAGGTGAGGGGCGGAGTGCTTGGAAATGAGAGGAGGGAGGGAGGTTAGGGCACAGGGGCAGTACCTTCCCACTGTTGTAAGAATGTTAGTTTGTACTGAGTGAAATGGGAAATCATTCGAAGGTTTGGAGCAAAGGAATGACATAATGTGACATGTTTGAAAGGTTTGCTCAGGTTGTGCTGAGAACAGACGGGGTGGGGGCAGTGTGGAAAGATGGAATGATGGGTAGTTGCAAAATAGTCAGGTCAGGAGGCAACAACGACTTGACACAAAGTGGAAGCTGCGAAGATGGGAAGAGAGGTTTAGATTCTTGATATATTTTGAATGTAGAGCCACCAGCGTTTTCTGTTCTTCCATCTGGCACTCATATCTCCCTCTGGGTTGCTTTTGGCGTCATGAAAATTAGCACCGTGAAAATTCCAGTTGCATCTGAGTATTCTCTGTAGCTTGGAGCCAAGTTTCCATCTTCAACCCATGCATGTCTTCCCAAGTCCAATCTACTTATCACAAAAAATGAACATTACATAAATCCTACACTGGGAATTGGATGAAGTAGGCATCTTTAATCATCTATACCCTAATCACAGGTTATAAAAAGTCCAAAGGCAAAAGGAATGCAGAATGTGTCCAGATGGTATGATATTCGGATAAGGAAACAGAGAATGTCATCATGGGTATGAAACATTTCTAACCAGAAAAGGGAAAGATAACAGAAGAAAGAAAGGCAGACCCGGGAAGTGATAAAATTTGCTGTCCTTAAAAATGAGTGACTGGCAGGGTACAATTATTTTTTCATAACGGTTCTTGTCAATACTTTCAAAAGCAAGCTAAAATAATGGTTTTCTCTCTGATTACTAAATTAAGAAGCTGTAGCTTTTGAGTTTTTCTTATTTAAGATGAATTTAGCATAGCTCCACTCATCTTTTCCTTCCCTGATCTTTGTTCATATAGTCTGAAGTTTTAGATCAAGATAATTTTAGTAAATAAAAATTATTACGATGATGATAGTGTTATTTTTATTGAAAACTGACCATCCCTAAAGACACTGGGTCCCCATCACTTCTCAAACAAAAGCTGATTTTTCTTCCAGGTGGTACGCTGAAAAAAGGCCTTTAAAGAAGGCCACATCCTAATTCCCTGAAATCTGTGAATGTTATCACACATGACAATTTTTGCAGACGGGATTAAATTCAGTATCCCGAGATGGAGAGTTTATCCTGGATCTTCCCGGTGGGGTCAAAATGTAATCACATGTATCCTTGTAAGAGTGAGGCAAAAGGCAATTGTACACCCACTGAGGAGAAGGCAATGTGACTATAGAGCAGAGAGACATTTGAAGTTGCTGGCTTTGATGATTAGAATGATGTGACTACCAACCAAGGAATTGCCAGGAGTCCCCAAAAGGTGACAGAGACAAGGAAGAGATTCTCCCCTAGAATCTCTGCACGGACTTGCAGCCTTGCCAACATCTTGATTTTGGACTTCTGGCCTCTAGAACTGGGAGAGAATATACTTGTCCTGTTTCAAGTCACAAAGCTTGTGTGAAGTTGTTAGAGCAGCTGCAGGAAACTAATACACGTCCACTGATTTCAGGGCCTGAAGCTTAAGGGAGTACTTTGTTACCCCAAATTGTTACTTCTAAACGTGTTTTTCTCCCCCTTTTCCATCTAAATCCTGAGTGGGAGTGTTTACGCTTGTGAAGGACACATCATCAGACTTGGCCACCAGACACCTCTTCTTTTTACTGTTGTTGTGCAACCTCCTGACCACCCCTCCTCTCTCATTAAGCACGTTGGCGCTCAGCTCACATCATTCTCTCTGCTCTTAGTCTGCATGCTTCTTGGAAATTTCAACAATAATCTGACACTGCAGATTTTTTACAACCTCAACTGATAATGTGTGCCCTTCACTGGGCATCAGCCATACACACTCTCATGGTCCTCCCTAAATCATGTCTTCACCAATAACCATAGTCCTTCGAAACTCTCAGCTTCAATCATGCCCCTCTCCAACCATCACTTCCGGTCCTCCCAGCACATTTTCTCTAATGCTGTACTCCAACTCTCTTTTGACTACACAGGGACCGCCATTGCATTGATTCCACCATTTATAATTATTTACACACAAATGCCCCACATGCCCTCATTTTCCTCCTCATACAGCTTAGAAGCTTTGCTCCAGTTTGAGAATCATTTGCTTCCTAACACCCTTTTTGTCCCTATCTTCTGGGGGTTTTTTCACATGATTTAGCTTCCAATCTGCCCAACCATACTATCCGCCTACTTGGAGCTGAACATCTCACTTTAAATTCATGACAACAAATCTCACATGGAAACTCAACACAGCGCAGCAATCCTGCCGTATCTCTCTAGGACATTTGTTTTCTCTTTCCCCAAAAATAAATATTTCAAAATGTCTTCTCATTTTGAATATACCCTCACTCAATTGCTGCTAATGACTGACTCATTCCTGAGTGAAAAACAAAACAAACTCAGGAATCAGATGAAACCAACCTCATCTTCCTACCTCTGAAGCTACTCTGAGCCATTTACTTTCTCTTCCCTCTTGATATAATGGAAGAAATGTCCCTGCTCCTAGCGGAGACCATTCCTTCCATGTTTACTCTGGACCTCATCCCTGCTCAAGGAACTTGCTCCTCTTAATTTTTCCTTTTCTCCTTTATTATCAATTGCCCTTTCTTAACTGGATTGTTCCCTTTGGCTCACACACATGCTTTAATATCACTCATTAAAAAAAAAAAAACCTCTTTCCCTCCCACACAACCCATTTCTCTGCAGTCTTTCACAGCCGAACTCCACAAAATTATCTACGCTCATTGTCTGCATTTTTTTCCTTTTCTATTCTTTCCTCAACCTACATTTTGAGTTTCATTCCTCACTCCCATCCCTCCATGAAAAACTCCTTCCATTTTTATCAAGGTCTCAAAACTACTGGTTAAATCTTTATTCTCATGTTACCCAATCACCTAGCAGCTTTTAACCCTGTTGGCCACTTCCTTCTTTAAACCCA
The DNA here is from genome assembly GCA_033961575.1 of Aselliscus stoliczkanus. Classification (NCBI taxonomy): domain Eukaryota; kingdom Metazoa; phylum Chordata; class Mammalia; order Chiroptera; family Hipposideridae; genus Aselliscus; species Aselliscus stoliczkanus. Next base: position 27,789,027 of record CM066739.1, read on the forward strand.
CTTTTCGCTAGATTTCCCTGATATCACATCCCTGGTTTTCTTTTTACCCCACTGGCCACTCCTTTTCTGTGTCATTTGTTGGCTCCTTCTTCTCTTGCTCAACCTCTAAATGTTGGAATACTCTGGACCCTGTCCTTAGTCCTCTTCTCTTTCCTAGCTACACTTTCTTCCAATGTCCTCTTGCCCAATCCCAAGACTGTGAATACTCCCTATCTACTGATAACTCCAAAATATGTACCTCAACACTGCTCTTTCCACCAAGATCCAGACTCAGATATTCAGCTGCCTCCTCAGCATCTCAAATTTAACCAATCCTAAGAAGAACTCTTGATCTGCCCTCACAGCAGTCATCCACATGTCATTCAACGGTATCCCCAGATGTGGTACCTGCATATAACCAGTTGCTCGGGTCAAAATCATCTGTCTGTCATCACTTACATCCAATCCTCAACAAGTGCAATATATATTTCCAGAATCCAAGCCACTACTTAGTATCTTCATCAATACCTCAGTCCATGCCACCACCATATCTTTTCTACATTTCAGCTGCCTTCTTTGCTGATCTCTCTGCTCCCATTCTTGTCTCTGTGATGCATTTTCTGCAGATCCTCCATACGGAGTTTCCCCAAGGTTAAGTGTGAGCACTGTCACTCTATTTAAAGCTCTCTGATAGCTTCCTATGGCAATTAGAATGAAATCCAAATTCTCTTGTACAGCCTTGCAAGCCTATATGATCTGACCTTGTATTCATCTGGTACAGCTTTGTTATCAAGATGGGATTTTTCTCCTGCACATTGTGCCTTCTCTCAGCATTCCTCTTACTGTTTGCTCCCTTTATTTCTTTTTTAATTTTAGCTTTTCTTTTTCCCCCCAGCTTTATTTAGCTATAACTGACATATAACATTTATCAAATCATTACATTGTACACCTTTATCTTTGACTTGTAGGAAATAACTGCCTGTAGTGTAAGGAACCACAACCATCACCACCCGCTTCTTCTCCACTCACTTCTCTTGGATTGAAAATGCTGAGGGTAGCAAGATGGCAATAAGGTTATATGTATCCTGGGTCTACGATACAGAGGCAGATGGTGGGGTTGTTTGGAGAAATGTCCAACTACCCTTAAACATTCTCTATTTCATAATGCAAGGCCTGATTGTGCCCGGAAATGAAGGCTGTTTAGATACTTTTCAATCCAGCTTCATCTATCTTATAGTGAGTCAAGAGTCTTCTCAAATTTTGGTATTAGATTATCTTTCAGTCTTATTTTAATGCATCCATAATTTATAAGCATGACTCAAGGATACAAAACCTACCTTCCTATAGTTTCTCTATAATTAAAATAAATTCATTCAGAAGTCCTCATGTCTCCCAATGGTGAAAATTCAATTTTCCAATAAAAAGTAACTCAACTCCTTCTTGTTTAAAGCTTCATCCTTTGGGAATTAAATATTTATTCAAATTTTGGACTCTCCCTTTCTCCTTCCTGCATTTTTCTTTCTGGGAATCATCTAAGATCCTGGGGTCTTAGGTATTGTCCCAGCTTTGGGGAAAGTATACGTAGTCTACATATTATCATTTGTCTTCAATGTCTCCTACTGTGGTGGGCATCAAACTCTGTACCACCTATATCACTACTCATGTCCAAGCCTCCAGTCCCACAGTTGTCAGATCTGCTCAATCTGTGATGTTGGTAGACCCAACCAGACATCTCTCAACTCTTGCATCTCAGTCCCATTTTGGAGTCTTGGAAACTCTTGGCTATTTTCTATGAACCATCCTGGTATACTTTCAATTCTAAGGTAGCCCTGGTTTGTCTAGTTAGCCACCTTTCTCAGACATTGTTCTCTATTATTTTAGCACATTGCTGCTCAGTGTCATATAGGGCATGAGGCTTCTCCAAGAACCTGACAATCTGTCAGAGATATGCTATGGAATCAGAGCCTAAGCCTTTCTGCTTTGAATCATCTGGGTGATTCTATAGCTCTCCACATATAGATGGTGGGGGTGGGGAGGGGAGGGCCTTCACAGGGGCACATTAATATCTAAGCTCTTGTTACCTCCCCTTGGAATTCCCCTTTCAACTCTTATTGCCTTAAGAGTGGGAAACTTGCTTACATTCTTCACTTTCCTTTTCCTATATTTTGGCCTATGGTATAAATTCTATGTTCTTGGTCTCTTGATAGACCAAGCCAATATTTTATAATTCAATAAATGGCCTTTTTTCTTCCCATAATGCCTTGCTCTAAGTCTATGGACGTTGGTGTATATTTATGGAAGTCTACAAAGGAGCTCAAGAATGATGAATTTGACTTCTCCAGGTTTATCTCTCCTGAGGGTCACTACCTTTAGAAATCCTGGATGATGGAGAAGAGAAATGGGTTCAAATGATTCTTGGGAAGGGTAGAGGAGAGCAGCAATGCCTAAATAACTTGAAAATATTTTCCCTACTACACTGTTTTTCATTTCTTTTATAGGTTTTTATTTTTTTCTATGTCTTCCAAAGAGTTTTATAAAAGAGGATATAAAAGCCTACACCAGGGACTGCCAGCCAATTGCTATTTTAAACTGAAGGTCTTGTGTTTATTTTTTTTTTTATGGAAGCAAATTTCACATATAGCAATTTTCTTTCACCTCAGGCATTTTCTTCATGGAACAATACCTGAGAAGAAGAATCCAGGAATGAAATCCAGGGCTAGAAGGGACAAGTGTCAAATGAAAATATAATAGAAGGAGGTCTAAATGAGCTTAGTATAGTTCACAGTTTGCTCCAAGCCATGGCTTTATGTAAGTATTAGATAGATGGGGTATTACCTTCCTAGAACTGCTGTGACAAAAATACCACAAACTGGGTCACTTAAAGAAAAAGAAATGTATTCTCTCACAGTTGTGGAGACTAGAAATCAGAAGTAAAGGTGTCACCAGGGTTGGTTTCTTCTAGAGGCCCTGAGGAAAAACCTGTCTTGTGCCTCTTTCCTAACTTCTGATGGTTGCCGGAAATCCTTGGCATTCTTTGGCTTGTAGATACCTCCCTGCAATCTCGATTGCTACCTTCACATGGCATTCTCCTCTCTGTGTCTCTCTGTGTCTTCACATGGCCTTCTTCTGGGGACACCAGTCACTGAGTTTAGGACCCACTCTTATCCAGTGTGACCTTATCTTAACTAATCATATTTGCAAAAATGCTATTTCCAAATAAGGTCATATTCTGAGTTTCCAAGTAGATATGAATTTGGAGGGAGTTTCTTTGTATTCAACCCAGCACAGGTGGAAAAGATATTTTTGAAGATGTTCTATGATAAAATGTGGCGGTATATGTTTTCAGAAGATCCTAGATGAGCCACTCACTAGATTCTGACTGGGAATTTGAAAGGGGCAATGGGTTGGGAGTGGAATTAGTTCTCTTCATGTAAATTTTTAGGGCCAAGTAGACTTTTGAAAATAGGGAGAGCTAGCATTTGGTTTTATTATTATTGCCATTCTCAGTTCTGTAGCATCTATAGCACTGAGTCCTCTTTCATTTTCCTCTCTATCTAGTTAATAGCTGTAGTAAAAAAAAAAAAAAAAAAAAAGCATTAGACCAAATTTCAAAACAAATTGGCTTCAAGTCATATTTCTGTTATTTACCATCTGTAGGCCCTGAGTAAGTTGCTTCCTTGAGCTTCAATGTCCTCAACTGTAACATAATTAAACTTACAATTTTTTTTGTAAGTGTGAGACATTTTTTGCTTCCAAAGTTGCTAAAACTTAAACTGCATTAAGACGTTTGGGATATTGCATTATATTGAGGAAGCAAGGCACTCTGTAAGATCAGAAATGAAGTCGTATCTAGAATAGTTAAAATACAAAAATATTTTGATGTTTTAAAGGATAAACTCCAGTTGCCTAGAAATGCAGTGACATGTTGCCTAGAAATGTCTTTACAGAGAGCTGGTGTTTACCTGGCATTATTAAGTGATGTTTTAGGTTCGCAAAGTGGAGTATAGTGTACGTATGTGTGTATACAACTGAGACCCCACAGAACAGAAATCTAACTGGGTTTCGATAACACAGAGCACAGAGCATACATAGGGTATTCTATGTAGATATTTGATTTATATTTCAGTTAATAGAAAAAAGAACTGGAAGGGTGAGAGGGACAGAGAAAACGAGAACGAGCTAATTAGAATTCCATCGCCTCTCTGAGCTCCAGTTTCCTCATTCCTAAAACGGGGCTGATAATCCCTCTTTTCTTTAGTGTTAACATTGGGCATACAGCACGGTTTCAGTATTTATCACCTTATCAAGCCCTGGAACGCCTAGCGCCCCCCCCCCCAGCAGATGGTAAGAGTACAATACATGCTTATAAATGAATGAGGGCAATGCCTGTGTCCTTACTACCTCAAGGGACTGCTCTGAAATGTGGCTTATTATTACCCATATCACTTGCTCTTGCGGACCAGAAATTACTGTCCCAGCTCACCGTTTGCCAATAAGGTTTTCTTTATTTAGCAGCCTCTGCTTTGGCCACTAGATGGCAGAAGAGGAAAAGCTCCTTAAAGATAGGGAAGGAAGGAAAGATGCTCCGGAGAGGTTGGCTGCAATATGAATAAAGCGGCCATCCGTGGGGTTAATTAAGCAAAACAAATAGCCAGCATTTCATAGAACACATTGGAGGGAAGCAAGACCTCCAGAAGACTGGACTTGAAATGACCTTGGGCACTGGTAGCTACGAAGACAAAAAAACCTCTCTGCAGATAGTAATAAGATACCGAACCAACAACAACAACCTTGAACAAAGTAATCTGGGTCACCACAGAGACAATCAGCAGAACTGAGACAACACAAGAAGAGAGGAGGCCAGACTGGATCATCCCCCACGATTAAGGTTACCGCTGCTGCACAGAGCAACCTGGAACTAATGCGAAAACTCCCCTTGATAGAACAGGGTCGCTGCGTAGGTTTCGGTTTAATTTCACGTGGACTGAAATGGATGTAGTTCTCCTTTCAGAGTCAATTCTAGCAAATCCTTGTGTCATCTCTTTAAAGTCATCAGAGAACTTTTCTAAATATTGTTCCATGGAAGAACCTGTGCTGTTTAGACATCAGTTTACTAGAGAAGTCAAAGTCTGGATTTCAGAGTGGGCAAAAGACAGTAATTAATTGGTACATAATGCTGCTGCCATTGAAGCCTCACTGTGATCTGGGAGCACCATACAGATACACCAGAAAAGTTCTCTCACTCAGACTCTGTGCTCACCAAGACGTGTGATTACCAATGGATCTACCTCCAGGGAGAAAAAGCTATGGTCACTCCAGCACAAGCCCTCCTGACCTGTTGTAATTTTCACTGTAACGTAATAAATTGGTGTGTTCTAAATATCAGGCTCCTAGGAGCTTGGTAAAAGTGAATTGCCACCAAGAAAAGGATTCCTCTAGACAAAATGAACTATTGAGCCCATGGGACTCAGAACATGGACAGTGTTGAATTCTGTGTTGAATGCCTCCTAACACCTCTCTTGGTGGCCAGCCCAGGCTCTGGTGGACCATATTCTACACACCCATCTTACCTACTTCTATCCTGGTGGCATATCCATGAAATTTTTTACTAATGTAGCTTTTTAAACTCCAGCCCCAAAGATTCTAATTCAATAGATCTGGGGTTGATCCTGGAATCTGTATTGCTCAGAAGCCCCATGGATTCCAATGAGCTGGGCCCTGAACCTGGTTTGGAACCATTCATCTTCTTGAGTATAATTCCACAGGCTAGCCCAGGACCATAGAATCATGGAATATTTTATTTGTAAAAGGACTTCAGATCAATAAGAACTCCTTTCTACAGCATCCTGGAACCTTTAGGCTCCTGTGGAAGCTAGGCCTAAACGAGCCAGACCAGGAGTTGCTAGGCCATGAATGCTGAACGAGGATAAGGAACTGGCAGACCTCTGGGAGCTTTGGCCATTCTGTAGGAGTATCAAAAGGGTTCCATTAGCTTTTGGAGAAATGACTCTGTCTTGCCAATAATGCAGATATGAGACCAAGGCCAGATATATAATGTGGGAGGCCAGTGCAAAATAAAAACTTCTGAAGAATTTCAAGATGATGGCAACAGAGCATTAAACCAAGTGTGGGCCCTGCTGAGCACAAGCTCTGTGAAGTGGGTCCTAGACAGGACTCTTGGCCCAGAGCTACTCCTGAGGCAGGGTGATGATTTATAAATCAAGGAATATCTGTATTCTTACCCAATCTTTCTTTTAATCAGTTTGCTTTCCTGCCTGCACCCTGCCACCAAGGCAAACTCTTTAAAATTCAAATCTGATCTTATAGCTCCCCTGCATAAAATGATTTAGTGGCACCCATTGCTCCAGGATCAAAAGTAAAAGTCCACAAGTCCCTTTGCAATCTGACCACTGCCTACCTCTCTCCCCTTAGGCTCCCCATTCTTTCTCTGTATTCCAGTCACACTGCCCTGGTTTCAGTTCCTCTAATTTTCCAGCCTTCTTTCTGCTCAGATCTCTCACAAATGCTGTCCTCTGTGGCTAGAAGCACCTTCCCTACCTGTCCTTAAACCAGCTAACTTCTGCTTATCCTTCAGGTCAGAGATAAAATGCCTCTTCCTCATGGAAGCATTCTCTGACCCACCATGGGACACATTGTCCTATCACTCCCCCTTGTCCTTTATAAACGCATGCCCACTGTTCTTCAATGGTGATTGTGCAATTATTTGTTTAATATCTGTCTCCCCTGCTAGAATAAATGCTTCTCTTATTTATTGCTTAGCACGGGACCTATAGCATAGGAGGTTCTCAAGTAGTACTTTTGAATTAATGAATTTAAAAAACCAACCAATGAAGAAAGGGTGAAAACACTTAGGAAGAAAGGTGTTTAGGTGTGTCCCTCTTACTAAAGAAACTCATCCATTCCCAAGGCCCACTGACCGGATTGCCTGAATCACTCCAAGTATGGATACTTGGCATTTAAACCTCCCTTATATAAAAGGTGAGCATATGTCACAGTTTTTCCAGGACAATCCAATTTTTTAATGGTGTGCTTATTAATAGCAGTTGCCTGTGTTCACCAAACTGCCTGTTAGGAGGATGAATTGTATGGACAGCTTGCTTTGGTGACACTTGAACTATCCCTTTCTCTTTCTCTCTCTGCATAGCTAAATTGATGGGCCACAGCTTCTGTGTTTGGGTGGCTGTGGGATTAACAGCACAAGCTTAAGTTATTAAACGGAGCAGCTTTAACCTGGGAGCCCTCCTAGAGCTGTGGGGATTAATGTGTTTTTACTCCAGAGCCAATGTAACCCTTCTGACAAGCTAGGGTTTGCTGCCTGCAGTCCCCAAACTGGCCCCGTTGCCTTTCTCTGGACCCACTTCCCAACAGTGAGAGATGCCATGGAGTTTTACTTGGAGATTGACCCTGTCACCTTGAACCTGATCATCCTAGTTGTAAGCTACGTCATCTTGCTCCTGGTTTTCCTCATCTCCTGCATGCTGTATGACTGTCGAGGCAAGGACCCCAGTAAAGAGTGTGCTCCTGAGGCCACTCTCGATGCCCAGCCCTCCAACTGCTTGGTGGTGATGCAGCAAAGCACACCGAGTGCCCCCTGGGCAAGGGGGCCCAGCCTTCATTTTGGGAATCCTGCTCCACTCGGGAAGAAAAGCACAATGGTGTGAGGCTGGCTGAGGGTTCCTGGGGAGAGAGCACAGGACATTCTGAACAAACCATTTTTCAGGTGGCTACAATCTTCTCAGCACACAGATCCTGCTTGGCTATGTAAGTAGGAGCTCTGTCTTACTTCTGGCTTTCTCATCACCCTCTGTGGATAAAGCAACTGTTTAAGGAAAGAAACCCAAAGTGGTATTTGGTCAAGTTCTCCAGATGCTTTTGTATAGTGATGTTGGTTACTGGTGCATTCCCAGTGATGCGGTCTTTGCAACTTCTAGGAGAAATTGCCATTTGAGTAGGGGTTTGAAGAAGAGGCAATAGTGTGCGTGCGTGTGTGTGTGTGTGTGTGTGTGTGTGTGTGTGTGTGTGTTACAAGGAATGAGACTATCTTGAATCTATCCTATACTTAGCAAATCCTTTCTTGTCAAGTCAATCACTGAAACCTTCTAGACTTTAGATTATTATTCTTTCTACATATACAGCCTCTCACGTTATGTTCCCCACTGTGAGTCAGTATGGGGAACACACAGTAATTGTAGAGCATCATGGTTAAGGGACAAAGCTGGAAGCCTGGGTTCAAATCCTACCTCCTCCACTTACCAGTTGTGTGACTAGACGAATACTAGCTATGTAATAAGAGCCTCTTCTTTGCAGCTTAGGGCTAGGGGTAGGAACTGCAGGCTCTTTGGGGGTATTTAAATGAGTTAATTCACTGAAAGCACTTGAGGCAGTGCTTGGTATATAGGGTTAGCTGTTATGATGATTATATTATTTTTTTTCATACTTCTCCTCAAGAAGTTTAATCTCCAGTCCTCAAATCTGACCTGGTCCAATCCAGAGCTACTGAAGACCCATTGCATGACGTTGTGGTCCCATAGCTTGGTGTTTCGGTTCTCCCAGTATTATTTGCTCCCTTTCTTTGTTGCTATGAACTAATACATTTGTTTCCCTGCTCATTCCTCTATTCCCACAACTTTGAATTGTTATCTCCGTTGTGTTTGTATTTCTATTAACCCTCTTTTCCCAAGCTCAGGGTCATTTATATGTTCACTTGGTGATTTACTGAACCCTTCTTTCAAAGAGGCCCTGTGTAGAAATACAAAAAAAATGAGTATGTCATGACCCTGCCTCCCATCTTTGCTGCCTAACAGGAAAAGGAGGAGTCAGGTATAACTTAGATGATGAAGGACTAGAAAGCACTGCAGATGCTCTGCTGGAAGTCTACAGAGAGTACAAGAGTATATAAAGACGTGAGTACCTAGCATGCAGAAGGGACTCAAGAAACGTTTGTTTGTTAGTTTTGTTTTGTTTTTCCTTTTTTTGAGGGCAGTGTCACTGGCCCTCATATGTGGGACACGAACTGGGGTCGCTGGCTTCCCAAGCCAGCGCTTAACCACTGCGCCACTTGGCCGACCCAAGAAACGTTTGAATAATAGTGAAAAGCCAACTTCATCTTAGACTCAGGCCTCAAAGATAGATCATTTGTCTTGAAAGATAAGTGACTATTTTCTAGAAATACAAAAGTATGTTGGGGGCTTGGAGGGTAGGACAGGAGATGTTATTTTAGACTGAAGAAACAACATAAACAAAGCTTAAAAGCAGAAATTGTAGAGTTCACTGATTTTGAAAGTCTGATGGTTTCCTAAACTGTGAAGAAAAAATGAGAAATTAAATTTCAATTTATCATATAGAAAATTGAATACACGTGCACATGGCCAATGGATATATCAAAAGATGCTAAAGGTCACTAATCATCAGAGAAATGAAAATTAAACCACAATGAGAAATTAAACCACACCTCACACCTGTCAGAATGGTTATCATCAATAAATCAACAAACAAGTGCTGGTGAGGATGTGGAGAAAAGGGAACCCCTGTGCACTGTTGGTGGGACTGCAAATGGGTGCAACCACTATGGAAAGCAGTGTGGAGATTTCTCAAGAATTTAAAAATAGAACTACCTTATGAACTAGCAATTCCACTTTTGGATATTTATCCAAAGAAACCCAAAACACATATTCAAAAAGATATATGCACCCCTGTGTTCATTGCAGAGCAATTTACAATAGCCAAGATATGGAAGCAACCCAAGCCTCCAACAAAAGACCATTGGATAAGGAAGTGGTACATATATTCAATGGAATATTACCAGGCCATACAAAATAATGAAACCTTACCATTTTTGACAACATGTATGGACCTACAGGGTATTACGCCAAGCGAAATAAGTCAGACAGAGAAAGACAAATACCATAGGATCTCACTTATATGTGGAATCTAAAGAACAAAATAAATAAACAAACAAAATGGAAACAGACTCATAGATACAGAGAACAAACTGATGGTTGCCAAAGTGGAGGGGGGTTGGGATCTGGGTGGAAAAGGTGAAGGGATTAAAAAGTACAAATTGGTAGTTACAAAATAGTCACAAGGACATAAAGTACCGCATAGGGAATATAGTCAATAAAGTTGCAACAACTATGCATAGTGCCAGGTGGGCAGTAGGACTAATTAAGGGGAACCACTGCATAAATTATGTAAATGTCTATCCACTATGCTACACACATGAAGCTAATATAAAACAATATTGAATGTCAAATGTAACTGAAAATAATAATAATAATAATAAAACAATCCAAGTTCTTTCAGATATGCCATGCCGTAGGTACTCTAAAAGCCACTTAGTGAGTGCCGGGCACATCATTTAATCTGTTTGAAAATTTGTAGGGAAGAGGAACCAGTATTCTTACTTTAGAGACATGGGAGTTTCAAATTGTCTTACATAAACATTTAGGGTGACAGACTCTGATTTGCAGAACCCAGAGATTAGGATTTGGTCTCAAATTTACCGTATGATTTCATAGCTGCTCAGAATTTATGCAGTCCCAGAGTGATTCAGCATGCTGGTTTCAGAAAGAACACAAGTTTTGCAATTTGTCTCTCACTGCCTTTACTTTTGAGAAGCACCAAATACCACAATCCTTTTAATTAGAGCAAAAGTCCCTGAGACCTAGAGAGCAGACAAAGTCTAGTGTTACTCAAGAGTATCAAGGACAGCCTTTTTCTCATAACTTCATCTTTCCTGAGAACAGTTGTGGTTGAAATACAGAAAGTGAAAGAGCATTTATTATCTACCTCTATTGTAACAGTTCATTTGGACTTTGACCTTCTTGGGCTGTCACATTCCAGGTAAGGTCTTTGTGACACCAGGATTGAGAAAGAGCTTAGCTATTTCACATTCTTCCAAGAGTCTGGGAAGTTGTCTGCTCATATTTATTTTTTGTTCAAGGCTTCTCTGTGCTCAACTGTTGTCTAATTAAACACCTGCCATATGTGGGAATCTGCTAGTTCTCTGTTTGGCACATCTACAGGCTGGTGCCCTCCACTGCAATCTAAAGTTGACAGGCCTGAAAAAGCTTAGAAGATACCAGAAAGATGAGGACTTGGTTTGGAAGGCTGAAAAGGAATGGAAAGTATGCAGCTCCAAGGGAGCCCTTAAAATTGCCCAAGAGTGTCCCAGTAAAAGAAACGTGGCAATGGAATTCGGAATCTGAACTCTTTGTCAGAATTGATAAAGACGTTCTTATCGGGGACCGGCTGGTGGTGCGGTGGTTGGGAGCTGGCTTGGGACACCAGCGGCCCCGGTTCAGATCCCACATATGAGGGCCAGTAACACTGCCCTCTAAAAAAAAGATGTGCTTATCGTGGCAATTTATCAGTGCAAAGGTGCTTGCCATGAGGGGAGGGAAAAAAGCTAGTAGTATGATAGAATTTTGGAGAAGAATTTATATGTGACAGCCATTGTCCATGGGAGGAAAAACAGAAGACCCAGGCAAGGAAACAACCAGTTTCTTGAATGGCAACAATACTATTTGACAATTCTCACCATCAAGAAGGTCTCCCTATGGCAAACCTAAATTTCTTCTGCTCTTATGCTTTACACTCATTTTCTTTCACTTGCCTCTTCTGGGTTTTATGAAGAAGCAATGTTTATATAATGATTTGTGTAAACCTGTCTCCTGAAAGAATCCAATCAGATTCGATCACAAGATGTAACTAATGTGGTAATAACAGTTGGATGTATATGGGTCACCATACCCACGGGTGGCATATTGGTGAATCGCCATCAGCTGTGAGGTGTGCCGGAAATCATGTTACTAAAAATAAGTTACCTAAGGGCCGGCCGAGTGGCGCGGTAGTTAAGCGCTGGCTTGGGAAGCAAGCAGCCCTGGTTCGGGTCCTACATGTGAGGGCCAGTGACACTGCCCTCAAAAAAAATAAATAAGTTACCTAAGTTTATGCATGATTTAGCTATTTTTAGATACGGCATGAATCAATCATGATGCCATTATCACTTTGGTGTACTTCAATGTTGTTGAAGGAACTGTATATATCTATTGACCACTGTCTATTCAACAGATATTTGTAAAGCACCTACTCTGTGCAGGCCTCATGCCTGGCCCAGGGGGATACATTTGTGTACAGGATGTGAGTTGTGTACTCAGAAATCTTGCCAAGGAATAGTGAAACTAATAAGCACTTTGAATTATATTGTCTCAATCTTCACTGCAACCCCAAGAGGTACTATCATTTTCTCAATTTTACACATATTTGGCAGGTAAGACTCTAAATCCCATTCTTTAAACCAGTTGCCTCCAAACACCTGTGAACAGGCATTCCTTTCAGTGAAGAAAATTTGAGTACTCACCTGTGTGTGTATGTATATATATATATATAAATAAGTATATATTTATGTATATTTAAATAACACATGTATTTAAATAAATATAGATTTTTAGATAGTGATGCATTATATATAAACATATGCATATATTTATAAATTGTATGTACATTATATGTATCTTCCTGTATACCTCACCTTGGAGACACTGCTCTGTAGCAATCTCCCATATTGCCTCCTGATTTTGTCTTTGTGTAACAGGAATAATCTACATCCACTCTCCCCTCCACTAACCCCAGGTTTTGTTCTGGGTGAGTAGGGAAGGGAACCCCATCTAAGAACGTGATCTAGGAAATATCTTTTTGTAAAATAAAAAGCAACCAGCCAAGTGGCTCAGTTGGTTAAGAGTTTGCTTAAGAGCACAAGCTCTGAGCAACAGGATCACTGGGTCGATTCCCACATGGGCCAGTGAGCTTTGCCTGAGCTGCGCCAGAGCTGAGCTGCCAACAAGTGGTAGGATGGCTCAGCTGGTGACAGCATGTGCTCCTAATGACAAGACTGCCTGCCTATTCCAAGGTGGGCCATGCCCACCCGCGACTGGGGGACTGAACTTGGCATGTTAGGCTGAACTGCTGCACGGATGGCTCAATGGATAGAGCATGAGCTCTTAACAGCAAGATTGCCGGTTCGACTCCCAAATGGAAATAAATAAATAAATAGCATTAATTTTCAAGTTTGGACTAGATCTTTGTGCTGCTAAGGGTGCTTTGGGAGAATTCTTTGATCGGTTTTTTTAGATTCCCAAGTCAGTTCTGCTAGTTTGTAAATCCTACTCATTTCTTTTGAGTTCTTTCCTGGCTGGATCTGAAGTACCTTCAAAAATGAGTGAGTGAGGCTGGCCGAGTGGCACGGTGGTTAAGCGCAGGCTTGGGAAGCCAGCGGCCCCAGTTCGGGTCCCACATATGAGGGCCAGTGACACTGCCCTCAAAAAAAAAAAAATGTATGAGTGTCTTACATATCTATTTCAACTCCTCACAGCACCCAGTAAAGAACTGAGCACATTAGGAAATCTCCATTCTTGGGTGATGACTTAGTTGGAAAAAGGAAGACTTTTTACTTCAGTTGTGGAATAGGAATTACTCCCCTATAGAAACAAACTGTCCCAGACACAGTAGGGAAAAAGTTGGGCTGCTTTGATGTCCCTGAGCATGGAAGACTAAGAAAAGGCAGCAGATTCATCATAATGAATGAAGCACCAAGATGATGCAGGGCTGTCACTCAGCTGTCTCCACAGGCACAGCAAAAGAGAAGGCTAAGAAACTGGATCCATAGAAATGAGTCCTCCCACCTCTCTACCCATTCTGGCCCCAATATCACCCTAACTTCCTCTTCTCCTCCTTGCCTTTTCCTCTATGGAGACACCTCACCTGAACCACCAGGAAAATGGCTGCAAGTTCCTCCTTGACTCTGTACTGCCAAACCTCTGTTCCCTTAGACTCTGTGTTTGGTTCTCATCCACATTCCTTATTCTACATATGCCTTGGCACAGCAGCCTGGAGGCCACAGCTCCAGGTTCTGATTCTAACCCAGTCACTAACTTCCTAGGAGACATTAGGCCTCTTTTGCTCCTCTACAAAAAAAAAAAAAAAATCCCCAAAGTTAATTAACAACCTTCCAAGGTCTTTCTGGCCCTGGCACTTTTGACCCTACATCCCTCTTTTTCCTGACCTTTCCTCTCTTGTCCTACCCTGGCCTTTGGGAATGAAGCAACTAGGGACAGGAGGATTTGTTCTGAAAAACTGCCTATGGTTGTGGCCTTATTGTTGATCAGGGTGCTGCAAAGGGAAACGCAACAGAGGGTTGAGTCCTTTTCTTTCACAGGATGTATGCACATACTCCATTTTCTAACATGTTTTCCAGCTGACATTTCAAGTTACTATCCCCGCATTGGTGCTTCTTCAAGTCAAAGTCTGTTTTTCACTCTTTGGAAGGGGCATAAACCGTGACAAATGGTCTCAGTTTAGGCATATGGTGAGGCATTGATTTCTTAATTGCTGGGATGTATTAACAAGCTTATTGTCCCCAAATGTAAAAATAATGAACTTACCATTGTGCGTGGAATGTTGACAATGTGAAAGAGATTAGATTTATTGGCACCTTGGAGACCATCCTTAATGTTTAGTAGAACATCGTCTCTCATTTCCATTCTAAGTGAATTTCAATTGCCTTCCTTCTAAAACCTTGTTTTAAGATGGTTGCAATGGTTAGGAAATAAAACGGTTTCCTTTCCTTTTCTTCCTTTTTTTTTTTTTTTAAGCAGGGATATTAGTTAGAAATCATGCTCGGCTATGACCAACAAAGGAAAAAAATACAGTCACTACAACATGATGGGGACTTTGTTCTCTCTCCTGATGTTGGAAGGAGATGGTTCAGCCTGTATAGAGGTTCCAAAATGTCCCCAATGTCCCAGGCACCTGTATTTATGCACCACCAGCTTGACTTCGTGATTTCTATCCGTGAGGTTTTCTTCTTATTACAAAATGGCCGCTGCCACTTCAAACCTGACTTCTGAGTTCCAGCCAGAGAGAAAAATAAGAGGGGAAGGGCACGTGTCGGCTGAGAGGCCCACTCAGCAATTTCTACTTATAATTCATTGGCTAGAGCTTAACCAAATGTCTACTCTACTTCCATCTGCAAGGAAGTCTGACAGATGCAGATTTTTGCTGGGTACATTGACACCCCTGTCCTGTCAAGGTTTCATTAGAAAGAAAAAGGGAGAGGATAAATTTGGGATTGTTTTTCCTTCTAAAAGTAATACATGTTTGTTAAGGTAAACTTGAAAGCTACGAAAAAGAAAAGAAAGAAATGATGGTGATTTTTAACTACCCAGTGTGACCTCCAATAGCATTGAGTATAATTATATGTTTGTTTTTTTATTAATATTCATAATTATTTTTTGATTGTATTTTTCTGATTATAAAAGGAATGCCTATTGATTGGGGAAACTTTGAACAAAGTATAGAGAATAGGAATTGCCCATAATCCCATTACCCAGAGACAATCACTATAGCAGTATTTTGCTGCATTTTCTGCATTTTTATGTATATTTACATATTAATAATCATAGCGTATGTTGGTATCTTTTTTCGCTATCTAAATAAAAGAAGTGAATTTACATAGGATCCTACCTAGTGTATCCCAGCACCCTCATAACATAACATTCCAGATCATGGTTGCAAGGCTTTTTGGAAGGTGCTTAAAGTAGGAGAGAATGAATAGCATAGGTTGGTTTTCTCCTGCTCTGCTTCTGGGAGACCATACGGCAGATTTGGCTCACTTCTCACTCTCACTCTAAGACTATATCATATGCTCTCCTTTCTGTATTTTTCCATTTTAAAAAAATGTCAAGTGTACATGCCAAAAGTTAAAGTGATTCTTTGGAGAACCTGAGTTGCCATGCGTATTCTTATCACATGGCTCACAGAGGTGAATTTTGCTCTGGCTTTAAAGTCATAGGATCATAAGGCAGGACCATGTGGCTCACCAGTCCCAACCCCTAAGGCAACAGCAAAGAGAAGCAGAAAGGAAAAGTGGCCCACTCAGGGTCACAGCTGGCATGCTTGGTACCGCTACCCAGGCCCTCCAAGTGCTTTCTAGTGATTTTTAACTCTAAACTCTACTGGAGATGCTTTGGGTTATGCAACTGAATAGTAAACTTCAAAGGTGTTATGAGTCCCACAAAAATACACAACCAACTATAGGCAGTTACTCAAGGTTTACTAAAGCCTAGAGATTTATAACTTGCTTAGGGTGGCATTTCTCAGATTAGCGATCCCATTCACTATACCCTGATCTTCAGAGAAATAAATACTCTACAGAAAACCACTTTTTTACCTCAGTGTTTACTTGCTCAGAGCTCAGACCTTGCTAAGTGCCACTGAGTTATGCTACAGATTTACAAAACTTGCATTCTTTTTTTTTTAAAGATTTTATTGGGGAGTTGGGGGAGGGGAACAGCATTGGGGAATTGGGGAAGGAGAACAGACAAGTTGCTGTCTTTTTGTTCTTCAGTCTAGTTGCGGAGGATGTTGCTTCACTGACCCATGTTGGTATCATCACTGCGCTCTTCCCGGATGAGGCCTCTGGATGGTCGCTCACCACAGCTATTGGCAGCTCACACTGGCTGCCGGCCGCTCACTGTAGCCTATGGCAGCCCACTGCAGCAGGGGCTGCAGCCTACACCATTGCCGGGCTCGCACAGCCCAGCTCCAGGTGGAGCTGTTGTTAGCTGTAGAGGGCAGTGTCACTGGCCCTCATATGTGGGTTCCACCCGGGGCTGCTGGCATCCCCAAACCAGCTCTTAACCAATATGCCACTCTGCCAGCCCCAAAACTTGCATTCTTGATCGGGAGGTTAGAGAGACACATGAGCCAATATGGCACACTCATAAATGGAAGGTCAAACAACGATAAATGGGAATGAGGTAAATCCGAGATGGCCATGATATATTATTAGAAGAAAAATACTGATTCCAGAGGAGTTTGGTGGTATATGTAGTACGATCTTTTCTGTATTTACAAAAGATACATTCTCACAATTACATGTTTTTTATATACATAGAAAATGTCTAGACAAATACACCCAAACCTTTAAAATTGAGTCAGATTTTAAAATGGGAAATAACTTTTTTTAACTTTTCTAACTTACGTACTTCTGTTTTTAATAGAATCATGTAAATCAATATCCCCATCATACATTTTAAATAATCATTGTGTCTACTACAGAGGAGTTTTGACAATTAAATGAGCTGCTATGAATAAAATGCTTAGAACTTTGCCAGGCACATACTAAGAGCTCAATAAACATTAGCTATGATGCTGCTGCTGCTGCTGCTGCTGATGATGATGATGATGGAAGATGAGTGCTCACGTGCTGTTGCTGAGCATAGACATTCATACAAGTTATTTATAAGGCAATTTGACCAGATATATGTGCCAAAAGCCTTTAAAATTGGAAAATATTTTGACCCAGTCGTTCCTCTTTCAGAAACCTCCTATGGAAAAAGCTGAATAAGTATATAAGAAGTATGTACAAAGATGAATAAAGAGCAAACTGTTGGCAACAAGCTAAATGTTCAAGCACAGGAATGGGTCAATAAATTATGGTGCATCTTTACAATAGAAGAGTATGCATTCATTGCAGCACTGTATTCACTAATATGATCATATGTTAATGATATTATATTAAGGGAAAAAAGCAAGTTTCTAAATATGACTCTACTATATAGTATTTAAGTGCCTGTGCTTTTAGACTATATGTATTTTAGACTATAAATATAGTCTAAAAGCACATGCACTTAAATATTAACAATATTGAACCCTGGGCAATTGTGAATTTTTTCTTCTTTATATTAGGTGTAGTTTCTAATTTTTTTCCAATGAATATTTATTACTTGCGTAAGTATTTAAAAGAAAGGCAAAGGGCCCCTGAGGGAGCATTTCTCAGTGTAGCCTCCAGGCCAACAGACTGGCCTCAGATTGCCTCTGCCTGGGAGCCAGACGAGGCTCACGTGCTTCCAGCCTCCAAGGATCAAGTGGGCATGCTTGTTCAGTGTCCTCTGCAGACTCAGCAAACGCGGGACTAGTGTCCTGGCCTGACTCAGGAGGCAGACCTTTAAATGTTGACTGAAGGCCAGAAAGGGAAATAGGTTAGTAAAATTGGCCTATGTCACTACAATCAGCAAACCCCCCAAAAAGTACCAAGTTCTTATGATGACCATTCCTCCAGTTTTGCATGGAATGGTCCCAGTTTACATCTTTTGTTTCAGTACAATTACAAATAACACCCCTTTCATTCTTGGTCACCCCTACCCATTTGGGGTTTGCTGATTTGTTTCATTATTTTCTTGAATTTGTTCTTTTAGCTGCTTTTTTTCCTGTGAAAATTTCAATTTAAGTTCAACTTCTTTTTTGGCAAGAATTCTTGATAGATGGTTCTGTTTGCTGTATATTTTTTCATGTCAGGAGGTACACCAGGTCTGCTTGTCCCACTTTTAGTAATATGCAAATTAATGTGTGGATTCATGTGGTGACAGCTTGATCAAGCCATTGCAGCTCTTTATCAGTCTTTCATCTGGTGGTTTCATCTACTGTTGGTCATTGCCTAAAGTATTGCATGAGAGATTAGAAAATAGTTCTAGCTCTATCATTGCTCTCACATTTATTGGCTGGATTCCTTTTATAGAGAAGAATGGCTCTCGTAATTAGGTCTTAGTTACTCTCAGTGCAGTTTATATAGGAAGGACAGAATAAATGTTTAACTCGTTCCTTTCAATGGTCAGTTTTCAGAGTAAATAGTTGAAATCCTAGTTAGTTTCAATGGTGTCCAGGGTTTTGCTGTTGTTGTTTGTTTGCTTGTTGAAGTTTTTGTTTGCTTGTTCTATGGTGGGGAGATTCCTCTTTTTCTTTCTTTTTAAAAAAAATTGAGATCATTAAGAATTCATCAAGTTCTTATATGTTAAACGTAAATACATTTGTAAAACAAATTATCCTAATAAATTAAGAGCTATCTGTATTAGGGTTCTCCAGAGAAACAGAGTATATATATCTGTACCTCTACCTGTACCTTTATCTCTATCTCTATAGATAAATGGGAGGGGGGGTGGAGAAAGAGAGAGAGAGAGAGAGAGAGAGAGAGAGAGAGAGAGAGAGAGAGAGATTGATTCTAAAGAATTGTGGGGGCTGGCAAGTCTAAAATCTGCAGGGCGGGCAGGTTGACTGGAGACCCAGAGAAAAGTTGATGTTGCAACTGCA
The DNA here is from genome assembly GCA_033961575.1 of Aselliscus stoliczkanus. Classification (NCBI taxonomy): domain Eukaryota; kingdom Metazoa; phylum Chordata; class Mammalia; order Chiroptera; family Hipposideridae; genus Aselliscus; species Aselliscus stoliczkanus. The sequence goes on from CM066739.1 coordinate 27,808,173, forward strand.
GTCCAAAGGTTTCTGGAAGCAGATTCCTTCTTACTGGGGAGACCTCAGTTTTTTTCTCTTAAGACCTTCAACTGATTGAATGAAGTCCACCCACCTTATGAAGGGTAATCTGCTTTTCTCAAGGCCTACTACTTTAAATGTTAATCTCATCAAAAAATTCTTTTCACAGCAACATTTAGATTGATGTTTGACCAAATATCTGAGTACCATGGCTTAATCAAGTCAACATATAAAACTAGCCATCACATTATCTCTATATTAAAAAAAAACACAACTAACAATACAAAGTAGAATATGCAAAATGCATGATAGAATTTATGTTTACTGTGGTGTTCAAAGATGCCAACTCAGGCTGAACCAAACAAGAAAGGTTTGAATTAGTAATTTCTGTGTGTTTTACTGGCTTAAATGTTAGACTGAGCATTGGCAAAAATGGCCCCAGACTGGCCACTTCTCATGAAGCCTTATATAATTTACATTAGTTCACTGAATTTCAGAATCTTCATCTGAAAAGGAAGGATAATAACATCTATCCTACCTGCCATTATATTTTGTTAGGAGAGCCAAAAGAAATTGTATATATTAAACCACTTTTAAAACTCTATATATTACACAGATATAAAGTGTTATTAGACTAATTTTTGTTAAGCACAGATGAACCACAAAGTGTCAAGCAAAGGTGCTATGAAGCTGCAGCCATAATTGCAATGCCACATTATGATGTTCAACTTTTTCTTCATTTGAGAGAGGCCATCACTCTTAAGTCCCACATTTTAAGAAGAGGGAAAGTTGTCATTCCCCTAAGGGAAAAAGAATCAGAGTACTAATTTTCCATATGAACGCCTCCATTATAAATTAATGTTTCCCTCAGAGTCCCTAATTCTCTGTGTCAACCACGTAGCCTTGACAAATGCAAAGGATAAATAAATGGCTGGCTTGATTCATCCATTTAGCCATTCAATACACACTTATCCAACACTCATTATATGTGAGACACTCAGCCAGGTAATAGGAGAGACGCAGAAATGAATCAAACCCAGATTCTGCCCTCAGGTAATGTCTAGGTTATTAAGAGGAAGAAGGTATAATTAAAAGAAAAATTATAATACAGTATAGAAATTGAAATGTATCATGGGAGAGAGCAGTAACATCCCATGGAAGCTCAGAGAAGGCAAGATCAGTTTCAGCTGAAGGTTCCAGACAGTTTCTTGGAAGAAGAGACATTGAGCCAGACTGAAGAACAGGAATAGATGTGGACCTGTGAGGTGGGGCAGAGGAGCAGATGGAATGGGGAGGGAATATTACAGAGATGGTGGGAAATACAGGTCCTTGAAGGGAAGAGGTAGGAAGGATGTTGGGTGTGTGCTATTTGGGGCAACTGATAAATTCTCTCCTTTACCTCTACTTTCTCTACAATTCTCGAAAGGATATTAAGATGTGTCTAACACTGTGATGGCAGAAAGACGTCTTCTATCTAGCTCACCAACTTCAATTAATGGGTAGCAGAAAGTCACATCTGGTTGGTCATCTCAATGGAGGTCATTGTCAAATTCTTACTCAGTAGACGACAATTTTATTCCAACTCTAAAACTCTACGATTCTCAGGAGCCACATCTTGTTTGAAAGTTTTTAACATTTTGGATCTACATCTTTCTTAGCCAGAGCACCACCCATGTCCATGCTTTTTAAACAGAAAATGCAGGACTTAATTTAGCTGCCCTGATGATTCAGTCATCCTCAGAAACAGAAGGGATCAGACTGTGCTGTATCATAGCATTGCCAGGATCCACGGAGGTACAAACAATTATTTCTCCTAAACTCAGGGTTCCAGATTGCTCTGTTATAATTTTCCTTTTTTCTGCCTTGTTGCTGGGCATTCGGCATTCTGATTCTGATGCTCTCAGTATATCAACCTATTTTCTCCCATGTTCTGTCTGTTTCCTGCTTCTATTCTACATGAGGCTTGGAAGTTAGATAAACAAGTTCTGTTAGAATTATGCAACAAATAAGAGTGTATGCTCTGAGTAAGGGGACTGCCTACATGCAAAGTATCTCAAGACTTAGTGCCATCTCGTCTAGCTATTTGGCTATTTAATTAATAAGGTGTATATGTGGGGTGGGTGTGTGTGTGTGTGTGTGTGTGTGAGAGAGAGAGAGAGAGAGAGAGAGAGAGAGAGAGAGAGAGAGAGAATGCATATCTGCATATGTGTACTTTTTCCCTTCTGTTTTTTTTACTGCAAGTGTATAACAGCTAAGTTCAAGATAAGCAAAATGTGACAGTCTATCATCTGCCTAGAGAAACTGGGAAGCACCTAAAATCTAAGACAAGAAGAAATTTTGTATTTACTCAGAGATAATTGCGGTTGCCCGTGCTGTTATACAGCCTTGTGATGATTGTAAGGTAGTGTCAGGAGCAGCCATTATCTCTGACAAACAGCACTCCCTCGGTTAGCCCAAGTTCCTATGAGGCAATTGAAAGAAAATAATGGTTAGACTTGAGGTCTCCTGATCCCAAGCCAGAGTTCTTCCAACTAACGAAATGCTGCCCACATGATAATTATTATTAGAAAGCAAAAGAAGTCCTGCACTTCTACACTTCTACACCACATTGGGAGGACATTTAATCAAGAGATTTGGGTTTGAAGTATGTTGATGCAGCCCCAAAATGCACCAATAAGCATGCTCAACAGAATTACCAGAAAAGCTTGTGAAAAATACAGAAGCTCAGGTCCCATGATCAAGAGTCTCTAACAGGGCCAGCCGAATGGCTCAGTTGGTTAAGAGCTCACTCAAGAGTGCAAGCTGAGCTCTGAGCAACAGCGGTTCGAGGCCAGCCCGAGCTGAGTTGCCGTGGAGCTGCCAACAGGTGGCAGGATGGCTCAGCTAAAAAAAAAAAAAAAAAAATGAATCTCTAGCAGATCTGGCCCTGGGACCAGAAGTTTAGGGGAGATTTTAACCTTTAAATACTTAAGCATCCAACTCCATCGTAACTACAGTATCATTATCACACCAGGGTTTGATTTTATGAGAAACCCAAAATATCTCTGTGCTCCCAACCATTTAGTATTCAGGCCTGGGGATTTAGATAGTCAGAAGGTCATTGCTTTTTATTTATTTATTTCACAGCATACCCTTCTTTCTGCCCCTGCCTTTCCTGTTCGGTTCACTGTGCACTTCTCAGTCCTTTCACAAATGCCTCTGCCAAAATAACAGACTATTTAGGCATGCATGAGGTCCCACTAACTTCTTTCTGTTGTCCCTCTGCTTGTGGTACTCAGTTGGAAAGTGGTGATGAGGTTACTACAGGACATTCTAATGAGCTGGGCCCTACCTCATGGAAAATTTGAGGCTTTTTTTTTTTTTTTAGCAATGATCATGTTGCTGAAAGGAGGGTCAAATGGTTAAAGATAATGTGAATAGTAAAAACAGTGATGGTGATCCAGCTAGAAACCCAAACTACTCTATAAGGATGAAGGCACGCCGATCAGATGGTATACCAGAAGCCACAGGGCGCTTACTAAGAGGACACACAGGGACAAGTGGTTCTGTGCACATCCCATCATCTCATTTAATATTTGTGACAATCCTAAGATGGGTATACTATAATTCCGATTTTATGCAGGATGAAACTAAGGCTGAGAAGTAATTTGTCCAAGTTTTTACAGCTAGAAGCAAAGCTGGGTTCAAAATGTGTGTGGCAGATGCAGGGTCTGACTCTCAGTGGGCTACAGCAGCACACAACCCGATTTGAATACACATTCAGAGGTTGCAAGGATCCTGATACTGGCCTGTGGTCCTAAGCAATGCTATAAGCAATGCTATTGACAATGCTGGCTCCTTTCCTTCCTTGGAGGCACTGTAGGGACACTGAACCTTGTGGGAACACTGGCTAGAAGCTTTGTTTATGCATCAAAAGGCTAAGAAATTCTTTGTTCCCTGAAGTCAGTGTCAGAATCTGTGGCTGACTTAATACTTGGGAGAAACTTGGAGGTCCTGTTGTCCCATTGGGAACACAAAGAGCCCTCCCTGTCAGGGATATGGAGCACTAAAGAACTCAGAAGTCATAGAGAAGGAGGCTACCCATGGGTCTGTAGATAGCACTATCCACTTTTCATTAATGCATACTTGAGCACCTATGCATACAAATATTCAGAGAAAGCCTGAGTTCTACTGGAGAAATGCAAGGAGAAGGGTGTATAAGAAAGACAGTTGCTACCGGGGCCTGGAGCACACTTGGTTACCTGCTGGGTTGTTATTTTCCACCCCTTATCTGCTGACAAGGTCTCATCTCCCATAGTTGAGGCTGAAAATATCAGATATTCACTCTCCCAGCCTCTCTTATATCTAGGACATGGGAATAGGATCCATATCTTCATGGCGCTTTGGGAAGGACTTTCTGAAAGAAAGAAGAGGGAGAGGGGGAGGGGGAAAGGGAGGGGGGAGGGAAGGAAGGAGGGAGGGAGGGAGGGAGAGAGAGGTACTACATCCATGAAAATGCCCTTCTCCGTCATTTGCCAGGCACTTGGCAAACACTATCTCCTTTTACTCTCATAACAACCCTTTAAGGTGTTTAATAATATAGCCCTTATTTTAGAGATGAGGAAACTGAGGCTTAGAGAGGCGAATAAAATGACTAAGATCATGCCTAGCGAATGGTAGGGTCAAGATTTGAACCCAGGTCTGTATGACTCCTGTTCCAGGTTGAATTGCATACCCTTGGAAAGATATGTGGAGGTCCTAACCCCCAGTACAGTAAGTCCCTGACATCCGAACATTCGAGTTGTGAATTTTCACAGATATGAGAGGACCTCGCATTAGGAACATTCATAGATGTGAACAAATCACAGAAGCAGCTCACGAGTCTGCCAGACATTGTCACAGCTGTGCTGCTGTGTGCTGACTGTACAGTGCGATAGTGGACAGTAGTGCAGTGCTCAATCAGAGCCCAGGATGTCCGGAAGCAAGAGGAAAAGCAGTGGGGATGTGGAGGGGACTGCTAGGAAGGCAAAGCAATAACCATGAAAACAAAAGTGAAAATCATTGAGAGATTGGACCGAGGCAAAAAGGTGGTAGATGTCGCTCGTTCTTATAACATGAATCGTTCAACCATTGGCTTTACATTGTATATTTGTGTCAAAGGTGTATAAGACTCACTTTGTCAGACTTACAAACAAATCCAACTTACGAACGTTCGCCCGAAACGGAACTTGTTCATAAGTCAGAGACTTACTGTATTGCAGAATGAGACCTTATTTACCAATGGGATCTCTACAGAGGTAATCAAGTTAAAATGAGGTCATTAGGGTGGGCCCTAATCCAACATGACTGTTGTCCTTGTAAAAAAGGGGAAATTTGGTCACAGAGAGGGAAGACAATAAGGAGACACACAGGGAGAAGACAGCATGTGACTGGAGTGAGCCATCTACAAGCCAGAGAATGCCAAGGATTGAAGGCAAGCACCAGAAGCCAGGACAGGCAAGAGAACGATTTTTCCCAAGGGCCATCAGAGAGCCCAGAATCCTACTGACACAGTGACTTCAGACTTCTAGCCTCTAGAATTACAAGACAATAAATTGGTGTTGTTTTAAGCCACCCCGTTTTAGGTACTTTGTTATGGCAACCCGAGGAAACAAATACAACTCCCAAACTCTTAAACACGTTATTATAGTGCCTTTCTGAAAAGATGCAAATTTAGATATGCTTGCCTGAGGATGTTGCCGGAACAGTGAAGACAATAGAAAATAGCGGCATCTTCAGGCAGGCATAAAAGTAGGGCAAGGCAAATGGTGTGTTAGGCCAGCCAGAGATCACTGTTGTGACAGAGACCACCACAAACTCAACCTGCATTTATGAAACGAAAAATATGGTCCTAGGAGATTCACACACAAGGCTCCCAACCCCTTGCAAGTTGGGTGTCTCGACCATTGTTCAACAGGTGATGGAACTGACTGTCCCCAAATCCCACAGCTAATAAAGAAAAGCAAGCCTTCGAACCTATACCTTCTGACAAGACCCACTGTTTTTTCTGGCTCCTGTGATTTATTCCCACAGGAAACTATTTTCAGGGACATTGCCTCAGGATGTGGGCAGATATTAGAAGGAACATGATGTAAGGACAATATTTGCCTCATGTTTTGTACTTCTCTGTGTCCTTGGCTCTCTGAAGATTCAAGAGTAGACATTGGTTTTAGACTTTTTTTAAAAAAAGAGTTAAGTTGGTCAGTGTGATCAGCTGCAGCCCCTGTCTATGCTGTCTCAGAACACCCAATTGTATCTCCCTGATGGCCTCATTTCCCCCTTGTGTTATTGTGCATTCTACTGCAGCAAAGCTAATAATTGCAACTAATTAACTTAAGAATCATCTTGAGATAAGAACATTAAAGTGCTTACATTAGGAATTCAGTAGGTTGGATGTAGGCAAAACTTGTCCCTTAAGATGAAAACCCTGAATGAACTTGGCACCTCTGATGTCATCATGAGTATGATCTTGAAACAGTTGCTTTTCAGTTGAGTAGACCCATGGGAGCTTCCTCTACTACTTGGAAGAACAACCTAAGTGAAAGCCCTCCTTTCCTTTCCACACACTGGGGATAGAAAGGCGCATTAATGCCATGGATCAATCAATTCAAATCATCTAACGAAGAGTAGCTCTGGAATGAAAAAAGATGGAAAGTGATGATTCAAGTTTCAAGTTCAAAGATGGTGTGCTCCAGGAGGGAAGACATATTGTATCTGGAGTTGCCTTTACTCATCATTTAGCTCATCCTTCCAGAGAAATTTTTTTAAGGACCTTTGCATTATGTTTGTCCTGGAACCCTGCTTGGCATCCTCCAAATTCCCATTCCTAGCATCTCTCCACAGACTGGCCCTAACTTCTTTCCAATCAGGTGCCCAACTACTCTTCTACTTAAAACACTTCCAATCTGTTAAAAAAGAAAAAAAAGAAAACAAGAATGAAAGAAAATTGAACCCATAAATCTGAAGATCTAATTGGGTTTATTAAGCAATTTATGAATTGGGCAGCATCTCATCTAGCAACTAGAAGGGTACTCTGAAGGGGTTGTACAAAATGGAAGGTTTTTATAGAAAGAAGGGTGGCACAAGGGAACTCTTAAGCTATTAAAAAAAGAAAATAAAGCATTATTTTTGGACTGGGACATCACCTTTTGGGGAGAAAAGAATGGGAAGGGTTTTTATCATACAGATTCTTCTTTCTGTGGGTGAAGAGCAACACCCCCAACCCCGCCACCACCACCACCAAAGATTACCTCACTGATGCCTGACCAGAAAGCTCCAGACTGGTTGGTTAAGATTAAATTTCTAGGAGAGGTTGAAATTGCAATTAGGTCAGGCATCATGGTCTTTTAACACAAGTGATGCCATTTTGGGCCTTTGGTTTTCTCTTTATCATTCTAACCAAATGACTCTAGAATATATTTGGCACTTTCTTATTTTCATGTCTCCTTGCTCAATGCACCTCCCCCATACCAGAATCCCATCATTGACTAATATAAGTGAAAGGGGACCCCTCCTCCAGTCCACTGGGTCTAAATTTCCTATGCAGGGACCAGTGTTAATAGTACCACCAAAGATGCTTATTAGGGATCCTTGAGCTCTATTCTTAGAGAATTTTGAGGCACAGCCAAGTTTGGGAACCCCTAAGAGCCCAAACTTGCTCACTCAGTGCAGGACTTTCCTCTGTACTGGCATAAGACACAAAAACCAGCATCTGCTTGAATACTCTCTGTGGTCTTGAATTCCATTTTGACACAACGCTAATTGTCAAAATTTCTGCCATGTGTTGAGGCAATATTATCTTCTTTGTAAATCCTACTTTTTGACCTAATTCTATTACATGAAAATACCCCAAATAAGCTCTTCCCCATAGCAGTTGTTCAAATATCTAAAGATAGATATCACCTCCCATTCACTTCCTTCACTACTCCCCCTCATTCCTAAGTCTTCAAGTTTTCTGGCTAAACAACTTTAATTCCTTCAAACAAAAAGTAATAATTTATCATCATCATCATCATCATCATTATCATCATCCTTGCCATAGCTCCATGAGACAGGTACTGTGGGAGGTTAAGTGACTTCCCCAAAATCACACAGTAAGTATCAGAGCTTGTACCTAAACAAATCCATCTGACTTTCAAGTGGATGGCCTTAACCACATCGCTAGCCTGCCACCAATGTGTTCACTTTTCTTTGGCAGTCTCCAATTTTATCGTCTCTCTCATTAAATGGGATATCCAGAATGGGACACAATGTCTGTGAACGTATCTGCCCAGAACAGAATACGAAATTCTCTTGCGGCCCAGTGCACACTTCTGTTAACACAGCCCAAGATAATCTTGGTATTTCCTGGCAGCTCCTTCACATAGTTAACTAATACCAATGAAAACTCCAGGTCTATTTTTGCATTGACTGCTGTAAAGTCAGGTGTTATTTATGTTTTATTAACTGCCTATTATGTGCAAATCAAAGAACTATGGAATACGGATAGGACTGGATTCGATGTTAGATAAGGCACACCTTGATCTCAGGAGAGCAAATGGAAGAACAGGGAGGGCAGAGTGCTGAGTGGAAGAGATGGTGTAACGTTCCCAACATCACTGGCATTATAAAACTGTCAACTGGAGATATCTCAGGGAGACTCAATCCTTTTCTGACTTTGTGACTAATGTTACTTTGTGACTTTGTAATCCCTGTTGGCTGAGCAGAAGGGCAGGTCCGATGCTTAAACCTGACAGGTCTTATCCTATACCTGTAAGTTCAATTTATTTTAAACCTGAGTTAAGGACTTTCCTTCTGTTTGTGTTTATTGTATTGTGTATGCTTATCCTGGGAGTGTTGATGTGTTTTTCCAACCTTTAAAAGTGTTTTGTTGTTTAACCTGATTCTGCAAGAAGCAGATTCTACAATGCCAACACTCCCAGCTCTGACCCTCCCACAAATGGAATTAACATGCCCTCTATATCACTGTTAAAAGCGTTAAGTGGGAATTAACCTTGGACAGGTAGCATTGCCACAGAGACCCAAGCTGAAGCTGAGAAAGGCCAATGTCTGGCTTGTTCATCACGGAGTACCCAGAACACAGCCCTGACTGGACATAGAAAGCTGTGTCTAAGCCTTGTATAAATCAGTCAATTAATTAAGATCCTTCTCCAGTTTCAAACCATAGAATATTAGAATATCCTAGATGGAAAGGACCTTAAAAGTCATTTAACTCAACAACTCCCTTTTATAGAATCAGAAAACGGAACCCGAAGAGGAACAATTATTTAATTTAAATCATCTACTTAGAGGGCCAAAAAAGAACGAAAAAACAAACCCAGATGAATGGCCCAGGGTTCCTATTTTCTAACTCAGAGCACTTTCCAACACACCAAGCAGTGGACTGACTTAATCAACACTCGTCTCTTGTATTATCTACTTCATAATTGTACTATTATTATCTAGCCTAGGGGGTTCTGACTCAGAGGCCACTCCTGGGTGAATGAAGAGAAATCCCTAGCTCCTTAGGTGCTCAATTTGTCATAACAAGGGAAAGATTTTTAACAGAGAGTTCCAGAAAGTAGCTCTGGAGTCCCTGGGGGTGGACTTAGTCTTTCATTGTTCCTTAAACACAGCAACTGGCTCCCAAAGTAGCTCTTCCTCCAGGGCACTAGACCACATCAGAGCCCCGTGACCCCATGGGCTGAGCTAGCTCTGGGCCTGACCTATTAGGAACGCTGCTGTCCAAACCACAATGAATATTAAATGCTCTAGGTTGTTGAGTACCTACCAAATGTCAACTCCCCATACTGGGGCTTTACCTTCTTTATTTCAAATCCTCATGATAACCCTGCATGCTAGGTTTTATTAGCCCATTTTCAGATGAGGAGATAAAGAGCTTTTCCAAGGTAATAAAATGGAGAAGCCAAAATTGAAACTCATGTCTCTCCATTTAAATCCAAGATTTAATTCAAGGCCATACACTTTCCTCAACACTGGAATTCTTGACCCAAAATCTGTCCTAAACTATTGCAAGTTTGTAACTTCAGGATACATTTAACTCATTCAATACTACCACAGACAGAGAGGTGGTCTGGTTTTTTCTTCATTTTTTTTTCCTCATTAAAGAAATGAAGATCATAAAAATAAACAAGTTACATTTTTTTCTGGATACTCATAGAAATATAATTGCTTTCTGTTTCTAAATATATAGGACAATTTTATCAGCACCATACTCTGACCAACTGTGGTTAACTGGCCACTATACCGTGCAGTACAATTTTTACATAAATAAGAAACTTCTTTAGTTTTTGGTTTATGGTGGTATAATTTACATAGAGTAAAAGGCACCCTGTTAAGGTGCACAATTCTTTGAATTTTGATTCTATACTTGTCATTATGGACTAAATTGTGCACCCCTAAATTCCTAATCCTCGCTATGACTGTAGTTGGAGACAGGATCTCTCAGGAAGTAATTATGGTTAAATGAGGTCATAAGGGTGGGACTCTAATTCAATAGGACTGGTGTCCTTATAAGAAGAAGAAAAGATGCCAGGAGGGCGCTTGCACAGAGGAAAGGCCATGTAAGGACATAGCAAGGAGGTAGCCACTTGCAAACAAGGATAAGAAGCCTCAGAAGTAACCTACCCTGCCAGCACCTTGATCTTGGACTTCCAGCCTCCATAACTAAGAGAAAATTAAATTCCTGTTGTTTAAAACACCCTGTCTGTGGTATTTTGTCATGGCAGATGTAGCTTACAAATACAATTCTGTAACCGCCTTCATACTCAAGATATAGAATATTTTCGTTATTCAGTGTTCTCTCTTTGGAGTCAGTCTTCTTCCCCCACTCCAGTCCCTGGCAACCACTAATCTGACTTCTGTTTCTATAGCTTGACCTTTCCCAGAATGACATATCAATGACATCATACATTATGTAGTCTTTTGTGTCTGTCTTTTTTCACTTAGCATTATGCTTTGAGATTCACCCATGTTGCTACATGGATAATTACCTCTTTTTGAGAAGATGTTTTGAGATTGTATGAGCTAGAAAGAGAGAGAGAAAGAGAGAGAGAGAGAGAGAGAGAGAGAGAATAAGACAATAGCTTTGAGAAGTACAGTGATGCTGCTGAGTCAAGAATCAGGTACTTGAAAAATTAAATACACTCAAAATACAAATAATTACTTTCTAAAATCTAGTCTAGAAAGTCTCTCCCCTCTCTTTCTTTGTGGATTTAGGTCAGAGTTGAGATAATCATATTTCTCTGTTCCCAATATCCGAATACCCTTAGTCTGTGAGAGGCCTCACTCCCGCTTACTTTTATTGTTTCTCAATTTCCTCTCTATATCACAGCTATTCTCCTTCCCTCAGATTCTCTCTCTCTAATGTGTTCATTATATGTGCTTAGGTGTATATGGATCCTTAAAGTCTATATAGTGCTGATTTATATATTTATGTGTTTTAAATATACATAAATGGTAGTGTAGTATAAAGCTTGTACTGTTTCTTTTGCACTCAACCTTATGTTTTTAAGATCAATCCATAACGCGTTAATGGGTAGTACTTTGTAAACTGTCAAGAACTCTACAAATATTGACTACTAGTAGTAATAATAATAGTGATAATTTATTCTAGAAGTCTTTTTGAGCACCCACCAAATTCTAGGCCCTTTTTAAAAATCCTGTATATAGAGGAATGAGTTTTAAGAGGACAATTTCTTGTGGAGAAATACAGTAAACAAATAATTGCATAATTAACTATATAAATATGATTGTAATAATCCTAACATTGTAAAGAACTAAGTGGGGTGAGAGTTTCTATCAGGAGGGCCTAACTTCATCTTGACACTCAGAGACATCTTCTCTGAAGTGGGAACACTGAAGTCCACTTTCTTCTTTTTGTTTAACTTTTTATTTTTTATTTTTAATTAGCTTCAGGTGTACAACACAGTGCAATAGTTATACTTTTTACCCCTCAAAGTGACAACCCCCCGCCCCCATTTAGCCACCCCACTCCTCTCCGCCATATCATATATATCTAGTACACTTCCTCTGACTCCCTTCCACATTATAATCCACATCCCGTGACTATCTATATATTCAATTACAGTTGGTATACAATATTATACAACCACTGAAGTCCACTTTCCATTCCTCAAGCTCAGACTCATAAAAGACTTTTATAAACCACATGTATTGTGCATATATCAGATAGGTTTTGCATTGTGTTTTTTCAGAAGGGTAAATTTGAACAAAAGAAATCTAGGACTGAGCTGCAGAAAATTGGGTCCAATGACTGCTTTGGAGAGATGAGTCAAACCCAGGCGACATGGAGATGAGTTAGAGAGACACAGCTCATTTAAAACCAGAATCATCAATAGTGTGAGTCAACTTCTGATTTCATGCAAGTGGATGTCATCAACGTCACAGGAGCGTCATCAGAAACTGTGTTATTTAAACTCCTGTGACCGTGCATTGTAACTATAGATCTGTTTGCTTGCTTGGACAAAGCCAGTAATAGAATGCCCAGATGCAAAACTGCATCATTACTCTCAGCTTTGGTACCGAATTGCACCCAAAGAAAAAAAGTCCACGTTCAAAATACAAGATGAATTTCCTCAAACTGACTAAGCAGCTCATACTATGCTAATTTCAATTTCATATTAAGCAAAAGGGAGGGACAAAAGAGAAAAATGCACAGTCCAAAAACAGGAAGCACAAACACAAGTGTGGATATTCAGAGAGCAGGCTCTTCCTCTTGTCTCAAGAACAAACACTGTCATGTAAGTTAGTGGCTGCAAGATTGGTCAGTTAAGTTCATGAACTCATCATAAAAAAAGCACTATATGCCCATTGCTGAATATCACTACGGCCACCTACAAAGCACTCTCCTTGGCTGTGGGAAGCCGACAGCCTCCCAGTGTCTGACAAGGTCACATTGCCCTGCTCAGCACTGGATGTTTGGGGTGCTGTCTTATGGTTGGTCATGTAATATCTCCTACATCTATGAACCCATGTGCCTTTCCTCCTATAGGAGACAATACACTCACTGCAATTGTGACAAGTTCCTGTGGTTCCCCGATGATAGCTGCCTTTGTAAGCAAATGACGGGCAAGATTTCCTAAAGAAAAGGAAACTCCCCTAAAACAGGCTACAGCCTGAGGGGACCCCTGAACTGAGATATTGGGGACTCAAGCCCCTTGGAAACTGAGGCACAGACCTCTGACAACTTAGGCCAAAAAGTCTGGCTGTGAGAAACTGATGATAACATCAGTCCTTGTTCTCACTTGCCTAAGGGCCCTGCTATGAAAAGTCTCCTTGAAGACTAAAAGTCTTCAGGCCATGAGCTTTCTGGGCAGCTTGCTGACCATGGGGTATGTTAATCAACAGCGTTATCTGAACTCTTTGTCTAGTACATTGTTGTAGCAACAGATACTGAAGCTTTGACTGAGAAACAGATGCTACCCTCTATTGTAAACATGTAGCCCTCGTAGGATAAAAGATGTTTAAGACTTTAGCTACTAAGTATTGTATTTACATAGGAATAGATTTTAGATGCTTTTACCCCCAACACAGTCACTCTTAATCTATTAGTAATAGTGCAAGTATACGCCCTGTGAGTCTTATTGTTGGAATCTGGGACTAGATAGTCAAGGTAGTCATGGTAACTATTCTTCAGGGGATATGTAGAACTGAGTCTGGGTCATAAAGAGATTATCATAGATGAGATTATCCTTAAATGTAGAAGAGGTCACAGTGTGCCCTGGTGAGAACAATGATAAGGAAGTAAAGACTGTAAAAGTCTTAAGAAATAAAAATACATCAAAACTATGTGGAACTTAAACTCCTGATTGGATAATGGTCAAAAGTCCATATATAGGGCACATGCTATGGCAATAAAGTGTGACACTTCTCTGAAACTCCCCCCCGCCCCCCCAGCCCCCCCGCCCCGGTGTCTCTACTGTCTCCCTTCTTTCTTTTCTTCCCCCGCTGATGCTGTCTCCACCTGAGGGAAACCCTGGACTGTGGAGGCTGTTCCCCTGCACTTGGGAAGCTATACACCAATACCAGCACGTAGTCCACCCTTCAAAGCAATTTTGGAACTCTTTTTCTGGAATGGCCATCAGAACTGTCATCATATTACTTTGATGTCCTGAACGTCATCAAAATGTCTTCCTTTCAATATTTCCTTTACCTTCAGGTAAAGAAATAAGTCATTGGGGACCAGATCAGGTGAGTAGAGAAGGTATTCTGATACAATTATATGTTTACTGGCTAAAAACTCCCTCACAGACAGTGCCATGTGAGCTGGTACATTGTCATGATGCAAGAGCAAAAAGTTCAGGTAGTCTGACTTTTTCACGCAGCCTTTTCAACACTTCCAAATAGTAAACTTGGTTAACTATCCAGTCGGTACAAATTCCAAATGAATAATCCCTCTGATATCAAAAAAGGTTAGCAGCATTGCTGCAACAAGCTTGCGAAATTGTCAGGCCTCATATCATATTTTTCCCTTTAGTGAGATAGCCAGATAAAGATCTTGAGAACTGTCAACAGGATTTTTTTAATGCAAGCCTATGCAAACATCGTTCTTCATTTTTAGAGAACAGGTGTGTATTTTCTAATAATGCAGACTTACTGGAAAACTGCCTGGCTTATCCTCTCCCAATCTATTCCTACATGAATTAATCACTTAAAAGCCTGCGTCTGGGTGTTGGAGGAATAACAATACATTATAACTGCTTACCGACCTGCAATCCTCTGACTGAGGAAATCTGAAATCACAAACTGCCATGTAGGAGTCACCAAAATGCCTGATGTTTAATGTTGCCTAAAAGATGAAAGGTCATGGCTTATTCAAATGTGTTTTGAAAGCCTCTCAGTTTACCTTTTAATGTGTTGACATGAATGGAGATTTAATACTAACGGTGACTGGAAAGTAATGAAATTTATCCATAACCCCAATGAGTAAACTTCCATAATTGTTTTTTAGTCTTACCACCTAACTGTTTGAGTATGCTTCGCAGTAACAAACATTTAATGAGCCTTTCTACTATATTCAAGAGAAAAACAAAAATTAACACTACGGACTTAAAGAGCTGCAGTTCTTAACCTCCGGTCCTTAAATGGACTTTTAGTGTTGGTTTAATAACCATATCGCTATTAAATACCCATATTTCTAACTCTAGATGGGGAAAAATTGGGCCCCAAACTTTCATCAGATTCTCAAAGGCATCTGTGGCTTGAGGACATTTAAGGATCACTGTCCTAATTGTGGAATAAGTCATACAAGGTCAGATGATTAAGTTCAGGAACTTTCCATGGTGCACTAACACTCTATATATAAAGACTGAAAGATAAATTGTTAAAGGTGAAATAGTACTTAAAAGTCATCTAATCTATAATCAGATTTCTTCAGTTTGCAAATGAGAAAACTGAGGCAGGACAAAGAAAGATGACTCGCCCTTAGTGCCAGATAGAATTAAAAAATGGGCCACATTCTTCATTCTGGAACTAACTCTAGATAAGACAAGCCAGGGTAGGGAAGATAGTTAACAGAAAAGAATTACAGGAGAAAAAGGGAACAATTACATTTGCTTGGGAGTGTCAAAAAGGTATATAATAAGGGAAGTGGCCTTTGGAATAGTCTCAAACAAGGGATTTGAGACATGCAATTTGGGAAGGGCGAGGTGAGAGTGGATGGAGTATTGAGTGTCACCTCGGGAGAAGAAATGTAGGAAAAATAAAGTTAGGAATGTATGAATTCCATTTGACCAAAAATCTGTGTGTATGTGTGTGTGTGTGTGTGCGCGCGCGCGGGCGCGTGCTGAGGAACAAAAGCAGATGGGACTGGAATAATAGGCGGTGGCCCAATTGGGAAAAGTTATCAGAGACAGAATGAGAACTTATCCTCCACGCACAAGTTAAGGAACCCGTGAAGTACCATATATCCTCTATCAAATTTCCAAAGACTTCTTTCAATGTTCATATTTACTCAGCATTGGCAAAAGCTCATAAAAACTTCTGGAGGGCTTGTAAACCGGTACAACCTCTCTGGAGGGCAATTTGGGAATCGGTAATAAAATGCTTTGCAAAGTGCATAGCTGTTGACTGGGCAATACCCCTTCTAGGAATCTATTCTAAGTAAACGATAGTGAATGTGCATAGGGATTTCTAAGACTGTCCCTTGCAGTGCTGGTTCTAGTCATAAATAATTGGAAATCACCTACTGTGACACATAGTTAAAGAAATTGTGGTGCTTGCACAAGATTGGAAAAAATATGATCATTAGATATCATATTGTAGAAGAAAAGTTAGTGGGGAAATGTTCATGAAAAATTGTGAAATTTTTAAATTTGTTTGATTATTTTACCTTCCTTATCATGTTTTTCTTAAATGAGAAACCAGACATATTGCACTTCCTGTGTGCCTTACCTGCATAGAAAGCCCACAACACATTTTTAGAGAAATAAAGCAAGTTGCAAAGCAGTAAGCATACTATCATTAGTGTAAAAAGGCATATAATACATGCATATGGACTAAAAGGATATCCATCAAAAAGTTAATAGTGGTTATCCCTGATTGTGAAATTAACATTTAAAAATTTTCACTTTCAGTTTTTCTGTTTTCTAGGTTTAAAAAAAAACAACCAGGGATCATTTTAAAACGTAAAACAAAATAGGTGTTATTTTTAAAAAGAGGGTGTCCCCTGCCCTCTAAAGCTAACAACAGCTCCACCTGGAGCTGGGCTGTGCGAGCCCCGGTGATGGTGTGGGCTGCAGCCCCTGCTGCAGTGGGCTGCCAAAGGCTACAGTGAGTGGCCCGCAGCCAGCGTGAGCGGCTGGCAGCCAAGCGTGAGCTGCCAATAGCCGCGATGAGCGACCACCCAGAGGCCAGCGACCGATCTGCCTCATCCGGGAAGAGTGCAATGACGATACCAACAGTGAAGCAACATCCTCCGCAACTAAACTGAAGAACAAAAAGACAGCAACTTGTCTGTTCCCCTTCCCTGATTCCCCAACGCTGTTCCCCTCTGCCAATTCCCCAATAAAATCTTTAAAAAAAAAAAAGAAAAAAAGAGGGTGTCCCTGAGGTTGTTTACTTTTTAGTGAGGAAGTTAACCTAACCAGGATGATTCCCAACCTCAGCAGCTCTCTGTCTGGTAATACATATGAAAATGCCACATGTCACTTCCCTTTCTCAGTCCTTCCTCTCTAAGACTTATTGTGTCTGGGATCATTTGTTTTAGGGGCTTCTATTTCTTAGTACTTCCTCCTTTTGTAAACGTCTCTTACAAAGCAGCTTTTTAAAATATGAATATTCCAAAGACTCCTACCAAACACATATTCAAAACCTACTTCCTAGGAAAGTTACTTCTGCTGTTGTCAAAAGTTCCATGGCTGACCAGATGACACTGAATGATCAGTTAGTTACTACCCTTCTATTGGAGAGAAGAGGAAGTAGGCTTGGCTCTCTCTTGTCCTTCTGTTCTTCCAGGCTGACGTCTCTTTGCACAGGGAACTGATGGAGTCAAATCAGGAGGCAAGTTCCCATAATGCCACACGGGTAGATACTTCCTGGAGAATCATAGCTCTGCCACTGACTCTCAAAGGAGAAAAACTGTACATTATTCCAGATGAAGATCCATCCCACTGCCATGCTTAAATAGTCTTGACCAACTGCTCTGAACATCTGTAGAGTTTACTGTTAAAACCTGGGACCTACCATTAACAGTACCCTCAATACACTGTGGATATTCATACTTTCAAGAGGAAGACAGGGTCATAGGGGTTTCCAGGGAGCTATTGTAATAATGCTCTATTTCTTGTTCTCAGTGCTGGTTATAAGGGTGTGTTCCATTTCTAAAAATCCATTCAGTGTTCATAGGCACCCTTTTTTTGTATATATGATCTACTTCAATAAAAAGATGAAATAAAAGAACCAACCTAGGGACCACTACTGCCATTCTCAGAGCAAGGATTCTTAGTTGAACCCATACTGAACTTGCCAAGGGACCTGGAGGAGAGACAGTACAGGAGATCTCGTTCTTTCGTCTCTTCCAGCATCTGGTGGCTCCAGTTCTTATCTGTGGTTATATCACTCCAGTCCCTGCCTCTGCGGTCACACTGTCTGCTCCTCTTGTCTCGAAACCCCCTCTGCCTCTTTCTTATAAAGATACTTGTGATTGCGTTTAGGACCCATTCCAGCTGGGATAAGCTGCTACTCTCAAGATCCTGAACTTCATCATATCTTTCACCACATAAAGTAAGAGTCAGTCTTTTACGGCATAAAGTAATATTCACAGTTTCTGGGGATTAGAACGTGGACATCCTTTTGGAGGGGCCATCATGAAGACTGCAACAGATATCAAGTACCACCCCATCCCAAACATGCCCTCCCATTCTTTTCAGACATTTATTGTTCCTCTCCAGGATCCACATCCCACCATGACTTTTGTTTCTCCTTCAGGGGCCCAGAAAAAGGGAGCGATTCCATGAGTACTGCTCCCAAACAAAAAACTTCCCGAAACGTTTAGTAAGGGCATCCTGGGCACTTCCCTTACAACTAAGGGATGGAAAATGAACCAGACATCAGCTGATTTGTAAAGCAACAAAAGATTACACTCAGGAAAGCATGAAGGGATTTGGGTTTTAGTCCCTGCTCCCCAACCATCTGTATTATGAGCCTTGCTGGCATTTCTCTCCAGCCCTCTGGGCACTGGCTTTCTAAAGAAAGGGGCCTACTGCTAGAACTGTAGGGAAGGAAAAGAATTATTTTCCTCTATCCATCTTAGGTTCATTGGCTGGGGCCCTGAAAATGAGACTGACAAAAGACAAAGTAACGAGAAAAACAAACAGAAGTTTAACATTGTGCGTACTGCATATGTATAGGCCTATTCAGCGATAAGTAGCTCAACAGGTGGTTAGTATTTGGGCTTATATAGCTTCTTAACCAAAGATCAATTCAATTGTAGAGATGTGACAAGACAAAGGAAAAGGACTTTGAGTTTTCAGGGGTTGCAAATTTTGGGAAGGTAAACATATGGGGGAAACTATGGGAAGTAAAGGCTAGTGAGTAAAGTTTGCTATGTAGATACCTCTCCTGCCATCTCGGAGCTGGTAAGGGTCCGAAGAGTTGTCTTCATTGATTAAACCATCCTGCCTTTCCTAGGAGGATGGCAGAGATTTTTCTTGTGTCTGCTTTCTCTCAATTGCCATCAACTTAAAATCCTTATTTCAGAGTGACATATGTTGGAGTGGCATATACTGAACCCCTTCCAATTCAAGATTAAATATGTTCTTTCTCGGGATCCTTTGAAATACATATTTCTTCTAAATTACAGAAGAAAAACATAGCCTTTGCCCTCTCCTACTGCAATGTGTGTATGTTGGGGGAGGGTGGGGTGGGAAGGAGAATCTGCCCTAGAAAGAAGAAAAGGATGAAGCAAGATAAAAATCTTCATTTCCCAGTCCTCAGCTGAGGACACAGACCTAAACACTTGAGGCTTTTGCAATAAGGAAGGTCAAGTTTCAAAGATCAGTATCTCTATTAAGCTCTATTGCTGTTTTGGAAAAAGTTAGAAAATCTTTCAGCTAACAAATGCTCTGAGGCCTAGCAATGTACAACCAACTGAATGTGTGTTTCTATCTCCCACCCTCATTCTGTCCGCCTCGGTACTCCCTTCCCACACCCCAGATACCCTAAGGAAAACTAAGTAATTTAAAGACCAAGCTATTAATTAGACAAATTGTAATAGAGGATCAGAAAAAGCACAGGAAAAGGAAAAGAATTATCATGACTTCTTCATCACACTCTGTTACTTAAGTTCTAAGGCAAATACATAAACTTTGGTATCAGGGAGAAAGGAACAAAATAACGTTTACTGAGCACATGCTATGTCCCAGTCCTTTTCCTAGTTATTTTCACAACAACCCTGTGTATTAGATATTATCCCCTTTAAAAGGTATGGACACAGCATCCAAAAGGTGGAAAGAAATGTCCATTGCCAGAGGAACGGATAAACAAAATGTGGTATATATTCATACGTACACCAGAATATTATTCTGCCTTAAAGAGGAATGAAATTCTGGTACATGCTACAACATGAATGAGACATGAAGATACTATGCTAAATGAAATGAGCCAAACCCAAAAGGGCAAATATTTATGTGATTCCACTTATATGAAGTACCTAGAATAGGCAAATCCTTAGAGACAGAAAGTAAAATAGAGGTTACCACAGGTTGAGGGGAGAGGAAAAGGGGGAATTATTGTTTAATGCGTCCAGACTTTCTGTTTGGGATGATGAAAAAGCTCTGGAAACAGCGGTGATGGTTACACAACATTGTGAATGTACTTCATTCCACTAAACTGTGCACTTAAAAATGGTTGCAATGGTAAAATTTATGTTATGTATGTTTTACCATTAGAAAAAAAGGATATGGAAAATGTGAGATTAATTGTCCAAAGCATATAACGGTTGTGAGGAGAAGCCAGAGTTTGAATACGTCAGTGGAGAAAAGAATCAGTAAATAGAAATAATACTGATCTCCAGGCAAAGCAAAAACTGCAGTTGAGTAAACATTGGTGTCTACTCCACACTAACTTCCTGACCTGAGGCTGTTTTTCAGATGATGACTGAGTGAGTGGAAAAAAAATGTAAACACATCACTCATTGGATATTATCTAACCACATCCTCATAAACCTCTTCTGTAGACGGCTTCCTCTGCTGTGTTATTCCCTGCTTCTGCCTCTATCTGGACTTTGAGAATAATTAAAGAACAAACAGAAAAATAAATATGAGTCTTAAAGCCTACAAATAACAGCCTTAAGGAGAGTAAATAGTTGACCTTTGAACAATGTGGGAGTGAATGTCACTGACACCCCAGCCCCATGCAATCAAAATATAACTTTAAAAAAAAATTTTTTTATTGGGGAACAGCCATGGTCATTGGTTACACATTGCTTTTATGTTGCAATGGCATAGTTGACTTTTATTTAAGGAGGGCGCAGCTCACAGTGGCCTATGCAGGGATCGCGAACTAGCAAACTTGGTGTTATCAGCACCACACTCTAACAAACTGAGCTAACCGGTCACCCCCAAAATATAACTTTTGACTCCCCAACAACTTGTTGTCCCTCAGTATTTCCTAGGTATTGGTTCCAGGGCTCCCTGCAAAGATCAAAATTTGGATGCTCCAGTCCCCTATATAAAATGGCATAGATCAGGGCCGGCTGAGTTGGCGTGGTGGTTAAGCACTGGCTTGGGAAGACAGCGGCCCCGGTTCGAGTCCCACATATGAGGGCCAGTGACACTGCCCTCAAAAAAAAAATAAAAATAAAATAAAATGGCATAGATCAACACACGCAGTTGTCCCTCCACATCCACTCACTCCCAACCACAGGTCAAGGGCAGTATAGGTGTTTACTGAAAAAAAAAAAGCCACATATAAGTAGACCCACACAGTTCAAACCCATGTTATTCAAGAGTCAACTGTATAGTGATTCCCTTTAGCCAGTGTTATTAATAGATAATTTTGAGAAGTCACTTGACTAACTCTCAAGTTCAGTTTTGTCTCCCATCCTAGGTATTTGGCACAAGATGCAGCCAATAGCAATACTAGGAAGTTTTTTAATTAATTGAAATACATTTTTAAAGTTTTAAACCCAAATCTGATAGGAGGCATTCTATATGACTGTCCTAGATAGTGAATTATCCAAAATATCTAATGGAAATCAGCAATCTGAGTTTTGTTGTTGTTGTTGTCTCTGCCCTTTACCACCACCACCATTACACACAGAGATTTACTGTCTTTTTTGGTACCATGTCCTGGGCCTGTTTATCAAAAGGCCACTGAAGAAAGTGTGATTAAGTACTGTAATCCTTTCTTGGTAATAATAATAGCTAATGTTGACAGTCTGACATGATGTGCCTACCAAAATAACACAATATAAAGTACTCAACATGACCCAGGAAGCACTATATTTTTGCCCCAAATATTTATCCTGAATATGATGAAGCCTTTAAACCTTGTTTTCATTGTAAAAGAAATATCCAAGATAGCGAAATAAGTTAAACACCACCACAAACTGTTATATAATGACAGGATGTAAGGGATTCCTCCAGGCAGTTGGCCTTCTTACTTCAAAACATCAATGTTATGGGAAAGTAAAGGTAGGGTGAGCTACTCTTTTCGATTACAGGAGACTAAAGATATACCACACCAAAACATATTATGTGAACCTTCAGTGGACTCTGGTTCAAAAGAAAAACCACAAAAAAACAATAAAATGAACAATTAAGAATATCTGATTATGGACCAGAAATTAGTTTATTAAGGAATTATTATTCCTTGTCTTATGATAATGATACAGTTATCAAGGAAACCATCCTTTTTTGGGCATGAATGCTGAGGTATGTAGGGCTAAAGTGTTATGATGTCCAACACTTATTTTTAAAAGGTTTAAATTAACAAAACAAACAAAAAGAGTATATATACACATATGCACCTATGTGTTGGTAAAGCAAATATGGCAAAATATTAACTGTTGTTAAATCTGGATGTTTAATATTTGGGTAATCATTGTACTACTCTCTGAACTTTTCCATATATTTGAATGTTTTCCCAATTAAAATATATTTAAAAAGAAAAATTAGAACAATAAAAAATGGCTAATGTGGAGCGGTGGTTAAGCGCTGGCTTCGGAAGCCAGCGGCCCCGGTTCGGGTCCCACATGTGAGGGCCAGTAACACTTCCCTAAAAAAAAAAAAATGGCTAATGTTTCCTGCGTATGTGCTAAGTGCCAGGCGACGTACTAAGACTTGATATGACCAGCTCATTTGATCTCCATAACCATTCTGTGAGATAGATACTAGCAGTCTTCTCACTTCAGTGAGGAGGAAAATATTCAATTATGCAGTACCAATCTCTCAAAAGGAGAACATGGGGCCATTTCAAGGCCAGTTCCTGACAGGTCTGAAGTGAATTGTTCCACTTACAATAAACACCTTAAACAGGTACAATGCAAGCTCAGAATGAAAACCCCACTTGAATTCCAGATTATTTAGTGCTCTCCTAACCCAGGAAATTCATGTCTTCCATATTTACCCTTTAAATATTCATGAATGCAGCCACCAGTATTGCTAAAGCTCTATCTCTTAGGAAGCTGTATAATAAAATGGACTCAATCCTGCCAGAATATTGTTCAGTTTTTAATTTAGGGATCAATTCATTCAGATTTGAAAGCAGGAACGGGGAGCAAACAGGCCCAGCACACCTGGCCATTTGTTCCATCTCTGCAGGTATGACAGCTGTGGGGCTTGGGGGACATAAATTTACCTCTCCGGGCCCTTCTCTTGCAAAATGAAGAGTTTAGCCACAAAAAGGATCAAATTCTTTCCAACTTAGCCTTGCTGTAACCAGAACTTAGAATAATCAGCGTCACAACCAATCTCTTTTATTGTATTCAATTATTCCATTTTTTTTAAAGAAAGATTTTTCATGGCTAGGAAAATCATGTCCCTTCTAAAGTTTTATGGCTCTATTTTAAAAGTGTCCTGCGTAGCCATCCCCTGGCCTAGTTTTCACCCCACCGGTCTGTTTATTTAATAAAGGAGGGCAGAGACCCTTTGTGACCAGAGGCAGGAGATTTAAGGTTCAAACAGTAAAACTTGTTGAAGGGATTTTAAATTGCAAATCTGCCCCTCAGGTCAGAAGCACTCTGCATGCTAAACTCAAGTCTCAACCTTCTTCACTTCCTCAGTGGCATATTCCACCAGCAGAAGCAAATACGCTATGTAAGCCTTAAACTACCTACAGGATTTGGAAGAGTCAGTGTAGGACTGCAATGCACAAGAGTGCTGCTAACATGTGTTGAGTCGCTAAAATTGTACCATCCAAAGAGCCTTCCCATCTTAAGTTCAGCAAGAGTGACCAAGGTCAACTCCTCTGAGTCATTAGAGGTTACACGGATTCTAATCCTCCAAATTGTCAAAAATGGGCCCTGGGTTTGATGTCTACAAGCTGCATGATTTCTACAAGGTGGAACTCTCGAGGCCAACTGCAATGCAGATGACCTTGCGAGAACCAGACCACCAGAAGGGCACCAAAGCAGGAGGCTGCCCTCCCACCCACCTGCCACCTTCTATCCATCTTGCTGCCACCAGCCCCACCCCCACCCCCAGCTCCCCCATGGGGAGTTTCCTTAACCTTTCCTTTCTTAGGGAAACATTTTTAGCAAACATAACTTGGCATGGCGATTGATTTTGCCCCTTTATTTTACACAGACACTAAACAAAAATGTGTTAAGTGCAAGCATTTTGAACTCCTTTAGGAAAGGGTTTAAGGTTGTCAGTATTATTGGTTGTCATTGGTAGTTTTAAAAATATCTACAGTATATATGTCCACTGTAAAATGTTGCACTAAACCCAAAGAGCCCTGGGGAGAGTGGGGGGGAGTCCCTTTTCCACGGGAGCCCAGCAGCTGTGGGAAATCGGCTTTGTTCACTGCCAAGCTTGGGTGGGAATGTGGAAAGGCCTTGCTTCACTTTGCTCATGCCATCCTTGCTCAGGGGCTGACCTCCCGCCCTCCGGCTTCCGGCAGCAGTATTTCTAAATCAGGACCAAAGGCAGCAAAGTGTAAACTCTGCATTCCATTCTGTGGGTAAGATGGCCCCGTGAACTTGCCCTTTCTAGAAAGGGAGAAAGTGAGGGCTTGTGGGGGAGCTGCCCTGGGGCTGCTTCATATCAAGACATCATGTCCCAGCATGGGTTCTGTGTACCTTCCACTACAAAACAGTTCCATGTTTAAATAAGGTTGGGGCATCGTGCCTATGAATGACTCTTGGAGATTCACACTGCACACTGGCATGTGAAAGGTTCTGAGAAAGCCTACTGGAAAAAAAAAAAAAACACAAAAAAACCAACAACCTATTTTTGTGTAATGAAAGAGTTCTGAAAGCTATTTGACCATCCAGCCTTTCTTTTCTCTTTCTTTTATTTAATACCTATAAACATCTGTTCTAAGGAACACAAATTGGGAAATGCTGGTTTAATGGAAAATAATGTTGTTAGGTATAAGCAAATGTAGACTAGAATCACTCATTGCTGTGGCGCCCTGGGAAATTTACCTAACCTTTCTGAGTCTCCATTTTGTCTTATTTAAATGTAAAGTAATAATTCCATCCTTATAGGGGACTGTGAGGATTAGATAAGCGAAGATATTGCCTGGCACCTGAGGGAAGCCTGATAAATGGTAACTGCCATTTATAAAAATGACATCTTATGGAATGTAGATTGTGAGGCACTTTCCAGATCCCCGTTCTGGAATGGTTTCCCCAGCTGCTGGGAATGCTGCTTGGAAACAGCCCTCTTCCTGGCCCAAGGACATGCCCCATCCTTAGGCCAGCTGTAGAGGGAACAAAAGTCTGACTCTCACCCTGTTTGGTGACCAGTATGAAGGGCTCTCTCATTTTCAGAGCATCCCATGGGGTTGGCTAAAACATCCCTTGGAACCTTATTGCAGCCAATCTTAGGAAGCACCCTCCCCCCCAGTCCTATTTCCCTCCCCTCCCATCTACAGGTGTTAATGCAAGATCACTCCCTAATAAAACTCCTGCACACGAATTTTTTCTACCTCAGGGTCGGCCTCCTGGGGACCCAGCAGGTCCCACTGTGATTCTAATAGCTCGCCTCCCATCAGGACTTCGATGGCTGGAAAGAGAGGCATGCACACAGGGCTCAAAGGGCCTCAGCAAGACCCAGATTTATGCATCTAATTAAGCATGAGTTCCTTCAAGAAATACATCCCATGCCAGGAAAATGGCCTTCCCATCAGCAACTCTGACAAGTCCCCCCAGGAAGACAGAGTATGGCCTTGCTCCTCAAAGTGTTGTCCTTAGGCATCACCAGAGCAGCTTGAAAACAACGGGGCTTGCCAGGCCCACCCCAGGGCTGTCTTAGGAATAGTCTGGCATAATACTGGGAATCAATATTTGTAACAAACCCTTCAAATGATGCTGATGTAGGCCGTCCTTGGACCACCTTTGGAGAATCAGTGTTGCAAACTTTTTCTGGAAGAGCATGGAGTAAATATTTTTAGGCCTGTCAGGTCACATGGTCTCATAACTACTCAGCTCTGCCATTGTCATATGAAAGCAGCCACATGTGACAAAAGGTGAGATGAATGAGCATGGCTGTGTTCCAATAAAACTTTATTTGTAGAAACAAGCAATGGGCCACATGTGACCACAGGCCATGTTTTTCCAACCCTTGCCCTAGATTCTTACTCTTCAAAGCACAATCCTGAGATCATCAACACGACCTTGAACCTTGCTAGAAAATCCTGAATCTCAGGCCCAGCCCTAGAAGTACTGAATCAGAAGCTGCAATTTAATGAGACAGGCAGGTAATTTTTTAGTGAGCTTGAGTTTGAGAAGGAATGCAATATAGTATCCATTGGGGCAAGATCACAGACCAATATCGCCATGAGCTGCTTAGCTTCTGTCTGATCCATGATTCCAGAGGAAAGATGGAAACCAAGGCTGTGCCAGCTATCTTGGGAAAGTGTGCCACATAGATCAGCTACACAGGCCCTTTAACTGGGCAAACCAAGTAAGTTCTGATTTTCTCACTGAGGCGCCAGTGGTTAATAAATATAAAGGGCATGCAATTTTTTTTTTTTTTAAAGATAGAGTCAAGCTGATAGATAGGGGGAAAAATAGAAATCCTCTTATTTTTGAGGGAAGGTAGAGTGGCAGAGATTATCTCGATTGCCAGGCGGAGCTCATCTTTGATTCATGCAGTCCTGTTTTTCCTGTAGAGACTCTGCAATACTGCATTAGTCAAATGGTTCTGCAACATCATTTAAATGACATGAAATGTCTGCTTGTGTCTGAGCAGGATTCCGAGGGCGGATTTGTGCTTGCCCATCTGTTCCTCTGGAGAATATATCCAGAATTAGTTCTATTAGAAACAACAGGCTCATTTTGGCAGAACAACCCTGGTACATGTGAATATAAAGGGCCTGTGTCAGAAGAACTGTCCCCATAAGGGACATGACATCAGCATGAGGCCAGATACATTTTGTCCTCCCCTCCACCCTGACAAGAGCCCAAAGATGCTTTCTTGGCTGAATTGACCTTAACCACTCCATCCTCTCAGGTGGTGGTTGGCAAACTTATTCTGTCAAAAACCAGATAGCAAATAGTTTAGGCTTTGTCAACTGTATAAGGTCTCTGTTACAACTGCGTGACTCTGTCACTGTAGCACAAAAGCAGCCATAGACAACATGTAAATGAACGGGGATGGCTTGTTTAATAGAACTTTATTGACAAAAGCAGGCAGGGAGCTGGGTCTGGTCTATGGATTTTAGGGTGCTAACTCTTGCTCTGGCTTCTGGTCTAGACCACTGCTTCTCAAATTTTGATGTGCTTAAGAATGACCAGGGTATCTTGTTAAAACATGGATTCTGATTCAATCAATGGGGCCTGAGATCCATATTTTTCACCAACTCCCACATGATGATGATGGTGGTGGTCTAGGACCATGCTTTGAGTAGCAAGGATTGGATCTAGACCAGTACTTCCCAACCTTGGATGCACCCTTGTGATCACCTGGAGAGCTTTAAAAATACCACAGCCTGGTTCCTACCCACCCTGAAGTTCTGATTTCATTAATGTGGCCTGAGATTCAGGATTTTTAAAAGCTCCCCAGGTAATTTTAATTTGCAGCTAAAATTAATACTGTACAGCATACAGCAGATGAATGAAAGACCCGGGAGTTTCTTTGAGAGAGGAAATTCACTACTTAAATTTCTAAAGTGGCACATTTGCTCAGAGTGATGTTATTCTCTGAGGAAAGAAAATTATTTCTACCACGGCCCTGAATTAGCCAAAGAAGATTAGATGGAAAGCCCAAATGGACAAATGAACCTTATAGAAGGGACAAGCTCCCTCCTCTCAGATTGGAGACAGATGAGAAACACAGGATTGTGTTAGAACAGTATCTAGAAGTTGAGACATTCATGTCAACTGTTTTGTAGAGGAAGAGATCATCGACCAGCAAACACTTTCTGAGCACTTAGCATGTCCCAGGGAAGGTCGTCTGTGAGTATGGGAAATGGAAGCAGAGTGGAGGACTTGGAAAAAACATTTGTGAAAATTTAGAATGGGTTCTAAGAACACTAGGAGAAGATGCAGAGCAGGGAACAAATGGATAACCCAGTGCTGTAATGGACCAGTTGCAGTAGAGACATTTTTCAACTGAATAAAAGGAAGAATTTGCTGACAGTAAAACTGTCCAAAGTTGTCATGAATCGGAAATGGTGAACTCCCAGTCACTGGAGTTTTCAACCACTGGTGACATCAGTATTTTTCATCCATAAAAGTTACGTATAAAAGACAACAAAGTAGAGTGTTACCAGTAATTTTGGCTATTAGTAATTAAACTGCCAACCTTTGCAAGTGAATGACTTAAAAATACTCTTTAGAATACAATGACGTCTGGCTCTGTAACAGCATGCCTCCTCGTTATTTGCATTATTGATTCCCTTTGAGTGGAAAAAAAAAAAGTCATGGCACAAAGTTAGCTTGCCAGGACTTGCACACAACCCACCAACTGTCTTATGTCGTCAGCAGAGGTAATGTATCACACACGTGACATTATCCATCAAGTGTGGGGGGAGTGGAAAAAAACGGCTGCGAACTGCTGAGACAGATGGTAACCGGGTGTCAGGGATCCAAGAACTGAGGTAGGAATGGAGCTGTTAAACCGAACGAGAGTTAAAAGTCCTTCCAACTCCGATACCCGGTGATTCTAAGAAAACACCTGTGCTTGTGTTTGTTCTTGTGGTCCCAAAGTAAAAGCTTCATGGAAGAGGGGAATGAACCACTACTAAATTATTTAGGGCTTGAAGTCCTTTAGACAATTGCTCTCTGTCTAAAGTGATCTTTAGGCAGGGATCACCTTCCATATCTCAAGTTTGGGGCAAGTCTGCATTTTTTTATCTGTCACATCCAGAGAAAGGCTAGTCACAGATAGCTAGGCCATAGGTAACCAGGTTTCCTCCAGCTCATATCTTTATGATTAGCAATAGCATCAGCTTGTGCATAGCTTGCAATAAGTTCTTTTCTTCAAAGCCCAGAATTGTTGTTTGAGATAGATGAGGTATGGTGGAAAAAAGATGTCCTAGCTAGTGTGAGGCAATGTGACATAGCAGCATGCCTGGGTTCCGATATCAGCTTTACCACTTTTCAGTTGGTGACCTTAGGCAGGTGCCAGTGCCAGCCTCATCATCGGTAAAATGAAGATAATGATGACTACCTCAGAGGGATATTATGAGGACATAATACGAATCGAGTGCTTAGATTAGCACCTGGCCAGTACAAAGGTGATTACTCAGGCTATGTTAGTTATTATATAATCCCTGCCTTCTAGGAGCTGGGAGGAAGATACACGTAAATGGACGTACTTTTACAACACATGCAACCAACAAAATAAGACCATAAAACAAAAACAAAATTGGGCAGCGGGTATTTTATTGCTTCTCTTTTATGGCTTTGACTTGTTTATAAAATCAGTTATCAACACCTTTGCTTGGCATCAAAGTCCTTCATGATCTCATGCCAACGTTTCTATACAGGTATCATATTTGTTTCGTACAGGAGGTGAATTTATGCTCAGGACTGAGCCTGTCCTTGCCAATAATTTAATACAGGTTCACTAAGGGAATCATAATAATTTCACAAGCCAATAAAGAAGTAACTCTAAACCAATGATTGATTAATTACACTATTGCTCCGAGCAAGAGGAGAAGAAAGGAGTCAAGTTCAAATTTAGTTGAGTTGTACCTTTCTATGAGTTATTTCTCAGAAGAGTCAGCTTAGCTGACCAAGAGCTGATGACCAGCTGTCAGCAGAAAAGAGCAAGTCTCTTGTTGCTAGAGCACGGTTGCTAGGGGACAACAATGACCCTGTTGATGGGCAAGATGATCTCCTTCCTGGGGCTGCTGCCTAATTTTGCACTGCCTGTAAAGAATCACCTTACCACTGCAGGATCTAATGTCCCAACATCTCTGGAGAGCTATTTAGATCGGCGAAGGGTAGCCTTACTCAGACCCAACACTCTCAGATGGTCCTCGCAAACTCTGGGTATTTAGAGTCTAAACATCCCCTAGCCATAGTTAGTTGCTTCTTCATTTGTTCTCATCGATAAGGCTCCAGCAGCTGAGCTACTGAGTGCCTATCAGCAACCATAGATATCAAAGAGGACATCCTGACAACAGCTCCACTCTGATATCAAAACAGCTTTACTTATAAATGCAACTTCATCCTTAGATTTAAACAACCCCACTCTTAACAACAACTTCATTTTTGTCATAAACAGGGAAATTTGAAATCCTATCAAACCACTGCATGACAACATTCTTCCCCCTATAGAATACATGATCTATACTCGAAGCACACCTGACCATTAACTGTGGTTCCAATGGGCTCTCTACCTTCTCATGTCTGAAAACTTATTCATGATCTTTACTTAACCTGTATGTAATACACGTTGCTGGTCAGTATCTCCCCATCCTTCACCATCACGGTCTAATGACTTTCTCAGCAAAGTCTTCCTTTATAGCCCCAGCAGACAGAACATAGCTATCTTCTATGGTGTCTTAACACTTTATGTCTCCATTACTATATTTATCATACACTCCCTTGGTTTAGAGTTATTTTGTGAAGCCCACCAGATTTTAAGTGCCTTGAAAGACAGAAACTGCTCTTTATTCATCTTTATATTCCATCCTCTGATCCAACCCCTGCCCCTTATCACTACTTCGCAATATACACAGTGCAGGCATGACACCTTATACTCTGCTGTGGGCATTTGACAAATGTGAGCTGGGTATGTGACTCTCTGGGAGGTAGGAAAGCATATCACTGGAATGGAGATTGGGAAGAATTCCCTATGTAGCCCAAGTGCGGCAAGAAAGAGCGGATGGCTGTAACCCAGGGGATCCAAGCACTTATTAAAATTAGATACTTAATGTCCAAGAACAAATTCTCATACACACTTAGTATTAGGCATCTCTCAGGTGCTAGCTACACTCATATCCCCTTCTAAAACAAAAACAAAAAACAAAAAAACTGTCCCCTACTCACAGCCTCTGATGAGATGGTGGATGAGTCAGCTGTGCTTGTTCTACCACAGTCCACCCTCCAGCCTGAGTTGACTGGATCAGTGGATCAGGGCAGCCAATTCATGGAAAGCCTGGTTACCTATGGCCTCACGAGACAAGACGAGCTGAGCCAATGGCTCTCTCTACTGAGAATTTCAAACTGGGACTTGGAAATACTCAACCAGGACCTGTAAACACCAGAGCTGCTGTAATAAGAACAACAACACAGCTGTATGTATTGAGCAAGTACTATGTGCCATCATTGTGCTGAGTATTTAAGGACTCCTCACAATATCCTATGAGGCTGAGGCTGTTATTAGCTCCATTTTATAGATGAGGAAATCGGAACCAGACAAGTTAAGTGATAAGTCAGGAGTCAGACTCAAGCAATCTGTTTCTAGCTGTCTGTGCCCTTCATCTCTGTGCTGAAATGTTTGTTTCCCCAGGGCAGGAAAGGGCAGGGTGAAATGTCCTGAAGACTGAGAGATGGGACACCCCTTTGAAGGTCAAGCCAATGAGTAAACAGAGGAAGCCCATCAACAGAGGAAACACAACAACAGGAGAAGGAGCAAAGAGAGAAACATAAATAAGATTACACAAACAAAGAAAGACCTCATTTCCTGTCGCCTGTAAAATTCCCAGGGGCTTGGCAATATTGTGTTTCCTGCCTTAGGATTTTGTGAACCCAACTGCTTATGATAAACTGACCTTTGTGTGAACTAAACCAAGTGGGGCTTCTTTGCAATGAAAAGAATCCATGGGCACTTGTTCAAAGCCTGTGTTTCCCTATTGAATGTTCAGCTGGCGGACTCAGAAGTCACACTCATGACATGGTCCTCCACTCACCTCAGCCCCTACTCTGCAGGACCTTCCCACTCAGGGGAGAATTCTTTACCTGGAGTCAGAGGATCCTGTTGGCGTGCTAGTTAGCTCTGACCTTGAACTGGTCCCTGAGGTACTGGGACCTCAACAGCTTCCTTTATAAAATGGGTGTGGGGGAGGGGATGGCCACTGACAAAGCATTTGTCCTGCCTCCTACCTCCCGCCAAGAGTTGTGGCTGCAGCTGACCTAAGAGTACCGGAAAAGGCTGTGCAAATGTGGAGCATTTTCTGAAGCTTAGCATTCCTTAGGGCTTGGGTATAAACCAGGCCTTTTATTGGTAGGGCTGGGCTGGTCAGTGAAGAAAAAGGTACTGTTACCACTATTTCCCTCACTCTTGTCTCGGTTTACAAAGTCACAGGGATTGCCAGAAAATGCATTCCTTTGTTCTCACTAATTAGTCAACTATGGTAACACCAGTCTCTTAATCAGACAATCTATTTTTCCAAGGCCCTGTTTGCACATCAGCAGAAACACTCTCCTGAGCTGTTTATTGGCTCAGAGTCTTCCCTGTTACTCTGCTTCTCCAAATCTTACCTTCTCTGCCACCTTGGGCCTAGATGGCCTCCTCCCCACCCCCCCACGAGGGCTGTGATTCCTGTCCAAGGGACCTTGATTGGATGGTTTGGGGAGAAACTGACTTGGTGACACAATGATGGGCCAGATAGGTATCAGCTTGAGAGTCCAGCCAACTGTGTGACTTGCTGATACAATTAAGTTTACAAGACATGGATGGTTTCAAATGCAGTTTAATTTTTTGTGGGTTTGTTTATACATGAACCATGCCTCACTCATAAATATTACTTCGTGGGGTTTTCCCAATTTGAGAAAGATTTCATATCTCATTAAAACCACAAAATCATATTCTTCCTATTTTATAACTCCTGCAGACATGACCAAAATTTCCTGTAAAGAAATTATGAGGGCCGGCTGAGTGGCACGAGTTAAGAGCTGGTTTTAGGATGCCAGTGGCCCCGGTTCAGATCCCACATATGAGGGCCAGTGACACTGCTCTCTACAGCTAACAACAGCTCCACCTGGAGCTGGGCTGTGCGAGCCCCGGCGACGGTGTAGGCTGCAGCCCCTGCTGCAGTGGGCTGCCATAGGCTACAGTGATTGGCCAGCAGCCAGCGTGAGTGGCTGGCAGCCACCGTGAGCTGCCAATAGCCGCGGTGAGCGACCATCCAGAGGCTGACGACCGATCTGCCTCATCCGGGAAGAGCACAATGATGATACCAACATGGGCCCGTGAAGCAACTTCCTCCTCAACTAGACTGAAGAACAAAAGGACAGCAACTTGTCTGTTCCCCTTCCCCGATTCCCCAACGCTGTTCCCGTCCCCCAATTCCCCAATAAAATCTTTTTTTTTAAAAAAGAAAGAAATTATGAAATAGTTGATGCTTACTTTATTAAGTTATGAGGTGCGAAGAACCCTGGGAAGGAGAAGCCCTGAGATGGGGTTGCCATATAAAATACAGGAGGTGGAGTTGAATTTGAACTTCAGAGAAATAATGAATAAACAACCAATTATTTATTTTTTAGTACCTACTTCCCCATGAAGTATTATGGGACAGACTGACACACACACACAAAAATTATTTGTTGTTAACTGAAATTCAAATTTAACTGGGTGGTCTGTATTTTTATTTACTAAACCTGGCAACCCTACCCAGTTCTGACTCTTTCGATAGAATCCTCGGTAAAAAGAGAAGGCTGATCAAGATGAAACTTCTAGTTTCTTGCAGCTCAATAATTAATTATGTAATTTGATGACTCAAATACAAAGGAACTACAACTGTGATATTGGGTGAGTTATTTCATCTCTAGGAAAATCCATTTCTTTGTCTTCAAAATAAGGAGGATAAAGCCAACATCACAGAATCCTTAGACCACGCTTTTGTCAGAGACTACGCCAGACAGACATTGGGGAAAGTGGTGACAACATATTTTAGACAGTGCCTACTGACAGTAGGGCAAATAGCTGATCTCCACTCTGATTTGGGCAGAGGTGATGGGGAGTTTAAAAGGAGAATGCAGGATCATGGGGGGTGGGCAATTGAGAGCTGAGGTAGACATGGAAGTGAAAAATCACAAAGGATTGGATAGTATACTTGTGATCAAGCCAGCTGGGTCTGCTAGCTGGCCAGTTATTGAAATAGGATTCCATCCTCCCATAAAGACAGGGAGGCCAAGGTCCTATCCTTACTGATGATTACATTTCAAAGGAATGGTATTCAGGTCCTTAAGAAAGACCCCCGAGAATTGTAGGAAATATATATACATCTCAAAGGGACAAAGAAAGGATTTAGAATTGTAAAAGGTTGTTTTTTTTTAAGCAAATGCTCTAAGAAGGGAAGATCAGGGGCCTATTGTCAGGTGTTAGCTAGCACAAACTGTAAATTATTTTGACAGCCCTGAGCTTTTCGGTACAGAAACACAAAACAGGGCTGGGTCATCCCAGGGACAAGCCCTCCGGCTGCTAGAAGCTATGCAAGGGTTGTTCCAGTCTCTTAGTGCAGGCGTTTGGATAGAGTCCTTATATGCACAGAGTTCTAAGCAGTTAGTTCTCACCTCCAAAAATGCCTGGCATAGGAACTTGTGCTTAACAAATAAATATTCGCTTCTTCTTTCTAAGTCCTGCAAAATCTGTCATAATAAAACTGCCTCCCACCAGAATGTTTTACAACTTGTATGTGAAGTAAGGGCTTTTGAGGCAAAGATTCAGTGTAAAGAAAAAGAATTTTAAACTTGCTTAACTTGCTCAAGGTATTATTAAGCCTTAGGAAATTGTTGCCAAGCAATGGACATATTGCAGTTTAAAGGGAATCTTATTTTTTCATGAAGGCATCTCTTAAGACTGTCAACATTTTTGTTGACACAAAATATAGGCACAAAATGCACATATTTAATTTATTCTAGAATTTGTATTGTACGTTTGCTCTTAGTTTGCCCTCCCTTCATTTAGTCTGAAATAAAAAGGTTTCTGTTTCTGAATAGGTCAGGGTACTACACTGATTTAATTATATCTATATTGCAGCAGATGTGAGTTGGGTCTGGGGAAGACCATAGGTCCTATTTTTGTTTCTCTATACTCATTAGATTTCTATTTTTAAATGGTACTGAATTGTGAGTTGAACCTAATGCTTACAGAAGCAGTCATGGATGGAATTGTATTCTTCCTTGAGTTTTCACAGATTTAGGCTTTGTAGAAAGAATCCTTTCATCCTTCTCAGGTGAGTTCCTTGTACTCCACTCCCATGGCTATGCCTTAGTTCTGGCCTCCATGTCTTCTTGCCTGGATTATTCTAATAACGTTTTAACTGGTCACTCTACTTCCAGCTTCACTCACAATATCTAGTAGGATAAACTGATGTGAGAAGTATAAATGAAATAGAAATTTATTTCTCTTGTGCTTAGAAGTCTGACTGGCATGGCAGCCCTGGACCAAAACCATTGGACCCAGGTTCCTTCACTCTCACTGCTCTACTGTGACACAATCCAAATGCTTCTCTCTCTTGCATGTTCATATTTCAGTATGTGGAGAAAGGGGCACAGCCCAGAAATTGCACTTCAGCTAACATCCCATTGTCCAGAACTTAGTTAGATGGCTGGCACTTAGCTATAAGGCGAGTAGGGAAATGTGGTCTTTATTCAGGCTAGCCGCACACTCAGCTTAAAAATTGGGGTTTCTATTAGTACAAATAAAGAGGAAAATGATATATGGTGGTGCTGTCCAATATGGTAGCCACTAGCCACATGTGGCTATTTACATTTAAATTTATCAAAATTAAAAAAGAGTAAAAATGCAGTTCCTCAGATGCACTGGCCACATTTCAAATGTTCAATAGCGTAAATGGTTGACTCTCATGGTATTTGCACAGCACAGAGATGGAACATTTCTATCATTGAAAGTTCTACTGGATAGAGCTCATCTAAACAACCAACAACCTATCTGCACCCCTCTAGTCTAGTCTCTCTAAATATGGAGCTGATCACCTCATTTGTGTGTTTTAAGGTATTCCTATGGGCCTCTACTGCTTTTAGTATAAACTCCAAATATCCTTGGCTTAGCACATCAGTCCCTTGTTTAATCTGAACCCTTCTTACCCCTCCAGCTTCATCTGCTACACTTCTCCACAAATGCCTTTCCCTTGTATCATGTGGAATTGGAGATTTTCAAACAGACAGTGCTTTGTCATATACTGTGCTCTTTCTCCTTTGAAAGTCAAGTTCTTTATTGCTCAGCTTACTCTCTCTCATCTAATCACTGGGTACTAAGTCCCAATGCAGTCTCCTCTTCAAAGCCCCCCTTCTGTGTCCCGTCTTAATATCATTAGAGATTCTTATCATTGCCACTAAAGCATCATGAGCAATACTCCATCTTAGCTCTTACCACACTGAACAGTGATTTATGGTCAATTGTTTTTCCCTCCCACTGCCTAGAGGTTTCTTGAGGACAGGGCATCTTACTCAACTTTATGTCTGGCACTTATATGCTCTATATGCTCAAAATACGTGATACAGAAAAATAATAAATTATTAGTTATTTTCTTTTTTAAAGATTTTATTGGAGAATTGGGGGAGGGGAACAGCATTGGGGAATTGGGGAAGGGGAACACACAAGTTGCGGTCCTTTTTTGTTCTTCAGTCTAGTTGTAGAGGACTTTGCTTCACTGGCCCATGTTGATATTATCATTGCACTCTTCCCAGGTGAGGCAGATCAGTCACCAGCCTCTGGACAGCTGCTCAATTATTAGTTATTTTCAAACCCTTCCCTTCCTGTATCTTCTAAAGAAGGTCAAACCCCATGAAGACCTTTGGTTTTGCTCATCAGAGTGATTGTTGGGGATGCAAATGAGAGAAGCCAAAAGAGAAAAACCAAACTTCTTCGCATGAGAAAATGTGCAGACAGGCCTTCTCAAGGTGGAGGGTTTTTCCCACTGGCGTGGAGAAGAAATGTTGGATATGGGAAATGAGGTTTTTTTTGAGGGGGAAGAGATATGGCAGCTCCCATAGGATGTAGAACTCTGGGGACACATATGTTTAAGAGG
Organism: Aselliscus stoliczkanus; assembly: GCA_033961575.1. Taxonomy (NCBI): domain Eukaryota; kingdom Metazoa; phylum Chordata; class Mammalia; order Chiroptera; family Hipposideridae; genus Aselliscus; species Aselliscus stoliczkanus. The sequence goes on from CM066739.1 coordinate 27,845,268, forward strand.
GATGTACAATGTAATTCTCTCTTCCATACTCACAGAACTTTAATAACAATTGACATCACTTGTCTGTGCTTTTAGAGAATCACTGAGGTTTGTGTTTCCTCCAGGGGGAAGAAAGCCACACAGCAGGTGCAGGGGGTTTGAGCCCAGGCTGTCTGACACCAACTCCAGCGAGGCATGAAGGGGAAAGCCCAGGGTCAGACAACCTGGGTTCAAATCTTGACTTCTTTTTATCTACACTTATAAATTGAAGCAACTCACAAAACCTCTTTAAGCTTTCACTTCTTCATCTATAAAACAGACATGATATTATCTACCTCACAGGATCATTTTAAGGATAAAATGAGCTCCAATAGATATAATGGTTCCAAGGCCATGTTTGGCACTTAAAAAAAGTTGAATCTGTGTAACCATGGTATATCCCTTTCCATCTGGTCCAGTCTCTAAAAGAAGTCACTTTCCAATAGACACAATCAAACAGCAAGAATGATAAAGAAGGGCATCCAAACTTTACTTGTTGGGAAATATTAGGGTATCCAATTCATACTCTTAGCAAAACTTCTTACAATTCTTTTCCTCATATCTCACAATTCTATGAATCCTCTTAGGATTCCCCTCCCTACCTCACAAAATACTTTTACCAATATCCTCTAGATTATGAAATGTTTTTCCTCTTATTCATCTTCATCATGTAGATCAACATAGCCTATCTACCAAGGCCTTTCCTTTCTCTCCAGATCTCTTTTTCTTTCCATAGTTTTCCTCAGGAAAGTCCAGGAACTGGGCATGAAAGAGGTAGGTACTCCTCAAAAGTCAGATGTCTTAGTCTATTTGGGCTGCTGTGACAACATATCACAGACTAGGTGGCTTATAAACAACAGAAATTTACTTCCTCACAGTTCGGAAGTCCGGGATCAGAGTGCCAGCGTGGCCAGGTTCCGGTGAAGGCTGTCTTCCTGGTTGCAGATGGCTGAGCTTTCCCTGTGTCCTCACTTAGTGGAAGAGGCCAGGGAACACTCTCAGGCTTCTTTTATGAGGTCATTAATTTTATTCATGAGGCTGATGATTGACCTAATCCCCACCCCCCCAATACCGTCCCAAAGAGCATTAGGATTTCAACATATGAGTGGGCAAAAGACTAAGTAGGAAAAGATGGCATTCCTCTTTGGGAGCATTTACATTTTAATAATTGCTTTCCTTTGTCATATTAGTAAAGAGACCCACTGAACGCCCATCACAGAACAAGACTTGCAATCAAAAGTTCAGCCAACCTTCCGGGGCATCTGGAATCACCATCTGGAGCAGAGCTGCTACTTTCTGATTGGATGATAGCAGCCAGAGAACTATGTTCCAGGTGCTTCCTAGAATAGTCAGCATCCTGTCCAGGAACTCTGTGTCCCTCAGCCAGCAGGGCAGGTGTCTCCCAAGAGTTTCCTACAAGCTGGCGGGGATCTGCTCTATTGCAAATCCTTTCTTGTAGGCACAGGTCGTGCCCATGTAACTATGTGTCTGCAGTTTTGCACAAAGAAGAACCATATCTCTGAGATCAACAAAAATGTCACATTCTGCTAATGCGAAAACATTTCCACTGCACTCACTAATCTCTTAGTCGAATCTAGTCTCTCTTTTCTGCAAACATACTCAGGATTCCGCCTCAGAAATAGATTCAAAAGGACACCTTACTAAAAAAAAAATGTGGCAGGTGTTTACATAATTAATTCAAAGCTGTTTCTTGTATTTTTACCTTTTGAAACTAGCTTTTACTTTGGGGGAAGAGTTTCACCAACAAAAAGAACTGATTTAAATTGGTGATCCTATGGTATAAACAAGCCACTTTCAGTTAATATGCCTGCATTTCTGTGGATGAGACCACTGTAAGTCTGTATTTTAGTGTATCGATTTAATCTGATTTTTATCTCACTCTTTTTTTTTTTCCCTTGGGTAAATACCATTCACATTGGTGTTTCCAAACCTAGGTGGCCTCTCACAAATTTTCCCAGTACTAACCACTTCTCATCTTTGTTCGAGCCGGTCTGCCCATTATGAAAGCCTGTGCCAAGTCATGCCCCATCATTTCTTTCACAATTCATATCCAAACTTCATACTCTCCCAAGCCTCTTTCCCTAATTAGCTCCACCACACTGTACATTCCTAAGTCATTGATAGGATGTGACCTGGCATCTGTTGGTTCACTGTTATTTTTTTAAAAAGCTTGTAATGTTATTTCATACCATTAACTTTAATCTATTTTTATGAGTTATTTCCGTTGTAACCTTTCCTGCCCCTAATTCATTTAGTCCAGTGGCTGGGCAGAGCAGATTAGAAAACTTTCAGTTTGTGCTCATTTTTCTGGTGTGATGTAGGAAAAAAAAAGTTGTTTTTTAAAGAGACATACTACTTTAAAACCTAGGGAGAGGTAGTCTGGTGTACTGAAAGTCTTGAAAGTTAGATAAAGCTAGGTACAAATCCAAATTTTGCTTTTGGCAAGTTTCTAAACTTCTCAGCCTTCTTATCTGTGATATGCATAAGATAGTGCCTATCTCCTGCAGTTGTTGGGGGAAATTAATGAAATAACCATGGAAAGCACGTCTCTAGATTGTGCCACTTGGCGGATGTTAAAGAAAAGGAAACTAGAATTCTGGGTGAAAGAATTCCCAACTTTTCAATGCCCCACTGCGCACACAGTAAAACACTCCTAACAGGCTGGTCTTATGTCCCTTTGAGAGTCTCCAGTTTGGGGTGGGGGGGATAGTTGTGGACAGGCTACCTGAAGGGGAGCACACCTAAATTCCAGGAATGATAAGGGAAAGGACCAACAAGTCGCCACCCATCATTCACTTTCCTTTGAACCTCTCATCCAGCAAGCTCTCTGAGTTTAGGCTCAGCAGCTGGACCCTGATTCAAGTCCACTTTTTGGTTTATTTGGAGACGGCTTGGATAAACATAAAATAAACTGGAGCACAACATAAAAGGGTCCCTGTAGAGGATACCCTCTTCCCCCAATTTGTGGTTCTCTGAATCTGAGAGTAAGACTATGCTTCAGTGATTTCAATCTCTTTACCTGTCAGACAAGGAAAGGTTTTAAAATCTTCCCTGGAGCCTTCTACAATAGCCTAGGGTGAGTTGGGTCTCAAAATGATGAAGGAATCAATGAATGGAGGGATGGAAAAGTGAATGATGAAGTATGAATGAATGACACAGAGCCAAGACTAAGAAGGTCGATATAGATCCTTGTTTGTTACTATTTTCTTCACCGTTGCTTTTAAGGTTCTTGGCTCACCTCCTCCTTGACAATTTCCCTTCCTCCGCCTCCCTCTCTCCCGCCCCCCGCCCCCTTACGTTTTCAGGCTCCCACACAACCTTTTATAGAAGTGCGCCGTCCCTCCAGCCTTTGTGGCCTCCTCTAGCCCCGCCCCCGCAGCGAGGCCCCGCCCCTCCGCCCGGGCTTTGCGGAATGAATGGTATAGCATTGCAGCCGCGTTGCTGTGGGTGCCGATTGGTCGCCCCGCGCGGTGACGCGCAGGCGGCCGCGGGAGCACGCAGGGCGGGGAGGGCGGAGCAGGAGGGGGAGGAGCCTGGCTTCGGGGCGGGGCCCCGGGGCTCGGGGGCGGAGAAGCCGGGAGGCGGGAGGCCCCGGGGCCGTTTAAGCGGCCTCCCTCCCGCCCCCAGCCGCCGGGTTCTCGCCCCGGCCCTGTCGCGACCCCCGGCCTGGCGCACTCCGGCCCTGCGCAGCCGAGCGCTCCGCCAGGCACCCGGGCGGCCTCCCGAGCGGCTCAAGCCCATGAGGGCCGTGTGCCCAGCCGGCGCTGACGAGACGGAGCTCCCGGCCCGCGAGAAGGAGCGGAGGATCAATGCGGTTCCAGCATCGATTCCAGCGGTGAGAGCGATGGCGCCCCCAGCGGGTCCCGAAGTCCAGCTTCTCCCGCGTGGGTCCCCGCTGCTCCCCTGGACCCGTGCCCCCCACCCACCCCCACGATCCCGCGTCTTGGCCGGGGACCAGCTCCCCGGGGATCCCCGGCCCTGCCGCCCCGGGGCGACCCCTCCCTCCGAGGACCAGCATCTCGTGCCTACACCCGGGGGACCCCCGCCGCATGCTGCGGACCCTGAGCTTGCCCCCCTCCCAGGGGATCCGCACTGCTGGCACCCGACTGGCTTCACCCTCCCGCTCCCCATTCAGGCGGGGCTCGCACTGGAGGCTCCGAGGACTCGAACCGCAGCCGTAGACGCCAACCCCGGGTGCTCAGAGCCTGGCTGTGGCCTCCACCCCTTCTCCCCAGCGTGGGGGGGCTCCAGGGATGCGCGGCAGGCGGGCCAGGTAGCGACGGCGCCCTGCAGCGAGATTGGTGGTTAAATGGGGGCGCTGGGCGTGTTAGCTGCTTTTTGTCTGCACACGACCCTACCAACGGGGAAACTGAGGCACGCCCCGCTGGCTTAGCTTGACCCGCCACGTCCAGGCCTTGCTGGTTTGCAGGCTTAGCGTGTCGCACGGCTGTGCTATTTTGGGGCAAGTTATCCTTCCAGGGGTAAGCGCTGCTGTTGGGGCGCCTGGGTGAGGAAACGAGGAGGAGGAACCGAGGAGGCGCCGCCGGAAGGCTGGCAGGCTGCTCATTGACTGGAGAGCTGGTGAGCGCGCCAGCCTGGGGAGGCCCCGTGGCTCCAATCCCGACTCGGGGTCTCTGCCATCTCGAGCAATACATGGAGGCCGGGCCCCTGGGTTCCCAGAGGAAGCTCTACGCTGCCTTTTTTTTTTTTTTCCCCTAATTCTTCTTTGTCTAAGTGGGTGAAAGTTCACCTCCCCTGTGTCGGTGGGAACTCTCCATCCCTTGGTCTGAGTCAGGCAGCCGTCCCCATTCCCAGACCTCCATTCACCAGCAGGCTCGCTTAGGGTGCAGGGACGGGGAACTTGAAAGGAGAAAAGGGATGCCCCAAGGCTCCCAAGGAGGTTATGGTTGAGCGTGTAGGCACTGCCATTTCTTTGAAAAATGTAAAGTGCATTTTTTTTTTCTTTGCAATTCCCCAATCCCTCCATGCCCCCTCACCCAATTAGGCTTATTTCATTCCTCCCAGTTCGAAAGGCTCAAGGAGCCCAACACGCATAGGAAGCCTTGTGGACGGTGCCATCAGAAGGACGATCAGTGTTAAGACTTGGATTAACTTCTGAGTATCGCTCAGCCCTCAGGGTGTTGAATGACTGGCACTGTTCCCCCAGTGGGAATATCCTATCAGTGCTTCTAAAGACAAAAAGGAACTGTGATGTTCTGGCTTTTAGAAGTCGGGAGTGAAGACTGGGAGCCTATCAGGGGGAATGTAATAAGCGTTGAGGCACAATTGGCAAAGTCTGTGCATGTGGCTGTTACGATTTGGGTTTACTTCTGCACCTTGGTGCTCTTCCTGTTTTCAGAGAACAGTGACAATATTCTGTGAAATCACCCTTCCTTATTTGATTAAGGGTTTGTATTTCTTTCCCCCTTTGAATTCTTCTCTAGAAAGGGGAGAGAGGGGGAGAAAGAGCCCATTTTAATGTGGGTTGCACAAACATTAAACAGTGTTAAGAGAAATGAAAGAAAAGAAAACAAAAAAACCACTTCATTTAGGATCCTACCATCTCAGTTGATTGAACTATCTTGTTTTTGCTGGACCCCTATCAATCACAGTTGTAAAGTCATTTCACGCTCTGCTTCATTTGTTTGAAAACAAAAAATAAAGGCGTTTTCTTTTGATGTGGCATAGGCTCTGTAATTTTCTCAGTGGCTGCACAATACCAATGGCTGTTGAACAGTTAGTTTCTCAATGACATTTAGACCTACCCTGAAGGCTGAGTGATCCCATAATTTCTTGTTTTTGTAGCATAGGCTAGATTGGAAAGGTATTTCCAAGAGTCAATTCGAACTTGGAAATAAAGCCTGAAAACAAAAAGTACTATAGCAAACAAAGTCCTGGTTTTTGTGGTCCGCACATTACAATATTGAGAGTACTATTCTATACCTCGTATAGCTGTGTTCCTTATATATCTTTTGAGCATTCAGGATAGTTACAGGTAGGTAAATTCCAGGGGAAGTGGAGGAACACAGTGTATTTGAACGCTTGTGCTCTTTGATGGATTTATCAGGACTCAGTTGAAGAGCATTTGATTGCAGTGAAAACATGTCATCAGGCCATCGTTTGTGGCTCTGCCTAAATTACAAGAAAACCTGAACACCCTGCTGGTTTGTTCATAATGGAAACTTGGCGGTCGTTGTGGCTTCGGATCAACTTCCAGAGTTAGGCCACCTCTGTGGAGGGGGGCTGTCCGGAAACTCAGCCCACTGTCCTCAGTGGGACGCTTTATGCAGGCATGGCTTCTCAAAAAGCTTAGGCTGTAAGAAATTCCACTGGGACACAGGGCGTGGTTTATCATTGTTGCTTTGTCCCTTCCTCATCAGAGGCCCCCAGCCCCAGTCATTCTGGTCCTTGTACAGCACCTCTGACTGATTAGAAAAACTGCCAACACTGATGGAATGCCAACCTGTGCCAGGCAATGGCTGGATATTCGTGAATTACTCATCACATCCTCAGCTATACCCCTGGAAGACAAATGTTATGCCCATTTATCAGAAGAACAAATAGGGTTTGAGGATAAAAGTGAACTTGCCATAATCACACAGCTAAGAAAGAGCAGATCCAAGGGTTCAGTTTCTTGTCCCTTTCATCACCCATGCTGCCCGTTCACCTCATGCCATCTCCATGCTCACGCTGCAACATCTGTGTGTAAGCATGGAGGCCTAGGACCCATAGAGCTACTGGATCTTATTGGTGCATACTCGTTTCTCCAGCCTTGCAAATGAAAAACCAAGGGAAAGGATGTTTTTTCCTCAGCTCCAGTCTCATGGCCACTGGTTAGCTTCGAATTGCACATGAGGTAAAGCATCTTATTCTAAAGCCTTAAGAAGTCTTCCAGGACTGCCTGTTATCGTTTTTTAAACATGTGCTCTGAGCATTGAATCATAGACATGGAGTAGTCTCTATATGAGTATATGTCTTCTTCTTTAACAATTCAGTTCGATGCCTCCCCTCCCCCCTCCCTCACCACCTCTGGCAATGGATGCTCGTCCTGAACATTATGCTTATTCCTAAAGGGGAACTAATAACTTACTATGCACAGGGGTCAGCGTATGTTGCCCCATCAAGGATGTTGAAGGAACTCTTGGAATGTCCACAGCCTGGGCCTTTTAAGAATTCTCTTTGCACAAGATTCAGAGTTCTTTTGGCTCTGCAACAGTCTGTTTCTCTTTGTTCTATACAGAACCTACTGAATTCCCTGTAAAACCATTCATAGTGGGATATCTCAGTTAAGATAAAATAGTTCAGTGGCAGGCAAATGTCTGTCTTTCTGTTCATCCAGCACCTATTCGTTACGGTCCAGCCATAAACAGCATTGTGTCTGGGATTGGAAATGAAACGGTCGACAAGATGGCCTTCCTGGAATTCACATGATAGTGGGGGAAAGATGAAGTAAACTTTAAAAAAAAAAATTAGATTCTTACTAATTGTGATAGGATTGCGGTGGGGGAGAGGGCTGAAGTAATATAGGTAAGATGGTGAGGAAAAACTGAGGGGGTGACCTTTGAGCTACGCTTGATGGGAAGGAGAGCTGAACATTGTGGAGAAGAATGTTCTGGGCAGAAATAAACAGCAAATTCAAGTGTCGTGAGGCAGACAAGAGTTCAGTGATTTGAGGAGCAGAAAGGAGGTGGCGTAGCTGGAGGATAACCAGTGAGGAAGGTGGGACTCTGATGGCAGAGAATTAGTGAGGGCCAGACCACTCAGGGCTTAGAAGCCAAAGGCAGGCTTTACATTGGAGATTGGGGAGGGGGAGGGGGGTGATGTCATCTGGTTTTAATCTACTGTATGGGGACAAGCAGGGAGACTGGTTCAGAGAATTGGGATTTTTATAGACCAGGGATGTCAATGACTTGGTTTAAGGGAGGATCTGTGGAGCTGTGGAGAGGTGGACTGATTTGGAATAATTTAGAAGGTAGTGTTGACAGCACTTGCACTTGGAGAATAAATAAGGAGCACATTGGAATCAAGGACAACTTCTGGGATTTAATCTCAGGCCTCAGATCTGCTGGTGGGGTGCAGATCTACTTTCAGAAGGCACAGTGCTTTGGGCTAAATTTAAAGTGTGCTAAGGAGTGTCCCTGGGTCCCCATCTGCTCTTTTAGTAGTTTTGACATTCTGTCATGGGGGCCTAGGGGTGGGATGGTCATAAGGACACTGGGCAAGGGGAAACCAAGAGAGAGTGTTGAAAGAGAAAGTGAAGAAATAAGTGAACAAACCCTGCCTACATAATGGCTTTCTTAAGTGTGGTTCCCATACCCAGGACTAAATCACCTTTTCTCAAACCTCTGCTCCAGCATTAAGTAACCACTAGGGTTACTCCACCTTAAACAGAAGAGCCTTCATAAATGGGTGCTACTTTGCATAACACTTGAGAACCTTCCTCATTCTTTCTAAGGGGGAAGAGAAGAGGCTCAGTGTGGGAGTTGATTTTGCACTTTACACCTGCTTTTCCATTTGGGTCTAAGTGTTTTCGTCAGGAGTGGCTGTGGAAGGTTTCACTGAGGGAGAAATGGAAAAATTGCATTGCCCACTTTCTAGCAAAACAGTTGTGCTATCTATCCCACTGAACCCCAGACAGGGATCTGCTCCCAACATGGTTGCTCTTACCTGCCCTTACTGCCGGATTTTGGCTCTGTCCTTAGCAGAGACTACCTTAAGTCACACGGATGGGATATTTTCCTCTAGCCACTTCTGAGTTTATTTTTAACCTGAGTGATTCCAGGTGGGCAGGGTCTAAGCCGTGACAAACATGGATACCCAGCTTCTTTGCTTTTAGGAGAAAATGTGAAAGTCTATCCCTGTTGCTGTGTAATGGCCTAACTATTTTTAGATTGGGCTGCCAGAGATATAAATTGCTATTTTAGTCTGCAGCCGGGTGGTGGGTAGACAAACCCAACCTAATGCACCCTACAAAGCACTCTCAATTTTAATCTACCCTCCACCATCTTGCAGCCTTGCTCTTCACTCTTGAAAATTCCTAATAGGATATGCTACTTATAGCTCTGTTGTTATGTCTCGGAGTAATGATGTGGTAGATCCTTGAATGTTGGGGACACTTTTAAAGCATTTTTTCCAGTTATTTTCCTTTTTTACTAATAAGAGCTGTATAGCAACACTCTCGTCCCTTAGGAAATTAGTAAAATTATTTAAAGGATTATTAGGGGATAAAAGATTCATCTATGTGTGAAAATAGCTTAGATAAATTCTGAAGTTGTTAACTGCAGGTTCCTCTTAAGCAGTTTTCAAGCTACTTGTGAATTCCATTCAATCAGCATGTATTTGCACACTGGTTAGAGAGCTAAACCCATTGGTGGGCCAAGTGAAATAACTTGACTGCCCCGAATTCACTCTCCAGTAGATTTTCCACTTGCACCCCACATTTAATTAACAGGGACTGCCATTTTACCTTTAATTGCTCTAAGAATCTCAGGCTCCTTTTCCTTTTAGGGAGAAAGTGCTAGTCTTTTCTTTATAAACTGGGCACTGTGTAGAATGGCTTGACCATGTGCTTTAGCCACTTTTTGGCCACCTGGCTCTGCCATTTGTTTCAACCTGGGACCATTTTTCATTGTGGTAATTAATAAGGTGTGACTAGCCAGGACTCCTTAGTGGCAGATTACCAAATCCACCCCCACCCTCTGATACTTGCTGAGGCTAAAGGATAATTTATTGTGCAAAGCCTGTTGACATCTTGCAGGCTCCAAGCACAGGAATGCAGTGGGGCCTCTGAGAGCTGAAGGCTGCTGAGGCCCTTTTACCTCCGTTTGCTTCTCTGCATATGTTTCTTTCAGGCAGCTGCGTTTTTATATTCCTGAGTTTATATCGCCCTTTTTCCAGAGAACAGACAGACTAAACCAGAATTCCTCCTGACACATGGCGCAGGTAGGGGCGGGGTTTGAGGGATTCTCACCTACACACTGAAATGGAAGAATGCGGTTTGTCTCTCCAGGTCCTGGGATGTTTGTGCTTTTCACTATGTTGCTGTTTGCCACAAAGTTAGCCCAAAGGGAAATATGGAACGTGGGAAATATGTCTATGTGTGTCACAGATTGTGATATTTAGATACATACACACATTTGTCTGTATCTATGAATTTTATAGGCCAAGTATTAGGTACTCGTCATGTATTTGGAATTTGAAGCCAACTCTTAATTCATGAAGGATGCAAGTGAAAACGTACCTCTTATTTAGGTGGCCTAGAGGTAGCCAGGTATCATTTATTTAAGCTGTCTGGTGCCAGAACAGATAATGCAATATAGGGAAGACTGGTTGAACAGGCCGGCTAATCGTGGGATGGAGGGTTTAAAGATCTACATGTACAAAACTTTATAAATTTTCAGAGAAAATAGAAGCTTTTCAAATGCATTGAATCACCTTGCAGTTAATGGCAGTTAATGGAATGTGTAAAGTTTAGAAAAATTCCCTTGATTTGTTTTCTGTTAAGAGCTAAGATTTGGTTGTGCCTTTTATTTTTATTTTAGTGTGGGGGGTACCAGTTGAAGGGAGTGGATTTGGTTTCTGTTTGCTTTGTGTTGGTAGGTTTTTCTTTTGAATAAACTGAAAGAATACTTAATCCAATAAACTAGGGCATTTGCTTTAGTATCACTGCTGTTGGCTCAGTTTACACCTGTTTAGTGGCTTTGGTTCTGTCCCCGTAACTAGGTGTTTCCAGTGGTTGCCTTTTCGTTTGGAATAGACCAAACAACCATTGGCAGGCTTCCCTGCTGTTTTTCACACGCTTTGAGCTGTTCTCACATGATGTCTTTTTGTTTTTAAAGGTTCATGAACCACCGGGCCCCCGCCAATGGCCGCTACAAACCAACTTGTTATGAACATGCTGCTAACTGTTACACACATGCAGTAAGTATGAATTTTCTGCCTCCTCTATCCTTCCCAAAAGGCTTTGCTGGGAGCAAGGGGCAATTATCTCTAGTACGCTCCACCTAGTTAGTTGGATTTACCCACCTCTGATCTTACCTACCAGGGTATCAGTGCTGGGTCGTGTCACCAGAACCTTTAGGTCCAACACTGAGTCCAACCTACAGTCTGCTCTGTCCACCCTGGACTTGCTTTCTCTGACTAGATCTGCTTTAAAAGGCTAATAAGAGTAACTACCCTAGTTATAGGAAAACCAAAGATAACTATTTATCAAGATGGTCATCCCTGGAATGACAAGAATCGCCTTTTAAAGCTAGCTGTGTTCATTTGGCAAGGAGAGTTCACGATTTGTAGGAAAAGGTGCTTTTCATTACTTAGGGACCTCCTTTGCTAGGTTGCCACACCTCTCCACCCCCACAGCGGCCACTGCCTCTCAGGGCAGATGTTATTTCATATTGGAGAAAAGGCTGATTTACTCCTTAGTTCTTAGTTAACCTCTTTTTTTCTTTCTTATAAAAACAAAACAGGCTCATTGTAAGAAACTTAAAAAATACTGACAAAATGTATAGGACAAACAAAGCTACCTAGAAACAAATGAACAGTTGGGTGCATTCTTTCATTTTGTGTGTGGTGTTTGCAAATATGTATGCATTTTCATAGTTTTCTTATTAATGTCATAGAATGGACATTTTCTTATGTCTTTATAAATTTCTCTTTTGCTGTGAGTGATTTCGTTCTTTCCTTTGAAAGTTGCATTTCGTGAGACTTTCGATGGAAAAAATGGTGGCTAGTATATAGTCTAAAGATAAGAAATAGAAAAGGAGACCAATTTACTCCTTTAGTGAAGAGTGTTTAAAAAGAGGCTAATTTAATTATTATAGACAGTGTTAGGACAATATGCAGGTTACATACATACATCATTAGAATAAAAATTTGCTTGCATTCAAATTGTGCCTTTTCATTTCTTTACACCCTTCCCTCAAAGAATAGTCACAGTGTTTTGTGTAAAAGAAACATGATTCCAAATAACCCAATTTTGAGTGGATTCTTGTATAATCTAAAAGAACAATGCCACTTGGTCATTTTGATTAGCATCAATCAAACTGTATAAAGCATCTGTTTTAGGTATCGTAATAGTGGGATTCACATTACTTGGTGATACTGAAACATTATCCTAATTTATCATGGAATGTCCTTTCTTCTTAGATGTTAAAAAGGTTTATATTTAAATAAATAATATGCTAGCATCTTGCTAAATTGTTTTCTTTAGGAAAAAACCAGTACCTGACATGGCCGTCCTGGATTCCATAAAAGGGCTTCAGTAATGAAATTTAGATGAGCATCCCCAGTGGGCAGTCTCCCTGGACCTACTTTCATATTCTGTGACAAGAGGGCAAGAGCAGGTGTTGGGGGGAAAAAAAGATAAGATTGCCAAAATTTGCATTCTTTGCCATGTATGCTTATTCTAATGTCTAACAAAGTAGTTTCTTTCCCTTAGGATGTCTGTTATTATAAAATATTTACTACCCCTCAACTTTACTGTGAACCTAAAACTTCTCCAAAAAATACACTCTTTAAAACATGTTTACTAGCCATAGTCATATGACAGACATTGTAATTTGTGTCCATTTGAAGTAAAATATAGTGCAGAAAGCAAAATTCTCTCTAAGATTCTAGACTCTCAAAATGATTGAATAGGTGGGAGTGGATTACCTTTGCTTACGTGAAAGGTGCTATTAAAAAATAAAACAACCCGAAAACTCCTTCACTCTGCACTAGCTCTCAAATTAGAATGTACACATCCGGACTAAGAATCAGGACATATGACTTGGACAATTGTTTGTGTGCGTGTGTGCTATATACATTATAATACTTAATTGACTTGATTCTTCTGTTACCCCTTGCTGAAATCTTGGAATTTCAGTAGCTCATGGGGAAACAGGAAAGAATACTTAAAAATCAGGACCTCCCTAGGAAATCTGGGTATATGTTTGGCATTTGATATTTTAAGTACCAACTCTAAATCACATTAGAAAATAGGATGAAATGTGTTCTTGTTTAATGAAATTAGGATAAAGAATAGCAGTGGCATCCTTTCCTATGTGTGTACCCATCAGTGGGCACAATTCCTGAGCCCTGAATAGCAGTACCTTCCCAGTACAACTGACAAATCCACCTGGCTCTTAGTACGGTTATTCAGGAAAGGCAAATGTTTGTTTTAAAGTGATCTTTCTAAAGTCATCCCTGGTAAACCTACGCATTTTTAACGGAGGCCTCAATTCAGTAAAAGCCAGGATATTAATTTTGTTTCCCTTTCCCTCAGTTCCTCATTGTTCCAGCCATCGTGGGCAGTGCCCTCCTCCACCGGCTATCTGATGACTGCTGGGAAAAGATAACAGCATGGATTTATGGAATGGGCCTCTGTGCCCTCTTCATTGTTTCCACAGTATTTCACATCGTATCATGGAAAAAGAGCCACTTGAGGTACAGTGCATTGCACGCCATTTCAACAGATCAGAATAGTTGAATCAGGTTGCCTCCCATACTGGCATGTTGTGCTCACATGAAGCAAGAGGGGAGACATTTTCCTGCTTTTAGACATGCTATCCATGATTTAGGACATTTTCTGTGGACTGGACAGAAAGTGTGAGGACCTGAAGAAGGTTGTTTTGGAGTGTGATTATTCCCAAGACTTCTGTCCTCCAGTCCATCCTGGGAACCTCCCCTCTGTCTAGCGCATCTGCCCACCTTTGTGCCATCACCTTCCTGATCCATATCTCTAGCCTAAAACTATTTTCTGAAGGCCAGACCTGTCTAATCAGCTTCTCACAGGCCCCTGGCACATTCTCAATCTGTCCCAAAAGAAAGCCGACCATTGCTCAGGAACTACAAACGAAACCAGGACTTACAACTTCAAATCCTGAGACCCATTTGCAGTGGCATCAAGCACACTAGAGATACTACAAAAATGCGGCAGCTGTGGGGTAGAGACAGAGCACTCTGAACTTGGAGTCAGCACTTGGCTTGGAGTCCCAGCCCTGCCCCCTTCAGCCTTGCATCCGTCACCTGATCTCCTGGAGTCCCAGTTTCTTCATCACTAAAATGAGGATAATAATGCCTGACTCACAGGGTTATGGCGATAGGTGAATGAGATAAAACATGTGAAAAGGATTTGGAAATTACAAAAGACTCTAGGACTGTGAGATGCAAGGAGGTATATACTACAGCTTGGGTTTACCGTCTTGCAAAGTTTAGCTTTCAGAATTTAAGTATGTCCTGTGTCTCTGTTCCAACAAAATTCTCATATTTTGCTCCTCTTAGCTATCAGGCAGTTTTCAAACAATACTATGGCCCCTCATCTCCCAATGAGAAGACATAAAAGCATTCCGTCTCTGAGCCAAGGATTAATTTGGGGGAATACAGGGAGAGCAGAACACCAGTTAGAAGAAAGTTCTGCACAACCCAAAAGGCAACATTTCTTATCAAACTACGAGGATTCCAAGCAGACTTAGAGTGACTTAAAATAATATTAGAATATACTGTTCGGTTATACAGAATGTCCAAAACAATATCTCAAACTATTCAAACCATCTAATGTTAGAAAGACACACTTTATGTAAGAGTAGGATTTGGGGTTCAGGAGATGTTGGTTTCCTCACATGTGGAATCATAGAGTTTTAGAGCTGGGTGTACCCATGGGGATCATCTAATCCAAACCCCTTAATTTTCACCTGAGGGAACAGGCTCAGAGAAGTGGCCTGACTCACCTGAGTCCGTGATACCCGCAGAATCTGATCACCCAGGATGTCTGACTCCTAGTCCTGAGGTTTTTCCCACGCGACCCTTCACAAAATTGCCTGTCATCTGTAGCCTGTTACCTTTGCCTGTAAGGTGACAGTTCCTTGGGCTTAAAATAAAACCGCAGCATTGACTCACACGGGAGTTTCTGAACACGCTCACAAGAGCCTAAGCAGTACCTGTCCTGTCCCCCAGACGCACCGTCACAGAGCCCGAGGCCAGCGCACTTCATTATCTCCTTGGCACAGCTCAGCCCTGTGGTCGCCTCAGCTGACTTGGCTTTGGTGTCTAGATTTCTGAATCAATAGAGTTGTAGGTGCCTCCTTCAGTACCCAGGGCCTCCCTGCCAGGGGCCAGGGAAGCGGGTGTAACAGAAACCAGACTCTTGGACTTGCCATAGTACTGCTAGACTCGTAAGCCATGGGTAGATGTTTGCTCTGCCTTCATTTTAAAAAAAATATCCAAGTATATATAGCCTTAATTTCAGTAAAAGAGGGGATTAGCATGTATTGAGTACCTACTATGTGCTGGGTGCTGTGCTAAACGCATGGCTACCTTATCTCAATTAATGCTCACACAGACTCTGTGATTGGGGTGTTACTATTTCTGTTTTACCTGTGAGGTAAGTGGAAGTCAGACAGGTGTGTGGCAGGTCTTGAGTAAAGTTGCAGGTCTGACCGTACCTGGTGTAACAGTGTGTGCCAATCTAGAAAGCAGAATTACAAAGGCCCAAACCTGGCTGGGAATCAGTCATCCAGGGAATTAAAAAAAAACAAAACAAAACTATCCTCTACCCCATCTTCTAGCCCTTTTAAATTAGAACCTTCTAGACTAGAGCCCATGACTATATTTTATTAGCTCCCCCAAGTGGTTCGGATATGCAGTCAAGTTTGAGAGGCATTAATCTCGCGTTTTAGACCTGTGACCTAATTTATTTTCATTTCTTCACTAACATGAGCCTAACCCTAACCATGACTAAAACATCCTCAGCCTACTTTGGGTGACATTGTGGGTGGGGTGAGGCAAAATCTAATACTAGTGCCTCCTCAAATCATAGCTCCTACCCCTTGGACACTGAAAATGGATTCAAAACGATGCAGTGCTTTCCTACTTTTCAATTGACCTCAGTAAAGGACGGATCTGCCTCGTCCACGGTGTGAGTAGACCTCAGTGGGCCAGATCTTTATACACTTGCTGGCTTGCAGTTTGGGAAGGGGGAACTTGCTTTGAAATCCAGGTGGCTGCCCACTTGTAGCACGTGTACCTTTTCATTTGTCTATTTTTGTTTTTGTTACTGCTGTTCCTAAATTAGTTTCTGAATTTCCTTTATTACAGCGTATTGTCTGTGCTAAGATATTTGAAGTAAAAGCTTCTCTAGAGACATTCTAAAAAGACATGAAAAGTAACTTCAGGGAGAGTTTACTGAGCATCACATGACTTCCTGACCTGCACTATGGCAGGGGTGGAGGGCTGATCTGCCCTCAGAGAATTCCATTTTTTGGTTAGATAGGATTTAAAAGAAATGGGAAACATCAGGAAAGACAGATTGTGTGTGTGTGTTTATTTTAACCACATCAGAGTTCCTGGTTATTGTGGGGTTCTGTCCATGTAACCCCTATGGTGAGTAACTATTGTATATGCAATCTTAAAAATAATACAAAGCTTTTACTTGTGGCTGTATTTTCTGTAAACCTTGTTTAACTTGGCTTTTTCCCCATTTAGGACAGTGGAGCATTGTTTCCACATGTGTGATAGAATGGTTATCTATTTCTTCATCGCTGCTTCTTACGCTCCATGGTAAGATACAGTCTTTCTGTTTTTGAAGATTGTGTTTTTATGATAGAATTCCTCAGACCTTCCTTCCCTTCTTCCTGTCCCTCCCCAGCCCCTATGCACATACCCAAGCCCTCTCTTCCCGCACACATACACACATGCATTCTTTTTTTTCCATTTTGATTGACTTGGATCAGATTGCAGGTTTTAAGGGGAGACTGTTGCTGCTGTTCAGAATGTATATCGACATTGGACTGTTTAAGAGAAGTGTTATGAGTTTGTGTTAAGCACACTCACTTCTGAAATGCGTTACGTTTGCCTTCCATGTTCTTTCTATATATTCCTGCCACTGTTCAGAATACTTGGTCATCTAATAGTCTAAGTGGAAAGGCTATAAATATGTATGAGGAAAACAAGCTCACTTTTGAAATTTATACCATTTGTCTTCAGATCATGGCACAGTAGCTGCTATATCTGGGTGCATTTCTCATTGCTTTAGCCATATGAGTAAGAGAACGAGCCAAATTCATTAGCTATTTAAAATATTTAGTATTCTGCTCAATTTCCTTGATCTTTTTGGCCTTTTGGTATCAATCAGATAGAATCTCGTTGCTCTGAAAGGTGTAATTAAAGAAACATTAGTTTTTCCTATTAACATGTGGTCCGGTGTTAAACCGCTGCCATAGTCATTATAAACAGCAGGCCTCTAGATTCTGACTGACGCAGCCTCCTTCGTGCAGAAGAAACCTAGTTATCTAATGGAGTAAAAAGGAAGTGCTGTTTCTCCCAGCACCTGTTACTAAATTATAGGTCTGCACCATATTGGAAGGAGAACACTTAAGGGCTTTTGTGAAGTATGCCTCAATTGAAAATTAGTCAGTAAAAATTTTAAATGTAGGCTGAGGAATCATATTTACAGGAGACAACAGGTTCACATGTTGTCTTTAATGTGCAAGTGGAACTTTTTCCATTCAGAAATAATGACTTTCATAGTAAAGTGAACCTTGGTGTTGTTTTTTCTCGTATCCTTAATGTGTAATTCGTACACATGTATTTGCAGCATTTTAAAATGCAGGCTTCCCAAGAGCCCATGGTTAAATTCTAACAAAATGTCTTCTGTCTATAATACATGTTGGGCTAATTCTTCTCATGTTCCCTGTTGGCAGAGAGACTGATAATGGAGACGCTTGGTCTGTGTATTAGATATCTGCCCTGGTTATGTGATCCCAGTTCAGGGTTTTGTTCAGGGTTCTCATTCAGCTTTGAAAATAATCTGCTCACAAATACATTGTCAGAAATAAGAAAGCAGGCAACCTTTCCAGTATCTGCCTAATAAGGAAAGTCAGGCATTACAGTGTGCTGGGACTCACTTGTAAATACATAGCTCCTGCTAGCTGGTTCTGTTTTTAAACCACGTTGCAATTAATTCTAAATCTTAAAGGTCGCCTGACGATTTTATCTCTTGAGTTATTAATGTCCCCTCAATTGCCCAAATACCTTTACGGTGTGTTGAGTGCCTTTTCTTCCTGGTCTTATCCTAGTACTTACTCTCTTGGGTTTTCAAAACTAGAAGAAAACATGGGCTCTATGAATTCCCTTCATTTATCACTTCTATTCTTTGTTGTCATGTTTACATTTTTAGGTTAAATCTCCGTGAACTTGGACCCCTGGCATCTCATATGCGTTGGTTTATCTGGCTCATGGCAGCTGGAGGAACCATTTATGTATTTCTCTACCATGAAAAGTAAGAGAAAATAATTTACATTTGATAGTGTTAAAATTAACTGCCTAAATTTTATCTCCATCACAATTTACTTCAATTTATTTGCACTTCAAAATAGTAGAAATACATAAATAGAATATATATCGTGTTAGACAAACCTCCAAAACCATTTGGTATTCATTCTGGGCGGGCAGGTTGCCGCGGGAAAAAAAATGAATGGCACAAGTGTGGGATGAGGTACTTGAGCGACAAGGTGGACTGTCATTTTAGAGTTAGTTGCACCCCATTCACGTCCCCAGGCAGAGTAGCCTTATCAGAAACTAGCCTGATCCTCTGTGATTTATGGATATCATGTGAGAAAAGTAACTGCTTTTCAGAATCCTATGAAGATTGAAGATGATAGATACCCGCACAACAGCTGCCTAGAGAGGAACCTTGATGATGTTCCAAACTAGGCTTCCCTGAGAAAGGGGATGTTTGGAAGGCATCTCAGCTCTTTATATCCTAACCAGGGGGCACAGTTTTTGAACCCATTATCCGTAGCTCATAGTCCTGTGTTATGCCACATAAAAAGGAAAGCTTACTGAAATTTAGCATCTTCGCTCTAGAGGAGACCTTCACAGTCATCTCCAGCTTCATGCTTAAAAAATGAGAACATGCATCAAATTTGTGACTCATCTGGAATTAGGACCCACGTGTCCTACTTCCTACCCCATGGCTCTTTTCATTATTCCACGTGGCTGAATTTGAGAAACTCAAACCATGAAACCATTGTCATTGGATACAGCTTATTAAATTCTTTATCTTTTGTGGTTGGCAGAATGGCTCACAGAATTGAACATAATTCCTGTTTACCACAAAGCACTAAATTGTTTTCCCTTTTCAGAAGAAAGTGGTAGTTAACTTGCTAACTCCTCTCCGACTTTGAAATTCACTTAAATGTATTTTTCACCATAATTAGCAATTCTGTTTGGCATTATACAGTATATACTTGTATAAATCCAAGGAAACAGTTTGCTTCTTGGACTCAAATCCCTAATTTATACCCTTGGATTAAAATAGGAAGTAAAATAAGACAACCATCTTTCCTCCTCTTCCAGTCCCCCTAATGTAAACCAAAGCTGCAAACCCATTCTTCCCCAGTTCCCTGATAGGATTGCTTCATGGTGGATGTTGAGTATGAAACACTAAGAATGAGAGGAGGGTCCCCTTGACTGTTTGGGTTGGCAGATACTAGGGAGTACCTGAATCATGCCAGGCACTGTTCTAGGCTCTGCAGATCCAAACATAATTAAAACCTGGCCCCTGCCTTTGAGGATCTTAGAGTCTAGTTTCCTCAGGCAGACATGAAGTTGAATTGCAGTACAAGGTGTTTCTTAATATTTCAGACACTGTAGCCTAACGATGAGCCTTACAAAGTGGAGTTTTTTGTGCAGATGCAACATAAAGAGACAGAGATGCCTGTCCTTGGTTCCTGAGGGCTGCTCCCTTTGCCACTGATCAGCGAAGTGGCACGCCTGCCCATGGTCATAATTTCAGTGCCTTAGAGCAGAGCATGGCAGTGGTAATGCAGGCAGACACAATGGGATTGGAAGGGAAGATGCAGGATGGATTGGATTCACAGTAACAATTTGGGGCAGAAAACGTAATGTTTCCCAGGTAGCATGGGGAGTCTAATGCCTTTTCAATCCTAAAAGAAGTGCTAGTTCACTGTTACTCAACTACAGTGTTTCAGTGAGGCCTGATGGTCTCCAACTGGGGAAATGCATTTCATTTGAATAGTTGAGTTTACTTTTTTTTTTTTTTTTGTCTCCAAAAGGAAAAAGGAAAAACTGGTATGGGAATGGTTTTAAGTATTGTAGAAATAGATGCATTACATTAACTGCATTTCCATCCTGCAGGTATAAGGTGGTTGAGCTCTTTTTCTATCTCACAATGGGGTTTTCTCCAGCCTTGGTGGTAACATCAATGGTAAGAAATGGCTTCATAATTTTAGTTATTTCATCGTATTTCCCTTTAAATCACCAGGACTTTTTTTTTTTTAAGAGGGCAGTGTCACTGGCCCTCATGTGGGATCTGAACCGGGGCCGCTGGCATCCCAAGCGCCACTTGGCCAGCCCGACTAGGATTCTTAATATGTCTATATGTACTATATGTAGTTTTTCTTTCCAGAGTTAGACATGTCCGTTATCTAGAGGCTCAAAAGAAAAAATACATAAATTATAAAGTGCCAGCAATTTTTACCAGCTACTGTCTATAGTTTGAAAAGTTATACGTGTAAGTGTATTTATTTACCTATTGTAACTTCCTGTATTTATTTTGGTTAACCTTTCAGTTCATCCCACCCTCACCCCCACTCTTCACACCCCACTTAGGTGTCAGATTATGTGAAAGTGGATATTTCTGCTTGAATTACTTAGTGTCTTAACGCTAAATCCATGGAAGAGGGTACATTTTGAGTTTTCTTATGATGAAGAAAATACAGATCAGTGACTTGTTAAATTTTAAGAACTGGAAGGCCCTTAAAAGGTTGTTTGATACAACATTTCATTGGATATTTCTCAAATCTCTTCACTCTGACTTTTCCTTTCCCTTGCTTTTAGTAAGTCATAGTATTTCTCTTTTATAGGAAAGTTTCTTTTCTTTTTTTTTTTTTTTAACTTAAAAATTTTGGGGACTGTCATGGGTAAAAGTGTAACATCATTTGTAGTAGGAAGTTGCATGTATATATTTTGAACTCCCTTTCAAACTGAATTACTGTTTAGAAATCTATGTACATCTGTCAGTTGGAAACAAAAAACATATCATGGCTGCCTCACGATCCCATCCAAGTGTTTACTCTGGTTCGCTTATGTACTCCAGGGTCTTATACTCAACGTTTTTGGTTACTAGCCGCTATGTGAATTAAGGAAGTCACACAGTTTGAATTCTCTTCTCTGCCTACAACGGTCAGAAGAATTGCACCTATCATTTAATTCCTGAGCTCACAGGTATATTATAAGAGGGCAGTTTTACTGTATATAGTTTTTGCCGTGATCATAAAAAATACCTGTAGAGGGTTTAGGAGTTTGCTAATGTTTTTTTCAGAGAATACGTCTTGTGAGAATGTAACGAAATATGTTCTTTGAGATACAAGTTTATGATGGTCTGAGTAATTACCCAGCACCCAAAATACATGTAATTTAGTTGGTAAAGGCAACAGGGCATGCGAGGGGAGGGACTGGAATGAGAAAAGCTGCCTTGGAGGCCATATAGTTGGAGGGTGACTGAGGACATCCAAAGCCACATAAGCAAGGTCTGTGTAGACAGGCTATTAAAGAACTTAAAGTAAATTCCTTCTGCGTGTCATAAGAGCAGGTTTATCTAGTATTTTGACTAGTCTCAATCTTTAATTGGCATTTTTACAATGCGGTACAGCAGCAGGTGACTAATGCTTATGATCATGAAAAAGGATCCCAACACTTGTCCTGACAGACCTTAGACTCAAGCAGGAAAGTACAGTTCATTTTCAGTAAGAAGCAATAATAAAGTTTTATAACATTGTTGACTGGGGAAATACAGGCTGCTATGGGAGCACAGGACAGAAGCACCAGAGGAAATGATGTGTGAGCCGGTTTAGAAAGACAGGGAGGAGCCTAGAGATAGGGGGAGTGGTGTGAGCAGTGCAGGGAAAGTGTGCAGCCTGTGGGGGTGGGGAGTGGTGCACTAGCACCTTCGAAGAATTGGAAATAGCTCATTGATTGGAACATAAGTGTGCATGTACTTATTTGAGTACAAAAGTGCATGAGGGGAATAACTGCGCAGGTAGCACACGTCTTGTGATAAAACTGGAGAGCTAGACAGAGACCAGACCAAAAAGAACCTCCTAAGCCATCTGAACTAACAAAGAAACAGTACATGTGAAGACACACAGCTTTGGTTTGGTCAGACTCGTGGGCATCAGACTTACCTTTCTGCCATAAAGAACTACGAAACTAGGGAAAATATGCGGAACAACTAGTTTTGGGTGTTGGACGCAGTACAGGAAAGGCCTGTGATCTTGGAGAGAAGAGAAACCAAATGGCGCGCTTCCAATTCACCCCAGTTTTCTCCCTGGTTTCACTTTCCAAACTTCGACAAAAGGAAGGAACCGGAGAGCAGCAGTCAGGGTGAAGGAGACAAAGCGTATTTATTTCAGCTGCGTGGCTGGCTGTCTCATGGGGCTGGGCACCGAGGATGAGGGAGCTTCCAGGGAAGAGTCCAGAAACCTACAGACGGGTTTCCTTGAGTCCTTGGCTTGAATACTGAGCTGAAGTGGTACAGGGCATGTCCTGGCCTAGATCTAGTAGGTGTTGGAAAACTGTGGGATAAATGGAGATTCCAGAAGGTGCCTAGTGGGAAGATGTCAGAGTTCCAAGCAGCCAGGGAAGAGAGACCATGCTGAGCAAGTCAGGTGCTCGGCGGCTTGAGTATTTAGGAGAAGAGCTATTCTAGCCCTAGAGTGAAGAACGCTCGGGAACTGCCATACTGAAGCCCCCACACAAATGGGGGAAAAGGTAGAATTGATCCTCTAGGAAATAAACTGCCTACCAGAACAAAATGCAATGTTCTTTAAAGGAAGATAACAAAATCTAAGGGCCGGCCGAGTGGCGAGGTGGTTAAGAGCTGGCTTGGGAAGCCAGCGGCCCCGGTTCGGTCCCACATATGAGGGCCAGTGACACTGCCCTCACAAAAAACAAAACAAAACAAAATCTATACATTCTTTTAATCGGCATCTCTTATCTTTTTTTTTTTTTTTTTTTAAGAGGGCAGTGTTACTGACCCTCATATGTGGGATCCGAACC
Organism: Aselliscus stoliczkanus; assembly: GCA_033961575.1. Classification (NCBI taxonomy): domain Eukaryota; kingdom Metazoa; phylum Chordata; class Mammalia; order Chiroptera; family Hipposideridae; genus Aselliscus; species Aselliscus stoliczkanus. The sequence continues at coordinate 27,868,362 of CM066739.1, forward strand.
AGGGCCACTGGTGTCCCAGGCCAGCACTTAACCACCACGCCATTCATCCCTTATCTTAACAGATTTTACTAGATAAGCAGGAAAATGTGACACACACATACCTAAGGAAAAACAGGCCATTAGAAACAGAACCAAAACTGACAAGAGATTTCGAAATTAGCGTACAGGGACTTTAAAACATAATAAATAAGCAGAGAGGGCCGGCCGAGTGGCGCATTGGTTAAGAGCTGGTTTTGGGATGCCAGCTGCCCCGGTTCGGATCCCACATGAGGGCCAGTGACACTGCCCTCTACAGCTAACAACAGCTCCACCTGGAGCTGGGCTGTGCAAGCCCCGGTGATGGTGTGGGCTGCAGCCCCTGCTGCAGTGGGCTGCCATAGGCTACAGTGAGTGGCCGGCAGCCAGCGTGAGCGGCTGGCAGCCAAGCGTGAGCTGCCAATAGCCGTGGTGAGCGACATCCAGAGGCCGGCGACCGATCTGCCTCATCCGGGAAGAGCACAATGACGATACCAACAGTGAAGCAACATCCTCCACAACTAAAACTGAAGAACAAGAGAACAGCAACTTGTCTGTTCCCCTTCCCTGAATCCCCAACGCTGTTCCCCTCCGCCAATTCCCCAATTAAAAAAGAAAAAAAAAAAATCTTATAAATAAGCAGAGAAATCTCAGAAAAGACATGAACCGTAAAAGAGGAACCAAATGGAAATTCTAGATCTGAAAACTATATGTTAAGAAAAAAAAATTATTGGAGGGGTTTAACAACAGATTGGATATTGCAGAAGAAAAGATCAATGAACTTGAAAATGAACAGACAAGCAATAGACTGGAGAAAATATTTGCTTTCTCTATATGTATCTGACAAAGGACATGTGTCTTGAATATATAAAACACTCCGGTAATAAAAACCTACTTCTATAAAACACTTGAACAGACTTTAGAAAGATATGCAAGTATCCAGTAAGCCTTTAAAAAAATGTCCAACATTATTGGTCATCAGGGAAATGAAAATTTAAACCTCAGGCCGGCCGAGTGGCGCGGTGGTTAAGCGCTGGCTTGGGAAGCCAGCGGCCCCGGTTCGGTCCCACATATGAGGGCCAGTGACACTGCCCTCAAAAAAAAAAAAAAACAATAAAAATAAAAATAAACCTCATTGTGCTGCTACTACAGAGCCTATACATGATGAAAATTTAAAAGATTGACAACACCAAATACTGGCAAGGATGTGAAGTAACTGGAACCCTGATTCATTATTTGGGGTGGGTGTAAAATGGTATAACCACTTTGCCATCTTGACCAGAAGTCTCAGAAAATTGTTTAGTAGTATATTATAAAATAAAACATACATACATTTATGACTCAGTAGATGCTACCCAATAGAAACAAAAACATACATCTACAAAAAGACCTGTAAAATAAAATACTAATTTTATTCATAAGCCCCCAAATGGAAAGAATTGATAAGCAAATTTTGTTAAATACATAAATGGAATGCTAACTAATAGAAGGGAGTGAATGACTGATACACATAAGCACATGCACAAACCTTAAAAATATATTGAGCAAAAAGGAACCCAGATATAAAAATGTACATAAAGTATAATCCCATTATGTGAAATTCTAGAGCAGGCAGACCATGGTAATAGCAGTAAGAACAATGGTTGGTGGAAGGGGTTGTCCAGGATTGGATGGAACTTTCTGGGTGCTGGGATATTGTATATCTTGTAGGGGTATGACTTGCAGAGGTAGACAATGTTTATCCAAACCCGTGCTGTTTACTAAAGATCTATGCATTACACTCTGTAAATTAATCATCAATTTTTAAAATAACTCTTCCCCCCTGCCAAAAAAAAATAGGATGTAAGTTGAGGAACTGGACCACCTTGACTCAAATCCCGATTCCAACACTTCAAAGCAAAGTGGCTTTGGGTAAATTATTTATCCTTCCTGTGTTTTAGTTTTCTCATCTGTAAAGTGGGGATACTAATAGTATGTAATTTAAGGTTAAGAAAATTAAATGAATAAATACACGGAGTGCTTCAAACAGTGCCTGGTACATAGGAGCACAATGACAATAATGAAGAAAACATACTTTGTTTTATTTAAAATTAACTATGTTCTGGTTCTTTGAAAGGTAAATGTGGTGTTTTGAGGAACTACCTATTAACAGAATGTATATCAAAACCAACCCATGTGCTTGGTTTGGCCTCTTATTGTTTTAGGAGAAAGGAAAAAAAGGGTGGTATCTTGGTCAGCTATATGACCATAGCTTGGTGACCAGCTATGTGACTTTGTTCAGGCTACTTCATTCCTCTGGCCTTACTCTTTTCATCTCTGAAATAAGGAGGTCACATTACATGAGTGACTCTTAACCATTGGGGGTCATATCTCCCTGTGGGAATCCAATGAGAGCCTTAACCCTCTCCTAGAAAAATGCTTCCATTGCACATACAGAGTTTTCTATAATTAATGGGTATTAATTTCTTTATAACTTTTAGGAAAGTGTGTGTGCATGTAATAAAAACATATTGCTGCGGTTACACTTACCAAGATTAAAGAGAAACTTATTGTGGTCATTTTGGGTTGGCTCCCTTCTCATCTTTTTTTTTTCTTTTTTTGAGGGCAGTGTCCCTGGCCCTCATATGTGGGACCTGAACCGGGGCCGCTGGCTTCCCAAGCCAGCGCTTAACCACCGCGCCACTCGGCTGGCCCTCCCTTCTCATCTTTTGATCCTACCAAACGGTGGGGATTTAATGTGAACTTTGAAGATAGGACTGACCCTCACCCATAGCCCTGGATCCTCATACCTGGGTCTTAGCCTATGGTTGTCTTTTGTGTCCATTGCTTTGGCCTGGGCCCATGGTGCCCATTTCAGTAGGAGGCTGCGTTAGAACTTCCCCGTGCCGCCTCCTGGATTGACCACAGGACCTGCTCCAAGGCTCACAGGCCACGGCTGTCAGTGCCCAGGCCTAGGGACATTCACACACCTGTCCTCCAAGGCCTTGCCACCCTCTGGCTACGGTTTCCATCCACCCTGCAGAATCCAAGATCTTTCTATTCCCAGTCCCTGGGAATCCCGGCGACTGACTTGTTTCATCAGCTTCCTAGCCTTGCCTCTATTCTCTCATTTATACAACCCAGTTCAATATTGAAGATGGACCTAGGTCTTCGCAAACCAAGAGCAGCCTGGAAATTCTCCTTTTTGTGCTAAAACACACAACTGTTAACTTCCTGCTAAGCTAAGAAACACCCAGGCTCCAAGACCAAAGGACCTGGTAACACCTCTCAGGTCAGAAAGTATGCTGTTCTATATGATCTCTGGTCTCTGAGGTCACTTCTAATGATGACTTTCCTGTGTAAGTCGTAAGGAGGTCATAAGCTCACACACAGGGAAGGTCTCAAGAAAGCAATCAGTGTTGAACAGTGTTGAGGAGGACAAAGGGACGTGAAAACCCAGGCTGAGATGTAGATTATAAGTGGAGTGGCGTGGGGAAGAAAGCTTTTCAAGGGGGAGATGAAAGCCAAGGATTGTACTGTATTGAAATGAACAGCTGTGTCTGGGTGGGATTGATTGCAGTCCACTGAAACACGCTTTAGGGTGGGCAAAATTTGCACTTATAATGTGGGACCTGTACCCCTGCTGCTCAGTTCATCAAGATGGTCAGCCCAGAGGGTAACCCGGCTGGATGGATGTGAGCCTTTTAAGTTTAGTTCATATTTACAGATCAGGATCCTGTCTTATTTCATCATCTAGAACAGTGGGTCGGCAAACTGCGGCTCGCAAACCACATGCGGCTCTTTGGAGACGTACATGTGGCTCTGAGGTAAAATTGAAAATGAAACTAAAACTATCATAGTTTCATTTATACAATTTTTAAAAGATATTATTCACATAATGATGATTTCATTTGTTTGATGGCTCTCGAATAATTTTTAAATTGTTGTGAGGGACAGGATTGGCTCTTCCGTCTCAAAAGTTTGCCGACCCCTGAACTAGCGCATCAGGAGGCTTAGGGGGAGTTGCAGTTAGCTCTTTAGCCTGTCACATCAGGGTAACATCAAAACCTTTTCATTTGTTTCTTCTGTTGCCAGAATAACACCGATGGACTTCACGAACTTGCCTGTGGGGGCTTAATCTATTGCCTAGGAGTTGTGTTCTTCAAGAGCGATGGCATCATTCCCTTTGCCCATGCCATCTGGCACCTGTTTGTGGCCACGGCAGCTGCAGTGCATTACTATGCCATTTGGAAGTATCTTTACCGAAGTCCTACAGACTTTATGCGACATCTATGACCAGTCCGTACTGGGTCTCTAAGCCAGTATTACTTCAAGTATGGCACTTGGGGGTGGGGTAAGAGCTGAATATTGCACAGAGGTTAAAAAAAAAAAAAAGACAAATGCACTGACTTTCTTTATATAGTTTGAATATAATTACTGTGAAAGTATTAATGCTGTGTTGTGTTCTGGAACTTACCCCCTCACAGCAAATAAATAGGGTAGTGAATTAATTATCCATTCCATTCCACTATCATGCAGGACTCTGGATAGACTTGGCCAACTGATGTTTACAAACCAGAATTTTGTATTTTCATTTTACAGATTTTACTACATGATTTTTCTAAATTTCTAGGTCAGGTTGTCAAAGTCAGTGCAAAGTCAGTTTCCTTTTTCAGAGAAAATTGTTTCTATCACTTTCCCATCAGCTCTGTAAAGAATCGTGGACAGAACTTACACTACTTTTACCATGTTTCATCTTGGCATAACATGGTTATTTTTTAACTAGTAACTTTAGTTTTTTGTAAATTTTTAAAAAATGTTTCATTGACCTCTGCGGTTCCTCATTCATATGAATTTTTGCAGCAAGCTGTCAACATTCCACAAATGAACAAACATTATACCTCTTCTGATAGTTTTACTAGGCATGGACAAATTGCCAATTTTTAAAAACTGCAGTTTTCCAGACTTTTTCTGCCAACCTCCGACTCTGAATTCCATGCTGCTTTGGGCCGTATACTTGACCTAGTTTGGTTTACTAACGATGGGAAAGTATTTTGATATCATTAACTTTTTCAAAAGATTCAACTTTTTCTCTATGCCTTTGCCATGTTTTCTTCAGGGTCTCTTTCAACAGTGGATGAGTATTCAGTTTGTAATATCGTGTTGTTGGGTTGGCCATCCACTGAATTCCTGAAGATGTTATGAATTATAGAGAAGAGTGGTAGTGCCTGTTTGGTGCCCAATGGTTCTGTCATTGTCACTTAGATCTATATTATCCGTTTGATATTCATTTCACCTTGTGGAATTAGATGCATAAATTCACATTTCTACCTACCCTCCTGATATACTTTTTTTTTTCTTTTAGATAGAAAAATATTTAAAGCATTGTGTGACAGATAGAAACTCATGTGTCTGTAGTCCATGGGTTACATTCTGGCTCAGTGGAGTGGTATTTAATATATTATTTCTGGTTTTCCCTCAGTGTCTTATATTAAGATTAACATATTAGTTGTGCTATTGATTAATCTGTTGGTGTTTTAATAAATGAGGCAACCTTGCCTCCAGATCAGGTGCTGATATTGACTTTCTCTAGTCACGGGTTTGATCAATGGAATTGTTGGTTTGATGATACATTGAGGCTTATTCATTGAAATTTTACACTGATGTGGCTTTAAAAGAGGGTTTCTTGTGTGTGCGTATGTTTAGACCTCTGATTTTAGTGAATTGTATGGGAATGAAGAACAGAAGAACTGATATTCGCCTGGTGAGTTCTTAAATAAGCAAGGTACTCAGTGCTGACACCAACCAGACCACCCCCACCTGCATGACTCTGAACATCTGGATGCCTCGTGTTTTATTGTGTGTATTTTATTTTTAATATATTAACTTTTGTGGATTCATTTAAAGTCTGCTCAAAAGTAACACTGTCAAAACCACTAAAATGTATGTAAAAAATTGTGCTGTAGACTAGAATAAAATTGTTATTTGGATTTGCTCCCCTGTCTCTAAATTAGATGACTGTGAAAATGATAATGCATATTTGAGAGCTTGAGCTCATCTAGCATTTGTAATTCATATACTAGCCTTTTTTAAAGTCAGGATGGGAGGGAAAACAAGTGCGCTCCATCATCAAGAACTTTCCAGTCCACTTTTTAATTTCCAGTCCACTGGAATGCCAGAGGCAGCTCAAACATTAATCTAAATATTTTCAGTTTAAAATACGCTAGTCGGCGCCTGAAGATTATAAATTTTATAAATGACGCACCTTTACCAAGAGAAGCCTTTTAGTTGAGCTTATATAATATACCACAGGGCTGCGATTATGTGCTTTTATGTTACCAGCCAGACACGCATCATATTGCAAAGCTAACAACTCTGTGAGTGTTAGCTGTCCTCCTCCTCTACCATGCAGGAAACTGAGTGTCGGCTTTGGGATGGAAACCCAGGTCCACCCAGTTCCAAAGCCTCACATTCACCGTACACCACTGCATTTTCAGAGGCAGCAAAAGCAAGCGAATCAAAACGCTCGATCTGGAATTCCATCAGGCATGCATGTGGAGAACGAAACGCTATTCACAGTGTAGGGCCTTGTCTGTCAACCCTCGGGCAACCTGCCGTCAAAGCTCATTTTGAAGACTGAGTGTCTTGGAACATGATTATCCCCAAGAATTCTGTCTTCCAATCCATCCTGGGACCCTCTCCTCTGTCCAGAGCATCTGCCCACCCTTGTGCTGTCACCCCCCTGATCCATATCTCCAGCCTAAAACTATTTTCTGAAGGCCAGACCTGTCTCATCAACTGCCCACAGGTCCCTTTCGCACTTTCAGTTTATCCCAAACTGAGTTTATTATCTTTCCTTAATCTCCCCACCTATTTCCCCACCAAGCCCATTTCTGTGGCATTTCCTATGTTAGTTAATGGCATGGCCATAGCATCCATCCATCCTTAGCTTCTGTCACACACACACAACCCTGCGCCCCCATTCCAATCACTCAGCCAAAGCTATCACCTCCACCCCACTCACGACTCCCTGATCTTCCTCACCATCCTGCAAGGCCCTGAAAAGCTCCAGTTAGCAGTCCTCAGGCCACTGCAGCTGCCTCCTGCCGCTGGTTACACCTCTCCAGTGAGCTCCTCCACGCTGCTACCAGTCTTCTCTTCCTAGAAGAGAATCTGAGCATGTCTCTGCCCTGCTTTAAAAACTTGCATCACTGTTAGCCTGTACTCAGGCCAGGCCCTTTGGTTAGCATGGCCGCCTCCCACATGGACACTTCTCTGACCTTTCCTCTCGGATCGAATCCCACAAACACCGGCCCCGCAGTGAATGTCACAGCTCTCCCCCATGACACCATGCCCTCAGTGTGCTTTTGAAATTGCTTCTGGACATGCTGTTCCTTGGCCCAGAATGCCCTTACCCACACCTTTCTCCCCTGGCTCATCCCAGACCTCCGTCAGATGCCACCTCCGCTGTGCAGGTGGCCCAGGCCCCAGGCCCGGGGAGCTGCGTCCTCTTTGCAGCCCTGCTATTCCTCCATGGCTCTTGTCATGTTGCCTGGGGATCAGCTTGCTCATCTGCCCACTCTGTGGACCTGGGGCTAGCATCTCTCCTATCCCTGCCCTCAGCTCTTAGCATAGCACTGGGCTCACAGGTGGAAGACAGTGAATGCAAGGAGGGGTGGGTTGGGGGCCAGAGACTGCCAGTCACGTGTTTTTAAGACAGACTGAACGCCGAGCTCATGCACACCTAGGCAGGCCCTCTCGGTCGGCCTGGAGCCTGACTTACTGGCTTCCCCGACTGGGGGGCAGCTAGAACATTCGTCCGACTGCAGGAGAATTAATGCACAATTGGCAAGGAAACGTTAGTGTGTCCTCAATCAGGAAAAACCCATGCTTGTTATTAAAGCTTCCAGAGAACCTGCTATTGAGAATTGATAAGCCTGGACAATTGTTCTGCCCACCCTGCTTTCTTCTGGTCCTCTTTTCTGAACATAATAAAAGACAACACTCAGTTCCACACCCCTTAACCCTTAAGGGAGACTATACTCAAAGAACAACTTTAACGTAATTTAAAATAGGATTTCAAACACTTTGGAAGATAGAGAACAGAAAACTAAAAATGACCCCAGGGTTCATTTATCCCAATGCATTGTCATGGATTTCCTGTCAATCTCTTTGCCTCTATTTATAGGGTTTGTTTTCTCTTTTACACCACTGTAAATATGCCATATATGGAATTTTATAGACCACTTTTTGTCTCACTGATTTTATCATAAGCATTTAAAAATATCATTCTATAATTTTCATAATTAGAATTTTCAACGGCTCAATCATCTTTCTGGACTGGATATGCAGCTTACTTTGCTTAATCATTCCCTTAATTTGGAGAGTTTAGATTGTTCTTGATTTTTCATTATTACAAACAGTGCTGCAGTGACCATGGTTGCCTAGCTTTGTCCATATTTATGGTGGGGCCTTTAAGGTAATAATAAACAATTGAGGGCTTCCTCTGTATTGGGTACTGTGCTAGTTTCCATGGATTACCTCCTTCAATCTTTCTAAAAATATGCCTATGGGTAGATAATCGTTCTACCCCCATTTGACTGATGAGGAAACAAGCACAGGCGGAGGTGCCTTGTACACAGTAAGCGGCAGAGCCAGACTGAACCCAGGAAGCCTGGGGGAGTTCACTTCATGAGGAGTGCAACTTCTGGGTCAAAGGTTTATTAATGGGTTTACCCAAAGGAAGACCTTTAAAAAAAAAAAGAAAAGAAAAAGAAAACAGCTCATTCCAAACCTCCACGGTTTTACTTGGAGTCTTTAGGTTATGTCCACTCTTCTCATGTGCCAATTAGATGAGTGGAACAGGGAGCGCTCCAAGTGAAACTGGCCTGGAAGGGACTGGTTCACCTCCCTTCTTGTGAAGCAAAATAAAAGTTTCCCAAGAGGACCCGAGGAATGCTTTTCATTTAACAAGGTTAGAATTACTGCACTCATGTCTTTTGGCCGCTTCGTGCTATTTTCAGCAGACAGTGCCATCATGTTCTTACGCTCTGTGCCATTCCCACCTACATCCCTGCAATGTAGCAGGGGTGGTTTTTTCCCCCCAAGAAACGGTACCACTGTGCACTCCAGACGCTTTGCAAGGCGAGTTCAGCTATTCTCATCAGGGGCCTGTTCAACACGACAGAACTTGCTGCTTCCCCTCCACAGCTCATTATCCCCCTGACTTGCACTTGCAGTCAGAAGCCGTTAACTCGAAATAGACGAGCCGGGAGGAAGGAGGCCTCGGGAAAATCTGCTTTGGGGCCTTACCTTATATCCTGAGAGTGGGTCCCACGTCCTCTTGCCGCGTGTGCCAGGCCTCATTAGTACACCCGATCAAATGTGTAAGTCCCTGTAAAAGTCAGGAAGATGTATTGATTACAAGGACCTGGTTCTCTTAAAAATCATGAGTGTTTTCTGAATCCCATTTAGGAGCTGCCTGTTGAGTGGGTGTGGCATCAGTCAGCCGGCGACAGATGGGCAGGATGAGCTTAGGCAAGTTACTTGTCACCTTTGAGCCTCAGTTCCTATCTGCAAAGGGGCATAGCACCCCCCTCATAGTGTAGCCAGAAGGATTCAATAATATACCAGAAGCGTCTGGGGTATGCATCCTGGCGTACGATTGGCACTAGATAAATGTTAGTTTCTCTCCCATATGTCCAAGCTTTTAAAACTGTGGTTAAAGTCCACCTGCAGAAAATTGTCATACAGAACCAATCTTGAAGGAACAGTGTAGTAGCACTCTCAAATATATATCTTGGGTATTTTGTAGCTCTTAAAAATGGTCCTGGATCAAACTATGGCCAAGGCTAAACTGAGGCCTGTGGTCATCCCAGGCTCCCCAATGATTTTGTGTCTTTTGTAACAAATGTTCTTTAACTATTGAGTAGACAGAGGCTGATCACCACATGGAGCAAGAGTGGAAAAGGAAAAAGCTGGCCAGTTGTCCTTTTGTCCCGCACCCTCCACTTAGACAAGCCGAACGCCTTTCATTACCTGGACCCACTCTGGACAGCAATTTGGTCACCATCTGTCATTACATGATTGTGTCTCTTGGGAGACTCACCTGCCAGACCAAACCCTAGTGGCCTATTGGGGTCCCCTCATCACACATTCATTCAGCGAATGTTTATTAGGTATCAGGTATGTGCCAGGGACTGGCCTAGGCACTGGTGATGCTATAATGAAAAAAAAAGAAAAAAAAAACCTGCCTGTTGCTCAGGCCAGATAGTTCCCGCCACATGCCCTTCATCTGGATTCGAGACCTTGGTGAGTTTCTGCTGACCTGTGTTTGGCACCACGCAGATACCTGTGGCCAGTGAGCACGATGGTGTGTGCAAGACATGTAGAAAGCGACGGTGAGTCAGCTAGCTCTTCACCAGGGGTGCCTGACTTCGTGCAATAGATTTGCAATTGTGGGGCTCATTGTGTAAAGGAATCTTGTGTTGAACTCTGCCCTCCAACGTGTCATCCTCTAAACTAGGGGTCGGCAAACTTTTGAGACTGAAGAGCCAATCCTATCCCTCACAACAATTTAAAAATTATTTGAGATTCATCAAACAAATGAAACCACCATTATGTGAATAATATCCTTTTTAAGATTGTATAAATGAAACTGATAGTTTTCATTTTTAGTTTTACTTCAGAGCCATTCGTACCCTACTGAAAGAGCAACCACATGTGGCTCGTGAGCCGCAGTTTGCCGAACCCTGGTCTAGAATGAATGATGCACCCTCTCCTTCAGCCGCGCATCTGTTCAAGTGTGTCAGTTCCTTTGAAACAGGGTTTTCTGAGCCTCCCAGGCCAGGGAAGATGAATAAAAAATGCCTGTGTCAGCTGAGATCTTTTCCTTCTCATTGACAGTGTATGGGTTACCTAGAGCCCCTCCATCACTCGCCCCGATCCTGGGGTGTGTCATACACATGTTGCTGGCTGGGGGTACAATATCCCCAGGTGAGTCTGTGCCTTCCAGGCTCCTAGGTCTCTTGGGGAGAAGGACTTGGGAACAAATTAGCAACTACAATGCAACATAATCTCCGTGCTTGTATTGGATGGTATTATCAAAGGAGGGAATGATTAACTGCCTGGAGGGGCGGAATGAGAAGCCTTCCCTGCATAGGTGATTTCAGTTGGTCCTTCAAGGGAAACAGGAAGTGAGGGGGCCGTGGGTAAGAGACAGGTAGAGGAAAAAGCATTCCAGGCACAGGAAGCTGCCCACGCCCTTGCACTCAACAGGAGAAAGTGTGGCAAGTTTCAGGAACAGCATGGGGGGCACTTGGGAAAATGGAAGGGGAGATAACAAGGACAGCTAATACCATCGGCTGAGTGTCTGCTAAGGGCCTGTTGTGCACAATATATGTCTATCAATTGATTAATTATTTGGGGGAGTGAGGCAGGTGATCTTGTATGCATGTGAATTTCCCAGAATTGGCAGCAAACAATCCTAAATGGGCTTCTTTGTCCCAATATTTCTGGGCTTCTTTTTCTTTTTTTTCTACCCATCACAATGACATGACACCACAGAACTCTCATGGAAGGCAAATATTTCATGGCTCACCAGAGCTAATTCCTGGGTTCCTGCATTCAAATTGAAAGAATGCACGATCAAGTACATCATGAATGGGTAGGACCAAGCATCCATCATTGGGGGTTGCTGACATAGCTCATCAAGATAAGAGTGTGTTTATAGAGAGGTTCATCCAGGTGTCCCATTCACTCGACAAACAACGAGCCCCTCCTACGTGCCAGATGTTGTTCCAGGTGTTGGGGATACAACCGTGAACAAAACAGACGACATGCTCTTTGCAGGGGACCCACATGCTCTTTGCAAGGGAAACAGACCATACACAACATGTGTAAGTAAAACACATAGTTTGTTCGATGGTGATAAGTGCTACAGAGGAACATCTATTGGGTAAGAGGCAGGGGGAGGGGGTGGACATGCCCTCCTAAATAGGCCACTTGGGGAAGGGGAGGTTGAGTAAAGACCTGAGAAGCCCTGATACCTGCTGGGAAAGGCATTCCAGCAGCAGGACAGTAAGTGCAAAGGCCTGGGGGAGCATGCCTGGTGCAGAAAGGAGGGGGCTGTGACTTGAGTATTTGGAGTGAGGGGAGAGCAGTCTTGGCCACGAGTACCAAGACCCTCTCCATTGATCAAACTTGAATCAGATTTCTGAGTTTTCTTTCTGACTTATCGCTGACCTTGGGTGCTGTCCTTGGCCTATTTTGTCCAGGTTTAGAAAAAATCCTACTGAGTCAGCTAGTGAAAATCCCCCACACTTGATAGCTAATGAAATTCCTCATCCCCACTGGTGACATCACCTCTCCCTGGCCTGCGTTCGGGAAGAGTCCCCCTGATGATTCCTCTTAGTATTTTTCCATCCACTGCCTCCTCCCTGCTCCCTGGCTATGAATCCCCACTTGTCCTTGTTCTATTCAGAGTAGAGTCCTCTCTCTCTCTCTCCCCTACTCCCAAACCCCAGTGCAGTGGCCCCCTGAATAAAGTCTGCCTGAGCATCTTTGACAAGTGTCATGAGTAATTTTCTCTTTAATGGGGCTACACACAGCCTGGGAAGCCACTTTTTAAGGTCCACAGGCACGTGGGTGGCGTTGTTATTAGTGTTGATATCCCTGTGGAATCACCCCTCCCTGGGTTTTAGAAAGACCCCAGTGTCTGGATTCTGAGCGTCTAGTCCATTTCTGGCTCCCACGTAGCGATCAGGACATGGACTAGTCCCTGACTCTGAGCTTGTTTATCTTTACAATGTGGATGACAGTCACAGAGCCACCAACCTCAGAGGGTAGTGAAATACTGTAAACATGTTAACTTAAAAATGAGCACCAATCTTGAAGATAAAAAGTGGGCCCGTGTATTCCCAAGCAGCTTGCATGATCTAATTGCTCAGGGGGGAGATCTGCAGCTCAGAAACTGGAAGAAGCTGAGGTCACCCTGGCTGACCTTCCTCCCCTGCCCACCTCACCCCACCCCTCCCTGAATAAATGTCCTTTGCCCCTTTGAAGGAAAGCTTCTTTGTGCAGTGTCTTCCCTCTCTTCTGCCCACTGATTTAACGTGTTCATGTGGAGGCCTCAGTAGTAGAAGTTGTATCCTATATCTGGCCCAGATAAAATCCATTTTTTTTCATTTACTACCTTTAGGAGCCTGAGCCAGGGAAGAGAGAAAAGGTGAGCTCTTCACAGATCTGTTTTGGGGGTTATGACCTGGCAACTCGTGGAGATGAGCAAGGCACTTGGCTGGGTAGAGGCCTGATTTCCTCCTTTTGAAAGGGCAGATTATGCTATCCGTTTCCTAAAGCTATGAGATTATTTGCATCCAGCATCCAGTACAGAAACTGAAAATCAGTAGGTGCTGAATTCCATTCCCAACTATTCTTCTTCAGAGGTGCTCTGCAGAATGTGAAATAGCCCTTGGCTAGAAATTAAGGCAAAGGGATACAGGCAGAGCGCCTCCTTATTTAACTTCTCCTGGCCCGTTAGTGACAGGTGGCCGTGTTCCTACCTGAGGCTCTTCCGCAAGCCCATCAGCTACATGGGCCTGGTCCCACCAACCATGCCTCCCCTTTGACCTTCATCATACTCATCCTCCCTGGGGAACCACCTGTCCACTCTCCCTGCTAGAATCTCCCCTCAGCCCTGGCCTCTCTGACATGGCTGTCTCCTGGTCTCCCTCATGCATTTCTGGACTCAGCCTTCTTACCTGGCATCTTCGGAATGAAAGAAAGTGTTCTGTGGAAAACAGCTTCACCGGGACTCTTATCATAAATTCCTGACTGGATGGGTCAGGGTGGGTGGTCACGCCCCAGGCCTATAACTTCTTTGGTGAGAGGTTTTAAATCAGCCCCATCCATTGTTTCAGTGCGCTAGGTTAACACACCTTTGAAATAAGGGCAACCACCCTCAAGAGAGCACAGAATCTTGTTAACTCCCTGCAGTCCACTTCCCGCTTTGCTTTCTCCAACCTTCCTTACGTCCCCTCCTTAATATCAACTGCATAAAATAAACTGCAAAGCAATAGCTTCTCTGGCACATATGAGATCTTGCTCCCCAGCATATGTCATCGGTTTGGCTCAAATAAACTCATAAAAATTCTCTACAGGTTTGGACGTTTCTTATGTCAACAACCTCCTGCTCTACTCATCCTTAAAACTGGTTCCCCGGCATCCTCCTCAGCCCTCTTGCTTTCCCTCTCTCCATCCTCACCCTTGGTGGTCTCACTGATGCCCCTCGTGAGGGTCCCAAGCCCCAACCTTTCTCCTCTCTTCTAAATCTATAAACCTATTTTCCTACTGGCTATGTAGGAAATAGCCACATAAATTCCCATAGTCACCTCGAAGTCAGCATTTTCAAAGCTAAAACAAATCATCTTTCCTCCCAACCCTGATTCTCTCATATTTTTATCCACACAATCACCTAAGCCAGAAACCTGGGAGTCATTCCCGACTCCCCGCTCCCTCACACCTATCCCCCCCATTCTATCAGTCCCCAAGTCTCATGCTCTCTGCTCTGCTATCTCCAACTCCTCACCGTCCCCATAGGCAGGCACTGCCTTAGCTGAGGCCGTTACCCAGTCTCAGTGGGTTTACTGTGGCAGCTCCCAACAGGTCTCTCGGCCACCCACCTCCCTCCTCCAGTCTCACGCATCTCTAAGAGTGGGAAAGGAAAAAAATGGATCCTCAAGCGCTTTTCTGCTGGTCTAATAATCAAACAGACATGAGACAGATTAACAAGAGAAAACAACCCAAAAGAATACATATGGATGTATAGGAACCTTGCATACACAAGAGAGTCAGAGACCCCACATACCCAAGAGGTTCAAAGACAGAAAGACATCCTGAGCTAGGGATACGGTAAGGTGCCTTGGGGGCTTTGAAGGGTCAGGCAGGATGATAAGAAGAGCACATGTTGAGTATGTGGAAGTTTGCCCTGCCTTATAGATAGGTCAAAAGAAGTTATCTCTGATAAACTCTTATTATGAACAAGGCCCCTAATTCAAGTTCCTCTAGGGAGTTAAGGGAGGGTCAGAGGTTTCTTTTGAGTCCAGAGCTCAAGTTGCCTTTAGCTCAAAACAATCTGCATACCACAGAGGCACATCTTGGGGGAACTTCAAAATCTAATCTTAATTCGGTGGTTAAACCCTGGCTTGGGAAGCCAGCGGCCCTGGTTCAGTCCCACATATGAGGGCCAGTGACACTGCCCTCAAAAAAAAAAAAAAAATCTAATCTTAATTTCCATCAGAGTGCTTCCTTCTACAATGAGAATCTGATCTGATTCTCTGCAGTAGTTCCTCTTCTCCTTCAGGATAAGTGCAGTGCTGGATTTGGCACCTACGTACCTGGATTTCTCTCCTGCCACTCCAATAGGCACCTTCTAGCCACTAAGAACACTTGGCTGCTTTATCATGCCTCCACACCCCATACCTTATTCTGAGAATGTCCTCCCTCCCCCACCCCCACCTTTAGCTATCCACATAGAAAATTCCTATCCTTCAAATCCAAGTTCAAGCATTATCTTCTCCTGAAGGTCTTTTCTGACCCCACAGGGTTTAGAAAGGGCTCCTCCACCACATTCTCCGAAGGTATTCCACTATGGTAGTCATTAATCACACTGTACTGTCCTCATCTGTTTCATATAATAAACTCCAAGGTCAAGGCTGTTTTCCAATCTTTGTACTCCTGACCCTTAAGAAATTCTTAACACACAGGAGCTACTTGGAACATGCTTATTGAATAAGTGAATGAATGAATGATTAAATGAAGGCTTGATGGTCAATGGCATCGAAGGGGGCCTATGTTGAAAGAAGATCGATGGCATTGAGGAGAGAAGCAACTGGGAGGCTGTGGGATGAGCCACCAGCATTGTACTGAAGTCTTCAAAAGTAACAGCAGAGAGGCAAAGTCTTGAGCCAGGCTTAACCCCAGATGACCCTCCTCTATCACCCCAAATCTATCTGGACCACCTCTCCCTTTCAGCTGGTAAAGGTGAGCCTGAGCAAAACAAAATAAAGAAGGTAAAAAAAAAAATTTTTAATGGCTGCAATGTTGAATTCAATTGATGGATGCTCCTATAAGCCTTCAGATTACCTGCTCTTGGAGATTCTGCTTTGCCCGGCAGCATAGATAATCAAGGCCTGACCCCATCTCTTTCACAGGACACTCTTTCCTGATGCATCAGAGAACACTGATAACATCTTATCACTTTGAAAGCTGTGTCAAACCAACCAAATCCCATGGAAGGCATCCTGGAGGACCAGATAGAGCACCAACTTCAGAAGCTGTAAGGTCCCTGCCCAGCCAGGTGGGTCACTACGGTCCTTTCAGCTTGAATTCCAGGGCAGCACAGGACCCTGGACCACAGGAACCCACAGACTCAGGTATTCTGAGGAAGCTCTAATAATAACATCTCCCAGCTGTAGACATTCTGCTCTGGAAGTTTTCCAAGTGCCTTCTTGGCTAGCACCCTGCCTTCCTTTTCAGTTTTCATAGGAGGCCATTTGGTGGTAAATGTTCTAACTCCTATGTTACAGTTGGAGAAAGTGAACCTCCTAGAAGATAAAGAATAACCCAAGATCACACAGTGAATTGGAGGCCAAGCCAGGACCTGCACACGGGCAAAGAGAACTTTTGAGAAGCCACTTCACCAAGTCTTCTATGAAGCGTCATTTGCTCTTTATTTAAGTCTGGGGGAAAATTAAATTTGGGAAAAAAAGAATACAAGCGTAATTAAAGGATCTGGCAAGAGACTACAAAACCCAGAGGGAACAACTCATTCCTTTGTGCCTTCCCTTTTTTTTAGCTGCTTGAGCACACACATGATTTTTCTTATTTCTTATTCCCAAATGTTCTTTTTTTTTTTTTTTTCTTTTTCAAGTCAAATCTTAAAGCGCTGAAACCCAACTCTTCATCACCTGACTTCCTTGGGGCCTGCCTTTCCCCTTGGTTTACTCTGCCAGTGCCAACCAAGCAACTCAACCTATTCTCTTAATTTTTGTTTTAACTTTTTGTTGTGGTAAATTTCATATGTATACAAAAGTCTATAGCAACTCAACTCTAAAACAAATAACACACAACAAAAAAACCCTACCTTACGCGTATTTCCATCTCAGGAAATCGTTGGCTCTGTATTCTTCCACTGCACTGAGCTCAGGGCTTACAGAAAATATCCGCATCCACCTTTTCCTCCTCACCGTGTGGCTTTTGGAAAAGTCACTCTGAAGTGTGGTTTCTTCACTTGCAAAGTAGGAATAATCAAACCCACCCCACAGAATGGCTGTGGCAATGTAATGAGATAATGTCTGGGAATATGCTTTGTGAGTTATAAAATGCCTTACCACATGAAGAGCTATTATTGCTATCTCACAGGGCCCTTGGAGCATACCATGCGAGGGGTAGTTAATGTGCTCAGGGATGCAGACACAAGGTTTGCGTGGCAGGAGCTCTGCTGTGCCCACCCTCTGTTCAGACTTGGTCCTGAACCCGTTCACTGCACACCATTTTGCTTTCACACACTTGACACCAGCCTTGCTACTCCTTTTCCTCCTTACTTTAAGGACACTTTGTCTATGAGTCTTGTCTTCTCATCTTTACCTGGGCTCCTCCAGTCCTGTTTATCCACCCAGGCCATACCAAATCAGGCTTTGTTTAGAAAAGCACTCCTCTGAGTGGTACCTGAGATCCTATTATGATAGCAAAATCCTGATTGGCAGCCCTTCCACCTCCGCAGTCAGGACCCAGGCAGGAAGCAGTGTGGGCTTAGGAAGAAGGATAGGGAAAGAAGGTCCCTTGTAACAGACTCAGCCTCTCACCTGTGGATCAAGGAGGGACCCACTCTTTTTAGAAGGTGGTTTAGGGACCGAGGGGTGAATAAGATGAAATCCATGACCTTAGGGAGCTTATATTCCAGAGGCGGAGCTGACTACATATGAGCAGACATACAAATAATGAGTAAAATAAATGATATTTCAAATTGTGAAGGAAATAATTCAGAGTTCGGGTCTAGCAAGAAACTGGAGGGAGGGGTGGCTAATTACAATAGGGTGGTCAAAGTCATGAGTTGTGGTTTTAGTCTTGTGAGTGCCCTCCAGATCCCCACCTCATTGTGAACAAGGAAGCTAAGAGCCCCACTTGCTGCTGGCAGCCATCCCATACCCTGAGGGGAACTAGTTACAGGATGAAGCCATCACTGTAGATAACAGACCAGAGAAAGGGGGAAAAAAATGGAGTCCTTGATGCTGTTAAGCACACTGTATCACTGAATCCTGAAGTCCACCTAACTCTGGACCTTCTACTTAGGAGAGCCAGCAACTCGTTCAGGCCATTTTGACTTGGGTTTTCAATGCCCAGCAACCAAAGGCATCGTAACTGACATATGCTTCCTATGCGTTATAATAGCCTCCGCAAGCAGCTTTTCCATCCATCCATATACAAGTCTTCTGACAAACCTAAGTTTCTCCATCTTACATTTCCAGGGTTGTCATTCCCCAGGTGAGGCACTTCTTAATCTTATTTTATTTTATTTATTTATTTATTTTTTTTGAGGGCAGTGTCACTGTCCCTCATATGTGGGACCCGAACCGGGGCTGCTGGCTTCCCAAGCCAGCTCTTAACCAACGCGCCACTCGGCCAGCCCGAGGTACTTCTTAATGTGCCTGACATTTGAGTGATACTTGACAAATATCTGTTGAACTGAATTGAGAAGCAGAGCACCGCTTACAAGGAGAAAAGATGCAGCAAGTCCTGGTCTCCCAAAAGGACCTGGACATTCCAAAATAACACTTCACAGCCCTTTCTAGGTCACAGAAAGCTTTCACATACCTTATGCCATTTAACTTTGTACTACCCCCGGGACCATCATTACCTTCATTTTATGGATGAAGAAATAGAGAATGAGAAAGGTCAAGTCCAGGGCACAGGAATTAGGTGATACTCAAATGAATGCAATGGAAAGGAGGGGACAGCCCAGGTGTGCCAGGAGAACATGATTTCCAACTCAGCTCATTTCAAAGCAAGTTCACAAACTTCTCAGGTGGGCTTATAATGTGCAAACCCTGGGCTTGGGAGAAACTGGGATGCATAAGACCCAAAATATGCCATCAAGGAATTTGCAATCTAGCAGGGATCCAGACATAAAAAACAATTATTCATAGAGGAGGTGGTTTATCTTTTAGGTTTCAGAAAGGCATCCTTATTTTGTTATTTTCTGTAACTTGAATTGATCTCTATAAAATTCTCCATTCCCCCCACCCTCCACTGAATTCTTAGTCAAGCCAAATTCCAGGCTGTCTCAGTCAATTCCATGTTTTGTGCTTTTCCTTCTTGGGACTTTCCTAGGAATGTGTCATGTCTGGAGTGGGCTTTACAGGTAGGGGAGGCACTGAATACCTGGGTGTCACCTATCACCATTGTGCTGGCCTCTGCCTGACCCTCCGTTGTTTTTACCTGTCCATCTGCTTCATCATGATACAGACGCTGTCAGGATCCCCTGCTGGCTGACTCATGATCCTTCTTGGAGACACAGAGAAGTTGGGCATTCTCCCACACTGCATTGGAGCCTAGGAAACTGCGAGTGGCTGCTTCAGACTCTCTCTGCTCTCAACCTCATGTAATAACCCCTACCTGCTGCTCTCAGGCCACAGGAGTATGAGGAACACCTGCAGACTGCCCCGGTCCCAGACGAAAATCAGGCTCAGGTTCCTCTACTCTCGGAGATTCCTGCTTATCAGGGGGCACCATCATCCCACCCACTTTGAAGCTGACTCTGGGGAGGAGGGCCCCTTCTCGGCACACTCCCCATCGGCTTTCTTGCTTTCACTCCAACCCTCTAATGCTCTTCCTCTTGGCAGACAAAAGTGGGCAGAGGGGAGCCTAGTTAGCAAGCATTTTGTTAAATCTTTACAGCTTACACCTGGACTATGATGTTGATCTTAAGACCCAATGATTTGACAATGTTGTTCTTGTTTTGTAGTCCCAGATGGACTCCAGACCTTCTATTTGGCGGCCCGTATGCAGCAAGGTCTCAAGAAGATAAAAGGAGATTTGGAAGGAAAACAGCCAGATGTAGTGATAGGATAACACACCAGAACCAATGAGAGTAAAAAGCAGCACCTCCTCCCTCTGGGAACGTAATGGGATGAAGAAACCAGGACTGGGTGTGTGTGTGTGTGGGGGGCAGCCTGTCCTCATCATTAAGGATCTTATCACTACTTAGTTCACTCTTCATACAACTCGGTGGGTGGTGTAGACTCTTGCACAAAAGAGGTAATTCGTCTTTTCTAATATTGGTGACCTTCTGAGATGAAATGATAATAGGACCTTAGGTTTGCCTAACTCATCACAGTTTACTAAACATGTCACCTCCCTTGGTGCATTCGGTGATCACATCTCTGTGAGGAGTACAGGTATTATCATCCCCATTTTACAAATGAGGAAACCAAGGTTCAGGGTGGTTAAGTGACTTGGCCTGGGAAAATGAGAGAATGACAACAATCTCCAGCATTTATAGTCTTTTGTTTCTAAGTTCTTTGTGAGGGGTATATTCAAAGGTGTAGTGTAGAGATATGATAAGGTTTGCATTTAGGGGGAACATTCTGGTGGGCAAGAGGAGGGATGTAAGGCTGGAGAAAGATACACGGGTTAGGAAGTGATTGCAATAGTCTGGTGTGAGAGGATGAGGGCCTACCTTAAGATGGGAGCTTCAGGAGTGTAGACAGCAGAGCAGTGGTAAAGGAGGTCAGTTTAGGCCATGCATCAGCATCACCTAGAGAGCTTGTTACAACACGGATTGCTGGGTCCTACCCCACCAGATGCTGATTCAGGAGAACTAGGGTGCATTCAAGTATTGTTTTTATTTCTAATTTGTTTCCAGGTGCTGCTGCTGGTGACCTGGAGACCTTACTCTGAGAACCTCCCCTCCACAGGCCTTGGCCAATAGGATAGAGGAAGGGGGTTGTTGGGAGCCATCAGCACCCCAATATATGACAAGGTTTCATGGTCGGTTATAGTCTCCATGCCTGTGAACCCATGTGCCTTTTCTCTACATCAGATCCTATAGGAGACAGTACTTTCACTGTATTTATGGCAAGTTCTTGTGGTACCCCAATGAGATAACTACGCAGCCAATGATGGGTAAGATCTCCTAGAAAAGAGGGGAGACAACCTAAGCCAGGTGGTAGTTCCATGGAGACCCCAGGACTAAGAAATAGGGGACTCAAGCCCCTTGGAAACAGGCCCAGACCCCTGGCCACATAAGCCAAAAAGCCTGGCTGTGAGTAACTGATAATAACATCAATCCGTTAAGCTCGTTTGCTTAAGATAATCACAGTGAAAAGTCTCCTTGGAGACTAAAAATCTCCAGGCCATGAGAGTTCCGATAAGGAACAACTTGCTGACCATGAGCTATGTTAATCTATAGCCTTAATTGGATTCTTTGCCTTGTACATTGTTGTAGCAACAGACACTGAAGCTTTAGCTCAAATATAAGCCCTGTGAGTCTTACTGCTGGAATCCGGGACTAGATAGTCAAGGTAGTCATGGTAACCATTCTTCAGGTGATATGTAGAAACTGAGTCTGGGTCATAACGAGATTATCATAGATGAGATTATCCTTAAGTGTAGGAAAGGTCACAGTGTGCCCTGGGGAGAACAATTATAAGGACTAAAAGTCTTAAGAGAAAAATACATCAAAACTATGTGGAACTTAAACTTGTGATTGGATAATGGTCAAAAGTCCCTATAAAAAGGACATGTTATTGCAATAAAGTGTGACACTTTTTTCTCTTTAACTCCCCTGGTGTCTCCACTGTCTCCCTTCTTTCTTTTCCTCCCCTTGCCTACGCCGTCTCCACCTGAGGGAAACCCTGGTCAGCGGAGGCTGGTCCCCCGCAGGGGGTGAAGTCTATGGGGACGCAGGCTCCTGCTATGGCTGTCTGCATACACCTGGATAAGAAGAGAAGCAGCTTGTTTGGGATGAAATGGGATGGATTCAGTTTGGTATGTATTGAGTTTGAGGTCCCTTAGGAGCCCCCAGGAGGAGCTATCTCATGGGTAGTTGGATATATATAAGTCTGGAACTCAGGAAAGAGATTATTGAAGTATAATTAGGGATTGGAAGTCACCAGAATTGCGCAGCGTAGTTGAAGCTATGTTTTGATCCAAATCATCAGTGCTCAAGAAAAATAAGATAGGCATGAATTTCCACTTGTCATTTTCAACGGTCTGCTTTTTGGGTTTGGTCACAGTGATCCAGGCTTAGGTCACAGTTTCAACTTTAAAATCCTCCTTAAGATTTCTAATCAGATCTTAGCTTTGCTTCACCACTGACATGACAGACATTAAAGAAAGTCTTTTATTTATGAATTTGACCATTAATAACATTGTTTGGGCCAAGCAGCAGGACCCTTCTAAGCTTCAGTCTCTTCCGATATGAAACTGGGATACTTATATCTGTCTCTCAGAGTATCTGGGAAAATGGGGATAATGTATGCTAAGCAAAGAACCTGGCTGACACACAGAAGCATCTCAATAACGGGAATTATTGCTGTGAGACCACCTTCCAAGTCAGTTGGCTTCACTAACTAAACCTATTGGATAACGGCCAAGTGAAGACTCACTTTACATGGAATTCCACCCAATGCGGAGGTGACTCAGTCAACAACAGCCATAATAATATGAGTATTATACTTACTGCAGTGTTAGAATTCAGAGGTGGGAAAGCAATTCTGTAGAGCAATGTGTTGTCCATCGTTTCAATGTGTTTTTATAATAATTGAAGTGGGAGGAAAGTAGCCTTCCTACGTTCTAGGCAGGTTGCATATATTATTTCGCTTAATTATCTTCAGATAAGGCCCTGGTGAATGGCTGTAAGTGTTTGTCAGGAAGAGGAAAAGTTGCTGGGTCCCTATGGTCCCAACAAATGCCACAGCTGAGGCAATCAAAAGCGGGGTCATTGCAGGTGGCTTCTTGTCATGTATTCAGAGCGGCAGATGGCTTGACTCGACTGACGGGCTGCCAGGCTTGTGTAGACAAGCAGAGCCTTTCTTTTAGTCATTGAAACCATTCTCTCTATCACACTGTCCCGTTCTCACTGTTCTCTGGGAGCCCTAGCACTTCTTTTGATT
The DNA here is from genome assembly GCA_033961575.1 of Aselliscus stoliczkanus. NCBI lineage: Eukaryota > Metazoa > Chordata > Mammalia > Chiroptera > Hipposideridae > Aselliscus > Aselliscus stoliczkanus. Next base: position 27,891,527 of record CM066739.1, read on the forward strand.
TACCCGCTGTTTTTCCCCAGTCCAAACCCTTCTGCACCTGAGAGAGTCGTCCTCGCATTACCTTTAATCTGAATATCAATTTCTGCATCTTAACCAGAGCGCCTTATCTAGTTCAGCTGCTTTGATGGTCTGGAAAGAAGTAAAATTGAATTTGTGGGGCTTGGCTGACATCTCTCCCAGTCCTCCTGTGCTCGTCTTTCCAGAGAGTTCTCACCTCTCCAAGGTCCTGGTGTGCTAATGAAATAAATACTCTTTTTTGTTGTTGTTGTACAGAAATGAGGCCCAAATGCATTTCCTAATGGTTTGTTTTCCAGCTGGGCTGAACAGAATCAAAGCCACAAACCACCAACGAAGGCCCAAGCCATCTAAAAGAACAGAGGAAGCCATTTAAAATGCCAGAGAAATAAAGTAAAAAAAAAAAAAGTGGAGGCCAGCAGGATTCTCTCTCGTTATTTTATCAAGGAGTAGGAGATTATTTTCATATACATGTAAATGTGTCATTCATAAATTGTTATCGTACGTTATTTAACAACCAGCAATGCTAATGCTGACTTGTTAACAAAATAACTGTATACCATTAGGACACTTTCTGGACACTTTAAATGATGGCTGTTTTCAATAATTTTCTCAGCTAAATTGTTCTTTTGCTGGGGAGAAAGTCTTCCAAGCTTGTTACTCCATCCTTCCAGAAGCCTCATCTCTTGCTTCACCTTTACATGGTTACCATGATGTTTCTTGGCATAACAGCTCAAGATCCCGTGTAACCAGCCCGGATTCAAGTCTATTCTGCCACGTGTTAGCAATGTTATTTAGAACAACTTATTAAACCATGAGTGGCGACCTCAGCAGATTGTGGTGGGAATACACTAGTGAATCCATGGAAACATGCCTCCCTGGCAGCTTATTTGGCTCAGAGTTAGGTGCCTGCTAAGTGATAGCTGTCCCGCTCATCTGGTTAACCTGTGCATGATGACAGGTGCCACAAGGGGGCACCAAGAGCCAGTCGTGGTGATGAAGCCCTCGAGGGATTCAGTTAGGTCATCCCCACAGTTTTATTTGGAGGCCAGTCAGTCGTGGGTATTTTTCCAGACAACAGAAAGTGGAAGCTGAAGCAGTTCCTAAGCATCACCAGATCATTTTGTCAAATGGAATCTTAGCTATGCCAAGGAAGTCTGTAGTGAAGAGGAATGTCTCGTTTGATTGAAAAGCCCTATTCCTGTATGCAGGGTCGTGTTCTAGGATCTAGGGGGGATGCAAAGGTTCCCTTAAGGAACGATCAAATATAGAAAGTTGGTATTTACATATATTGAGTGCTCACCATGCCCTAAGGATACTAAAGAGCATAAGCCGTCATCCTATTCCTTCCATTTTGATCGAAGAGGGCCCCAGAGGCTCGGCTGAGAATTTGACCTTTGTCAGAGGATGATAAAGAGTCAACAGGTATTCTGGAGCAGAGAGGAGGTAGCTCAGTGAAGAAGGCCCTTGGCGTGATTTATGGGAGTGGAGTGCTGGAAAGAAGAGTGGCAAAGCCAGGAAAGCCCCCAGGGCCATGTTGCAATTGACCAGGGAGAAGCCAAACTTTGTTAAAGCAAAACCTCTTAATCAAACTAAACTTTAAGAGAAACTCCAATAGTTACGAGGAATAAAAAGGAGGCTGCTGTTCTGGCTGAAACAGGAGTTTGGAACCTGAGTTCCCACCTACGAGGCCTCTTTCTCACCTTCTTAGAGCCCCCACATGAAGGATTGGCTAGCTTTTGTTCGTTTGTTTTTTGTTTTTTTTTTCTTTGAGGGCAGTGTCACTGGCCCTCATATGTGGGATCCGAACCGGGGCCGTTGGCAACCCAAGGCAGCGCTTAACCACTGAGCCACTCGGCCGGCCCAAGGATTGGTTAGCTTTTAACAACCAAACCAAATGTTGGAAGAACCTTGGGTGTATCTCTATGTAGACAATTTGTAAACCACTGCAATGGTCCAAACAGTCAAGGGAGCAGGTGAAGATGCAGCATAAAGGATGAAGACTGTGAGGATGAAGAAAATGGGGTGGAGGGATGACCCAGGACCCTTACACAAGCTGCCCACTGGTGTCCTTGCTCAGTCATAGCTGCATCCGGGGCACTTGGCACCCATGCTCCCGGCACCATTTCTCCTGTTTTTTCTTCATATTCTGCCCATTGCCTCACACTAGTTTCAGGGTCTGGGCTCAGCCTTTGGCATTAATCTTGGTTCTTGTCCTTGGTTGTAATTCACATTTGCTCCTCACTTCCAAGAGGCAACCCAGCCTGACCCAGCCCCATAAATGTGAGTCTTAGCATGGACCTAGGAGGCCAAAATTTCTGCCAGGATTTTCTAGGTCCTGTGAAAATTAAGAAACAAGAAGGAAGAGGATCAAGCAACTGATTGTAGATAGAGGCAGAATTAATCAAGGAAGGGAAAAAAGGAAGAAGGGTTATTGATAGGCTAATATTTATTAAGTGGTGTCTGTATCTGGCACATTGCTAAAATGTTATATGCCCATGCTATAAGCATCTTAGTTATACATTTATATTTATATAATATATATTTTATATATTATTTATATTTATATAAACATATGGAAGGCAGATGGGAATAGGATAAGTTGAAATGCCACAAATGGGCATTTTGATGAGATTCAGCCATTTTTCCTTGAACAAATGCTTCTCGGGTTGTCGTGAGACTTTGGGTAATTTCCAGAGTTCTCAAAATGTTGATTCTGATCACTTTTGTCAGTGTTCTCACTGCTGTTATGGACGAGTGGATTTTTCAGAAGCTTGTCCTCTGTGGTTCTGCGAATTGGAGCCCTGGATCGCAGTGCCCCCTTAGCAATGGCCCTCACTGCATTCCTCACTCATACTTGGCTGGACGGTGTCAGAACGCTGAGGATTTTGTCACCAACTTTTGGCTGCTCCTTCCTGTATTTGATTGTGTATAAGTAGGTTTAAGACTTTTCATTTTCACTCATTACATTTCATTTTCTTCATTTTTGTTGTTCCAAGATATCAAATAATTTTGAACCCTGGCATCAATATGCTTTTTTTAAAAATGTTATTTTTAAATTTGTTATAGTTTTGTTTCAGTTCTAGACAACAATACTGGCTCAAGTCATCGCAGACCAGCCTTTGGGTGCTCCACTGGGTGTCCCCTCCAATGGGACATTTACTCCATTAGCCAGTTTTGGAATCTTTATTTCCCAACTATGTCTCTAGCATTCTAAAACTGACCAGTGAAACAATTATTTCTAAAAAGGAAAGTTGGTTCATTTTACATGATCTGTTCATAGTGAATTTTCCCAACTCTTCTTATTCACTATTTCTTTACTGTTCAGACATCATTTCTTTTTCTTTTCTTTCTTTTTCTCTTTCTTTCTTTTTAAAATTTTTTTTTTATTGGTGAATTGGGGAAGGAGGACAATATTGGGGAATTGGGGAAGGGGACAGGAAAGTTGTCCTTCAGTCTTAGTTGTGGAGGGCGCAGATAGCTCAGCTTCATGTCCAATTGCCATCTGGCTGGCCGTTGGCAGCTCAGCTCAAGGTGCCATGTTCAATCTTAGTTGTGGGTGGGCACAGCCCACCATCTCTTAAGGGAGTCCAATCGGCAATCTTGTTGTTAGGAGCACATGCTCTCACCAGCTGAGCCATCCTGCCACCTGTTGGCAGCTCAGCGGCAGCTCAGCTCAGGCTCAGGTCACTGGCCCATGTGGGAATTGAACCAGTGACCCTGTTGCTCAGAGCTCGCGCTGTTAACCAACTAAGTCACTCTGCTGGCCCCATCATTTATTTCTAAAGAATGTTATACTTCATGAAGGATCAAAGATCCATCATTGCCCCCTTTTGAGAACTGAGGCAACATTGGCCTATCCTCACGTTTCTAGCCTCTTTTCCAACTCTTCTTAGTTTTCAAGGGACAATAGCAATTGTGTGAGAATTAATTTGACACCTTAGCAATCTTGTCCCTGATGAAGAAGGGCCAGGAAGAGCCTGGTCTGGGGGATACCAGCTTAGCTGCAGAAGCTGGTTCCAGTATGGGCAACTGGTAGGTAGCTATAGATGTGCGGTGGGAAATCTTCGGTAGCAGAGTTCCAAACCATTGCTGACGTGTTCTCTGCCTGTCTCAGGAATGGCTGAAGATGGAGCGTGGCACATCCGTGATTCCAGCTGTGAGGGTCTGGAGGAGGCAGGAGCTACCAAGCAACACCACCTTGGAGAGTTCACACAGTACAGTGGAAAGAAAGGTGAGGGCAGCTCAAAAGACTGGTCAAATCTCTTGGCAAGTTATTTCATACTTTGAGTTTCAAGTTTATCACTTATAAAATAAAGATAATGATATCTCTCTTGGAGTACGGGTATGAAAGAAAGTGCATTAAGCACTCAACACACAAGGGACCCAATGAACGTACTTGGGGGAATTTCACTGTTTTCTTCCTCAGAGCAATTTCCCACCTTGACTGACAGATGGCGCCCGTGAGTAGTGCTACCCTTTCCGAAGGCTTCTCTTTCCACCCTTTGGGCGCTAGGTAATTATCCTCCTCTCTGTCAGTGCTCAGGCTGGCATTTAAATCCAGTACAGCACACAGACTTTGCGGTTTTGATCCATCTGCTCCATGAAGAACTGTGAAACTCAGAAATACCTACTTCTAGCCAGACACCCATTTCTCCAACAGAATTTGTCAGTTGATAAGCTTTTATGATATAACCAGGCACTTGGGCCATCAAAAGAAGTCAAACATTTAATTAGGAATCTCTTTTATTCTTTTTTTGTATGCTTATATGTTAGAGAAACTGGGAAGCGTGCAGAGATTCAAAGTTCAGGCTGCGCGGGTAAATTATTGGATCTTTCTGAACCTCACTTTCTTCCTCTGCAAAATGGTTGTAATAATAGTAGCTGCTTCATAAGGTCGTTGTGAGGATAATTAGATAATGCACATAGGACACTCAGCATAAAACCAGGTACCTAGGAATCTCTCGCTAAGTAGAAGCAATTATGACTGTCAAGGACATGAGCTTTGAAGTCAGAAGGACATAGATTTGACTGCTAGGTCAAACGCTGCATGACCTTGAATAAGTTATGGAAACTCTCCAAACTCCACTTGCCTTGCAAGTTCCAAGGTGATTATGAAAATTACAGGGGTGTTTACATAAGACCTTTTACTTTCTACTTTTTATTTGTATCATGACTCACTTCAGATAGACTTGGGAGTTTACCCGCTCACAACAAAAATGAGCCCAATGACTTTCTTTTTAAAGCAGGTCATAAAACCAGGGTGAAGGAAAAGCAAGGATAGGGGAAAAAAAATGAGGAAAAACAAGTGATACGGTTAGGATCTTGGATGATCACATCACCAGAGTCTGTGTAATTGCTAGCGATGGGTCATCAATTTGGCTTTAAGCGTCTTAGCATCCCAGGCAATAAAGGAAATGTGTTAGTGACATGATTTGGAGTGCCAGCGAAAATGCAGAGGAGTTCTGAAGTAGAAACCCAGCTGTTCCCAGATCTGAGCCTGAAGAGCCTGTACGCAGCACATGTATACACAATAGATGTCTAAATGTCAGTGTCCTGATCTTCAGGCACCCAGGAAAGAGTCTAGGCACAGATGCGACATGGAGAGGTAACTCCTGAGCTGAATAAGAGTGGATAGGAATTTACCAGGTGCCTAGGGGGCTGGAGAAGGAGGGAGTCTGTCCAGAGGGAGAGTGTCTGGACCATCCGCACCCACCAGCAGCATGGCATCTCTAAAGCCAGCGACTGATGTAGTTCACATGGGGTGGAGACGAAGCACCCCTCCGTCTGAAAGGCACGGGGACTTGTAGAGTGAGGGGCCTGGAAGGAGAGGTGGCTTGGGGACTTGGTCCACACATCTGCTTTGGTTTAGAGTCTCTTCCTCTTTCACATCTGGTGTTTAATGACGATCCTCAGAGGGAAGCGAGTTGTCTTTTTTTGAGTGTGTTTTCTTTTGTTCTCTTTTCCTGAGGACTCAACCTAATGGCTCTTGAACGAAGACAATGGTTAAGATGGATGGCTCCAGGGAATGTTACTTTTTTCTCCAGGTCTTCTCAGCCACACAGCCAGTGCTGGAGGAGTTTTGGACATAACTGATGGAGGAAGTGTGTTTAGGATGTAAAGACTCACACATAGCATTGTTAGGCTCTGTGTTTTCCATCCTTTCTCTTCTCACACCACCAGACTCTCTGACCTTTCTCCTTCTTCCTTCATTTTCCCAATACACTCTCTCTCTCTCTCTCTCTCTCTCTCTCTCTCTCTCTCTCTGTCTCTCTCCCTTCCTCTCTCCCTCCCTTCCTCCCTTTCTTTCTCCTTCCCTCCCCTCCATCCCCTTGGGACTTTGTCCTACATAAATCTATATGCAAAGACAGTACTTTGCTGCTTTGAGGTGTTTGTGCCCAGGAGGTTGAAAACGAGCTAATTAGTGATTACAATTAAGTTTGGATTCCTGAACACACACTTGGTATTATTGCTTTGCTTTCAGTGACAATGGAGTCATCTGTCATTTTCAGGACTTAAATACCTGCTGAGCTGTTTGATCACGGCAGCCCCATGTAGTAGCTTATTATTTCTGCAATCATCTGTTTTCTAAGAATTCTGCCCAGGACCAGTTCTTGATATGGTTCTGATTGTTATCTTTGCACCCTCTGTGTGATGTTTGTGATGGAGTCCACATTTTAGCCAGCTCTGTCCAGGCCCGGTGGAAGGGACACAGGATGGGAGAATCAACACATCAGGGTTCCAGGCGTGATTGTCATAGACAAGATTGGTGGCTTTGGATAAGTCACTTTTGTTTTCTAGTCTTTGATTTTCTCATCTGTTAAAAAGAAAAAAAAAACAGAAATTGTATCTTAAAAATAATTTTTTTTTCTTTTCTTTTTCTTTTTTTGAGGGCAGTGTCACTGGCCCTCTTATGTGGGACCGAACCGGGGCCGCTGGCTTCTGAAGCCAGCGCTTAAGCACTGCGCCACTTGGCTGGCCCAAAAATAATTTTTTATATGTGGGCTTTTCTAGGGAAAGGGTCCATAGCTGTCGTTATTTTTTGAAAAGCGTCTGTAATCAACAAAGGTTAAGAATCCCTGGACTTGTTGATTTATAAATTCTTTTCTGTTTTTTTTTTTTTTAAGAGGGCAGTGTCACTGGCCCTCGTATGTGGGATCCGAACCAGGGTCACTGGCATCCCAAGCCAGCTCCTTACCCCCACACCACTCGGCCGGCCCGATTTATAACTTCTTATACTCCACCTTAGAGCAATTCTTTGGCTCTGTGCTTCTAGGAACATCATACGCCAGTTAACTGTTCAGCAAGTTCTTGCTGACTGCCTATTGTGTTGAATCTGGTCCTTTGATGTGGTCCAAGGATGTACAAGTAAATAAGTCATTTCCAAGGAGACCCCTCTCCCATGGGGGAGACAGACCCACCAACAAACGATTATGATAAGGTGTCCGAAGTATAATGATGGAGATATACTCAGGACATTTGAGGAACACGGAATGTTTGGAATTGTTGGTGACTTTTGCTCCTTGCCTCCCGAGAGGCTATGAACTGAGAGTGGAGGCTTTTCAGGGCTCCCTTTCAGGTTTGCACAATGGAGAACGTGATCCCATCTGGTCATTCTGAAGGCCACCACTGACCCTGTCCCTCCCCACACAGGGTCTCTCTCCTGGTGCTGCCAGCAGGCATGGTGATCTTCTGTGGAAATGGACTTCCTCCTTCCTGGATGTAACCCTACTGTGTGTCCCTCAGACCTCCTCCTTCTGGACAGGAAGCCTCATCCCCTGTGGGAGCCCCAGGATCCCACCGGCCCCTCTTTTCCTGCTCTTGAGCTTCTTTCGTGCCTAGCACTCCAAGAGCATGACCCTTAGAGACACTGATGACTGTGTTATCACACAGGCATCTTATTCTCACTCAGGTGTAGACTCTACCAGTCCCAGTGACCTCACCGCTCTGCAAGAAACACTGTTAAATGGGAAACCTATTTTTAAAGAAAATAAAAGCCGGAATCTGTATATCAGCACGTGGCGGGCCAGAGGGGCCGGTGCTGCAGGAGGCCTGGGTTCCAGTACCAGTCCCCTTACTTACCAGTTGGATCTAAGCCTTTCCACCCCATTGGTGCCCCTTGTCTCAGCGACCATCACCTCTGCCCTCAACCAGCCCACTTAGCTTTCACATATGCCTCACTATAATTCATTCTCCATATGGCAGCCCGAGGGATCTTTTAAAAATGGAAATCAGAACATGCCATTTCTCTTCTAAAACTATCCGTATATTTTCATTGAACTTCTACAAAAATCCAAACTCCTCACCCAGTCCTGTGACACCTTCCATGATCTGCTATCAGCCTACCTCTCTCCCTCTACCCTGGATCCCTGTCCTCCTCAATCAACTCTCTGACCTTCTGTCTATCTCTGCATTGCAGTCACGTCAGTTCTGCCTCAGGGCCTTTGCACTTGCTGTTTTTGTTGACTGAACTGCCCTTTGCCCATCTTGGCATGGCTTCTTCCTCTGATGACTCAGATGTCAGCTTAAAAGTCATTAAAAAAAATTTTTTTTTGTGAGAGGTCTTCTCTGAGGCTCTTATCTCAAGTTTCCCCACCTCTATCCTCATCACAGCCTTTTAACTCTGTTTTTTTTTTTTTTTGAGGGCAGTGTCACTGGCCCTCATATGTGGGACCCGAACCGGGGCCGCTGGCTTCCCAAACCAGCGCTTAACCACTGCACCACTTGGCCCTAACTCTGTTTTCTTTTACTCTCCTATGGTGTTTATTATAATCTGAAATTGTCTTGTTTATTATCATCTCCGCTGCCCCACTAATGAGCCTTGTCTGTCCCATTCACTGTTGTAGTCCCTGCATCTAGAATAGGACATGACCTATAATAGAGAATCAAGTATTTGTTGAATGACTCAATGAATAATGATGGTAAAGCTATGTAATATAATTGAGCCCCCAATTCCCTGCTACAAGTCTGTACTCCCGGCGACAATGATCCTTAGAAAACTCTGAGGTAGGCATTACTATGAGAGCCACTTGACAGTGGAGGAAATGGAAAGTCAGATGAGTTCAATAATTTGCCTAAAATCATTGCTGTGACCTGGAAATGTATCCCCCCTGAGATACCAATAAAGGTTTGAGGGAGGGAGGCAGGGGAGAGAAGTTCTCTCCATTCTTCCAAATTTTAAATCCTGCCAGAAAGTTACCATCCCCTGGAGAATGAAACAATATGGTATGTACCAGGTGCAGTCCAAAGCCTGTGGTGGGGGCTCAGCCCAGTGCGTGACGGACTCTATTCCCACACGTAACCTTTCTGTGTCCGATTCGTTCAGAGCACACCCACTGCATTCATCATTCACTTACCTATACCTCGATTCATCACATCTGTACTGGCATGATCATAGGTACAAAGCAGCTCCAGTCAAGAAACCCTGATTTATGCTACAGTCCGTCCCTGATCTCCCCTAAAGGTGCATGAACCCTAATTGGATCTGTTGGTCAAATGCGAATTCTTTTGACTAAATAAGATGATGCATATCAAGTGTTCATTAGCCAGGGTTCTGGCATGGAGGAGGCACTAACACAGGAATGTTAGTGATGATGGTGATGGTGTTAGAACCTAGATTTTCTTTCTCAGCGAGGTTGCCTAGAAGGGGAGAAAGCTACTAGAAGTGCCCTTGGCATTCCTCCCCTTCCAGAGCCATCCTATTAAAATATCCAACACACATGACAACCATTGCCTTTTCCTAGGTCCACAGCCTGTACCAGCAACTGAAAGTAATAAGCATAATTTAAATGCTGTGTCTTTCCTAATTAAAATCTGTCCAGAAGGGGATGCCAGAGTTATTTTAGTCCATGTGGCAAAGGAAGTTCCATTATATTAATTCAGGCTTCTAAACAGAGTCCAGGAAGGATGTGTGTGTGTGTGTGTGTGTGTGTGTGTACAAACATGCGTGTGCATATGCATGTAATATAAGTTTGGGGGGGTGCCCCCAAGTATGCATCGTTGGCCCTGACCAGGTTGTAGGGTATGACTTTTCCGAGGGAGTTGTTGATGGAGCCGCTGGAAATTGCTTCCCAGGGCGCCCCAGGCTGGTGAATAACCCTGGAGTCTGCCTTGGCCCTTTTAGGTGGTTCCGAAGAAACCCACTGGAATGGCTTTTCCATGAGAGGATACTGTCCCGGGCCCCTCTGCGGAGGCTCCACATGCTTGGCGGCTGTCCTTGGAAACACTGGTTGCCAGAGCAGCTGTGTCAGCCCGGCTTCCCCAGGAAAGACAGGAAAGCAAGCAGGGAGCCCTCTGTTCACCCAGGGGCCCCTTTCCAGGGGACCACTCCCCAAGCAAACCACACAGGAAACCAGGTCCAGATAGAGAGAAGACAGTGGAAAAACAAGGAGGAAAAGAGGAGAAGGCAGGAAAACTAAGAAGCACACGCTGGTTTACAAGGTTGGAGAGACATTCTCTCGGAGGGCAGGTTTGCTTTTCAGGGGCAGAAGTTTGTTTCTGGGCGGCCAGTTGGCTGAACTACAAAGACAATTTAGGACACGCTTTTCATTTCAGAGGATCACCTGGCCCTCAGCCCTCACTGTAACTGCTAATGGTTTTGAAACACATTTCACTGCATTTTCTCTTCCTGATGAATCCATTTCTTTCCCAGTAGTCCATCAGCCACTGGGAGAAGAAGAGAAGAAGAAAGCCATGGAGGAGTGAGAAGGAAGATATGATCTTAGGGGAACTCGATTCCCACCCGCAAGGAAAGGGGAGGAAAGACACTTACAGATCAGAGAAGGAGGCTCAGAAGAGAGAAGACAGGGCAAGTGGTGTGAGACGTGGGTGTTTTGCTCCCCAAATCAAGGTCAATCCCAGGGTTGTTGGGGGTGGGAGAGGAGGAAAGATGTTTAACAAGGGTTTAGGAACTCCCAGACAAGGAACGAGGGTAAATTACCCCTGGGAAATGCCAAATGTTTTAGACTATTGGTGGACTCAGTACATATCCAGCAAGACTCCAGGGCAGGGGGAGCAAGGACTAAGGAAGGGTTCAGGTGAGGAGGCTGGAGGTTCGACTGGCAGAGACTTGCAGACTCCAGCCTGATGGAGGGAACACAGCTGAGAGTTCCTGGGCCCCCAGGGTGGTGCAGAGGCTGAAAAAAATGAAGCACCAAAACAGATCCAGGTGGTAGGTAAGGTGGCTGCAGGGCATGGGGACTCAGCTCTACAGGCAGAGTTGGGGACCACACACAAACTCCAGAGGATGAGGTAGGATTGGCTTTCCAGGTGGATACCCAGGAACCAGACCAAAATGTCAGCTTGTGGAGTCAAGATGATGCCCCACTACCTTAGGGCGTGTCAGCTTCTCCTCTATAGATACAACCTGGAGAAAGAGAAGAAGGTGGAGACATACCTTGAGTGAAACTGCCCCGGATATTTGTATTTGGAATTGATTGAATTCTTAACCCAAAGAAATCAAGTTGAATGAACGAGCCTATTTTAAATGGGAAAAGAAGAAATTCCTTCTATTTGGCCAATTAAGTTTCCTGGAGACTCAAAGATGAAATCAATTATGGATATTTGTAAGAGCTACATTTTTTCCCCACAAGTGAATTGCAGTGTAAAATATTTGGCTCTGTATTATAATGACTTTACACATCTGCAAGTGGATTTACAGCACACCAGTCATTTTTCTACACGTTATCTTTTTTGAACCCCACATCAAATTAAAGTAGATGTTCTTATTCCAACTTTACAGATGCAGAAAACACAGGCTGAGTGATGGTAGGAAGGCTGGTCCAAGTTCAATGACTTAGAGGAGGGCCTCGTCCAAGTCCATTTTCATACCAGCTGCTGAATTCAGTCTAACATAATGGTTCTCACCCAGGCCATTTCTGGAGACAATTTTAGTTGTCTCAACTGGGGTGGGGTGGGGGTGCTGCTGGCATCTGGTAGGTAGAGGCTAGGGATGATGCATAGCACAGCCCTTTGAGCAAAGAAATGACCAGCCCAATATGTGATACGATCAAGGTGGAAAAACCTTTTGATATATTACAGGGGATTCCTGGGGAGGAAATTTCTTTCACAGTTGTAAAAATAGACAAGGTCCCAGAACCAAGGTGATTACAATTTAATAAGGAAGACAACTGGTCAATCTTAACTTGCCAGAGACCTAGCCTCATAAAAGCCTTGTTTCAAAAATGCTGGGGGGAGGGGACGGCCGAGTGGCTCGGTGGTTAAGCGCTGGCTTGGGAAGCCAGCGGCTCCGGTTCGGATCCACATATGAGGGCCGGTGACACTGCCCTCAAAAAAAAAAAAAAAAAGGGAAAGATAAAAATGCTGGGGGGCAGGGGATGAGTGAGTCAAAGGCCCATCTAAGGAGGAGAGGAAATTGTACCCACCTTGGGCAAGGGGGCACCCAGGGGCGTACTCAGCACGGATAATTTTTAGCTTCCTTTCCTCTGAACAACACAAGTATTTTCATTAGCAATAATAAATTAAAACAAATAATAACAGCCAGAAAGCCATCAAGTTTTTCTTTTATTGAACATCATATACGAAATCTGATTTAGTAACAAAAATTAAGAGTGAAAAAGGGAAAAAAGTAATAAAGTGATACTTTTTAATTATATTAATGTATTTCCTTTTAAAAAGAAAAAAAAGCATACTTGCATGTTGGTCTGTGGGAATAATGAACGATATTACAGATTCTGTGTTTGTGCCTTAACTTTTGTAAATCTGTCAACGATCTTGTCCAAAATGGCATCCTTTGCATATTCATGTTCAGGAGACAATGTAGCCAGATTTGTCAAGCTATCTTCACTCATGGTTGATTGAAGAATTTTTTTTCTTAATTTAATTTTGTAATTTTCACACGAAGCAACAGGTTTACAAATAGGAATTTTAATATCTAATCGAGGGCAAGTTTGGCAGAGATACATAAAACATTCCATTTCTCAATAAATTCCAGAAATTGCGATACTGCCCATGTCTGTTTCTCTTCAGGATCTATTGTAGCAGCTTTCCAAAGTCTTCACAGTTGAAAATGTCTATTAAAATACTTTCAGCAGAAAATCCATCATATTTCTTTTGTATCGGCAAAAACTTTATACATTTATCTTCTTCTGCAAAAACAGAGAAAACGGCTGAATAACAGAGAACGCTGATGTTGCCATTTTGGAAATCCCTTCAGACTGTGTCCCCTTATTGCCTAAACCCAGGGCTCATCCATCCTGCCACCAAGCCCTTGGTATGTGTGTATCCATGGATGCTTCCTGGAGGAGGTGTCATTGTTTAGGGGAAGGATCTATGTGGGAAGGCAGGTTGCATTGCATCAGCGTCCCAAGATTAGGTCCTTTCTTTGTTTTTCATTCTTTGTGTAAAGAACATGAAAGTACAAAAACACGTTAGAGAATACAGATCACATTGCCATGGTTAGTTTCGGCTGCCATCTGTACCATACCTCAAAGACACTGGCATCTTTGTGGAGGGGCTACGTTGTAGACACGTGTCTAAACCACATTGCAGGAAGTTAGCCATGGCACAGAGGGACAGATGGGGAGATTGTGTTGGAAGCGGGGGCGAGGTTAGGAGGAAGGAGTGACTGCTTCCAGCCAGCGGCCTGGAGAAGATTTCACTGGAAAAGGAACATTTCAATTTGTCTTGAAGAATGGGGAGGATGTGGGTCCTTCAAGGCTAGGCCTAGGGGATCGTGCACTGAGGGGATGAGGCTCTTCCGGCCACCATTTCTCCTCTTGCAAAACAAGAATCAGAGCATCTTTGTGCTTTGGGTCCACGTGGAAAACAGCAAAAGGGGAGATAAGGTGCTCTATTAAATGGTGTGGCCTGGCAAGGAGAGGGGGTGCAAGAATTGTCTTTACCTGTGTGGGACACTCAGCAAGTGATTTTCCTTCTCCAGACCACGGTGTTCTCATCTGAAAAATCAAAGGATCTGCCAGTTGAAATATCTTCAAGGCGTCATCTGATGCAAACGTTACTGTGTGATCCTAAAAGTGTCTTGGGCTGGGTTTCCAAGAATGGGAATTGGGCTGCCTGCTCACACAGACACTTCGGTGAATGGAGATCAAGTCAGCTGTGGTGTTTACAAGGTCAGAGTCCAGGGGCCAGGAAACTGGGGCTTTTCTTACCCCATCCACCTGCCTGGGGCCTTGAATCTCCATCCCCACTTCCCCAGTAGTCATTCCCAACTCACATCCCCCCTGCACCACTACCACCAGCATCACACACAGGAGAGAAAGGAACGAAGGGAGAACAGGGAGGGAGTAGGAGAGAAGGGGGGAGAGAGGGAGAGGGAGGGAGAGAGAGGGAGGGAGGGAGAGGAGAGGGAGAAGGAGAGGAAGAGGGAGGGAGGGGGAGGGGGAGGAGGAGGGAGGGAGAGAAAGAGAGAGAGAGAGAAATGAGTATGATCATCTCACTGCACAAATAGCTCAGATCCAAGCTTCCTACTGAGAACTCTGAGACCAAGGGAAAGTCTCTCCTTTCTGCTTACCAACCCCCCTCATCTCGTCTCCTCTTTAAAATTACTTTTCCTTTATTTCTGAGATTCATCATCATTCAAAAAAAAAAAAAGGCCCTTTGGTCTTTTAAGGGTACCTTCTCATGAAGCTTTTGTGTGTGTCCGCTTCTCTGGGTAGTTCTGGAGAGGCGGCAAGAGTGGCGGGGAGGGCAGAAGGGTGAAGGGGTTTCCGCAGTGGCCCCAGGTAGGAGGTGGCAGGGGTTGGAGAGAGGGAGGGGCATTTCCGGCTGTCGCTGGAGCCTGATCCAAGGACACTCATTTTCTGGCCTTCAAAGCTATGAATAGAAACATTAGGGGCCGGCTGAGTGGCGCGGTGGTTAAGCGCTGGCCTTGGAAGCCAGCGGCCCCGGTTCGGTCCCACATATGAGGGCCAGTGACACTGCCCTCAAAAAAAAAAAAAAAAGAAACATTAGGAAGAGGAGAATAGGGTTAGAGGTGGGGAAGGCTCATTTTAGGAAAGGCAGTACTATCTTTGATGAAATCAATTAGGCCCTGGCTTCTCCCTCTCAAATCTCCATCTTTGATCTCTGAGGTGGTGGGTAGAGAAGACCGGGGTGCAGGCTGAGGAGTCGGCACCCTGTCAGGGGCATTTACTGCTTCAAATTTATTCAAAACTCATGAATCAGAGCTGAGGAAGTTGGGGTATGTCCACAGGGCACTGAGGAGACACAGGGGGTGGGCTGGGGTCAGCATGCATCCCTCAGGGAATATAGGGCTGTCAAAGCAGGCTCGGCAGCCCCACCCCTTCCTCTCTAAACTTGGACAAGGCTTGCCTCAGTTTCCTAATGTATTCTCCCCTGAACCCCTCACAGCGTTGCTGAGAAGGGCCCACATGAGAAACAGATGAGGAATGTTAAGCTGTGCCACGGCGTTCAGATGTGTGGTGCGAAGGAACCATTTTCCTCCCATGAATGTGTCCTCCTCATGTGTGAGAAGTCCCAGGGGGCTGCCAAGAGAAAGGACAGAATTGACTACTGGAGGAGAAACCTGGATTGGAGTCAGAGCTTAGGACGCATGCTGGAAGCCCATCATATGTATTCCCCCAAGAAAACCACAGCATTCCCAGCCGGCTGGGAACTGCAGGTTCATGCTCAAGGTCACAGCGCCAACTCTTTATCTCCTGGTAGAGAGTTTTCAGGAGCGGCTTCAGACTTTCTAGATAGAAGTGGCATAGCAGCTACAACCTATTTGGGGAGTTGGGGTGCAGCTAGAAGAACTGGACGCCATGTTAGTGAAACCAACATCCTGTCCAGAAGGAAAAAGGAATGGTCACCGAGGGCATGGGCCTGCGTCTATAGGTGCAGATATATCACTGGGGAGGCTGAGGCAGGCCTGAAGGCAGAAGCTATCTGAGGACCCAGAGCTTCTCATCTCTGTGTGAACAGGGGTGTCTCTCACACTGCAAGTGTCAGCTTTTCAGTACCACTCAGTATATTCTTAAAATAAAAGTCTTCAAAATCTCAACATCAGAGGCAATGTAGTTGGCTTACAATTGGTAATGCTTCATGAATTTTATGTTTATAAAATCAATCTCAGAAACACATTTGGCGGGTCACACTCTCCCCCCTGGTTACTCATCCGTAAGATGGATGTGTCGCCAAAACAGAGCAGTGTCTCTTGAATCAAGTATTTGCAGAAAAAAAATGCATCCACTGAAATACACAACACATGGTCTGAGTCTATTGTAACCCATCACTAGTGAAATCAAGTACTATTTATTAACAGTTACTATTATTATGAGAAGATTTGTTGAATTCCTCTGATACCCTGGGCATTGATCTAAGCATTTTTACATGCATGTTCTCACTAAATTCGAATAACAACCCTATAAGGAGAGTAGGATGATGTCCATTGTACAGATAACACCCAGCGTGATTTGGTGAAATGTCTGTGGTCACACAGATGGTGAGTAACAGAGCTGGGATTCAAGTCCAGGTTTGCGTGTACCAGGCTCTCCCTCCTGACCACAGTAATGGCCTTTTGCTTTTGCTGAGCACCTAATTTACATAGGAAGCCACGGAGTGGAGTGGTTTAACACAAACTCTGGGATCAGGCTTTGTGCCTGGGTTTCAATTCTGCTTGCTTCATTTCCATGGGCCTGTTTCTTCATCTGCAAAACAGGGACACTCACAGTATCTATTTCATAGCATTAAGAATTAAATGAGATATGGCAGGGACAGGGCTTAGGACTCAGTAACTGTTAGCTTTTTCTTTTATTTCCAGGCATCGTGCCCAGCTTTGCGGGATGAAAAGAAATCTGAACGATGGGGGCTTTGGACGCCAGTCCTCACTGACTCAAAGGAAACACACAACCTTCACTCAGGCCTTTTTCCTCCACAAGATCCTTTTGATTTATTACCAAGAAGCCATCTCCCGACCACAAAGGCAAAATTTCAATAATTCTCACCCAGTTCCTGACTAAAGATGCCCAAAGAGACGTCTAAGCCAACGATTCTCAAAGGGAGAATTGAATTCACAGGCTTTGAGGAAAGGAACTTGATGGTGGGGCTCGTTTGTTAAGTACACATGGCAGAGTCATCCCACATGGACAGCATGCGACGGGCCCCGGGGATTCATGGCTTGTGAGTGGCTGCATGTCTACATAGTTTGGCTTCGCATCAGTTCCTGCCATCTTGGAGTCCAAAGTCTCTCTAGGCAGTCATTTCCTCTAAGAGATGTGACAACACCAAATATAAAAATCAGTTGCCCAAAGAGGATCTTAAGTTAAAGTCATGGTGCCCATTCTTCTGTGAGAGGAGAGAGGTGATGATCAAGATGGAGCTGAAGCCTAACTTTTAACTGCTCAGTCTAAATTGGAAGGGGGCATCAGGTGGATGGATGCCCACTGATCTGTGCTCTGTTGGGGATGTCACAGTCTGAAGCCATATCTGCGTTAAGAGCATCACTCATTGGGCTGCCCAAGTGGCTCAGTTGGTTAAGAGCTCACTCAAGAGTGTGAGCTGAGCTCTGAACAACAGCTGTTCGATGCCCAGCCCGAGCTGAGCTGCCGCTGAGCTGCCAAAAGGTGGCAGGATTGCTCAGCTCAAAAAAAAAAAAAGTATCACTCATTCCCATACCACCAGCCACCTGCACCTTCTTCAGAGCAGGATTGTTTTCTGTCGTGTTTGAAGGAACAAATGATCTAGAATATTGAACTGGAAAAAAAGCTCCAGGCACACATTCTCCTTCCTGGGCTCCCACGGTAGTTATTTATTAAGAGCCTGTGATGGGCCAGAGCCTATGCATTTGTTATGTCACTCATCCTCCCCACAACGCTTAGAGGCGAGCTCTTAACCAACTGAGCCACTCGGGCAGCCCAATGATACCTTCATTTCACAGCTATGAGATTTAGGTTAAAAAAAAATGTTTAGTAGCTGCTCAAGGTCACGTACCTGCTAAGTGACAGATTTGAATCACTGAGCTGCTCACCACAGAGCCCCCTTCTGTCATGCCAGAGACGCTGACTTCCTTGGCTGGGGCTGGTGCCCATGCAGTGCCCGTGTTTCAAGCTCCCCAGATGACTGTACTGGGCTGCCTGGGCTCAGAACCACCATACTACATCAGCCTTCTTCTAAATCAGGATTTTTTATTCCATCTTGCATCACAGATTCTTTGGGGGTTGGGGGTGGGGAGAAGCTATGGGTTGCCTCTACAAAAAAATAAATATGGTTATACACAAAAATTGTATACAATTTCAGGTGATTATGGACGTTTTGAAGCTTTTATATGGACCCCCTCCCCCAACCCCCGGTAAGGATCATGAACTCAAATTAAGGCGGAATCTATAAATCCTCTACTCTAAATACTTGGCCACACATGGGAGTTAGCTGGCCGCCTTTAAATGATTCAGATTTCTGGGCCCCGCCCCAGATTGGCTGATTCAAGATCACTGGATCTGTCATCCTGTTATATGTTCCTGGATGCTTCTTACACCTCCACCCAGAAAATAGCCTTTGGACCGGTTTGGGGGAATCATCACTCTAAAAGATGCCCTTCAATGGGTCTGAATTCATTTCTGTCACTTCTACCTATGTAATGTTAGGTAAGCTACTAACTTTCCAAACCTTCTATTTCCTCTTTTGAAAAATGGGGATATCAATTGTCCTCACCTCATAGGGTTGATGTGGAATTACATAAAATACTCCTTGGAAGGGTTTAGCACAGTGTCTGGCACATAAACATTTGACAAATGTTTGTTTATCACTAATTATATAGTATCATTTTATCATCTAGGTAATTAATCTCTGTAAGTGGTCTCTTGCTGATAGAACTGGGAACAGAATCTAATTTCTAGCAGACTGTCAACAAAAATACATGACAGAAAGGAAAAAAATTCAAAGTTTATTAAACATCAAGAATAACAGACAAAGGTTTGCATTTAACAGCACAAACACCACCAATATCGTGGTATACAATGAAACTGATCTCATGTGAGCTTGTACCTGTTTAACAGAAGCAATCTTTGTGGTGTTGCCCAAAAGATAATGGTAGATTATTGTTATGTTTGTTAAGGTGCTCCAAAATTAAAGATTTTGTCTTGACTTAAATATTCATACACACGCGCGCGCGCACACACACACACACACACACACACACACACCCCTACATATACATTTGGTCCTCTGCGAAAGGTACTGACATCAGTTGCCAAGTCCAATTCATCAAGATCTAGGCTAAGGCTTTTTTCATTATTTAGCTGATGCTGTTAATTGTAGAGAAAACCTGGAGGAGACTTTGGCCCCGCAGTGGGGGTCTAGGAACCCTGAGCAGGAAGCTGGGTGGTGAGAGCAGGGGTCTAGCACACAGAACACCTAATGTCGGGCCACCTGCAGCTTGCTGACCCCAGGTTAAATCCGGGCCTCCACACCCCCCACACAGGCAAGCAGACCAAGCCGGCCTGCCCTGATGGGATCGCTCTGATGAACTCAGATGAAGTTTGAGTTTTCCAAAGAGGAACATTAGGGGATAATTAGATAAACTACTGGAAAAAACAAAGCATAACTTTGCATTTTAAGAATGTCTGTTGTTAAACCCTGGGGCAGTGGGGGAGGGATCCACTTAAAATTCTTCCTGACTCTTCCAAAAATAGACCTGAGACCTTTTAAACAGACATTTAGGATTATTTTGAGTTTCCTCACAAAACTGGTGAGTTGAAAGGAAACTGTGGGCTATCTAGTACAGCTTCCTACCCACCAAGGCCAGATACCCATCTGCTCTCTCCTGGAACGCAGGGGGCCTTCTGGCTTTAAGGGATGGTTTCACAGATGTCTGTCACATTTGCAGAGGAAAGGCCTATCACCATCTTGTCCAATGTGGAGTTTCAATGTTCAAAAGATGGCAACTTTCTCAAGAGAACAAAGCAATCACTTACAGCCCTCCCATTACCTACCTCCCTCCCTCCCTACCTCCTCAAAGTAGCATAAGCACAAGGATATAAGCTGATCAATTTTTGCCTTTCTTTACAAGTCTAGTCAAAAGAAATGATGATGTGACCTTGTCAGGAAGTCCCGGGCCGCTCATTCCAAAATCGTGTCTAAATGATGTTGGCATGATATGATTTGGATTCATTTTTAATGGCCAAGTAATTAATCTCTGAAAAACGCTTCTGTTGAAAAGGTGAAAAATGACAACAGGACTCTTAGAATAGCTGCAGTCTGCATGACTCGTCTGACCCCGGTTGATACAAGTCATTCCAAGTCCGGCCATGGCCTCCCACGCCATTTAGCAGAGCTGCCTTAGTCACTAGTTAACTGGCCTGGACACAGGGCTGCAGGCCCAGGAGTGAGTCCTCATGTGTGTGTGGTGATAAGGACCTACATATAAGGCACCTGTACAGACTCCAAAGTTTTTCAATTTTTTAAGATGAGGTAGGTTCCCAAAACCTCTCCTGGCACACAAAAGAATATGTTTACTGTGATCTTTTTATTTCTTCTGCAGAAAACATTTGTGATGCTCATTTGATATAACAACCTAATTTCAAGAATGACCACGGCTTAAATACAATTTATTTTTTTTTGCTACCATTTTGTACTTCAATGAATTTGGATGGTCCAGGGTACAATCCCTTAAACACTTCTTCACTTAAATACATCATTTGTCTCTGCTATAGTGGCTCCTGCCATTTAACAATTCTGCGGCAATTAGCCTCTTTACTGACAAAAAGGCCAATTCCGCGTCCACTTGAGTCTCTGACTGAATATTGCTTATTCAGCTCTACTCGAAATTGTCAAAGGTTCTGTCTGTTTATGAATTATTTACCTGAACAAAGTATTTCAATCCCAATATTCTTCCCTCTCTCACTGTAACCTATAGCTTGAGACACAATGGATACCCAGTAGGACTATCTTACTAATTGGATCTCCTAAGACTTTAACACTATGGGAGAAGAACTGCTGATGCATTGACAAAGGGACCACAGAGCCATTAAAGAACTGCATACTCGGGAGGCAGGAAACTCGAAAATCCCATGGATGAAAAGGTATTTTTATCTGGCACAAAATGTTTCTTTGCAACAACCGCAGAATCTCTTGACATTACGCAACTTAGTGAAACACAAGAACAATCTTTAAAGTCAAAACACCCATCAAATTCCCCCAATTCCCCAATAAAATCTTTAAAAAAAACAAACACCCATCAAACTATAAACCATACACATAGCACCAGTATTAAGTGTATACTGCCTAAGATGCACGTGTCCACAGAGGAGAACAGAATTGTTTGGGGCGTTTGCAGTGATATTCCATTCTAGGAACTCATAATTTTGAAGGGAACATTTCTGTGGCAGATGCTTTTCCTAAAAAACACGGTATCATCCAATAAATATTTGACTAACATCCATTTTGTGCTTTTGGGTGATGTTAACTGACTTCTTTCTGAGACCTAACAGGAAACAAGAAAGCTCCTTATATATTTTAGAGCGGGATTCATCACAGCAAGCCTCAATACTGTCATAAAATTTTAAAGCAGAAAACATGCTGATGTGTCAGTGATAGGCTGAAAATATTAAAGACTTCAAAACCCCCAAGCACTTCCCTATACAACACTGATGAATATATATCTTTGCTATAGAATTTTAAAACATGGAATAGTTTTCCTTTTCTCTTTGCTATATATAATATATGTCTTCCAAAATACATTGTCAGTATTTATATCCAAAAAATACTGTACAAAAAAGAACTTCCTATAATTAACTCTGTATAAACATTAAACACTTTAATAAGCTCTCCTTTTGGTCTATAGTAAACATTTAAATTGATTGGATTAACCACAGTTTGTGACAACACCATCCCCTTCTGAGATACACCAGTGTCTTTTACATTCATTTTTTTTTCAGAAGTCCACTTTATAAAAGCACATCCATTCAAAAGCAAACAGAGAATAAGGAACATAAGCTCCAGAATCATTAATTTATGAAGCATTCAAAAATGACACCACTAGGAAAACAGGTCTTACAAAACATCAACTCATTAACTTAACTGATTTTTTAAAAACAGCAAGGTGTGATTCACAAAAATATATATATTACAAAAAATGGGGAAAACTGAATCTTAATAGGATAGTTTTGAATATCAAGAGAGATACGGAAAAAGATAACTAGAAAAGTGGGGTGGTGGTGGTGAGGTACGGGAGAGTGGGGAGAACAAAACCAAACATATCAATGTCGAAAGCTGTTCCAAGTTGCATTTTTTTTTGGCTCATACACTGATAAATTAACCCGTCTTTCTTAGACCTAACATTTCCCTCTGCTTCCCTGTCCTGGGGAGGTTCTGAGCATGCTCAAACGCATTACTGTAATTTCTTTTTTTTTTTTTTTTTAAAGAGGGTGAAATTCTTAGGTAGGGAAAATATCCTACGTCCACTAGTAATACTCAGGCAGCATGCTCTAGCGTACAATAGGATTATTGCTTTAGGTACAGACAGTGCAAAAACACACTCTGTGTTCTATAAGAGTACTCTTACTTATCTGGGGTTGGCAGAATTAAAAGGAAACTTAGTAGAATAGCGGCAAGGAAATATGGGATCTAATAAATCTAAACAGCACTTCCAATTTTAAAACGATGACCACCAAAACGGAAAACATGAGGAAGGCAACCTATAACTGAATAGAGCTGCGGGGGTAGTGCGAGGTTATTTTGTGCACCTTATTAGCAATGGTAACTTACAGGTTAAACAGAAACAAGAGCTTGTCGTCTTGAAAACTGAGATCGACTGTTTTACCAGGCCTTTTCTCAGTGAGTCCAAGCAGAGGGGCCTGGAAGAGTAGGTAAGCGCGAACACGAAGCAACGCTGACTGGGCAGGAGTGGGCAAAGAAGGGAGGGACAGGAAAACCCAGGGGCGGGCTTCACAGTCCAGTAAGAACATGGCACCTTTCCTTTTGGAACTGAAAGAGGATGCGAGGGCCTGACAAGGGCAAGTGCCAAGGGCAAGGGCGCGCACCGCACCCCCGACCCCACGCATGGGCACAAGCACAGCTGCGCGCACGGACACACCGACACAGGAGTCCGTCG
The DNA here is from genome assembly GCA_033961575.1 of Aselliscus stoliczkanus. Taxonomy (NCBI): domain Eukaryota; kingdom Metazoa; phylum Chordata; class Mammalia; order Chiroptera; family Hipposideridae; genus Aselliscus; species Aselliscus stoliczkanus. Next base: position 27,914,568 of record CM066739.1, read on the forward strand.
TGTGGATGCTTCTGGTAAAGTGCTGATGTCAGGAAGGTTGGTTCGGGTGCGGTGCTACCAGACGGGAAACAAGCTGTCCATCCGGTGGAGAGCCAGCCCCCCCCAAATGCCGTCCTACAGGGGCCCGTGCCTGGCCTCGTACTTGGCGAGTATGTTCTTGCATTTGCCCAACTCCTTCCGCAAGTCAGCCACCTCCTGGCGGAGGGCCGAGTTCTCCTTCTCCAGGAATGAAGCCCGGATGGCGATCTGATTCTCCTTCAGCCGCCGGGCATCGCGGGAGCGCTTGGCTGCCATGTTGTTCTTTCTGCGCCTTGCCCAGTACTTGTCATCCTGCTCATTAGTTACACAAGGAAAAAGAAACAAGGTATTAGATTTCAGCAGCGCGCAGTGTCGGCCAGGGCGCTGGCAGGCCTCGGGGTTGTGCCGAGGCACCCGCCCAGGTGGCTTAACATGCGTCTCCTTACTTGGCAGTCCCTGCACCTCTGGGGGCAGGGGCCGGGCCTGTGGCTTCCTTCCTGGAGCGGGGACCAGCCTGTCACAGCATGCTCCTAACTCTCTTTGCCCAGAAGAGTTATATGCCCCAGGAGGCGAGATCAGAGGCTGAATGAAAACAAGTGGCTCACCGCACACCCTAAGTTATGTTCCAAAGGTCTCCGCTCTTTTTGCTGAACATTTATTTTTTTATTATTATTTTTTTAAAAAACGTGATTTATTTATTTTTTATTTTGTTTTTTTGAGGGCAGTGTCACTGACCCTCATATGTGGGACCCGAACCGAGGCCACCAGCTTCCCAAACCGGGCCATGGCGTCCCAAGCCAGCGCTTAACCATCGCGCCACTCGGCCGGCCCTGAACATTTATTGTATGAACCTTTTTCTTTTATGAGCACTCATATGCTTTCTGGTAGAAGTGGATACAGTACGGTTGGAAGGCAACTTGGGGGCCGGCCGAGTGGCTCGGTGGTTAAGCGCTGGCTTGGGAAGCCAGCGGCCCCGGTTCGGGTCCCACATGTGAGGGCCAGTGACACTGCCCTCAAAAGAAAAACCAAAAAAAAAAAACAAAAAAAAAAACATGGTGGAAGGCAACTTGGCCTCATCTAACCACTATTGAAATGCACGTACTATGGATCTAACTCCACTTCCAGGATCTCATCCCATAGCAACCTTCACGTGTGCTCACATAGTCACAGGCCCACAATTTTTCCTGCAGCATTGTTTGCAATGGGAAAAAATGAGGTGGGGGGGGACTAATTATCAGTAGGGGATTTACTAACTACATTATGGTGGAGACTACTCTGCAGCTGTTAGAAAAATAATGATCCAGATGAACCAGAAAGATGTTCATGATAGACCATTATGGGGGTGGAAACAATGGCAGTCTGCAGAGAAGTATGTATGGCCTCATCCCACTTTAGTTAAGAAATCATACTATCATGCATTCATGGAAAGAGGCCCAGAAGGATTTACACCAAGTATTAAAAGTGGTGCCTTTAGAAGGGGGATTAGGGGAGAGAAGCTAAGGAAAGAGGTAGGATCTTTCACCTTTCAGTTTATATCCTTCTTAACCATTAGAATATTATATCACAGGCATGTAAATCTTGGTAATTAAAAGAGAAATTTAAAAAAAAAAGTCCATCTGCCACTGATCAGTATACTCATATTGATGCCTAGCATTTAAATAATTTACTATAATTTCCAGTTTAACTGTTCTCTAGGCCTTAATTAGTCTGAGTAATGTTTAACTATGGTCAACAAGAAAGTAATCATTTCTTTCTCCCACCACTGGTCTCCTTTCCTAGGAAGACTAAGAAGTACAAGCCTTCTTCTAGACCTTCCTAACAAATTTATGTGCCACCTGGTGAATTTTTGCCGCCACCACCACCCCTTTTTTATTTCAACAGCTTGCAATGGCAAATCCCTCAATCTTAGCAAGCCTAATACCTGCACTTACATGCCACCCAGAATAAGTGGGTGAGGCCAGTTCTTATCCTCCCCCAGGATTCCAAGGGGCAGCTGGCATTGGAGGAAGTCACATGGGTTGGGGCCAAGGCTGCAAGCCAGGTCCAAGGTCAGTGGTTTGCCCCTATCCCTGCCCATTACCCTCAGCAGACATCTGCCCTGCACAAAGAAAGTGTGGACAGTGAACGTGTGCGGGCACCTTCTGTTTGCCGTCCACAAGCTGGGGCTGCTATCTTCTTTATAAAGCACTTTCGGCTTTCTATACATTTCATCATAATATGTAACGAAGTGAAAAAAGTGATCTTCATAATAGCCGGTACCAGAATTATTTTTAGAGGGGAGTAAGCCTGGGGCAAGTGTGCAATGATTGTTGGTAGGGTTTGTTGTTTGCGCTTCCAGAAGGGAGCAGGGGAGCTGTAGGATGGGAAGCTAGGTTAGGCCGGCTGGATGAGAGGCGCTGGGAGGAGCTGCAGCAGTGAAAGGCTTTACAGGGGTGAGTGGGCCCAAAGGCACATTACCCACATTGGAGGCAGCCTCCAGTTCTGATGAGAGTTGTTTATGTTGCCCCAATTCCACCCCCTTGGTAGTGTCAGTAAATCTACCACACTTGTCAGTGTTTCTGGGAGTGTGGTTTCCAAGATCATTCGAAAGAGGGGCTGACTTCGGATGCATCAGCACCTGCACCCAGGGGAACAGTTCACCTGGAAGGCGAAGGAGTGCATGAGGACAAGCCCCTGGTTACTTGCAGAAGCTGTGTGTGTGGATGGGGTGGACCATCATAGGACATGGACTTGGTGGTTTGTGACCAGGTCTTAAGGACCAGGTTGTTACCAGCTGGACTCAGGGTAACAACCAACTTCTCTGACTCTTAGAGCTTTTCTCACTTGTCAGGTATTTTCATTTCCCAGCCTCACCTGTCCACAAAGGCAGAGGAGTTAGGAAAAGTGTGGAATGGAGACGGAAGGTCTCAGGTGGGAGAGGAGCTGGGAACAGGAATGGAGCAAAAGACGCAGAAGGCAGGAAGGATGGAAGGACCGTCCTGGCCTAGAAAACCCAGCATGCATCCTTTGGTATTGCTGAATGGTTGGGGGGAGGGGAAAGCAGGATACTGAGAGGGGCTGACAAATTTGGCACTGCATCCCCTGTCCCCTTCTCCTCTACCTCCCAGGGGCAGATGCCACCTGGCTGCCCAGTTACCCTCATCCAGCAAGGATCCCCTCAGTCCAGTCCCATCATCTTCCCAGGGGTCTCTAATTTGATGCCTCCTCCCCCCAGCAGCCCTCTCCTGACAGGTCAACATCCCTTCCTCTCACCAGACTAGAAGTTCCCCGATGATAGGAGCGACATCAGAACTGGCTCACCTTGGAAACCCCTGCAGCCCCGGATACAGGGCTTGCCATGCACTAGCATTTGACAAATATTTGTCAAGTGAATGACTGGAAATGCAAAAGTATCAAGACATCAAAGTAATTAAACTGATTCTTAGCTAGGAATCCCAGTGTGCCACCCCTTAATCATGCTACGGGGTACAAGTTAACTGGAATGGAAGGCTCAAGGGAGGACGTTCAGGCAGCTGTGGGGAAGCCCATTGGTAGGTGGGGGCCATTTCATTCGATTGCTTTGCTCATCTCATACTGGGGCCATAAACAGCTCTCCCACCCACCCCAGCTCAGTCCTCTCTGCAGGAAGGAGAAATACTCTACAGTTCTGCTTTTTGCTTCACCCAAGTTCATGGTGTGTGGCCTGAGGCTTCAGACACAACTGAAGAAATCCAAGGACACGTGGCAGGAGAAAGTTGCTGCCTGTTCCCCACCTGCCATGTGAGACGATCAGGCCTGGCCACGATAGTAGGAATACACATGATTCCAGCACAGACGGATTTCCCCTGGCCACTTTATTACCAAGGCTACCTGAGTTATTCAAAAAGCTTGCTCTTTGTTTTGAACTTGTAATTTGGAGACCCTGTGAAGGTCTGGCTGGAAATTATATCTACTACTCAACAGCATCCTTACAAGGTATCCTCCGTTCGAAAGGAAATCCATGCTGCATAGACTTCCGGGTTTAGTATACGAGACAAGCTCTAAAAAACACACAGAATTGGATGGCAAAGAACGCAAGTAAGGAAAACTGTTCAAAGATACCTCATTGCCCGGGATTTAATCCCATGGTGCCTCCTTCACACCCCATCTTAGGCTAGCCATCAATTCCCTGACTAGTTTAGATTTTCTGGTGTTTCACTATGCACTTTCCTCTTTTGATTCTCAGGGTGACAGCTACTGGTTTGTCACCCAAGAACCCCTGTGGTAGCCCTCTGTCAGGGCCAACATGGTGCAGAGACCTTTGTGGAAGCTAATGGGGGAGACCAGGTGAGGCCTTATTCTACTTAGCAGTGCTCACCTTATTTCACCTTTCTGCTTCTGCATGTCTTCAACTGCAAAATGATAACTTGGTCTAATGAACCTCTGAGGTCCCTTTCAGCTCTGACATTTGACAATTCTGCATCACTCAAGACAATCACAGGTATGTAGATGACAGCAGTGATTTATATCTGCCAGGTACCTTTTCCTGCAATGCTCTTTCTAGGTATGAAAAGCAGAGGTAACAATTTCCCAGCCTAGGAGTGACTTTCCATCAGAACCATATTTAGGTTTGAGAAATACAGGTCAGACATTTAGAAAGGGCTAATTATGCCTGGTCCCAGTGCCTTGAATGTATATAATCCTGTCTCTATTATCCACATGATTGGAAAGAAGCATAAGCACAGAAAATTCTAAGCAATAGCTAATCACAAGTGGTGCTAATTTGGTATTAGTGGAAATGGCATCATTTTGGAAAGAATTTCCTTTCTAAGGTATTAAATGTATCAGAATAATTTTAAGTTGTATCTGACTTCCTAAGGTAAATCTGTTTTCCTTTATAAATGATGTGGCCCTTCAACACAGCAGGAAAAAAAAAGGAACCTGGAACTAACCTTTTGTTGAGATAGTCAAGTGAGCATCGCTTGAGACACAGAGTGAACACTATACATACATAAATAGTGTCAGGGAACCCACCAGCACCCTTCGCCAAATCCCACTCTGGTCATTCAAGGTGGGCAATGTCTCCAGCTGTTATTCCCTGAGGCCTTCAGGGAAATGGCAGCAATTCATTATCAATCAATCCCCAAAGGGAAGATAATGTGGGACACCAGGGGGTGGAGATGCCCTTCCCAAGTCATTTTCTTTCTCTTTCACTTTGAAAGATGGGTTTGATTTTAGTAGACTTGCGTGGGTTTCCTTGCAGATAGTAGGCTGTTTGCTTCCTTCATGGGCTGCAAATCATTCTAACATTTTATTGCTCCTCCTTATTTCTGCGCATTATCATGATATGAAAGGCATGTTTCAGAAGACACCCCCAGAACAAGCAACTTGCCTAGCATCACATGGCAAGAGAGAGGATCAGAAACCATGGGTCCCCTGTTCACAAGCATGTATGATCTTCCTGGGGTCACCCCTTTAATCTGCCTCTCGATCCTCCCCCTCTCTGTTTGCCCAAAGCCTGATTACCAGCTCCAACTTACCTTCAGGTCATCAGGGATGAAGACTTTGCGAGCTTTCTTAATCATGGGCTGTGGCTTCAGTTCTTCCTCAGAGAACTTGCGTTTGCGAGGGTCGAACATTTCCTGACCAGGGATGCTGGAGAGGGCAAGGTCTGCCGGGTCTGGGTCATAACCCACCGGGACCTGGATGGTGTCAGGATCAATGGGACTTGGCGTATTGCGGTTGGCTGGCAGCAGCTGACCTGGAACAACACAGGGGTTTTAATTCACAAACACCCTAGGGAGGCCCAGTGGACACTACTTGGTGACGTTCCAGGCGGAGTGGCAAGGGTCTTCAAGGTGACTTATCTCTGACCCTAATGTGCTTTATCTTATTCATCCGCACCATGACCCTGAGAACACAGCAGGCTTTACTCGTGTCAGATCAGGCACAACATGGACCCACATACATGTGCTCACAAACTAAATTTACAAATTCCTGCATTCATCCTTTTGTACAATGTATTCATGGAGCACCATCTATGTGCCAGGCACTCGGCAAGGTGCAATGGATAGAAATACATGATTTTTACCTTTAAGGTGTTTTCCAGGTGGGTCAGGGGATTGGACCAATAACTAGCCACTGAGGAGATAGTGAAGGAAACCTGCTTCTAGAGTGTGGGGGACAGTACGTAACACAGTGGAGGTCAGGGGACATTTCGTAGAGAGGACACTTGGAGTGGCTGCATCTTGAGACAAACACTAATTAGCCAAAAAGGGTAAGGTGGGCACAAATGCAAGGGGGTTGCAGTTTTGAGGAACTACAAGTAGTCTTGGGCGGCTGTAACGCTGAATCAGAGCACAATATGGGGAGGGAGAGGTGTATGTGTAAGAAGTGTGGTCAGAACGCGGGGGGATGGTGGTGGTGGGGGCGGGATATTATAACAGACTGTGAGTGTCTGTGAAAGATTCTGAGCATGGAAATGCTAAGCAGAGCTGAGATTTGGAAAAAGGACCCAGGCAGTGTGAGGAATGGACCGAAGGGGTCAAGACTGGACGTGGGGGGTCAGCTCCCAGGCTGTTGTGATGACCCACTGTGTGCATGAAGATCAACAGTGGGGACAGTGAGGAGGAGTGAGGTTCAAGAAATATTTAACAAATGAGAAGGGGCATAATGGAGACAATCCAACTGCCACTTGAGGATTTTACAGGCGAAACCACTGAAATGCACAAACGTCCATAGAACCATAGGATTACTGCGTTTTGTTATATGTCTCACAGGTAAACGTGAGCTTAATAACAGACCACGATGTTTATGGGGAGAGCACTGAATCTTCACCTCTGGTTTCATCTGAATGTTACAATCGCTCTTTTCACACCCAGAGACAACATGAGCGGCTGTGGCTCAGCTCTGTTTGGCCCATCTCCTCCTTTTCCTTGCTGCCAGGAGCTGGACAATGTGTGTGTGCATCCTGTAGGTTTCATTAAACCCTACCCCAGGCTGAAGCATGGAGCCACTGCCTCCCATCTTAGCTCAACTGTGAAACGAGGCTCGTCCATTTTCTGGGAAGGCCTGGTCGGGAGCTTGAAAGATGAATGTTCTGGGTGACCTTTCAGGTCCCCTCTCTGCTTTGAGCTCTCTTTGTCTCTTGCTTGCCAAAGAGGAAGAGATGGGCCCCTGAGGCATTGGCAGAGGACAGACATTTCTCATTAGCCAAGCTGCAGCTCGGCTCCAGCTTCCAGACACTGCTGAGTTCTGTATTGGAGGGTGTCAAGCCAGATTTGATCTTGTGCCTCCTGATATGGCCTCGGAAAATGAACCATATCCAATAAAATCCAATGGGGATTTTATTTTTCCTTTAGAAACTCTCTTTGAATTTACTAACAAAGCTACCCAATGACCCATTGCTACAACCACCGCTCTCCACCCCACACATGCACTCACACAGGCATATGTACCCTTCTCCTACCCACTGGAAGTACCCTCAGTATTTCCCAAATCTCATGGCTCTAAGTGACTTCAAGTTCCTCCTTAGTACTTCAGTATTCTGTTTATTGTGCTATATTAAGATGTTCTCCTGAATTGCTTTATAAATGTTAAGCTTTACACAACACACAACACACACTCATTCCTCTATCAGACATAATGATTTTTCATATTTTATCTACTTTATCCCTACCTGACTCCTCACCATGGTGCCTGCTTCAGAATTCAGCTTCTATAAAAAGTATCCCTCATTAATGGTGGCCCTTTGGACACTGGGCTCTGACATTCATTCATGGACATTCTAACACTTCATATTGAGGCAGAACCTTCCTCGGCATTGCTTCTCTCCAGCCCTTTCTTCCAGTGGAAGTAGGTCAGCCCTACCTGCAGAGTGGAGAACACCTAGTTGGACCTCAGGTGAGGTCAATGGCTTCCCCTGTGCCAAACAGCAAATGGCAAAGGACCTGAGAAACACAGCCAGGTTCCCCTTCTTCCCAAAGCTACCCTCATGTCATCGTGTTTACTTACATTTTCTACTAAATTAACTCTGCTGGGCTCATTTTTCCCCCTTCATTCCCAAATGTCAAGTGTCACTGGGTAATGGGGAGGAAGATCATTACTATTTTGTCCTACCTTTTGTGGATTTGCAAAATTTTAATGTAAGAATTTTCTATATAGAATGCATCATTACATGCCTTAAAAAAAATGACTAAAGATGCTCATTGCAAAATTTTAACAAATGCAGAAATGTGTCAAGAAGTGATCCTCTCCCCTGCTGCTAATCCATCTCCCTGCTCTTCCCTGACTGACCCTTAATGGCTGTGTGAACCTTTCAAACCTTGGTTTTCACACATATATAATTTAACTTCCCATATACCTTGAATAACTTTTTCAACATCCCATATACAATTTCCCATGTTAGTTAAAATAGAACTACTTTGTTCTTTTTAAAGAGCAGTATTTACCTAATCATTCTCCAATGGATGGATTTTTAGGTATGTGAGTATTTTTGTAGAAGAGATTCCTAAAAGTAGAACTGTTCATGCAAAATGCATGTACATTTTATATTTCTAAATGTACTGCTAAACTGTCATATCTATTTACACTTGTCCCAGCATTAATGAGAATGCATTTTCTCACCATTAATTTTTAAAATGCTGCCAATCTGATATACACAAATAGTACTACTGTTTTAATTAGCATTTCCCTTGTTATTAATGAGACTATACATCTCACATGTTTATTGGGTATTTATTTTTTCTGTGTAATTTTTTCTGTGTACCACCTTCTTCATATCTTTTGTCCCCTTTCTAAAACAGATTTTGTTGCTTATTCATTTGTAACAACTTTTAGAGACTGTGGATATAATCCTTTCATCTGTTTTATCTACAGAAAATATTTTCTCCACATTGTTGTTTGTTTTTTAACTTATAAAATTTTGCACTACTGGTGACATCTTACTTTGTAATGCAGTGACATCTTGAAATCTTCTCATTATGGCTTCTAACTTTCATACCTTCTCTACCTCCAAATTATATTACATACAGACATATGTATACATACATGTATACATACATATGCATGTGTGTATATATGTATATTATTCTATACTTTTCTCTAACACAACCAAAATTGATTTACCTTTTTAGAATTTTGAGTCACCTAGAATTTATTTTTGTGTGCAGTATAAGCAAGGAGCTTTACTTAATGCTTTCCAAATGTCTGAATATAATCATATCAGTAAGGTTTGATATTTGTTCTTTTTAGGAAATTTTCTTTGGTATTGTTATACTCTTCTAGATGAATTTCAGAATACATTTATTAAGTTATATTTACAATTATTATTGGGGGCTGGCCGAGTGGCTCAGTTGGTTAAGAATGCGAGCTCTGAGCAACAGAGTCGCGGGTTTGATTCTCGCATGGAATAGTGGGCTGCGTCAACCCCGCAAATAAGATTGAACACAGCACCTTGAGCTGAGCGGCTGCGAGCTGTCGACGGGCGGCAGGATGGCGACTGGACTTGGAGCCGAGCTAGCTGCGCCCTCCACAGCTGAGACTGAAAGATAAGAACTTGTCTATTCCCATTCCCCAATTCCCCAACACTGGTCCCCTTCCCCAATTTCCCAATAAAATCTTTAAAAATTAATTAATTAATTAAAAATAAATAAATAAATAATAAAATCATTATTTTATTTTTGAATGAAGATTGCATGAAAGCCATAGGTTAATTTGGGGATAACTGATATCTTAAAAATATTGAATATACCCATAATATACTCTCCATTTTTTTTCTTTTTCTTATATCTAGCAGTTAAGTCTTACAGTTTTCTTCATTGTAACTTTTCACATTTTTTTGATAAATTTATCTCTTAAATGTTTTATAATAGTTGTCCCTAGTGTAAATTTACTCTGTTATATTTTCTAATTGGTTATATTACTGGCATATAGGAAGCTACTGGTTTTACCAACACCTTCTTCTTCTTTTTTTTTTTTTTTGAATTGGCCAACAGCCATGGTCATTGGTTACACATTGCTTTCATGCTACAATGGCATAGTTGACTCTTTTAGGGAGGGCACAGCTCACAGTGGCCCATGCAGGGATCAAACCAGCAACCTTGATGTTATCAGCACCACGCACTAACCAACTGAGCTAACCAGTCATCCCGGAAGCCACTGGTTTTAAAATGCTGAGTTTTTATAATGACCTTACTCTCTTATTAGTTTTAACAGGTCTACCATTTCTAACTTCTCTTAGTCTTCTAGGTAAATAATCTTATCATCTGCCTCTAGGGACAGCTATTGTTTCCTTTCAGTGTTTATAATTCCTACTTTTTAAAAAACCTTCCTGCATTAGCTAGGCTCTGCAAGATCTTGAGGATAAAAGGGGTGAGACTAGAGACCCTGGCTTGTCCCAGCCTTTAATGGATAAAGCTTTTAAAACTTCATACCCTTAAGTATGAAGGTTTGTCCTAGAATCCTAGTAGATACAGTTTGGCAAACTAAGGCAGTTTCAACCCTCCGAGCCCTACTGTACTGAGTTCTTTTATTTTTTTAATCAGAAACGAAGTGTCAAATTTCCTCAAATGCCTTTTTTAGAGACTGTTGAGATAGTCGTGTGGTTTTCTCCTATATTCCTTAAGTCTGGGCTTGGTATTTCTCCAAGGCTTTCTTTCAAAGATCCGGGTTGGACAAGATCAACCCCATGATGCAGACTCTAAAGTTTGTTGGTCCCTAAAAAGCATCTTGATGAAAGTCACTTCCAGGAGGGCCAAGGAGGATTTCTGGAGGAAAGGGTGGAACAAAGGATTTAAATCTGGAAAGAGATTAGAAGTTACCTTCAAAAGGTGGCCTCCACTTTTGTCACATTTTAGACAAAATTAACTTCCAGTATATATTGTATAATTGAAGATAGGATATTTCTTATTCTTACATATGTAACAAGAATGCAGCATCCCATGTTCAATTAGCTGATTAGCTAGACATCATCAATGAATGAGAACAGCAGCAATCTGTGTGCTGTGTCCTCATCTCCTCTCAAGTGCATGGCTAATTTAATTTATGGCTGCATCAAAGTAATAAAGTTGTATTTACTATTTAACCCTCATGACTAATTGGCGCACCTCCAACCTTTCTGATATGCTCCTCACTTAGGCAGTTAAATAAACAAAGCATTAGATTTGCAGCAGTCATATCAGCACACATACCATTAGCTACCTGGTGAACATTATTTTCTATAAAGGAAGACTGAGGAAAGCGGGAGTGAATTGGTTTTGGCCAAACGGTGCTCTATGAGAACTGATCGGCGAAATTCCTTCTGATTCAAAATTTGGTCCCAGATCTTCCTTTCCTCCCCATAACCAGTTTGCTGGTCATGACCTCCCGGACCCCAGAGGGTCCTAATTTGAGTTTGAAATGCACCATTTACCTTCTTTGCACCTACTGCTTTTAGAAGAAAATCTGTCTTCCGGGCTCACAGACAACTTCACTACAAAACACCCCTGCTTCTAAGAATCCCTTACGTTACAGGGAGCAAATTAACTTGGAAGACAGTAGGTACATTATAAGGTCAATAAAGAGTGCCCACAATGTGTACAGAGATTAAATAAAAATTTACAAGTACATCCTAAAGATATACATGGGCTTTCTGGATTCTGAGGCTGATTAGCTAACTCTTCCAATGGCAGGGACCCATTATCCTTTCCAACAAACCCTCTGCAAAGGCAGCATGTCTTTTTTTTTTTATTTTGAGGGCAGTGTCACTGGCCCTCATATGTGGGACCCGAACCGGGGCCGCTGGCGTCCCAAGCCAGCGCTTAACCACCGCGCTACCCGGCTGGCCCAAAGGCAGCAGCATGTCTTAATGGCCAATGTTGTCACTAAACATCCTGTTCCAAGCGGCTTTGCAGCTCCAGACAGGGTCTGTTTGTCCACCCCTTGAATCTGGGTGGGCCTGTGACTTGCATTGACATGTGGTAGATATGAGTGTCTGTGCTGAGGATGGGTGCACAGGGACTTTGCATGTTCCTGCTTCTTCTCCTTAGCACTTCTGTTGTCATCATCAACATGATCAGCCTGTCCTACCGATGGGATGCAGCGCACGTGGACCGGCCAGTCTGGGTCAGCCTACATCACCTGCTCTCTAGACGTGTGTGCCCAGCCAAGATCAGCAGAGCCACCTGACAGACCCACAACAATTTCAGGTGAGTAAACAATAAACCCTTATTCATGCATTTGTGATTGTTTGATAAACGTTATCATCATGGCAATAGATGACTGATCTACAAGCTGAGCTACTGTGTTTAAGAAGAGGCTCATACAATAACTAACATTACTACAAGGTTTTTAAATATACAAGGTACTGGTTAAGTTGTGAAGTGAGTCAGGCTTGGGTTTGAAGTCTGATTCTGCCACCTGTATTTTATAAACTTTGTGCGTTTGTGAATAAAGGACAGGAAAGAAATACAACCCATTTCTTAATAAGGTTTGTTTTAAGGAACAGGGACTATTGGTGATTTTTTTTTTCCCCTTTATTTTATCTACCTCTTTGAGTTTCAGTTTCTTCATCTGCAAATGGAGAATACAATGTCTGCCTCACAGAGTTGCATAACAAAGGAATGAGATAATGTATATAAAAATAAAGTGCTTAGCATAACATACAGTACTCGGAAAGTACTCAATAAATGATCTATATATAAACACAAACACAAAATATAGATACTATGATCGCAGACACTTAAAAAAACTCAACGAACAGACAATGCTTCTTTATCCAAGCCAGCACAGTCCTTCCCCTGACCTACTGCCATGTCTCCTAACTGCTCTCCCTTCTTCCATTTGTGTCCCTGCAATGTACTCTTCCCACAGGCACCAGAAGGGATTCTAAAACTGCAAGCCCATGCAGGACACTCCCCCATGTTAAAACCCTTGAAAGGTTGACCGTTGCCACATATGATAATTTTCAAGGCTCCTCCTATTCAATACGCCCAGCCGCACTGACCTTTTAGCTCCTCACACCCCCAAGCATGACCCCACCCAGGCCTCCGTACTTTTTAGTCCCTCTACCTAAAACATTCTTCCCCTGCTCTCTGCCTGCCTGGTCCTTTTGCATCACCTAGACACCAGCTCCAATGCCATCTCCTGTAATCTACTCTGACCTTCCTCTACCCCAACTCCCTGCCTATCAAACCACCCTGTTGCATTTCTTTAACAATATTTATTTCCACCCAAAATTATCGTTTGTACTTGTTTGATGGTTGTTGTCCACCTCCTTCCACTCACACGTTAAGCTCCATGGGATGGGGACCTTGTCTGATTTGCTGTGGCGTCCCCAGCTTGAATGGAAGGAACACTCAGTACAAACTATTGAGTAATCGGAAATAAACACTCCTAGATCCTCACAAGGACTGTTTTGGGGAATAGGGACTATTTTTCCTTTTTATTTATTATATTTTGCAAATTGTATATAACGAGTATCTTTTACTTTCAAAATCAGAAGAAAACACATTATTTAAAAACAAAAAAAAAAACAAATGGACATTGCTTCACTTTGCACATGATACTCTCAAGGGACTGGTTAAATACTGCTGAGAGAAGACACAGAAAGGAAGAAGAGGAGAAGTAGACCAGAGAGAGAGAAAAAAATGGGGTGGAGGAAGAAAAGGAAGTGAAAAAGGAATTAAGAAACTAAAGAAGGCTTGAGATTCAAGATGGCAGATGAGGGAAATGCCGTGCCCACTGCATTCCAGGATCACACCAAAATTACAAATAAATGATAGCATAATCAACCTCAAGATTCATCTGAACACTAGCCGAACAGAACCACTATAACTAAGGGTATAAGAAGAGCCACATCAAGGCTGGTAGGAGGGGCAGAGATACAAAACGGGCCGACCCCAAACCCACAGAGAGAGGTTGAATGCCGGGAGGGACACCTTGGTGGCAGAGGTCTCCCCTGAAGATGGAGGGGCCCCCAGACCCACGCTGGACTTCCCAGTCCAGGGGTACTGTTTGGGAAAAGGAGTTCCCACGGCATCTGACAGTGAGGACTCTGCCTGCTCTTCCTGGTGGGGTGGAAGGCAGTTGGAAACCCAGACACCCTCTTGTAGAACCAACACACAGACTCACTTGCTGGTGGGCACTCACCTGGTCTCTGGTGGAAGGAGTGGCAGCTCAGGAGGCCCATGGACATGCGGGGAAAGACTGAGCTGCGTGCCTTTGGTGCAGGAACTGGAGGTATCGGAGCCATTGTTGTCCTTGTGTGAAACCTGCACATGTGTGGCTTATAGCGGGGTGCCATCTTATCAGGGTTAAGCCCTCACCCAAAGGGCCAAGTCTGGGATGCGTAAGTCTGGTGGAATCTGCACACGCACACTGCCTCGGTGAAGCCCTGGGTCCTCGCCCTCTGCACAGGTGGTGCCACGGCATCCAGGAAACTTGACTGCTGGGCTACTGGCCCGCCCCACAGGCTATGGATTAAAGTGGGCGGAGGGCCTGTGGTGGCCCAGGAAACATTTGCTGGAGGGCCTTAACTCAAGACCTGTGCCCCAGCAGAGAGGGGCGGTGGTGTGGCAGGCCTGAGGCAGGTGTGGTGCCTGGCTGTAGTGTTCCCGGGCATTTCTGTGGGGCAGTCCTGGGTCTAACACCAGTGTAGGAGCTGAGTCTGCGCTGAATTTGTAGAAATCACTGACCTCACCCCTTAGCTCACTGGAACCCCGTCCCTCCCACCTACAGCTGCATAACCAGGGGCACTCTGGGTGCCTGGCCAGCTGGCCCTGCCCCCACAAGCTGTGGAGGAGGTTTTTTATAGCATTGGACATTCTGCAATGGCCTGGGAAGATTTTGGTGGTGGATAGTGACCCAAAAACTGCACCGCAACTACTCGGGGGCAGCTCTTGGGAATTTGTGAGCCTGAGGTGGTGGTGGGCTGCAGTGTTCTTGGGGCACTGGGCAAAGTGGTCACACAGGCTGGGTAGTGACATAAAAACTGAACCTGCATTAATATTGCAAAAACCACCGGTCACGTCTCATGACTCCCTTGAACTCAACCCTGCCAAGCTAGTGCTGCATTGTACTAGTGTTGATTCAACACTGGGTCAGCCAGCCTGGCAGGGGCACCTCAGGAGGCTCTTTCAATGGCTGGGCCTTATGAGCAGCTGGTGGATGGCAATAGGCCTAGGGGGCCCTGGGCCTTTTGCCAAGCTGCCTCCGGCCTACTATTGGTGTCAGCCAACTCAGTTCACTGCAAGGCCACCCCCACATGCTTCTGCATCCAGCGCAGGTAGCAGCCAACCACATATAGCTTTGTGGCTTTTACCAGATAACTGCAGGCCAGTAACAGGCAACGCTGAAACTGCCCTGTACGGGAGCCCTGCCGAAGATACACCAGAAACAACATGCCCAAAGGCCAGCTTCAGACCACATCAGAGCACTATCTGGTTAGCTCCTGAAGCAGCACATCCAAATGGGGGGTCAACAGGCACAAGAGCCCACAGGGACAAAGTCTTCTCTGAGGGGTCAGCCCCACACACAGCAGCTCCTACACTGTAGGAGTAGCAAATCCACACAGTTAGTCAGCCTGGGAGTCAATCTCACCCACTGATGCACCAAAAGCAATCAAGGTTCAACTACAACAGAACATACACAATACACTAGGGATATTCTTGGAACACGCGCACAGGAGATTAGTGAAACTATGCCATTGTATCAGACAGAATACCTACTACATAAGGCCAAGATTCCACCAAAAAAACTATTAGAACTTATAAATGAATTTAGTAAAGTAGCAGGACAAAATTTATATTCAGAAATTGGTTGCAAATTTATACACCAATAAAACTATCAGAAAGAGAAATTCAGAAAACAGTCCTATTTACAATTGTATAGCAAACAAAAAAACCCAGAATACTTAATAATAAATTTAACCAAGGAAGTAAAATACCTGTATTCAGAAAATTGTAAGACATTGAAGAGAGAAATTAAAGAAGATACAAATAAATGGAAATATGTTCACAGATAGGAAGAATTAATATAGTTAAAACGTCCATACTACCCAAAGTAATACATAGATTCAACACAATCCCTATCAAAATACCAATGGCATTTTACACAGAACTAGAACAAATAATCCCAAAATTTATATGGAACCATAAAAGACTCCAAATAGCCACGGCAATCCTGAGAAGTAAGAACAAAGTAGGAGATATCACGCTACCTGATATCAAATTATACTACAAGGCTATAGTAATCAAAACAGCATGGTACTGGCATAAAAACAGACATAGATTAATGGAATAGAATGAAGAGCCAAGGAATGAATTCATGCCTACATGGTCATTTAATCTATGCCAAAGGAAGCAAGGGTTTACACTGAGGAAAAGCCAGCCTATTTAATAAATAGTGCTGAGAAAACTGGACAGTACCATGTGAAAAAATAAACTGGACCACTTCTTATGTCATATATAAGAATAAATTCAAAATGGATTAAAGACTTACATGTAAGACCCAAAACCATAAAACTCCTAGAAGAAAATATAGGAAGTAAACTCACAGACATTACTTAGTAATATTTTTATCCCCTGGGGCAAGGGAAACAAAAGAAAAAATAAACAAATAGGACTACATCAAACTAAAAAGTTTTTTCACAGCCAAGGAAACCATTAACAAAACAAAAAGACATCCTACTGAATGGGAGAAGATATTTGCCAATGATACATCTGATAAGGGGTTAATATCCAAAATTTATAAAATACTCGTTCAACTCAACACCAAAAAAGCAAACAACCCAATTAAAAAATGGGCAGAGGATATGAAGAGGCATTTCTCTAGAAAGGATATACAGATAGCCAACAGGCATATGAAAAAATGTTCAATCTCACTAATCATCAGAGAAACACAAATAAAAACCACAATGAGATACCATCTCACTCCGGTCAGAATGGCTATCATCAATAAATCAACAAACAACAAGTGCTGGTGAGGGTGTGGAGAAAAGGGAACCCTGGTGCAGTTGGTGGGACTGCAAATTGGTGCAGCCATTACAGAAATCAGTATGGAGGTTCCTCAAAAAACTGGAAATGGAACTACCATATGACCCAGCAAATCCACTCTTGGGTATCTACCCAGAAGAATCCAAGATGCTAATTTGAAAAAAATATATGCACCCCTATGTTTATTGCAGCGCTATTTATGATAGCCAAGACTTGGAAACAACTGAAATACCCATCGGTAGATGACTGGATTAAGAAACTGTGGTACATTTACACAATGGTGTATTACGCAGCTATAAAGAAGAATGAAATCGTACCATTTGCAATGATATGGATGGACCTAGAGACTATTATGTTAAGTGAAATAAGTCAGTCGGAGAAAGACAAATACCATATGATCTCACTTATATGTGGAATCTGAAGAACTGAATGAACGTGCAAAGTAAACAGAAACAGTCTCATAGATATAGAGGAAAAACAGGGTTGCTAGTTGGGAGTGGGGTGGAGATAAGGGAGAAGGGGAAAGGATTAGACAGCATAAATAGGTAACTACAATATTGCCACAGGGATATGAAAGACAGTTCGGGGAATATAATTAATAATGTTGTAAATATTTTGGGGGGGTGTCAGATGGTCACATGTCATGTTAGGGAGACCACTTCATGGATGGAGTAGAGGCATTATCACTGCACTGTATACCTTTAGCTGATGTTGTATGTCAACTATAATTGACTATATGTATAGTCAAAGGATGTGGAGTATAGTGTGGAATGGAGTCAAGGGAATTATAATAGATATGTATGATACTGGGGGGGAGTGGGGTGGCGAATTGGGGGAGGGGGTTGTCACTTTGAAGGGTAAAAAGTATAACTATACTTTTTATATACTTAAGTATAAGGTGCACTGTGTTGTACACCTGAAACTAATTTTTTTAAAAATGTGTTTATTTCACAATAAAAGAATTAAAATAAATTAAATAAATCAAAGTGCATGATTACAGACATTTGAAAAAAAAATTGTGGTACATTTATACAACGGAGTATTACTCTGCTATAAAAAAAAGATGAAAATCTTACCATTTACAACAACATGGATGGACCTAAAGAATATTATGCTAAGTGAAATAAGTCAGTCAGAGAAAGACAAATACCATATGATCTCACTTACATGTGGAATCTAAAGAACTGAATAAATGAGCAATGTAAACAGAAATAGACATAGAGATAGAGGAAAAACTGATGGTTCCTAGATTGGAAGGGGGTTGGGGGATGAGGGAGAAGGGGAAGGGATTAGAAAGTGCAAATTGGTAGTTACAAAATAGTCACAGGGATGTGACATACAGTGTGGGGAATATAGTTAATAATGTTGTATAGATTATGTAGGGTGCCAGGTGAGTACTGGACTTATCGGGCGATCACATCATAGACTGTGTAGATGCCTGATTACTGTGCTGTTGTAGACGCTGATGTAGAATAATACTGAACGCCAACTATAATTAAATATACATATAGCCACAGGATATAAAGTACACCATAGGGAATATAGTCAGTGGTACTACGGCTCTATATGATGTCAGAGGGGTCATAGACTTGGGGGGGTTATATCTTTGTGAGGGGTGCAAATGTCTAATCATTATGTTGTTATGTATGCCTGAAACTAATTAGAAAAAAAAAAGATGCTCCAAAAAAAAAAAGAAAAAGAAACTAAAGAAGGACTGCCAGGAATCCTCTCCCTCCTACAGAGGCAGAGTGTCAGGCTAGAAGCTCTTTAAAGATGCCTTGGTGAATGAGATGTGGTGTTGACAGCAGCCCTGGCCCTAGATCAGCACTTGCATTGTCCGAGGCAGACGTGCCCTTGGCACTGGCCGCCATTCAGGAGGACTGACGTCATGGAGGGGAGGGAGGGCAAATAAGGGAGAGAGGAAAGGAAATGGGGGTGACTAACTGCCCGTAACTTCCTGGGGGCTCTTGTCTATAACAGGAGGCTAGTTCAGCCTCTTTGGGGGACATTCTGCTGCCAGCAGCACGTTGGTCTAGAGAGGGGGAACCTGCAGGGGCCTCCCTTTTCTTTCTCTCCCCACCCCACCTTTGAGGGGAAAGTGAAGTGGAATAGAAAGACCAGGGGCTGTGGATCAAGCGGACTTGAGACTGAACTCCACCCGGCTTTCCTCTCAGCTTTCTAGCTGTGTGACTTTATGTTGGTGGTTTCACCTCTCTGACCTCCTCCACTTCCTCATCCATAAAACGTGGGACACAGCATCCCCTTTGTAAGTGGGGCTGATTCCCGTGGAATGGGGTACATTAAGCTCCTAGTGCAGGTCCTGACGAGGGGCTCTTACTCGGGCAGCACCAAGTCCACTGCTTTCCACTGGAGCATCTGTAAGACCAAGAACTTGGGTCTTGGAGTCAGACGAACTGTGAGTCACTGCTTCATCTACTCGCTGGGCAACCTGGGGCAAATTATCTGTCATTTCCCAGCTTGTCTTAAACTGTTTGTATTCCTTTATGTCCACATCTGGAAAATGGAGATAGTGATAATTCGACCTTCACACCGTTATGGTGAGGACTAAATGAGGTCACACATCGGAAGGGCCTAGTGGCTGGCAAGGGCTCCACGCAGTCACCCATCCATATCAACTAACAGTGACTACGTAGTGGGCTGGGGAGTCCCACTCAATCCCCCTCTCAGGAAAAGGTAAAAGACAGACCCCCTCCCTCGTGTTTACACGTAATGAATTGAGCTGGCTTTATGCTTTCCCCGTGTTTCTGTTGACAGCCTGTTACTGTGTGGAGAGAGTGGTTGAAAGAGAGCTGCTTAGATCAAAGTGATCTTTACGGTGGGCCTTTCATTATATTTGTTCTGCTATCATGGACAGCACTCACTGGGGACCTTGTCTGAATCTGGTGCAATGGGGGAGGCGAGGGGGAAAGGGGGAGGGGGAGGAGGAGGAAAGGAGAGAGGGAGAGAGAGAGAGAGATTTGTTTTGGCCTTCAAGTTAGCATATCAGCCTTCTAAGACTTGGAACACTTCAAAAGTCTCAGGGTCATGACAGATTCCCAGCTGCTGGGGTCAGGAGGATATTTTCTAATTTAATCTCTGGCTAAGCCTTTTCCTCCTTCTCGTCTTCTTTCTCTTTTTTCCCTTCCACATTCCCTTTCTTCCTGCCTTCATTTCTTCTTCCATTCTTGTCCTTCTTTAGTTTCTTAATTCCTCTTCCCCTCTCTTCCTTTTTTTCCTCTGCCCCATTTTTCTCTCTCTGGTCACCTCCTTCTCCTTGTCTTCCGCCTCTTCTTCCTTTCTACGTCTTCTCTCTGCAGTGTTTAGCACAGCCCCTGAGAGCACAATGTGCAAAGTGAAGCACAGTCCTTTTTGTAAATAATGTTTTTTTGTGGTTTTTTTTTTTTTGTATGGTCTGTTATGTGGGTATGAAGTTGGCTGCAAGGGACATTTTATGGGGGAGGCATGTTTCCTACCTATACCCTTAAATGATCAATATGCCAATCAATGTTGGGTCTGGTCTGGGTAACAAAAGGCAGTTGGGACACTGTTCTGAGGCCCGGCTCTGGCCCTTGCCCTTGGCTTTGACCTGTCCTGGGAGACGGCACAGCTCATCTGAAAGTGTACGCAGATGAGGGCTCATCATGGCTCTGCTCCTAAATAGCTCTGTGGCCCGGAGCCTGCTACTCCACCACTCCATCTTGTCCCCTCATTTGTCAAGTGGGGGACATAATGCTCACCTCACGGGGCTGGACGGGTGGGCAGTAGGTGGGGGGGCGCACCGATGGGTGTGGGGTTCGCACTTCCCTCTTGCATGCTCCCCCAGCTCCCACTTTCCTCTAGCTGCAGCCCAGGAAAACCTGTGTGACCCCGTGTCCAGGACAAGCCCTTTGCCTTGGGACTGTACACCAGTACCCAAAATGGCTCAGACTTGACTCGGCAGCTCCTGACTTGGCAGGAGCTGGGGCTGGATGAACAAGGCCTCTCATTCCTACGGTGTTGATCATCATGCTTCTTGCCAACCATGTCAGCAAGAAACCTACCTCCTTGAACTGAGTGAGCAGAGACCAGAGGAGCTCAGAGGCACAGGCTGTTAGAGACACATGCGGGGAGCACAGAAGTTCTTGCAGGTGGGCAGGGCACGTGTGGCCCCCTGGCCTGCTCGCCATGGCCCCTGACACACAGCACCCTCGCCCGCTCTCCCTGTGCCGAGAGCCTCTCCCCAGGGCTGTCACAGCGCCTCTGGGGGCAGAGAAGTAACAGACTGGCGAGGAAGGCGGTCACAGTGCCCAAGGCCATGGCCTGCATGAGGCGTATCTCAGATCGTGCAACACTGGCCCCCAGAGCTGGGCAGAGAAGGTCATGAATGGGAGAGAAGGGGCCTGCCCTTCACACACACACACAAGTCACTGCTCCCACTCCATCCCGGTTATGGAATGACAGTGGGAGAGGAGCAGGCCTCCTGATTTCTGCTGTACACGGCGACTACATGGTGGGGTGAATGCATGGTGGGGGGAAATGGAAGGTGAAGTCCCAGCCAACTGCGGACTGGCTCAAGGTCTTCAAATGGCATCGTGCTTCCCTGTCCTTTTGAGCTAATGAGGTTTTTTGTTTGTTTGTTTGTTTGTTTGTTTGAGGGCAGTGTCACTGGCCCTCATATGGGGGACCGAACCGGGGCCGCTGGCTTCCCAAGCCAGCACTTAACCACCGCGCCCCTCGGCCGGCCTTCCCTGTCCTTTTGAAAGAGTGGAGGCCTAATCCCTCCTAGGCTGCCACGGTGATGGTGGGTGTAATAACGGAAGGCCACTTCAAGCCTCCCTGATACTCCACACACTGGACGACAAGCACCGAGAGACATTTGGAGACGAAAAGTGGAGACTGAAGTCCAGTGTGCGTTCATCTCAGCCCTTCCTCAGAGCCCCCTGTGTGTGTGAAGCAGTGACGGGGCTTCTGCTTTCATGGCACCTGGACCTAGGCTGGCTAAGCACTGCATACCTACAGCCTCACTCTGCCCTCTGACAGTCCTGAGACGGCGCTAGGGCCACGGGGCGCATTTTACCTATGGAGAAATCCAGCCATTTACTCGGGTACCCCTAGGATGGGGCTTCCTTCCTATCAAGCAGACAGACAAGCGCACCCATACCTGGAGTCTATTTTCAGAGGCTCTTTCCATTTTTAATGACAATGTGCGCCACTTGCATCAGCACTACACAGGCCCCTGGGGTCTCTTTAACGGTCTTGCGTTGGTGAAAATGTGCAGGCCTAGTCATTTGAAAGCTGCAGTTTTCCAAGTGCTGCTATGGCGAGTTATTAAACTGACGATTCTCCTTTGGGCGATGTTAATTTTTCTGTTTGGATTTAGAGGAGACAGCAAAGCAGGAGACTAGAGAAGTGACATGCTCCCAACGTCCACGGTGAACCCAGGACCCCAGTGCAAACAAACAGCCCAGGCCCTCCCCGAACAACACCCTTCCTCCTCTCCCCAACCCCCCAAACCCAGCCAAACAAACATAGGAAGAAACACAGGATTGTTTGAGAGCCGGGGCTTCCGGATGCACTTGAATAGGATTCAGGTGTGTTGGTGATTCTGCGGCTTCTCAAAGAGCGCCACAAAAATGCTGTCCTGTGAGTGTCTCCAACTTGCGCACCCCTAAGTAAACATGCTTCTCCAAAGCCGACTTGCCCTGGCTCGTGGCCAGCGCCCTGTCATCCTCTCACACTGTTCACAGAGAGTCGGTCCTCGCCGGCTCTGGACGCTGCTGCAGGTCATCGCCTCCAGTCTTGCTGTCACGTCTACGCTGATGTGTCTAAGCCAAGCTCATTCTCCAGCCTCCCATGACCCTCAGCCTCTCCTCCAGGTCTCCCCAGGCCTGGGAACTATTTCTCCATTCTGTCAGGCTTGAAACGTTAACTACACAACCTCTCATTTAGGAAGGAGACATGAGCCACAAATTAGAATCCAAAGACTATGGAAACTCGGGGGAGATATCCTGGATTCACCACTTAAATAATGGGATGAAGGCCTGGGGTGATAGCAAAGGCTCATTCTAGCTCTACAGATACATTTTTCTGGAAGTTCAATGGAGGTTTTCCTTTGTGGTTCAGATCCCTGCATAGGCCAAGTGCAGGCCATTTCTAAGGACGTGGGCAATCACAGTAGCTTTCCAACTGGTCTCTCTGCTGTCCTGAAATCCTGTTGACCCACACAGCCACCAGGTTACTCTTACTAGAACTTCTCTGCCATGATCAAAGGTAGCCATTGCCTCCTAGTCCAAAATCTTTGGCAGTCCAGAATCTCCACTCTCACGCATATTGCTCCCATCCTGTTTTCTCTGCTCAAGCCAAACTGGTCTTGTTTCCTGGACATTCTTACTTCACATTCTCTCCACCTCTACCATCCATCAAGGTCTAAGGCAAGCCCTCCTCCTCCTGACTGTCCCAGTGTGGGTGACAACTTCTAAGTTCCCTCACATTTACTATCTATATCATACTGCACATAGCATATGCCAGCCTAGACGTTTTATCAGATTAAATGACTCTTACAACTTTTAAGCAATTACTGATTCTTAAAGTAGACCGGAAGTCTTTTCCAGGCAAAGTTCTTGTGAATGCCTTGCATAGAAGATGATTAACAAAGCTTATTAATTAAAACACCTATTTCCTAAAAATAAAATAAAATGTAGACATCTTTGGACCGGCCGAGTGGTGCGGTGGTTAAGCGCTGGCTTAGGAAGCCAGCGGCCCTGGTTTGGGTCCCACATATGAGGGCCAGTGACACTGCCCTCAAAACAAACAAACAAACATCTATTTCCTTAGCATATATGGAATACCTACTATCAACTAGGCTCTAAGAATATATAAAATAAAACCCAACTCCCGGGAGCATACTATCTGGAGGTGGAGACAGGTAAGCAAACATAACTACAGTACAGGTGCTAAGAGCTAAGAGAAAGCTTTGCCCAGAGAACCAAAGGTTGGAGTTCAGAGGTTGATCACTACTCCAGATCCTTGAAGGGTGTTCAGGGTCATCAAGAAATGCTTCTCAGAGGAAGTTGGCATCTTGGTGGATTCTTGAAATTGGCCAGAGAGGTAAAGGGGGAGAGGTAGTAATCAAGGCAGAGGGAACAGAATATGTGAAGGCATGAAGATGTGAGAGAATTCAGGGGCCAGTCAAGGAACTGAAAATAGTTGGCATAGCTGAAACTCAGGGGACAAAGAGGGAGTAATAAGAGTTGAAAGCAGACAAAGAGGGGCCTTAGTATTCAGATCTTATAGTCAAGGGAATGGGAAGCAACTGATAAAATATTACCATGGTAACCAAGCAGAGAATGGATCAGAGATACTGGAAATGGTGAGTGTTTACTCCCCATCACTGGCAGAGGACTGGGAAAAGTTAAGTTATTAAGGAGGTGGGTTCAATATGAGTCTTGGCCAACTTGGTATGGGGGAAAGAGAAGGAGACAGCAAGGTAAACTTTTAGGTTTCTGTCTTGGGCAGCCAGAAAAGACATAGTAAAATTCACTGAAATTGGGAATACAGTGGAGTGAGCACATTTGGAGGAAAAGGCAGTGTCTGAGTGCGGAGCCATCAAGGCTGAGGTACCTCTGGACTCCAGATGAAGAGGCTGGAGCGTGTAGATGTCAGCTTTATACATGCGTCTAGGCTTCTGAAGAGCAAGCCTAACTAGGGATACAGATTTCATAACCTTGAGATTGCCCAGGAGAGAACAGAGAGCAAGAAGAAAACCAGAGAAAAGGCCCTGAGGGGACACTGACGTTTCAGGGAGAAGCAGCACTCCATGGAGGACACTTGGGAGAAACCAGAAAGGTAGGAGGTAAACTAGTTCTTGGACAGGCTGGTGACGTGGGATTGGCCAAAGCAATAGTTCTCCTAATTATCCCGTTAATCCCTCATGGGCAGTCACTATGCCTCCTCAAGGAGCTGTAGTATTACCCCCATTAAACGAGAAACAATACGATGAGACAGATTAAGTTACTTGCTCCGAGTCAAATAGCTGGAAGAGTACACTCGAGTTAGGGCTCGGTCCAAAGCACTAACTTTCTTCCTACACTTCCACCGCCCCCCACGCACGTCCACCAGCAACACTCATGCCAATGGCCAGTGTCCAACAACCTGGAGCCTGCATGTGGTGGAGTCTGGGGTTCTTACATGCTTCTTGGGATGTCAGGTGTGTACTTTCCATTCTCTGTGGGAGAATTCTGTGCAGGGTGTTTGCAAAGGCAGCTTGATATGTTGAGTAACCTAGCCTAATAGAGGTATTTCCCTCTGCTGTCTATTGCGCCAGTACCTAAACATCCGTTTTTTTTTTTCTTTTTTAATTTTTGGTTTGGAGAGTGTATGTTTTGGGGAAACGGGCTATGGCGGTAGGGAGAATAGTAGGGGAAAATGCTTGTAGGGAGACCCTCGGCCGCCTGCAATCAGAGATGTCTGTGCCATCAGATGTGTGGATAACATCAAATAGGGAGGGACAGTCTCTCCTTATTAGTTAA
The DNA here is from genome assembly GCA_033961575.1 of Aselliscus stoliczkanus. Classification (NCBI taxonomy): domain Eukaryota; kingdom Metazoa; phylum Chordata; class Mammalia; order Chiroptera; family Hipposideridae; genus Aselliscus; species Aselliscus stoliczkanus. Next base: position 27,940,021 of record CM066739.1, read on the forward strand.
TAATGATAATTCTGAAAGGTTACTAAATAACTGTTGCCAGGCAATTGGAGCTGCCTGGTGGGTTTTTGCTAAGTCAGGGATATGGATCCCAGGGGAAAAACTCAACTTAATTCCGTGAAGTCAGCTGGTAACTAAACAAAATGGATTTTGTGCCCCCAGCGTTTCATTTGGGGTGAGGTGAGCAATGCTGCAGCCTCGGCAGCCGCTGCCAGGCACTTGAGTTTCGTGTAATTATTCATTTTACGAGGCTAGTTATTGCCCAACTGGCATATACCTCTGTGATGAGGTATCATGGGGGGCATTACGTTACAAAGAAGTGACAGCTCAGTCATCTGTCATTTAGGCAGAGAGAAAGGAAAGACTGTAGAGCAACACATGTACTTTACAGCAATCTATAACCTGAATTAACATTCAGTGGGCACACATCTGATTTTTATAGTCAGATGCAAGCCAAGGCTTGGGAGAAGGCATACACTCAGGTTCTCTCTTATATGGTAAATTCAAGTCCTGTACAGGTGAAACATTGCCAAATAGCCACCGATTTAGACATGGAATAAAAATGGAGAGCTTTCTTAAAGCGACTTCTTATACCACCATGTTGGTGGGGGGAAAAAAGTGGGAGGGGTGCAGGTAAATTTTCACCCATATTTATAAGCCTCCAGTAAGTCACCCTATACTCACTCATACAGTTCCCTAACACATATGAGAATAATATTCTAGATCAGACAATTTCTTAGAAATGTGTCGTTTCAGAAAAATTGAAATTTTCCAGCTTGCACTAAGATTAGCCAAGCTACACCCATCTGGCTCCTGCCTGATGTCATATATGGAGAAATCTGCCTGGGACAAAAATCTGCTTTTGTATTTCACAGGCACCAGGTGAGGCCCGTGTGCTTCCTGGGTAAACAGAAGCCGGATACAGAGTCCCTGTCAAACTCCAGTCCAGGTTCCCAGCTTTGCAGCACGCATTCTCCTTTGGCTTCTCTAGCCAGTGCCACCAGGACGCCGCATGAGAAGGGAAACCCACCACCATCTGCAACCTTGTTGGGGGACCAAGAACATCCCAACACCTCGGAAATCTTTTGCCATCCTAATGTGTTGACAACTCCCTGTCCTAATCAGCTCAGATTTCCTAACACAAAAACTCCTTACTGGAAGGCAGTTCTTACCTAATTGGGGGAATGTGTTGGTTGGTTGGTTGGTTGGTTGGTTGGTTGGTTGGTTGGTATGAGACCAACTGTAAAGCTATGCCAGCCAAATGATAGCTGGGAAGGGGCAGGAGTCAGGTTCCTCAAAAGGGAAAAGAAAGGTGATGTGTTAGATGAAGACAAACGGTCTTCAGGTTGGTAGGGGGTTTGGGAGGATGAAGACATCGCCTGGCTTGCTGATGCCACCGAGACAGGGACACTGTCCTTGGCAGCAGATTGGGGGACAGAGACATACTGAAGAGGATGGCAAGGCATGGCCTCAAAGTAAAGGATGAAACAGCTGAGGGTTGGTGAATTATTTCTAAAACAGGCTGGGAAGGTCGGCTACCAGAATAACTCCTTAAGATGAAGAGTTCTTAAAACAGGTTTTCTGGGGAACAAATGTGTCTGTCTCTCTCTCTCTCTCTCTCTCTCTCTCTCTCTCTCTCTCTCTCTCTCTCTCACTATTGAGCCTAACTAAGCAAGGGAAAGGAGACGCTTTTAATTCCCAAAGCTGGCAAAGCTGTATACCAGCCTGGGGACTTTTCATACTGAAACAAGAGAAAGCAGTATTGACTTTCAATATCCACAAACTCTACCCATTTCTAAGGCAGTCATGAGGCCACACCAAAAGGAATTAAATACTTCTTTCTTAAATGCCTATTGAAAAAAAAGTAGAAATGGATTATGACTCAATAATTACAGAAGAGTGAGACAAGTGCCAAACCGTACCTAGGTGTTACCTCTCTGGCTCTGGTAGCTTTAACCCTGCACTATTTTAATGAATACAGGCTCACTAAGTGTGTATGTCTGTCTAAATAAAGGTCTCCCGTTGCACAGGAACTACAGGGGAAATGGGTGGTTCTCCCAATTCAGCACATGAAGGGAAGTCTGGCTGTTTGCATCTGCAAGGCCATGGCCAAGGCCTCACCACTGAGGAGCATCATCTCCTAATTTTAGCCCTTTCTTTGGTGGGTCATTGTTCTCCACCCGGGTTAAGGACCAGACCCACCTGTGACGCTTTTTAAAGACGCAGATGCTTGGCACCCCTCCCCTGTCAGTTAGAAGCTCTGAAAATGGAGCCTGGGCTCTGAATTTTTGTCTTGGTTTATTTCTCCTTGGGTTTTTGTTTGTTTAATGAAAGAGGAAATAGCCTTCTGACACTCTTCTAGTGCGGGTGTGAATGAGTACAATTCTTTTAGAGTCTAGACACTTGGATCCAGCAAACCCATATCTAGGAATTTAAACTGTGGATGTGCCATACAAATGTATTATATAATGAATGGCATCCAAAGATGAGAAAAAGCTAAAGGTAGCTGTTAATTAAATGATGGCATATTGAAACAATGGGACCCCATGATGCTGGTAGATCCATATGTACAAATATGGAAAGATATCCAAAAGATATTAAGTAAAAAAGGTAAGTTGCGTAATACCATGTGGAGCATATATTCATATATTTCCATATTCCCATACATAGACTAGATGTGCATTGTAAAATAAAAGTCAGAACTACACATTTTTATACATATATGTACAAACGCAAAGAAACTGTCTGGAAGAGTATCCAAGAAACTGTGGATCATTAAATCTGGGCAAGTGATATAGGAATGCAAGCTGCACACTTGTACAGTTCTGATTTTATTTTACAGTGATTGTATTTTACTTTTGTGGTTCGTTTTAGATAACTTTTTTCAACAAAAAGAATCCACTGGTGATTCTCACGTGGGGTCAAGATTGAGAATATGGTCTAGAGAAAACGGCCCCTGTGGATGTAAGTAGCTGGTACACTCAAACTTGTAAGGAGGGCCAGCCAAGTAGCACGTCGCTTAAGAGTTGGCTTGGGATGCCAGCTCTGAGCAACAGGGCCCCAGTTCGGATCCCACATGAGGGTCAGTGATGCTGTGCCCTCTACAACTAAGATGGTGAACAACAGCTCAACCTGGAGCTGGGGGTGCCGTGAATGGCCTGCGACAGTGTGGGCTGCAGCCCCTGTTGCAATGGGCTGCCATGAGCTACTTTGAGTGGCTGGCAGCCAGTGTGAGCTGCCATGAGCCGCCATGAGCGGCCATCCAATGGCCAGCGACCCACTGCCTCAGCCGGGAAGAGCGCAATGATCACAATACCAACCTGGGTCAGTGAAGCAACATCCTCCACAACTAGACTGAAGAACAAAAAGGCAGCAACTTGTCTGTTCTCCTTCCTGGATTCCCCAATGCTGTTCCCCTCCCCCAATTCCCTAATAAAATCTTTAAAAAACAAAACAAAACCAAACATGAAATTTGTAAGGAAACCTACTGGCCACACAGGAGTGGGGAGTCACATCATGTCACACCTGTGAGCTGCCAGAAGGTGGCATCCCAGAGGAAATCACCCAGCTCTTCAGCCCAAACTTGTCACAAATAATTCTTCATTGACCCGTCGTCTTTTTGCTACTGGAAGGACTATTTTATTTATGCCCAAAGCATTCTTTGCTGCTGATTCCATAAAGGAATTACATATGTTAAAACCACATGCATTTTTTGTTTTCATAGAAACCCATGGGTCACTCAATATATTCAGATACAACACTGGGGTGATGTTTTTCTCAAAGGTGCTGGCAATGCTTGCTCAGACCTCGCCCCACCTCTGCACTGGGTCCCTGTTGTCTTCACTCAGGTTTACTCATCTCCTTATCTTGTTCCAGAGTCAACGCCACAAAGGCAGGGGGCTATCAGCCATGCGGGGCATTGTGTCGGTCTGAATCTGTCCATACCTTTGGCCCAGAGCAGGCAGTGTGAGGCACAGGACAGCCCAGGACGAGTGCCATGCGTTTTCCTGCCCTCCCACTAACACTGATTTTCTGGATGTGGGCGTGTTGCCACAGCAACTGTCAAATCAAATCAACTATGCTGCCTCTAACTTCCCAACATCTTCTTTCAACGTACCACGTTCCAGACACATGCCTTAGCTGCCCTGGAATTGTTGAGCCCCACGTCCCACTGTGCAGCGGCTTCCTCTACTCAGGGTAGGAGGGAGTTAGCCACTTTGTGGAATAACCACCATATACATTCTTTGTAGTCTCTCTTTTTTCGTTATTTTGTCATTCTATTTCCATGTCCCTTAACACTATAATCTGAGTTATTTCTTGTGCACATTTAATAGAAATTAACTCCTAATCAGTCAAAAAAAACCTCAACGAGTCATTAAAAGGTATTCTTCCTATTGATAGAATTGTTGCTCATTCATCAAGATGCAATTAACAGATCCTCTCTGATCTTCCCTCTATACCTCACTTGGAGCTGACCATCCTTGCCTTCCTGGTTCTACCCTGTACATACCGTTCACATCCATTTGCAATTATTTATCTATCTCATTGCAATTTGTAAGCTTCTCAAGTTCAAGGGATGACCTCTTCCTTATCTCTGAATTCCCAACACCTAGTTCAGTGCCTGGTAGAGAGTTGGCTTTCAGGTTATGGCTGGTAAGAAATGGGAAAAATGTGTTCCCAAACAAATGTCTGCTTGTTGTGGGTCTCCATTAATTTTTTTTTTAATTAGATTCCGGTGTACAACACAATGCAATAGTTATACTTTTTACCCCTCAAAGTGACAACCCCCTGCACCCAATTCGCCACCCCACTCCTCCCCCTATATCATACATATCTATTACAATTCCTTTGATTCCCTTCCACAGTATAATCCACATCCCGTGACTATATATATATATATATATATATATATATATATATATATTCAATTACAGTTGGCATTCGATATTATACAACATCAGTTTCAGGTATACAGTGCAGTGATTAAGCCTCTACTCCATCCATGAAGTGGTCTCCCTAACAAGACATGTGACCATCTGACACCCCACAAAATATTTACAATATTATTATATTCCCTGAACTGTCTTTCATACCCATGTGGCAATATTGTAGTTACCTATTTATGCTGTCTAATCCCTTCCCCTTCTCCCTCATCCCCACCCCCCTCCCAACTAGCAACCCTCAGTTTTTCCTCTATATCTCTGAGACTGTTTCTGTTTACTTTGCTCATTCATTCAACTCTTCAGATTCCATATATAAGTGAGTATTAATTTCTATTATGTTATTAAACAACAAGAATAATGACGTGATGGCTGTGTATCAGCCTTGAAAGATCCAAGTCACACATATACAGATCCTTTTTATTTTTTTTTTTTTTTTATTTTTTTTTTTTTTTAAAGATTTTATTGGGGAATTGGGGGAGGGGAGCAGCGTTGGGGAATCAGGGAAGGGGAACAGACAAGTTGCCGTCTTCTTGTTCTTCAGTTTAGTTGCGGAGGATGTTGCTTCACTGTTGGTATCGTCATTGCGCTCTTCCCGGATGAGGCAGATCGGTCGCTGGCCTCTGGATGTCGCTCATCGCGGCTATTGGCAGCTCACGCTTGGCTGCCGGCCGCTCACGCTGGCTGCCGGCCACTCACTGTAGCCTATGGCAGCCCACTGCAGCAGGGGCTGCAGCCCACACCAATCACCGGGGCTCGCACAGCCCAGCTCCAGGTGGAGCTGTTGTTAGCTGTAGAGGGCAGTGTCACTGGCCCTCATGTGGGATCCGAACCGGGGCCGCTGGCATCCCAAAACCAGCGCTTAACCAATGCGCCACTCGGCCGGCCTATACAGATCCTTTTTAAAGTTGGACCACAGGAAGTCTGTTCCCTGAGTCTTTTATACCATCCTCTTTTTTGTGTGTGCTTGTTTTTCAGATCCAAGAAGTACATCGACAGGGAGGCTTCTCCATCTGGGGAGACGCAATGAAGCCCTGAAGAAGGAAGCCGTAACATTCCTTGAGTCCTCACCAGGCAGCCTGACATCTGGTCCACACTCAGGGAAAAGAGGCCACATCCTCACACGGAGATCTATTTTTTGCATTCCGAACTGCTGATGCTTCACTCATACGACTTGTCTCACACACAGGAAGGGGAAGGGAACTAATATTTACCAAGTGCGGTCTGCATGCCCTGCACTGCTTCACATCCATAGCTCTCAAGAAGGTATTTCTCCCATGTTTTGAATCTGCAAGGAGCTCTCACCAAGCACGTCTCTGAAAAGCACATGGAGGTGAATGCTGACTCGCCCCATTCACCCAACCGATGGCCCAGTGCAGAGCGGATACCCAGCCTACCCCAAAATCACACGTGCTTCTTTAATGGAGCTTCTCAGGATGGCTTGAGGAGGGACATCTGTGCGCGAAAGCCGAGAGTCTCTTGATTATATACGTCTCCCTGGGGCACTGGGGCAAGATGGGCATCCGGGGAAGGAATCCCATTCTCATTCTCTTTGACTTATATGGACTGTGCTGTGGGCTTAGCGCAGTGGTACTAAGCATTCCCAAGACCCCTCTAGACAGTCCCTAAATCTTCCTGGACTGTGGTGTTTTTCATTTCACAGTGTCTCACTTTGAAGATCATGTCAGATTTGAAGATCACGGATTTGAGAGTCACACAAAACCACAGAATTCATTTTTAAATTAAATCCTTCAAGATTTAAAAAAGTAAAGCTTATGGTTTGAAAACCAGCCTCTCTGTTGTTTGAAAATCAGCCTCCCCAGGAACTGGCCGAGCAGACGTTAGGCCACAGGACACAGACGTGCATTTGGATCAGCCTGATTTTAGCCACTCACTTTTGTCTTCATTCCCTCCACATCTAGGTTCCTGGTACATACACATCACTGTGCCGAATCATTGGCTCTGGGGTCCTGAGATCCCAGGTTCTGCCAACTTCCCCAAGGCAGACAGCCATCTAATGAGACGTGGCAGAGGGCAGCAGCTCAGCCCACAGATCCTGGGGCCCAAGCGTGGCAGCACAGTCCAGCCCGGCTGCCTCCTCGCTCTGCTCCCTTCGGCATGTTACCCACTTGCCTGGCCTCATCGGTAAGCGGACAATAACAATGGTACCCCCCTAGTACTAATAATACTAGTACCCAGAGGTTGTTTTGAGTTTTAATGAGACAGTCCATGACAACGACTTAGCCTAGAGCCCAGGCTGTGGGAAGCACTAAAGAAGGGTTTGCTATTATTGTGCTGTTTCTTTTCTACCCATCCCATTTGATGGAATCTCTGTATTCAGGAGGAAAGTTGGTTCACACTGTTGACTGCCTGATTCTCAGGATTTTACCCGTCAGGACAGAAAACACACAGGGGTAATCGGCCATTGCTCAGTCCACTGCCACACAGAACGGTGGCTGCACTGGCACCTCCTCTTCCCTGCAGTCCTTGGGGTGAGCCAGTGTCACAGCACACTGCCGAGGTCTTCCGGCGGCACCGCGCCCTTCTTTTAATGTCAGCTTTGTGCATGTGTCTGTTTTTCTCTGGCATCGAGGAGACGTTGCTCTGGCGCTGCTGCTGTAGGGTTAAGGACTGCTCCTTTTACATTCCAAGGAAAACATCCAGCAAGTCGGTGCCAAAGAGCCGCCTGCCCGCCTTCTGACAAAGTACAACCGAAGGGAATCCGACACTCTAATGAATGAGGCTGGCCTTGTTTTCTAACTAGACCCAAAACAAGCTGATTTATTAATACAATGGACGCGAGATGCTAGGAGGAATTAAGACCTGAGAAAACACACTTGGGAGGATTTCAGTTCAGCCTTATGAGTTAACTCATTTCTCGCTTTTAAAAGTACCCCCAACTTGATCTATCTTAGGTGGATGTATAGGTAAATGTATATAAGAATATATATGGTAAACATGTCAAATTATTGATTGTGCATGACAGGAAGAAGGGTGCTTCCTAAGTACTATTTTTATTTTTTATACTTTAAATCTCCAATTAACTTTTCAAATGCCTCAGTTGTTTGACTCTATTTCTGCACTGTTCTATCAGAGACCTTTGCTCTCTCACCCTGGGAGGAGGGATGTTCTTGTCCCCAAAAGAATACTTAATTAAGACACAGGAAGCTGAACAGCAGCAGCACGTGTGCGGAGGTCAAGCACCTCGGGGTGTTGCCCGAAAGCTCCCAGTATGCTCCCTGGCGGGTACAGTGCGGGGAGGGGGCTTAGCAGGCATGCCACCCACGGGGTACTCGGGACATCACAAACCCAGGAAGCAGCCTGTTCAGCTCTTGTCCTGCTGCCGTGGGGGCAGCGACCAGAAGGGCAGCTTCCGCCGGCAGTGCGCGCCTCCGTGGTGGGCTGCCATGGCTCACGGGCTGGGCCACGCAAGCTCTTCTCTTCCCCAGCAGGGCCGTGTCGGTGTTGGCACCTTGACCACTTGCCTGTGGCCTAAAGTGCCATTGCATAAACCAATCAGATCCTACGCTCAGGGAAGCCACACTCTAACGTGCCACACAGACTAGCATCCCACCTGCCTCTTTCACCAGAGAAGGAAAAGTTGGTGTTTCTTAAAAATCTATAATCCCTCTGCATTTCTCTGGTCTCCCCACCCAGCATGCAACTTCTCTACTCTCTCAATTCAAGTCCTGCTTAGGAATCTGTTAGCTGCATTTTAAGAATTCTTACGGGTGATCCTGGAACATGCAGACTGGAGCTACTGACAATTGTCTCTGTCCTTGAGGCATGGAAAATTGGGTGTGTGTGTGTGTCAATATCCACCTTTATTTCTAAGCAACCAAATCTTGTCTGAAAACACTCTTCCTCCTTGACTGTTAAATAACAAATCAGAAAATGGAAAAATATTCACAGAGAAGAGCAGCTCCCTGAGGCCGCAGAGGAGCCCTGGGCCTGTCCCTAGGTTGGCGGGGGTGTGTCCGCACTTGGCCTCCTCTAAGGCCCCCCTGCCCCGAAGGACCTCAGCCCATCATCACGACCCTTCGCAGTGACTTGCCAGGTTGAACAAAGTTCTGCCAGCACCACTGAAGATATCAAAGTGGGCACCAGTACTCTTTTAAAACCATGAAAGTTGTGTCTTTGTTATTTCATTCATTCAACAAACGTGTACTGAGTACCAGCACTCTGGCGTGAAGCACGGGCGTGGTGCTGGATACTAAAACCTAGACTCTGCCTCTGAGAAATGTCCAAGTCAAGTGCAGAGAGTCAACAGGCACCTACCGTGAGGACACAGAGGTGCTCTGGGAGTCGGGAAGATGGGTCTCCCTTGCTGCCATCTGTTTGATACAAGATGAAAAAACCTGGCAGGAGTCAAGTACTCCCGTTGGCATGAGGATAGGCCAAACCCAGGTCCAACCACTTAACCTGCTGTTTTCAGAGTGGGTCAGATAACAGTCAATTCAGAGTGACAACTGTCCTGTCATTACATGCATTCAGAAAAGCACTGTGTGGGGCTGGCCGAGTGGCGCGGTGGTTAAGTGCTGGCTTGGGAAGCCAGCGGCCCCGGTTCGGGTCCCACATATGAGGGCCAGTGACACTGCCCTCAAAAAAAAAAGAAAAGAAAAGAAAAGAAAAGAAATGCACTGCGTATTGCTTCAGTTAATTATAAAATGAAATTACATTCTCTGAACTCTTCCCCAAGTGAGGGCAGGGGACACAGGCCTCAAAGTGTTGCCTTGCTGGGTGGCAAATGGCCACCAGCCAGGGCTTACACATTTACCATGGCTAAGACGCCAAGCAGAGAATCCACAGTGGACAGCTGACACCTGACGCTGACAATGATCTGCCAGAGCTTCTGTCCATCAAAAAAGAAAATGTGATGGGAAATTATTGCTCTCGCTTATAAGGGGGAGGGAAAGAAAGCTTCAAATAAATTTCTGAACTTCAGCCCTTTCTCAATACTTTGGAAAGGCCTCTTGGAAACAGCAGGGCAACTTTCATCCATCCAATAACCTTATGTAACCTCACCTGGAATGACTAATGTGATTGCAACAATATTACTCCAAGTAGCACTCCTTCCAGCCCCCCATGGAGCTTCTGTCTCTACCAGCCATGTAAGAACTTGGCATTATTTTTAAAGTTAATTATCAGCAGGTTTTTGAGGCAGGTGGAATGGGTTTCTGTCACCTCCCTTCTGCAGAGTAAGCAAAAACTTCAGCAGGTGACCTGCAGGAGACTGTATCCTGGCCCCTCAGGCTCTGGGCAGGCTCTACAATGTGTGTGTGTTGAGGGACAGGACTTCCCATCGGCGGCATGTCTTAAGAAGCAGCAGCCTGGCTTGTGCACCTTGCTGGAAATGTTTCTTTAAATCTTGATGAGTTGCTGATTGGCTGGATGGCACTGACAGCAAAAGCAACTTTCCAAAGCAGTAAATACTGGAATCAGGCTAAGGCTTGGCACTTGGAAAATCCCTCTGGAATTTATGCATTGGTGTGATGGGGAAGGAAGAGTTTATTTTCAATCGTTTGTTACAAGAAGGGTCTATTTCATTGAGAAAAGAGAAGTCAGTGTTAGTCCAATAAATCTTTGTTTTCTAACCGTCCTGACCTTTCCTAAGGAGGGTTTAAAATTCCAAAAATCAACTTTACTTCCAAACCCAAGTCAGGGCTTTGGGCATCCGCCTATAAGAACAGAGTATGAGGGGATACCGAAAGAAATAAATCATACCCCCTTTTCTCCCAATTCCTCTTTTTGAAATTAAATGCTTGTTTTACTGGAGGTAAAATGATCAGCTTGGTCCCTGAGAAAAGTGAGGAGCTGGGAGGAGAGGTGGAGAAGGGAGGGTACTACGAAATTGTAAAAGAAATAAAAATAGACCAGTAAGGGAAAACTGAATGGAAGAGGTCCATTTGTTTGTTTTAACAGTGTTTGCCATTCCAGGAGGCTTGCTGAAGTTCCTTCCTTCAATGGTTGGCCTTGGACCAACATTTGAAAAGTCTTAGATCTTTGGAAAGAAAGATTTGGACAACAAAGTTGTTTTATCTGGGAGGGGAACTAGTTTACTCAAGGGTTCCAGGACTTTGGTTTTGATGTTATTACCTTGGCCTAAGATTCTCTTGTCCCAGGCGGTCCTGGCTATGTTTACTGATTTAGCAAGGGAAACTGGGGAACCTGGGAGGCAGGAGGCTTCTCTCCAGAGGAGGCTGCCACATTTTGCTGGATCACCTTATCACCTGGGCACCTTGAAGATGACAAGGATGGGAAAGAGTCACACATTTTTTTTAAAGGTCCTATCTCTCGACACTCATAAGAGAGAAACAACACTTCTCTAACTTACTCCCCAAATAGACACCGCCGTGGATGTTCTGCCAAGGAGTGATGCGAAAGTGTGTTCCAAAGTGTAATGTAAGCTTGGCCCCGTGCCCAGCTCTCGGCTGTATTTTGCACAGAGAGCTGCAGGCTGGCGTACTGAAGGAGCACATTTCTCTCCACGTGACTGCGAGAGCCAGGCAGCCCAAGCAGATTTCTTTGTGGTAATAAAATGTGATCTCTAGACTGTACACACCAGCAGCCCTGGGAAAATGTGAGCCAGGGAGAAGGACCCAAGGAAACCCATGGCTCTGGCTGAAAAGGGGCCTCATTTGCCTGCCACCTCAGTTGTACGGAGGCGAGGCAGGCCAGGCCTGACAAATGCAAAATGAGAACAGAATGGGAGATGAAAAGACATGTCAAGGGCTTGGGTGAATGCTGCCTAAGACATAAAAATAATCCGTGGACTCTCATCAAACGTGATCCTGTGCGAATGTCCAATCTTGGTAGGCCGTAGACCAGAGTCCTTCACATACGCTTTCTCCTCAAGATTCGCAGTCAGCCTGGGATCCAAGGTACCTTCTCCACAAAACTGAGAACACTCCAAATAAAGCAGGGGTCTGACTCCTGGGTTAAACTGCGTGTGTTCTGGTCTGGTGTACGGGGTGGCATGCACACTTATTTTTACTGCCTCACCCAACAGGGGCCTGGCAAATGCAGTCAACTTTCTATGAACCCATGCAGCCATGGGGAAGGACTCGGAAACAACCAAAACAATAACCATGAGAAGGCCTGGACCACGAGAAGCTTGCTTTTGCAGGCAACTCCTGCCATTCTGGCACTGTGGCCTTGGCCTCCTGTGACCTCAGGAGGGATCCACTGCTCAGTGTCTCAAGCCTGTCAATCTACATTTTTGGTGGTGGTAGCGGTGCTGTGTGGGGTGCGTGGGTGCGGTGATTCTACAAGCTAAGGAAGAAAGAGGATTAGCCACTCCTGCTCATTGGGCCTCCTTTCAACATATTAGATCACCAATTTCTTGGACTTTCAAATTCACTGTGCTGTCCACCCAACATGATCTTCTGAATTTGGAGTGTGTTGGGACTGAAAGGTGGCAGGGACATAATACCAGGACCCCAGGGAACTTCCAGGCCTCTCCGGGATTATTCTGGGGATTGTAGGACTTGGTGGGCCAATGCCCTCTGGTTGAAGGGAGTGGAAGGTCCTAGGAGACAGTGTTCCTTGGTTCCTGTCCAGCAGCCCAGCCCCCACACTTCCTGGCCATGGGCAGGCGATCAGCCATAACCAGCTAATTATGGAGCAGCTGATGAGCACTTCCCCGGCCCAGGTGAAACCTCACCTTGGTTAATCTGCAAACCGGTTAATCGGCCTCGGGATAATTGAAAGTTAATCTTATGCAGAGCTCAAGTGCAGTCATTGGAAACACTGGGAAACCACAGTAGCAGAGGCAGTCAGGTCCATTCTCGGTGAACTTGAGTAGATTCTCCACAGACAATGTTTAACCCCCAAGCCCACATCACCCCACTGCCTCACATACTCCTGGGCTCAGCCCTTGTCATACAGTGACCTTGATGCCAGGGAGCACACAGCAAGTGCTCAATAAAATGCAACTATTCTTATTCCACTGGTGCAGTTCATAGATTTCAAGTTAGGAGACAGATCTCTGGGAAGCATATTGGGGGAGCTGTGAAAACCACTACACTCCCCCTCAAGTGTTCTTCACTGAAAGAAAAACCTAAAGAGCTCAAACAGCACTAGAAAAGCAGATCAACACCACAAAAACATAAAGCACATTCCAAAGGTGAAGAAAAATAAACTTCAGAATGGTTTATTAGCATGGATAACTGCAGGTCACCTCCAACGTTAAGTAGGCTGGTAAATTCTCTAGTGCCACCTTAAAGAAGGTGGCAGCACTTCCGTTTTAAATATCAAGAACCACAGGGTGTGGAGTGCTGGGGGCCCAGCCTCATGGTCCTTGCAAGGGCCCGGTTTCCAGGGACTCTACAGCCATGACCGCTGGCCACAGGCTGCCTGCCTCTGTGGTTTGTGGCTGGCGCCGAGAGGACCCAAGCCTGTTCCCCTCTGGATCCACGGGAATCTAGGAGGACTGCCGGAGTTACAGCTTCTGTCCACCTTGCAGTTCCTGTCTTGCGACCAGGGAGAAGAATCAACAGACTTCCCTTCTTCCATTCTGTTGAGCTAACCAGAATAAGCCTCCCTCAGAGAGCAAAACAGCACATGCCAGGGGCTTAGAAAAATACTTTTTCCAGGACACCGGAAGCAGCACGGGCCTGCGTCCTTGAACTTCTGCCCAGTGGAGGGACAAGGACTAAAGGATCTTCCCAACCTGCTCTTGTCAGGACAGGAAATACCTGGCACAAATATCATCCTACCTAAGCCCAAGGCAGACGTCCTAATTAATCACAGAACTCTTTCCACTGAGCCCCCAAATGAAGCCTCAGTCTTTCAAGATGACATTGCGGGCACTTACAGCCAACTGAAGCCAGCTATCAGAGGAAACCTGCTGCCAATGGAGGTCCTATAGACCTGAATTCAGCCACCCCGATGAGCAGCCCAAAGCAGAGCTGGCCACCGCCCTTCTAGAAAAGTTGCCATCAAAAGACTGAGCGGTGGGCTTTTTTTTTTTCTTTAAAAACATTATTTTGTCTGGCTAAAACCACTGCTAAAAAATATCCAACCCCTGGAGCAATGATTCCAACCAGAGAACTTGCTTTCAGGGTAACTCTGGAATGTTGAACACCAGACAGAAGCCAGTGGTTCCCATTCAGAATGACGGCCATTTTTAAAGAAATAACTAGCTTTACTGCTGTTGCATGTTTTCCTCCCCAAAGGTGTCAAATGTCTTGCTTTGCAGATTTAGTTTATAAACTCTGTTATCCTTCATGAGTGGCAGAACGCCAGAACCTTAGTCCATCTACTTGCTTGAGAGCAGTATCACGGCCCCAAGAGGCTTGATATTTTTTGCACCCAAATTTGCACCGATGTTAGCCTTCCAGTTCATCGCAGTCTTAGAACACACAGTTGCAGAGCTAAAAATAGCACCCATGTTTTACAGACAAGAAAACAGAGGACTTGAGAGGTTCTGTGACCTGTCCTGAGACACACGACCCAATCCTGGCAAACCACTCTAGAGCCTAGAGCTCTCTGTAAATGGCCTACCTTGAAATTGTTTCTCCATGTTTTCCCCAATTGCCATCTAAAACCCAATGGAAATAATGATACTAGCCCAATTTATACTTTGATTTGAATTTTATTTGGCACATTTTCTAACTGGCTACCTTATTTTACATTACGACATACTTAATAAGTCAGAAGGCCATAGATTATTCCCATCTTACAGATGGAGAAGTGAAAACCCAGACAGGCTGATGATGTGCTTCAGATTACACTTCTCATTAATAACATAGCTGGGACTCTATGTGACAGATCTCTGTGTACTGAAGGGAGCATCATGGGGCTTGCAAAGGCACAGCATAGCAACTCAGAAATCTGGAAGTGCGACTCCAAAGATGAAACTCCCAGTACGTTTTAGAAAGAGATCTTTAAATACAAGACTTTCACTCTGAATTAAAACTTACTGAGTGACAAGTCTGACCAGGCCCTGTCCCAGGTCCATTCACTGACTAGCCCACTGAACATTATTTAACTCTCACGGCAATCCTGTGAAATAGGCTGCTTAGTCCAGGCGACAATATGAGAGGCTCAGAGTTTAAGTGACTTGCCCAAGGTATCATGGCTTCTCAGGAGACCTCCAACTCCAAATCCAATTTAGCTGAATAACTCAAGGGTCAGACAGTAATGTGCTGATGCTATTAGCACTGTTTCTCTTACTATCTTCATGAAAGCTTGTTATTGTGGCCTCGAAAGTGATTTCATCCTGATCTCCATGGTTTTTGGCCACTGAGATATGCCCAGATGTAATCAGAATGGAAGGGCTGATGAAGGAGAAACATATTTTGGTGATGTATCCATAACATTCAATCCTCTTGGGGGCAGACTACATTCCAGGATCCAGTATCATTTCTAATATGAGTTGATGTCTGACAGCCTTTTACATTGAATGCTTAATACTATCCCGGCTTTAACACATAATGGATATGGCTATGATTTCATATATGTTTAGCTGATTTAAACGGAGGAGCATTGTACCCAGTCTTTCATAAAACACAGAGATATGTGAATGGATGTAAAAATGCTGAGGAACTTTAGCTGGATTCAAATGTCCCTTTCAAGAAGAAAAAGATCTTGCCTCGTCTGATGCTGATGTACTTTGTTATCCCTAAGTCAGGACTGGGGTACCTTTGAAAGCCGTATTCTGCTCCACCCATTTCTACAGCACACAACATACTATTGGGTTGTCGGAAAAGTCATGATGCATTTTTGCAATGAAAAACAGAAAAAGTACGTCATGACTTTTCCGACAACCCAATATATCAAGACCCATGCCAAGAACTCCACATCTCTAACCTGGCTGAAAAACCAAGTCATATCAGGCTAATCCTAATTCTTAAACAAATCATCTTTTAGTTGTCCCCTTTGTGTACAAACTATTTTCACACGTTTCTTCCAAATAATTTACTTTCGTTTTCTCAACGTCCTCATATTTCCACTCCACTTCAACTGGAGCGTCCATTTTTCCTATCTGGAGACCTCCCTGTTGTGTTTCCATCTTGTAGGGTGAGTTAAGAAGCAAGTGTTTGAGAGATTCACATTAGGGGTTCAGGGGCAGAAGGCCAGGAAGTTGGCTACTGTTGGAGCCCCACAGTCCTGCTCTCCCCACTCAGCAGCCCATCACCAACGAGGACACCTGCCAGTTCGCCACTTCCTGAAAAGGTGTCAGCAGGAGAAAAAAGGAGAAACCCCCATCACAAATCTGATAGCATGTCGGAAAGGCTCGAGAGTGCTAAAGGAAACATATGTAAGTTCCATTTCACCCTTTACCCACTCAGGGTCTTTCAGGCACAGAGTCAGAGGATGGTGGGGCGAGGGCTGGAGATGAAAGACACAGCCCTGCCCCGTGGAGCATCTGTCTCTTAGTGGAGCCATCCAAGAGGGCAGGCCATTGCACAAATGGGGTTTCGAGGTGGAGTGTATCTCTTCATAGACGTCAACACACAGGATGCTCAGCACCCTGCCTCATCATTACCCTCTCTTCCCTACAATGATTTGAAAGTGGGGTGCACTCCTGGACTACCATTGCTATAGCACAAGATGTGCTATTTAAGGGTCCATCCGATGGTGATGAAAGCAGAGGAAGAGAATAGTGATCGCAGAATACAAACAAAAGTGATGAAAGTGACTGTTCATATACTGAGCGCTGTTCTATGTGCTTTACATGTATCGTTCCATTGACTCCTCCAGGAATCCTGTGGAGGTGTTATCATCCCCGCATACAGAGGAGAAAACAAAGACAGAAGAATGACAGCCGGTAAATGGCAAAGCTGAGATCTAAGCTGAGGCCAGGGGTTTAACCACCACATGATGCTGCCCGTCCATGAGAAGGGAAGAATGAGAACAGGTTGCTCCAAAAGGTGACTATTTCATTAGTAAAATTCCAGAGAGAACTGCCATCTTTGGGGATTGGTCTATGACAGCCTCTGTGATGGTAGGTAAATCAACAAAAAAGCTTTTTTTGATTCTATATAATGATGTCAACATTGAAGTTTAAAACTATGTAAATTTAATGGGGTAGGGCATGTGGGAGATGGGGCAGACAGAGAGAAACTGCAACAATTTGGTGAAAATACTAACCCGACCTACTGAAATGTCAAATGACAGAAATTCTCTCGCTAGTCAGTAGTATACACTGTGATCGAGACCATCCATTTATATATTCCCAGTGGAAGCCTTTAAAGCCTATTCTGTACTCAGGTAAGTTAAATATGCTCCCTCACATTGTTTGCATAATTAATGTGTTTGGTAACATCTTTCTTCATAAAGAAGACAAAGGTGTTAATTTTAGTTGAATCGGCCGGCCGAGTGGCTCACTTGGTTAAGAGCTCGCTCAAGAGTGCGAGCTGAGCTCTGAGCACAGCAGTTCGATGCCCAGCCCGAGCTGAGCTGCTGCTGAGCTGCCAACAGGTGGCAGGATGGCTCAGCTAAAAAAATAAATAAATAAAATAATTTCAGTTAAATCAATTCAAGATCAAATGATCACCAAATCTGAATCACTGCAATGTCAGTTCTAGGTAAAGTTAGCTGCAGGTAAAAAAAAAGAAACAGGCTATAAGTACACTCAAATGGCTTCTTCGCACCTTGGTTTTATAATACTGAAGCTTCCTGTCATTTATCTTCAAATGTCTAAGGAATCTAATAACTAAATACCACCAAATGGCTTATTATTATTATATATGTACATTTTACATATAATGCTAAAAAAGTACTTATTTTTTTGACATGGATGTAAATATTTAAAAAATCATTCAGGTGTTACTAGTCATTTGAAATACACATACTATGTATTTATTTATTTATTTATTTATTTATTTATTTATTTATTTATTTGAGGGCAGTGTCCCTGGCCCTCATATGTGGGACCCGAACCAGGGCCGCTGGCTTCCCAAGCCAGCTCTTAACCACCACGCCACTCGGCCAGCCCAAAATAAACATACTTTAGATTCTACCAGGAAAAAAGATACCCACCTCCCCTGGGAAAGCATATTCATATAAAGAAATCAATTGCAATGAAATGAACTCTATGAATTTCTTACAAAGTCGGTTCTACAAATTTATATTTTCTTATTCTCAGAAACTCTACCAAGGCTTTATTTCTACCTTTACACTTTATATTATCTATTCTTTCCTCTATAAATCTTTCAGTGGCTTTTGGTCTTTGAAAAGCAATATTATTGTGGCTGGATCTGAGCTCTCCACTCTACTACTTTTTTAAGTTTTCTCTCCTGAAGGCCTCCATAATCTCCTTCAGTGATGCTGACTAACTAAGCCCACAGCATAATGAATCCATTCTGAGGTGAATTAAACCTCCTGTTCAATCCTTAGGGCAGATGGAGTCTAACTGTTTGCCACTCTTCCTAGAACTCTTCATATCTGGGGTATTGAGATCTCGGTTCTGGGTAATCTGATTCCTGCCTATCTGGCTGATCTTGTTTATCTGGTTTACAGCATGGGTTCCCATTGGTCAGGACCTGGTGGCACCCTTCCTCAGACAAACCTTTGCTTTTCCCATTCAATTCAATTCAACAGGCATTTATTGTGCATGAGTGGACAGCCTCGCTTAACTCTTTCCATTAAGCTCAGAAGCACTTAACAGAGTGGCGGGGAGACTTCCCTTCTCTGCTGGACTGTCCACGCCTGGGTCCCACAGCAAGGACATCGGTGCACACTGTTACCCAGAGCTAATTAGAAAAGAAAGCATTGCTCTTCCCTATTCAAGGAGTTTCTGCCAAAGCACTTACTTCTGCTGATCCATTTATGCATTGCGACTTTCTAAGAGAACATTTTGTCACAGACGATTTAGTGTGGTGGTTCCCTGGAGCATCTTTCAGTAGCATGCACTCATTGTTTTTAGGAATCTAGGGTCTCTCAGGCAAGATCTGAGAGGGAAAGGGGTTTCATTAGCCACGGAGCCAGCTCTGATTGTAAGACCCCAAATTCCAAAGCATTCTTCCAAAATCATTAACGGGGGGAAAAAAAATCCGAGATTAAACTTCTAAACTGAAAGTTTTAGGAACATTGTATGACAGCAGAACTGTGTAATTTTTCAGGATAGAAAATGAGACTGGATTCCCACGTTGAGTTGGGTGGGTAGGGAGTTCAGACAGTAATGGTATTTGTTAAAAGTCAGAAAAGAAGGAAAACATTTTAGGAATGTTCACATTAAGTCATGGAGTGTGTATCCACCAGGAGCCAACTTAACAGAAACAAGTCCTGTATAGTTTTTCCCCAACAGGCACTCGAGCCTGCCAACACCCCTGTAATTGTCTACTACACATAGCTGGAGGGGAGATTGCACACATTGACTGGTATTTTTTTATTTAAGTGAACCGGTTCGGGTTATGACAACTTCTCCCACTCTCTGTATTCTTGGCTTGAGGTCAGAGCGCATTTTAAGGGTACCTGAACAAGTCGCTTCATGCATGTGCCCATCAGCAGCCCCCATTCCTTCCCCCAAACTCCCCATACAAAACACACACGCCCCTCATCCCATAGCCACCATATCTCAGCACGATGAGCAATTAATTCAAGTTTCGGGGAAGAAGGAAGCTACAAATACAAGGTCAGGACTCAAGAATGCAAAACTGTAATAATGATTCCTTTGTCTCTCAGGGGTAATATTAATAAGCCGGCCAGAATCTTAGCTAAGTATTTTTAGCTTGATATTACTGCTGCAGGTAATCCATATCAGCAAGCTGACGATTTGTATCACTGAGGCCATAACGCCTTCTCTCTCCCCGTCTTTCTCTCTCACACGTACACATACCAAAAAACATTAAAAACAAAACAAAAACAAAAACAAAAACAAAAAACCTCACACTCATAGAAATAGGTTCAATATACTTGTTTGCAAAGCTCGCAAGCTTTATAAAATAGAAGCCATTGAAAAGTGATGAATGTTAATGGGTTGGGTTTATTAAAATCTATTTTTCTACTCCTAGGAGACCAGACCTGCTTTTAGACCTTTAAATTCTGAACCATTCAAATCCCTTAAATTATTTCCTTGCCAAAGTGTGTTTCCCCCCATCACCAAAATTATGGGCTTTATAAGTGAAACCTAAACCCTGTGTTTTTGAATTACTTTCTCTAGATCATTAGAACATTGTGTTTTGAAAAGCTGTTTGATGTTCAAGGGAGAGTATTTATTTTCCAAACAATAATAATAAGGAAGTCCCGGTTTGCCAGAGGAAACTATTGTGAAGTATCTAAAAATGCTTCAGATCTAACCTTGAACCCAAGTGGAAATTTCCACATGCCCCTTCCCTCCTCAGAAACCGTCCGTGGCTCCCCACTGCCTGCTGGATCAAGTTCAAGCTCTGTAGCTTGGCATTCAGGAAGCTGCCCTCCCCAGGCTCATCTCCCTGACTCCTTCACATGAATTTTCCGCCTCCGCCAAAGCGGATCTACACCTTGTTCCCTAAACGTCCCGTGGGCATTCCTGACTCCACAACCCAGTCGCGCCACTGCCCACTCACCATCCTGGCTCTTCCACCGCTCGTTCCAGGCCCAACAGAAGGTCCAGCCTCCTTCCGAGCAGTCTGGTCCCGGGCACGCTTGCCCTGGGCGTTGGCAGGTCTTGTTGTCTGAGCTGCTCCCTTATTTACTTTTCACAATTTTTACTCACTTTCACGCTCCTGTTTTCAATAGGCTTTGGAGGCCTCCATAAACTGACCGTTTGGCCCCGAGAACAGGCCAGTTTGTCCTGTTGCTCATCCTTTCACCTAAAAGTTCTGTCTTCCCTACTAAACGGACATCTCCTTGAGACCAGAGGCCAAGTCTCACCTGTCTGTCTTCCCCAGGGTTTAGCAGAAAGCAAAAGCCGGTGCTATTTCTGGGGACCGTCCGCGATGCTCCTCACTCTGATAACTTCCTCTGTTGCTTTCTCATCTTCATATCATTTGCTAGAGAAAAGTAACCGAACTGACCTGTGAGGTCCCCTGTGTGCCAGGCACCACGCTGGACCCTTCATGCACATTCGTTTTAGAAAGCTCACACAAACCCAACATAAACCCAAAGATGTTCCTTTGCAGGGGAGAAGGTGAAGGTTGAGAAAGATGAAGGGTTTACCCATTAAAGGACCACTTAGAGAGAGGAGGAGTTATTATTCTGGGATGCTCATGTAAAGTCCTGCATGTAAGCACGAAGATGAGCTAGACTAGACCTTTCTCCTCTCCCAGCACCATAGGGTTCCTTTCCGGTTTCTTTACCCCTGAGGTCATTATGTTGTCTTTAAGTATAATTATTAATAGGAAGCTTATTTTTAAAATTGCAGTAGCAACATTGATTGAATGATTTACTAGCAAACATGTCATGGAGAAATCTTCTGAATCAAGAACTTCTGGGCCGGCCGAGTGGCGCAGTGGTTAAGTGCTACCTTGGGAAGCCAGCGGCCCCGGTTCGGGTCCCACATATGAGGGCCGGTGACACTGACCTCAAAAAAAAGAACTTCTTTGAACTGCATTTTGCTTGTTTGATTCTTTTTTTTTTTTTTTCAATCTCATGAGCCAGGAGGAATGAATAAAGGTTACAGTTAGCAACCCGAGGTTACCTCAAATTCAGAGGCTAAGAGGGGCAGACAAGACCAGGCAGAGAAGCAGAGGGGACATTCAAACTCCTTGACCAGAGGCCTTCATGGGCCTAGAAAGGGGAAAGTATGGCAACTTCAGTGCTAGGTCCTCCTGTGAGAAATGAGACCAGATGGTAGTGAGGATGCTTCTCCCAGCAGCTAACTGTCACTGAAACTTGCTGTGTGCCAGGCACTGTGCCAAGTGTTCTACATGTGCACTGGCTCACATGACCTTCAGCCTCCCCAAGTTCCAAGTGGGAAATCAGGAGCTCAGATCATTTCAATAGCCTGCCCGAGACCTTGAGCAAGCAGGGCCGAGTGAGGGTTCATACCCAGGTTTGTTTGTCAGATCTCCTGCTCTAAAACACTTCTATATTGCCCTGGAGAGCTGTGTCTCAAACACGGGCCATTCTGATGGATGCTGTGAAAGGTGAGCCAGCAGGCACCTGTGTCTTAGGAAAGTTAAGTTTCTTCCAAGACAATGGTGTAATGGCTTCGAGTCCAGATATTTGCTGGGGAAACAGCAAATACGATAATACATGAAAAATAGTCTCAACCGTTTCCATTATAGAATCAAACACAGCCCCCATATCCCTCCTTCTCCTTCTTATCCCTCCTCCTCCTTATCCCTCAACTCATGTACTCTTTTCCAATGTTTTTTAAATCTTATTACTTCTACTACTACCTTCCCTCTTCCCTCTAGTTTTCACTGCAGAGACATAAAAAATGATTCCTGGGTAAAAATGATTAGTGCTGGTTGGAAGAGAGGCTTCTGAGAAGCCCAATAAATCATTGCTGTCTCTTCATCCTCTAGCTCTCTACATTAGGATGTTATCAAGGCCGTTCTTTACCCAGCTCCCCCTATGCGCCCCCCCTCCACCTTCTGCTGCTCTATCTAGTTCTGTCTTTATACTGCTATTTTTCTAGTCTGGTAAGCACAGTGCTGAACTGGAAAGACTCTGCCAAGCCCCTTGGCAGGTGCTGGCTTACAGGAACCCTGCCCACCACAGTGGCGAAGAGAAGGCCTCTGGGCAGACAGGCGGGAGAGGGGGCTGCTGTGGGGTCTGGCTAGAATGTCGGCGAGAGCAGGTTTCCCTGGCATATGAAATGCCCAAAAGAGCTCAGCTTTCTTATGCCAGGGTCAGGGTTACAAGCTCTCGCTGGCACTTGCTGGAGTTCGCTTGGGAAGAAAAGCAAGGGGTGGGGGGGGCAGGGGGAGATGGAAGCAAGCCAGCACACCATCCAGAGTTGGGCAAGCTCCACAGGGCACAGCCACGTGCCTGAAGCACACGGTCACGCAGGCAGGCAGCCAGGGCTGCCGGGGTTTGCACGAGAGCTGGGGGGGGGGTAGCGGGGGAAGGGTGCAGGGGGCTGGGTACCAAGTGAGCGGTGCGAGTGACTGTTTCCACATTGGCAGAACAGGAGGTGCAAACCCAGAAGAGATACTCTGAGTTAACATTAGGCAAGATACTTGTCCTAACTCATAATAAAGGAGGACAGGCAAGCCAGCTACACAGAATAAGGATTGGACATGCTGGGAGGGCGGGGGGGCAGCATGTCCTATTTTTGCAGAGGAAAGGGTACTGGATGAAACAAAACCCAAATGAAGGGCAGGGGTTAGGAATACAGTCATTCTCTTCCCCACCCCCATGCCACCGACATCACAACAATAGCTCCAGGCACAGCGGAGTCATGTGCCACACACGGTGCCACACTCAGTCTTATTTAACCCTGCTAAAGCCCCATGGAAGGGGATCTATTTAGTCTCCATTCTACTGATGGATAAACTGAGGCATAAAGAGGTCGAGAAATTAACACAAAGTTACCCAGCCAGCCAGTGTGGGTCCAGCATGTGAACCCAAGTCCCCAGGTCTGGGGCCTACGCTCTTCTCCACCGAGGTGCCTGGCTTTGCACACCTCCCCCAAAGCCAGGAACTACTGTCCTGGGAATGTCACAACACAACAAAGTCAAGAGAACAGGGCACGCCTGTCCTCCGCAGGGTGTGGTGGAGAAGATAAACTCTTACAAGAAACAGAAAAAAGTCTTCTCATTTCCAAAGCAAAGCTGACTCTCCCCTCTTCATGGTCTCCTTGATCCCGAAGCACTTCCAAGACACGTGAGGCCCAGTGCACAGGAACTGTCAATCACAGTGCTCCCAACTTGCAAACATGTCAATATGCTGGATGGGGAAATAGATGGACTGCCTGCCCTTAAGGGGAGGGAGAAACTGCAGCTTCATCTCACAAGATTGGGAAAAGCAAGAAAAAGCTGCTGCCTCAGCAGGTTCTCCCTTAATCCCCCCATTGTTATTGCTCAGTCCCCAGGGTCAGCATTCTCCTTCCACACCAAAACCTCATCACAGGGGCGGCCGGTTAGGTCCCTTGGTTAGAGCCAGTGCTCATAACACCAATGTTACCGGTTCGATCCCCACATGGCCACTGAGATGCGCCCCCCCACAACTAGACTGAAACAACTACTTGACTTGGAGCTGATGGGACCTGAAGAAAATATACTGCTCCCCAATCAAAAATCAAAAAACAACCAAAAAAAAATAAACAAACAAAGACCTCATGACAAAGGAAGGCTAGCAGAAGCAGACCACCACTCCCACCTTGCGAAGGCGCGCCTCTCGCTTTCCTGCACCCCCTGCTGCTCTCCTCTCCCCACACCCCCGACAGGGAAGGGGTTCACCATCACTCTATCCCCAGCCCTCATCCTAACCCAGCCCATGTGCTCAGACCTGGAAAGACAGCCTTCTCAGTTCTCTGCTGAGTACGGATCTAACAGCGGTAGGACACCCCAAGCTATTAAAAAAAAACAACCACCAGAGGAAATGATTCCAGCCCTAGCTTTATAAGCACGTGATTTAGAATTAACTCTGCCTTTGCTACACAGGACTTTCCCCTAAAGGGACTGCCGTCCTGGAAGCCACTGTGCAAAGCTCAGGGCAAACAGGTTCTTATTTTCCCAGGATCCCATGCACGCTTCCAGGAGAGCACTCGCAAAGAGCACCTCTGATGGCATCTGAAATGTAAACACTGAAATGAGCCGTCAGGAGGACTCCTGCCACCTGTGTTGGCCTTGGGCATCCAGGATGCTGCCCCTCGGATGACTGAGAAGACTGTGCAGGTAGCTGTAGCATCCAGGAACCGCCCCTCATCTTCCTTCATTAAGATGTCAGTCCAGAAAGCTTGGCAATCACCCCACAGCCACAGGAGGTGTCCATGGATCCCTGGGTTATTTATTCTGTTATTAGATTCTTTCTTTGATTACACAGCTAGAAAGAGGCATAGGTGCACAAAACAGGACAAAGGCTGGGGGCAGCCATGGTCAATAGTATGAGAATTGAGAACATTCACCTTGTCATTCAAAGACATATTTTGGGCAGACCTAGAAATGCATACTGTGTCACCTTATGGCTTCATGTCTTTTCAACCAGACAGGTAGCACTAATGACAGGAGGCTACTGACCATGACTCACAAGATGCAAATAGCAGAAAACAAATGTTTAACAAAATTATTCTACAATTATCTCCTGAATAACCTGATGTCATAATTTTACCAACTGAAAAAGTATATAACTATGCTGGTATTTACTAAGATTATATTTCTTCTTGGCGACCTAATGTCTCCCAATACTCTCGGAAGTTTTGCCGTAGAGCATTACAGGAGGCGAAAAGCACCCATGTGTGTGACAGGATCCTGAATTAAGCCCAGATTTTGCTGACCAAATTGAAAGTCTACATCAGTCATTCTCCATCATATTTCTTTTTTTTTTTTTTTGAGGGCAGTGTCACTGGTCCTCATATGTGAGACCGAACCAGGGCCGCTGGCTTCCCAAGCCAGTGCTTAACCACCGCGCTACTCGGCCGGCCCTACATCAGTTGTTCTCAACAGGGGTAACTTTTTTGCCTCCAGGAGACATATGGTAATGACTGGATTCATTTTTACTCGTCACAGCTGAAGTGTGTGTGTGCAAATGCTGTTAAACTTCCCACACCGCACAGGCCAGTCCCCACAACAAAGACTTACCTAAAACAGCAATAGCGCCAAGGTTGTGAAATCCTGACCTAGACTGAAATTATACAATTCCCAGAATGCTCAAGGCTACATCTGTGCTCATCCCTTCTGAGGACTTATTTTCCTCAAGATAAACTTGCTATTTCTATTCTGGTCACCGCTGTGATTACACAGAACAATCAAAAAACTTTCTCCTTGTTCAGGTTTGCTGGTCACATACCACCCATCGAATCTATACACTCTTGAAGTTTATTTTGTATGATAATCTTCATGATGATCAACATTGTATAAACAGCAGAGGGTTATTTTATCTGTATTCGCTATTCAAAGAAGAAGAGCTTGAACTTTTTTTTCCTTTTTTTTTTTTTTAGGAATAGCATTGAGTTTTCAATTCAGAGAAGATTATTTTGAAGTGTGCTTCCATCATCAAAAAAGGCATTTAAATGAAGAGTTTATTTCTAGATCCCAGGGTCCCCTTTAATCCTAGGGCCTTTCTTTCCTCCGCAGCCTAACAAGCAAAGCTGACTGGGGCATCTCAATTTCCTGAGAGTCACTGATGGATACTGATTCTAACTAGCTCTAAGAAATGACTTATAAGGAGGCTTCAGGTCCCCAAATCCCAATTTGCAATTCTCAATAGAAACCAAGGTGTGGGAACCCAATATTTGCATGCCTCTTGAGGAAAAAAAAATACAGTATTTCTAACATAGTATATCGTGTATTTGGCAGATAATTGAGAAATACCTGTCCATTGATTGTGCTAGGGTTAAAACACCCCAATCCAATAACCACTGGTCCAAATCTCCTGATAGTTCCCTGCAGAAGGAGAAGTTATATACTGTACCTAATTCTGAAGGTATGTCAGAAGACGGGGATTGAAATCAACGATAAAAGCTGACACAGATATAGCAATGATCGTAACTGCTCTCATTAATAGAACATTAGTGCTTGTCATTTGACCCTTTATACATATTATCTCTCAATTTTCACAATAACCCCATCAAATAGAAATTATACCATTCTACGCAAAGGGAAACTGAGGCCCCAAGAGCCAAGAGGTTGTCACTTTGTAAGGTCACACAGCTGCCAAGTGGCACGTGTCATTCCGTAGCGCAGGATGGCTGCGGCGTTACTGTGCCTTCTCACGGGGGGGGGGGGGGGGCCCCTGTCCTTCTCCCTGGTTGTTTCTCATGGTGAGTGGTTATTTATTTTGTTTGTTGTCTGTTCCTGGGAAGAAACTGAAGACAATGGCACTATGCGTTCTAAGTAGCAGGGTCTTAGGTTCGCCTAAAGCAACATTCTCCCCATGCTTCTGCAGCCTCCTGGGGTGAGCAGAGGTGAAGACTTACTTCCAATCCACTCAGTGGCCTGGAGCTAACATTCCAAGTAGGTTTTGGAGAAGGGGCCAGCCGGGAGAAGCCTGAATCGGGGAACTTCAATATTAATATTGCTAGGCAGGGGAGTTCTCTTCCTCCTTCGCATCATTTCCTTCCATTTTAATCTCCCTCTGTGTGTGTCACAGAAATTCTACACGCGTCGAGGACACAGAGTTCAGGAATGATCTCTAACACAAGTCTTCCATTGTCCCACTTTCTGTGCTCTCCTGCAGCTTAGGTCCTCGGCTCGGCGACCTTCCTGACAATTTATCTGGCTGAATCTTTGTTCCTGGTTACCTGTGCACATAAAATGGCCTTTCTTCCTGTTCATTTGGTACCACAGGGTGCTAAAGGCATGAAGCCAGAGCTGCCTCAACTTGTGTTTGTATACGAACGTTTAGCAGTGGGGTTTTGAAGTACCGGTCATTTCAGGTGATGTTTTTGTGTAATATTTCAACACCATTTACAGCTGACCCCGTGGTCTTGTGGGCTTTAATAAAAATGGATGGGCAGATGAAAACAAAACAAAACAAAACAAAAAAAGAGATGTGAAGAACAATTTGGTTTGTAGAAATACTGAAGAGAGAACTACGGGGTCTGGTGCTGAAAACGGCTAAGCCATGCTTAATATGAGAGAGCTGCTTTTAGAGTCACTTTCTCAATCAGTGACAATGCAAGATGAAAAGATGAAAAAGCGACCTGCCCCATACCCCTAACTCACTTGTTTCATTCTTCTAGGAAAGAGAAGAATGAATGTAGGTAAACCACAGCCTTATAGAGAGCCTACCAAAAACATTCAGCAAGATCCTATTATCTGTAGATTTGGGGAATGTGGAAAAGAGACAGGAGATGAGATGGATGCCAGAATTATCCAAATCATTAACTATAGGTTGGTTATGTCTTAAACTGAAGTCCTTGGATCAGCTGCATCAGAATCCCTCAAATTGCTGGTTAAAAAGGCATATTCTTGGGCTCCCACCCCAGACCTGAAAAAAATCAGGATTTCTAGGGTAGGTCCATAACATCTGCATTTAGCTGACTCTCTGGTTGATAGCGACGCTCAGTGAAGTGGGACACCCACTGCTGTGGGTGAAACACAAGACTCCTCTTCTAGAGGGAGCTGAAGGCCCCCTGGTTAAGATGATTATGCCACCCCCACCCTGCCCTTGCCTTTCGCGTTCCTCCCCATCTGGAGGGAGAGTTTACCTGGTCTGATGGGGCTCTGCATGCAGTTCGGGGACTGGATGCCAGGGTGCATGGGTGCGGAGGCCCGGCTGCTGAGGTCCATGACGGAGGGGGCCACTGAGGAAGCTGGCTGCAGCCCGGGAGGGTGAGGGCTGTGGTCATGGTGAGGGCTGGGGGGGATGCCATTTTCCGACAAAAACTCCTCCAGGTCCATGTATTCCAACTGGAAAGTATCTCCATCATAGGGAAGGGTTTTGTCCCATAAGGTGGGTCCCAAGAACGCCGACTGGGGGACTGTCGGGCTATTGCTCTCATCATCCAGCTTCTTTTCCTTGTCTTTCTCTTTATTAAATGCTGCAGGAAAAGGGGACAGTTGGACTTTTAGCAAGAAAAAAGGATCGCGTTTTTTTCCCCCCACTCCTCCAGGTCACAGCTATACAACCGCTTGTCACAAGCACCAGCCTTCTTCTCTGGCTGCTGGCTCTGTGGATCTAGAGTTAAAAGTTCAGGCAGGACATGGATCCCCGCCTGTTTTTTAAACATCTTCCTATTTACTTTGGAAAAGAAAGCACTAGTCCTTGGGATGGGGCTACCGCCTCATCTAGGATATAAACAAGAGAGCACAGTCTTGGGGGCATTATCTGAGGAGACAAATAATTTACATTGACAGTGGGAAAATAGTACCTGCAACTGCATACAACTGCTTTGATTTTTAAGAAAACAGGCAATACCCAGGCATGACTTGGCATCCAGGAAATTCATTACGGTAACAATATGAAGTCATTCAGACTTGGAACGCCAGTGGGTGGGTGATTCTAATTTTGGGAAAGCAGGGACTCTCCACCCTTCTTTGAAACCATGTATCGAGCATCTACTATAGATCTGGTTCTTTCCATGAGATAATATTCTCCAAAAATCTCACGATCAGCTTGCAAATAGGGATTACCCCCATTTACAATGAAGAAATGGGGGCTCAGAGCCTTGAAGGATGTTGACCAATGCCTGTCATTGGCAGAGAAGAAAACAGAACTTCCAGAGCTCACATGTGTTTGCTTCTAAGCCACTGGGCCACACTGTATTTTACAAGGTTTTTTTGTTTGTTTGTTTGTTTTGTCTTTTTTTTTTACATACTAAGTGTTTTCTTCCTCCTCATCCCCCAATCCAATTCACAAAAATTATCCAAG
The DNA here is from genome assembly GCA_033961575.1 of Aselliscus stoliczkanus. Lineage (NCBI taxonomy): Eukaryota > Metazoa > Chordata > Mammalia > Chiroptera > Hipposideridae > Aselliscus > Aselliscus stoliczkanus. Next base: position 27,969,309 of record CM066739.1, read on the forward strand.
TATGCAACCTATCCAAAGCACAGCTAATGGAAACAGTGGTTCGTCTACATACCTCTGATGGAGGTATGGAGCTATGTTTACCTGGAAGTATTGCTCATCCCATGAGGTCTTTAACCAGAGTTCCTTATTTTGCCAAGTCTAGTCCTCAGGCACGGGTGGCACCTGGGATTGGGGAATTTGGTTTCTGAGTTTCTTCCTCAGAGAAACACAGCCTCCACTACCCTCCTTTCTAATCCTCTACAGTCTCATCTCCAGAGAAATCTGACTTAAAACACCCACATGCAAACCACGGCAGGCAGCACCTTCCTCCGGAGTGTTACTCCTGAAAAGAGAACTAAGAGAGAAGCTGTGCTTTGCAGACCTGGCACCAAACCCCTCAACGCTCGCAACGCAACAGGTCGCCTGTTCCCTGCTAGAAGGGAAGGTGCGAGTCGTCCCAAGCTATGTGTAGCCAGATGATCTTGGTTCCAAGGCTTACACTCTGGGCCGCACGATCTGCCTTTGCCACCGGGACACAGAAGGCACCACACCGCATCGGCCCACATGACAAATCCCTGGAGGCACCACCCCGGTGGGACCCCTCCTGTGCTGCTCCGGCCCAAGGCTGCTTGGGGGAAGGTTTGGGACTTACCAAGAAAGGGCTCGAGCCAGAGCAGGCTGCTGCGCGGTTCCACGTGAGCCCGCCCCTCTCTCCCCTCCCACCAGAAAAGCGCGCACGGGGGAAAGTGTCAGCGCTGGAAGCCTGCAGGGCTTCCCGCCGAGAGACCACTCACCGCCCCCCCCCACCCCCGGCCGAATTACACGTCCCTGGAGAACAAGCATCCCCGCACACACTTTGTGAGTTCCAAATGACTAATAGCAGAAACCTCCGTGTGATCCCAGCGCCTGCCCTGGGCAGGGCGACCCCCTCCTGGAGCCCACCCACCCGGCCGTGGGGGAAAAGCCAGGCCTCTGCTTCCTCCTCCCCAGCCCGGGACGCTCCGTCCGGGCGCAGGCAGTTGCAACCTGGGGGGCGGAGAAGCCTCCATCTAGGCAACACTGACCTGTGCAAGTCACATCTCCCACCTGCGCTGCGTGCGGGACCCAGGGAGGCTGGGCCAGGGCCCCTGCGCTATTGTAAGCGGTGCTCAGGGAGGGGGTCCCCCCTGTTTGAGGAGGAGGAGGACGGGGGGAGTGATGGGTGAGCTCCTCTATGTCATCAAAAGCAGGGACGGAGGCAGAGGAGCCCTCCCAGCCGGCCAGCGGGGGTGCGCGGACAAGCCAGGGGACCCCAGGAGCGTGGCCCCTTCCCCAGCGGGGCGGCTCGGCGGGCAGCGCTCACCGTCTTCAGGATGAAGGGGGAGCTTCAGCGGGTTCTCCAGCAAGGACCTGAGCACGCCGTAGGGAGGCGGGATAAAGGTGGGGTTCAGGGGCAGCGGTCGCGACATTTTCTCCGTCGCGATGCACTACAATGTTTTCTTTAAAAAAAAAAAAAGCTCCCCCCAAAATGTGGCTGAGCTTTTTTTCCTTCGTCCTTTGCCCAAAGTACTCTCTTTCAAGGCGCTGGAGACAAGGAGAAAAAAAAAAAAGACTGATATCTCTATCAATACATCCGTATAAGAAAATAAAAAACTTTCGGGTTCCCAGGGCAGACGGGTCCCCCGCAGAGCGCGCCCAGTGTCCGCGGGCTCCTCCGCGGCCCGCGGGATGCTCTCACCTGCCTGGAACCCGTGTCTGGCACAAATGTTCAAAATTGCAAAAAAAAAAAAAAAAAAAGCAAGAAAAATTATGCAGACCCCGCTGCAGAAGCGCGGACGGCAGCCAGCGAGCCGCCGCGGTGCTGTCCCAGCCCACCCCCCGCCCCGCGCCCGCGGCCGCGGCTCCCCGGCGCTTGGCGGCCCCGCAGCGCCGGGCTCAGCGCATCCGGCCGCCCATGTGCCGCGGCCCTGACAAGAGTGACGTCAGGGCCCGCACCGCGCGCCGATAGGCGTGCAGGGGGCGGGGCCGCACGCGGCCCCACCCGGCCGCCCCGCCCATCCCGTCCGGCCTGCTACCAGCCTGTGTAGCATCGTCGCGCGCGCGGATTTTCCAGGAGCTGGTGGAGCTGGCGGGCTGCAAACGGACAGGTGTCACCTCCCCTGGGCCACCGACCTGGACTGAGACGCTGACTTTTTAAGGGTGTGTGTGTGTGGGGGGGGAGGCGGGACATGAGGAATGTATCTCAGTCGTTTTCAGCCTGGGAATAACTTGAGGAATTAAAAAAAAACCCAGACGCCCAGACCGCATCCCAGGTCAATGAAGTCAGACCTCCGCGCTGACCTCCAGGCATCATTAGCTTTGAAAGCCCCGCCCCGCGGCTTCAAGGTGCAGCCCCGTTTGAGAACGACAGGTCTAGATCGAAAATTGAAGGTAAATACTCTTCTAAATACTTCTCCTGGCTCGAGCCCAGTTTAGCACCCCCTCCCCCAGGCCCGCTCCCACAACCGATGGAAAAAAAAAAAAAAAAGCTGCTTGCCTGAAGTTCTAATGAGATACAAAAAGTAGAGTGGCAACGGGAGCGCGGGACAGAGCGCTGGGAGCGGTTTCCCACGCTGTCAGGGGAGTATTAATAGGGATACACAGTTGCCTGAAAATGAATGTGGGCAGGCAAGACACACACACACACAACGGGATTTTAGGAATATTTGCTCTAGGAGAGTACAGATGACCTCCCTGTGTCAAGTTACAAGGTCTGCACGGTAATTAAAATAATTGTGTCAAGTATTCCTGAAGGGTCGGCATTCGTTGCCAGAGCAGCAGCAGCTCCCTCTGTCAGTTTGACACCCCCACACACACACCCAGCAGCGCTGGCAGGCCCCCGAGAACCTGCGCACACCCCTGACTCCGCTGTGCGTGGAACCCCTTCCTGGCGTGGGGTGGGCTCGGGCAATGGCATTCAGGTCCGGAGAACTCTAGGCAAGCAGGTTCTTCCCCTTCCTCCCCTCTTCTCGCTAAGATTCAGGGAGCACAATCTGGGAAAGGGGCTGCAAGAAGGAGTATAGACACAAAGGAAAGGCGTAGTCTGGGTGGGCTCTATTTCCCTGGAGCATCCCAGGAGCCAAGTGTAAAAGAGAGGCACCTGGATGCCAGGAGGCCAGGAGGGCCACGTGGGTGCAGGGTACCCCAGGCAGAGAAACTTCTCAAAGGTGCCTTTACCTCTCAGAGCTGCAGTTTCCTCATAAAAGGGCATATGATCAAATGACCTCTACACTTCCCCCCCCACACTTAACATTATGACAAAAAGGTAAGGTAAAATTCTAACTGAGGCGGTGTTACAATGTTTCAGATTTCAGCCAAATTCCAAAATCATCAGACTTTTTACTAATGCCACATACATTTACAGAGTATCAACTATATGCCAGGGACTATTCTGGGACTGGGGGAAAAAGAGTGAATTAGACAATTCTAACCCTTAAGAATTTGTAGTTTCGAGTCTGGCATATATGTAAACATTATAAAGAGTCTTAGAAGAGAAAAAATGGAGAGATGGAGGTGACATGGGCACTCATATTAGGGAAGGGACCCCATATATATTAGGGGAGGGAGGCACATATATAGGGGAGTGAGCTGGGCAGGGAGCTACTGCTTTTTCACCAGCTTCCCAAATCCCTCAATTCTATTATACTGTTCATCACAAAAGAAGGGACTCCCTCTCCACGGTCGGTCCTTTTGGAGAGACAGAGATTATTCCTCTGCCTTCATTCCCCATCTACATGTGAACCCCAAAACCTAGTGGCTTCAAACACCAGTCATTGTATGATTTCTAATCTGCAATCTGGACTAGGCTCCACTGGGATGCTGAGATGGCTGGCCTCTTTCTCTCCATATAGTGTCAGGGTCTCTCTTTTGTCACATGGTCTCTCCAGCAGAGTAGTCAGACTTCTTACATGAACAGCTCAGGGCTACCATGAGCCAGCAATCCAAGATAAGCCCCTTGGTTTGAGGTGCTCAGCAACATTTTGCTTCAATGTTCCACTGGTCAAAGCAAGACACATGGCCAAGCTTTGAGTCTGTGCGGGAGGTGGCTACACGAGGGCATGGAAGCTGGGTGGCACAGTTCATTGGGGGTACCCAGAGTAACAGTTAACCACAGCCGATCAGTTATTTCATCTTCAAATAGAGGCAAATAAGATCAGAGATTTTATCCAACATTGCTGGGCACAGCCAAGACTAGGACCAAGATCTTCTGACTATCAGTCCAGCGTGTCATATAGGTCCACTTGGTCATTCATTCAATACTAATTCAAAACAGCTTGTGTAAAGTTCTAAGTGGGGTGCAAAGATAAATCAGACACAGAGAGAGATCGTATCAGATGGGAGATTACAGACTAGCTGGGGATGCGCCACATAATACAATTTTGAAAGTGGCATTCCAAGAGAAACATAGAAAGAATACCAAAGAAGTATGGAGTATAAAGAGATTCATTTAGGGAAGGGAGCCAGCAAGGTTCCTCAAGCCAGGATGTTCATTAAGGATGTACATGCAGAAATCAGGGATGGAGGCAGGAAAAAGGAATTCCAGAGGGGAATGACACAGATAAAGATATGGAAGAAAGAAAATGGAAGCTATAATTTGTGAACATGTTTTCATCTTTCTTAGATGAACAAATAAGAGTGGAATTGCTGTATCATTTGGTAGATGCATGTTTTCTTTATAAGAAACTGACAGTTTTCTGAAATAGGTAAATTACCCTATATTTCCAATGGCAATTGAGAGCTATGGTTGCTGTGGATTCTCACCAACATTTGTTGGTGTTAATTTTTGTTTTTTAATTTAGCCATTCTAGTGGATAGTGATGTTGCATTGTTCTTTTAATTTGAACTTTCCTGATGACAAATGATATTAAGCACTTTTTCATGTGCTTAGTCGTCATTTGTGTATCTTCCTTCACCAAGTGCCTGTTCAAGTCCCTTGCCCATTTTAAATTAGGTTTGTTTGTCTTTTTATTATTGAATTTTAGGAGTTCTTTATACATTTTGGATACAGGTTCTTTGTGGATGTCTGTGGTGGATATTTTCTTCCAGTCTGTGGCTTGCCCATTCATTTTCTTAACATTGTTTTTTCATGAGCAGAGGTTTTTAATTTGATGAAGTTCAATTTACCAATTTGTTTTTCATGGTTCTTACTTTCTGTGAACTAAGAAACCTCTGACTACTCCGAGTCTTGGAGATATTTTCCTCTAAAACTTTTATAGTTTAAGCTTTTCCATTTAGGCCTCTGACCCATTTCAAATTAATTTTGTGCATGATGTTGAGGTCCTTTTTTTTTTTTTTTTCCCCTCATGGGGATATCGGATTGTTCTAACAACAATTGTTGAAAAGACTTTCATTTATCCCTAGAATTGCTTTGGTGCATTTATTGAAAATTATTTGACTGTATGTTTGTGAGTGACAAACACCTTTGAACTCCTGGGAAAAATGGGTGCTTTATCTCCAAGGACAGAATGATGCTAGTTTTACGTTTCCTGGATTCTAATTCATATGAAGCAACAGAGAACACAGTTCATCCAAGTTCACGGCTAAAATCTATGGTTCACTTTCAATGGTGCATATATTTTGTTACAAGACCTTCTACAAAATTATCCACGTGAACTTAAATAAAAGCCTAGAGGCAGAGGCCAGTGGCCAGTTTGCTTCTTATGTATCTGAGCAAATAATCAAGTCTACTGGATGCTTTTGATTCTACCTATTGATATTTCAGTGCTCCTGCCTTAACCTGTATGTGCTTCAAAAAAATAGAAAGACCCAAACTAAATCTCCTTGTTGGAGAAACCCAAACAAACAAATATTATCAGAACATTTGACAAGTCAGTGGACAACCCTTCAAGTGTCTCTTCAAGGAGGGAGGGATAGCAGAAGCACTGAAACTGTTCTAAAAATAGGAATGGCCATTGAAGAAAGGGGTCTTAGAATCACCTTCTTAAAAAATGCCAGCATGGCCCTGCTCTGCCCTGAGGCTCTAGCAGTCAGCCTTCTGTGCAGCTAGTGGTTTCCACCTATCCTGTCATTTCAGGCATATGAACAGGAAGGTTGGGTAAAGAGGCCTTCTCTGTAGCCAGTGGGGCAGGTGTGAGGCAGCCATCTTGGCACTGGCCCTGCAGGTCTGCAGAAAGGTCTCTGCAGTGTAAGCAGTGTCTGTGTGTCAGATTTCCAGTGGGTGTGGAAGCTTGCTGAGCACACAATGCCTGCCACTGTACCCTACCAGGGCTGGGAGCCTGGGGTGGATGGAGGTGAGCACTGCGGCCACGAAAGGCTTTATACGCCAGCCGGCCAAACCTCTAGATGAACCTGTTTATCTTGTTGCCAGAAAGGGAGCTTTATCCAAGGAATTAATTCAGAAGTGAAAGGCTTCACATGGAAGTTCAGGTGGACATGGCTAACCAGTTTGTCCCTTCTCTTCTTCCTGAAACCTCCAACTCACCTAAAACACTGAAAAGGAAAATTACACTTAATGAGCTTAACTTCTGGAGACCGTCCAGTCTGTTTGCTTGGTGTAGGGACATGCCAACCCCAAACAATAAAACGTGCTGGGAATACTAAACTCTCCTCCAGAGGATGATTCATGTAAGGGACAGTGGCTAGGCTTTCCTACCCCTGCTTTGAGTCCTGTGGTGCTTTAGTAAATTTCAGTGGGCAAGACTAAGAGAGAAGTATAAAATGTAGTAAGCCAGGCGCATGTGTGTTTGAAAGTCAGAGGCTTGATGTATGAACAATAAAAAGAGAGGAGAAGGAAATTGTGTAGAAGAGAAAGAAAGAAAAGAAGAATATGTGTGTCACAGGGAGCAAAAAAAAAAAAAATCAATGCGGTGTGTTGCAATAGAATAAGCACTGGGTTTGGGGCCAGACATACCTTGGTATTTCCTACTACTCCTACTGAAATAATAACGACATGAAGGAGAACCAGGCACATTTGTAGTGTGCTTAACTGTGTTCTGGAACAGCATTAAACATTCTTACTATATTGTCTCATGTATAACTTGCAACAATTATAGGGTATGTAGCATTTTTATTCCCATTTTACAGATGAGGACAGTGAGGCCCAGAGAAATTAATGACTTGCCATGGTCTAGGTCTAGCCAATATATGGAGAAGCTAGGAGTTAAAAATGGCTGTGCTTGACTCCAAAGCTTGTGTTCTTAACCTTCGCACAGTATAGACAAACATCCATCCAATAAACTTGTTGGGCTTCTGACTGGTTCAAACTCTGCCTCTCTCCTGTGACCTTGGGTGACCTCTCTAATCTCAGTTTTCTTTGTGTGGAATGTCTATGTTTCCCAGCTGGCAGAGTTGCTAGGGGGACTAAATAAGACAACTCATCCAGAGGTACTTGGTAAATTGCGAAGGGCTAAATGAAAATGAGGGCTGGTTGATGGGGGCATTTTTGCATTTTCTGATTTCTCTGCTCCTTTGTAGAGATCCTCCCACTTGTCAGCCTGCATGTGTTTATTTAGTCCATGGTGTTAGAGGCTACTTTCCATCCAAACACACATGTCCTTTTTCTTCTCACCCTTCCTTCCTTCTCTCCAGGGCAGCCACCATCTATTGCTCCCAGTCTCCAAAAGAAATACAAGTTTGAAGTTCAATGTAAAATTAAATATAGCAGATTCCAAATAGCCCCTCAGCCAGAGTAGGGTAGGAGTGGCCATTTCCTGTACCTCACCAAGAAGTGAGGAAGAGAAATTTGTGGGTTCATTATCACTTTAAGTGTATTTCAAATCCAGTAAATAGAGCTGAATTAGAGATGGTTGAGGTATAGGGCAAGGAATCATCATGACTCAGAATCTAGTCTTCAATTTGCTTGGGATGCAGGGTTGATCAGGCTTAGCCAAATCAACTTACAAGTACATCAACCACACCTTTATAATTTCCAGGCTGCATATTAGGCTCTTGTAGGCACAAAGAAAATGTAAGATCAGATGTCATGAGGTGATGAGAGTTCATTGTTAGGCTAAACAGGCAGATAGGAAGAGCACCAAACGGTGTTAAGGGAATACATGCCATCATGGGCCAAGTTCTTCCATGACCATTGCATCCTGCAGACCTGGGCGAACGGGACGAGTGGCCTCTCATCATGCAGGAATGCAAGACCAGCTTCCCTCCATTTGCTGTGTCTTCATCCCCAGACAAAGGTTCTGATCCATAGACACCTAAGTGGAGTTCTTACATTGGGCGGGATTTCATGCAAGACATCTCATACGTGATTGGCCAACCTTATGCCAATAAATGGGTATCTTTATTGGGACCCTGTTAACTGATTCAGTTCCTAGAAGCCAAGGCATCTGGTTTAACTCAGATATATGGCACAAACCATGTGCAACCAGATTAGCTTGGCATGGCTTTCCTTTAGACAGGCGCTCTGGGCGTGCCAAGCATGGGTGAACTTCAAGGAATACTTAACACTGTTTGTCATCTGGGCAGTGTGTTCCCTGCCCTGTAGGAAAACTCTCCATGGGTGCGTTCTTGCTGAGTGTGGAATCAGAGTGAGGCAAGTGAGTTGGAAGGCCTTAATGACACCAGGCAGTGCCAGCCGAGTGCACACAGCCTCCCCTGTGACTTCTTTCCAATTGAGTAAATGTGTGGATGTAGACATTTCCATCGCAGGGACGCAGGGCCACAGTGACAGAAGCAGGAGAAAGGATCTTGCCTGGCCTGAGGTGGTTTTAGATCTTCTCCCTCATGCTGATAGATGTGCTCTAGGATGCCTTGATTCCCGCTCATCATGCCTCATAGGCATCCCATCTGCCGGGCTTTGCACAGCGCTGGAGGCAGCATTTCTGGCTCTTTGGAGTCAGCTTTTACTAGGCTCCAAGCACCTATTCCCTATCTGCTAGTGCTTTTTTTTTTTTTTTGTCAGGCTGGGTACATGAAGATTGATGAGCTTGCAGCAGGTCTGCCTTTCCTGAGCTGACACGTTACTCCTCTTCTCCTCAATGCACACAGCACTGATGGAGGGCTTTTCTGGGCCAAGCACGATGCCGGGCACTGAGGAGTGGGGAAAAGAGAGAAGTCTGGGGGTCCTTGCAGTCGGGTGGGGGTGACAGACACTTAACCAGGTACCTACCTCAGTGTGATCCGTATAAGTGAGAGATAAAATGGGAGTGCCAACAGGGAAGTGATGGGCTGTGTCTGACGGGCTTAGAGACGTCTTCACAGGAGGCCTCGAGGAAGGTTTTGCAGATGGCGTAGGAGCAGATCAAGGAGGCTGGGGATGGGGGTGAGATGCCAGGTACAGGGCACACAGGCATAGAACAGCACAGTCAGAAGTACGGACTGTTCGTGTTCTTGAATGGAAAGTGTACTGGAGGAAGAATAGTGCTGACGATCGTAACCATAACGACTCTCTACAGAGCACTGACTGGGCCAGGCTCTGTGCTAAATGCTTTGCCTGCACATCCAAGTCTACTCTCAAAACCGCCCTCTGAGACAGGTATTCATGCTTCTTACGGATGAAACTTCTTGGTTGTGTCAGGCAAATGGGTGGGAGTTTTGGAAGCCTTTTCATTGCGCTTTCACTGTTTTTTGCTTCTCTCTTTGTGTTGTCTTCATTCTCTCTGCAAACTGGCCTCTTTTATATACTGGGGATTGTGTGACTCACAGTAGTTAAGGAGTCTCACATCTTTGACTTTCCTCCACTAGAGAGGGACAAACGCTCTTTCTCAGTTTTTGTTTTACAAAAGAATCCCAGAGAAGGGCTTCAATGGGCCTCCCTTAGGTCAGCTGCCCATTTTTGGGTTGATTAGCAATGGCCTGCAGATGGTCAGAATGTGGCCACCCCAACGGTGACCAAGTGGTTGGAGTGGAAGAAAGAGCAATTTCTGAGGAGGGGATCCTGGGCAGACAAAATCACATGTGCCCTCTGCATTTTTCATTTTATAGATGACATTGGAACTTTGAGAGGCTGAGTAACATGTGGAGGTCACACCGCTCAAAAGGAGCAGAAAACTGGAATTCAATCGAAGTCTCTCTTAGTGGTTCTCAAACAGGGAGGATTTTGTCCCCTCCCCTGGGGGGGGGGGACATCTGACAATGTCTGAATGTGGAACCACCAGTATCCTACACTGCCCTCCTCTCTTCAGTGCCTTGACTGGCCTTTGGTGGATCCCAGGTCCCCTCAACAAACATTTACAAAGTGATGGCTTCTTTCAACCTCATTCTTTAGGTTTGGATTCACAGTTTCCCCGTCAGAGAGTAGCTACCTTGTTTCCAGGTGCTGGGTTCAACGTTCATTCACTACACGTAAATGCTAATGAAAAGGGAAACCAATGTACAAATTGAAGCCAAACCCTTTTGAGTTAAAGTGTTTTAGCAAAACTAAAGCTGGTGGTCTAATAAAATGCTTCCAATATGTGAGGATTATGTCCTGTGTCTACCAAGAGCTGTTTTCTCCATGAGGAGAGATGGGTTTGTAATGAGATAATCATGTTCTTTCATCTCTCCCCCTAGCTATCTTGGCCAAGGATAATAGTGCTATCTGTGGCCATGGAAAGGATCTTTGGGGATATGGTTGGCGCATTTGCCTGTGTTTTGTGTTCTTTTAGATGATGGTCAGTCAGGGGTGGCCACAAGAGGAGACACCGGAGAGGCTCAGAGAAACAAAAGTTTATCATACGCACAGGTCCTAGAAACAGGGTGCATGGCATGCCCCTTGGGGCCACGTGGGGAAGCACCGACATCAGTCAGGAGTCATGAGCGAGGGGACAGCCCAGGCCAAAGCCTTTACCAGAGTTCCCAAAGGAGAAAGGCAAGGTGGGGCAGGGTAAACAGTGTAGGATTGGCTAGCTTGAATAATTTTCATGGGTTCTTCGTTAGAGGGGTGGTCCCCAGTTGCCTGCTACCTGGTCCTGGGATGATTAAGGTAGAAGAACATTGTCTTCTGGGGTGTAATGGCCAGAGGAGGAGTGGCCCTGGACTCGTTAGTTGGCACATCAAAGGCATGATCCCACCTGAGTCCTTTGCTATCTCTAAGAACTGCCTCGCCCTGAGAGGGGCAGTCTTCCCTCTCCCCACCCCAGCCAGAAAGGTTTTTAAGAAGTCAAACCATCATAATACACAGAAAATAAAATATATAAACCGTGAGTCCTGGCTAGTACAATTTTCTAACTCAGCTGAGTAAGTTTAGATATCACAGTCCTACAATAAATCCCAAATATCTGAGAATCTAATTCTCTTGGCAATATAAAGTTAATATAATCCCTCTTTCCTCCTACCCTCAAATAACTCAACTCTTCCCTTTTTTTGGTATTTCTCCCTCCTGGAATGGTATCAATTTATTCCATCATGAAGTTAAACGATGCAGATCTAACTCTGCTTTCTCCCTCCTCTCCCAATGTGGCTTTTTGAGAACTAAATGTGGTATTTAAAATCAAAGGGAGAGCCTATTTCTCAGAAATACTCTCTCCCTTCTACCCTCAATGTGCAGACTTTGTTTTCAGCTCTCCTTCAGAGGATTCCAACAGCCTCCTGACTTACTGGTCTCTTTGCACTTGCTCTCTTCCTTCCCACCCCACCAATATTACTTTTAAAAGTACTGATTCAATTTTGTTGTTTTTCTTCTTGCTTAGGAGCTTTCAGTGTCCCCTCGCCACGTCTGGAATGAAAGCCCATTTTCTTACGCAGTAGATAACACATCCCAGGTGAGCCCCAGTCTCCAGATTCATTCCTGGCTCCTGCCCACCCCTCACCCCCCACCTGTACCTGGCCTCCACCAGCAGGAGGCAGCACACAGTGTCGAGGTGGAGAGCTCAGCAACAAGACGCGTAGAGCTCACAACTTGGATCCACTTTGAGCAAGTCACTTAACTTCTTGGTGCTTCCCTTTCCTCAACTATCAGATGAGAATAGTAATTGTATTGAACTCACAGGTGAGGCTTAGATGCATTAAGGCATATGAAGAACTTCCACCGGTGTCTGGCACAAAGCAGGAGCTCGGTAAATAGGCGTGTTCATACTTTACGCTCACTTCCTTTCCTCATCTGATCAATGCTGACCCTTGGCGCTCAGCTCAGCTGCCTTCCTGATATCCTCAGCAAACGCTGGCCCTCCTCTGGGCTCCTGAAACCCCTGCTGACCTGTCCATCTTCCCAGCTGCTCCTCAAGGGTGTGGTTCTTTCCTCCTGATATTCATCACTAGACGAACACGGTACCCACCACAGGGAAGACATTCAATAACCATTTGAAGGCATGACTATGCAGATTGCATGCGGGCAACACCAAAATTTAGAATCATCTGCCTGGATCGTCTAAAGGAATCGAGCAGGATGGCTAAGCATTGTTTTCTCTGACTCTCACATTCCAACTCTTTTTTTTTTTTTCAGGGCAGTGTCACTGACCCTCACATGTGGGACCGAACCGGGACCGCTGGCTTCCCAAGCCAGCGCTTAACCACCGCGCCACTTGGCCGGCCCTTCCAACTCTTCTTATGTGCCTCCCTTTGAAGGAGTGAAAAATATCATTTACAGAGTTCAGTAGCTTGGTTTTTCCTCCTTTGCCTGTCAGCTTTTATCCAAATCTGAATGTTGATCCTGTTTTGTTATCAGTGCTTCCCAGATTCTCCATTACCTCTCCAGCTTGGGTTTCTGTTTACCTGCCGAGGCAGAACTTTGACCACGCAGCCCTCCTTCCTTATTCGTTTCTGCACACGCTGAATCAGAAAGGTTTCCCGTCCAATGAGACCTGCCTGAAAGGTTTTCAGGCTTGTGGCTCCAGTTGCTGCACAGTCCATGCTTAAGGAAGTATAAGTCTCCAATAACCAGTGATCTGGGGATCGCATACCATTGCCTAATATGCCTGGGTTCTCTGCTAAGAAAATGGCAGGCAGCCTATAGGATTTCCTTTTTATTTAAAAAAAAAATAAATCTTGACATATTGGGCTATTTCAGTCTTAAAAGACAGAAGCCACACTTAGTGTTTTTTTATCAGTAGCTGTCAAACTTGGGCAAAGTTTAGAGGAGTTCAGTAAGATGTAAATTCCTGGGCTGGCCGAGTGGCGTGGTGGTTAAGCGCTGGCTTGGGAAGCCAGCAGCCCCGGTTCAGGTCCCACATATGAGGGCCAGTGACACTGCCCTCAAAAAAAAAAAAAGCGATGTAGATTCCTGAGTCTGCTGCTCAATATACTTCTGGGGTAGGGTCTAAGAGTCTGCCTTCTTAACAATTTGTATAGTTTCCTAGGGCTGCCCAAACAAATTTCCACAAACGTAGTGACTTAAAACAGCAGAAATGTATTCGCTCACAGTTCTGGAGGCCGGAAATCCAAAATCAAGGTGTCAGTGGCATTGCCATCAGAGGCTCTTGGGAGACTGGCTTCCTTGCCTCTCCCAGCTTCCGGTGGCTCCAGGCTTTCCTTGGCCTACGGCTGCTTTACTTCAGTCTCTGCCTGCATCTTCACCTGCCCTTTGTCTCTGTCTGTGGGCTTCAAATACTCTTCTTTCTCTTAGAAGGACACTAGTCATTGGATTTAGAGCCCATCCTAAACACAGGTGATTTCATCTGGAGATCCTTAATGGCATCTGCCTATTTCTAAATGAGGTCACGTTCACTGGTAGCGGGGCTTAGGACTTGGACATATCTTTTTAGGGGGGACAAAATTTAATGCACTAGAGAGGTGATTTTGATTTATGGGGTTCTGGGATCATCTGCCTTAGATCCTGGATTGGTTTTAGAACTTATCTTGACACTAGTGTTCAAGATATCTAGACAGTTCTACAGTAAGATACAAGTAAGCTAAAAAAAAAAAAAAAAAAAAAAAAAAGGAGGGAAAGGAAGGAAGGCAAAAAGTGAAAGATTTCCACCCCAGCAGAACACATCTTCCTTCCCACATTGCTGTGGGAAATAGGGGGGTGGTGGGAAAGCAGGACTGCCTTTATTCCTCTGCTGCATGCTGTGCATGGTCCCCCACCCCTACCCTGCCTTTGAAATGCCTCATCTTTTACCTCCCAGCCACCAAAATAAGACTCTACAAGCTAAGTTCTAGGCTCAGACATTGCCTCTTCATCAAATGCACTGAGCCCACTGCTTGAAACAAATATTAAAGGCACGAATGAATGAACAAACACACCAAAGAATGGAAGTATTTCCTCTTCTTTCAACTCATTCCCAAGTTTTGTGTATTGAATCTTGCGGGGGTGGGGGTGTGTGTGGGGGGGTGTTAAAATCAACCTGGTCCTTGCTATAATCCTTTCCTGGGTTTCTCCTCTTTATATCTTATCAGCATAATTTTACCATCCAGATAAGACTCCTTCTCTTTCTCTTCCTGTGTGTTAGTCACCTTGCCCATCTGGCTGTTTCAAACCAAAGAGGTCTTTGAAACCAAGGATCTGCAATAATAGCTGCTTTTTCTGCAAAAGTCTGGGTGTCTTAATTTTGTGGCTGCAATCTGCCTTGTCTAGAGCCTCATCTCCTTTATCATATGTTCATTTCCGGCACGCCTAATCCTCCAACTATTGGTTACAAAGCCTTTAGCCAGTGCCCCCTCCTTAGGCAAGACATATTTTACCTTTTATACATTCCTCAATCCCTTCTCCTCGACAGTTCCGGGTCCTAGAACCTTTCCAGAAGCTGTGATCCTCTCTGACATTGGGCTCAGGGCCAATGTCATTGGGTTCCATCCCAGAGCTCTGCCCTCCCCCTTCTAAATCCATTCTCAGATATTATCCTGAAAGCAATATCTGGCCCAAAGTACCTCTTTCCTGGTGCCCACCTCTCCCGCCCTTGTACCCCTGCTTTCCATGCTCCCTGAGGTGAGTTCACTCCACACAGCAACGTGGGTGACTCTCACAGATACAATGCGGATGGGGTTAAGGAGATCAGAACCCAGAGCTTGTGCTGTATGCAAAGCTTCGGTGGGGTTAGAAGACAGTTTAATAGCTGTTTCTCGGGGCTCGGGGAGAGAGGGCTGATAAATGTTTAACAGTTGGCTCTCCAAAAAAGAAAGTTGTGATTTGTAGTACTGGCTGATTTCCCTGGTGTAAATACTCCTTTCTTGGCCAATTTCAATCCACCAACATGATGTTACTTAATATGGAGTTGAGAAAAGCTGTGCTGTAGCAAAACATTATGTGGAATTTCTGCTAGACAGATAACAATAGATGTAAATAACCTCAAGAGCATAAATAATAACAAAATGCAGTCGAATATCAGGGAGTGGTAAATTTTGACTATTTGTTACCTTTTTCTGTGTGCCAAACAATCTTTTCAGCACCTTCCTCACATATATATTGGAAGGCCTCAATAGCTAAGGTCACCTGAGAATACAGGATTCAAATGACTGCATATGTCCAACTACACTCTTGATTTCCGCCATCCTGACCCTTCCTATTCTAGTCTATATTTATTTAGCTTTTCAACAAATATTTAGTAAGCTATGTTCCAGACATTTTTTGACAGTTCTAGTGAGATATAACTAACATACAATCAACTCTACATGGTTAAGTACACTACCTGGTAAGTTTCCACATCTGTATATGCCCATAAAAGCATCTCCATAGCAGAGCCACCCCCTCACCCCCCACACACATTTCCTGGTAACTGTTTGTTGACCTTCCCCTTCTTCCTCTCTTTCCCTCTCCTCCCCACCTCCCTGTCACACTGATCTGTTTTCTGTCTCTAGACTTCTGCTTGCATTTTTTAGAAGTGCTTACCTTTACATTTCACATAACTTATTTAATTGAAAGTTTATATAGTTTTCCAGAAGTGGCTCTGTGTAACGACCAGCTTGTAAATTCCTGAAAATTTGATCATCCTCACTCACAAGCCTCTAGAAGCCAGCTTCAGTGTGACAGGGGGTAGATAGTGAATGGCATGAGACATAAGAGAGGAGAGCTGGGCTTGGAGTCATGTTTTGTTTCTTCATCTGGATGCTGGTTAAATAGTGATCTCCACGTTCTTAAAATGTATGGAGCTGAATACTTACAATATGTGGACTTTTCTAAATACATGTTATATTTCGATAAAATTTATCCCCCAAAGACATTAGGATTAAAAAAAAAAGGGAGGAGTTAGAAAAAAAAAAAGGAGGGATTGAATCACTTTCTTCCCTATTTAAAATCTTTGTCTGGCGCTCTGTTGCGTATCAGTTAAAAATCTAAGCTTCTTACCCCAGCTTTGCAGCCCTGCCAGGCAGATTCTGGCCCCTGATTATATTTCCAGCTTCACTTACTGGAGTCTCATTCCTCAAACCTGATAAGTTCTTTCTTGCTATCTATGACAGTTTTAAGGCATGAAATCAATAATGCCCCACTTTTCCAAAGTATTGGAACCTTTTTAACATCAAAAATATAGCGAGGCGGGCCGGCCGAGTGGCGCCGCTGTTAAGCGCTGGCTTGGGAAGCCAGCGGCCCCGGTTCGGGTCCCACTTATGAGGGCCAGTGACACTGCCCTCAAAAAAATATATATAGCGAGGCATCTCCTGATATACATATCTAGTGATGCTCTTCTCTTAAGAAAGCCTTTTCTAATTACAGGTATTTAGCTTCCCATTAAAAGTCAGTCGCTGATCTATGGGCTTCTGGGCATTATAATCATGTGCTGACTGAAGTGGGCATAGGGCAAGGGCACTGATATAATTTTAGTACACATTTTGTTCCAAACACTGTGCTAGGTGTTAGACTCCGTATGGGCCAGGCACACTCGTCTTCATATTAAGTATGAAAGGAAATATATCAGGTAGGATCTATATTAGAAGGAGACCCCCAAAGCACAGGGGTTCCAACAGGTGAGGAGTTTCTTTCTTTCTCATGTAACTGTCCATAAGCAGGTGGCCTAGGAATAGTAGGTGGCTTTGCCATCCTCAGGACAAGGCTTCCATTTCTGAATCTAAGATGGCTGCTCTCTCTGCTGCCCTGGTGTTTGCATTCTGGATAGCAAAGTCAGGAAAAGGCATGATCCAAAAGTGACCATTTCTGCTCACACCCCTAAACAGCAATGATTTAAATAATAGAGAAGTTTATTTCTCTCTCACATAATGGTCTGGGGATAAGTAGTTCAAGGACCACCACAGGGACAGGAACCACATTTCTTGTTATCCCACCATTCCCCAGAGTCTGCCTCTTCTCCATGGTAGAATGGAGTTCATCACCACATGGGGCCATGTGCCAGCCCACAGAATTAGGGGAAAGGAGGAGGAAAGGACAATCCTTTTTTTCTTAAGGGCACAACCTAAACATTCTTCATACCACTTCTGCTCATACCCTATTGGCCAGATTTGGTCACATGGCCAAAACTAGCTGCAAGAGAAGCTAGGAAATGTGCCTAGCTAAAACTGGGTAATTCTGTTAGTAGAGGAAGAAGAAATAAATGGCCTGTGGTAGAAAGCAACTCTCTCTGTCATAGGAAGCCATTGGAGGGATTTGTACAAGGCAGTGACTAATTTATCAGAATTCATTCAGGATGCTAGAGGAAAGCAGAGGCAGGAGAGTATGCACAAGAGTGGATGCAAAGAGCCCAACTGAGAGATAAAGATATCCTGACGTAGGGTGGTAGCAGATGAAGTGGTGAGAAGTGATCTGATGCAAGATATACAGAGAGTGCCCCCCAAACATGTATACACATTTTAAGAAAGGAAAAAACTGTATTAAAATTGTAATACTCAATATATACCAATAACAAAAGATGAATCCAAATCATGTGTATACATTTTTTTTGGCAAGTGGATTTCGAAATCCACTTTCAAAAAGCCTCAACAGGATTTCCTGAAAGGCTGGATGTGAAGGGTGACAAAGAAAGAGGATTTGAGGCTCTTTGGATGAATGGCTTCTTCAAATCACTCAGGATTCAGCTCAAAGACTGAAGCTGCCTTTGATCCACTGTGTTGTGGCAGTCATGCTGTCACATCACCCTGATCTTTCTTCCTAAAATATATCTCTATCTGAAATGATCTTGCTTAGCTTTCTGTTTGCTTAATTATTATCTGCCTCCTCCCACTAAAATGTATGCTCTATGCAGTGGAAACTTTGTCCATCCTGTTCGTTACAATGCTGTTGGCATCTAGAACAATGCCTGGCACATAGTAATTTGAAGAGTGGTAGCCAACACATATTTAATAGTTGTTGAATGGATGAATAAGTTAAGATAGACAGTTGGTGTCTCTGAAGACAATAACAGAATACAAAGAAAAATTGAATGATATAATAAAAAAATGTAATGATGGAAGCCAGAAATATATACATTGAAGGATCTACACTGTTCTTTAAAATTGGTAAAATATTGACCAATGCTGTCACGTCATCTTTGTGAAGTTGTTATTCTAAAGTGCCCTAGCAGAAGAGTCAGGTTACTTTAAAAGAAGAAACAATCAGGCTGATTTCAAACCTCCCTTCAGCCCAATAAATAACAACAACAAGAACAATAGCGGTCCCCAGAGACTTAGGGGAAAAGGGCATGACTCAAGAATTCCCAAAACAATCAAGTTGTCATTCAAATATGAAGAAGTCTGGGAATATAACACCCATGTATCCCTTCTGGAATGAAAAATATCCTCACAACCCCTTAGCATGGTTAGTATAAATTGTTCATAAAAGGGGTGATGTTGAAACATATAAGGATCATTGGTGAGCACTGGAATATATTAAACAGAAAATAAAATGAATTTTAAAAAATAATTATGGCTATAATACATAAAGTAAATGTTACGATTCTTGCAAAAAAAGCTACACAATGTCAAATAATAATAGAATATTGATTTGGCAGTTGGAACAGATATGAAACCAACAGTGGTTCAAACACGATGGAAGTTGATGTCTCCCTCTCACAACCATCTGATGATCAACAGCCTAAGGCTGACCTGGGCTCAATGACATTCGGAATCAAGGTCTTCCCTCTCTTGTTACTCCCCATCCCCTACAGGGTGGCCCCGTTGGCTTGGTTGAAGGTGGTTCACCACATGTCCACTGGGTCCATATTCCAGCAGCCAGAAAGGTTAAAACAGGAGCAGAGGTTGCACTCATCTCTGCTACTCACATCCAATTAGATGGCCACTGAGCAGCAAGGGAAGCTGGGAAATGCAGTCTCTAGCTGGCACATGTCCACCGAAAACTTCTCTTATTAGAGGAGAAGTGGAGGAAAGATGTCTGTGGGGAAGGGAGGAACCATCAGTCTTTTCCATACTAATCAGGGGTTGTTTTGAGGATGAAATGAAACGTCAGGACACATGCTTCATACTTACACCTGCAACACAGTAAGTATCCAGTAATTATTAGATTTTCTTTTTAAATGAAAAAAAATCATATTTTTCATATAAAAATGATGTATGTTGGTTATAAAATATGCAAAGAGTATAAAAAAACACACAGAAAAGTAAAGACCCACCTTCAGAGTTAACCACTGCTAAACCTGTGCTCACAGCCAATAATTATCAACTGTTTCTTTGAGTCCCAATATGGAGTTATTTTATAAATGTTTCAGCACTTAAAAAGAATATGCATTCTCTATTGACAGGGTGGCGTTTAATTGTTCATGTTTATATATGTTATTTCAACCCTATTAGTTACATTTTACATTTTTATGTTACGTTATTGGGTGCAAAAAGATTTATGATAGTTATACTTCATGGTAGTTATATTTCCACTTGTTTGAATGTCTGATATTAACATCACAACCCTTTTTTCCTTGCTTCCACTTTCCTGGAACTCAGTTTGACACAAGAATTGAATTTGCCCCAATCAAGTTCAAGACTATAACAGGTTAACTTTTTATTTTTAAGGGCTCAATTTTCTTCTTCCCTTCCCTCGTAACAGCCAAGGTACAGTTTACAGTCCCCTGCTTTGTACTCACTAATCTTAAGTCCTATAAGAATGTGAGATCTTGTAAATGCTACATATCCCATTTGAATCCACTTCCCCTGTATTGAGAAGGATTGTGCCCAATTGTAGTAGCAACTCCACTCAAGGGGGTTTGAGTTTTCACTAGGTTTCGAGTGAAGCTCTCCATTGCCAGCTCCTGTGTAGTTCAGGGGAAGTTTAAGTGTTTCCTCTGGCTCCCCTGAGAAGGGCACAGATACCTTTGGATTTGTATACACTCTGTGTTTCATCTCTAGAGAAGCAGCTACTTCAGAGTTGGCGTCCCTGTTGGCCAACAGGCAAATCTAGAGTTTTCCAAATTTACACTAATTCCTTGAAGTGGCAACTACAAAGAAAAAGTAAATTCTTGCTTATCTGCACCTATATTTTTCCCCTAAGATAATAAGGATGACGCCAGGAGCACATGAGGTGCCTATTTTGTGCCGAGCACATGACATGCATCAGGGTTCCTCTGACCCTCAGAGCAACCTGCCCTGTGAGTGTAACTGCCGCCATAGTGCAGGTAAGTGTTCTAAAGATCCAAAGGTGAAACATACACATCGGCTAGTTGTGGCGAGAGGGCGCTGGGGGTTGAGCCAGTTCTGTTAGAATCCGAAATGCCTGCTTATGTCTCATCTCCAAGAGCTGGACTTGTGCAGGAAACAGGAAATTCTTTGTTTTTCTGTGTTTTGAGTAATGTTTTCTCTTTTTCTCTTGTGGATGCTCTTCACTGCAGTCCAATGAGAACGAATTCCATATGCAGCTAAGGAGAAGCAAGCCTGAAGGGGTGGAAGGCTGGGACTTGTTTAATTTACAGTTCAGCAAACAAATACAATTTCCTTATATAAACCCTCCAGGAAGGTTGATGGTATCAAGCCTCTTGTTTTTCAGTGCTGTAATTCTAGAATGTACCTACCCAGTGGTTTAACAAAGAACGCTAATACCAAATATTGCTCTGGGTCTATTGCAAATGCCACACCAAGTTTTGTAGTTGTTTAGTACATTAGCTCTGTACATTATACCTGGTCTCAAATGAGAACTGCATCTAGAACGGCAAAATAGGTAAAATGTAATGAATTACATAGATTTTTGTTTTTCACAACCTACTAAAACTCCTAATATGTAACTTTGGAGAAAAAGAGTTGTCCCTCTTGATGGTAGCTATAATTCCATCAACATGAGCTGTATTTGCAATACAAAGTGTTTTAGTATCATTGACTAAAGGACCTAAGAATGGTTTGATGGGAAGGAGGAATGGTTTGGACCAAACATGAAGCTCAGAACAAGTGGTGCATGGCATTATACCTGGAGAACTTTCCACAAATTCAAGCCCTTCTCCATATTCACTGATTCAAAACTTTGGGAACTGGAGTCCCAGGCCTATCTATGTTACAAATCTCATGGGTGATTTTGATGTGCACCCCTGGAAAGACCCGCTGGCTGGAGTATGCCTTCCCTGGGATGATACACTGAGTGACAAAGACAAAATATTATCCTGCCAGTGTTGCCATCCACTACAAACAATTCTTCTTCCCTTCCCCTTTCCTCACTCTAGGAAAAGAATAAAAGAATTGTACAATGAAATAAACATGGGCAGGTGTTCAAAGATAGAAGATCTGGGGCCGGCCGAGTGGCGCAGTGGTTAAGCTCTGGCTTGGGAAGCCAGCGGCCCCGGTTTGGTCCCACATATGAGGGCCAGTGACACTGCCCTCAAATACAAAGATAGAAGATCTGGACCTTCTCATTCTCAGAGAAATGCACCTTTGTTATCTGTTGTGAATACCTGATTCAGGTGGGGTTTTAATAACAAGTTTTTGAGAAGAATAAATGTGGTTTTTACTAACGAAGCCTCCAAAAGAAACAAGAATACTTTCATTTCATCCGACCATATGATGAACGGATGGAAACATTAGAAATGTTGGAGTCCAGTTGCTTTGTTTTACATTAGGAGAAACAGCCCTAAGTGGGGAAGTGACTTCTTCCACGTCATACAGCTTTCTTCATGGTACAAACTATGCAATTCAATAGCCAACCTAATAGAAATGCAAACCAAGATCTTCACACTTTTTTGGAACCTTGCCTTACTGAAATTAGAAAGAACACAGAAACAGCTGTTCAACCATGTCCAGAAATGAGGTTCTAGTCTTCAATAAAGAACCGACGATTAGGCCAAGAAGTGTTACGGAGCGGGAGAGTGGAGGGATGGGAGGAGGGAGGTAGAGGAAGAGAGGGAGAGAGAGGGAGAAAGGGAGAGAGAGAGGGAGAGAGAGGAAAGAGAGAGACAGAGAGAGTGAGAGAGAGAGAGAGAGAGAGAGAGATAATCCTGAAACCGATTCTTTAGCAAAGTTGTTCATCTTTACAAAGAGTAAAATAAACCAAAGCTACTTTTACATTTGCTTTCCTGTCATCAAACTAAATTGTTATATGAGGACAGATATTTAAGAATAGACTTAGCCTGAGCTTCATTGCATGCTCTTTTTCTGGATCTATACTCAGAGGGGTACTCTTCCAACCTCAATCTCTGTCCTTTCCCCTACACACACACACACACACACACACACACACACACACACACACACCCCAAACCCCTAAGCAAAATCCTTGGAGAAGAGAATTAGAGTGAAGATCTGATTTTTAAATAATCCTCCATATCACTAATGTCTTGTTGGATATTGCAAGCTGAACTGTGTCCCCCTTGACAATTTCATATTATGAAGTCCTGGCCCCCAGAATGTGACTGTATTTGGAAATAGAGTCTGTTAAAAAGGTAATTTAGTTAAAACAAAGTCATTAGGGTGGTCCTTAATCCTATATGAGAGGTGTCCTTATAAGAAAAAGAAATTAAGATACAGACACACACAGAGGAAGGACCACGTGAAGACACTGGAAGAAGATAGCTATCCACAAGCCTAGGAGAGAGGCCTCAGAAGAAACTAACCCTGTGGGCACCTTGATCTCAGACTTCCAGCCTCCAGAACTATTAAAAAACAAATTTCTGTTGTGTAAGCCATCCAGTCTTACCATTCAGTGGTATTTTGTTATGGCATTCCTAGAAAACAAATACATTGTATTGGATCATTTGTTTCTTCTGCTGGCAAATAACCCAAAACCCAACTGCAGTGGCTGAAGTAATAAATGGGATGTGTTTGGCTCAAACAACTGAAATATCCACAGGTAGCTCTGATGTGAGTGCAGTCTGGGCAGCGTGTGGCCTCCTCTGCCCCTCCTTGTGTATCAGCTGTGTGGTTGGGTTGGCTGCCCTCAAGGTGGAAAGATGGCATCAATAGTTACACATGCTTCTTCGCCCCTATCCAAGGAGAAAGAATGGCATCACGTAACCATTGAAACAAGTCCAGGCTTCCTCTCATTGAACTAGTCATTGTTCTGCTAATAATAATAAGAGTAACAATAACAAGTGTTCATTGAGCATTAATATGTGCCAGACATTTTAAGTGCTTTTGCTGAATTAAGTCTTTTTAATCCTCATAAAAAGACAATGGAACTACCCTGATTTGTTAATTCAATTAAGGACAATCCCTGAGTTGAGGGGAGTTAAGCCACTTCCCCCTCCTCTCCCCCCCCCCCCGCCCGCTCCTAAAGCGTAATAAGGTCATTATATACAACATGCACCATGGATATTAGAAAAACAGCCACAGTAGGAACTACATCCATGTCTCTGCAAAATTACATCTGTACCACACTTCAGTTTTCCTTAATGATCGAGTTTAATACAGGCAAAAAGCAAGATCATTCTGCCTTCATTGTCCATATTACCTAAGTTACCATTTTCCAATGTCCTTTGGAATGTCACAGTATCGTTTGCTCCTTGCAGGTACAGATGCCAGCAGAAACTGAGTTGGGATGCATATACATTTCTGGAATCCACTCCCAAACACTTGAGCAGTCTTCCTCCAGAGTTTGACCCCCGGGTCAAACTCCAGGCCTCTTTGATTCTGCTGCTGTTCTGACATTTACAGAGAGGTGCGGAAACCTCTTGGTCTGTTCTGGCTTGTGTGGTGTTGCTTTCCTTGTTGCCGCTGATTTATGGTTAAGAAAGGTACAACCGGAGACAGGCATTTGGTGCCACTCTAGGTTGTCTCACTCCTATCTCCCCTGAGCCCTCCACCTTGCACATGCTTGGTGGTTCCCAGTACAGATTAAATGCATCGGTCTGATAGTTTCCATTTTTTGAATTTGAATTCAATTAGAATTTTATCATGAGTCACAAAAAACAGAAATGCTGTATTATGATTTATGGCATTCTAATAAATCAAGTGTATTAATCTCATCTGGCTTCATTGATCTGAAATAATGTGCCACTTACTGCCTGAGTACTAAATATTTAACTGGTGAGTACTAAATATTTAACTGGTACAAATTAGTACATCTTTTTTTGGGAAATAATTTACAATGTTTTATCAAAAGTTACAAAATATTTGCATCTTTTATATAGCAAGCCCACTCCTGGGGTTTATTTAAAAGTGAAGAGGAAAAAGCATTATGCACAACTATGTTCAATAAAGACTGGCTTAGAATAACATAAATCGAAACAATATACATTCCAACTATATGCACCGCTGAGACAATTATAGTAAAGAACTCCTTTAGGGAAATATTATGTAACTGTTAGTAGTTCCCTTTGGAACACTTTCCCACCCCCTCGGCCTTACTTTTCTGCCAGCTAACTCCCACTTAGCCTTCAAGACTCAGGGTACCCACCCCTATGCTTGGCTGCCCCACCTCCTCTGTGCTTATATAACACCTGGGCACACCTCTATCAAAGGGTTCGTAGCCCACTGCCTTGTAACGCATTGATTTTGCTTGCCTGTCGGGCCTCACTGGATTGCAAATCATTGAGGCAGAGCCTGTCGTTGGTGCAACAAGTTAAAAATCGGAAGGGGAGGGGCAAGAAGTAAAATTATTCCTAACGCCTAAAACTCGGGCTTCAGTTGTTTCCGAGCTGCTTTCAGCTCCTCCTATCCCCCACGCGGTCCCATCAGCTCCACCAGCACCTCTGATGTCTCTAGTGGAAAGGGAGAAATCTTAACAATCCTTCTAGGGGAAGTGTCTTTGTGGGGGAAGCGGGTGGAAGGAGGTTAGAAACGAGGCCTGAGGTTAGGAAGAGTCCTGCGAAACGCCACTAACCGTTAACATCCTCCTCTATTTCCTTCCACAAGTTTATTTTCCTGAGTGAGCCTATAGACAGATAGGGGGCTGCAAACGATCGGTGTGGTTCAGTTCACACTGAAACGCATGGCGCGTTCCCTTCTTTCGGGCAGCGCTCTGCGTGCAGGGCTCCCTTTTGCCCGCCCGACTTCGGAGCGGGGCGCTTCGGTGAGAGGAGAACCGACAAATCCTCGCGGGCACCAGGCGCTCCTGGACCGGGCCCGCCCCCCCCCCCACCCGCGCCCCCGGCACCGTCACGTTGGCTGCAGAGCGCATCCCGACTGCGCCCTAGCAAAGAGGCGCCCGGGGTAGCTAAGGGGAACCGGTCACGTGAGAGGAGGAGTCTGACCTACTTTCCCCCGCGGCAGGCGCATGCGTACTCTCCATCGGAGCGCCGCTGGGGAGGCTCACGTGGAATCGCACGTGCAGGGTCCGCCAGGCCCGGGCCGCGCGCAGTGGCAGCCTGGGGCGGCGGGCCCGCGTGCAGCCGTACCTCTGCACGGGCATCGCCCCACGAACCCGCAGCTTTGCAGAGCGAGCGGCTCTGGCGCCTCGCAGGACTTCCCACGAATGCATCGAACTTAACATTTATGCATTCAAACATTAAAACAAAGTTACTCTGCATATGCCCTTTGCATCAGCAGTTCCGCGACTCGAAATGTATTCTGCAGATGGGCTCCCACTTCTGTGAAATGTCACCCTAGAAGGCCAATCATGACATCACTGACATGGAAAACGACGGGGAAACACTCCGCCTGTCCAACGATAAATCCAGGCAAATGCATGGAAAACACACATTACGATAGGGCTATATTTGGGGTTCTCCGCAGTTGTTAAAAATAAATGGACAGCTCTATAGACACTGGCATGGAAAGATCTCCAAGATACACTGTGATCTAAAACACACAAACAAATAAATAAAATGGAGCAGATGATGCATATGGAATGCTAACACTTAGCATATATATGTATGTATACATACACATATATATTTGTAAGTGTATAGAACGGTGCTAGGAACACGTACAAGAAACGTAAAAGAAGGTATATTGCATGACTGAGGGGTCAGAGGAAGGACAGACTGGCTGTACACTTACACACTTCTGTAACTTCTAAATTTTATACCCTATCTGATTGATGGATTGATTTTAAATGTTAAAACAAGAGTTATTTAGCACTTTACTCTGGACGAGGCACCAGGTTTTATGCAAATCATTTCCTTTTTAACAAGTTTGTCATGTACATTATCTGCCACATTTCCTAGTCTGTTCGGCTTATATTTTAAAATTTCAAGTTTTCTGATAAACTTGGTTAAGAAAAAAAATTCACTCCCAAAGTATAACAACAAGTCCTCTACATCTTGAAGACTCTCTCCAAGTTCTAGCTCTTGAGGGAAGGACTCACAGCAACAAACACTTGCGTGAAAAGCGTACAAAGCAATTTTACATCTGTGATTCACCTTTACTCTCCCAATTACTCTGAATTTGTAACGCAGCTCTTAATGTCATCCTGGTTATTCTATGCATACCAGTTATAACACATTTGGCTACAAGTAACAGGAAGCCCAACTCTACGGGCTTGAACAGAAAGTGCATCTAACTGAACCAGGATAGGATGGACTTCAGGGACAGTGTGATCCAGCAGTTAAACAATGTCACCAGGACCCATTTTTTCCCCCATTCTTCTGACATGCCTTCCACAGTGCCTACTTCATCTAAAGCTTTGGGCAGGTCTCACTTAATGAAAGTGAGGCAGCATGCAAAAATCTTCCCCATACTCATTGGCCTGAGCAAACTGGATTGTGCTGGGTCACTTGGGTTAATCCATTAGCCCATGTGTTTTCAGGGGAGCTAGAGAAAATGAAGAAATGGATGTTGAGGCGGCAGTTGCGATGCCTCTCACATCACTTCTATTGCTACTATTGCTATTATTTCCCTCCTTTCCAGGTGAGGATTGGGTGCTAGATCCTGGCTTGCCCCAAGTTATGCAGACAGTGTATCTGCATTTTCCCTTCACTGTACACCTTCCCAGTGAGCGAATAAGAGCATCAACACCGCTGGGGAAAAAAAAAATCTATCTCCACTACTAGAAAAACAACTTGAGTAACGATGAGAGATCAAGGGATGTCATTTTGGCAGAACCATATAAAGGAAGTATACAGACACCACATTCATGTGCTATTTTTTCATCCACCCATCCAATAAGTATTAGGCTCCTACTATATGTGGGAGCACAAGGGCTCTTGGAGAAAAACAGAAGACATACATGACTAAGATCCTGGACTCAGAGGAAATATAG